>CM076851.1:19477536-20786027 GCA_039519185.1 Astragalus membranaceus | reverse complement strand
CAGGAATAGGCGACCAAGAAACTAGCCTTAGTCACAGCAGATCAAGCTCGTTTATACAATCAGAGCAAGCCCTTAGATCAACGCATCAAGAAACTAGAGTCTCAAAAAGGGGTCTTCCTCTATGACAAGGAGTGCGGCCAAAGCGAAGTGTTGTTTGCAATAGCTTCCTGGGAAAGGCTTCATATCCGCTTGACAAACTCTTCCACCGCTGCACCTGCTATAGCTGCCCTCCCTTCTGGCCAGGAGGTGTCCGAATCTATGGAGGGGGAAGGCTCTGCTGCAGCGAAGCAGTAGCTTGTCCTCGTTCTCAATTTGTTTTTCCACTAGGCCGCCAGTGTGTGGCGAGCCACTATGACAATTTTACTTTTTGTAACTACCAATTTTCTTTCCCTTGCATACTTTCCCATAGAGTAGGATAATATGCTTTGATATATTTGCCATTGATTTTTGTTGCGAACTCTTCGCCATCGAACGTAATCAAACGATATGCCCCACCGTCGTATACTTCACTTACAATGTAGGGCCCGTCCTAATTTGGGGACCACTTGCCAAACTGAGGATCTTTCCTTCCAAGTGGCAGAATAGTCTTCCATACGAGATCACCCTCAACAAACTCCTTTGGCTTGACGTGTTTGTTGTATACTCGGGTTGTTTTGGCTTTGTTCATCTCAATTCTGCTGAGGGCAGATAGCCTATCATCGTCCAACGAGTCCAACTCCATTAACATGGCTTGTTGGTATTCGTCTATGCCGAGGGCATGCTGCCGAGCCACCCTTAAGGATGTCACACTGATTTCCAATGATAACACGACATCCTGCCCATAGACTAAACGAGAGGGAGTTACCCCCGTGATCGTGGACTTAGAATTTCTCATAGCCCAAAGGACCTCATTAAGCGTCTCGTGCCACCGTCGAGGCTTGTCCTCTATGTTTTTCTTGATGAGCTCGATGATGATCTTATTGGTAGCCTCTGCTTGCCCATTGGCTTGAGCATAGTAAGGAGACGACTGTCTCATCTTGATGCCATATTCTTGTGCAAAGGCCACCACTTGTTCCCCGGTGAACATTGTGCATTGATCGGTCGTGATGGTTTCAGGAATACCAAATCTGTATATGATTTGGTTTTCTATGAACCTAATCACCGCAGCCTGATTGACACTTGCTAAAGGCGCAGCTTCCACCCATTTAGTGAAGTAATCGGTGGCCACAATAATAAAGTTATGGCCCTTTGAGCTCGGAGGGTATATCTTGCAAATTAAATCCATGGCCCACCCTCTGAATGGACAAGGTTTGACAATGTGATGAAGCTCATCCGCAGGCACTCTCTGGATTGGTCCATGCAGCTGGCAAGCCTCACATCCCTTTGCAAACTGGAAGCAATCGGTCGTGATCGTCGGCCAACAGTATCCATGTCTGTATATCAGTCATTTCATGATGGGGCCAGACATATGTGCACCACAAACTCCCGCGTGGATCTGTTCCATCACCATATATGCATCCTTTCTTTTGAGGAATCGTAACAACACCCCATTGGCACTTCTTTTATATAGGTCGTCCCCTATCAGAATGTACTTCAACGCCCTTTGCTTGGTTTTGAAGTTAGTATCGACCGTTGGATTACGAAGATACTTTGTCAATACTCCAATCCAAGCATCAGCAAGATCCTCCTCGGCCGAAGTACCGGTATTTTATTGCAATACCTCGACCACCAACTCTTTGTAACCCGAGGCTTGTTGGGCTAAGTCGTTAGCCTCTTGTTGCAATACCTCGACCACCAACTCTTTAAGTTTCGTGTTATAACACTTGTATTCTCCAGTGATTTGTTTGATCATCAGTTGCGAATCCCCCTTGATTTCCACATATTGAGCCTTCATGGTGGCTAGGATATCAAGTCACATGATCAAGGCTTCATACTCGGCCTGGTTATTGGAGGCTTGATCCCTATCCTGTACATGAATCTCCACATTTGACCACAGGGACTGGTGATGACTACTCCAATGCCTGCCCCTGTTTGGGTACTCGATCCATCAAACATGAGCACCCAGGGCTTTAGGCCCAGATAGTTAATAAACTCGGCTGGGGCGTCGTGTATTTCCGTGCAAGGGTGTTCAGCCAGGAAATCGGCCAAGGCTTGTCCTTTGACAGCTCTTAGTGGCACGTATGTCAAGGCAAATGCATTTAACTTAATGGCCCACTTGACAAGTCTTCCTTGTAAGACAGGCCTATTAAGAAGATATCTAATAATATCCACTTTGAACACAACCAAAACTTTCTTAGGTAATAGGTAATATTCTAATTTAGTACATGCATTAAACAAGGACAAACAAACCTTCTCAATAGGAGAATATTTAGTCTCAGCGTCATTGAGGATCCTGCTGAGATAATAGATAGCACGCTCGGCGCCCTTATCATCATCTTGAGCTAACAAACTGCCGATGGCTTGGTCTCCGGCCGCAATATATAACTTCAGAGGCTTCCCAGGCTGCGGAGGTACCAAGACAGGAGGATTAGTTAAGGTAGTCTTGATCTGGTCAAAGGCCTCCTGCCGCTTGGCTCCCCATATCATTTCCTCAGTGTTCTTTATCCTCAACAGGGGTGAGAAAGCTTTCATCTTTCCGGCAGAGTTGGAGATAAATCTTCTTAGGAAGTTGATCTTGCCTAATAAACTCTGCAGCTCCTTCTTGGTTCCAGGGGGTCTTGCCTCAAGAATAGCTCGAGCTTTGTTCTTGTCCACTTCAATGCCTTGGTTGTGTACCAAGAAGCCTAGAATATTGCTTGCAGACACGCCAAAAGCACACTTAGCAGGGTTCATTTTGAGATTGTGGAGTCTCATCCGTTTTAGAGCTTGCTCAAGCTCCACTAGCTGGACTTCGGAACTCTTGGACTTGACTACCACATTATCAATGTATACCTCCATGTTTTTACCAATGAGGTCGTGGAAAATAGCATTCATGGCCTTTTGGTACGTGGCCCCTGCATTTTTTAGGCCAAAAGGCATTACCAACCCCTCATAGATACCTAAGGCGCCAGGGCACCTAAAGGCAGTCTTATGGGTGTCAGCCTCGGCCACATATATCTGGTTATACCCAGAATAGCCGTCCATAAAGGTCAATATGGCATTGTTAGCCGCGGCGTCGACAAGCATATCGGCCACAGGCATACCATACTCGTCTTTGGGAGTGACCAAGTTCAGATCTCTGTAGTCAACACAAAATCTGACCTGGCCATTCTTTTTGATAACAGGGACTATATTAGACAGCCATTCTACCTACCTGGAAGTTCTTATGAATCCTGCCTTGAGCAATCTTTCCACCTCTGCTTTGATCTGCGGCATTAGTTGCGGATTGAACCTCCTCGGTGGCTGTTTATGGGGCTTGCAACCTTCTTTGATGGGAAACCTATGCTCTACTAGTGCTCTATCAAGGCCTGTCATCTCATGCTAATCCCATGCAAAGCAGTCACGGTAGTCCTTTATTAGAGCCACCATTTGATCTTGTTGTTGAGGTCATAAGTTACCACTGACCTTGGTCATCCTTGGCTCATTTTCGCTTCCCAGGTTCACCTCCAACAGAGGGTCTTGCGCTTCAAAAGTTGGCGTCTTCCTCTAGATGGGCTCCAGGTGAGGAGGCTCAGCCAACGTCTCATCGAGGGATTCATCTGAATCTTCTTGGCAGGAGTGTTCCTCGAGTTCGTGCTTTTCATCTACTGCACCAAACATAGTCTCTTCAATGCTGGATTCAATCTGGAATAAGTGCAACCGATCCAGCAGGTTCTGTACCTCTGGTGGGAGATTAATCATTATCCTTATTGCTAGGTCGTGGGTCGGCCAACATCTTGAATTCAAAACCTCTTTTGGTCCAGTCACATGACTCTATGCCACCTTCCTCATAATCCCCTGGGATGGAAATAGGATGCAAATGAGGGGAGTAGAAGACGGCATCAAACATCTTTACCTCTGCAGGGAACAGATTAGGGTCTGCTTCTACTATTTCCACTTGATCCCCTATCCATATCATCAACTTCTAATGCATGGTAAATGGGACACATTCACTGGTATGGATCCAATCACAGCATATGAGGGCTTTCCTTATATAACAAAGAAGGCCGAGCGAGTTACCTTGCTCCCAACCGTTACACCGACTACCAACACTCCCAAAGCGTGAGATGGGTGGCCCATGAAACTGGTCATGGTCATAGTGGTTGGGATGAGGTCCCCGGCGTTCTTCCCCAGCTTCTTCATAGTGCCTAATTGTCGCACCCCGAAAAATCCTTGGAGGGATTTTTCTTCGCACAACGGGATTTTAGAGTCGCCACCAATATTTTTTAAAGGTAAAACATTGGAAAAACTTTTTTCGGAAAGCAATGGTCTTTGGAACCATTAGATTTGGGTTCGGAGGTCTAATTACGTATGGGGAAGGTATTAGCACCCCATAACGTCCCTTCAGAGAAGGGTTGCCTTAATTAAATATGTGATTTTCAAAGTTGATTCGGAAAAATGCTCTTTGTTTTTACCTCTTTTGTTGATGAATGACTTAATGAAAAATCTTTAGTTTTTGCGCTTGACGGAGGGGATCCGCTCCTACGTATCTCCCGGTGCGATGGAGAATTCAAAGCAACGTAGTTCTTGTTTTTGAAAAATGTTTTATTTTGGAAAAGTGTTTTGGTTTTGGAAAGGAAAAATGTTTTGGATTTGTTGTGCTTGACAGAGAGTATCCGCTCCTACGTATCTCCCGGTGCGATGGAGAATTCAAAGCTACGTAGTTCTGGGTTGTCTAGAAAAAGGTTTTTGTTTTTTATCTTGTTTAATTGTGAAAATTGAGCTTTCATGATGACCAATTGAGCAAAGGCTCCAAGTGACCACCATTAGCACTCCATTGTTAATGATCATGCAAGCAAAGGCTTCGCAAGACTACTAACAAAGTTTTTGATTTAGTGAAAATCTTTAGGAAAATTAGGCATTCATGATGATCAATTGAGCAAAGGCTCCAAGTGATCGCCACTAGTACCTCATTGTTAATAATCATGCAAGCAAAGGCTCCACAAGACCACTAACAAAGTTTGATTTTGAAGAGTTTTCGCAATTGGATTGATTCTTGTTTAGGAATGATTTTGATGCTTGAAAAGGCTTTTGATTGAAAGTGGACCTAGACAACACACATTGTGACACAATACATAGATAGGCAAAGAATGAACCCAAGTTGAACATTTTGGCAAAAATGCATGAATGGGAAAGAAAATGAACCTAAGTTGCACATCTTATTGAAGATGCTAGGCAATGGGATGAACCTAACTAGGCATTTATGACACAATATGTGAATAGGCAAAGGCATTTCAAAGCACAAGTGATATCAAACTTCTAATGAATCACTTGCAAAACCCTAAGGATTTCACATCAACATTAGACATAAGCATCCATGTGGTATCCTTTTGATGTCATCAATGTCTAATACATTTCTTCAATCAACCACATGGAATGAATAAATTAAAAGGGGCATTTTCCTCATGCAAGATCATAGGCAATTCTTGAGACTAAATTGACAAGTTTAGGCAATTAGGGTGTTGAATCCCTTTAGGTAATCTTTGACACTTGGGATATGCACAAGTGCATAGGTGTCAAATCCTCTTACCAAATCATCAACACAAAACCAAAAATTGTTTCAAAACAATTACTTATTCGCAAGACCAAGAGCATTTCAAAATGATTTATAAGTTGTTTTTGGTGATCAAAGCAATTGGTAAGGAAAGGAAACCTAAATTTGCATTCTTGTTCACTAGGAATCACAAAAGAAATTGAATCCTCTTAGGCAATCCTCAACACTTAAAGTGTGCATCAAAGCACAAGTGAGAGTCCTCTTGCCAATCATCAACATAGGGCATGATTTGCAAGCAAATTCATGAGAACAACAAGTTTTAAGCAAACGAACATCATAATCTAGGTTCAATTCCAAGTAATTGCAAGATTAGACAACCCACTCATCAAAAATCTCATAAACCCTAATTTCTTTGAAACATGCGAAACTAACATAAACCCTAAATCTCATTTTATTCATGGGAACACAAGATAATGCAAGAGAACAACATAGATTAAACTTTTGGCAATGATTCACATGATCAAGCAAAGAAATGCATGACAATCACACAAACCCTAATTTTCCCCTAATATGCGAAATGAAATAAGCTTCAAATCATCATTTTATTCATGAAAACAACAAGAAATGAGTGAAATAACAACAACACACAATTTATTCTAAAGGAGAGAAGCATTCCAAGCACCCAAGCCTCCCAAAGTGCTTGTCAAGATACTTGAAATACATCTCTCACTCAACAACAACAACTATGCTAACATTATGACATTAAAATGCAATGGGATGCCAAAATGAAGTGATGATTTACATCTTTGATGCTAAAATTGGAAGATGGTGCTAGGTTTTAAAGTATACCTCAACTCCAAGCTAGAATAAGGAAGGAAATGAGATGAATGAATGCAAAACCCCTTTAATCTACTCTTCAATCTTCAACTTTGAACTTGATCCTTGAATTTGAAGGTGAATCTTTGAGAAGAATGCAAGAAGGATGGAAGATTTAGTGTAGGAAAGGTGTCTTAATGGATGATTGAGTGAGGAAATTGAAAAGATGAGGTGAGGGAGAGAGAGAGGGAATTCGGCCAAGGAGAGGAGAGGAGGAGGTTTTTGTGCAAAAAATGAACTTGTCCTTGTATTTTGGGAGAGTAGGCTTATATATGGTCTTGGGTGAAATTAGGGTTAAGGGTAGAATAGGAATGGGATGTTCTATTTTAAGTAAGTTTGCAATTTCTTATGAAGGAGTGAGTGTGAGAGGATGGTGTCATTTACAAAAAAGGGTATGAATCTCCATGAGAGTGTGTGGGAATTAGGGATGTGTATGAAATGGGTAGGATTAAGGATAGTACAAGAATATTCTTAAGGAATAATTGTACAATAGAAGAGTGTGGAAGAAATTGTGGAGAGAGAGAGAGAGGGAATTCGAAAATGAACCCAAAAATGGGGAGGGAAAATTGCTTCTCCTTTTTGGTCTTTTGTCTTATTGAGGACACTTTGTACTTTCTATTTGAATTTTGAATTTTTGGGCATGCAAATGATAGTGCACCTATTGAAAATGTGTCACATATTTTTGGGCACCATAAAAATATCCCTCTAATTATTCATGACAATAAAAGTTGTCATTTAATAATCGGGGAATATTTAATGGTCCTTTTTCAGCTTTCTTGTCAATAAAAATGGGAAAAATACCTTTTAATTATTTTGAACTAGGATTTTCTTCCAAAAAATTATACGAAAATTATCCTTGATAGAATAAATTGTATTTTTCATCCTTGACTTGGTTTAGTTCAAAAATAATTAACTTGCTCTCATTTGAATGCCCACAGATATTGAAACATGCACTATTTTATTCCCTAAAATTCTCAAAAATTAATAAAAATGTTTTTTTTTTATTTTTGGGTGCCAAAAATTAATAACGATCAATAAATGGCCTTTTTGAAGATTAAAATGCATGCCAAATGGCAAGGGCAAAAGGGAAGCTCACGCAGTTACGACTGGCGCGTGTGCGTAATTCAAATAAAAATGCGAAATAGGGGACAAATACACATAAATGCGAAAGTCCATTAACCTACACAAATTATGAATTACCCTTATTGTTACCCTTTTTGAAGATTAAAATGCATGCCAAATGGCAAGGGCAAAAGGGAAGCTCACGCAGTTACGACTGGCGCGTGTGCGTAATTCAAATAAAAATGCGAAATAGGGGACAAATACACATAAATGCGAAAGTCCATTAACCTACACAAATTATGAATTACCCTTATTGTTTCCATTTTTGTTTAAAAAAAAAGGTTTTGACTTGGGCGGACAAAATTAGGGTATGACACTAATGGCATAATATTCAGCACATCACCACCATCTACGAAGACACGATTAAACAGCTTCACATTCAGATGGGCTTTGATATATAGTGGCTCCAGGTGTCTAGTCATGTCTGCTGTGGGTATTTCAAACAGCATTCCTTCCGTAATTGCTCCCTCAAGCTCTGTCAAGGCAGCCCATTCGGCCTCCTCAGCAAAGACATCTCCCTCGAAAGCCCTTGGTTGATCTTTATTGCCCCAGAATTCTGGTGGAAGAAGGCTCACCATCTTTATGTCAGCATAATATTCCCCATCGGCCTCGTCTATGATGTCGTCAAGGATTGACCCTGTCAAGGAGTCTCCATCAATGTTCAATGGGCCAAAGGGGTTTTCCTCATCTTCCCCCAAGAGATCGTCCTCGGCCAGCTCTTCTTCTGTCATAGCCCCTCCAACCTGGGGTGCATTAACTGACTGAGGTGATCTGGGGCTGTTAGGCCCATACAAGCATTCTATCACTGCTTCGGTCAGCGGGCTATGAGGTGCATCCATCATCCTTATCACGACATTGGGTGCTTCTGTCGTTTCAGTGGATGCACTAGGGCCATTTACGTCAGGGGTTTGCTGCTCTGGAGCTGTTTCCTCGGCCGATTTTGGGAAGGCATGTTCCAAAGCCGTAGCCACCACGGCTGCGGGGATGCTTTGGGCATTCCTTTCTTTGGCCGAGGTGAGCATCTGAAGCGTCTCCCTCATTCTGTTATAAGCCTTCGCCCTTTGTTGCCTCTTCTTCTGCGAACGAGATTTGGAGGCAACCCTAGGGGCTGGTGTTTCCACTGCTGCATGCATCAACCATTGTCCCTGTGGCACTTTTGATGGTGGTTTCACTGTTCTGATAGCCCTTAATTCACGGTCGTTCAGTACAGTAATATCCACTGATATCAAGTCTTGGGCCTCGGTGACCTTCGCTACCCTTCTTTCCTCTTTGGGATGAGATTCTTCGCCTAGGTTTGGCATGGTGGCTTGCCCAATGGGATCCTAGGCTGGCCTATCATGCCTCCCAGGCGAGGCACGCTGGAGTCTTTCTCTCATATCTTTGGTCCGAGGTGCACTCCTCCCAGGGTTACTCCCAGGGTTAAGCTTGGATAGATGTAGCTCTCTGAGATCCTGAACAAGCTTTCCTGGCTTTGGGAGTTTCTTTTGGGTTCATTGAGGATGGCTCGGTCCTCCCAGTTGCAACTTTTCTTGCAATAGTGCCATACGGTCTGCCACCGTAGATCCTCTAGGGGGTCACCCCAATCGGTCGAAGACATATACCTTCTTTTCTGGGGGAGCCTCCTGCTTGGGAACCCATATGTACTTCATCTTTCCTTTCCCTCAGTCGCTCCCCGAGAAGGAGACCATGCCGATGTTCATATTGGGGAAAGGATCAGTATCAATACTCATCTTCTGTGTCCCCTTGTCGGCTTCTTTATGGCCTTTTGAATGGCTTGGTGAAAAATAATGCAATTCGAAGTAGCATGATTGAATGAATTGTGCCACTTGCAGTACCTCTTCCCTTTTATCTCTTCAGGAGGGGGTATCTTATGGCCGTCAAGGAGCTTAATCTGTTTATCTTTGAGGAGATAATCAAATATTTGATCGGCCTTAGAGATGTCAAAGGAGTACTCAAGCTTGTTCTCTGCCTCGTCCTTCTCCTTTCCCTTGGCAGGTTTAAGAGCAGGACAGAGGTATGCTTTACCTTTGACTATCTCAGCCACCAAGATGTCTGCTGTGTAATCGGCTGATTCATCATAATCTGAGTCCTCGGCCACATCAACTACTGATACCAACTGAGCCCCTCGACCCCAAGTATCTCTCTTTGTTTCTCTCTCTTGTATGAATTGTTCAATCTGTATTGCCCTGGAAGCCAAGCCACTGAGGTCACTACAAGCTTGTCCCACAAGCTTTTCCTTCAATTGCGGGGGCATTCTAGAGATGGCCATGGAAGTAAGTTGTGATTCTGGAAACGGTACTGACCACTTTCCGACCATCTTTCTGAATCTTTCAATGAAGTCAGTCACAGCCTCATCTACCTTCTGTCGTAAATTCATGAGATCGGTAGCCGTAACTTCAGGCCGTGGCCAATAAAATCTGTCATGGAAGCACCTTTCCATGTCTGCCCAGGTCTGTACAGAATCAGGTGGGAGAGAAGAATACCATGAGAAGACAGTCCCCGTCAAAGACAGAGGGAACAGCTACAACTTATGGAACTCATTTTGGTTTCCTTCCCCACATTGGGTCGTGAATCGGTCGACATGCTCCATAGTAGACTTACCATCATCCCCGTACAATGTGGCAAAGTCAGGGGTTTTAAATCCTCTGGGCAGAGGCACCAATCTGTCCACCCACTCGGGGTAAGACTTCTTGTATACTGGCATGTCGAGTGGTTTCAACTGAACACCAAAGAACTTTTTGATGGTGTCAGCTATCAAATTAGGATCCAGGAGTTGGGACCCCGATGGTTTTTCAGGTGGACGCGTTGGTCGCCACAGTGTATCTGGGGGACCCTGCGCCCCTGGCTGTGGTTGTACCTGAGGTGGAGCGTCTTTCCATGGCTGCCCAGGCACCACTTGGACCAGGTTAACAAGGTCAATTCCTGGTACATATGTTTGCATGCCTCGGTGAGGTGGAAGTTGATTCCATGGCTGCTCGGCCGGGGCAACGCCCGTCTGTGTCTGTATATAGAAACCCGCCGGGTAGGTACTGAGTGCTCCGGGGTACGGCTGACTAGGAGGCAGGCTTGTTGAGCCAGGTGGGCTCTGGGCCCATGGTTGTTGACTCAGGCAATACCCACTGATCCTGCCATTCTCTGATTCCGGGGAGAAGGCTTGCCCCCCCTGCGTAGGCCGGGTAGTTAGCCGCGGCAGAACATTCATAGAATGGTCCCTACACTGGTCCCTGCTGAAGAGAAGCCGTATTAATGACATTCGCCATAAACTGCCCCCCAGTGTTGGCAGTGGCAAAAGTACCGGGCTGAGGAATCACAGGAGTAGGCCATACCTGATGAGAGAACGCTTGCTGAGGCCCAGTCAAACTCCCACTCGGTGAACACTGATGCATGCCTCCCATAGAAGTATAGGAGGATGCCTCCCATGGCAGGGACTGATGCGTGCCTCCAAGAGAAGTAGGATGTCCTCCCTGTGGCTGGCCGGGAAAAATGGGGTTAGTAGCGTTGCTACCTTGCGTTGCATGTCTTTGTTCCAATTCCTTGGCCTGTTGCACCTCGTTGTGCACCATAGGTTTAACTATGTCAGCCAATTGTTGGGACACTTGGTACATTATGTCATGTATCCCTATGTCTATCTATTGCCGAATGAATGATGTGGTCATGAATACGGGCTCCTCCTCTTGGTGAGGTGGCTCGTTCAATTCAGCAGTAACCGCTGGAGCATTATTCCCCGAAACACCTACTGGCTCCATGATTTTGCCTTTGGCAGCAGTTGCCTTCTTTGATGCAGAAGATGACTCCATGCTTAAGTTCTTACCAGAGCGTAAGTGCATACGCCAATGATAATCCAGTCCAGGTGAATCAAACGCAATGGTCTGTTCACCCGTTCTAGTCCCACCGGGTGTGCCAATTTGTTGTTCTTCGCCAAACTCTTAGGTCCTAGCCGTGGGTTCGGCTAGAGGTTTGGGAAGGTTTTTGATTCCTCTGTTCTTCAAGCGATTGCGTCAAGGAGGGAACTCTGCTTCTTGACAGTGGGTATCCTGACTCCTCTAGAAAGGGCTAGGTTGGGTGAGAGGGACTGCGAGGTTTGGATTATACTACTGGCTAATGCATGAAAATAAAGATAAAGTGCGATAAAAGCAGATAGATAAAATAAACGCAGAGTTTTTGATTGATTGATGTGTGTCGTTTCTGTACAATTACTCTCCTATTTATATACATAAGCCCTCGTCGGCCACTACTATAGCCAACATTTGTCTACCGTTGGATCAATCTAAGATCAACGACTATCATCGTTCCTAAGCCCTAAGGAGGCAGAATCACTTCTCACGATTTCACTAGCACGGTTAGTGGGGTGTAACTCCCTCACTCCGCTTTTCAAGGCTTCGCTCTTTCGCTTGATCTTCAACTGCTCCCACGTTCTGTCTTCGTGCTCCCTCTTACTTGCCTTCCAAGCAAGCCTGTCTTACCTCAGCCACTTGGCTCGCCCAGCTAGCTCTCGTCCTCAGACAGTAGCTCAGGCACCCGAGCCCACCTCGGCTGTGGCACTCTATAGGCTGAGGCTTTGCTCTCCCTCGACCTTGCTTATTGCTCCTCGGATTGACCCCTTCCTCGGGGAGTTGTCTTGTGGTATGCCCCAAGGGCTTCTCTTGAGTTCTTCTCTCTGGCAATTATCTCTTAAACCTTTGTCAAGTGGCCTGCCTCAACACCCCAATTCTACTTCCTTCCTTCACTCGGCCCTCGGCCTACGACTCAATTATTTTTTGGTGTTAACAGTAATTTACTTCAAAAGAAAAATACTTATAGTTGACACAATTGGCATAAATTTTTCAACCTAATATGGAAAAAAGTTCGATAACTTAGATTGTCTCTTCCGGTTAACATATTTTTAAATTAAAAAAAATATTTAAATTTGAGTAACAATAAACATTTTGCTTCACTATTCGCCTGAGTTGAAACATCAACCCCCCGCCTTCCAAAGATTTTCAGAAACACAATCCGACTTATCCCAGCAAAAGGATATCTAATTTTATATTTTCTCTTTCACATACAAAATAACTGCCAAAAATAAATAAAAAACTAATATCATTTTGTTGTTAAAGAGCAAAAGCTATCCTTGTTAGGGATGGCAAAACGGGCCGCCTCCCTGCTGTAAGCCCACCAAAAAATTGGCGGGACGGGCAGCCCGCCAAAGAATAGTGAGTTAAGAAGTTGAGTCTGCCCTTCCCCTTTAGTGGTTTGACGAGCCGACAGGCTAGCCCGCCACTAAAATTAGTAAATAAAAAATATATTTAGAGTATACTTTTTGGACTTAAACTACGTGGGTTGTTGGGTTAGCCCGCCCAACCCACCAAAAATATGATAGAAATGGCAGGTTGGTAGGTTGGCCCATTACCACCCGCCAAAAAATTAAAAAATACCTAGAAGTAGTAAAAAAATAAGGGGGAAAAGTAAAAAGTAAGAGAAATTAAACTTGCCGGGCTAGCCCGCCCCATCCTATCTTTGGCCCGCGCGAGTTAGCGGGCCAGGCGGGGCGGGCTACGGTGGGTGGGTGGGGGTGAAATCACCAACCAAACCTGCTTTTTTTGGCGGACCAAGCCTATTTTGCCAACCCTATAATCCTTGTCCCATAGAATGTAAACAATCTTTGTCCCATGTAAAACTAAATATAAATTGGATTTAGTTTATATACACGGTGTACAAGTGTTTTATACAATTTATCAATTATAAGTTGACACGTCATTAAAAAATGAGTTAATCAATTGATAACTACCTTATATGTCAACTATTCCATGAATTTTTATCGGTGATGGTTGTATAAATTTGTACATTGTATGTGTATATAAATTAAACTCATAATTTTTTTTACAATTTTTTCATAAATACTTACGATTAAAACGCAGCATTTGATACGCTATGTCGTAACGTTATCTTAAAAGATAAATCTTGTGGAGTCTCCCACTCCACTTTCCCTCCAAAATTCTCACTCCACTCCACTTTGGTGGAAAAAAAATTCATGACAAAATATGTGAAGTACGATGCTAAGTAGTGTTTTTTTATATGCTTAAGTGTTCGCAAAAAAATCAACTATTCAAATATGCAAAGTTTGTGCCTCAATAACCGGTTTGGTGAAAAAAAATATAATTTCGTGACAAAATACCTAAAGTGTGATGCTAAACCGCGTGCTTTGGGGTACTTTAGTGTTCAGAAATTTTTTAACCATTAAGATACTCAAAGTTCATTCCTCAATAACTGATTTGGTGAAACAAAGAATAATTTCGTGACAAATATGTAAAATGCGATGCTAATCAGTTTGTTTTGGGGTACTTTAGTGTTTAGAAAAAAAATTAACCGTTCAAATACTCAAAGTTCATTCCTCAATAATTGGTTTGGTGAAAAAAATTAATTTCATGACACAAACCTATGCAACTCACCCCTTTAGTGATTTTACCACTTAAAAAAAATCAATTTCTTTTATACTTCTCTCTTTATATTTTTTAGGACCATATTTTTTGAATTTTAAAAAAATAATTTATTAAATCCATTTAATTCGATCACTACAAATCATAATTTTTTTTTAAAATTTTTTAGGATTTACGGTTTATAGCTAGGAGTAACTCCTTTCTTCTCAGTATATATGGATAACCAATTTCAATTTTATAATATTGTTATTTAATTTACAGTTATTATTTAATTTTTATTCACAGATATTGTTTCTATGGATTATGTGTATGGAATAATTTGTCTAAATTATATCTGTACACACTCTATTTTAGTTTTTAAATTCACAACTGCCTTTTTTTATACAATTTTTTAATTCATACTTACCTTTGATTTAAACTAGTACCATACCCGTGCATCCGCACGGGCCGGTCGCATTACGTGATACGATTACCTCAAATAGAAACGTTAATTTGAAATCTCATTAATCTAAAATCAATTGTAAAATATAGATGATGACTTGCATAAGGACAAGTGCTGTCGTGTTCTTTTTATGAATGAATTTAGACAGTATTTAAATAGTCTGAACATTACCCTATGAAAATAAAGAAAAATTTAAAGTAGATAAAAAAGGAGTTTCAAATAAAAAATTGATAAATATTAAAACTAAAAATGTAAAAGTATCATTTAAAAACAATATGTGCATTTATCCCGTGTGTTTTTATATATCAGTGCAGTGTTTTTTTATATATCAGTGTTGTTATCCCATTTTTTTTTATATATCAGTGCAACTATCCCGTGTTTTTATATATATCATTGCAGTTATCCCTGTAGTTTTTTATATATCAGTGCAGTTGTCCAGTGTTTTTTTATGTATCAATGCAGTTATCTCATAGTTTCAATTGATTATTTGAGTTGATTAGTAGATTATTGTAGATAGTAAAAGATAGATAGTAGTTTATCAATAACAAATATTTATCCCGTGTTTTTTTATATATGAGTAACAATAATTTGTCCTTTTTTAGGTATTAGTGACAAATATTTGTCGCGTGTGTTTTAAATATTAATCAGTTTAAATAGTCATTAAGCCTTCTTGTTTTTTTATATAGTAGTTTTCAAAAATTTAAATTATCAATGGCAAATATTAATCCAGTGTTTTTTATATATCACTGCAGTTATCCCTGTATTTTTTATATATCAGTGCAATTATTTGGTAGTTTCAATTGATTATTTTAGTTGATAGTACATTATCAATAAAAAATAATTTTTTTAAATATTAATTACTAATTTAAATAGTCATTAAGTCTGCTTATTTTTTAGATAATAGATTTGTAGTAGTAGGCTTCAAAAATTTTAATTATCAATGACAAATATTAATCTCGTGTTTTTTTATATATCAGTGAAGTTATCTAGTAGTTTCAATTAATTATTTTAGTTGATTAGTAGTAGTTTAAATAGTCATTAAATATTATTGTTTTTTAGATAGTAGGTTTATAGTAGTCTTCAAAAAAATTAATTATCGATGACAAATATTAATCCTGTATTTTTTTATATATTGGTGTAGTTATCCCGTGTATTTTTATATATCATTGCAGTTATCTCATAGTTTCAATTGATTATTTGAGTTGATTATTAGATTATAGTAGGTTTTTAAATAGTAGGTTTATAGTAGCTTTCAAAAATTATAATTATCAATGGTAAATATTAATTATAAATTGTCAAAAAAAATTATAAATATCAATGGTAAATATTAATCCCGTATTTTTTTTTATATATCACCGCAGTTATCCCGTGTTTTTTTATTTATCAGTGCAGTTATCTCGTAGTTTCAATTGATTATTTTAGTTGATTAGTAGATTATAGTAGATAATAAAAGTTAGATATTAGATTATCAATAAGAACTATTTGTTTTAAATATTAATTACTAATTTAAATAGTCATTAAGTCTTCTTGTTTTTTAGATAGTAGGTTTATAGTAGTAGTCTTCAAATTTTTTAATTAAAGTAGTGTTTGTATTAATTTAAAAATTTAGTTAAAAGAATTAAAATGAAGTGATAAGAGAAAGAAAATAATTATTTATGAGAAAAGTAAAGTAAAAGGAAAAAAAAGGAAGAAATAGAGTGTAAAAGAAAAGTGAAAATGAGGAAAGAGAGTGTAAAAAGAAAGAGAAAAAAGGAATAAAGATAGTGTAAGCGAAAAGTGAAAAGTAAGAAAGAAATTGTAAGAATAAAGAGAGAAAAAAGAAATAGAGTGTAATGACATTTTTACCCTCAAAAATTTGAGGTATCTTTTAGATAGAATGGGGGTATTGGTAAAATCATACGTGGTTTAGTTATATATATATATATATATATATATATATATATATATATATATATATATATATATATATATATATATATATATATATATAGTGTAGATAAGACTTTTTCATGTTAACTAGATTATAGGCTAAATAGGACTTTTTGTCCTTTATGTTTGCTCCAGATTTCACTTTGGTCATTTATCTTTTTTTTGGTCCGTTTTGGTCCCTCATGTTTCATTTTTGTTTCATTTTGGTTCCTGACGTTAGTTTTGACTAACGGACGCCACGCTGGCAGTTAACTGCTGACGTGGCGTCCGTTATTCATTACTGACGTGGCAAAAAAATATTATTTAATTCTTACACATCAACAATTAAGTTTTTAAAATTAAAACTATTATTTACACATATAAATAAAACCATTATTAAAACAACATCAAGCTGAAGCACAGATAAACAAACAATTAACAAAAACATAAAAATCAAACAATTAACAATTAAAACAATTAAAAGCAGTTCAGCAATTAACAAAAAACTAGAAACATAAAAATCAAACAGATTTGCGTTCCTCCATATCTTGTTCTTTGTTGTTCCAATCTGCGTTTACTTCCTTTACTTCGGGAGCTTCTTCGTTGTTTATTTCGTTTTTCCTCCAGATGTGCGTTTTTCGTTTTTCCTCCAGATCTGCGTTTCTTCAAAGTTTACTTCGATGTTCTTCAATCTGGGTTCTTTTTCCACCGTTTTCGTTTTAGGAAGAACGTGAATAAAGACGAAGATTGAAGGGAAAAAAGATATTTTAGATCTGGAAATGAAATTGATGAATGAGAGATTTTTTTTTAAAGTTTCTGAAACGAAAACAAAAAAAAAAATAGTTTAGCAGTTAAAACTTGTGGGAAATCGCTTCGGTGTTCTTCTGGAAATCGCTTCGTTGTTCTTCTTGAAATACAACTTAGAATTCAAACACAATTACACATAATTACTTAAGCAAACAAAGATACATCAAACTCGGAATTCCATATTTAAAAGAAACTGAGAGGGACCAAAGTGAATCAAAATAAAAACTGAGAGGGACCAAAATGAAACCAAACAAAAACATAGAGGACCAAAATGAAACAAAGCGTGATTCAGTAGAAAACCCAGATCTGCAACTCAGATCTGCAGCGTGACCCAGCAAAAAACCCAGAAAAAATGCAAGAATCGAAGAACAACAACAAAAAACCCAGATTTGATTAACGAAGAAGAACAACGAAGAACAACCCAGATTTGTTCTTGTTCGTTCTTGTTCCTCTTATCTGGTTCGTTCTTGTTCCTGGGTTTCGTTTTGTTGAGTTTCGTTCCTGGGTTTCGATTTGTTGGGTTTCGTTCCTGAGAAAGAAGATGAAATCGTTGCTGGGAAATCGTGGCTCAGAAATCGTTTTTGATTTTACTGTTTTTGATTTTATTGCTGAGAAATCGTTTTTAATCTGGGTTTGAGGGCTGGAAGAAGATGAAATCTGGGTTTGATGATGATGATGAACAGTATGTTTGGGTGCTTGATTTCGTTTTGATTTAATGTTAATTTGTTATTTGTTTTAATGATGTGTAATTTAATTAAGAATTAAATAATATATTTTTGCCACGTCAGTTAATGAATTTGAGGCGCCACGTCAGCAGTTAACTGCCAGCGTGGCGTCCGTTAACTAAAACTAACGTCAGGGACCAAAATGAAACGAAAATGAAATATGAGGGACCAAAACGGACCAAAAAAAAGATAAAGGACCAAAGTGAAATCTGTAGCAAAGATAAAGGACTAAAAGTGCTATTTCGCCGATATCTCTGCGTACTCTCTAAAACCTTCGGCATCCTAAACTCCTCTCCTGATAAACCCTAACCAGCAAGTTCGATAGATACTAATTTCCTTCAAACTACGTCAATGGCTTCTCGTCTCACTCTCCGTCACGTATTCCGTCAATACTCAACAATCCTCTCTTCAAAATCCTCAACACCGCTAACCTCAAAAGAGAAGACAATAACCGCTCTCCGTCTCATCAAGTCAGAAACAAACCCTGAACGCATACTCGAGATCTGCCGCGCCGCCTCCCTCACACCGGAATCTCACCTCGACCGCGCAGTTTTCTCCCTCGCCGTCACCAAACTCACCGCCGCCAATCATTTCGACGGCATCCGTAAATTCCTCGACGAACTTCTCGAAACTCGCCCCGATCTCAACAACGAGCGCTTCACTTCTCATGCTATCATACTCTACGGTCATGCTAACATGCTCCCTCATGCTCTCCGCACTTTCAACTACATGCGCGACGAGCTTCACATTACTCCTTCCGTTAAATCGCTCAACGCTTTGCTCCTTGCTTCCATCATCGCCAAGGATTACAAAGAGGTAACACGAATTTACCTTGAATTCCCTAAGATTTATTCAATTCAACCTAATGTTGCTACTTATAACCTAGTTATTAAGTCGTTTGCTGAATCTGGTTCAACTAGTTCTGTGTTCTCTATTTTGGATGAGATGGATAGGAATTCTATTAAGCCTAATGTAATTACTTTGAACAATGCAATTGTTGGTTTTTATAATGAGAAGAAGTTTGATGATGTTGGTAAGTTGATGAATTTGATGGGGGAAAGGTATAAGATGTATCCTGGTCTTAGTACTTATAACGTTAGGATTAAGAGTTTGTGTAAGTTGAATAGATCCTCTGAGGCTAAGGCTTTATTCCAGGGAATGATTACGAGTGGGAAGAAGCCGAATTCGGAGAGTTATGATCATTTGATTTATGGGTTCTGTAAGGAAGGGAATCTTGAAGAGGCCAAGGGGTTGTTTGCTGAGATGAGGAAAAGAGGTTTTAAGGTTGGTAGTGGTTGTTATTTCACTATGGTTCACTTCCTGTGTGAGGGTGGGGAGTTTGAATCTGCTTTGGAAATTGCTAAGGAGAGTATTGCCAAAGGTTGGTTTCCTAGTTTTACTGTGATGAAGAAGCTTGTGAATGGGCTTGTTGGTGTCTCTAAGATTGATGATGCTAAAGAGCTTATCAAGGAAATCAAGGAGAAGTTTGCTGAAAGTAGTGACAAGTGGGATGAAGTTGAAGCTGGTTTTCCAGAGCAATGAAGAGTAGAGTGTGGTCTGCTTGTGTAATTCTTTGATCAGTTGGATGGGAACTTGAAAATCATCTCAGTTTAAAAAAAGTTTTCTTTTGTTTTACCATTTTCTTTGGCACTTGGACATTCGCTCAACCCAACATTGTCTGGTCACTGGTGATCTGACAAGCTAATTTTGTATGTTTGCCATTGCTTTCCTTGTTTGGGCAATAAAAAGTAGTGGAAATGGTTAACCTTTTCTGATTTTTTCTCATTTGTTATTTTGTTTTACCTCTTTCAATCGGATTATCCCAATTTTCGATTCTCTTTCAGAGGAAACTGAAACCCGCATTGGGGCCCTTACAGACCTGTACTTCGGGTTGCTTATCCTGTTGTTCTTCCTCTATTTTATTTCTACTTTTAAGTAGTTCTATTAATTATTAATTGTCAATTGAACCCAACAATTGACATATTTGCTTGTTCCATTCTACTTAATTTCTTTGAATAACTTTTTAGACAATTCCTTCCTTGCATGCTGTATGAGGCTGTTATAAGCTCATAATCACGACACGTCTTTGTTAGTCAAGGCTATTAGTAGATTTAGTATTATGTCTTAACTCTTAAGCTCTTTAAGGATTAATTTCTGCTGATGAATTCATATTGTTTGTTTCTGCATTATAAAACGAGAACAAGCATGGTAAATAAATGTGTTGCATGTTTACTAACATTTTCATCTCTTATCTAGGCATGTTAAGGAAACCGAAATAAGCGACAAAATTGGATACAGAATCGAAACAATTCATCAACTTAAACTGTGAACGGCTGTTTCTTATAAATAATGTGCACACACAAACAGGTCTTGTAAACCAGTTCAGTGAACCACCCACTTATTCAAGAATTTCACTTCCATTCTCATTTATTTTTGGTTGAAAATTTGTATTATTTGAGACATAAGCATTTGGGTTAGTTTAGAACTGCATTTGTTAGTAGCAAATAGAAAATAAATCTATTAGGAAAAGGGTGGTAATTTAATGATTTGCAAGTACCCACACTTAAGGGACCATTTTGCAATTAAAAGAATCGCAACAGTCCCTAATTCTCATCTATATAAACACAACCAGCTGAAAGGTATGGAAAAAGAAACAAGAAGGGAAAGAAAAGAGAGAGTAGCCGAGAGAAGAGAAGAAGAAAGAAAGAATGAAGAGAGGTCAAGAGAGAAGCAAGAAAGTGGAGAGAATGAGCTGAAAGTTGAGTTCCCTTCTTCCCCTCCCAACTTTTAATCTACTCCTTTACCATTATCTTCATCCTCACACCCCTAAACCATTGCTTTACTCAATTTTGAAGCATAACCAGAAAATTTTCCCCAAACACTTTTATACCTAGTCTTTAACCACCAAAGAGATCATCTTGCATGTACTAGTTGTAGGGACAATCTGAGTTTGTGAGCTCAAGGGTAAACAAAGGAAGATTAATGCTTGAAGGTTGAAGTTGTTGATGAGTGAAATGGAGGGCTTGAAGAAGAACAAGTTGCTTTCAAATTTCTGCAGCAGAAATTAGGAGTTTTCATCACTTTGGAAATTTTGGATGTCGTAGTTAGGAGTTGAATGGGGACTTGGCAACTCAAAGGAACCTATAGGGAGATGTAAACCTGAATATTGAAGTCACGTTCAGAATTTTGGAGCTCAATTTCATGGTCAATAGTGGTTGGACATTGAAGTTTCAAAGCTCACAACAACTTCTGCCCAAAAACAGTTTTGACTACATCTGGTATTTTCTTTGTAACTCACTGCACAAACTTTATTTAAAGTTCATTTTTTTCCTTTTAGAAACTAGACTCAAAACCCTTCAAAATAGGCACAAGAACCATTTGATTTCATTAAGTATTGAGGGAGCAATTTTAATTACAAGTTCTGCTTTTGAATCGGTGGCAGTTTTGACCTAGTCACATTGTTTCGGTCATAAGTCCCTAAATACTTATTGTATCAGTATGGGACTTGGACCCACATAAACTAGACACAATCCTCTCTACAATAGGCATTTGTTTGGGTAATTTTGGTTGAGTATTAAGTTAGTTATGCCTGTTGCAATATCGACCATAGATGTTGTCCAAACAGAATATGGAAGCTCCTCTCCATAACCATTTTCGTAGTGCACATGGAAGGAAAGTCAAGAACCGAAGTTGGGGGATTGCATGTGAACTAAAGACATCTGAGGTGGTAGGATTAGAGCTGGTTTTTGGTGAGTTGCAGTTAGTGGAAGTCCAACTCCACTAGGGAACAACAACCATAGGTGAGTTCTCCATCCCTTTTGTGTCTGTATGTTATTAATGTATGATTTGTGATTGAAATCAGTTCATAGGCCTTCTTGCATGTGAAATTTTGTGGTTCTATTGTGTGTGAAGGTGACAACTAGAAATTAGTAAAAATATGTCCATTCAACATTTCTCATCATAATACATAAACATAAACTCAGGGTAGACTAAGCAAATACAACTTTGATCCCTAAGGATCCTTCAAACTTTAGTAACCCAGTTTAGCAGCTACTAACTCTTCTCTAATTGTTTCGTCTTATCTTGTCAATCTGAAAACATAACAACATAAACAGTGAGATTTACAATCTCACTGAGTTCTTTTGCGATCACTCACCCTTAACCTCTCGGTATTTTTCTTATCTTATCACTTGTATTAACGTAGCGTAATCCATAAGTAGTTGAACAACGTCAATCACAGCGGAGAACCCAATCCGAATAACAACTATGGGCCTTGAACCCAACCCAGATAATAACTATGGGCCTTGAACTCAGGAGACATGACCTCCCATTCCAAGTACGCTACTTAACCTACCTTTTGGGATCGTCATCCTCATAGTGTTTTATTAATAACCATAGTTATGTTCTCAATCGTTATTTCGTTTAATAAAACCTCGTTCAACTTAAACAATATAGCGTAATCAAAACCTCACTCCAATGATCAATTATTCTTAATGTAATCATTCGCAAAACAATTAACAATCATCTTTTTGTACAAATGTCATATATCATGCAATTTAGTCAAATACATTCATAACATTATCAATTTTTAGACAAATTGGTAAAAATGTCCAAACCATATCAACATTAGTGGAAATTAAGCTTAAACAATCTCAATTATCATTAGCTTATTGGAAAAAAAAATCTCAATTATCATTCCAAATCATGAGAATTGGATTAGGATAGTTGTACAAACTCCCCCGCTCCCCGTCCCCGCCTCCCAATTTGTCCCCCGTCTCCATCTCCGTTCCCTGCCACGGGGATTTTTCCTCCCTCATCCCCATCCCCACGGTCCCTGCGGGGACCCGAAAGTTTATTAAAAGTTAGCAAAAATATAAATTAAAATATAATAAAATAAGAAAAATATATAAAAGTAAGACTAAAATTCAAAAGTTTAATATTTTAATATAAAAAATATAAAATTGAGTCTTAATTTTATATTTTAATATTTAGAAAGTATAAAAGTTAGAACAATTTAATATTTTATTAATATTTTAAATTAAAAACACGTATAAAAAGACTAAAAAATAATTACTTATAATATATATATATAATAAGAATATTATGTAATATATTCGGGGCGGGGAGTATGATCCCCATCCCCATCCCCGCTTTGACTGCGGGGGATTTTCTCCCCCATCCTCATCCCCACAGGGAAAAATTCCTCGCCCACAGGGCCCCATTCAAAGCAGTCCCCGCGGGGATCCCTACTTGCGGGTAGAAATTGCCACCCCGACCCGTGTTGGACAATACGGGCTGTGTCAGTTGGTTTGCAAAATTTTGCCCAAACCGAAACTGACACGGGTACCCGTGGTGGTTGCCACGGACCGTATTGCTGCATCTTAGTCCCCATTTTGCTGTTTTGTGTCTTACTCCTCAATCACCTTATGCCCCATCCATTCCAATCCCCAAACAACAACGATAAACCATATAATTACCATATTCTCGGACATCATTGGAAGTGTTTAAGATCATCAAAGCTTCAATTTAATTTCAATAACAATTAAACAATCATGGACATATCACGTGACTTAGAAATTCATTTATACAACATGTGAGACTTATAACAACAGCTCTAAGCATACAGACTAAGCATGCATCCACAAATTTCATAATAGCATCATTCTAATATCAAGTCAGGTAAAATGCACACAAAAATTGGTGAAGAACTCACCTTAAAAGTGGTTGCACAACAACAATCACACAAGAAATTTGACTTTGAGCACCAACAAGCTCCTAAGCACACCACAACTTCTTAAATTCGAATCCCATCTCCAAACAGTCCTCCTAAGAAGGAGTTTCCTAGTTGAATCCAGCTCCTAACACTCCATAAATTCGAAACATGCTAAGAAGGAGTGAGTGGTTCTTGCTGAGATTTATGGTTTGGTCAGTCACTTGTGGTGATAAAAAGGAAGAATGTAGTAGGATAAACTCGGGATTTCAGGTGGGTGAAGGTGGAGAAGAGAGTGCTCTTGAGTTTTTTTCCCTTTTTCTTTTTCTTCCCTCTCCCTACGAAACTCTCTTTCTTTCTCTCTTTTCTCACTTTCTCAAAATGTGCTTTGTGTCTTGTTTTGGAAAGTGAAGTAAGGGTGTGAGAGTGTGTGTGTGGGTTTTAATGTTTCAGCTGAAAGTTTAAGTGAGGTGGTGTGAAATCTTCAATTTACCCTTATCCCTTACTTCCTCCTTTAACTACTTCTAATTAGCCATACAAACCCTCAATTCACACAAGCATTCAATTTAGCTAAGTAAATCATATAATCATCATTCAATCACACAATTGTCAATCCAATAACAAGTAAATAATTCACGTAGCCAACAGAGTAATTTATAAGTATATATGGGTTATTAATAATTCTTTAAACATAAATCTGAACGATAGTTATTATCTGTGATCAATTACAATTTGTTATTTGAAATCAATTATTAGAAGTTAACATAATTTTTGATTGATATTTAATAATTAATTGGAGTCTTTTAAATTCTCTAAATTAGTGGTTTACTAGTATTATTCTCAAAAAATACACAATTTTGAATCCTCGTCAATGACGGCATAATTTTAATATTCAAGATTATTTAAATTAATAAGGTTACACGCAATTAACAATGTTCTTTATTATCCCAAGTAGGTAGCTCAGTTGGTGAGCTAAAGGATACCGAATGAGTGCAATACAAGAGTGCAGGAAGGAGGTCTCGGGTTCAAACCCCGGAAACTAACATTCCCCCACCCCCACTAACATTGCTTATTAAAAAAAACAATGTTCCTTATTATTTGATATCATTGATTATATAAGTGTAAATATTTTGTTATTTTTGGAAAGAAACATGCTAAATTTGGTTAAATTCTATTTCTAATAAATAAAATGGATTGTATCGGTCTTATTTTATATTTAATATGTGTCTCAAAGAAACATGCTAAATTTGTGTTTTTGTTATGAAATTGACAAAAACAAGAGTATTATAATAGACTATAGATGAAGAAGAAATAGAAGAAGAGAATGAGAGAAGAAAAGAGCATTTGCATTCTACTTTTGAATGTGTATTCTTTACAATGTCATATGAGTCCTATTTATAGGACATAAATCTTGTAACCTAAAAATGAATTAAGGCCTACCATAATGTGCCTTTAACATATACAATGAGGAGCAATTACAAGGAATAATAATCTATATAAATGAGTGTCTTCTATTATTCCTCTACTATGTAACAGTTGTAACTCATGGACATCCACATTACTATTATTCATAACACTCCCCCTTAGATGTCCATTAAGGATATGCCTCATTAAAATCTTACTAAGAAAAACCCAATGGGAAAAAATCTTAGTGAAAGAAATAGAATACAGTATCATTTGCATGAGAGCTGCCTCGTTAAAAACCTTACTAGGAAAATCCATTGGGACAAAACCATAGTGAAGGAAAAAAGAGTGCACAATGTGTTTATTTCTCCCCCTCATGCATGCAATCATATCTGAGACGACAAAAGCTGATTCTTTATATAAAATGCTCAAAAGTTTTGCTTCGCAATGCCTTGAAGAATTACTAAATTATAACATGAACAGACTTGTTGAATACTAATATCTCCTTTTGTTTGAAGATCGTGATCGAAGAAGAACTTTCGCGAAATGTGTTTTGTTTTATCTCCTTTAAGATACCCTTCATTCAACTCAACAATGCATGTGGTGTTATCTTCATACATGTTGCAATCATTTTCCAGAAGACAAACCACAAGTTTCTTGTATTTGTTGAATTACCAACGCCAATCAAATGCATTCTCGAATTGGCTCTTGTAGTGTTAAAATTTGATCATATCAAGAAATTAGCAAACTACATTAGTGCCCCAATTGCACTAAGATATGGTACTTCAGGACCAAGTAGTTCTTCATCATTTTCTCAAGGTCAAAATGAATATTTGTTCACATATACCGTTCTTACAACAATTGGAGTGCAGAACATATGTGAAATTTTCACATTGAAATGATTTAACACTTTTGCTATAAAAGCTTCTTGAAACATAAAAAGTTCATTCTTTAAAAACTCCAATTGTAATAGCAAACAACTCTTTATCTTTCCAAGGTATTCCCTCTTAAACTCTTTATTTACGCAATTAACTTTCAGAAGCTTTTTAGGAGTTCATATACTATTTATGCCATCAATATGCACAACAATCATTTTCAAATATTTTATAAGAATATATGGACAAATGGGGTAACTTTATATCCCCCATTTAGAATATGCACTGAAATGATTACACCACATGCGTACAAATTGTATTATCTCACAAATGGACCAATTCAATTTAAGTGAGTAATCTTCTCTAGAGTCCGAACAATGTGTCTTATGAATTTAAATCCTTTAGGGATCTTCACATAATTATCACTATCAAATGAACTATATAAATAAGTTGTAACACATCAATCATATGTGAATTAACTCTTTAATATGCTACTAGACTAATAAAGTATTAAAAATTACTTGCATCCACTACAGGTGAATATATTTTCAAAATCCATGTTAGATTTGTGCAAATACTCTTGAACAACTGGTCAAATTTTACATCTCACTACTTCACGACTCTCATTTCCCTTTTTCACAATAATCGCTAGTATCAAAGTAGCTTTACAACTTCAGGCGTATGGACTGTGAGTACAAAAACTTTTCAGCTTGCAAAGCAAGTTTAATTTTCACTTCAATTGCGTCTTTTCATTTTGTCTAATAATTTCTTTGTCTATAGTCCTTGATAGACTTTGGTTCATGATCCCCATTTCCAATTGTCATATTTAGCGTTATATTATATGTCAAACTATCGTCAATGTTGACTTTACTTCGGTTCCATCTTTCTCCATTCCTGACATAATTTATTGAGATCTCATTTCCACAAATTTCAAAAAAAATTCAGGTACCTGATTAGTTCTTCTGGAACTTGAAAAATCAATTATGTCAAATTACTCTTTTAGAGTTTCAATATCCTCCTTTGGGCCATCTTACTTTAAAGCTCATTTCTTTGTTTGAGGATTATTTCTTTTTCTTTAGAACCGACCATGCTACACGCTTCATGCGTGGTTAAGATTAATTCATTTGCAATGTTTGAGTGTCCAACAGGGACATCAGTTTTTATTGGAGCACTGCAGCTGTGATTAATTTGCTAAACTTTGCAAATGAGTTATCCTTTGAGCTTCTGGTTCTCATTGGTTTATAAGAGGATCAAGATAAGATAATGATAATTTATTTCATATAATACTAATTTTCAGCTGTTTATCTCTCCCCCTAGTGTTGGGAAAACTAATTCATCAAAATGATAATTAGCTGACTAAGCTATAAATACATCTCTGGTTATTGGCTCAACATACTCTATGATGGATGGAGATTCATATACTCATATATTCCCAACATTCTTTAAGCATACTTCTTATTGTAAAGTAGTGTAGCAATGTAAACATACAGAACACATCCAAAAAATTTAAGATGAGAGATATTGGACTATTGACTAAAACTCAATCATAAAAGGGAGAGCTTACATATGATACCTTATTGGTTTGATGTGTATCAATGTCTTTGCTTGCAATATTGCATGTTCCCATCTAGAAATTGAAGTTTTGATTTCATAAGAACTGATCATATTAATAACTTTAGACGTCTAATGAATGGTTCTTCAAAACCATTTTATGAATAAACATAGCTATGCCGGAAATTCAAAAAAATCCGCCGGAAATGTCGCCGGAAATTTACCGACGGATTTTTAACATTTCCGGCGGATTTTGTTTAAAAATAATAATAATAAATTTCAAAAAATCCGCCGAAAATGTTAAAATTCCGCCGGTAAATTTCCGGCGGATTTTTTGAATTACCGGCGTTTTTTTTTTAAAAAAAAATTTAAAAAAAATCCGCCGGAAACGCACATTTCAGGCAAAAAAAATCCGTCGGAAATTACCGGCGGATTTTTTCCGCCGGAAACCGTTACCTGCGAACGAATTTCCGGCGAAAAAAATCCGCCGATAATAGCCAATTTCTGGCGGATTTTGGCCGCCGGTAATCCGCGAATTTCTTGTAGTGATGTGATGTCCAATATCAATTCTAATATACATACAATACCTACCAAATGATTCCAAGATAATTCACATAATGACCTCTTACTCAAATTAGTTGAGCAAGCCATCTAACAAAATTCTAGTTGTGAGTTGACGACAAATATATGTAGTATATATGTGGTCATCTAATTGATGCATCAATTAAAATTATAAAGTATCACGTGATTGATGTATTTGTTTACAAATATCACCTTATACACATTTTAGAAATGTGAGGGACTTATTCTTTCAAATTCTCAACTTCTTTTGGGAACTAGTAATACACAAAAGTTAATGGATTGAAGAATCTACGGGCTCTTCAATACATGTTCACTAAAATTCTTTAACTATTTTTCGCATCATAATAGACCCGGGATGGCCCAACCGGTCTTCCCAACGATAAACTTATTATAATCCATAAACTTCTGGTTTAAGGTAGCATGTGTTGTACTAATATGCATAATTTAGTATCAACCAAAAGAAACACAAGTATTTTTTCCTTTCTAATACACATTTGCATTTTTTAAAGTAAGTCTCATGATATACAGACATTGAAAATTTTCTCCATTTATTTTTCGATATGGTATATCCACTTAGATGAATATCCTTGAAACTCAATTAGTTTCTATGAGACTGGAGAGAATATGGCATCAATGGGTAAAGCTTTGTTCTTCAAACTAGGTAACAATACAATTAGCTCTTCTGAAGCCTTCAATTACATTTGTAAACTTTTGGTTGCAAGTTGATAATAAGAACACACACTAGTACTACCATATGACTTTCTGGTAGTTTATATGCATTAAGAACACATGACACACAAAAATTTATTATATTGAAGAATCTTTTGGTCCTTCAAAAATATTAATATGTGTCGTCATCTTTATATTAGAAAAATATAATTGAACACATACTAAATAGTAAAATCATGTAGACTAGAATTCCAAGGGTAAGTAGAAAGAGAAGTTACACTTAGAAAAATTAAACTTTTCCATAATGTATATGAGTTACTACATCATTATTTTTATAAAAATAAAACCACTACACCATTATGAGAAATAGTAAAGAATATAACCATAAATCATATATGTCAAAAATAACCATAAATCATGATAATGGATTTTTTTTTTATCATCATTCACATGCAGCACACTCAATATTTACCTTTCACATACAACATATCAACTTTTTTTTGTTACATTATTTATAGAATACAAAGAAAATAATAAAAGGTTATCAAAGGGGAAAAACATACTTTTTGTTATGTTAACTCGCCATAAACTTTTATAAAGGGTAATCAAAGAAAGTAATACTTTATGATCATATGTTCTTCAAGAACTTTATCTCACATCTAAACGATGACCAAAGATAAATCATACTTTATGTGATTTATAACTTTATTCACTTCTGGGAATAAAGTTCAATCCGTGATCTTTCACATTTTAATCATTCATAAGTCCTTTGTTCAATCACAATTGTGACTAAATTTTGCAAAATATTCTAAAAATATTTTCTCACTTTTGCTACTCCAGGAGCATATTCGAGTAGGATAAAGAAATACACTTCCCCTTTTTTTGTTTCAAGTAAAACTAAAATAAAAAAGATCTTTTAGATTACAATCATGGTCTAAAGATTTAGTTCTTCAAGAACTTGACCACAAATTTTTCATTAGTGATAATCAAGAAAAATCATCATCCATGAAACAATCCTCCAGGGATGGTTGAATATTAAGATTTAGTTCTTCAAAACTTGACCACGAGTTTATATGATTACCATCATTCTTTGAACAAGGTTGAATAATAATTTTTTTTAAAGTTTTTCAAGAACTATCACAAATATTCACATTTTGAGTAATCCTACAAGGATACTCGAATATTCATTTTTTTTTCAGTTCTTCAAAAACTATATATAACAAATCATCACAAACAATGACAAAGAAAAAAAATATCTTTAAGCAATCCTATAGGGATGCTCGAATATTGTGTTTATTTTTTCTTTCAGTTCTTCAAGAACTATATCACGAGACTAAGCATTGAAGAAAAAAAATGCTTTGAACAATCTTGCAGGGATTCTTGAATATTAAGTTTTATCTCATCATTGATTTCTTTGTGCAATCCTTCTAGGATGATTGAATGATGAATTCTTCTGGAATTCATCAAGATTAGATAAACATGATAGTTGTCCTTATGTAATCCAATAGGGATGCATGAATTTTGAATTCTTCAGGAATTCATCAAAAATAGAAACATGATAATCGTGGTAGCTAAATAAAATTCTCAATAAAATTCCTATATTAGCATGATAAAATAAAAGCTATAGAAAACAAAACATGATAACATGAGTTAGATAAATTAACTATAAGATAGTAGAAGAAAACATATCTTTATGCCAAATAGCCTACATGCTTATTAAGCCATCATTTTGGTAGAGCTTCGTGCTGATAACGTGTTATGAAATTGACCAAAACAAGAGTATTATAATAGACTATAGATGAAGAAGAAATAGAATAAGAGAATGAGAGAAGAAAATAACATTTGTATTCTACTCTTGAAGGTGTATTCTTTACAATGTCATATGAGTCTATTATTTATAGGACATAAGTCTTGTAACCTACAAATGAATTAATGCCTACCATAATGTGCCTTTAACATATACAATAAAGAGCAATTACAAGGAATAATAATCTATATAAATGAGTGTCTTCTAATATTCCTCTACTATGTAACACTTGTAACTCATGGACATCCACATTACTATTATTCATAACAGTTTTAATGATTTTTAACATTTATCACATTGCTTATTTTTATCTCAATTATTATCTACTTATCAAATGCTATATATTTCGTATAAATATGTTTCAAAAGTGAAAATAAGAAACAGTCCTTTAATAAATAATAATTCCACTACTAATTTATGTGAATAGAAAATTCAACTTTAACAATCTTTTTTTGGTTTTACCCATGGTATCCATCGCCGACCGCAGTGACTAATCCCCTCGCTGAATTGTAGGTGCCTCGAGGGGCAGGACAGCTGGCCCAAAGTTTAACGCTGCTCCGTACCCAAGGTGGGGACCGAACCCCCGACTATTGGTTAAGGGAGGATCCGCCCCAACCGCTGAACCCCACGCTCTGGGTTAAATTCAACTTTAACAATCTATGCAGTCATAAATTATGGAATATTTTTAATAATTTATTTATATATATATATATATTTGAATAAATGTGTTTCAATGAGTTTAAAGATATAATGTAAATTGTTTTTATAAACTATAATGAAGATGTCATAGAAAATAAAGTTAATATTTTTGCATTAAAATCTATTATAATAAAAAAGAAGATGCCAATTTTTTTATATACAAAAGAATGGAAAAGCCCACTCTATTCAATTATTTTAACAAATAACTGTTTTGTAATTATTATATTTCGCTCTTCACACAAATCATCAATATTTCCATAATGTATTCTCTACTATGCTTTTTAGAAAAATAATAGCACTAATACATAGCTTTTAATAAAATATACACACATTAATATTCTTTAAATATAAAGTCTAGACCAAATATATAATCTATGTATGACATGATCACTCTATTATGATATGCTCAATCATGCCATCATTATTCAGCGATAATGTTGATATGACTAACCACCACTATAAAATGTGGTTTTTATGTCGAAAGATAACAACTTAGTACCAAATATTGATACTTAAATTGTATTTTCAAACTATATATACAAAATACTACAATATATTTATATATGCGCCGTTCTACTAACTTAAAAGGTATAAATTATCCTAAAATAATTTTCAATAGCATACCTGTACATGTGCATGGCACGAATCAATTATTCTGGTAAATACCTAAACAAGTAGAAAATATTAACAAGTCAAGAATGCAACGATTACAACAACAAAAAATTATACAAAAGAAGATTGACAACAGAAATTAAATTACAAATATAAAAATTAACTACAAATAAGTGAAATTGCAAATACAAAAAATTAACTACAACCAAAAAATAACACTGAATATTCTTATAACACAAATTTTCCTCGAACGAATCCGAATCCTTTGCAGCGAGTTCTCTAAGGTAGTTTTCTACAGCAATGATATCAACCCTTGGATTAAATAAACACTGGTGATGTTAGATAATAAATAAATAAAACCAAACCAGCCCAATTTCATTTTCTCTCTTTCGCAAAAACCTGAGGCTGCGGGAGACAACTAGAAGTGGCAGCGACAATACATGGCAGTCGCCCAATGACCGGATGGCCGGCCAGTCCACGACGGCAGATTACACTTACTCCGGCGCCTCAGTGACCAACAACCATTGAGATTGGGGTTGTTTGGGATTTATCATGCAACTGATTATTCTTGATTTTATGGAAATTAAAATTATTCCATTTTGTTGATTATATTGATTTGCATCATCAAATACATTTTCAACACAATCAACCCCATTGATAGCAGCGCGCGCCATTGTTAGAAAAAAATAGAAATAGGGTACATATCTATAAGTTTTTTAAGTTTTTTTTTCAGTATCTAAAAACAAAAACAGAAACAAGGATACATATTATGTAATTAACGTTGTGGAATTTCTTCCATAATTTAATCTTAGCATCTCAGTATCTAGCTTATGAATGGGATTGAGTACTTACTATTGTTTAGGGATAGAAGTTTATAGGAACCTAGAAATGGAAGAAGGAAGGGAGATGTCGGCAAGAAAGTGTTGGGGATAAAGACGTGAAAGAGAGAAGAAAAGGAAGTGGCGGCGCTAAAGGACAAGAGGAATAAGTAGGGCAATATAATATTAGGTAAAAGCTGCACTGAATTTCATAAAGATAGGTTACAAAATTACATGCTACTGACGTCTATATTTATATACAATAAAACAGGCCCAAGCCCATGATTTCGACTAGCCCATTCGACTGGCTCATTTCGACTAGGTTTCTAACTACACCTACTATAATTACAAGCAATAGAATTACAAGGCATATCTCAATATTCCCTCCTAATTCACATTGCTGAGCGACATCATCCCAAACATTGTTCTCAGTTCTTCGAATCTTCCCTTTTGCAATGGCTTGGTCATTGCATCAGCTACTTGAAGTTCCGAACAGCAATATTCCAGATTCAGCTTCTCATTGTTTACTTGGTCACGCAGGAAGTGATATCTGGTCTCTATGTGCTTCGACCTACCATGTGCAACAGGATTCTTGGCGAGATCTATCGCAGACTTGTTGTCGATCAACAACTTCATTGCTTCGACCCTGTGCACTCCAATTTCGACCAGTAGCATGCTTAGCCATGATGCTTGACATGCTGCAAAGGAAGCAGCCACATACTCTGCTTCACAAGAGGATAACGCAACTATACTTTGCTTCTTTCTAGCACCAAGAGATGGGTGTCGATCCATACATGAAGACATACCCACTTGTGCTTTTTCGATCACTCTTGTCTCCACTCCAGTCGGAGTCAGTGTAGCCAAACACTTCATTATCATTCTTCGACACACTCTTGCTAGGGAACAGAATACCATAACTTTGTGTTCCCTTTACATACCTTAGTACTCTTTTTGCAGCTACCATGTGAGAGCTTTTCGGCTTCTCCATGAATCTGCTGATCATTCCGACACTAAACATAATGTCAGGTCGAGTGTTGCACAGGTACCTTAGGGAGCCCACGATCTGTTTGAACAAGGTGGCATCTACTTCAATCCCTGCGTCGTCTTTTGACAGCTTGCTGCTAGTGTCTGATGGTGTCGAAACTTCCTTGCAGTTGCTCATGTCGAATCTTTTCAGGATATCAGCTGCATACTTCGACTGGTGCAGGAGTATACCCTTACTTGTCTTGGTAAACTCCATCCCCAAGAAATATGATAGATGTCCCAGATCACTCATTTCAAATTCTGACACCATCACTTTCTTGAAGGATTCGACTTCGACTTCATTGCTGCCAGTTACAAGTAGATCATCTACGTACAGGCACAACAACAACTGAGTCGAAGTTCCATTCTTCTTCACATATACTCCATGTTCATTAGTGCATCTAGTGAACTTCTGAGCCAAGAGAAATCCATCAATTCTCTTGTTCCACGCTCTTGGAGCTTGCTTGAGCCCATACAGGGCCTTCTCCAGCTTGTAGACTTTGTCTTCTTTACCCTTCGACTCAAAACCAGGTGGTTGACAAACATAGACTTCCTCCTCCAGAGGTCCATTCAGAAATGCTGACTTTACATCTAGTTGATGTAGGGGCCATCCTCTATGACTTGCCAATGCTACTACCAATCTTATGGTTTCGATCCTGGCTACTGGGGCAAAGACCTCATTGAAATCCAAACCAGGTTTCTGCAGGAACCCTTTGGCTACTAGCCTGGCCTTGTACTTGGCCACTTCTCCATTTGGCTTGACTTTGGTCTTGAAGACCCACTTCACCCCTATGGCTTTCTTTTCTTTTGGAAGTTCGACTAGCTTCCAAGTATCATTCTTCTCGATTGACTTCAACTCGTCAATCATTGCTTCCTTCCACTGCTTGTGACTAAGGGCTTGCTCCAGGCTCACTGGTTCTGCTTCTGCCATTAGTGCAAAGTGTGTCAGGTCTCCCTCTGCTGTAATAGCAGAATCTGGGTAAGTGTCGAATCCTTCTAGTCTTACTGATCTCTGCCTTTCCCTTTGCGACCTTCTTAAAGGTTCGACAGCAGTGGGTTCTTCTGGCTCTTCAGTTTCGACCTCTTCATTCTGATCATCTCGATCAGAGACTTCGTCGAAGTCCATCATTGTAGGTTTCTCACATCCTTCTTCCCAGTTCCAATATTTCGACTCATCTACTACGACATCTCTGCTTTTCACTATTTTCTTCTGCACAGGATCATACAGTTTGTATGCTCCTGTCGAATGATAGCCAACAAGAATCATTTGTTGTGCTCTATCATCCAGCTTGCTTCTTAGTTGCTCAGGGACATGTCTATAGCATACTGAGCCAATTATTCTGAGATGCTTGACACTTGGCTTTCTTCCTAGCCAAGCTTCTTCAGGTGTCTTTCCAGTCAATCTCTTTGTGGGACATTTGTTCAGAATGTACACTGCTGTGGCTACAAGTTCTCCCCATAAACTATGAGGTAGCTTCTTCTCCTTCAACATACTTCTTACCATATTGAGGATGGTCCTGTTTTTCCTCTCAGCAGTACCGTTATGCTGAGGCGTGTAAGGTGCAGTGACTTCATGCACAATTCCTTCTTTCTCACAGAATTCGACAAATCCATGAGAATTGTACTCATCACCTCCATCGCTTCTAAGGGTTTTGATTGCACATTCACTCTGCTTTTCAATTATTACCTTAAACTTCTTGAATATTTCTAGTACTTCACTCTTCCTTTTGATCAAATACACCCAGGACATTCTAGTGTATTCGTCAATGAAGGTGACAAAGTACTTATTCCCTCCTAAGGAACATACTTCGAAAGGACCACAGACATCAGAAAATATCACCTCTAGCTTCTTCTCTGCTCTGCTAGGTACTTCTGATTTAAACGAGTTTCTTGGTTGCTTCGACTTGCAACAACTCTCGCAAACTTCGACAGGTACTTTTACTGCAGGCAACCCATGAACCATCTTCTTTTCATGTAGTTGACTCAAGCTCTTGAAGTTGAGGTGGCCAAATCTCCTGTGCCATCTCCAGTGCTCCTCTTCGACAGTACTCTTGAGGCAATGTTCTTCGACTACTTGCAATTTGATCTTGAAGGTTCTGTTATTCTGCATTAACACCTTCAGGATCAACTTCTTGGTCGAATCAAACAGGCTGAGACTATTATCACCCATTTCGACGGTGAATTTCTTCTCGATCAACTGCCCAATACTTAGCAGATTGCTCTTCATAGCCGGTACATAAAATACCCCTTGGATGTAGCACCACTTACCATCTTTCGACAGGAACTTTATGGTACCTTCTCCTTCAGCAGTAACTCTACTGTTATCTGCAAACCTTATCTTTTTGCTTATCTGCTCCAGTTCGACAAACCACTCCTTGTGACAACACATGTGATTTGAGCATCCTGTGTCGAGATACCATTCGACAGACTTCTCTTCAGTCGAATTTGTATCAGCCTTCAACAACAGTAATTCTGGGTCAGTAGCTGTCATGAATGACAATTCTTCATCATCATTGCTGGCAATGTTGGAGGCATTACCAGTGTTTCCACTGCCCTGCCATACACACATTGTACAAGTATTTTGAGCATCGCAGGTGAATCCACTTATACAAGTGTTCCTACTATTTTGCTCGCTACTTTCAGCAATTCCTTCATCGAGTCGAATCTCATCTTCGACAGCCATCAGCATTAACTCCTCTGAGTCAGAGTCTGAGTCACCATCATTAGCAAACTTGGCTTCTGCATCTTTATCCCTAGGAACTTTCTTGTTTTTACACTTGTTCCTATAATGCCCAAATTGCTAACAGTTGTAACACTGAACTTTCGACAGGTCTCCCTTCTTCTTGTCGAAAGATCTTTGTTCTTTCTTCTTACTGCTTGATCCCTTTTCTCTACCCTTCTCCTTGTTGCCTGCCTTCCAATTTCTCTTAGAGGAGTATGAAAGCAAGGCTTGTTCAGTTTCTTTCTTTGAACTTCTCTGCCTTATTCTCAATTCATGAGCCTCTAAGGAACCCTGAAGTTCATCTAACTTCAATGTATCTAGGTCCTTGGATTCTTCGATAGCAGTAACAACGTAGTCGAATTCCAGGGTTAAGGATCTGAGCACCTTTTCGACTTTATTTACTTCAGTCACAGTTTCACCATTACCTTTCATTTGATTAGTTAATGCTACTAACCTCGTAATGAAATCTCCAATCGATTCTCCATCTGTCATCTTCAAGCCCTCGTACTGCTTCCTGAGCGACTGTAGACGTATCTTCTTCAGCCTATCTGCTCCTCCATACGAGTTCTTTAGGATGTCCCAAGCTGCCTTTGCTGAATCACAGTCGATGATCAGGTTCAGGATGTTGGAATCAACGCATTGGTGAATCAAAAACAGCCCTTTTCCATCTTTCTTCCTCAGCGAATGGTGGTTGTTCCTCACCGCTTCAGTGGCGTTTGCTGCCAAGGGTGGAACACCATCATTCACGACATCAAGAACATCTTGATATCGAAACAGCACCTTCATCTGCGCACACCAACGTTCATAATCCTTTCCGTCGAAGATTGGGAGGTTCCCCAGAATACCTCCACCAGAGTTGTCTCGCGCTGCCATGAATCTTGATAGATTTTGTAAGGATCTAACAAGCTCTTGATACCAGTTTATTGGGGATAAAGACGTGAAAGAGAGAAGAAAAGGAAGTGGCGGCGCTAAAGGACAAGAGGAATAAGTAGGGCAATATAATATTAGGTAAAAGCTGCACTGAATTTCATAAAGATAGGTTACAAAATTACATGCTACTGACGTCTATATTTATATACAATAAAACAGGCCCAAGCCCATGGTTTCGACTAGCCCATTCGACTGGCCCATTTCGACTAGGTTTCTAACTACACCTACTATAATTACAAGCAATAGAATTACAAGGCATAGCTCAATAGAAAGAACAGTGAAGGGGGTGCGTGAATATCAACAAGGATTTTGGGCAATCTTATTAAACCCGAACCAATTTAGTGAGTTATATTAATATTGTGTTGAGTATTTTTTTTTTGGAGTTTTCAAAGGTATGCTTAAAAAATTTGACAGCTTTGTGATGTATGAATTTATACTTGTCATTCCCACTTTTATTGGTTTTTAGTAGTGTCACGGGTCGCGCAGGCCGACTAGTGACCCATCGATTCGACCTTTAACCCAGTGTTCTGACCGGGTCAATCACTAGATCGATTTTAATAAGTTAATAGCATTGATTTTGGGATTACATAGTTTTTATTAGTTTTTTATTATTCAAAATCCAACCATTTATTTAAGGCTAAAGTGCTCCCGGGGTCCCTTATCTTTATTTAAAGTAACGAACTAGTCCTTTATATTTTTTTTGTCCCAAATAAGTCTTTTATCTTTCAAATTTTTGACACATAAATCCTTTTCTGTTAACAGTGCTGATTTATGTGTCAAAAAAAAGGATTTATGTGTTAAAAATGTGAAACATAAAGGACTGATTTGGGACAGAAAAAGATTTATGTGTAAAAAATTTAAAACATAAAGGATTGATTTGGGACAAAAAAAAGATAAAGGACCAAATCGTTACTTTAAATAAAGATAAGGGACCCCGGGAGCACTTTAGCCTATATTTAATCTAAGCGTCGTTATTATAGCAGTAGAAATGTTGCTTTGGAAGATCTAATCTCTCCTCAAACACCCACGACCTCTTTACACTCACACTCTCTTAAGTAAATATCTAAACTAGTGTAAATGAAAGAATAAAGTCATAAACAAACTTAAAATGTTTTCAACCGATGCATCGACCGACCAGTGCAAAATAACCGGCGAACCTAGACTATTTCAAAAACCCAATTGAACTTCTTTAAAAAGCCCAAACTGTTTTAGATTAAAAATCTAACCAGCTTGTTTTACAAATTCGGCTAACCATTTCAAAGAAACCGGTTAAACACCTGAAAATTCGGAAAGACAAAAAAACGTATTGTAGCCTAAAAAACAATTATTATATACCGAAATAGCACACTTTTGGAATTATTTACCAAACTAGCACATTTTTTAGTGCAGTTGAGAAATCGCCTCCCCCAAAGCGACTTCCCAACATGATTTTTTTAGTTAAGAAGTCACCTCCCCCCCGCCCCTACTTCCCAACTATGTTTTTTAATTTTATTTTAAATTACGAAATTAAATTATGAAAAATGAAAAAAAAAAACAAGTAAAAAATGTTTGGTAAATTAAAATATGTAATATACTTTTTTTGTAAAAAAAATTATATAAAAAAATTAAAAAATAATATATAAGTTAGATAAATAATTATGTTATTTGTTAAAGTATTACTTAACTAATGTAATTAATTGTTTAATTTAGAGAGGGAATTAAAGATGTGTTTAATTTAGAGAGGGAATTAAAGATATATAATACATATTGAAATAAATGCATCTGATTAATAATTAGAAAATACAAAAATCAGATTAAAACTGGACAACTAATTTTCCCACTCAACTATATTGCGGTTGGGTAATTATTTTCATTGTAGATGACCGAGAATAGTAATGCAAACGGGGCGGGGCGGGCACGGGTACCAGCTACCCGCTACCCGCCCTGCGAGATGCCCGCGAGACCCGTACCCGCCCCGTACCCGTGCGGGTACCCGCATAGCGGGTATTAAATAGGTATTTTTTCTTAACGGGTACCCACGGATACCCACGGATACTTATTAGTAATGTAAAAATAATTTTTTATAAAATGAATTTTGAAATACTATACCAAATTGACCTATTAAATTTTATAAACCTTTTAATAACTTATAATTGTAAACAAATGGAGATAAAAAATACTAGAATTACAATAGAAAACTTTAAAAATAACAATTAACAACCCACTAATTATCCAAAATATTAATCCAAAATATACATCATAACTCACAAGCTATCAAAAATGATAACAAAATATCAATAAAATTTCACTTAAAGTCTTAAACAACAACAACAACAATGCCATTAAGTAGCACAACTTTCAAATCCACTTAAACAACAACAATAATATTTGTCAAAAAAAAAACAACAATGATAGAAATAAGAAATCCACTTCATCAAGTATTCCATTAAGTAGATCAACTTTGTCCACTTGGTTCCTGAAAAAGAAAACCAACTTAAAATTAAAATCCAAACAACCAACATATTTATGAGTTTGAAAGAGTGAGAGTAATTTTAGGGTTTCTATTTATATATGAGGGTATATACTACGGGTACGGGTACCTGCGGGTACGGGCACCCCATTACCCGGCCCCGCCCCGTTTACTGGCGGGTATTTTTAATACCCATTTATTTTACCCGTGGGTACCCGTTAAGGGACCCGCCCCATGCCCGTCACGGGTTTTACCTGCGGGTACCCGCGGGGGCGGGTTTTTTTTGCACCACTAACCGAGAAGAAGCACCAATTATGCCAACAAGTCAACCCAAACGTTGAAGCCGTAATCGACGTGCGCCACCGACTCGCCCTTTTTTTTAGGAAAGCGATGAGCCTGTGCCCCCACAGCCACTCCTTTTCCTTCACGCGAACCCAAATCAGGATTATGAGGCAATCAACCAATCGGTAGATTTTACACCAACCCAACTTTCTTGCAACTCCTTCATGTCCTTTAGCTTGCCAATATTGAGGTACATTTTTGTAGCTCATTCATGCCTCTTAGCTCGCCAATATTGAGGTACCTTCTTGCAGCTCCTTTATGCCTCTTAGCTCGTCAATTGAGCTACCTTCGGTCAACCAAAACACCCCAATTTTCGTGTTAATATATGTGTGTATACATCTAAGTAAATTTATAATTTTGCGATGTTGTTTTGTTAGGATGAGACGGCTTTAGGGGAAGCAGAGGAGAGGGAGAAATAGAAAAAATTTTCACCTTATGTACAGGTTTGTAAGAGCCCAATGCAGGTGTCGGTTTCCTCTAAAAAGAAAAATGAAAATTGAGATAATGCAATTAAAAGAGGTAAGACAAATGAGGAAAAAAATCCGAAATCTATAGGTTTAACCATTTACTTATTGCCTAAACAAGGAAAGCAATGGCAAACATACAAAACAAAAGAAAACCTTTTCTAAACTGAGATAATTTCCCAAATTCCCATCTAACTGACCAAAGAATTACACAAGCAGACCACACTCTACTCTTCATTGCTCTGGAAACCCAGCTTCAACTTTATCCCACTCGTCACTATATTCAGGAAACTCCTCCTTGATTTCCTTGATAAGCTTTTTAGCATCATCAATCTTTGAGACACCAACAAGCCCATTCACAAGCTTCTTCATCACAGTAAAACTAGGAAACAGACTTTTGGCAATACTCTCCTTAGCAATTTCCAAAGCAGATTCAAACTCCCCATCCTCACACAGGAAGTGAACCATAGTGAAATAACAACCACTATCAACCCTATAACCTCTTTTCCTCATCTCAGCAAACAACCCCTTGGCCTCTTCAAGATTCCCTTCCTTACAGAACCCATAAATCAAATGATCATAACTCTCCGAATTCGGCTTCTTCCCACTCGTAATCATTCCCTGGAATAAAGCCTTAGCCTCAGAGGATCTATTCAACTTACACAAACTCTTAATCCTAACGTTATAAGTACTAAGACCAGGATACATCTTATACCTTTCCCCCATCAAATTCATCAACGTACCAACTTCATCAAACTTCTTCTCATTATAGAAACCAGCAATTGCATTGTTTAAAGAAACTGCATTAGGCTCAATAGAATTCCTATCCATCTCATCCAAAATCAAGAACACGGAACTAGTTGAACCAGATTTAGCAAACGACTTAATAACTAGGTTATAAGTATCAACATTAGGTTGAATTGAATAAATCTTAGGGAATTCAAGGTAAATTCGTGTTACCTCTTTGTAATCTTTGGCGATGATGGAAGCAAGGAGCAAAGCGTTGAGCGATTTAACGGAAGGAGTGATGTGAAGCTCGTCACGCATGTGGTTGAAAGTGCGAAGAGCGTGAGGGAGCATGTTAGCATGGCCGTAGAGTAAGATAACGTGAGAGATGAAACGCTCGTTGTTGAGGTCGGGGCGAGTTTGGAAAAGGTCGTCGAAGAATTTACGGATGCCGTAGAAATGATTGGCGGCGGCGAGTTTGGTGACGGCGACGGATAAAACGGCGCGGTACTGGTGAGATTCTGGTGTGAGGGAAAAGGAGCGACAGATATCGAGAATGCGTTCGGGGTTTGTTTCTGACTTGATGAGACGGAGAACGGTTCTTGTTTTTTCTTTTGAGGTTAGTGATGTTGAGGAGTTTGAAGAGAGGAATGTTGAGTAGTGACGGAACACGTGGCGGAGAGTGAGACGAGAAGCCATTGATGTATGTAGTTGAAGGATATATAACTAACTAACTTGCTAGGGTTTTTCAGCAGAGAAGATGGAGATGCTGAAGGTTTAGTGAAAACAAGCAAGACAATGTTGGCGCACAGCGCACTCTGCAAGTGTAAGTCACTGCACTAACTGCCATGCTAACATGCTCCCTGACGCTCTTCGGAGCATGAGTCGTGACTTTCTTTATTGCAGCTGCACTAAACTGGGAAAAAAACAACTATAGAACAAAAAAAAATTAATTTACCAAAATAATACATTTTTTAAATTATTTACCAAACTAAAACACGTCCAATTTTTAGAGTAGAAGTCGCCCCCAGGGCCAACGACTTCTAGTCTGAAACAGTTAAATTTTTTTTGCATTTTTAGTTCAGAAGTCGCCCCCAAGGTGACTTCTAAACTGTGTTTTTTAATTTTTTTACTTTATATTAATTTAAATTAAGTTATATTAATTAATTTAATTAATTTAAAAAATTAATATTTATAATTCTAAATATTATGGTGATAAAAAAAGTATCGAGAACATCAAAACCATTGAAAAAAAACACAAAAAAATTGTAATTAGACACAAACAAAACACTGTGCACTATGCACGGTGTTTTTATATATCTAATTTTTTATCTAAAAAAAATATCTAATGTGTAGAAGAGGTATAAAACTACCGTGTTTGTGGTGGCCGGCGATTCCGCCTTAACGCTGTTGTGCTGTTGGTATTTCTTTATCAGCCGTGGTTGGTGCAGGTGTATACACTACAAAAAAATTGCCCATTAGCGAGGGATTTTTCCCTCGCTAATGGCCTCAAATCCGTCGCTAATACCCATTAGCGAGGGAATTAGCGATGAAACCAGTCCCTCGTTAATTGTCTCCTCGCTAATTAGCAAGGGAATGTTCTGTCGCTAATTCCCTCGCTAATTAGCGAGGGATTCGAATTCCGTCGCTAAATCTGACAGGCACGCTTTCTTTATTCAGCCAATTTTTTTTATTCTTTTTTTACAATATCAGCCTTTTATTATTATTATTATTATTATTATTATTATTATTATTATTATTATTATTATTATTATTATTATTATTATTATTATGGTGTGGTGGTGGTGGTGGGGAAGGGTATTAGGGTAGAGAGAGAAGGAGAAGACTAAGGGAGAAGGAGAGAAAGAGAGGGAGAGAGAAATGAGTGGTGGTGGTGGTGGTGAAGGGTATTATGGTAGAGAGAGAAGGAGAATAGTAAGGGAGAAGGAGAGAAAGAGAGAGAGAGAGAGAAATGAGCGGTGGTGGTGGTGGTGAAGGGTATTATGGTAGAGGAGAAGGAGAATAGTAAGGGAGAAGGAGAGAAAGAGAGAGAGAAACGAGTGGGGGTGGTGGTGGTGTGGTGGTGGAAGAGTGAAGAGAGAATAAGAGTGTGAGAGGAGGTGGTGGTGTGGTGGTGGAAGAAGGAAAAGAGAAGAAGAGTGTGAGGAGAGAAGAAGAGAGAAGAGTGTGAGGAGAGTAGGAGAGAAGAGTGTGTGTGAGAGGATAAATAAGCTGAAAAGTCAAAAAATTAGCGCGAGAATTAGCAAGGGACTGAAATTTCGTCGCTAAATACCTGCACGAAGTCCTATCATCTAAAAGCTGTCAGAAATTAGCGAGGGACTGAAATTCCGTCGCTAAATACCTACACGAAGTCCTATCATCTAAAAGCTGTCAGAAATTAGCGAGGGAATTAGCGAGGGACTGAAATTCCGTCGCTAATTTTCAAAATTTTCGTCGCTAATGTCTGAAATTCCGTCGCTAATTCTCAAAAATACGACAGCCCCTATTCCCTCGCAAATTCTGTCGCTAATTCCAGTTTTTGCGAGGGAACATTAGTCCCTTGCTAATTTCCGTCGCTAATGGGCAATTTTTTTGTAGTGATAATACACCAAACAGATTATAGAACATACTTCCGACACTAATCAACAGTCAAGATCTTTCCGACACTAATAAACGGTCAAGATCTTGCCACCGTTGATGAAAAGTGTCGGCACAAAGGGCTACTCAGTTTTAGGGTTCTAGACCGCTACTCAGTTTTAGGGTTCTAGACTAAAAAACGGTTTTTGGGACAGGTATTAAATCCGGAAAAAAAAATCAAGGATCATTACACCTCAAGAAAAGATTTCTTTCAGGACTGCAGAGCCCAAAATCTAAAATTTCATCGTTTACTATTTTTTATGAATTTTTTTAATTTTTCATAATCTCCCAAAAATCTAAAATATTTTGTATAGTCTTCTTTCAATTTTATTAGATTTTTAGTGGTGGTGTTATGATTTTTTGATGACGTTTGACTTGTTTTTATTTTCTGTTGTAATTTTCGCATTATACGACTAGCGACGACAATATATTCTATAATCTGTTTGGTGTCCACTCTGGTAAGCTCGATGGTGTCCACTCTGGTACGCTCGAATCAGTTGCATATTTTAAGAGGCTTCAGGAGCAGGCTGGTACTACCATGTGAAACTGGCCATGACCAGATTGGCCGTTACCATGTGGAACTGGCCATGACCAGACTGGCCACCACCATGTGGAATTACCGACACTAATAAACGGTCAAGATCTTTTTATAACTCAACACGGTAGTTTTATACCGTGTAGATATTTTTTTTAAATAAAAAATTAGATATATAAAAACACTGTGCATAGTGCACAGTGTTTTGTTTGTGTCTAATTACGGTTTTTTTTTGTGTTTTTTTCAATGGTCTAAATTAATTAAATTAATTAATTTAACTTAATTTAAATTAATATAAAGTAAAAAAAAACTAAAAATGCAAAAAAAAAAAATAACTGTTTCAGTCTAGAAGTCGTTGGCCCTAGGGGCGACTTCTGGTCTAAAAATTGGATGTGTTCTAGTTTGGTAAATAATTTAAAATGTGTGTTACTTTGGTAAATTAATTTTTTTTTTGTTCTACAGTTGTTTTTTTGCCCTAAACTGGACCGTATATGTAGGCTATTTTGGTTTGCAAAACTGTTTTCGTAAAAAACCGGTTTACTCTTAAACGGGTTTAGGTTCGGTTCTGAACCGATTTTAAACAGATTTCATTTGTTTGAACCGTTTAAAAACCGGTTTTGCTTATGCGAACTAGTTTTTTCCTTAAATTGGTTTTTTGCAAAAAAAATCCTTAACTACTATTTCTCAAACGGAATAATTCTTGATTTTTTGTTAAAAATGATTTTAACCCAATATTTTAAGAGTTTCATTTATATACACAATATGTGTATACATGTTTTACACTATCTACCAATTATAAGTTGACACATAACCAAAAATAAGTTGGTCCGTACCATGTATTTTTATTTGTGGATATATAGTAATAAGTCGGGTACGACCACAATGGGCGGAAAATCTCCCTCAAGAGATTTAACACTGCTGCATGCCCAATGTTGAATTCGAACTCAGCACCTTAGTTAAGTTGGAAGAGACCACCACAATCTCATCCAAGTGTTCTCGGTAGTATGTGTATATTAATTAAACTCATACTTTAATTAGCTTGCATACAAAAATAATTTTTTTAATTCTTAAACTAGTTTTCATTCTATTGCCAACTTCAAAAAAGACACGACGGCCCAAGAAAGATACGTCAACCTGCTCGCAAGGCGCGCTTCTTTGTGGCGCACGACTCAACAGCCTAGATCGGTCCTGATCGATTGAACGGTTTAGATCTCGCAGCCTCACCCAGGCACTAAACGATACACCTCTCCGCGCCTATAAATACAACACCAACCTCTGAAATCAGGTACACATTTCTCATTTGGACCTCATTCTGACTTCTGATCGTTGACTTTAGCATTAGAGTGTCTGTAGGTACCAAACCCTTCGACCTGGGGGTAGAAATGGACGATCTTGAAGGAGTCACCTACCAATTTCCAACTCGGCACCATCCGACTGAGGGACTCGGCACCATCCAACTGAGGGAAAGGTACAGAACACATGGTAATTAAAAAATAAATAGTCTCTAGACCAAAATATTGATCTTGACCCCATGTCACAATATCAGCCCCTTACAACCTCTCAGAACATAACATTTGTCATAATTTTTGGTACTTTTTGGTCTTAATTATAAGAAATTTTACATTTTCAAAGTACATTAATTGCTAAGATATATGCGGTATGAACCGAACTAGACTGCATATATAGTTCAGTTTGGTGCAGTTCCTACTTTCCAACTAAAAGTCACATATAGGTTTAATTTTTTTTTTTACGTGACATATTAGGTTTAATTGCTAAGATATAGGTTTAATACTAAAATTAACATAGTGGGTATACAAATTTAATACTAAAGATATATTTGGTTTGTTGCGGTCTGAACCGAACTAGACTGCACATATGGTGTCCATATAAGGTTTGAGGGACAGAAATACCAAACGGATCTGTGGCGCAATGGTAGCGCGTCTGACTCCAGATCAGAAGGTTGCGTGTTCGATTCACGTCAGGTTCACTATTTTGAAAGATTTTTTCAGAAACACTCACAATTAAACAGCAGCGATTGATACGCAATGAGGCAGTAACTTACCAAGTTACACAGACACTGTCTTGCACACTTGCTTCTTTTCTCTAAAACCTTCGGCTTCCCAATCTCCTCTGCTGATAAACCCTTAACTAGATAGTTAGTTTGTTATTACCTTCAAACTACATCAATGGCGTATCGTCTCAATCTCCGCCACGTGTTCCGTCACTTCTCTTCAAACACCTCAACACCGCTAACCTCAAAAGAGAAGACAAGAGACGCTCTCCTTCTCATCAAGTCAGAAACAAACCCTTAAAGCATTCTCGAGATCTGCCGCTCCGCTTCCCTCATACCGGTAACTCACCACCACCGCGCCGTTTTATCCGTCGCCGTGACCAAACTCTCCGAGGCCAATCATTTCGACGGCATCCGTGAATTCCTCGACGAACTATTCCAAACTCGCCCCGACCTCAACAACGAGCGATTCATCTCTCACGCTATCGTACTCTATGGCCATGCTAACATGCTCCCTCACGCTCTTCGCACTTTCAACCACATGCGTGAAGAGCTTCACATCACTCCTTCCGCTAATTCCCTCAACGCTTTGCTTCATGCTTCCATCATCGCCAAGGATTACAAAGAGGTAACACGAATTTACCTTGAATTCCCTAAAATTTGTTCAATTCAACCCAATGTCTTATAACCTAGTTATTAAGTCGTATGCTGAATCTGGTTCAACTAGTTCCGTGTTCTCGATTTTGTATGAGATGGATAGGAATTCTATTGAGCCTAATGAAGTTACTTTTAACAATGCAATTGCTGGTTTTTATAATGAGAAGAAATTTGATGAAGTTGATAAATTGATGAATTTGATGGAGGAAAGGTATAAGATGAATCCTGATCTTAGTACTTATAACGTTAGGATTAAGTGTTTGTGTAAGTTGAAGAAATCCTCTGAGGCTAAGGCTTTATTCCAGGAGATTATTACGGGAGGGATGAGGCCGAATTCGGAGACTTTCAAGTTTTTGATTCATGGGTTCTGTAAGGAAGGGAACTGATATGATCTTGGAGGAATGATATGATCTTGGAGGTCAAGGAAATAATGACTCTTTTAGTATATTTTAGAAGGGGCTTTTTAGGGATATTCTCTTATTTGTTTGTTAGGTAGTAATGTTATTGTGTGGGTGATGTATCCTCATTTATGGTGTGTATCCACTAGCCTATATAAGCATTGTATTGACCACATAATTAGTATCAAATGAAATATATTAAAAGTCTATTTCCTCTCTTTAACCATTCTTTAGGAGGTATCTCGGTCCTCGAATTCCGAGAACGTATCAATGGTGCTTTCATTGAGAGAGCTCCTTCCCGCTAATCCAATGGAGCTTTCAGTGTTTAACGGTGAGGACGATGCTTACGGATGGGTGCTTGACACGGATAAATTCTTTGCTGAAACGGGAATATCATCAACGTCAAAACTTCTAATAGCTGTCTCTACGTTGCAAGGTCCTCCTCTAAAATGGTGGCTTCAATGGTCTCCTCATCATCCAATGGCAAGTTGGGAATCGTTCATTCCTCCTTTTCTTTGGCACTTCAAACCTGAATGGCAGCACCTTTTACCATCACCAGAGGAGCCAACAGAAGTGACTTCTTATCCGTTGATACCAGCTTTCCTTCAAGCACCGATCGTGGTTTCAGATTTGGAATTTGATTCACAATCAGTGACCAATTTCGCTTTGGATTCCTTCACCGTCTCTGATCCTGATGACTTTGTATCTGCGACGCATGGCTCACTCTGATTCCGATTTCGATTTTGAAGGAGGAGCAGTCTCCATTGACGGAGGAATTGATGGCGGAGCGATTTGTTCCACCGCCGCGACATTCGAACCATGTTGTAGTGGCCAGTCCTCCGCTACCACAAACACCACCGAAACCAGCCGATCGTCACTGCCGCGTCGTCACAGATACGCCAGATCCAAGTTTCGCAAGCAACGGTTCAACAATGCCTCCACCACCAGCAGCTCCACCCGATCATCAATGGCATACTAGTACGATTGCGGAAGAAAATGTGCTCTTTGTGATTCCAATGAATCAGTACACATCAGAAACTAATCGGCCTCAGGAGGAGCAGTCTTGCCTTCTTTCTCTGAAACCACCTGATATGGGTGCAGCTCTGACATCATCTCTTAAGTTGTCTTCGTCGCCTTCTTTGATAGATTTTTATTCAAAATACTGCTACTCTACTTCTACACGCCATCTGTTTGATGAAATGCCTGAACGAAACACTGCCAGATTCTTCGCCGCAGGGGTGTCGCGCATCATCTCCATTCCCTACGATCCAGGTCCACTAGTGACTAAGGAAATTGACACTAGTGCTGAGGTATGTCTAATGTTTAGATATGGGGCGCGGTGCAGATACCCTTCACATGCTCGACTAAATAACCCAACGAAGTCACCGCTGCCGAAACAACCTGATTGGAACCTCAGTGAAGTGGAACATCCTCCACCACCACCTGAACCACCAGATGTGTACTGCATCAGAGTTGGTGAGTATTGCAATATTGGGAGTTGCTGGAGTAGATTGACTCAAAATCATGGTTTCTTCTTGTTACCTAATAACACATCTTTTGCTTTTCAATTTCTTACCATCTTGGATGTTTCTCTGTTTATTATGATCTTCATTCATTTAAGTCCCTACAAAGTGGCGGAGATTGTCAATAGAAGTTTGTTGGTTAGAAATTCTAATATAATTGTGTTTGGTCTTATTGGGAAGGCACAATTTGGATGTGAAATTGGTGTGGGTTGGGTAACCAACACAGTAGGACAAAAATTAAGGGTCAAAGACTTGCTGAACTTGCAGAATATGGTGTTGATTATAATCAATTGGCCACCTATTTGGAAAGAATTTAGCCACTCCATGGATACATTGTTGTCCTGTCAAGCTTTTGTAGTAGGAATGAATATCAAGAGTGTATTCTCCTACATGTACTTGCTTCATTATCTTGTTCATGTTGCAGCTGGTTGGTTTCTTTTTGCAAACTTTGAAACTCCAAAAATAGATGGGTCACTATCGGGAGAAGGCAGGGGGAGTCCAACAAATTTCCCTAGTTTAGTTTCACAATCAAAGCTTGAATCAAAGTGTGTTAGTATTATGTGTGTGACCACTACTAACTTGACCAAGGCATTAATGTCCTCAAAGTGGGAAGGGATCCTTACGTCAACATGTGTTAGTCCCTTCTTTAATCTTAATGTCACAATGTTTGTTGCCGTGGTTCCTTTTGGTGGCAGCCCACTTGAATTAGGGAAGATTATTTCTACTCATGTGTTGGTTGGACTTAATTTCCAGGCTGCTTTAGCTCTTGGCTGTGAAGACTTTACAAACATTCATGTCAGGGAAAAGAGAAATATGTGTGGCTTTACAATGAAGGGGTTAAATTTTATTGTCCTTGTTTGCTGCTTAATCTACAGTGTTACCTTGAGCTCCTATCATCAGCTTTCTATTGTCAAGGGAGCATGGAACCTCACTTCTACTCTTATCATGGGCAGTCCACTTGAGCATCTAATCAGCCATTTGTTAACTAATATTGGAAGCTACCTCATACCACTAGTGGAGTATAAGAATTTGATCCCAAGTCCTGTGTTCTTTTTTAGTACCATTCCAAACATGATTCCACAATGGCTTGAGTTCTTGCTTATTGAGATGTCAAATGTTTATGTAAACAATGTTGCGATGTGCCCTTCGTGGCTTCTCTCTCAGGTGCAGGTTGTTAAGAAAATTGGTTGCTCACACGAGTTTGAATGTTCAGAGGGTATGGAATATTTGCTGGGACCATCTCATGGGATATTCATTCATGAAGAAAATTTCTACAACCTTGAGGACAAGGTTGATTTTGATGGGGTAGGTAATGATATGATCTTGGAGGTCAAGGAAATAATGACTCTTTTAGTATATTCTAGAAGGGGCTTTTTAGGGATATTCTCTTATTTGTTTGTTAGGTAGTAATGTTATTGTGTGGGTGATGTATCCTCATTTATGGTGTGTATCCACTAGCCTATATAAGCATTGTATTGACCACATAATTGGTATCAAATGAAATATATTCAAAGTCTATTTCCTCTCTTTAACCATTCTTTAGGAGGTATCTCGGTCCTCGAATTCCGAGAACGTATCAGGAACCTTGAAGAGGCTAAGGGGTTGTATGCTGACATGAAGAAAAGATATATGAAGGTTGATAGTGGTTGTTATTTCACTTTGGTTTACTCCCTGTGTGAGGTTGGGGAGTTTGAATCTGCTTTAGAAATTGCTTGGTCGAGTATATACGGAGGTTGGTATCCTAGTTTTAGTTCAATGAAGAAACTTGTGAATGGACTTGTTGGTGTCTCCAAGATTGATGATGTTAAAAAGCTTATCAAGAATATCAAGCAGGAGTTTCCTGAATATAGTGACGAGGGGGATGAAGTTGAAGCTGGGTTTCCAGAGCAATGAAGAGTAGAGTGTGGTCTGCTTGTGTAATTCTTTGGTCAGTTGGATGAACTTGAAAATCATCAGTTTTGGAAAGATTTTGTTTTGTTTTGCTATTTTTCTTTGGCACTTGGACATTCGCTCAATCCAACATGGCTGGTGATATGACAAGCTAGTATGTATGTTTCCATTGCTTTCCTTGTTTGGGCAATAAAAAGTATTGGAAATTGTTAAGCTTTTCCGAGTTTAACAGTTTACACATTTGCTTGTTCCATTCTACTGAATTTATGCATATAATTCTTTGAATAACTTTTTAGACAATCACAATTCCTTCCTTGCATGCTGTATGATGCTGTTATAAATTCATAATCACTACACGACTTTTGTTAGTTAAGGCTATTAGTAGATTCAGTAGCATGTCTTAACTCTTAAGCTCTTTAAGGAGTTGTTGCTGCTCATGAAATTCATATTGTTTGTTTCTGCACTAAAAACGAGAACAAGCATGGTAAATAAATGTGTTGCATGTTTATTAGCATCTTCATCTCTTATATAGGCCTGTTAAGGAAACCAAAATATACCAATAAAATTTGATGCAGAGCCGAAACAATTCATTAAGTTGAACTGTGAACGGTTTTTTCTCATAGGAGTATATTTCAAGTCTACATCAGCTGCATTCTTTCTTTTTCCTTCCTTTAATTATAACATCCCCTTGCAAGTTGCACCATGATAAATTTCCTTCCTTTAATTTTAACATCCCCTTGCAAGTTGGACCATGATAAATGTTTATTTTGTAAAGAAATCAGCCAATTGTCCACTTGAAAACACTGGCGGAAGTTTTAGTAGCCCTTCTTGCACCTTTTCCCTCCGAAAATGACAATCAATTTCAAGGTGTTTTGGTCACTCATGGAAAATAGGTTTAGATGTAATATGTATTGCACTTTAGTTACCACTACGTTTGGAATGTGCAGTTTTGATGAAAAATGCACACCCCCTTTTTGGATAATGAAATGGACACTGCCTTTAACTTTTGCAACAGTAAAGTTGCTATTTGGCATTCTAATATTAATTGGTTTAATTGGATAGTTTTTGAATTATTTCAATGAAGAACATATATGGTCACCGGCTCCATAGCCAATAATCCAGGAGCCAAGACGACTAGAATTTAGTGAGCAAAAAATGTTGACTTTGGGCACTCAAAAGTAGAAGACCCGTGTTTAGTCACTAGGTTAGTTTGACTCACAGATGAAGATGCCTGCTAAGAAATGGAGTTTCTTCTCCTTCTACTTGCTCACCACATTCACAGCCTGAGTTGGTGATTTTAGACACTTTCCTGCCAGTTTGAGGGGGAAATCATGCTTCTTATTGCATGTCTCAACTGTGTGCCCATTCTTCCCACAATGAGTTCATACCTTGTTTGCATTTCTGTTAACATATCGACAGGGAGCCCTCTTCCACTCAACAGTGTGCCTTCTTAAGATTTCGTGATTTGACATAGCTAGTTAAGCAAGCAACACCAAACGATTCGACCTAGTAGGTGAAATTTTATCCAGAGAATCCCATAGCCAGTGTTGAATCGTTCCTATTAGGACTGTTTCAGGTGTTGCATCGGTGATTTAGCCTTGTTCTTGACTACTAGATATTGAACATGGATGAAATATATCACCGTCCAAACAAGTCAGTGTTCATGAAGAGATGTAAATTGCACTTTAATGAAAAGAAGTAAATCACTCTTCCGTTGCTGATTGACAAATCACACTTTAATTGTTGGTCGATTTCATTAATGATGCCACGAATGTGCCGGATATATATATCTGGTTTAATTCTAGTTCTGGTTTAATTCAGTTCAGATGGAATACAATTGATTCTGTTTGGTTTAACAAAATTATTTTCAGTTCAATTCAGTTTTTTTCCGACATCAGTCGTGACCAATTTTATCATATGACCATGCAATTCAAGTATTCAACTTGCAATGTCAATATCTCGCTCCAATTAGTCACAATATTACATTTTTTGGTAAATCATTAAGTTGCATTCCAAGCCATTTAACACCCATGAACACAAACGAATCAATGGTTTTAGGGCCTTTGATAACCACACTAACGATTCCTATATTTGGATAAATGCAAACATCTATTTGCAAAAAAAAAAAATCTAGTTAGTTTTCTTCTTTTTCAAAAGGGAACATAGTTCGGCTACTGAAATGCTTAATTTAGAACACCACAAAGGAGAGCATGATTTTAACTGTTTAGATGAATATAATATTGAGGAATTGAATCATTGCACTTCTTTCATCAGTGATTTACTGATTTTACACCAACTGATCAAAATCCTCTTCACTAACGAGGTTGGTGGAATCATTCTATCAAGTAAAAAGAAATAAATAAATCTGACTGAACAAGTATTGAAATGCAACTTTCTCGTTTATCTTTTGGCACTAAAACTATTTTTAATGTATAATTATATGTGCTGATATTTAATTTATTTGCCTGTTAAAACTTAAAAATACTGTTGAAATCTCCACTTGAGTGTGCTCCATGGTACGTGAAAAACAACGGAACCTCAACTAGGCTGACTTTAACAAAACTGTAGATCTCATATACTGTACACCATATGCTGCAGTAGATACCACTGTTGTTGAAGCCACTAACCAACTGCACCAGAAAACAGGTCAATATCAACAAATGGGAAAAACATTGGTATAAGGGCATTGAAATTCTAGCCAACTTCTGCTCAAAAATGAAACTGTGCACAAGTTACCTCAGATAAGTAATGTATGATTGAGTTTCCGGGGTTCCAAATTCGGGTTGAAGAAGCGCTGCAGCAACTAATCCTAACTGGAAAACTGTATTCACCTGTCCAAATTGGCATCTTCAGAAAGTGGGCTAAACAGAAAGGAGAACTATTGATAGGTTACATACTAGTATACTCTACTTTTCTAAGCTATTGATAGGTTATCAGAAGAGAGTTTTTTAGGTAGCACATGACATTTACAAGGGACTATTTCATAACATTTACAAGAGACTGAAAAGGTTCAGTGTGTGCACATTTCACTCATGATCCTAAAATTCATCAACAAGGGAAACATGATAAGGAGGTAATACAACTACTTTGCAGAAAGCTACTCAAACACCCATAATGGCTTACCTTGCTTATAAAGAGTGGTTCCACCTTTTGGCGACCGGTCCCATCAAGGTTAAAAAATTCAAACCAGCTTTTCCACTGAATTAGTCAGAGGGTGAAGGTTACATCTTTGTCTCTAAAATTCTAAAGGAGAAACAAAAGCACGAGTTGAGAACCACACTCTTTTCTCTTACCTTCCAACCCAAGCTACTTGCTCTTTGAAATATAGCTCCGCCAACAAGGAAGACATCTCGGAACACAACGATCCCAACAAGTCCAGCTTCAAAATCAGAAACCAACATGTATAGTTTGCACCACATAGATGAGTTCCAAAATTTAAATGCTATATAATGAAACCATTATAAGAATACAGATACCTACTCTTCCCTTACAGTTACTGAACTTATTAAGTTCATATAGTGTATGTATAGCTATGAAAAATATAATCAAATGTGCACTCAATTGCCATCTGAAATCAATCAAAGATCTCGTAGACTCATACCAAAGAGAAAGCATATTGCACAGCTCGGTTTTTACTCAGATATTAGACAGAAAACTAATTACATTTTTAAAGCTAAAGAAGCACAAACAAAGCTACTAGCTACCAGAGTCAAGCAATACTTACGATGCAGTAGATCTTTATGAACCATTGCAAGAGCAACACAACCTATAAGAACCTGGATCATGGATTGAAAAAAGACCATAAAACAAAACAAAACCCCAATTACTATCTAATTACAATCTTCTCAAAGTAGACACCATAATTTACTTATACCTTATCAGCAAGGGGATCAAGGTAGGAACCCACTACAGAATCAATCTTCATCTTCCTCGCCACATAACCATCCAGCTACACTTATATTAACAGATGAAAATAACTTAGCTTCATCATTTCTGCATAGAATGGCTAATGTTTCATTTCCAAAAAAAAGAAGTCTTTTTTTCATACCCAATCAGACCCTCCAGAGATGGCCAACCCAACCATAGCTGAAGTATACATATCATTCACAATCATCCTACAAAAAATTGCAAATCAAATCAACAAATTAAAAAAAAACAATTTTTTACTAAATTCCCAACACAATTTGCAAAGTAACTACCATCCAAGAACAGGACCCGAAATCAATCGAGAAAAAGAAATTAAATTAGGCGCATTGATAAAAGTGTGAAGAATCGTCTGTTTAGGTTGGTGATTATTAAACTTCAAATCCGAATCAACCCGATGAAGTGGTAACGGTGTGGTTGTTGCAACCCGAAGCAAATTGAGATTGATTGCTTTGACCTTACGGAAAACTACAGCGTTTGGGTGATGATAAAGAGGGGTAGCGGATTGAGAGAGTTTCCAAGGTGGAGAAGCAAGGAAGAGAGGACCGTTGTGGTGAGATGGAAAGCGAAAAAGCGAGTTGTATAATGGGCAAAAGGGGAAGAAGGTAGTGGTGGTAGTGGTGGTGGTTTGTGTTGTTGGGTTGAGAAAAGTTCGAGTGATTGTGTTTGTATTGCTTCTGAGTATTGATTTCAGAGACCTTAAGATCAACATTGTTCTAGCATTTCTTCCCCAATTTCGCACTTTCTAGCCACCTTCAACTGCAATTAGGTTTTTGTTTTCTCTCTCTGTTTTTTTTATTATTATTTTTTTCTTTCTCTTGGAAATTGGAAGAGGGGTTTTGGGTTTTAGATAAAGATGAATATATTGTTTCAAAAAAATAAAAATAAATATGAATTTTTTTTTGGCAATAAAAAAATATAAATAAATATGAATATACTTAGGCTTTCTTTACTTATATTTTAGATTTTTTTTCGACCAATTATATTTTAGATTTTAGGGTGTGTTGAATTATTTTCATATTGCATACAATTTCTTTGACTATTTGTTTTTGTGTGAATCATACATAACAAAAAGAAAAAGGGGCAAGCAATGACACTAGGGGGAATCCCAAAAGACAATATCCCTCAAGTGCGAGATAGCATATTTAGCAAGGTGATTAGTATTATTGTTAGGCTTCTCGATCCACAATTTCTTCATTCTTGGCATTGAATGGAGGGAAATTCTGCTTTTTGACAAAACTAACATAACTAGAAAGCTAGTGGTTGTTTCGGAATAATATGGAAATGCCGATTTGGATTGAAAAATATCGCTTATTTCAACTTTTAGTTACAATTTAATTTGAGACTAATGTTTTTCATTCTTGCCACACTCACCATTCAATGTATATTACATTCAATTATACTTTAGTCCAAACGCACCACTAAAAACTTATGGTTATATGTTACAACAAAAATAAATTTATGTATCAAAGTTGAATATTAATGGATAAAAGTTGGAATATATCGTATTTCATGTGCATTCAGTTGGATAATTGGTTGTTTGGTTTTGTTCAAAACGATGTTTTTTGAGTACATGATGTCATGAACGCCGATATTGAAGGAGTGCACCATAGGAGTGCAAGAATGAGGTCTCGGGTTCAAACCCCAAAAACTAACATTTCCTCCACCACCACTAACCTTACCTATAAATAAAATGAAAGTTGATATTGACAATAGGAAACAGAGTAGGGAAATTTTGATAAAGAAATGGATGCAACTTTGTTTAATTCAAACATACTTTATAAATTTGTTTTATAAAAGTAATAATTACAATGTCTACAATTGAGTAATAGAAGTTTAATCTAAGTTAATTGAGTAATCTCTTTTGAGTTTAATGCATTTCCCCCAAAAACTAACATTTCCCCAAAAACTAACATTTCCCCCACCACCACTAACCTTACCTATAAATAAAATGAAAGTTGATATTGACAATAGGAAACAGAGTAGGGAAAATTTGATAAAGAAATGGATGCAACTTTATTTAATTCAAACATACTTTATAAATTTGTTTTATAAAACTAATAATTACAATGTCTACAATTGAGTAATACAAGTTTAATCTAAGTTAATTGAGTAATCTCTTTTGAGTTTAATGCATTTCATAGATCGAAAATCCTTCAAATTATGACTTCTTAACTAGAAAACTGGTGCTCGTATACCTGATCACCAGACATCAACTGCTGGCAACTTCAATGTCTCACATGCAGAGACTCTTTTGGCGCCCAGCTGTTCTGCACGATCTTGTGGAAAATCTGGTTTGCGAGAAATTAGATGATTTTTAAGAATATTGCTATTGAACCAATGCTCATAGGCAAGTCTGCCCTGGAGTTTATCAATGAGTACTCTAAAGCTCACCCTAGACATAACTCCGGTGGCCACAACAACTCTCCAAGGGAGGAATGGAACGGGGAGCTTGTTAGCAACCATATCTATGTTGATGCAGTCTGCTTTAGTGAGGGGAGCACGGGATGGGGACGGGTAATTATGGATTGTAATGGCTCAATTTCCTACTGTGCGTGTAAGAGGGATAACATTGGGGTGACCCCTATGATTGCGGAAGGGCTGGGAATCAGATGGGCTCTTAACTTGGCAGAAAGTTGAAATTAGTGGATATCGTGATTGCAACTGATGCTGCCCTTGTGGTGAACTACTTAAATCAAGACCTGGTGATTGCAGATTTGGAACCCATTGCCTTGGATTGTAATGTTGTTATTAGTAGGAACCCCACCATATGTATGTCATGTAAACAGATCTTGTAACTCAGCTGCTCATGATTTAGCAAGCTTAGCTAGACGTTGTGGAGCCAGGTCTTGGACTGGGAATCCTTGTAATGCTGTCTTTAATTTCTATCATGTAAAGTCCCTTTTGGTGGCAACTTTTCCACGGTTTAATGAAATAGTTTCGTACCTTAAAAAAAAAACTAGAAAATTGGATTTTTTGGTTGATCTCATAGTTGTGATGATACTATACAACTTCCCAATTGTGTGTTTTTTAAGTTTTTGCACTTTTATATTGGTGTGTTTGGCTCATGAGAAATGGGGAAGAGAATGTGAGGAGGAGAGAAATTGAGAAAAAATGGCTAAGTTACCATATTTGGTATAGAGGAGAAATATGAGAGAGAGAGAGAGAGACTAAAAACATGGGGTCTCACTAAAACCTTTCTCTCCTAACTTAGGAAGAAAAATGAGAAAAATGGTGTCATATTTTTGTTCTTCCAACTATATCCCTATTTGTAACCATATTAAATTATGTTCTAAATGTTTAGTTAAATATTAAAAATGATTAAAAAAATTTAACTAAAACAAATAGTTAGCTAGTTTTATTAAATAAGTAAAAATAAATATTTAGCTAATTAAATTAAACATTAAAATAAATATTTAGCTAGTTAAATTAATAAATAAATTATATATTGATTTTAGTTCAGGGGTGGTTTTGTCCTTTCAAAAATAATATCCTTTCTCTCTTCTCTCTTTCTCTCCAATCAAACCAAGATACACATCTCTCTCTCTCTCTCTCTCTCTCTCTCTATTTTCTATTCTCTTTCCCTTAAACAAAACAACACCCTAATCTACTTTATTTCTCACATCTTTCTCTACTCCCTCTCTCTCTCTCTCTCTCTCTCTCTCTCTCTCTCTCTCTCTCTCTCTCTCTCTCTCTCTCTCTCTCTCTCTCTCTCTCTCTCTCTCTCTCTCTCTCTCTCTCTCTCTCACGTATTTCTATCTTCCCAACTTCACTTCTAAACCAAACATACCCTTAATGTTTAATCAAGAGTCCGTTTATTACGGCTTATTTTGAAAAATAATCTATTTTATAATTTTTTTCCATCCGTTTGTTACAAGTTTTTAAAAAAATTAGAATTTAAAAATAATCTAAAATTTGCTTCAAATGAGAATATGTTTTGAGTAGCTTCTCATAAAAATCATTTTTCTAAGAATGATTTTTTTAAAATAAGTGAATTTTAGTATGTTACACAAACACAAAACAACTTCTCATTTTCTTAAAAATCTCTAAAATTAATTTCTATATTATTTAACAACAAAACCACATATTTTTTAATTCGTAACAAACATACCCTAAATTGGGAATACCTAAGAAATTAGAATTATTAGTTTAATCTAAAGGATTTCACACTTTGGGAATTTTCAAGTAGAGACGGATGTTTATCGTCTCTAATTAGAGACATCAGACAAGAACATATTTAATTTCCGCCTCTAATATTTTGAGGACAGCAAATTCAGCGACAGACATACATTTATCCCCAATTTCGTCTCAAATGTGTTAAGAGGCAGAAATCATCAACTTTTCATCTCTAAGTCGGAATTTTCTAGTTGTTTTAGTATCACGATTTCGAACACTCTCTACAACACTTACTCTATGATTGATTAAAAATCACGAGGGTACACCACTTTGAAAAGGGACCCATTAATTTAATTGCTAGCATTATTTTTTAACCAATCATAGCGTGAGTATTGGGTAGAGTGTTTAAAAGAGATCGTTGCGCATTTTTCTTGCTTCTATTGGGAGTGTGATGGATGCATTGGATGTGAGTTAGGGGAAACTGTCCCCTAATTGTTTGGACTCAAGTGTTCTTCTTAATGGATTCTCGAAAGGTGGTGGTGCCAATCCTAACACTTACATTCCAATGGATTCTCGTTCTTGAAAGTCCAAGTCTATGAGAAAAGTCCCCTCAAATTAATTGGGATTATTTTTTATACAAAAAAGCTGAATATCTCGTATAAATGAAAATTAAATAAAAAAATAAATTCTTGATTTAATCTGCTAAATTAAAAGCACTTTTCATATTAAGAATACATAGTTGTCTTAGTGTAATAATAAGAAAAAGTAGTTGTAAAACACATAATTGTGAAAAGATAATACAACCTTGTGGTGAGATAAATTTTAAAACCAAAGGTACAAAATATCTGGCAGAAACCAAAATAAATAAATAACTAAATAAAAGATATTCCTTTATTCCAAGTTTCTGATAAAAATTGCTATAGTAATGAAAAATAGTAAACTTATCCAACGTGTGTATTTCTAAGCATCACATCCAATAATAGATAACTAATATGGAATCTATGGTCAAAGGTTCGAGAATAGAATGAACTGACTAAATGAAAGTTATAATCTATAAACCAAAAAAGCATCACAACGGAGATTTAAGACAAAAAATAAGTTAGAAAGGTTGTCCACATCATTTTAATTTCCAATCAAGATAAAAAAAGTACACAAAACATGGTAAAAACAACTTGTTATCCTTGTCAAAATTACCTAGCAAAAGATTCCCTTTTCCTTTTCAACATGTAAAACAAAACCAGCTAAGATTAACTATGTTAAAAGAGTTCCATTTTGATCCCTAAAACTAAATTAAGAAAATCAAATTTCCCTAACAAAACACATATAAAAAAGCTGTTACCACTATTTTGACCATCCACAACGTTTTTCAGTTACACAGTTACAAAAGTTTAATCATTACCCTATCATTTCCTCTGTCCCTTTCATTCATGCAAGTTGTTTCTGAGAGGTATCTGTGTAAAATATTGATCAGGTTTTTTTTACAGGAATATTTGTACCAAATACCTAGTTAGCTACCAACAAGGTTTGAAAACATGAGTTGCTGCTTCCCATGTTGCAAATCTGAGGCTGAAACTCCTTCTTATAGAAGAGTTCAGGGGAAAGTTTCCAAAGGCAGGAGAACATTCAAATCAGTAGCTGCTGCTATGTCACTCAAAACAGGTGTGTGGTATGATTCATAAGAGATTCAAATCAGTGCTATTTTGTAAGAAACGAATTGCACGAACATTATTTTCAACACGCTAGAAAAACACCGAAATAGTTGCAGGATAAATTCCTTGTTCATTATACATTGTAAACAAATCCATTTTTGAGCTATTGATTTTGCTTGATGATAACAAATTTCCAAATTATATAAGAAAAATTCAGAAATTTTGAAACAATGTATTGCTTCAAATGGAAATGTGGGTGGATAGTTTTTTTTAATATGCAATCTGAAATTGTAGGTAGTAGCAGGCATAGACAAATTACTGCAGAGATACTAAAATATGGAACTGCAAAAAATGATGTTAAAGTATTCACATATGGAGAAGTATGTGATGCAACAAACAACTTCAGTTCAGATTGCCTTGTGGGGGAAGGTGGATTTGGAAATGTCTACAAAGGTTACATAAAAAGCATTGAACAAGTTTGTCCCTCCCTTTTTCTCTCTCTTATTTATTATCCTAATATATTTTTAGTATATTACAAATTATTAAAGTCTAATGTTAAATATTTGGTGTTCAGACTGTAGCTGTGAAACAATTGAACAGAGACGGGAATCAAGGAACAAGAGAATTTTTTGCAGAGGTATTGATGTTAAGCATGGTGAATCATCCAAACCTTGTAAGACTACTTGGTTATTGTGCAGAAGATGATCAAAGGATTTTAGTTTATGAATACATGGCTAATGGAAGCTTGGAAAATCACCTTCTAGGTATGTAACATAAAACATTTCAGGCTTAATTTTGTTTTTCGTCCCTAAAATAATATTTTTTTGTTTTTCATCCCTGTAATTTCCTAAAATTTGTTTTTCATCTTTAAAAGAATTCTTTTTTTGATTTGCGTCCCTACAATAAATGTCTATTTCTGGAATTAGACCTCAATTAGTCCATGATTCAGGGACTAAAATCAAAATGATCTTTAATTTCAGGGACTAGAACCCAACATAAACAACAATATAGGGACTAAAAAGGAAAAACTATATATTGTAGGGGCAAAAAACAAAAAAAAATATTTTTACGGGGACGAAAAAATATGTCTATAGCTTGCAATAGACTAACAAGAGTTTGTTTGTTTGTTTATCTCAGAAATAGGTGAAGGTAAGGAACCTTTGGATTGGCATACAAGGATGAAAATAGCTGAGGGAGCAGCTAGAGGGCTTGAATATCTACATAACAGTGCAGATCCACCAGTGATATTTAGAGATTTTAAATCATCTAATATACTTTTAGATGAAGATTTCAATCCAAAACTTTCTGATTTTGGTCTTGCTAAGATTGCCCCAAATGAGAACCAGGGCTTTGTTTCAACTAGAGTTATGGGGACCTATGGCTATTGTGCACCAGAGTATGCTGCTACAGGTCAACTAACCTCAAAGTCTGATATTTACAGTTTTGGGGTTGTGTTTTTGGAAATTATCAGCGGTAGGAGAGTAATCGACACTGGAAGAGCCACAGAAGAGCAGAACCTGATTGATTGGGTATGTCTTATAATCTTTTAGTTTTTACTCTTTAGCTATGAATCACAGACACCAGACACGACATAGACGCGCAGATATTGGTTTTAATTTGACAAATACATGTAATTGAAGTATAAGTGTCGGTGTCTGACACGATATGTGTTGGACACCGGACACGTCTTAAGCGGAAGTGTCGGTGTTACAGAGCTCTTTAGTACCCATTGGATCCTCGAAATCGCACTGCACACGGTGTAACTGCAGAGCCATTGGATCCAACGTTGCGCCTAGATCCAACGGCTCTGCTAGTGTGAGGTGCTGCAGAGGGTTCCATATCCATTTACACAAAGGGAAATACTAGATGAAAAAAATTAACACACTTTTCAATCTTTAGTGAAATGCATGTGGATCGCACCGAATAAGAAGTGGCACTATACTAATACTAAATAAGAACTGAGATTCAAAAATAAAAGTGCATTATATATTGTGTAGCTAACAATTTTTTAGAGTTATATAGTCTAGGAATATGATTGTTCTTGTTTATGAATTGGCAGGCACAACCTTTGTTTAAGGACAGAACAAAGTTCACTCTAATGGCTGATCCATTACTTAAAGGCAAGTTCCCTGTGAAGGGTCTATTTCAAGCCCTTGCAGTGGCAGCAATGTGTTTACAAGAGGAAGCTGACACAAGACCTTACATGGATGATGTTGTAACTGCTCTTACACATTTAGCAGTACACATAACTGAAGAAAAAGACAATGCTGGTGAATCTCTAATGAGTGCTGGCCATGTTGAATCTTTTAGAGCCAAAAGTTCATTTGGATCTGAACGAGCATAGTCACGGTGTAGCTACATTTGTCAACACAGACTAGGATTCACTTACATATTTGAAGAGCACATAAAAAATTTGTTGTACAAAGAAAAATGTGTTTAGGTGTAATTCTGTTTGTGTAAAGCCCTACTATTAAATTTTAGGTTGTAGTGCTTTCCTTTTGGGATTGGAATCAGGAATCCCTTTGATTCATCTTTCTTTCTTTCTTTTTTCACAGAGAAAGCTTCATGTGAATTTGTTTCTGTTTCATTTCAACAATGAACATCTTGATACTCATATCCTAAAGTATAAATGTATACTTCTCATTTATAAATATGTTGTTATTTCATAAATTTATATTAAGCATGCCATTCATCCACTATCATCACATGCTTAGAACATATGGTTACAATCTTGGTTTAAAAAGATGTTTGAAAACCGTCTTCTGGATTACGACATAGTGAAGAATAACTTGTAATACCTGAAATCAATAAATAAAGATCTTCTTTTTGAGATGAAGTTTCATTTACACTTCAATATTCTTTGCAACTGAATTAAGAAAGTTTCTTAAATCTCCCTTCACTCCATTATCTGCAAATATATACTCCGCAGCATTTCTTGATAGTTCAAGCATTTGCCTCCTTTCTAGCCCTAGATAGTAGCCAAAAAACACATGCAATCATCAAAAGTTGGTCAATTATAGTTTGAATTTCAATGGCTGCAAGAGTAAAGAAAACTTACCAAACGAATCAGCGGCAAATTTGTATTCCTTGGAAAGACGTGTAGAGAAGACACCCGTGTCATCGGTACACAGGACTAATGGATGTTTCGCCTTATACAAACAAGCTGCATCAGCAAGAATATGATGTTAAAGAGAGATTTGTTCTATGAAGCACATACTCCGACACGGACAGCTGACATGACATGGACACGTTGACACTCTAATTTCATCAAATCTATATTCATCATCATCAAATTCAACCATAAACAAAAGCACCTACCAAAATGGTGAACATCTATAGATCGAACTGACGCGGTTCTGATGTTTGATGTCAAACAAATTTCAACCTGAAAATAGTTATGATTTAATAAATAATATGTAACTTAGCTGGCTAAAATTTTCAAAGTGACTTCTACAAAAGCATTCAAACTTAGTAATGATCAGAATCCCCAAAGGGCTGAGTAGAACAAAAATTATCACGGGATTTCATTCCTTCAATATAAATTCAGACAATTTGACAGAAAAGAATTCAAGATTATAACCTTTTATGTTACTGATTATCTATAAGGAACTTCTAAGATGTTACAATAAAATTCAACCAATGGAAGGATTGCAAAAATCTAACCGGAATGTTAGAAGACTTCAACTTAATCCAATGTTCCTGCTCAAACCAACAAGCATGCCCAATCCTTTGGGGACAAAAATCAAGCATATTGTGTACCTCCTTAGGATTAGGTACCTAAAACACACAAGGTCAAAAGAATGAACCAGTTAGAGAAACTCAAAAGTAATAGCTAAGATCTAAATATTCACCCACCTCTCCACAATGGAGTGTTATATTAAGACCTTGTTCTCGAGCGAATTTCAGTGCTGGCAAATATGTAGTCCTACAAAAGTTAAATCGCATTTTTGCTCGTCAGCATCGATTTTCAAAGTTTAAAATGCAAAAACACAATTGAGTACTAGATCAGTTTGATATACCATTCACCAACATTTGGATTTCCAGAGAGATCAATTCCAACTACCCCTAAAGGTCTCATTTCCAAAGCAAGCTTGACCTGAAGCAAACAAAAATATCATGCTCAAAGGAAGCATATGACAAAAGTTGTTCCTAAATCAAGTTGAACAATTTAGCTTACAGTTTCCATTGCTGCTTCGGTCGTCTCCCTGCGATCAATGCTCAAGAGAAGCCTAACAATTATTCTTTTTCTAGAATTCTCATTAAATTTGTCATTGGTAATCAAAGGTAGACTTTCAGAATCTTCAATCTGTGGAATGAAATCCACATCAACTGAGGTAACTGATTTTAGACCTTTCAGCACGGCATCAACATAAGAACGTTTGGTCATTCCAATGGAATCATTTCTCTGAATGGAAATATGCAAACATTTTGTTCAACAGATTAATTATCAATTCAATTGAAATAAAGACACTCTGAATTACACAATTAGCTCCTTTGCTTACCTTTGGAGTAGTTCTCAACTCTAGATAGACAACATTATCTGATGCAAAATCCTCAATAACCTGCTTTTAACTCTTGTTATTATAACTAATGTACAAGGCAATGAATATGGCAATGGAAAAAAGTATATAGTAAGCAAAGAATCATACTTCTTTGGTAATTCTTGAAACAGTATCATGATCAGTAATGAGATTGTGGATTAGGTCAAAGAATTGAAATACTTCTGTCACTGTAAGATCATCTGTATTTACAAATCCACCACTAACATCAGCTTTAAGCATCAAAAAATTAAATAAGTTAAATAAATAAAAACAAATTCCAGCAACTGTTAGACAAAAAGAAGAGAAAGCAACCTAGAATCTTATTTTACAAAGACGACAAATTCCAGCAGTAGTCATGTCATGTTTTCTCTAAACAAGATACTAAAAAGCAAGCTCATATTCCTAAAGGAGAAATCTAATTCATGTATGACTCTATGATTCTGATTATCCTATTGTTATGCTTTTTGTGAAGACAAACCACAGAACACCAAAGGTATTGAAAGTGTGACATGTTACATTACATTACATTACATTACATTACAAGAGTTTTCTTTTTCCAGCTTTTTGCCAGCAATCAAACAGGAGAATGATAAATAAATAAAAAAAAAGGCATACTTACTTTTGAGGATGACATGCTCCACTTCAGAGAATTTTATGGCACCCTTTTCATTCAAAGCCTTGGCAAGCTCTCTGTGAGAAGGAAAAAAAAAACATCATTGTTATTAAAAATTATAATAATTATAATCATAATGGTAAGAGAAAGAGGGGGAAATTAAGGGATGATGGAAATTTGTTAGAAGAAAAGGAGTGAGACACTGACAGGAGTGTGGAGAGTCTAATGGATCCATTGAGGTGAGCATGCAGTTCCACCTTTGGCATTGACACATACCACTCCATTTTTCTTCTTCTTCGTTTTCTCTGCCTCTTTCTTTCTCTGTTACTTGTTGTGTTGAAAAACGACGTTACACTAAGAAAGAAAGAAAGATGATGTGCTGGTGTTTGCTTGCTCATGTGTATATATATGAGTCAGTCACTACTTTTGATTGTGAACTTTAATTAAGATAAAATAAAATCAAAATCTGCATTTATTAAAATATTGAATTCGTCTTTTAAATTTTTTTTTCATTTTAAAAAATAGAAATATTATATTTGATTCAAACTCGAGACTTTAAGGTTGAGACCCAAATTCATTTATGGACTAATTTTTATCGGTCTTATTATGTTTAATTTAATTTAATTTAATTTATAAAATATTTTCTTACATTTGGTCAAAAACAATTAATTTTTTACCATAAATAAAAGATAAATACAATTAGTGGGTAAAAAATACAATTATGATATTTAAAGATTTTTGTATAATTTTTTTCTATTGTTATAATTGTGGAAATGATGACAAATGACGTTTCATACTTTTAACAGTTTTTCCTGTGTGTACGCTTTAACATTTTTGCATTGTGATCCCCTCATTCAATTCAATTATTTATATATTTTCGTATGCATTCTCAAACAAATTTGACAAACACGACAACGATACTATATTTGTACATTTTATTTATTCATATATGGATGTACAATGAAAAGTTGAAAACATTTATGAAATTTGAAGCTATTCATCATAAAGCGATGTCCACAAGTATATTCATCATAAAGCTATTCGATAGTATTATTAATTAATTTTTTGCTTTTGTAAAAAATAGTAAATAATGGATAAGTTAGTAAATAAACTTTTAGCTCGTAGTGTATAAATTAGTAGTATTTGATAAAATTAGTGGTTGAACTAATATATATTGGTTTTGAGGACCTGTGCGATGCACATGAAGAAATTCGTTAAAGAATTATTTCGTTTGATATGTAATGATTTTTGTTAAGATATCACTGTATGACATTAATACAGTGAACAAATACATTTGATATATAATGACATAAATGATCATTTTTAATTAATGCTTAAAAATGAGAAAAAATATTCATTTAATGCAAAATAAAATAAGAAATTTAATTAAAATAATAGGTCTAAAAGCGAGAAATGAAACACTAAGACTTTATTTGACGCGTGCGGATGAGACCAGTGTATTAGACTAACGGATGACGAGGATATTTGTTTGGTAAGCACTAGTGTTTAGCGTTTTTGGAAACGCTACTTCAAGTAGCGTTTTAGCGGATAGCTTATTTGTCTTAAATTACTTCTCTTTCCTCATTAAACATTTTGTCATTATTAAATAATTAAATTATTAATTAAATATCCAATTATGTCATTTTACATTTATCAGGTATTTTAACCGTTAGTTTTACCAAACACATAATTTCCTATCAGCTAGCTTATCCGCTACCTCATCTGTTATCTGATATCATCTATTTTGTTCATCCGCTATCCGCTAGTTTATCCACTATCTGTTATTTTTACCAAACAGAGTCTAAATGTTATAAGTTCATATGTTTCTTCAAGTAGGCATGGAAAAAGGCTATAAGCTCATGAAGAAATGACGTGGTTACCAAGCACCTCTATTTGTCCCGAATTCAAAATTAAAATTTCACAGTTGTGTGTATGAGTATCAACGATGCCTACCAAAAAAATATAGTAATTCCCTTGAAAAAAGATTCAAAAACGTCAATAAATAAAAAAACTTGTTAACTAGTGGTAATTTTTTTTTTTATTTTCATAAATTACCTGTCACTAAAGATATTATCATATATGAACAAAAAATATAAGATGTTGGTCTGAGTCAGAGATGAACTAAAGATATTATCATAAACTACCATATTCCTCTAACTTTCTAGGAATGACTTGTCGATGTGACGTATCTTCTTTTTGGATGAGAATTAAAGATTTTGCCAATATATTTCAGGCTCAACTGCACTAAAGTGACAACAAGTGATAATCGGTGTGCATTGCATCTTCTTTGTGTTTTCTTACGGGTGCATCATGCATGTGGTTTGTCTACTAAAGTTATTTTTGTTGTTGATAAAAACATTAAAGTATTTTTGGCTCTAGAATGTGTCCCCCCTCCTATTGATATGAAATTATTCCACGTAACCCTTCTCACCATTCAACTTTGGCAGTTTTTATTTTTTTTGCCCCAATCGTACCCTATAAACAACCAACCCCCCCCCCCCCCCTCCCCCAATTAATCAAATGGACCAAAATATTCCTTAAAAAATATTAAAAAACGAATTCATTTCTCATTCCATCATATTTTTGGAAAAAATAAGTGTTTTTCTCTAAACTTCTCGGAAATAGACGTATTTACGGAAAGATTTTCAGAAATACGCCAAATTACGGTATTTCCAGAAGGTTAATTTCCAGGGAATTCCAGAAATACCTCAAAAAGAGGTATTTCCGGAAGCCATTAGTGGCAACCAGAACAGGAAACATAGAGCGAGGCGAGCATTCAGGAGCAGAACGAGGAGATGAGCAGAGTCCTCCTTGCATGGCTGTTGGTATGGCTGCTGGGGGTGCTGGTATGGCTGGTATGGCTGCTGCTGGCGGTGCTGAACCTGCTGCGGTGGATACTGCTGGAAATCTTGGGGTGCATACTGCTGGGAATACTGGGACTGAGGCCACGGCTGAAATGCACAGCCGAAATGTGCTGCGGCAGGTAGGATGGCATATGTGATGATGATGGCCTCGAGTGCTGAGACATGAGCTGATCCTGCAAAAGCTTAAAGCACTCATCATTTATCCTAGCCTGCTCCTCCATGTGCTCCCCAGCTATCCTAGCTTTCTCCCGAAGCGCCTGCACTTCTCGTTCATTTTGCTCCTGCAGCTCGGCAAACTGACGATGGGCCTCGCTCAGTTGCTGGGTCAATTGCGTAACAGCATTCAACTCACTAGAATTAGGAACATAAGAGCGACCAATACTCTCTGATCCAGAATGTGAAGAAGATAGACTCGGAATAATGCTTGTTCTGAAAGCAGCCGGTCCAATACCACCAGATCCTACCGTATGATTACTCTTTTGGGGACCAACTGCTCTCTCCCAAATATCACGAGCTACTCTAGCCTCCTCCACAGGATTGATATCTGTCCCACTGCTCTGTTGTGACTCATGGTACTCAGTCAGCCCACCCTGGAAGCTCTCCTGAAAAAAATAACCCAACAAAGAAATAAATAACTAATTATTAATAATATATAATATAATAAAAACAATATATATATATATAAAGATAAATATAAATAATAAGCATTAATATATAATTGTAAAAGTTGTTTTACCTGAATATTCCTCGCCCGATCTGTAGCAAACTCACCAATGTCCTCTCGCATATGAAGGTAGCAATGCATCTCAGGCAAAGTAACTGGCCTTTGATGCATCGCCTCCTATATATATATACATATAGTGTTATTAATTAATACACATGATCGAAAATGACTAGTTAATTATAAATAATTAATTAAGTAATAAAGTAATAAATTTACCAAACGCCTGTGATGGGTTGCAGTATTAACACTCCCCCCTGTGTGTATGCAGCCACCTTTTTCAGAAGCACGGTTCTTCTTGACTTTCTCACAATAATTCTTAAATTCAGGAGTATCCCAATACTCTCTGAATGAAGCCCAAGTTGAGTCTCCCATATAATATGGCTTCGCATTCTTATTGCGCGCATCCCGCAGCAATTCAGAATATAGCGATGGGAACATCTCTTATGCAACACTCTCTCAACTTCTTTTTTCTGCTCTGGTAACCATGTACATTTTTCCTATTTAAGAAATTTACAATAATGTTGTTAATAAGACAAATTAATTGATCAAGTCAATAAGATAATACACCAAATTAATTATTTCGTAGAACAACTTACCAAGAATAATTTTAACATCCTCGCAATTGCCTCTTTTTCTTTTCTAACCGCCGTCCAATTCTTCCAGCTGCCGGTGAAATTCTCCTTAATTGTTTTTGTGATGACGGTAGCTGTAGCCTTCGAAGGAAGAAACCTGTATTATATAAGTTATATAAAAGTTATATAATTGAGTTATATAAAAGGCAACAAAAATAAATTATATAAGTTATAAAAAAGGCAACAAAAATAAATTAATAAATAATAATATATAATACTTACGAATCTCCAGTAGTCTCCAATATGATACGACCATCAGCTGTATACCTCACCACCTCCTGGTTAACAACAAATGTGCATACCCCATCTGCATCAACATCTATCGGGGCTAAGCCCTCAGTACCATTAGGAATCACTGACTCACCTGCAGTACTACTACTAGCACCCTCAGACCCGGGTGGTGGCAAATATCTGCCACCAGCAACAACAACACAAGCAGGCTGACGACGACACCCTAGGCGAGTAGAAGTAGTCTTCCTCCTGCTAGTGCTGGCGCCATCACCCGTGACAGGTGGAGGAACATATGTGTCGTCATGATAGGATCCCGAGTGAGACGATGCCATGACCGTATCTAGACATATACATTTAAACAAACAAACATATACTAAACAAGATTAACATAAACATACTAAACAAAAATATATAAACATACTAATTAAACAAACATAAATTATATCCTTGATTAAAAATAGGTTAACATATATTGTTGAAACATAAAATAACTAATTGGAATCCCATTCATTCTCAAAATCATCATCATCAGAGGAGTGAATTCTTGATACACCAATGTGGTCTGTTGCATCTTCATCAGCATCTTCTTCGTCGTCAACTTCATCGTCGGTGTTTGGCCCATCACATAAACGAGTAATGGGTTCAACTTGAATCACTTCATTTACATTAGACATCTCTTCCATTTGATATGGCACATCTTCCACTGTGTCATCATTTGTCTCAATGCGACCTCTTGGTTTTGTTTTAATTGTGACACACCAACCACGCCTATCAGTCCGCGTTGATGGATAAGGGACATAATTGACTTGTCTCACATTTTGTGCAATGACGAACAGATCATACAGTCGATATCTACTATTCATTTTAATGTCCACTGTATTTGACAATTTGGATTCACCTTTGTTCCTCGAGCAGACGGATCAAACCAATTACAATAAAAAAAACACTACCTTCTGCTAAAATCTAGATGTGGGGTACGAAAGTTCATATATGTGTTGAACCACACCATAAAAATCATCTTCACCTCCTCTAGTGACACCCTTCATGCAAACTCCACTATTGATTATTTCTTTGCCCTGTGTCCATTCATTGGTGTGAAATTTGTATCCATTGACAAAGTATGTGTGTCATTCTTTAACACACGTCTGATATGTTCCTCAAGTGTTGGTTGGTAGGAGTTGGTGGGAGGGCATAAACATTTTGCCTAAACCATGTTGGAAAATGTGCATTAATATGAGCAGAAGATTGTTGCTCACTTACGTCCTCTGATGACAAGAATTCCCTAAAAAGAAATAATTAATTGTTACACATTTGTCTACTTTATATTAACTAATTAAGATCGATAGTTAATGTTGATGAACATACTCAATAAATCGTTGCACCTCAGTACAGTTTATCAACACATGAACATGTGGTGAACTTAAGTATTCTTCTTCTGTTAGCCAGTGAACTGACTCCTTCCCAGATGGACGACCGGGTAGACAAAAGACAGACAATGCTAAATGATGTCTAGGACATTCAGTGTCCATTTCATTTCGACTGCTTCCAGGAGCAAACTCATTCCACCGTGTCATCATTTGTCTGATCAATGCGACCTCTTGGTTTTGTTTTAATTGAAACACACCAACCACGCCTATCAGTTCGCATTGATGGATAAGGGACATAATAGACTTGTCTCACATTTTGTACAATGACGAACGGATCATACGGTCGATATCTACCATTCATTTTAATGTCCACAGTATTTGACTTTGGATTCATCTTTGTTCCTCGAGCAGACGGATCAAACCAATTACAATAAAAAAACCACTACCTTTGGACTAAAATCTAGATGGGGGTACTGAAGTTCATATATGTGTTGAACCACACCATAAAAATCATCTTCACCTCCTCCAGTGACCCCCTTCATGCACACTCCACTATTGACTGTCTCTCTGCCCTGTGTCCATTCATTGGTGTGAAATTTGTATCCATTGACAAAGTATGTGTGCCATTCTTTAACACATCTTCGAGGACCGTCTGATATGTTCCTCAAGTGTTGGTTGGTAGGATTTGGCGGGAGGGAATACACATATTGACTAAACCACATTGGAAAATGCGCATGAATATGAGCAGAAGATTGGTCTTCACGTACTGCCTCTGATGACAATAACTCCCTAAAAAGAAATAATTTAATTGTTACACTTGTCTACTTTATATTAACTAATTAAGATCGATTGTTAATGTTGAGGAACATACTCAATAAATGGTTGCACCTTAGTACAGTTTATCAACACATGAACATGTGCTGAACTTAACTCTTCATCTGTTAGCCAGTGAGTTGACTCCTTCCTAGATGGACGACCGGGTAGACAAAAGACAGACAAAGCCAAAGGATGTCTAGGCCATTCAGTATCCACTTCATTTCGACTGCTTCCAGGAGCAAACTGATTCTTGAAATAATGAGAACAAAAATGTGCTGTTTCACGGTGTAAGTAAGAAGAACATATCGATCCTTCAACTCTAGCTTTGTTTTTCACCGATCTTTTTGAATCACCCATGAAACTAGAGAAAATGATATTAATTAACATAATAATCATCTATTTTAAACTTGTTTCTTATATTATAAAAACTAACTGACCTTTCAAACGGATACATCCATCTGTATTTGACAGGTCCGCCAAGTTTAGCTTCATATACGAGATGCACCGGTAGATGCCCCATAGAATCAAAGAAACCAGGCGGAAATACTCTCTCCAACTTGCATAAGATAAGTGGGGTGTCTTGTTCCATTTTTGAAATATCATCAGCTTTTAGCGTTGCAGAACACAAATTCTTAAAGTATTGACTTATTTCAATGAGCGGATTCAAAACGTGTGTTGGCAACAAACTAAAAGCGATAGGAAGAAAGCACTCCATGAATACATGACAATCATGGCTCTTCATCCCATGCAACCTCCCATTATCCACATCCGCACATCTAGATAAATTGGAAGAATAACCGTCTGGCATTTTCAACTCTTTTATCCACTGATAAACTGCTTTCGCTTGTTCGGTAGATAAAGTATAATTGGCTTTGGGTTTCAAAGTACTAGTACCTTGCTCAACCAACAACAAATCCTTTCGTCTACAGTAATGATCTATATCCTTCCTAGCTTTCTCATTGTCTTTTGTTTTGCCTTTCACGTTTATGATAGTGTTAAATATGCTGTCAAAAAAATTCTTCTCTATATGCATTACATCGAGATTGTGTCTCAATAGATTATCTTTCCAATAGGGAAATTCTCAAAAAATACTTTTTTTTGTCCAATTGTGCCATTGTCCATAGCCACCTGGACTAGAAACAACACCCGCTATGACTTCCACAGGAGGGATATCCCTAGCACTATTCCCAATGGGTGTCAACCTACGAGGAGGTCCAGCTGTTTCAACATTTCCCTTGATGAATGATAACTCTATTTTATATAGAGTTATTCATAAAATTAAGCTTGAGTTATTGCTTATTTTCAAGAACATTTATATATATTTATAGCTTATTTATCAAGGAACAACATTCTAAATATTCAAATGGATAAAGGGCAATGATCTAGGCAAAATGCACAAATCTTGTTAGGTTTGATGTTTTTGTTCAGTGCAGCTACTGCAGGAGTGGGAACACTGCCAACACCAGGAGTGGAAACACTAGGAGTGGAAACACTGCCAACACCTGCTAAAATTCTGCAGTTAATACCAAAACATCCAAAGACCATTTCAATGCTTCCACACTTGATTAGTGACGTCATGCCTAGTCACCTGGAGCTGAGCCACTTGCTGAAGTCGGCGATACACATAAAAATCAAGTTGCAAGACTCAAACTTATCTAAAAGACATGTGGCACTTCTCCAATGGACCTCTTCTTTTGTTATGCATGCAAGCGACCAAAACTGTGCAGCTTGCTTGATTGGTTGTCAACAAACTAACCATGTTCGGTTCCCTCAGCTGATCTTTCGCGCCAAAGGAAACCCCTTGCAAGAGGAAAGCTTTCAAGCCTATAAATAGAAGCCAAATCCATCATCCTATAATATATCATCTTTCACATCTTTAAATCCTTTATCTTTCAGTTTAGTTTAGGTTTAGTTTATTTTCATTTTAAGTTTCTAAGGAGAGGAAGGTGAGGAAGTGCTTGACAACCATTCCCTTCACTTCTACTTTGAAGAAATTCGTGTAAGAAATCTTTATTGTACTTCAACTTGGGAACTTAATGCAAAAGATCTTCTATTCAAGTAATCTCTACTCTTTTAAGTTCTTTTGCCTTATTATTCATTTACTTATGTTCTTTGCATATTCTTTGCTTTATAACATGAGTAACATGAGCTAAATTCCCTTAAGTTGAGATGTTCTAACCTTGTAATGAACTTCTAAATATGTTATTATGGTTTATGTAGTGTAAACACTTTAAACTCTTGCATAATACTTCTTTCAACTTATTCTGGAATTGATCACTTTAGAATAGGTAAAAACTTGTAGCAGCAGACATGGGCTACATTTATGAACTCAAGAGTTAATAAGGACAAGTATTTAATAAAGGAAACCTTGTTAAATATATGCTAAAACCTAGACATAGGATATCATAGTTCTTAGGATAATAAAATTACAAGAGTGAACCTATTTAGCAACTTGGATCATTGTTAGGAGGCAAGGGAGGAATTGACAAACCTCTCTTTACTGTAGAAAACAAAGATCATAAGAGCTTGTAATGAAACTCTGAAGAGAAGTGCTGAAAGGCACAAACTGATGCACCTACATCCAGTGTTCCCACACTACATACTCCATTAAAACATTTAGAAGTAAAGTACTTGGTGAAAACATCTCAACTACTTTTTTCACTGATTTCTGACACATTTTATTGCTTATTACTATTTTTACTTACTTTGAAAACTCCAAACCAAAAATACTGAATAGTGTAGACACACTAAGTATACACTTTGAACTACAAAAATTTACAATACATAATCCCTGTGGGTTCGACCTTTCTTATCACTTTATTACTTGTGTGACTATGTATACTTGCATATAATAAACCACACCAAGTTTTTGGCGCCGTTGCCGGGGATTATAGTAAAATTTTGTTGTTTAGATTGTTAATTTAGTGTTTTATTAGTACTACTGGTATTCTGTTTTCTGTGCAGAAACACTCAGTGTGGAAACACTAGTTTATGCCCAGAGATAGACCACCAGAAATTGATTGTGAACCAGAAATTGAGAGAAGATTTATGAGATTGCTAAGACAACAAAGACAAAGACAACAAGACTGCAGAACAATGTCTCACCATAGTGAAGATGCCTCAGTAAGAGGAGGACCTAATTCACATCAACAAACTGAAGGTGGACCAGATCACAGACAACAATTCATTCAAATGGGACCAATAGGTATGATTAATGATAGAGATAGACCTATGAGAGACTATGCTCAATATGACCAGCAGCACATACAAACTAGTATTGCTAGACCTCAAATTGATGATGTTCATTTTGAATTTAAACCTATGATGTTTCAAATGTTGCAAACAATTGGTCAATTTGGTGGATCTCCACATGAAGATCCCCATGAACATTTAAAACAATTCATAGAAGTTTGTAGTAACTTTATCATTCCTGGCATTAGTGAGGATGCATTTAGGCTTAAGTTATTTCCATACTCTTTGAAAGATAGGGCAAAATCATGGCTAAATTCTATGGAGCCCAATTCTATTCATACATGGAATGAATTAGCTGAAAAATTCTTAAGCAAATATTTTCCTCCTATTAAAAATGCTAGGATGAGACATGATATTACATCTTTTAAGCAAAAAGAATTTGAATCATTGTTTGAAGCATGGGAGAGATGGAAAGAGCTTTTAAGAAAATGTCCACATCATGGTTTACCTGTCATTATACAAATGGAAACTTTTTACAATGGTCTAGAACCACAAACCAGAGTGATGCTTGATGCATCAGCTGGTGGTGTTCTTTTGAATATGTCTTATAATGAAGCATGTGATATTATTGACAAAATTGCTACAAATGGTTCAAGTTGGCCTACTGAGAGGGTAAGTGCTCAAAAGAGAACCTCTGGAGTACATGAGATTAATGATATATCAGCCCTATCTGCTCAAGTAGCCACTTTAACCAATCTAATCAAACAGTGCACTAGTGCACCTACATCTAGTGTAGCAACACCTAAAGAAAACACTGCAGCAGCTATAGAACAAGCCCCTCCAGGAACTACAAGTTGTGTGTATTGTGGAGGAGGCCATCTATATGAAGAATGTCCTAGCAACCCTGTCTCTGTCAATTATGTAGGTTACAATAAAAATAACAACTCTTACTCTAATACCTACAATCCAGGATGGAAGAACCACCCAAATTTTAGGTGGAACAATTCTAATGCACCTGCACAAGGTGCACCTGCACCAAGTACTCCTCCTGGATTCCTACCTCAAAGCCAACAAAGATCAAACCCACCTGCCAGTGCCAACTCTCTAGAAGAATTGCTTAGATCATTCATTAGTGAAACTAGAACTGCTAGGCAAGCTCATGATATATCAATTAAGAACCTAGAGAACCAAGTAGGGCAATTAGCAACTGCTTTGCAGCAAAGACCAGTAGGTACTTTGCCATCAAACACAGAAGCTTCACCCTCACAAAGGCAAGGTAAGGAACAGGTTAAAGCCATATCTTTGAGAAGTGGCAAGGATCTAACAGAACCATATGAGCTTGAAGGTACAGAGAAGGGAGAAAAAAATAAAAATGAAAAAAATTCTCAAGATGCAGAAACACCTGGTGTTCCTACATCTCCTACTCCAAGGTTAGTACCAGAATACCCTCCTCCTCCTTTTCCTCAAAGATTGAAAAAAATACATGAGGAGAAGCAATTCAGTAAATTTTTCGATGTTTTAAAACAATTGCATATCAATGTTCCCTTGATAGAGGCACTTCAACAAATGCCAAACTATGCCAAATTCATGAAAGATGTGCTTTCTAAAAGAAGAAGATTGGGGGAATTTGAAACTGTTGTCATGTCAAAAGAATGTAGTCTGATTTTACAAAACAAAATTCCAAGGAAGCTAAAGGATCCAGGTAGCTTTACAATCCCTTTTTCAATAGGTAAGTACTATACAGGAAGAGCATTATGTGATTTAGGTGCAAGCATCAATTTGATGCCCAAATCTATCTTCACAAAGCTAGGGATTGGAAATGCAAAACCTACCACATTGACACTATCTTTGGCAGATAGATCAATTGCATACCCAGAAGGAATTATTGAGGATATATTGGTGCAAGTTGACAAATTTGTGTTTTCTGCAGATTTTGTTATACTTGATTTTATTGCAGATGAAGAAGTGTCAGTCATACTTGGAAAACCATTCTTGGCAACAGGGAAAACACTGATAGATGTGCAAAGAGGAGAGCTAACCATGAGAGTGAATGATCAAGAAGTAAAATTTAATGTCTTGAATGCTTTGAAGTATCCTGTAGAGGAGAGTGAAGAGTGTTCATCAATCTCACTTGATCATTTGGTAGAGAAGCCGTTCCACAAGCAGTATGATCACTGTAGCGACCGAAAAACCCGAAGGAGGGATTCTTCGTTGTTTTTGAACAATGGAGTCGCCATCAATATTTTTTTTTAGGAAAACATTGAAAAAACCTTTGTTTTTGGGTTCGGGAGTCGATTAAGTGCGGGGAAGGTACTAGCACCCCGCAACATCCTAAAAAGGTTACCTTTTAATTTAATGTGTAGAAAAATTAGTTTAAAGAAAACATTTTAATTTACCCTTTTTATTATTTGCAAAAAAAATCGGAAAGGAAGACTTAATAAAAATTTTAGTTTTTTGCGCTCGACAGGAGTGGGCCCCTGCTCCTACGTATCTCCGGGTGCGATGGAGAAATCAAAGCTACGTAGTTCTCGGGTAGAAAATATTTGCGTGTTGGTATTTTTTATTTATTGAAAAGTTTGCGAAAACTAGAGGCCGTTCATGGTGACCAAACAGATAAATCCAGAGTGGTCACCACTAATGGCTTATTTGAAAAAGAAAGTGTTTACAGCGTTCAAACGAGCTGGGCCCAGAGTGAACGCTATAAATACCCTGTTTGCGATCGAGCGTTTTGTTCGTTTAAAAAAAACGCTTACTGGGAAGCGTGATTTTTTAAAAAGGGGAGCTGAGATTACGTTTGTATTTTATTAACCGAAAACTTCTTGAAGTTTAGACGGGTGTTTGCGATGATCAAACGAGTAAGTTCAGAGTGATCACCGCTACTAATCCGCTTTGGAAAAAAGAAGGTTAGCCCTAACGGTCAAACAAGCTAAGCTCAGAGTGACCATTAGAGACAACCTATTTTTTTTAAGCGAGTTTGATTGTTTGAAAAAAAGAAGAAATGGTTTGGAAATCACGCGGTATAAATAAAAGCGGAATGGGTGATAGTAAAAAAAGGGGGGCGCGAATGACAGGGGTGCTGTGTTAAAAATGGGGGGTGCGAACAGTGAGATCGAATCGCTTTTGTGGACTAGGTTGTGTTTTAAAAACATGGGCTTGCAACCAAAATGGGGTGCGGTTTTACTAGAACGCGGGGGTGCAAACAGTGAGGCCGGATCGCTTTGGAGCTTAGTTGGTTTTTTTCTGAAAAAAGGGCTTGCAAGCCGAAAAGGGGGTGCAAATAGCGTTTTGACGCTAAAAACGGTTGATTGGTTTATTTTTACTTTTTGCTATTTGACTAAATTACTCTTCATTTTTTTTTGAGGAAAATGATTATTATTATTACCCCCCCCCCCCTTTTTTTTTTAAAAAGGGATAGTAATATTAGTAACCAATTATTTTATATAAAAAATATTTTTTAAATTTTGAAAAAAAGGATTTTATTTTAATCCGAAAATCAGTAACTAATTATTTTATATGTAATAAGGGAACACATTTTTTTTTAATATTTTAAAAAGGGGTTTATTTTAATCCGAAAATCAGCAATATATATAGAAAAGGAATTTAAATGATAGACAACAACAAATTAAAAAAAAAACAGCAACAATTTAAAATAAAACAAAACAGCAACAATAAAAATAAAAACAGTAACAATTAATAAGAAAACAGCAACAATTTAGTAACAAATAAATAAATACATGAAAACAGCAATCAATATATACAAAAAAACATTACATATTTTTTAATATTTTTAAAGGGGCTTCATTTTAATTCGAAAATACAGCAACATTTTTTAGAAAAAAAAAAACAGTAACAATATTTATAAAACAACAACAATAAAAAAAAGCAACAATTTAGTAAAAAAAACAGCAACAAAAAAAATAAAAAAACAGCAACAAATATATATACAAAAAAAAACGGCAACTACATTAAATAAACAAAAACAGCAATAACATAAGTAATGAGAAAAACAACAATATTTACATAAAAAAAAAGAAAAAACAGCAACAATGAAATAAAAGCAAAAAAAAACAATAATAATGTATTAAATTCGAAAATTACATTATGGTACCTTAATGAAAAAACTTGGCAATGTTGGGAAGAACCTCTTCCCGGATCTCCTTAATACAACAAGATTTTTAAACTAAAAAAAAAGAATATTGGAAGGAGAAGAAAAAGAAAAGAAGGGAAAAAAAATCAAAAGAACAACAAACTACACTTTTTCGAGAATTTTCTTCTTCCCTTTTTTCTTCCAAAAAAAAAATCCCCCCTTTGCTTCAAACTTATGGCCTCCATTTATACTAAGGGTGATGCCTTCTTTGTCTTCAAACTCGTGGCCTCCATACCTTGCACAGTAGTTTTTCCCCTTTTTTTTTGATTTGAGAAAGATTTGATATGATGGAGAGGTGAAGGTTTGGAGGTAGTTGGTGAAGGGAAATGATGGCTTGTGTGTGAGAGAGAACAAAAATCCGTGAGTGTGTGAGAGAAGAGGAATGGGGGCGTGAAAGGAGGAGAGCCATGTGAGGGAAATGAGTGTGTGAGTGTGGAAGAGAGAGAGAGCCGTGGGTGTGTAGGAGAGGGATTGGAGAAGAAGGATGAGTGAATGTGAGGAAAAAAAATGAGTGTATGAGTGGTAGGAGAGTGAGAGAGTGCCGTGAGTGTGTGAGAGAGGAAAGAGAAAGGGAAAGAGTGAGTGTGTGAAGTGAAAAGATGAGAATGAGTGTGTGAGAGAGTGATGGAAGCGTGAGATAGGAGGAGAGAGGGAAGGGTGGCGTGTATGGGGAAAGGAGATGTGGGGAAGTGGGAAGTGTGTGGGAAGAGTGAAGTTGCAAGTTCCAAGGAGGGAAAAGAGGGAGAGTGGATCGAGTTTCAAGGGAGAGAGGTGGGGTGTGGCCGAATTTTTAGGGTTTGGGGAGTGGGGTAGCCGAATTTTTAGGGTTTGGTGGAAGGGAATTAGGGTTAGGAAAGAGTGGGTTGGATATGGGTTGGGTGGATGGGTTAGGAAGGAGTTGGATTGGGTTAGGCGAATTGGGTTAGGGTTTGGTGGAGGAATGGGCTTTAAATGGCCCAATCCTGATTGCACCTCTATATTTTTTACAGACCCCCCTATTTTCTCCTTTGCCTATTTTGTTTTGACACTTCTAATTATTATTTTTTTTCAAAAATTAAAACTTGTAGCAAACTAAAATAAAATAATACATGACATGAACATAAAAATGAATATTATTTTTATTAAAAATAAATAAAATCTCTCATTTTTGATCGGACAAAATTAGGGCATTACAATCACCTTACCAATGCACTAGCACCTGATGTTTCTGCATTGCCTGCTGAGAAATTTATTGAAGAAAGCATATTGCCCAAGGAACAAGCTACACCTAAGGTATCGATTAGAACTTATGAATCTCTTAATTTAGAAGATCCCAACCTTAAAGAAAATGTACCTTCTATTGAACAACCTCCTAAGCTAGAATTAAAAGAACTACCTAAGCATTTAAAATATGTTTTTCTAGGTGAGGATAATACCCTTCCTGTAATCATAGCTTCTGATCTATCTTTAGAACAAGAGCTTGATTTAATTAACACCTTGAGAAAACATAGAAAAGCTATAGGTTGGCAAATGTCTGACATTAAAGGGATTAGCCCCTCAACATGCATGCATAGGATAATTTTAGAAGAAAATTCTAAAAATAGCATAGAAGGGCAAAGAAGATTAAATCCAGTAATGAAAGAGGTTGTTAAGAAGGAAATAATTAAATGGCTAGATGCTGGTATTATCTACCCTATTTCAGATAGTGCATGGGTTAGTCCTGTGCAATGTGTTCCTAAAAAGGGTGGAGTCACAGTTGTAGCCAATAAAAATAATGAATTAATCCCAACTAGAACTGTAACAGGGTGGAGAATCTGTATGGATTACAGAAAACTCAATAAGGCCACTAAGAAAGATCATTTCCCCTTACCCTTTATAGATCAAATGTTAGATAGGTTAGCAGGGAAGGAATTCTATTGTTTCTTAGATGGTTATTCAGGATACAATCAAATAGCAATTGAACCTAAGGATCTTGTCCTTATGGCACTTTTGCCTTTAGAAGGATGCCTTTTGGACTTTGTAATGCTCCTGCTACCTTTCAAAGATGCATGATGTCAATCTTTTCTGACTTCATTGAGCAATCAATGGAAGTCTTCATGGATGATTTTTCTGTTTTTGGAGAAACATTCTCATTGTGTCTTTCAAACTTAGAAGAAATTCTTCAAAGGTGTGAAGACACTAACTTAGTGCTTAATTGGGAAAAATGTCATTTCATGGTAAAAGAATGTATTGTGCTTGGTCATAAAATATCTAAAAAAGGTCTTGAAGTGGATAGGGCAAAGATAGAGGTAATTGAGAAACTACCACCTCCATCAACAATCAAAGGGATTAGAAGTTTTTTAGGTCATGCAGGATTCTATAGGAGATTTATCAAAGACTTTTCAAAAATTTCAAAACCATTGTGTATGCTTTTGCAACATGATGTACCTTTTAATTTTGATGGATCTTGTGTAGAAGCTTTTCAAAAACTAAAAAAGGCCTTAGTTACAGCACCAGTTGTAGTCACTCCAGATTGGAGTAAGCCCTTTGAACTCATGTGTGATACTAGTGACTTTGCAGTAGGAGCAGTCCTAGGGCAAAGATATAACAAAGTGTTTCATACCATATACTATGCTAGCAAAACACTAATTGAGGCTCAAATGAACTACACTGTGACAGAGAAAGAACTATTAGCAGTGGTTTTTGCTTTTGAAAAATTTAGATCATACTTGGTAGGCACCAAAGTAATTGTGTACACTGACCATTCTGCCATCAAGTATCTAATTTCAAAAAAAGATGCAAAACCTAGGCTAATAAGATGGGTTCTATTACTTCAAGAATTTGATCTTGAAATAAGAGATAAGAAAGGAGTAGAGAACCAAGTGGCTGATCACCTCTCTAGACTTGAAAGTAATAATGCAGGTACAATTGAAGAAATCAAGGAAAGTTTCCCTGATGAGAAATTACTAGCAATTACCATGAATACAGCCAGTGTTTCTGCACTCACTGTGGCCACACCTCATGTTTCAACACCATGGTATGCAGACATAGTAAACTTCCTTGTAAGCAAAATTGTACCATGTGACATGAACTATCAACAGAAAAGAAGGTTCTTCCACATAGTAAAACAATACTATTGGGATGACCCTTACCTATTCAAGATATGTCCTGATCAAATCATGAGAAAATGCATTCCTGAAGAAGAACAGCAAGCAGTGCTCCTGCATTGTCATGCTGCACCATCTGGAGGTCACTTTGGAAGCCAAAGAACAGCAGCTAAGGTACTTCAATCAGGTTATTTCTGGCCTACTCTATTTAAAGATGCTTATTATATGGTCAAAACCTGTGATAAATGTCAAAGAAGTGGTAATATATCTAATAGACATGAAATGCCTAGGACTAATATTTTAGAAATAGAACTTTTTGATGTTTGGGGCATGGATTTCATGGGTCCTTTTCCACCTTCTTTTGGCAATGAATACATCTTAGTGGCTGTAGACTATGTGTCTAAATGGATTGAGGCTGTAGTACTGCCAAATAATGATGCTAAATCTGTTAGCAAATTTCTCCAAAGAAATATTTTTTCAAGATTTGGTACTCCAAGAGCAATCATCAATGATGAAGGCTCGCATTTTTGCAACAAACTTATTGAAAATCTTCTTGCAAAATATGGAGTGAAACATAAGATTGCTACTGCCTATCACCCACAAACAAGTGGACAAGCTGAACTTTCAAATAGGGAAATAAAAAGAATGCTTGAGAAAATGGTTGGACCAAACAGAAAAGATTGGTCCTTACACTTAGATGAAGCATTATGGGCATATAGGACTGATTTAAAACTCCATTAGGAATGTCCCCCTATAAGTTAGTTTATGGCAAGCCATGTCATCTCCCTGTTGAATTACAAAACAAGTCATATTGGGCTATCAAAAAGTTGAATTTTGATCTCAAAAAGGCAGGAGAGAAAATGTTTCTTGAGCTAAATGAATTAGAAGAATTTAGGCATTTCTCCTATGAGAATGCAGAAATTTATAAAGCTAAAACCAAAGTATGGCATGGCAAGAAAATCCAAAGGAGAGAACTTAAAGAAGGAGGAATGGTTCTGTTGTACAATTCTAGGTTGAAACTCTTCCCTGGAAAACTGAGATCAAGATGGTCAGGACCATTCAAATTAGTTAAAATCTACCCCCATGGTGCAGTTGATCTATATGATGCAACCACTGATACCACTTTCAAAATAAATGGACAAAGAGTGAAAATGTACTATGGAGAGCATGTAGAGAGAGACAAGATCACCACCCACTTTACAAAACCTTAGACCAAGGTACAAGTCAGGCTGTAAGACTCTTAAAACAAGCGCTTGAGGGAGGCAACCCATCACTATATAGTTAAATTATTATTTTGTGCAATTTCATGTTTTGTTATTTTGCAGGAAAAACAGGACAACAGAGTAGCCAGTGTTCCCACACTAGGTGTTTCCACACCTAATGCAGCCACACTACCTACTCTGGTGTTAGAATAATTTAGAAGAAAACTGTCACTTGACAAATCATCAACTTAGTGGAATCATCTCTGATCAAGGGTTAGAAAGTGGCGTGTTAAGTCTAAGTTTCCACGTGTTGGCTTGCATGTTAGGCCACACAACTTAACGGCTATAACCCTCAACTACCAAATCCCACTAACCCTAAAAATTTCAATTTCTTTCATCCCTTTCACAAAACCGATTAAAAATCCTCTCCACTCTCCACTCACAAACAGTTATTTTTGTCTCAAACGCTCAAAATCATCAATGGCTAAGAAACAAGCTGCCTCTAAAAACACTGGGAAAGGATCTGGTGTGGAAACTCAGGCGAAAAAGGGAAAATCAGGAGTACTAGCATCAATGGAAGCAATCCCTGGATGTGAGCACTTTTGGAACATGAAGTTTCTGCCTGAGCGTGGTTTCAACTTCGCTAAAGCTCATCATTCATTCCTCTCCACTGTCAACAACATGCATTGGGAAAGATTTGTTCAAACTCGAGCCTACTACTTGGAGCAATTGGTGCGAGAATTCTACTCAGGAATTCAGAATAACAGAGGAGGTACTGTATTTTTCTCCAAGGTTAGAGGTAAGAAAGTTTTCTTTGACCCTGCTAGAATCAATAAGCACTATGATCTCACGTACACTGGTAATGCATTTGAAGTAAAACTAGAGACCTATGGAAAGAAGCAAATGACTAAAATCAAAGAAAGAGTAGCAATAGAAGGATCTCAGTGGGAGAAATTCACAAATACTGAATTCAAACTTAAAACTGGTGAATTGATACATCAATTCTCCCTACTTCACACACTTCTACATTATCTAAAGATAGATTGATTCTTATTGATTCAATCCTATGTGAGGATAATGTAGACATAGGGAAATTGATAGCTAAAGAAATTGTAGAATGTCAAGCCAAGGAATCTGGATTCTTATATTTCCCATGCTTAATCACTGAACTGTGTCAAAAGCAAGGAGTTGTTACTTCTGATCTAGAAAAAGTCTACAGAAAAACCCCTCCTAGTGGTCTGTCTGCTGAAGTTAAGGAAAGAGTGAGGTCAGTGAAAATTAAAAGTACCGTAGAGCAGGAAGTGTCTGAACACTTGGTGCAGAAACTCCAAGCTGTCTGGAAATTTCAAAGAAAACAGCATGAATGGTGGAAATTAAAGTTGGATGACCCTGAAGCAGAAATAGAATCCCCAATTTTCCCTAATTGGGTGATTGATGAAAATGAAGAAGTGGAAAAAGAAACTGATAAGAAAGAGAGGAAAGTAAAAAGAAAGAGAGATACTGAGAAAGAAAAGAAGGGAAAGAAACCAAGAGTGGAGGAAGAAATTGAAGAAGTGAGTGATGAAGATACTGAAGAAGATGAAGAGGCAAGGCAGGCTGTGAAGGATATTGAAAAGGATGTAGAGGAGGATGAATCTGAGTCACTGGAAGTTAGTGACAGTGATGATGATGGCAGAGATGATATGGAAGCTAGTGCCAGAAGAAAGTATGGATTAAGAAAAAATCTACAAATGAAGCCCAACCACCATCACCACCATCACAACAGCAATCAAACACCCCCTCACCACCATCACAAACCAACATTCCATCCACCACCACCCACCATACCCCCAGTCACAATTCAACACCAAAATCACCCACACCTCCACCAGAAAATACTCCCCAATCTGAAAATCCAAAACAAGATGCACAAGCAGAAACAACCATCCCACCCCAGAAATCTCCCACCCCAAGCACAGAACCTATTGAGCCAACTAACATTGTTTCTGAGAAAGTTCAAATGCAGGTACTCATTGAAGAACCTGAGAAAGAGAAAGGCAAAGGAAGTTCAGAGTTGAAGATGCAGGCAGATACTGTCAAGGAGTCTGTTAGTGTTCCCACACCAACTGCAGAAGCTTCAAAATCAACAGTCATGGCAACTAGTCCTGCAGCAACAATCTCTGCAGTTCTGAAGGCCTTAGCAGAGAAGAAGCAGATGATGGGATACACAAGGAGAACAATGAAGCCTGCTCCAACAAATAAGAAATGGACAATGAGCTCACTCTATGGTACACAGGGTACAGGGATACAAGCTGGTGAGAAGGAAGTATCTGAGGAAGCTACACCCAAAGAAGGAGAGAAAGAAGCTGAGAAGGTAGCAGAGCAACATCAAGAGGGAATTGAGCAGCAATCTGAGAAAACTCCAGTGCAGAGTGGTGTACCTGCACCTGAAGTCCAAACACTGGCTACACCTGATGTTCCTGCAGAAGCTACACCTGAAGAGGCAGAAATGCCTGAGGCTGCTGTAGATGATCCTGGTGTGCCTACCTCTGATGTGGCCACTACTAAGAAATCAAAGAAGACAAAAGCCAAGCAAAGCCCTGCTCTGAGAGCCAGCCCCAGTTTCCAGAAGAAAGAGTAAAAAGATACATTTTAATGTTGTTTCCAGTATTTATAATATGCTTTAGTAGTATACTCTATGTGCTAAATACTATGTGTTAACTTACTACTATGTGTTAAAAACTTTTGTTTGTTTCTCCCAACATTAGTACTCCTCTGTTTCCTAAACTTAGAGCAGTGGGGACACTGCTCATATTTAAGTTGGGGGGGAGAGTGGAGAATAGTATATATTTTTTGTGTATGCACTATATTTGCAGCATGTTTTGAACCTAGTACTAATATATATATGTATAATTATAGAAATATGTTTGAATAAGTATTTATAGCATGTGAGTATGTAGTGTTAGTATGTTTTAAGTTTTAGATGTACTTAACAAAGCATGATAATTTGTTAACATGGTGAATTAAGTGCATCAACTTGTTTTTAGACTTAAATGATTATGAAACATGATCAATTCATATTTTTTCTCAACAAAATTGAAGAAGTGTGTCAATGAGTCAATTTTTAAATGATGAAAAAACCTTGTTTTCTAGAAATGATCAGTTTTATAAAAACTTTGACACAACAAAATTGAGTTTTGAAAAGAACCATGCTAGATCAAGAGCTATCTAAAGCCAAGAAAATTTTGGAAATTTGAGGTCAAAATTAGATTTTCATTAAAAATTTAGAAGAGCATAAAGACTTAAGTTTGGGGGAAAGTCCATGAATACAAAGGCCAAAATGTACCAGCTTGAAGAGTGCAAGCCACAAGTGTCAAAACCACTCAAAAATACCAAAAATATCCCAAAAAAGAGCTACACTTACCTGAGTCATATAAACTGAACCTGTCCCTTAAGTGCAATTTGGTTTGAAATATATGAACAAAGTTCAAAGAGAAAAAGAAAAACAAACCAAGAAAAAGAAGAAAATGCATGTGGAGGTCAGTGAGGAGGGCAGTGTACGCTACCAAAAATACTCAAAGAGTTTCAAGTGTGGCAACATTTAGTGTGCCAACACCATCTACATCAAAAGGCACCTACACTCAAAATAAAGTGAGCCTACAAATCCAAAAATGATGTTTTTGCACTCACTGCATTACATCATCAAAAAAAAAAAATCAAACACCATGGTATTGGCTCAGCAAGTTGGAACACCAAAAGCCCTTTGTTGTGCTTAAGAGTCCGCTAATTACTTGAAGAAATTGTTAGTCTCGGCCATATTTTGAAAAATCTCTAAGAGTGACCAAAAGAGTTCCATCTTTTTCAAAAAGCTAAAGAAAAACTCTTTTCAGTTATGGAACCAATTAGAAACTCAATGGGCCACACACTCACACAAATGAGTTTTTATAACTCTGAATGTTTTAAAGAAAGCAAAGGCATGGAAGAAAAAGCACCAAAAGAGAAAAGCTCATCAATACACTTCAAACACTTCTTGAAAAACATGAGTTGAGATGTCTTCATAATTATATAAATCTTGTGTTTTTGTTTCTTGTCGTTACTTGAGGACAAGCAACAATTTAAGTTTGGGGGTGTGATAACTCTATTTTATATAGAGTTATTCATACAATTAAGCTTGAGTTATTGCTTATTTTCAAGAACATTTATATATATTTATAGCTTATTTATCAAGGAACAACATTCTAAATATTCAAATGGATAAAGGGCAATGATCTAGGCAAAATGCACAAATCTTGTTAGGTTTGATGTTTTTGTTCAGTGCAGCTACTGCAGGAGTGGGAACACTGCCAACACCAGGAGTGGAAACACTGCCAACACCTGCTAAAATTCTGCAGTTAATACCAAAACATCCAAAGACCATTTCAATGCTTCCACACTTGATTAGTGACGTCATGCCTAGTCACCTGGAGCTGAGCCACTTGCTGAAGTCGGCGATACACATAAAAATCAAGTTGCAAGACTCAAACTTATCTAAAAGACATGTGGCACTTCTCCAATGGACCTCTTCTTTTGTTATGCATACAAGCGACCAAAACTGTGCAGCTTGCTTGATTGGTTGTCAACAAACTAACCATGTTCGGTCCCCTCAGCTGATCTTTCGCGCCAAAGGAAACCCCTTGCAAGAGGAAAGCTTTCAAGCCTATAAATAGAAGCCAAATCCATCATCCTACAATATATCATCTTTCACATCTTTAAATCCTTTATCTTTCAGTTTAGTTTAGGTTTAGTTTATTTTCATTTTAAGTTTCTAAGGAGAGGAAGGTGAGGAAGTTCTTGACAACCATTCCCTTCACTTCTACTTTGAAGAAATTCGTGTAAGAAATCTTTATTGTACTTCAACTTGGGAACTTAATGCAAAAGATATTCTATTCAAGTAATCTCTACTCTTTTAAGTTCTTTTGCCTTATTATTCATTTACTTATGTTCTTTGCATATTCTTTGCTTTATAACATGAGTAACATGAGCTAAATTCCCTTAAGTTGAGATGTTCTAACCTTGTAATGAACTTCTAAATATGTTATTATGGTTTATGTAGTGTAAACACTTTAAACTCTTGCATAATACTTCTTTCAACTTATTCTGGAATTGATCACTTTAGAATAGGTAAAAACTTGTAGCAGCAGACATGGGCTACATTTATGAACTCAAGAGTTAATAAGGACAAGTATTTAATAAAGGAAACCTTGTTAAATATATGCTAAAACCTAGACATAGGATAGCATAGTTCTTAGGATAATAAAATTACAAGAGTGAACCTATTTAGCAACTTGGATCATTGTTAGGAGGCAAGGGAGGAATTGACAAACCTCTCTTTACTGTAGAAAACAAAGATCATAAGAGCTTGTAATGAAACTCTGAAGAGAAGTGCTGAAAGGCACAAACTGATGCACCTACATCCAGTGTTCCCACACTACATACTCCATTAAAACATTTAGAAGTAAAGTACTTGGTAAAAACATCTCAACTGCTTTTTCCAACTGATTTCTCACACATTTTATTGCTTATTATTATTTTACTTACTTTGAAAACTCCAAACCAAAAATACTGAATAGTGTAGACACACTAAGTGTACACTTTGAACTACAAAAATTTACAATACATAATCCCTGTGGGTTCGACCTTTCTTATCACTTTATTACTTGTGTGACTATGTATACCTGCATATAATAAACCACACCAATGAACGCATATTTCTGCTTTCAAAATGGGTGATCCATAGGTAAGAACCTACGGTGCGAGTCAAACCATGAAGTTTTTCCTCTGTATTTAAGAGTAAAGGCCTTTGTATCAACCATGCAAATCGGACACGCCATCTTACCATGTGTCCCTCATCCGGACAACATTCCATAGGCAGGGAAGTCATTAATGGTCCACATCAAAGCCGCCCTCATTACAAAATTTTGTTTGCGTGCTGTATCATAAGTTAAAACACCATTCCACAACCTGTTTAGGTCATCAATCAAATGTTGCAAATATATGTCAATACCAGCTGTTGGATTACTTAGCCCTGGAATAATTGAATTTAAAAACATGTATGGTTTAGACATACACATTTCTGGAGGAAGGTTGTATGGGGTAACAATAACTGGCCAACATGAATACGGTGTTGCCGAGGCTTGAATATATGGTGTGAAACCATCAGAGCATAAACCAAGCCAAACATTGCGTGGATCACTGGCAAAATCTGGATGAACACGATCAAAATGCTTCCAAGCTTCACCATCAGATGGGTGACGTAATTCACCAGAATTATTTTTATTTTGATGATCCCACGTCATTTTACTCGCGGTCTCCATTGAAGCAAACATCCTCTGTAGCCTTGGTATAAGCGACAGATAGAACATTGCTTTTCGTGGAACCGGTTTGCCTCTGCTCATCCCTTTCCTACTCACACGATAGCGTGGCTCTCCACACAACTTGCATTCCGACAACTCTCCATCATTTATGCCAAACTCATTGTTATAATAGAGCATGCAACCAGACACACAACAATCAATTCTTTTAGATTTTAAGCCAAGCTTCGATACCAGTCTTTTAGCATCATAATAACTCTGCGGCAAAAGCCCTCTAATGGGGGTTGCATCCAACATCATTTTGGTCATATAATCCATGCACAACTCAACAACATTAAATTGAGACATAAGAGCCAACAACCGAACACACATTGATAATTTTGAGTCTTTAGATCCTTCAAATAATGGTTTATTTGTCTCACTCAAATACATGTAAAACCTTTGAGCTTCCTCATTTGGAACTTCTTCAGCATCATATTCTGGTTCTTCAAAATCCAAATTTACTCCAACAGCGTCAGATATCATTCCCTGATAAACATCTAACGGTTGTATAATTTGGCCTCCAGATGTCGTAGTCACTGGATAACTACTTAGGTGGCAGCTACTACTTCAACCGGAACATTAACCGCAGGAACTGCAGCTACCCCTGGTCCTACTTCCCCGTGATAACTCCATATCTAATAATTTGGCCTAAACCCATTATTGTACAAATTAACTCTAACTTCTTCTTCATTTTTTATAAATCGAAATGAACATTTCAAGCACGGGCATCTAATTTCGCCTTGTCGCACAAATTCTTCAAGACGCTTAGCACAAAAAATAAACTCTTCTACTCCTTCTACAAAACGTCGCTTTAAACCGGATCTTCCAAGAAATAATCGATCATACATCCAACTACGATCCATAATTTCAGGATCTATGTACTACACTACAATAAATATTATCATTATCATAATTTAGGGATCTATGTACTAACAACATAAATAACATTTTGACTAAATAATAACTATAAATTACTATGTTTTAAACAAACTATCCAATTTTTGATTATCAATAAATTAAATATCATAACTATTCAAAGTAAATGAAATAAACTATCAAATATTACTTTTTGATATATATTGATATATTAATTAACATCAACAGAAATTAATAATATTTCGTATTTATAAACAATAGAAATTAATAATAACATTGACTTTATTTTTTAACTAATATATTATTATATTTCGGATTTATTAATTACATTGACTTTATTTTTTAACAAAGTAAATGAAATAAATTATCAAATATTACTTTTTGATATATATTGATATATTAATTACTTTATTTGTTATAAACTAATATATTATAATATTAATATTAATATATTATAATATTTGATATTTACTTAATAAAGAAATTCAAACTAATAAAATCAAATAACGATTTATACCAACTAATGACATTGATAACTAACTGTAGTGAAGAGAATGCTCTGACTTGATGCGACTCCCAACTCAAACAAAGAGGAAAAAAGAGGAAACCAAACTCAAACAATACCTAAACAAACAATACCACAATTAGTTACTAACTCATATTAAAAATAATTCATAAAACTATTAACTCATGTTACAAACATACCTTAGATTGAAGAAATTTGCCAAAGAGAGGAAGAGATTTAGTAGAGAGAAGAAGAGAATTCGTAGGGAGGAAGAGAGGAATTTCAAGAAGAGAATTTGGGTGTGAAGAAGAAGTGTGGAGAAGAAATGTGGAGAAGTTATATATATAGGAAAAAGGGTAAACGATCGCTAAAAACATAAATCCGCAGAAAATGTCATCTACCGCCGGATTTAATATATTTTCGGCGGATTAGGGGATTTCCCGCGGATTTTAAAGACTTACCGGCGGATTTTTAAATTTTAAATTTCGCGTATTTTCAAAAATATCTGCCGGAAATGACGTTTCCGGCGTTTCCGGCGGATTTTGGCCGTGGTGTAATTTCCGGCGGATTTTAATGGCTTACCGGCGGATTTTTTAAAATTTAAAACTCCCGCATTTTTCAAAAATATCCGCTGGAAATGACGTTTCCGGCGGATTTTGGTCGGCTTGTCATTTCCGACGGATTTCTATGTATTTCCGGTGGATTTTCAAAATTTAAAATTCCCACTGTTTTAATGATCCGCCGGAAATTACCTTACCGGCGGATTTTGCTTTTTTAAAAAAAAATCGTCAACAGAAATCCACCGAAAAATTTCCGGAGGAAACAAATCCGCTAGAAAATCCCACAAATCTGCCGGTAATGTTCCGGCGGATAAAATTCGCCGATAATTCCTAAAATCCGCCGGAAATCTTCCGGCGGACACTAATCCGCCGGAAAGTACTGGCCGGAAATTCCAGTTATTCTTGTAGTGTTTATAAGTCGTATATAATGAAATTAATTTTTTTTTGGTATAAAACGGGGGGCTAAGCCCCAATAAAAAACAATCATTAAACAGGAACAAGTCTGGGAACGGAATTCCCTAGAGTATCAAAAAACAATAATGGCCACACCTAAGTAGGACACTGCTTATAAAAAATCAAATCATTAGCTTGACCACACCCAACATTTGTCAATGCATCCGCATAACGATTAACCTCTCTAAAGATGCTAACAAAACGAACCTCCCAATGAATTCCAAGAGCTTGCGAATCTCTCTAACAATGCTCCACCCAGAAATGCGTCCACTCTCCGCACCAAGGATTACCTAACAAGCCACCTTGGCATCTACCTGCACCGCCACCCTGCTCCATCTCTTAGAACGAACAAGCTGTAAGCCAATGAAAACACCCCAAAGCTCAGCAACGAAAGGGTCACAGAAACCAATATATTTGGAGAAACCTATGAGCCAAGCACCATTAGAGTTTCTCACTAGACTACCACAACCAACAACCTTAGTAGAGGCTTTCACAGCACCATCATGTTGAACCAAGGGCAAACACTCTTTGTTTTGTATGATAACAAATTACACCTTATCTACTAATGGTTCAAGTTGAATTAAGTACAGGACATAAAGCAAAGAACAGGAAGATTAAAATGGAGCAGCTTGGAGAAGAAGCCACCTCAGCAGTTCAAGACCTATTTGTTTATCCGCTTTCTTTAGGACACTGTGTAAGGTCCTATCACTGAAGGTCTATGACTTTTAGTAGCTAAGAGATGAGTTTTTCGAAACATGCATGGTGCATCAAAATAGTTGTGAAAAATATTTTATAAAATTGCATGCATGCATAAGGTGGCACCTAAACCTAAAAATAATTTTGTGGAAAGCTAGAAATCGATTTCTATCATTTTCTAAATCATGAAATCGATTTCTTAATCCTATTTTAAAGCTTGAAATCGATTTCCCTATCCAATGTTAAAACAAAGAATCGATTCATACATATACTCAAGCCAAAGCCAAGAATCGATTCCTCCTTACTTTAACTAAACATGAAATCGATTCTTACCTATTTAGGATGTCTCAAGAATCGATTTCCTTCTTTTTTAAAACACAATAAAATCGATTCCTTTAATTTTCTAAAGGCAATGAATCGATTATCTCTTGGATTATCTTCACACATAATCGATTAACAAGCAACATCAATGTTTCCTTTTTTATCAAACAATCGATTATGTCTTGTTGTGCATTAAGGCCATAATCGATTTCTTCAAAAATATTCAACGGTTGTTTTTTGAATCCCTATAAATAGGAAACTAAGCTTCACATTTTCAAACACACCACACACCACATTTTTCTAAACCTCTCTACTTCTCACATACATCTTCTAAATCTGAGAAAGAGAGAAAATAGAGCTTCAACTTTCATATCATTTTCTATTTTCCATATCACTCATCTCTTAGTCACTATACTGTCATTATATTTGAGGTGATTGGATCATAGATCTCTGTTTGTATTCGTTACTCTATTTGTGGGGTCACTCTGAAATCCTGGGATTTGTTCTTGGGTCTCTCAATCAGGAGATTGAGTTGGTTTGAAATCCTCGGAAGTTTTCTTGGGTCTCTCAATCAGGAGATTGAGTTGGTTTGAAATCCTGGGAGGTGATCTTGGGTCGTTCAATCGGGGAAGATTGAAGCGGTAGTGAAATCCTGGGAGGTGCTCTTGGGTCGTTCAATCAGGAGATTGAAGCGGTGTTGAAATCCTTAGCTAGGTGCTCGGGTTCTCAGTTCGGGGGAATTGAGATTTGCTATTTTGAAGTTGCCTGTTTGTAAACAATTCTTCAATATAGTGGTTGCCATCAAAGTCCGAAGGTTGCAAAGCCGGAGGCCGAGGACGTAGGGCTTTTATCCCGAACCTCGCTAAATTTCTGGTGTATCTCTATCCTTATCTCTTTACTTTGCTTTATTATCTATACCCTTGCTTATTGCTATATTGAATATTATTTAGATCTGTTTATCATACTTTTCATCTGTCTACAACTAAACTACTCTGATCTTGTGCTTATCTATCATCTTCCATATCACCTCAATTGATCTACCTACTACTATATTCAATATCACCACTCTTCTTATAACTAATCTTAGTGTGTATATTGAAAATAGTATAACATCTCATTGTGCCTAAATCTGCCTGCTTGCACCATATAAAGTTTAAATCTAAGTTTCCGCATTTGATTTAAAACAAACTTATCATTTATTTTGAAAAGAATCCAAGATTTACACATAACCTTATTCACCCCCCTCTAAGGTTATACTATTGTCTAACACATCACAGTTGAGATGCAACCAACCACCATCAGGGGGATCCCACTCAACACTAACATGCTCCATGACACGATCTTGGATCGACCCAGAAGCAGCCATTGCAGCATGATACTCCTTCACACAATTAGTTACAACAACATAAGGTTTAAAAGGCCGAATATATTGAGTCAAAAAAAGGCGAATATATGACACATCATGTTCTTCTTTAATTACTCCTCCAGCTCCAACCTCAACTAAGATAACCATTGCAGCATGATCCTCCTTCACACAATTAATTTTTTTAATACAACCTCAACTAAGATAAAATATTAATTCAGCGAGCGATGATGACATTGACAACTTGCTTTGCGATGATTAACATAGAATAAGTCGTGTACTCACGTTTTTTTTATAAGTATTGGATCAGGTTTCTGATGCCTTTTGGTTTCTTATCTTAAATAAGTTTCTATTTTTACGGTGAATAAAATTGAAATTGAGACTTTCAGAAAATTATTTTAATATCATTTTTTAATATTATTTTTTGTTTACCCAATTTTTTAATTAATACTATTATATATGTATACGTGGGTCCATTTTTTTAGTTCATTTTTTTAGTTTGATAGGATTTTTTATCTGTCTAAGCTTTATTTAAAAAATGGGTATGTTAACTATATAATTTTTTAATTTTTTAAAATATATACATAGTAATATATACTATATATATATATATGTGTGTATATATACCATTATGTACCAAAAAGAAAATATATGTATATATACCATTTAAAAGAAATTTGGTGCCCCCAAAATTTTGGGGCCATGTGCGGTCGCTCCTTCGCACACCATCAGGAACCCCCTGCAGTTAGATTGAGTTCACACGTTTGTATATAGCTGACACAATTCAAGTAATATAGTTTGTTGATGCAATACCCGCAATTGCGCTTTCTCTTCTATGGAATGGAGTTTTTTTGTCTACTTAAATGAAATGACAAATAAACATCACGCACACGCACTACCACTGCTCACGCTCGGATTCGAACCCGGCGGGAACCGACATCCCCATATCGCAGAAATTGTCATGACAACCAACAATGAGGGACTCTTCTATAAAATGGAGTGATTAACAAATGATCAACCCACTTTATGTAAATGTATCCAAATTAAATATAAATTATTTTGCATTCAAAATTCCTTCACCCTACCAACACATACCAAATACAAACACACTTAATATGTGACCTTAAAAAATCATTTCATTCAACTCATTTTTTACTAAAAATAATTTATTTAAAATTAAATTTTGCCACATAAAAATAAACCTACTTTTGAAAGAAAAAAAACTAAGCATACACTAAATTTATTTAATTCAACTTTTTTAGTATTTTTTTTTCCTAATATATAAAAATAATATATAAATTTTGTACCAAGAAAAACATAAAGTTTTCTGATTTTCATTCTCAATATTTTATTTTCTCGACACTTGTTGTTTTCATTATTGTCGTTTACTCTTGACCAAATCAACCATAGATTTCATATATGCATCTGCCAGTTGGTGCAGCTCTTATAGGAAACCAGAACATGTACACTAGCACGACTCCACCAACTTTTTGCTTGTTAAAACACGAGGGAATGGGGAACCGTAGAACCAACGAAAAGACTAAAAGAGTCAATGAGTGAGTTGTTTCCTTGGAATGAGAGTCACAATTTGTGCTGTCAATTTTGTGCTGAAGACATAGATACTGAAGATTTTAGTAGTGTGTTTTTGTCTTTGATTTGGGGTTCTCAATTAGCAAGATAAAATTTAGGCTTAATTAAAGTTTTGGTCTCCCTGTTTCACCAATTCACGATTTTGGTCCCTCAAGTTTTAATTTGACGATTTTGGTCCTCCTATTTTCCCAATTTGTAAAATCAAGGTCCCACACCCCAATTTTGACTGACTTATCCTACGTGGCAGCCCACGTGGACTGCCACGTAGGCGCACCCCCACCCCCACCCCACCCCCCTCCACTGTTCCTCTTCCCCACCGATCCTCCCTCGCTCTCCCTCCTCTCCCTCTTCTCTCAATCACCGTCGCTCTCCCTCCCCTCTCACCACCGTCCCTCCCACTCTCTGCAAATCCCCCCTCTGTGCGAATCTCCCCTCTGTGCGAATCCCTCCCCCTCTCTTCTCACTGTCGCTCGCTCACCGTCGCTCGCACACCGTCTCTTCGCATCTCTGGTTTGCTCGTCGCGTCGCTCTCCCTCTCTCGTCGTTCTCTCGCTCGTCGCTCTCGCTCTCGCTCGTCACGGAGGTCGCAGATCGCAGTCGGTGCGAAGGAGAGAGAGAGAGAGAGAGAGAGAGAGAGAGAGAGAGAGAGAGAGAGAGAGAGAGAGAGAGAGAGAGAGAGAGAGAGAGAGAGAGACTGAAGGTGAGTGAGGTGGGTGGTGCGAAGGAGAGAGAGAGAGACTGACGGTGAGTGAGGTGGGTGGTGCGAAGGAGAGAGAGAGACTGACGGTGAGACGAGGAAGAAGAAGGGGTGGGGGGTGTGCCTACGTGGCAGTCTACGTGGACTGCCACGTAGGATGAGTCAGTCAAAATTGAGTCTTAATTTTGACCAAATTAATAGGGGGGTCAAATTCGTCAAATTGGGAAAATAGGGGGACCAAAATCGTCAAATTAAAATTTTAGGGACCAAAATCGTGAGTTGGTCATAATAGGGGGACCAAAACTGTAATTAAGCCTAAAATTTAAGACGGTGCATGTGATATCAGTGAGAAAGAAGTACTACAATTTTATTTTTTATCAGAATGAAGGAATCATATCTTTATTTTCTGTTTAAACTAGTACAATACCCGTGCATCCGCACGGGTCGATCGTGTTACGTGACACGATTACCTCAAATAAAAACGTTAATTTGAAATCTCATTAATCTAAAATCAATTGTAAATTATAGAGGATGACTTGCATACACAGGGGTGTTGTCGTGTTCTTTTTATGAATGAATTTAGAAAGTATTTAAATAGCCTGACTGTGAAAATAAAGAAAAATTTAAAGTAGATAAAAAATGAGTTTCAATTAAAAAATTGATAAATATTAAAACTAAAAATGTAAAAGTATCATTTAAAAATAATATGTGCATTTATCCCGTGTGTTTTTATATATCAATGCCGTGTTTTTTTATATATAAGTGTTGTTATCCCATGTTTTTTTTATATATCAATGCAACTATCCCGTGTTTTTTATATATATCATTGCAGTTATCCCCGCATTTTTTTATATATCAGTGCAGTTGTCTAGTGTTTTTTTATGTATCAGTGCAGTTATCTCATAATTTCAATTGGCTATTTGAGTTGATTAGTAGATTATTGTAGATAGTAAAAGATAGATAGTTTAAAAAATTATAATTATCAATGACAAATATTAATCCCGTGTTTTTTTATATATCACTACAATTATCCCCGTGTTTTTTATATATAAGTGCAGTTATCTGGTAGTTTCAATTGATTATTTTAATTGATAGTAGATTATAGTAGATAGTAAATTTGTTAGATAGTAGATTATCAATAAAAAATAATTGTTTTAAATATTAATTAGTAATTTAAATAGTCATTAAGTCTGATTAATTTTTAAATAGTAGGTTTGTAGTAGTAGACTTCAAAAAATTTAATTATCAATGACAAATATTAATCTCATGTTTTTTTTTATATATCAGTGCAGTTATCTCGTAGTTTCAATTGATTATTTTAATTGATTAGAAGATTATAATAGATATTAAAAGAGTGATAGTAGATTATCAATAAGAAATATTTATTTTAAATATTAATCAGTAGTTTAAATAGTCATTAAATATTGGTGTAGTTATCCCATGTTTTTATATTAAATATTAATCCTATGTTTTTTTATATATTGGTGTAGTTATCCATGTGTTTTTATATATCATCGCAGTTATCTCATTGTTTCAATTGATTATTTGAGTTGATTAGTATATTATAGTAGATTATTGCAGTTATCCCGTGTTTTTATATTAGATTATTTGAGTTGATTAATAGATTATAGTAGATTATTGCAATTATCCCGTGTTTTTTAGATAGTAGTTTATAGCAGTTTTCCAAAATTATAATTATCAATGGTAAATATTAATTATAAATTGTTAAAAAAAATTATAAATATCAATCGTAAATATTAATCCCATGTTTTTTTAATTATAAATTGTCAAAAAAAATTATAAATATTATTGGTAAATATTAATCCCGTGTTTTTTTTTATATATCAATGTGGTTATCCCGTGTTTTTTATTTATCAGTGCAGTTATCTCGTTGTTTCAATTGATTATTTTAATTGATTAGTAGATTATAGTAGATAATAAAAGGTAGATATTAGATTATCAATAAAAAATATTTGTTTTAAGTCTTAATTACTAATTTAAATAGTCATTAAGTTTTCTTGTTTTTTAGATAGTAGGTTTATAGTAGTAGTCTTCAAAAATTTTAATTAAAGTAGTGTTTGTCTAAATTTAGAAATTTAGTTAAACGAATTAAAGTTAAGTGATAAGAGAAAGAAAATAATTATTTATGGGAAAAGTAAAGTAAAAATAAAAAAAGGAAGAAAGAGAATGTAAAAGAAAAGTGAAAATGAGGAAATAGAGTGTAAGAAGAAAGAGAAAAAAAGAAGAAAGAGAGTAAGAGAAAAGTAAAAAGTAAGAAAGAGAGTGTAAAAATAAAGAGAAAAAAAGAAGTAGAGTGTAATGACATTTTTACCCTAAAAAATTTGAGGTGTCTTTTAGATAGAATGAGTGTATTGATAAAATCATAGGTGGTAGATATGTATAAATATAGTGTAGATTATTGGAGTTATCCCGTGTTTTTTTTTTGACAAAGGAAAGCTTAATTCATTTTATTCAAAATCAAAGTGGAAATACAAATCGGACTACAATCATGAACCTGGGAACAAGCAAAATCCCTTGATGCTCTAGCTAAGGTGTGAGCAACAAGGTTGGCTGGTCTCCTAATAAAACTAACCGTATAGTTTTGTAACAAAGATAAAGAAGTCTTACAAGTGCGTAAAATAGTGCCAAACTCGGTAACGGAATTACATCCACCTCTGATACCATCTACAACTGCCTTACAGTCCAGTTCGATGGTGACTCGTTGGAGAGTTAAATCCTTTAGCCAATTGACTGCAAATAAAAGTCCAAGTGCCTCTGCTTCCTGTGGTGGTGGTGCCCCAAAGAACCATGCTGACTTTGCCTTGACGAGGGAGCCCGTGCTATCCCGTGTTTTTTAGATAGTAGGTTTATAGTAGTTTTCCAAAATTATAATTATCAATAGTAAATATTAATTATAAATTGTCAAAAAAAATTATAAATATCAATGGTAAATATTAATCCCGTGTTTTTTAATTATAAATTATTAAAAAAAATTATAAATATCATTGGTAAATATTAATCCCGTGTTTTTTTAAATATCAATGGTAAATATTAATCCCGTGTTTTTTTAATTATAAATTATCAAAAAACAATGGTAAATATTAATCCCGTGTTTTTTTATATATCACTGTAGTTATTGCGTGTTTCTTATTTATCAGTGCAGTTATCTCGTTGTTTCAATTGATTATTTTAATTGATTAGTAGATTATAGTAGATAATAAAAGGTAGATATTAGATTATCAATAAGAAATATTTGTTTTAAATCTTAATTACTAATTTAAATAGTCATTAAGTTTTCTTGTTTTTTAGATAGTAGGTTTATAGTACTAGTCTTCAAAATTTTTAATTAATGTAGTATTTGTCTAAATTTAGAAATTTAGTTAAACGAATTAAAGTGAAGTGATAAGAGAAAGAAAATAATTATTTATGAGAAAAGTAAAGTAAAAATAAAAAAAAGGAAGAAATAGAATGTAAAAGAAAAGTGAAAAGGAGGAAAAAGAGTGTAAGAAGAAAGAGAAAAAAGGAAGAAAGAGAGGGTAAGAGAAAAGTAAAAAGTAAGAAAGAGAGTGTAAAAATAAAGAGACAAAAAAAAGAAATAGAGTGTAATGACATTTTTACCCTAAAAAATTTGAGGTGACTTTTAGATAAAATGAGGGTATTGATAAAATCATAGGTGGTAGATATGTATAAATATAGTGTAGATTATTGGAGTTATCCCGTGTTTTTTAGATAGTAGGTTTATAGTAGTTTTCCAAAATTATAATTACCAATGGTAAATATTAATTATAAATTGTCAACAAAAATTATAAATATCAATGGTAAATATTAATCCCGTGTTTTTTTTAATTATAAATTATCAAAAAAAATTATAAATATCATTGGTAAATATTAATCTCGTGTTTTTTTTGAATATCAATGGTAAATATTAATCCGTGTTTTTTTTATATATCACTGTAGTTATCCCGTGTTTCTTATTTATCAATGCAGTTATCTCGTTGTTTCAATTGATTATTTTAATTGATTAGTAGATTATAGTAGATAATAAAAGGTAGATATTAGATTATCAATAAGAAATATTTGTTTTAAATCTTAATTACTAATTTAAATAGTCATTAAGTTTTCTTATTTTTTAGATAGTAGGTTTATAGTAATAGTCTTCAAAATTTTTAATTAATGTAGTGTTTGTCTAAATTTAGTTAAACGAATTAAAGTGAAGTGATAAGAGAAAGAAAATAATTATTTATGGGAAAAGTAAAGTAAAAATAAAAAAAGGAAGAAAGAGAATGTAAAAGAAAAGTGAAAAGGAGGAAAGAGAGTGTAAGAAGAAAGAGAAAAAAGGAAGAAAGAGAGTATAAGAGAAAAGTAAAAAGTAATAAAGAGAAAAAAAGAAATAGAGTGTAATGACATTTTTACCCTAAAAAATTTGAGGTGTGTTTTAGATAAAATGAGGGTATTGGTAAAATTATAGGTGATAGATATGTATAAATATAGTGTAGATCTTACTCCTTTTAACGGTTTGAGTTACCCATATTCTAGCTGTTAAGCATTGTTTGGGAGATGGTGCTTTACCCATTAGAAATAGCTGGGAATATTCTTGGACTAATTGTTTGCATTCTGTATATATATAAAAGCTGTTTTACTTCCACTTGCATTCTGTATATATACTAATTTATTTTTTATATACTTTAAGTGCTCTAATAATAATTATTTATTTCTAATTTATTTGAGTTTTAATATCTTATTTTTTGAATTATTTGCTTTTTCTAATAATAATTAAATTGATTTTTTTTGTATGTACCTTTTTGACCTTTTCATTTTACAATAAATATAGTTTAACATGATTTAATTAGTTTTGAAATGTTATAATAAAATTATATATCCAGCAAAACTATATATAACCAACCAATTACTAGAGCAATATCCAACACTAATTAATTTGTATTCTAAACGTGTGTTGTTGTCAGGAACTATGGCTCGTAGATATTAGGAATAGGATCGACTGACGTTAACGCGGGAAACGTGAGGGTGCAGTTAGTGTAAATAAGACATTTAACATCGGTTCTTTGTTCAATCGATGTTAAATGTAGAGACATTTAACATCGGTTGAACAAAGAACCGATGTTAAATGTCTTATTTACACTAACTGCACCCTCACGTTTCCCGCGTTAACGTCAGTGGATCCTTACCCTAGATATTATATGAAACAAGATAGATATAGGATATGATAGAGACATGATAGCACTATATATCATATTATGTGTTTGTTGTGGAACACATGATAAGAAATAAAATAATATATATTATTCACTTTTTAGGTACAAAGATAACATATATATGCTATTATATTATATATTTTAGATAAGCTAATAAATAATAGTATGATATACATTATATGTTAATGACAAAACTACCACTGTGATAACTATATTTCATTTGTTAAGAAATTAATTAATTTTATATTTTTTAATTTATTTTTATTTTTATCACTTATATCAATTATTTTGAATTTCAATAGATTTTTAATTTTTAAATAACACAAAATGACAAAATTACCCTTTTCACTGAATCATACATTATTTTTTACATTAAGTACTAATATTTAAAAAAATAAAATATAACATTAAGTTTTGTTTTTTAATATATATTTATTTTTTACTAAATTTCATATTTTTATATTTTAAAATATATTTTAAAAGAGTAAATGACTAAATTATTTTCCTATTCTATCCTGGTGATTTCTAACCCAACTCAAATTCAGGGTAAGATTTTAACTATACAAAGACAATATATGATAAGTCATAGGATTAAGTTATCTTATCTTGGTGGTGCAACAAACGTTAGACTGACACAAGATATGATAGACTTAGGCAAAATTACACTAGAGGTCCTTTAAGTTATTTAATTGTAACAAATTAGCCCTTTAAGTTTTTTTCGTACCAATTAGGTCCTTTAAGTTACATAATGTGTACACTGTTAGTCCTTTTTTCATTTTTCGTTACAAAAAACCCAAGTTGGCACTAATAGAGCTGACGTGGTCATGATAGAGTCTACGTGTCATCTATCTGGTGACAATTTGGTCATTTAAGACTACTGTCATGTAACAATTTGGTACTTTCAACTTAAAAATTTTTAAAAAAATGGTTCATCCACTTTTTCATTTAAGTTAAAAGGACCAAATTATTACATGACGGTAGTCTTAAATGATCAAATTGTTAAGAGACAGTTGATACGTAGGCTCCGTCACGACCACGCCAGCTCTATTAGTGCCAACTTGGGTTTTTTGCAACGAAAAATGAAAAAAGGTCTAACGGTGTACACATTATGTAACTTAAAGGACATACGCGGTACGAAAAAATCTTAAAGGACCAACTTGTTACAACTAAATAACTTAAAGGACCTCTAGTGTAATTTTGCCATAGACTTATTATATCCCGTCCCCTTGTCATGCCATTAAATAGACCCGTATGTAGCATTGGTAATGGGAGTAGCGGTACCCAAACTTATCTCAATTTCGATAAGGAAAACTGATTTTGATTGGATGTGGTTTTGTGTGTTTCGAAAAAAAAAATTGGACATCCAAAACTCATTTTATACGTAGAGAGAAAGAAATAGAGAGTAATATAATAGCAAATGCGATATGTATGTGATCTAATAGGAAGATAGAGATAATAGAAATTTTTGTACAAAAATAATAATAACAAGGTGTTGGATGAATGTTAAAGGGTTTTTAGTTGTCCAAAAATCAAAATTGTTTGTGTTTTGTCTAAATTTCGCATTTTAGAGATGGAATTTAGAGATAGAACTTTCCATCTCAAATAAATTCCATCTCTAAATCCATATCCAATTAGTCAAACTGCAATTTTAATAAGTTAAACTTTATTTAGAGACTAAAGTGAGAGACAAATATTTCCCTCAAAGTGATTCTGTCTCTATTTTTGTATGTATTGTTTCACAAATGACTTATTTATATTAAAACCAAATTAAGTATAAAAAATGAGAGAGTGGAAATAAAAAAAAAAATTGTTAACAAACATTTGTTGACTTAATAATACGGTGCTTTTTTTAATTACTTCATATATGGTTTTATTCCATAGATCATGTACTAAAAAACTAAATTAAGTTTTGTCGGAAAAAAAAACTAAATTAAGTAATTTCATAAATTGATAAAACTTAAACAACGGTTTTTTTAGGGCTATTTTTGTAGTTTCAAAATAACGGACATTTCTTTTTCTTTTATTTATCTTTCGTGTTCACTTTCTCCTATAAAAAATCATAATTCCAATTTATTTATTCCCCATCTATTTTTCTCTTCTACGCTCTTTCTCACCCCACCTTTGAGTATCTTTTAAAAAGCAGTTTTGAATGCATTAGTTACATGTAATCCTGGAGGCATATGTTCCTCTTAATTTACTCCGCCGAGATGAAACAACTACTAATTTTTCAATGCAAAACTAAAACATGCCACTTGTGGCAAAAGCTCTGTTGGGAGGGGGAGAACCACACTGACTGATAAAGCTGGGTACTCGTGGTCAGTCTGGTTTCTCGGGGTAGACATGGTAACAAAAAAAAATAAAACCCACTTGTGATGTGCATTTCTCCATCAAAGACTTTTGTGACAAGTAAAAATTTATTAGTAGTTGCGTCTAACTAAATCAATAAAGCTAGGCCAAGCAAACGCCTAAGTTAAAGCTCACACTTAAAAGTTAAAACCACCAGGTGTTTTTAAAATACACCTCGACCTCACAGAATCAAAGATAACTCAAACTGGTCGACAAGAGATTTTTTTGGGGGTTTTAGCTCTATTCAGTATTCACAATAACAACAAAACACATAATTGAAATCGCTCTCAAGGTGTTGCAAAAAAATCAAATACAGCCAGCCAGTTTGTAAAATAAACGTGCATGCATCCTCATTCCTCAGCGTGTTGTCATTACTTACACTAAGTCAAAGAGTTATCAGAGATATAAATTTCTCTTGTTTACAACCTCTCATTACTTGCACTAAGTCAAACACTTATTATTCTGTCAGAAGATGATCCAACAACAGAGGTTTCGTTCTGGCAAAATAATGTTGACATATTTTACCACTTCACAGCAACATGACAGAAACAATCTTTAATTTAATGTCAAAAAATATCAACATGACAGAAACAAGGTGTAGAAGTGTGTTTGTTTCTGCGATAATCATAATTGAGTTTGGTTTTACTGAGTTGAGTCTAATTAAAAGAGAGTCGAACGTAAAATGATTTTTGTTTGGGTACATTTACTAAAAAATAATTTTCATCAATTATTGTTGTTTGGATATACTAGATTATATCAAAAATACTTTTGTGTGTAAATTTACCAAAATGGGTATCAATTTAAAATTAGATTAGAAATTTAAAATTTAAAATTTGATACAATAATAGACAACAAAAATACTAATAATAGCATATAAAATATCTAAATTAAAGTGCAATATAGTACCAAATTTTAATAAAGACTAATTATTTAAAGTGTCGTTACTAAACTAGTATAAAGTACTAAATATAATTTTTAAATTGAAATCATAAGTACGGAATATAATTTAAATTGAAATCTTAAGTATATAAATTAAAATAAGAAATAGAAAATATAATCTAATGTGAAATACAATATTTAAATAAAAATTATAAATAGAGAATATAATTAAAATTACTAAAATAGTAAGTGTGTGTTTGATTTTAAAATATAATAATATTTTAGTTTCTTCCAACATAATGATGTCATAGACTTTTTAAAATATTTGTTGTAAAACATATACAAACAATAACACATCCATGTTGAGTTTAAAACATATGGGACATCTAACGTCTTTGGAAAGCACAATGAAAATGAAAATTCAGAATATTTCTTTTCAAGCAATGATAATGATTACAATTTTAGATGAAGGACATTGAGGAAAAAAAGTAAGGCATAATCGAGTTGACTTGATCGTAAAAGCTACAAGGTAACGAGGGATTTCGATCAGTAGCGGACTCACGACCCGCGCCGGGGGATGTCAAATTTTTAAATACACAATTTGCTAAAAATATAATCAAAAACAACTATAATATATTTAAATAAATAAATTATACATTTCATAATTGTCCTCGACGTGATTTCATATTCTTAAATCGTTGAATAATAAGCTCAGAGTCAATTTTATTGAATACATCACTCTCAATGTATGTCCCTAGACAGTCGTTCATCCATGTATCCCTCGTCCGGTTACGCAACCTCTTTCTACAGTTGTTGTTGCAACAGGAAAAACTAATGTCAGCTTCAAAAGAAGATAAACCTCTGGATACACATTATGTCTTCCATTTTCAACAAACGTCTCTGAAAGTTGTTGGAGTCCTTTCAAAGAAGCAAATTGAACATTCCTACGCATATCGACGATGTAATAGTCTGGTTGATCATTAAGCACCGCTAACTTAAATGGAGAGAACTCATCTGGATAAAAACTTGCAAATTCCAACAACTTTGCCTTATCAAAAGCAAAGAACAATTTAGATGGATCCAAAGAAAAATTTGGGTCTTTGGTGCAAATGGGTGCAAAATTTGGGCTATTGGTGCAATTTGAAATATTCAGGTGTGTCAAAAAAATATTTATATAGGGTGGTAAGCATAAATTATTTTTTTAGGGGATTCAACTGAACCCCCTCATTAGATGTGGGTCCGCCACTGGTTTCGATATCTTGATACTGAATCCTCTTTGTAATAAGATATCGAGCGTGTTGAAGTTGTAGGAACAAAAAGCTTTATGAAGCTTATTGTGATGAAGATGAAGGAAGGAGGGACGCGACAGTGACAATCAGCGAGAAAGATGGAGTCGATAATGTTAGTGACAGTTAGTGGTGGTGAGAGAGAGAGAGGGGGGGCTCAGGAAGGAGTGAGGGAGAGGGAGGTGTGAGAATGGATGTAAGAGTGGGGAGAAACAATGAGGTTGGTTTTAAGTGAAGAGTATTTTGGTGTATTCTGAAAAGTGGGGAGGTGAGAAAGTATAAGGGGAAGTGTTAATTTTTTTTCCTATTAGCTTAAGTTTAGATTCTTTTGTTGTTTGTTAACCAAACAATAGGCCCATCACTAAAGCCCTTATAAGTTAGGCATGTGTTTTTTGTACCCCCACTATGATATATTATACCCCCATAAATTTTTTTATTCCCAGAATGCCCCTCATTAAAATGAAGCAACAGATTTATCTAACTGAAAGATTAATCTGTTTTCTGGGAAAGATATCGTAACGAAATTACTTAAAAAAAACATAAATCTGGTATTTAAAAATTAAACAACGGAATTACATAACGCAAAGATAGTTCCGTCTTCGTAAGGTTATAATAACGGAATTACCTATTTCTTACGTAAATGCGTTTTGTTTTTTCTTCAAACGGAATTACCTTGTAAATAGATAAATCTGTTGTCATTAATTGAACTAACGGAATTATATATTTATTAGATAAATCTGTTTTTGTTAAAATTTAACGGACACGATTCCACTTTTAGTTTTGATCAACGACCCATTTTCGTTCATCTTGGTAACTGTGTCCCAACGGATAGATTTTCAACGGTGTAGATCGCACCGACAATATCAACGGTTGATAATCAGTGACCATTGCTATAAATACCCCCCTAAACCCTCATTCCTTTCACACCAACATTTCACTCGTAGTTACTTCTTTCACACCCACACACTCCAAAATGAACACTGAATCCACTCAGTACTCAAGAGACATCACACTTACCACTGTTCATCATATATGGTGGCCAAATCACCACAAGAGAATATGGTGTCTTCTTCTCATGTCCAAAACCTGTCTTATGCAGGCTCGACGACAACATCACCTTCGAAGGTTTGAAAGATAAGATAGAGCTAATTAAGGTTCAAGTGAGGGGTGATGACCGAGAGGTTACTAAAATCACTTATCGCAAACCCGCTTTTGGAGATGATTGCTCCATTCACTAGTCATCCATGAATATTAAGACTGATGACGATGTACGAAGCATGTTGAACATGCATGACATGTTTCAGACTCGTAATCTATGGTTCTCAAAGGGTCTCCAGATGACATCAGCAAGTGTCAAAGCATCCAACCTCCTACGGCACACCTCCAGCTTCACAGCATCTGTCTTCCTCCTCTTCCAATACCCACATTGTGGCCCTTGGGTGACCCCAGTGGTAGTCTGCGCACAAATGGCCAGGAAATACTCGAAGATCCATGGCTGAAATGCACAAATAAACAAGCAAGTTAAAAACAAAATTTAAAAAATAAAAATAAAATCGTTAAAAAATAAAATAAACTTACTATGAACAGCGTCGCATAACCCCCTAACTGGCAGCTATCTAATAAACAAATAAAGTTGAGCTGCTCATACAAAAATTCCAAGGAGGCTGGACCCCACACCCATGAACTAAGTTGGTTGACATCCTCCAGTAAATACAACCACTTAGCCTCAACTCTGGTTCCTGTCTTGCTAGTAAAAATAGACCCCCCCAAAGAAGCAATAAGAATGCCCTAGCAGCAAGAATCCGCTCATCCTGTGCAATTTGACGTTTGCACACCTCCAGTAGCCACTCAAACCTGAAATATGCCCCCCGCTGGCATTAGTCTCCTCTGTAGCCTCAGCGACAGTAACCCCTAGATAATCCACAACCACCTGAATGGCTGTGTCAATAGTAACGGTGTGGGTGGGGGATCTGTAATATCTTCCAGTCAACGGTAAATGAAGCACACATGACACATCATCCAAAGTAATCCTCATTTCACAGTTGATCATTCTTATGAGTGAAATGTTGGTGTGAAATAAATGAAGGTTTAGGGGGTATTTATAGCAATGGTCACTGATTATCAACCGTTGATATTGTCGGTGCAATCTACACCGTTGAAAATCTATCCATTGGGGCACAGTTATCAAGACGAACAAAAGTGGGTCGTTGATCAAAACGGTAAGTGGAATTGTGTCCGTTAAATTTTAACAAAAACAGATTTATCTAATAAATAGATAGTTCCGTTAGTTCAATTAATGACAACAGATATATCTATTTACAAGGTAATTCTGTTTTAAGAAAAAACAAAACGAATTTACGTAAGAAATAGGTAATTCCGTTATTATAACCTTACGAAAACGGAAGTATATTTACATTATGTAATTCAGTTGTTTTATTTTTAAATACCGGTTTTATGTTTTATTTAAGTAATTTTGTTACGTTATTTTTCCTAGAAACAGATTTATCTAACTGAAAGATAAATCTGTTATGTGTTTTTTCCAGAAACGGATTTATCTTTCAGTTAGATAAATCCGTTGCTTCATTTGAATGAGGGGCATTTTGGGAATAAAAAAAATGTGTGGGGGTATATTGTATAATGTATCATAGTGGGGTACAAAAAACGCATGCCTATAAGTTATAATGGGGCCACAGTTTTAAAATTTCAAAGCCCACCTCAACGGCTTAACCCGATAAGCGAAGGAAGCGTTCGGAATCGAACAGACAAGATAACGTGACCAAAAAAAAAGAAAAAATAACAAGATGGGTTTGGCGGCGGCGTCAATTTTATTCGCCGGAGGCTGCCGGAGCTTTGCCGTAACGTCGGCGGTACGCGCGGTTCGTCTCTCGCTTAACAAGAACCGCAACAAATATGCGTTAGGTTGGTGCTGTTGGAGTTCGCTTAACAGTTACACTGCACTCGCCGGTGAAACCGTATCCTCAACAATCGACGCCGGAAACTCAACCGCTACCACTTCTTCTTATAGGTACTTTCACTAATCACTATCATTGTCTTTCTACTTCCTTCACTTTTTGCTTGAAACTGAGGCTTAGCTTTTTTTCAAGCTACACAAAGTATGATCGACTGCTTCCATGTCCAACGCACAAATCTCCACCAAGAATCGAACACTTAGTCGTTTCAGAAGAAGGACCTGCTTTAGATTACATTTGCAAAGCTTTGGAACTTCCTCCTTTGTAAGTGCAACACTCTCTTTCACCGCATTTCATATGCGATTTATGTAGTTCATGTATTGTGTTATCTTCACACAAATTAGATTAAATGCTAAGTTTTATTGTGTGAAGGTTTGTTGCAGATTTAATCCAATTCGGAGCTGTATACTATGCTCTTGTTTGTCCGCAGCCTCCTCCTAATGCTACTGAAGAACAAATTAGGATATTCAAAGAAGTAACGGAACCATCGCTTCTACGAAAGAGAGCTTCCATTAAAGGCAAAACTGTACGAGAGGCACAAAAGACTTTCCGTGTAACTCACGTGGATCAATTTTTCGAACCAGGAACGTATTTGCGAGTTCATGTGCATCCCAAGCGCTTTCCTAGGTACATTAGAATGTTCGTTGGAGTTGCCTTTTTGATTATAGAGGAATGATGATGTTTGACATTTTAAAGCCATTTTTAGGTGTTATGAGATTGGCTGGAGATCAAGGATCATAGCTATGGAGGAATCATATGTAGTTTTGGATAAACCTGCTGGTACTTCGGTATGTAATCGATCCTAAAGTATGATTTATGAGCTCAAAAAGTTGCTAATTCCCATTTAGGAGTCTAATTTTGGATTGTAGACAACAGTGATAAGTCCTGTAATTTTTATAACGAGTGGTCGTGTTTTACATTATCTGGGTGAAACTTGTTATCTAAATTAGTCTAGTTGGTTATTATAATGAGTTTTATCGAATAGATTTTGTAAGTATCAGTCCCCACTCCTCATATTTCACTATCTTCTCTATACATCCTTTTTGGTTTCACCAAAACCTCAGCATGATGTTGATTGGTTTGTGTCTGAAATTAAGATTAGCTAGACTAGTTTTATGAGTAGGTTGTATGACATGGGTAAAATTGGATTTAGTAAACTGAAAATCAGGTTTTCTATGGTTAGTTGAGATATGTGGGATGGTTACTTTCGAAGATCAAGGGTGGAGTTGTAGTAAGTTGAAAGTCTGTTTATCTTTGCTAAGGGAAAAGTAGTAATGCAGTACCTGAGACCTGAAACCTGAAACCTGAGAGAATATGGTTCCAAGTTTGATGGGTTCTACAAGCAAGGAGGAAGTTTACAGGAGAGGGAGATCTAAAATGTTTATTCTGATTCCTATTTCCTAACTACCAAAATCCTCCATCTTTTGATAGGCTGAGGTCCATTTTTGTGCAGCCTTTGTCAAGCAGCAATAGTATTGGAAAACAGTGTTAAATAAAGATATATTAATCTCATGAATGATTAATTTGTTGTTTGATGCTCAGTTTGTGGAGAAAAATTTCAAGCAGTGTCTGCAAAACGTCTTTACTTTTGCTGGATTCTACGCTGGCTTTTTATGGGATATTGCATTTAGATTACTAATACGGAGCCGTGAATTTAAGAATCTGTACGACTTGTCTTGAAAAATTTACATGGTTAATTAATTGATTGCTTAAAGTATCTGCAATTTTTTTTTGGTTAGGTTGGTGGTACTACTGACAACATTGAAGAAAGTTGTGCAACCTTTGCAACCCGTGCCTTGGGATTGACCACCCCTTTGATGACTACTCATCAGATTGATAATTGCACAGAAGGCTGGTAATGCATTCATGTTAAAAATAACTAGTGCTTCTTGTCACCCTTACTTTGATAGATAATGTAATGTACTGTTATTTATGTGCAGTGTGGTATTAGCTAGGACTAAAGATTATTGCTCTGTCTTTCATGGCAAAATCAGGGTAAGTATGTGATACTATTTAATATGTTGTACTAGGGAAATCTTCTCCAGTTCTACTACTTAGAAGTTGGTAGAAGTTAGAAAGAAACAATCTTACAAGGCATGAGCTGTTTGATTTTCGTCATGAGATGGCTTCTACTGTCTAGAAGTCATCTCGCACCAAGTGAATGTGCGAATTATGTGTATCTATCTGGTATTAGGTTGTTCACATGTTATGTGCAAAATATTTCCTTTTTCAGGAGAAAAAAGTGAAGAAGCTTTATCTTGCTCTTGCAGCTTCTCCTTTACCAACTGGAATCATAAGCCACTATATGCGTCCTATTAACAGAGCTCCTAGACTTATTTCTAAAGGTAACTGTAAGAATATAAAAAAGTATCTTACAATATCTTTATATTATAGTTTATCTTGTAACATGAGTTTTTAATCTTAGAGTATCTTAGATTTTCTCTTAACTCTTAAAACTAGTTTTCATATTACTTAGTTATTCTTGTGATTTGTTTCCTAGTTTTCCTATTTAATTAAGATTAGGAGTCTTGTAAGTGTTTAGTCTTTTGGACTTCTATTGTGGATTCAACCCAGTTGATTTATTGAGTGCAGATTTTATCAAAGGATGGCATGGTTGTCAACTCGAGGTCTTGGAGTGCAGAAAGGTTCCCTGGCCAACTACTGTTGTTCGAGATAAATATTGTGTTGAAGATTGTGGGTGGCCTTCTCAAGATCATGCATATGAGTGTAAAATCAACCTACTTACTGGTCGAACCCATCAGGTCCGTTATCCGTCATTTTATATATTGTTTGCGTTTTTTCTGAAGGGTCTTATTTTGTTAATTTTCAACGTGACAATAAGTACGAATGATCAATTCTAAAATAATGAAAACACATTTAATTGGTAATTCTTTTACTCAGGTGAACTGACATAGACCATGAGAGCATAAGTGCTTATTTGGATAAACAACTTATCTAAACGCTTATAGCATAACTGCTTATCGCATGAGAGCTTATGTTATAAGCGCTTATATTGAATAAACTATTTGCGTTTTGATATGTATATTGGAGAACACTTGTACAAAAAGTTGAATTGTTTGAATGTATCATTACATTTGCAATTACTGGAAAAAAAATTAAAAATATCATAATATATCTGAAATTGGCTGTTGAAAAGTTAAAATTCACTGATCACCATAGCACAAAATTATTACTTAAAAAATTAAGAAACAAACTATGGTTAACAAGATATGCGATTCGAACATGGGTTGACAAGACAATTTTGAGCTACAGACTATAAGCTCCATATATGCCACAACATTAAGCTAATGCTGAGAGCTTATGAAAAATAAGTTATAAACAGCTTGTGGAGGGTTATGAGCTACTTTTATAACCTTTCCCAAACACCCTCTTATGGCAATAGATAAGCCTAAATAAGTTGTTCATAATCCAATCCAAACAAGGTTTATATGCCTTAAGTAGCTGTTTCATGTTGACCAGCTGCTTTTGCTAGCGAACTCTGAAACAATCATACAGCTACTACAAATCACAGTAGTACGAACAAAATAAATTGTTCTAGCAATTTGTGGATCTAATATTAGGATAGTAGCGAGGAGCTATTCAATTTTAGAATATCTCCTCTCCCCTCCAGCCATTTCTGGATCTTTATCTCTGCAAGAATCTTGTATCAACCAGCTGAATGTTCAGATTCTTTTATATGAATGGTGAACCAGTTGGTAGCCATTTAGAGTATTTCAAAGGTTATATTCATAATGAATGAACAATGAAAATTTTATTATTTCTTTTATTTTGTACTGATATCAGGACTTCAATTTTAATGCAGATTCGAGCTCAATTTGCTGCTTGTAAGGCACCGTTAATTGGTGATTCTATGTATATGCCAGCTGCAATTGCAGAGATGGCTAATCCTGGACTTAATCCATTTGGAAAATATAAAAAAGATTTCAGTAGCGAGAGTGAAAAAGAAATGGCTGTTGTAAATTGGATTGCACAACATGGAGAAGAGCCTAGTGTTGCTATTGGCCTTCAAGCCTGTCAAATTTCATGGGATGACGACGTTCACTTTTACAAGGCTGGTTCGCCTTGGTGGCGATGTTAAAATTCTAGAAATGTGCTTGTGTAGAGGATATGGCTCAACTTTGAAGATATGTTTTAGTTTTGCCTCAGTTTTGAGTATCTATCATTCAAGTTGAAAATATCCTGATTCAGTGTTACAACTGGCTTGTATGCCGAAAAACGAAAGAGATGTTTTTACGTGCAGATACATATATTCAAAAGGAGGAAGGGTTGTTGTGTATCATTATACGCTGGTTTCACTTTCCGTAGTAAGAATTGGAGATTTCCCTAAGATGGTAGAAAAATGCAGTGAGGTTGTGCTGGTTTGAAAAAAGAACCCCTAATAAAAAGGGAAAAACGAGTTTCATGGGGGGAGTGTGTGCTGTCACATACTGATGAACATTCAACACCCTTTTCTATCAGAAGGGAAGGTATGTGGGAGAATAGATTATTCAGTATTTATCAGTCAAGATGTTAGATACTTAATTCTGTTATTAACTCTGTTATGTAATTGTTATTATTCTGGTATCAGTTTTGTAGTAGTTAGGCCGTTACCAATTTGTTAACTAGGAGCTTCTTTCTCTGTTTGTATATAAATAACTCAGCTGTATCAATGAGAATCAGAATCATTTTTACCAAACTAACATGATATCAGTGGTAAACCGTTTTTTGCTTTCTCTCTAATTTTCATCATTACACCTTTTTTTGCGATTCTTGCGACTCTTTGTTGATTTCTGCAATTTCCTTCCGTCAATCTCTTCTTCTCTGTTGCCTTTTTTGACTCCATCGTCCTCATTTGATTGTTCAATGCACTCTAATCATGCTGATGCAATTCCGATTCCAAATTCGACTCCCAAAAATCGAAATCTGCTTAGGGATGACCCACACAAAACTCGAGACTGTCTTTTAAAGTTTCCATCCTTAGTAAAATTACCAGTGATAATTATATGCATAATGCACAGTACTTGGATGCTTGATTTCCACATATCTAAGTTAGTCTCCGGTGCACTTTTTTAAGAGGCAATGTAGTTTTAGGTTTATCCAGAGAGGTTGTCAATGCAGGTTTGTTCAAGGGGATGTTTATAAGTAGAAACAATGTGTTTGGTCTCAATATGGGTAACTAAGGCAATCCTGAGGTCACCTTGAACTAGGTCAATTTAGGAGTTTGGACTAGTCACTGGCCTTGAGGTAAATTTCTCCAAAAGTAGTTTGATTGGTGTCAATGTAAATAAACACCGCATTTTTATAACATGTTACCAGTGGTAAATTTCTCCAAAAGTAGTTTGATTGGTGTCAGTGTAAACACCACATTACTATAACATGTTGCCAGTTTTCTTTGCTGTAGTGGTGGGGAAGGTGTTGAACCAAGGGTAAACACTCCTTTATTTTGTATGATAACAAATTACATCATATCTACTAATGTTTCAAGTTGAGCAAAGTGCAGGACTTAATTTAAAGTGAAGAAGACACAAAAGAAGAGAAGCTTGAAGAAGAAGCAACATATGAAGTTCAAAACCCTAATTTGTGTCTAAGCATTCTTTAGGACACCTTGTAAGGTCCTATCACCTAAAGTGTATGACACTTTAGTTATTGAGAGAGATGACTTTTCAAAACATGCATGATGCATAAAAATAGTTTTTGAAAAATATTTTAAAATTGCATGCATGCATATGGTGGAAACCTAAACCCTAAAAAAAATTTTGTGGAAAGCTTGGAACCAATTCCTACCTTTTTTTAATAGCATAATCGATTACCATCCTATTCCCATTACATACCATAATCGATTATTGTCCTGTTTGAAAGCAAATAATCGATTACTTGCTCAATTCCACTACAAATGATAATCGATTATGATGCATTCCTCACCTTCCATTTTTAGAACCATAATCGATTATTGACTCAAATGAACTCCATACCATAATCGATTATTGTCCTGATTGAAGGCAAATAATCGATTACTTGCTCAATTCCACTACAAAGGATAATCGATTATAAGCCTATTCCTTACCTTCCATATTGAGCCATAATCGATTATCACCAATAAGCACTACATGAGACAATCGATTATCTCAAGCCATAAATGATTTTGCAAAAATCGAACCTCACCTATCACTATAAATATGAGCCTGATTTCACTTCTCAAAACCACCTCCAACATCTCTTCATCTCACAATTTCTCTCTATACGATTCTAGATCTATACTTGTGCTTCATAGTTTTATTTTGTTAAAAGCTTTTGATTTCGAAATTGTCATATCATTTCCAAAAGATTTTATGTTTTTATAAATCTAGATCTAAGATCTTGAGCTTCATTGTTTTGATCTTGTTAAAAGCTTTTTAATTTCGAAATTGATATATCATTTCTAAAAGCTTTTATACTTTTGCAAAGCTAGCTTCCATTGTCGTATCTTCTTTAAGTTTTTTGCAAAAACAAGATTTCATATTCCAAGAAGTGATTGTCATATCTTCTTTAAGTCCTGTATCTAAAAATCCTAAAGATCACTCATCTCTCTCAGTCTCTAAACTGACATACTACAAGAAGTGATTGGATCATAGATCTCAAACGTTGTACTCTTTATTTCGTAAAGTTGTTATTTTGAAATCCTGGGAGGTTCTCTTGGGTCTCTCAATCGGGTGATTGAGTTGGTTTTGAAATCCTTAGCGGGTGCTTGGGTTCTCAGTTCAGGGGAATTGAGATTCACTAGTGTTGAAGTCGACTGTTTGTATTAAACTCTCTTCAATATAGTGGTTGCTAAGTCCAAGGGTTGAAAAGCCTAAGGCCGAGGACGTAGGGGTTTTATCCCGAACCTCGCTAAATATCTGTGTCCCTCTATCCCTTCTCTCTTTATATTTTGCACTATTATTATAACTGTTTACTATTAATATTATTGTGCTTATTGATATTATCACTATCATTATTACTGTTTATTGTTAATATTACTGTGCTTATATTATTCAATACTATCACTACTCTGTCATATCGATAAACATATTAATTGTGATATTATCAATACTCATCAATCATCTTCTACTCCTCTTCTCTAAGAGATACCATATATCATCTTTATCTCACTAATAGATCTAATATATTCAATATCCTGATTATCTCTTATAATATCTTTATTGGCAATATTGAATACAATTTAAACAACTCTTGCTTGTTTTCTTATCCAAAAGTTCAAATCACATTTTCCGCATCCGATTTGAAAAAGAATATAATCATCATTTGCGAAAAGAATCCATATTTACTCATAACCTTATTCACCCCCCTCTAAGGTTATACAATAAGTCTAACAAGTGGTATCAAGAGCTAGGAATTGCATATTAGAGCTTTACATCTCGCAATTCTAAATCTATCCTTTACATATCTGTAATTATGGGTTCTTTCATGAAAGAAGGAATGTCCTCTAATAGGCCTCCTCTATTTGATGGTACTAACTACGATTACTGGAGTAGTCGTATGAAATGTCATGTGCAGGCAATTGACTTCACTCTATGGAGAATCATAGTGGATGGTCCTCTAATCCCGATGAAGATCAAGATCACAAAACCAGGTAATACTGATGGCGACACTTCAAAAATTCAAGCCACCGGCAAAGCTGAAGAAGTACCGGTAGAAGACATCTACACCATCGACCTAAGTGAGTTAAGAAAATCTGAGCTTGACAAGATATCCCTAAATGCAAAGGCCATGAATATCCTTCATCTATCACTCTGTGAAGAAGAATATGGTAGAGTAAAAGGGTGTCAAAGTGCAAAGGAAATCTGGGACTGCCTACAAGCCACTCATGTCGGGACAAGCCAGGTAAAAGATACTAAAATTAGAATTCTCACCTCTGAATATGAAAGTTTTAAAATGAAAGAAGGTGAGTCTGTCGCAGCAATGCATCAGAGATTAAATTTAATTGTAAACAACTTGAGGGCCTTAGGAAAGAAATACACCAACAAGGATTTGAATGGAAAGATCCTTGAATCCTTAACTGGTGAATTCTTCCCTAAGACTTGTGCTATAACCGAAGCCAAAGACATTGGCACTTTACCTCAAGAAGACCTTATTGGATCATTGCTAGCATTTGAGGTAGTTCTGACTGCCAAAAAGAACCAAGAAAAAGAAACTGTAAAAGAGAAGAAATCTCTTGCCCTTGCTGCTAAAACTTCTAAAGTAGCAAGGAAAGAGGTTGAATCTGAAGAAGAAACCGATGATGAAGACATGGCTATGCTTGCCAAAATTTTCAAAAAATTTATGAGATTCAAAAAGTTTGGAAAGGGTGACTTTTCAAAGAAGTCCGGGTACAACAAAGAAGACAGGTATGAGAAAAAGGATGATCAACTAAAGTGTTTCGAATGCAACAAACCTGGTCACATCAAAGCAAACTGTCCAAAACTGAAATCCAAGTACAAGCAAAAGAAAGCAATGAAGGCAACATGGGACAACACTGATACTGAAAGTGAAACCGAAGAAGAAGAGGAAGTCGCAAATGCTGTCTGTCTCATGGCAAAGAACACAGCTGAAGCAACATGGGATAATCTCAGCACTGATGGTGAATCAGATGAAGATGAGCAGACTGACAATGCTATCTGCAATATGGCAAGTGACACATCTAAGGTAAGCCTTAACTCCTCTAGTCTTTCTGATTCTTCTACACATGATGATTCATTTGATGATGCGTGTAGTAGTCACAATTTGAGTGAAGCTTTTGAAGCTCTTTATTTTGAACATGAAACTTTTTTGTTAAAATCTAAGAAATTGACAAAGAGAAACAAAAGCATGCTCACTCAAATCGAGACACTTGAAAATGAGGTAGTTAAATTGAAGAATGAGCTACATAAAACAAAACCTTTCAACCTTGAATTTCTTGAGCTTAAACAAAATTTTGAAAAAGTCAAGGTTGAAAATGAATTTTTGAAAGAATCTTTGAAAAAGTTTGAGGTTGGTGAAAAGACCTTGACTCAGTTGCTTCACTCTCAACATCAATATGTTGATAGGAGAGGAATTGGGTACATAGGTAATTCCACCTCCTCTGTTTTGAACAAGAAAATAACTTTTGTAGCTGCTACTTCAAGTTACACACCTACTGTTTTCTCATGCACCTATTGTCAAAAAGGGAACCATAGCTCTCTGAGATGTCCTATTCGTAAATTATGTGAGCTAGGTACCCTTATACCTGCCTGTAAGAAACCAAGGTGGATTGTGAAAGCAAACCCCTTGAGGACTAACCCCCAAGGACCCAACAAAAATTGGGTACCTAGATCCTTGTCATAGATCTCTGCAGGTATGTTGCAAGGTATGGGGGACAAATTGGTACCTTGACAGCAAAGACACAAAATGCATGACAAAAGAAGCAAAGCACATAAACACTCCACCCCCGGGCAAGCAGTCATGTAACTTATGGAAAAGAAACCTTCAGTAAAGGTTAGTATCTCCTTTTTTGACATGCAAAAATAGTAAATGCTAAAATTGTATCTCATGCATGCTCATACAAATCAAAATTGTAAAGGACCTTATCACCTCTCTCTAAGTATATGCATATAAAACTAAAAACTACCATCTTAGAGATCATGATCTAAATTGTCGTTTGTATGACTAAGTCAAGCTGAGTTCCACATAACAGTATTTTTGTTTAAAACCGTTGCAAAATAAAAATGCTCATCTTTTTCCACCAAAAGAATTATTTTTATTTTTCCTATTTTTTTAATCAAGGGATTTGCGCCTCTTAAAAGTAGAATATCTTGTATGATTTGTTTGCAGAATTTTTTATCTTAAAGATCACCTGCTAAAATTAAGGTTTGACAAAATCCAAAAAAGATTTCCTCTCAAAATAAGTTGAAACTTGCGCTACACACTCCTTTCTTTTCAAAACAATGGAGCGCTTCTTTTTTGTTCTACAAAACAAAATCTTTTTCCCTAAAATTTTGGTGATCACTATCTTCTCATATTCTACTTCACCAAAGCGTCTATTTAAAACACAAACAAGCGACCTACATCTCCATCAAATCACCATCTTACAAAACCGTAGAAAAGATCAATCCTTCCTTGAGAACTTCACCATGGCTCCAAGAACAAAGAATTTAGGCATCAAAAGAATGTGTGGCAGTGAAACCTCTCCATCCCTCCACTCAAGTTTCTTCACTAATCCTAAACACACTGAACTCTTCAACAACGACTTCTCTCTTAGAAAGCTAGAAACTTCATACGCCCTTGACCTTCAATGGTTTCAAGAAAGAAAAGGCTTTGATTTTATTGAATGGCTTAACCACCACAAGTTGTTAAAGTTCTTAACTACAATTGGACCCATTTCTCCAATCTTGGTAAGAGCCTTCTACACAACCTTTGAGTACAACAGTGTGACCGAAACCATAACAGCAGAACTGAAAGGAACCAAGATCCACCTCTCTCTGAGTCAACTCAGCGCCATCTTAGACTTGTCATGTGAAGGTGAAAAAATGACTCCCGCGAGTCCTCCGACATCTTGGTCTGAGCTTAACCTAGAAGAAGCCTGCTCCTCCATCTGTCACGCCTCAGCCAACATCAAGAAAAGGCCTATCCTTGCAGGATCACTCTCCACCCAAAACCGGCTCCTCATCTATATCATCACCCGGATTATCCTGCCAAAAGCCTCCAACGTAGCCCAAGTAAGCCTTGATGAAGTCATCTTGCTATGGGGGATCAAACAAAAGAAGAAAATCAATTGGGGACACCTGATTGTCTCTCATATGAAGAAACTTAAGGACTCGAGTGATAAAGGACTCCCATATAGCATCCTTGTTACTAAAATCATTCAGCACTGTGGCATCTCAATAATAGGAGAAAGAGTCTCAAAGGAGAGAGATGCATATCACATGATCAATTCCTCCACTATAAACCAAATGAAGTACATCCAAACCGGAGACTTATGGCACCATGCAGACATTGGGATTGCCTCTGCTCAAGAATATGACCCTAATAGGCCCCCTTGTCCCGATACACCTGAGCCTGACTAGCCGGAACAAAACAATGCTGCAGCAAGCTTCACCTCATCTGCTCTCACTCAATTCTTATCTGCTCTAAACCTGTTTCAAGAAGAGCACCAAACCATGTATGAGGAAGTTAAAAAGGAGATCATAATATCTAGGGAGAAACATAGCCAAGACATAGCAGAGTTAAAGGGCCAGCTTACAGAGCTTGAACTTCATGTTACCTCTCTCTCTCTGCTTGTGCAAAACCCCTAGTCTTTTGGCCTAGTAGTTACTTTTCTTTATAATTGTGTTTGCTTTTATTGATTGTTCAAATTTTCCTTGATGTAACTCTTTTGTGGTTTGTGATTTCATTTAATGAATCATTTAAAGCTTGTTCTTATATGCAAAGGTCAAATACATGCTGTTTTCGACTCACAAAAATTTACCATATATCGACCCTTTTGATCATATATCTTCACTAAACCCCTGGCCGAAGCCCTTTTTTTTGTAAAATCCGTAGAGAGCTAGGGATGCTTGATTATGCTAGTTTATAAAATGTTTTCTATTTATTTTTTCACCCCCCTCCTTTTTGATGAAAACAAAGGGGGAGAAAATATGCAAGTTACTATTATAAGTGGGGAGAAAATAGGAGAAAATATATGCTTATGCTTAGGGGGAGCTTTTTTAAAAGGATTTTCATTATTATCAAACCCTATGCATAATGTAATTTGTTATCATCAAAAAGGGGGAGTTTGTTGAACCAAGGGTAAACACTCCTTTATTTTGTATGATAACAAATTACATCATATCTACTAATGTTTCAAGTTGAGCAAAGTGCAGGACTTAATTTAAAGTGAAGAAGACACAAAAGAAGAGAAGCTTGAAGAAGAAGCAACATATGAAGTTCAAAACCCTAATTTGTGTCTAAGCCTTCTTTAGGACACCTTGTAAGGTCCTATCACCTAAAGTGTATGACACTTTAGTTATTGAGAGAGATGACTTTTCAAAACATGCATGATGCATAAAAATAGTTTTTGAAAAGGGTTAAAGGTATGTTTCGTCCCTGCAAATATCACAATAATCCAGTTTCGTCCCTGTAAAAAAAAAGTTTTAAAACAACCCTTGCAATTACCAAACGCTTCTAGTTTCGTCCCTGCTGTTAACTTTCCATCCAAAAAACTAACGGTTGCCACGTCATCAACCCTTGCCCAAAAAAAAGTTTTAAAACAACCCTTGCAATTACCAAACGCTTCTAGTTTCGTCCCTGCTATTAACTATTCATCATCTTCAACCTCTTGATTGTCTTCTTCAAACCCAAATCCCATCAAATCTCCCTCTTGATACCGGTTCTCATCATGGTGTTATTTTGGTTATTCTTTTTTTTTTTGTGTTGTGTTGTAATCTTCCATTATTTTGTTGTTAATTTGTAGTTTAAAAATGAAGTTATACATTTACTATATATATATATATATATATATTGGGCTTTGTCTCTCAGAGTTTTGGGCTTCCTTCTCTTCGGCTTACCTTGTGTTATACCCTTGTTGGATCCAGCATGTATTTCTCTCATTCTGTTATAAGCATAGCTGTTTCTGTTACCAAAAGAAGGAGAGGTTCATGCGAAGAATAAAGCAATTGGTGTTGATTTCATTGATGTTTTACCCTCTCTACACTTCACTCCAGGTTATTTTAATTCCTTCAGTTTTCTAATCACTCCAGGTTCCTTTTCTGTTAGTTAGTGTAGTAGTAATTCTAGTCTTGTGAACTATATATATTGGTAGTTCTATCATGTATGTTTGATGTGAAGCTCAAATATGAAACAATTGATATGAATAATACTTATACCAACCGAATCACTCACAGACTATTATCATCCTTCTAAAGAAGCAATTCATCTTGTTACACTAGGGAAGAATAATTTCTGAATGGGAGAGAGTAGGTGGATGCCTACTCTCTTGCTTATGGTTCCATTCCAGGGACATCTATAATATTAATGTCAGTCAATTATAGTTATTTAGGTCCTCAAGGTGTAGCGAGTGATTGAAGTGAGACATTTGCAGGAGTTTCTAAGATTCACACTAGTTGTCGTTAAATAGTTTTAAGCCAAATAAGGAAGTTGTTTTATTTTTGTGGTAATAAGGAAGTTTAATTAGTCCTGTCTTTACTGCTTTTGTTGAAATCCTTATTATTCCATCTGCATTTGTTCACGCCCTTGATGTTCAGTTCTTGTGCTAGCTTTCGAGGTTGAGTTAGCTCTAAATTGCAAATTCTAAGAGCTTATTTATTGTTGCTTAACTGATGTTCAGTTCTTGTGTTGCTTTTGATGGGATTTGGGTTTGAAGAAGACAATCAAGAGGTTGAAGATGATGAATAGTTAATAGCAGGGACGAAACTAGAAGCGTTTGGTAATTGCAAGGGTTGTTTTAAAACTTTTTTTTGGGCAAGGGTTGATGACGTGGCAACCGTTAGTTTTTTGGATGGAAAGTTAACAGCAGGGACGAAACTAGAAGCGTTTGGTAATTGCAAGGGCTGTTTTAAAACTTTTTTTTTTACAGGGACGAAACTGGATTATTGTGATATTTGCAGGGACGAAACATACCTTTAACCCTTTTGAAAAATATTTTAAAATTGCATGCATGCATATGGTGGAAACCTAAACCCTAAAAAAAATTTTGTGGAAAGCTTGGAACCAATTCCTACCTTTTTTGAATAGCATAATCGATTACCATCCTATTCCCATTACATACCATAATCGATTATTGTCCTGTTTGAAAGCAAATAATCGATTACTTGCTCAATTCCACTACAAATGATAATCGATTATGATGCATTCCTCACCTTCCATTTTTAGAACCATAATCGATTATTGACTCAAATGAACTCCATACCATAATCGATTATTGTCCTGATTGAAGGCAAATAATCGATTACTTGCTCAATTCCACTACAAAGGATAATCGATTATAAGCCTATTCCTTACCTTCCATATTGAGCCATAATCGATTATCACCAATAAGCACTACATGAGACAATCGATTATCTCAAGCCATAAATGATTTTGCAAAAATCGAACCTCACCTATCACTATAAATATGAGCCTGATTTCACTTCTCAAAACCACCTCCAACATCTCTTCATCTCACAATTTCTCTCTATACGATTCCAGATGTATACTTGTGCTTCATAGTTTTATTTTGTTAAAAGCTTTTGATTTCGAAATTGTCATATCATTTCCAAAAGATTTTATGTTTTTATAAATCTAGATCTAAGATCTTGAGCTTCATTGTTTTGATCTTGTTAAAAGCTTTTTAATTTCGAAATTGATATATCATTTCTAAAAGCTTTTATACTTTTGCAAAGCTAGCTTCCATTGTCATATCTTCTTTAAGTTTTTTGCAAAAACAAGATTTCATATTCCAAGAAGTGATTGTCATATCTTCTTTAAGTCCTGTATCTAAAAATCCTAAAGATCACTCATCTCTCTCAGTCTCTAAACTGACATACTACAAGAAGTGATTGGATCATAGATCTCAAACGTTGTACTCTTTATTTCGTAAAGTTGTTATTTTGAAATCCTGGGAGGTTCTCTTGGGTCTCTCAATCGGGTGATTGAGTTGGTTTTGAAATCCTTAGCGGGTGCTTGGGTTCTCAGTTCAGGGGAATTGAGATTCACTAGTGTTGAAGTCGACTGTTTGTATTAAACTCTCTTCAATATAGTGGTTGCTAAGTCCAAGGGTTGAAAAGCCTAAGGCCGAGGACGTAGGGGTTTTATCCCGAACCTCGCTAAATATCTGTGTCCCTCTATCCCTTCTCTCTTTATATTTTGCACTATTATTATAACTGTTTACTATTAATATTATTGTACTTATTGATATTATCACTATCATTATTACTGTTTATTGTTAATATTACTGTGCTTATATTATTCAATACTATCACTACTCTGTCATATCGATAAACATATTAATTGTGATATTATCAATACTCATCAATCATCTTCTACTCCTCTTCTCTAAGAGATACCATATATCATCTTTATCTCACTAATAGATCTAATATATTCAATATCCTGATTATCTCTTATAATATCTTTATTGGCAATATTGAATACAATTTAAACAACTCTTGCTTGTTTTCTTATCCAAAAGTTCAAATCACATTTTCCGCATCCGATTTGAAAAAGAATATAATCATCATTTGCGAAAAGAATCCATATTTACTCATAACCTTATTCACCCCCCTCTAAGGTTATACAATAAGTCTAACAGAAGGTTCCTTTTCATTACTCAGACTTACCTTTTGCATCTAACCCAAGGATAATGGAAACATGGTACCGTGTTATTGAAGCATTCAAATAGAGGATAAATAAGTGGTATGGAGATTTTTGTCGCTTGCTGGTATAATTGTGTTGCTCAATTCAATTCTCTCAAATCCCTTTCCTTACTATTTCTCTTGTTTTAGGGCCCAATGAAGGTATTAAATTTACTCCTATTCAAAAAATCTTTTTTAGAGTGACAGGAAAACATAAGAAAAACTATTTGGGTTGGGATATACCAAGAATTGACTTATTCATTAATGGTTGGTATTGCTAATCTATCTATAAATCTATAAGAATAAATTGAGCCGATTAAATTACTGAAATAGCACTTAAATTTTGGCTCTTTTTTTACCCCCTCTCTTATACCATATACCCCCTAAATGACCAAACGGATCTCCTTAAATCCACAAAATTTCCAGAAATACCTCAAATCTAGATAAATCCGGAAGTATGTTTTTTTGATTTTCCGGAAATATCGCATTTTACGGTATTTCCGGAACACCGGATTTATCTAGATTTGAGGTATTTCTGGAAATCCCTCAATATTGCCTTCCGAATTTAACCCAATTTGATGTATTTCCGAAAATCCCTTAAAATTGCCTTCCGAATTTATCATATAATATGGTGTTTCCGGAGTGCAAAAATAAAAAATGAAACATTTATTTGATTAATTAAAAACGTCTCCTATATTGATTTAAAATAACAAATTGCAACAACAAACAAAACGAAAACATAATAGAAACTGCCGATGCTATTCGGGCTAGAGTTGACCTGTTGGGCATAGACCACACAGCCTGCTGGGCAGAGTGTCAGTTCAACAGGGGACCGGCATTCCGATTTTCTTTCGTGACGACCGCATACACACAGAACATGGAGCGCGGCCATCTTGATCAGGCGACACGGTGCTATCTGCTACACTTGTTGGGCAGCACCATTTTTGCCGACAAGAGTCACACATCTGTCCCTGTCAAGTGGGTGACTCTTATTTCCGACTTTGACCTGTGTGGCCACTGGGCTTGGGGTCCAGCTGCTCTAGCTATTCTCTACGAGCAACTGAATGATACTTGTTACTGGGAGACGTCGCAGATTGGCGGATACGCTTCTCTGCTGCAGATAATTAATTAATTAATTAATTAATTAATTAATTAATTATTTTTATTTCTTTTTAATTACTTTTATTTATATAATTACTTATTTATTTTTTTAAATTATTTTAGTTCTTGATATATGAGTATTTCCCCACCATCGTGGTGCGGAAAGACTTTGGTGCCAGTGAACTTCCACGTTGCAGAAGGTGGGCGAACAAGAAGTGCGATAGTATCAAACTTCCGGAGTTTCGGTAGCTGCTGGATGACTTGCAGAGGGAGCAGGTCATATGGAGCCCCTGGGACGACCACATACAGTACCTCCGGTTTCACAACATTTCATTATTTAGAGGTTGGCTGCTGTGGGGGGGGGGGGGGGATGTGGCTGTGCCTTATATGCCAGACAGGGTCCGTTGGCAATTTGGATATGTCCAGCAGATTCCTGATCCACCTATTTCGGGCCCACGTCCATCTACGGAATTCATAGTACAGCAGCTGATGTTCTATCAGTCCCCAGCGCGGGCTTTCAGGGACAGCGATCGACGGACACCCGTCCAGGGTGCTTGTGATGACGAGTACCTACTATGGTACTTGTAGGTGTCTATTCCCCGCCTGACTCTGGCTCCGCCTTCACCTCCACTTCCCTTAGAGTCCAGAATGGAGAGAGCAGCTAGGCATGTCCAGGATGTCTATGATAGTCTTTTTGCAGTCAACGACATTCCTGGCCCACCGTCTAAAAATAATTGTCGTTCAAGGTTTTTACATACAAATTAAGAAAAGCAAACCGGGATAAAACATGTTCACATTTGCTTTATCCTAACATTTCCACACCAAAACATTTAAACACAACGCCAAATTTTTTTCATTTCCCACCAATTAAGTCTTATTTAAACCCTTTCTTCTTCTTTTAAACCCCATCCTCTTCCTCTACAACTCCTTCTAAATCTGGTTCTACTCTTTCGAGTCCTGTATCTTCATTTTCTTCATCTTCAACTCTCTCAAAATCCATAGTATTTTCTAATCTTTCCAAATAATGGCTTGATTCATCTTCCTCCTTACCAGCTTTCTCAAACTCTAGAGAATCTTCAACTCTTTCAGATTCAGTGTCATCATCTTCAACTCTCTCAAAATCTACAAAATCTTCTACTCTTTCCAAATGATGGTTAAACTCATTTCCTTCCTCTGCAACCATCTCATACTTTAGAGAATCTTCAACCCTTTCAAATTCAATGTCTTCATCTTCTTCCTCTACAACTTTCTCAAAATCCATAGAGTCTTCTGCTCTTTCTAGTTCATAGACTTTGTTATCTTCATCCATACCTCTCAAAATATTTCACTCAACTTGGTTCTCAGTTACTCAAAGTCCACTAGCAATTTGTTTCCACCTTTATAATTGTAAGACTCATGAAGGGGAACTTTTTAACACAAACAATTAATTAATGAAGGGAGTGACCAGCAAGATAGTCACATGACTCTATTATAGAGCATTCCCAATAGGGAGTCCTTATCTCTTTTTTGCTTATTATGAATCATTCTTAATAAAGAATACCATTGTGGGGAGTAGGGATGGCAAAACGGGCCGGCCCGCCTCGCTTTTCCTAAAGCCCGCTAAAATAGGGGTGGGGCGGGTTGGCCCGCCAACTAACCGCGAGCTCAACATACTGGCCCTCCCCGCCTAGTTTTTGTTTTTGCAATTTTTTTGAACAAAATTTTCATCTATTTTTAACATTTCAATTTCAATTAGATTTTTCACCTCCTTTTTAAAACAGTTTTTTTATAAAGCCTTTTTTAATAGAAATAAAAATATAAAACAAGAATAGCATTGGAATTACTAGGATTAACTATATATTAATTGTTTGAGAAGTGAAAAGTGAAACCTAAAATGAACAAAACGGGTTGGGCTTGGGGTGCGCAGTGCGTTGGATTCTAATTTTGGGCCCTAATTTTTTTTTTATAAAATGGACTGGTCTGTCTGACTCTGATGTTTTTTTTTTTTAAAAAAAGGGCTTGCGGACCGACCCGCCCCGTTCTGGTCTTAAGCTCGCGGTTTTCTCCTTTTGGCGGGGCGGGCTCAGTGGGTTAGCGGTCACAATATCCCAACTCAACCCGCCTTTTTTTGGCGGGTTGGCAGTCTGCCTCGGCGGGTCAAACCCGTTTTGCCATCCCTAGTGGGGAGTCCTTGTCTATCTAGAAAAATAATGTGTTGTGAAAATTGCTATTTTGATATCTTGCATTTTGAACACGTATTAAGTTTAGGGTCAAATATGTCATTTTATTTCATATTTCTTCGACCCTATTTTTTTACAACTCATCACTCCTATTGAGTTTCAATGAGAAAACATTGTATGTGAGAGAATAATTGTCTTACTTTTGATTCTCGATGAGAAAATATTACCCATTGTCGTAATAATTAATTTTTATAGTTTTTATTTGTAATATTTTAGTTTTTTTATAATTTTTTGATATATTACAGTTTTGACACGTATTAAGTTTAGGCTCAAATATATAATTTCATTTTTTATAACTTTGACCCTACTTTTTTACAACTTATCTCTCTATTTGAGTTTCGATGAGAAAACATTGTATGTGAGAAAATAATTGCATTACTTTTGATTCTCGATGGGGAAATACTACCCATAGTAGGAATAATTAACTTTTATATTTTTCATTCGTAATAGTTTTGTTGTTTTTTATAAATGATTGTTTAGTTTTTGAGTAATTGCATTGTCTTTAAGCACTTCCGACGAGAAAATATTATATGTTGTCGGTATAACTATTTTTTACATTTTGTCTTTATAAATTACTTTGTTTTTTTTACAAATGAGTATTTTGCTTGAGTCTCGACAGGTAAACATTGCATGTTGTCGTTATAATTTTTTATGTTTATTTATAAATGTATTTATCTTTTATAAATGATCATTTTGTTTTACCAGTCCCGACGAAGAAATATCACTATTGTCATATAATCTATCTATACTATATACAATTGTGAGTTGTTCAATTTTTTTTATCACAGTTGTCAACGTCTCATAGTGCCACGCAAGCCGCCATGTATTTCTCAAAATGATGACGTGTAACTTTTAATAAATATACCCATTATGCCACATCAACAACAAATAAGTATTCGATCTAAATTTGGAAAAATGTAATACAACGGTTCCCTATAATGGAATACTACAATAATTAGCAATCATTATTTACAACTAAAAATTCGAAAAAATGGGAGAATGGTTACTTCAAATAATAAATGCAATTACAAATATAGAATTAACAATAATTCCATTCCTGAAAATTTCGAAAATGGTGTAACCACGCAAGATGAAAAAAAACAATAAATAGCATTCCTGAATATTGTTATTTAAATTTAAATTAGCAAATGCTGTAACCACTCTAGCTGTAAAAAACAATAAATAGCATTCCTGAATATATGCACATTCCTTAAAATACATTTAACAATTCGAAAAAAGGGGAGAACGGTTCCTTGAAATAATGAATGCAATTACAAATATACAGTTAACAATAAATCAATATCCTGAAAATTAGCAGAGGATTGGAAGCAAACTGCAGCAGTTTCATAGTCAATCTCAATAAATGTTATCTTCCATTTCGCTTGATGCTTACGTTAGAATTTTCAGCAGCTAATTGGTAGTCAAAAGGCTGTAATTTCTCAACAGTTATCTTAATTAAATCCTGCCAGACGTCACCTTTATTTCCCTGATTCTACTCCACAACAATATCCACACACTGAGGAGTAATCTCAGCCAACTCTTACTACACCCAATCTGTCAATCCTTCATATTCAGTCCCTGATTTTAAAAACAGCAATAAAATACCTTGATTATCCAATACTATGTAACAAAAAGGCAACAATATCTGCTGCTAACGTGATTGGAAAGAACGTAATATCTGCTACTGTCCTCACTGGTAAAAAAATTGGAGACAAGGTTTTTATCCCAAGGATGAACCTAATCCCAAGTGATCCTGGGCTACCATTTAAGTTTAAACGCCGACAATTCCCACTAGCAGTATGTTTTGCAATGACTATAAACAAAAGCCAAGGACAATCTCTTTCACATGTTGGTATATATCTCCCTAAGCCTGTCTTTAGTCATGGTCAACTATATGTCGCACTATCACGTGTGAAGTCAAGAAAGGGACTTAAGCTACTCATACTTGATGAAGAGAGAAATCTTTGTCGATCCACCAAAAATTTCGTGTATCGTGAGGTATTTGATAATGTATAGACATTAAAGGTTATTCAAGGTGAGCTTCATGTTAATGTTCAAATTTTATCTCAGTTTTAAATTACTGCAATGCTTCTCACTTACTAATTTTTTAGGATCAACAAAGTCATTTATCAACATTATACATCAGTAGGCGCGTGACCTTATCAGGTAGAATAATTGCACGCCAAGGTTTAAAACACATTTAACAACCCATCATATGTATTGTGAGTATCGACTTTGTTATATGTTTAATGATATATATTATGTATTACAAATTACTAATAAGTGATTGTTTGAATGGCCATTTTAACAGGTAGCCAATACTTATCATCATGGAAGCTACTAAAGTCTAAGTTGGTGTGACACCCAAGTTTGGTCTATGTATATTACTGCCATTTTTTGACTGTTAAACACTTATATGTGGCAGATTGAAACTTCTAAATCTAATTTAAAACTACCTCCACATCTATTTGATATAATGGACATTTCTTAACGGCGTATGAATCGGCGACGGAGCAACAGGATTGAGAATCACGGACGTGTAACGTGTTGCATTCATCTCCAAACGCAGCAGATTGCGGTAACAAATCTGGGTGATTGAGGGTGTGAAAAGCAAGATCAAAATAAAAGTTAGTGCGTTCTTCATCTGGGTTATAAGAAAATAACAAAAAGAAATTTAGTAAACAATATTGGTCCAGAAAATTAAAATCAAATAGAATCACCTATCGTGAAGCGACCAACGAACGAGATCCCACCACAGCGTATGAATCGGCGATGGAGCAACATAGTCGAGACTCAACGACGTGTAACGTGTTGCATTCATCAGTCCAAACGCAGCAGATTGGTAACAAATCTGGGTGATTGAGGGTGTGAAAACCAAAATCAAACGGATCCCTCGCGAGATGATTGACGGTGTGAAGGCGGTGAAGGTAATCTAGATTTTTTCTGAGAGGATATTATCAACCTGGGTTACTTTCCCTTTTCATATGTTATCCTGTTGTTGGTTTCAATTCAACACATGGTTGTGTTTCTGAATGAAACCCGTGCGCTACTTTCCCTTTTCGTACCTTTTCATATCTCTTATACTTGCTGTGTCCATGGTTTTAATTTGATCTACACTTAAGTTGCATAAATAATAAATTAAGAAATTATAACCACTTTGATACTAAAAACATAAAAGTATTAAAATTTAAAATAATTAGTGGTAGTTTTAATAAAAATAAAAAATTAGTAGTAGTATTATTTGTGTATAGAATATTTATTTATACATAATATTAATTAATTTGATAAAACCAGTAATTAAATAAGCTAATACCTCTATTTGTTTACTAATGATAAATTAATAAATATCAATATGTATAAAATCTATTTTGTAACCAAGCGGGTGTGCCTCAAGTTGTAAGTTGCTTGGGCCCCTTAAGCATTTTTGGTCAGGTGTTCAATCCCTGGCCGGTGTGTATGGACAGACATCGTTTGGCAGAGGTCAGCCCTAAAATGAACTTCAGTATCTCGAAGGATTAGTCTCCCCAATTGTCGGGGATGATACCTTGGGAAACCAAAAATATTTCTAATTTTTAACTATTTGTATTCACAAAAAGTATTCTCACGATTGGTATAGAATAGTAATTATACCAAAAATATAATCAAATTATTGTTATATTTAGATTCTAACATATTTAATTGTAAAAAAATTAAGTTACCCCCACCATCATGTAATGACTAATATGTGACTTTTTTGAAAATATTGTAGTCAACTTTGTATGTATCGCATGAAGGACACCTTCGAAATTTAATTTATTGAAAATATATTGATATATATTTTCAAAATTTGGTGACATCCGGGGTTATATTACTAATCATTTATTCAAAGTTTTTAATAGTTTATATAATTAAATAAATTAGTACCGAATCACAGGTTACTTTTTGTTTTCCGATAAGTTAAACTAAAAATGTTTAACCTTTTTTTACCTAATCAAAATTTAAGAAAACACAATATATATACATATATACAATAATATCATTGGTCTCTTGGTAAAAAAACATAATTAGTCACATCAAAGTATTTAAAATAGGTGTGAACATCAAAATAAATATTATTGTAAATCTTATTATGAGACTTTGTATATATATATCCATAAATTTAAAAATAAATATTATTCTAAAATTTAATTCAACATAGAAAATGTCGACCCGTGCAGCGCACGGGTCATACACACTAGTTATCAATATCCTTCCCCCTTATTGAAGTAGACATACGTCTTCCATGTAGCATAAGAGAAAATGACTCCTACTACTGATATAATTTCATTTATATAGTTATGATTCCACATGGTTTGAGCCCCAATGTGAAACCATTATATTTTTTTTGGTTATCGTGTTATTTGTGCGCAGTATCCCCCGACTTTGCGGGTAACTAATCTACATTGAGGAACCTGGCTGGCCACTTATATACGGCTTTGTCGGTCCGTGTGGTTCTCCTCTCACAACAGAGTTTTTGTCACACCGTATATTCGATAGAAAAACTCTGAATAATTATTTGTGGTTAGTATAATTATATGTGGTTGAAACCATTATATGTGGTTAGTATAATTAGTTTTTTTTTCATACTTTTCCTTTATAAATGTTTTTATTGTCTTTATAAATGATTTTTTTATAGATCGTTATTTGTCTTTTGATTCCCGACGAGAAAACATTTCATGTTGTCAGACTAATATATTTTTAGATTTTTGATTTATAAATGTATATTTTATTTTGAGTTCCAATGAGAAAACACTGCATGTTCTTGGTATAATTGCATTACTTGTGATTCCCGGTTGAAAAATATTACACATTTTTGGAATAATTATTTTTTATATATTTTATTTATAATTTATTTATTTAAATGATTGTTTTGTTTTTTTAACATGACGAAATATTGCTATTGTCGCTATAATTATTTTTTGATATTTTTTTTTGAGATTAAACGGGGCATAAAGCCCAGGGAAAGATTACACGAGAATCATACGAGGAGTAGAAACTCCAATTACATCAGCAACAACAAGTAATTTAACAATTGTAGGCGGTGATTCAAAGGAAGTGAGGCCCTCTTGAGAGATGCATCCCAGGTTGGCAAGTTCATCCGCTACTCTATTGGCTTCACGGTAAATATGGATGATGCGCACATTAGTGAAGCAAGATAACAACTGCTTAATTCTCCTCAATAGTTGGCGACCGGCAACACTTCCAATACCAGCACCATTAAGGCAATTAACAACAGCAACTGAATCCATCTGAAGTTCAATAGAGTGGTATCCTTTACTAGCTGCAAGGTTAATACCATCCATAGCACCCCATAGCTCAGCCATGTAAGCTGAGGACACATGCAATCGCCTCGAAACACCTACAATCCAATTTCCAGCGGAATCTCGCACTACTCCACCACATCCAGCAACACTCGTACTTGAATTAAAGGCACCATCGGTGTTAATTGCAACCCAGCCAACATCAGGCGGCTTCCAGTGCACCAAAAGCTCATGTGGCCACCGATTGAGCTCAGGGGAAAGACGCCTGCTCAGATGATAATCAATAGCATGCTGTATAATTATGCGAGACGGGGAAAGGGGGCGAAAAAAATTGTTGTCATGCACCTGTTTGTTTCGCCAGTACCAAAGGTAATAGCAACCAGTAGCCCAAACATCACACCACTCAAGCACCACTTCCAGCCTGGTGCACTTGAATAAATTACCATTCAGCCAATCTTGTAACTCAGCTCCATAAAAATCAGATCGAACATCAGAAGGAATAAAAGAATTCCATAGAGAAGATGCAAGAGGACAATCCCGCAAAACATGCAGAATTGTTTCCGTTAAGGTGGGACAGTTATGACAGTAAATATTACCATTCCCCCAACGGCCACAATAAGCTTTTGTAGCAAGTTTTCCATGGAAGAGTTGCCAGATAAAACAACGAATTCTTTCCGGCACCTGCAACTTCCACAGCTTGTCCCAACAATCTATCTTCAACGATTGATCAAAATTGCACAATTGATTATAAGCAAGCGATACGGTAAATTTACCTGACCCTTCACCAGGCCAATACCGTTCGTCTTGCCCATCATGAGGGAGCGGTGCTGGCAGAGTAGAAATCTGAAGCAAGATATCTGATGGAAGAATATGAGCAACTGCTTCTAAGTTCCAATTTCCGTCTTCACTAACAATGTCACTAACACGCCAATTAATGGCGTTTTGAGGGATATTTGAAGCATGATCAGCAAGACATAAAGTAGCATTTAACCATCTATCATTCCACAAACTGACCGTAAATCCATTTCCGAGAGACCAAGCTTCCATGGAGCTCAAGTTCCCCCAGCAATTTTTAATAGCTTTCCAAAGCGAGGAGTCAGTTGTCTTGACTTGAAGATGCCCAGTTTCAAGGGAACCTCTACCATATTTACCATTCAAAACTCTAAACCACATGCTATTCGTATTTGTTTTTAGGCCCCAAGCAAGCTTCATGATACAAGAAGTATTCATGGTAGCAAGATCTCTGATTCCCAAACCCCCCATACTTTTTGGTAAGGTCAAAGTGTTCCACTTAATCAAATGCATACGCTTGGCCTCAGCCGTATCTCCCCATATAAAACCTCTTTGCAATTTCTGGATTTCACTTAAGCAACTCTTAAGAATCTAGGTGGTCATCATAGAATACACTGGAATTGCCTGAATAACCGATTTTGATAAAGTGACTCTCCCGGCAAAAGATAAATGCTTAGACTTCCAACCTGACAGTTTGTCCTTCACCTTATTTATGAGGTAGCTGAAATCACCCTTTCTCGGGCACTTACCAAGCAAGGGAACTCCCAAGTATTTACCCATAGAAGCACTAATTTTAAAACCAGAAATACGGGCTAACCTGTGGCGAAGGAGAGGTTGCACATTTTTAGAGAAAAATATGTGAGTCTTCTCCTTGCTGACAAGTTGACCAGAAGCACTGCAAAATTTGTCCAAAGTATTTATAACACTATTCATGTTTTCCTCCGTTGCTCTACCGAAAAGAAGAAGATCATCAGCAAACATAAGATGAGATATGTCCGGGCCTTGCCTACCTGCTTTAATTGGCGTCCAAGCACCATTCTCGACTTGCTCTGCAATAAGATGGGTTAGCTTATCCATACAAAGAACAAATAAGTACGGAGAGATAGGATCTCCTTGACGAATCCCACACTGAGGAGAAAAGTAGTCTGATCTAACACCATTCCATAACACATTTGTCTTCACACTAGAATTTTTTGATATTCTATCTTAATGAATGTCTTAAGTTTTTATAAACAATTATTTAACTTTTGAGTTTCAACGTGGAAAAATACGTTTATTTTTGACAAAAACAGGGAAAGATTATGTTACTTATATAATTATTTTTAACTATATTTTTCAAAGAAAACCTAATTACTATTACTATTCAAAATAGGATTCTAAAAATATATGTAGTAAGTAACACAGCGCGATCCGTGCGTATGCACGAGTACACCAATAGTTTTAACCATAAATGAGTTGCTCACTTTAGAGAATTCGTGTTAAGAAGGTAGAAGGTGAGAGGAGAGGCTTATGGTGGATATGGTCAGCGGCGAATCTGTGTGTAGCTCAGGGGTTAGTTGGACTAATGAAAAAAATAAGCACATGCTTTTATGTCCTTATAAAAAAATTATTTTGACTTTCATAAATTTTAAATTTACACCAAACTTCTTAAATTTAATTTATTGCAAGATTGTTGTATTGTATCACTTAATTTATAAGGATAAACGATTGTCTAGTGGCTTATATTAAGAGAGGTATATTCAATAACATCGACAATGAACTCATTATTCAATGATTTTAAAACTAAAATCAAGTAAAAGACAATTATAAGATGTGTATTTATTTATTTATTTTGGTAATAAAAGAGGGAGATGTGGATTTATTTAATTAAATATAAATATATTAAAAATTTCTTTTATGATATTTTTAACCATGATTTTAAAAAAAATTACACTCTGAAAAAAAAAGTAGTCCACATGGTAGATAGGTAAGGGTAATTTAGATATTTTAAGTGGTCCACCTGAATTGTCAAGAAAATAGTAGTCCACCTCAACCTGATAACTGAAGGAGTCGTTCGGAACCGAAGATTGAAGATAGAGAATGAGTTCGGTGGCGGGGGGGCTGTCAATGTTATTCGCCGGCGGCTACCAGAATTTCCCCGTTCCTACGACGGCATGCGCGTTTCGCATCTCTCGTGACAATAAACTCAACAACAATGCGTTTAGTTGGTGTTGTTGGAGTTCACATAACAGTTACACAGAACTCGCCGGTGAAACTGTATCCTCAACAATCGACGCCGGAAAATCAAGCCCCACCTCTTCTTCTAATAGGTACTTTCACTAATCACTATCAATGTCTTTCTACTTCCTTCATTTTTTGCTTGAAATTGAGACTTGGATTTTCTTCAAGCTACCCGAAGTATGATCGGTTGCTTCCATGTCCAACGCACAAATTTCCACCAAGAACCGAACACTTAATTGTTTCAGAAGGAGGACCTGTCTTAGAATACATTTGCAAAGCTTTGGAACTTCCTCCTTTGTAAGCGCAACGTTCTTTTTCTTATACACAATTTTTGAGGTTCTTTCTTGTTTTATCTTCACACAATTTGGATTAAATGCTAAGTTTATTGTGTGAAGATTTGTTGCAGATTTGATTCAATTTGGAGCTGTATACTACGCTCTTGTTTCTCCACAGCCTCCTCCTAGTGCTACTACAGAACAAATTAGGGTATTCAAAGAAGCAACGAAACCATCGGTTTTACAAAAGAGAGCTTCCATCAAAGGCAAAACCGTGCAAGCGGCGCAGAAAACTTTCCGTGTAACTAACATGGATCAATTTGTTGAACCAGGAACGTATTTGCGAGTACACGTGCACCCCAAGCGTTTTCCTAGGTACATAATGTTTATTGGGATTGGCATTTTTTATTATATAGGAATGATCTTATTTGACATTTTATAGCCATTTTTAGGTGTTATGAGATTGATTGGAGATCAAGGATCATAGCTATGGAGGAATCATATGTAGTTTTGGATAAACCTGCTGGTACTTCAGTATGTAATCGATTCTACAGTATAAACTCAGAAGAAGTTATTATCATATTGATCAATGAAGAAAGTTTACTTTAGTTACGTAGCATTATATTACTAATCTGAGGAAGAGTATATGTTTACATGATTGGTTAGTTGATTACCTGAAGTTTCTGTGCAACTTATTCTCTTCTAATTTTAGTCAGGTAGGTGAAACTACTGGCAACATTGAAGAAAATTGTGCAACCTTTGCAACTCGTGCCTTGGGATTGACAAACCCTTTGATAACTACCCATCAGATCGATAATTGCACTGAAGGCTGGTAATGAATTTATGTTAAAAATCATTAGTTCTTCGTCTTCGATAACTACTCATTCTGACTGCACTAGATATTGTTATGGACTGTTGTTTATGTGCAGTGTGGTATTGTCAAGGACTAAAGAGTATTGCTCCGTCTTTCATGGCAAAATCAGGGTAAGTCTGTGATGCCATTTCTTATCTTATATTAGATCAATCTTCTACAGTTCTACTGTTGGAAAGGCACACTCGTACAAGACATGAACTGTTCAGTCTCTCATGAGATGGGTTTTACTTTTTACAAGAGTTGACCTCACAACAATTTGAATGTTCAAATTAATTGTATCTGGTATTACGCGGTTCATATGTTATTGAATACTTGTTGAATTACTTTTTCCAGGAGAAAAAAGTGAAGAAGCTCTATCTCGCTCTTGCCGCTTCTCCTTTACCAACTGGAATAATTACCCACTATATGAGTCCTATAAACACGGCTCCTAGACTTATTTCTGAAGGTAACCACAAAAATTGAAGTGATTAACAAAGATTATTTGAGAACCATGAAATAGCTAAATAGTAATGAATAAGTGTGCTTTCGTTGACTACGTTTTTTAAGCAGCTTCCACTGGAGAAGCCAAATCCATGCCTCATGGTATTAGTAGCTCAAAGCATAATTTGAGACATTAGCTTTTCCTTTGGGTGATATTCTGTATTCCATTCCCTCAAAAGAATAATTGGAAAGAGTTAATAATATATTAGTTTTGTACTACTCGATGGAAATCAAGATATCATTAAGGTTTTAACCATATGATATATTTTGGTGGATTAACCAAAATAGAAATCAACTATGTGATGAACATATATCATTGTTATGTTCTTTGATTGAGTATAATTTTAGTGATTCAAAATTGTATTTGCCTAACCTAGTATGCTACAAGCATTACAAAAATTGTATTGCAAAGTTAAATTTTAAAACATTTATTTTCTCTGTGGTGTGGATAAAAAGTTTCCAAAAATGGGACTTATATTGTGGATTCAACGCAGTAGATTTATTGAGTGCAGATTTTATCAAGGGATGGCTTCGTTGTCAACTTGAGGTCCTGGAATGCAGAAAGGTTCCCTGGCCAACTACTGTTGTTCGAGATAAATATTGTGTCGAAGATTGTGGGTGGCCTTCTCAAGATTATGCATATGAGTGTAAAATCAACCTTCTTACCGGTCGAACCCATCAGGTCTGTTAGCTGTCTTTTTTATGTACTGTTTGCGTTTTTTCTGAAGGGTCTTATTTTGTTAATTCTAAACACATTACAATAAAATACAAATGATCAATTAAAAAAGTAATGATCGAAATTATATTACAGGAACTAAAACAAAATAACGAAAACCAAAAAGAAACAACTTTTTTTGACTAAGATAACTTCAAAACAAAAACAAAATTAGAGACTAATATGTAAAACCTAGTATATTCTCGAGATCAAAAACATGTGTAAGCCTATAAATTATTTAATTTGTATGCTAAATTTTAGAGTAGGCCTCACCCCACTATGTGCTATGCTATTCCCCGGCTATAGCGTTTTTGGGGACAGTCGCTACGTGTGGCGCTTTCTAGGATTGATTAATATTATGAAAACACAGTTAATCGTGAATTCTTATCCTCAGTTGAACTAACAAGTGATTCATTGCCCACTTTATTTTTTGTGTTTTTGTGCCGTAAGCCTTCATGAGCTGAATCCTGTTGACCAGCCGACTTTGCTAGTGAATCATTCAGCTGCTACAGATCACAGTAATACAGACAGAATAGATTTCTTCTAGCATATGATTGATCTTTTATTAGGATCATACACTTGTAGTGGGGAATGTTTCAATTTTAAAATATCTCCTCTCTCCTCCATTCTTTTCTGGATGAACTCTGCTAAAATCTGGTTTCACCAATTGGATGTTCTGATTCTATTATATGAATGGTGAGTTAGTTGGTAGCCATTTGAAGTTTTTCTAAGGTTACATTAATAATAAACGAACAACAGAAATTATCCCATTCTCTTAATCTGATTATCTTTTAAGTAGATAAAACGTAGTTTTGTACTGATAGTGACTCCAATTTTAATGCAGATCCGAGCTCAATTCGCTGCTTGTAAGGCACCGTTAATTGGTGATTCTATGTATATGCCAGCTGCAGTTGCAGAGATGGTGAATCCTGGACTCACTCCATTTGGAAAATACAAGAAAGATTTCTGTAGTGAAAGTGAGAAAGAAATTGCTGTTATAAATTGGATTGTACAACATGGAAAAGAGCCGGGTGTTGCAATTGGTCTTCAAGCTTGTCAAATTTCTTGGGATGATGATGAATACTTTTACAAAGCTGGTTCGCCTTGGTGGAGGTGTTAAATGTAAGAACTAAATGTCTCATTTGATAAATCAAAGTGATGGTTTAATATTTAAATGATAGGACATATTGGTTGATGTTTTAATGAAGGGACATGAATAATGGGAATGATTGCAATGAAAGAGCATGTTATTTAATGAATAAATTTATTACTTGATGGAAGCAATATATTTAATGATAGAAAACTGAAATAGTCCCTATCTCTGCCTATTACCGTATGATTTTGTATTTCCATCACAGTAAGAGAATCTAACAAGACAGGAAATAGTTTCTATTGTCATTGCAAGTGTTACAAGATTTGAAGCATCAGTTCTGTCATACAGAAAGGTTAGCGTTTCTATCCATTCTCGTCAGTGAATACTATAAATTCTCAAGATCTTTATTTGATGGTTTATTTAAGAGTATTTTACATTAAAATGCTGGAATTGTGCTTTGCGTTGAGGACATGGCTCAACTTTGAGGTTATGTTTCAGTTTTTAGTAACATCCCTGTATAGTGCCATTATTTTGAGTGAATATTTTACATTATTTGATAGTTTTTGAATGAGTAGCATCCCAATTCAAACTCGAGGAGGATTGTGATTCATCCCAATTGAGTGAGTAACATCCCGATTTAGTGCCATTATTTAGAGTGATTATTTTACTACATTTCATGATTTTAGTCTCTCTCTGTCCTCTCTCTCTCTCTCTCTCCACATATAAAATCTCAAATTCCAGTCTTGTGAATGAAAAAAACAAGTGCGGAAAAAGCTTTACTATATTTACTGAATTGTCTTTGAAACCAAAAGGTTATTCTCTTTTCTTTTTGAAGATGGATGTTATCCTTTTAATTGTTGTGATAATCAATTACCGTGAATGATTGTTATTACCATGCCAAGTATTCTCACGGCCTTCAGTTACTTGGGTCTTACACCTCCCTATAGGTAGGTATATACATACAGATGTATCCACGGTACTTCAGGGTGAATAGTTCTAACAATTGCAGGGTTTCATATCGGAGAAACCGTAATAGTGCTATTAATGATTTAGTACGAAAATATTGCAAATGTTTTTTTTACCAATCATCAAAATTGGTTAAAAGTACCAGGAAAAGTGGATGATTGAAAACTAAACCACATTCATTTCTTAATAATTCATGCTCATTACCTTCTTACCAAACATCATTTCTGTTGGCTAAGATATGATTGTTGTTGCTTGTTAGAGTTCTTTTAAGTCTAGCTAGTTACATCATAGAAGCGAGTATAGGAAATAATTCGAAGGAAGTTGAACCATATAATACTAGTATACTAGTGAACCTTTGACTTCCTTTGTAATTAAGTCAACCCTTAACAGGCAAGCCAGAGCTTAAAACTGAATTAAAGCAAATCTTTACGAAGAGTAAAATAACATATTTTGATTGAAGGTAGAAGCACGGATAAGATGTGCCAAACTATTGGAAGTTTGGCTGATTAGGCTCTGGCATTATTATTTCATATATTTGTACCGAATGATTTACACTAGTTTTACTTTATCATTATTCCTGGCTGAAGGCTTCTGTTTATGCTTCATTATGAACTCCTTGTACCAACTTGCTGACAATCTTGGAGTTCTCTTCAGTGTTGCATAATCAACATGGTAGAGTCCAAATCTAAATGTATACCCGCGGAGCCACTCAAAGTTGTCGAGCAAGGACCAAACAAAATACCCCCTTATATCAGCTCCTTTCCTGATTACACGGTAATTGGGAAAGCAAAAAAGAAAACTGGTGTTAATTTAATTATCTTCTGGAATTTTACTACAGCCATAAAGCAAAGATATGACAGTAAGCAAATTTAGAGTATGTGTCTATACAAACAAAAAAGAAAGCTGGAATGGCAAATGAGAACACCAAAGACACACACACACACACAGAGTTCAATTTCAGAATGCACTGCATATCTTCATTTTCTAATATTCCTACCTTATTGCTTCCAGTAGGGATTCTAAATGACCAGCCATGTAATTTTTTCTGTTGAAATCATTGTGGTATTGCTTTTCGGTGTAATTTGGGTTGTCCAACTCAGCATACCCTACAAAACAAATTATTAAAACATAAATGTACAAAAATTCCATCTATTAAGGACTCGATGTATTATGCTTACCATTTTCAGTTATGAACATTGGAGTGTTGTTGTATTTGTCTTTTACATACGTGACAATTTTCTCCATGCCTTGTGAATAAACATATTGCCAATCTATTGAAGTCTGCATGCATGTATATACAAATTTCAGAATTGGGGTGGTAATACAATGTAAACGGAGAATGTTAGTTTCATTAAACAATGTCATAAGTTTGAAGATACATACAGGTTTGCCAATAGGAACTCCATCTTTTGTTGCACTTTGTTGGTATAAACCCTCTGTTCTGGTGACACCAACTCCTGGTTCACATATGGACCAGATGCAGTCTTTTATATAGTAACTCTTATAATGATTGATTCCAATGAAATCCAATCTGGATCTCTTCAGTTTCTCTTTGTCTTTCCTGGAAAATCTAGGTAAGATATTTCCTAGAATCTTCTGCATAACTGGAGGGTATTCACCAAATATGATTGGTTCCAAGATCCTGCTTTGGATTGTAGTTAATATTAAATAATACATTCTCAGTGAATAAACTTGTCTGCTTTGTGTGTAAGTTGAACAATACATTAGAAGTGTCATTTGTTGAAGTGAATAAACTTGCCCACGCTCTTTCTCTAGCTAACTTGTCTGCAGTGGAATTGCTGATGGGTTCATACCAGTCACATTGCATGACAATGCCAATTTTTCCGCCTTGCTCAGTCTGAACATTTTATTCACCACTATTTGAATTAGTTTTTTTTATTGTTTCTAGTTTTCATTTTTTTTAAATAGGATAATATCACCCTTATCATTGTGACTTACGTAGATGCTTGTCTTAGCATATTTAATTTATAGGTGGGAAGATTTTTAATGTGTTGGATGTTTTAGACTAATATACCTGGTATTTGGTTCTATAAATATCTACTGCAGCTGCATGTGATAGGGTTATATTATGGGCCACCACATATGGCTCTTTTTCTGAGTCTCCTTCACTGCAATTTCCAAATGGTTTAGAGCAACGACTTGGTGGACCTTGTCCTCTGCGGTAGAAATACGCGGCCAGGTAATCTGGCTCATTGAAGGTTGCCCAGTACTTTACTCTGTCACCAAATGATTTAAAACAAAGTTCTGCTAGATACTCAAAATCTTCCCTGCGCATGAATTTTTAGCACATGTTATCCAAGTAAGTAATATTTGAGCCCTATTGCATTTCATTTCCAAATTTTACCAAAAGATACTTCACAGTTCACAAAAAATTAAACGGTTTAGAGATGTACTTGAGGAGTGAATAGGCAATTAACTCCCCAAAAGTGTAGCGCCGTGGCAATTTGGCAATTTAGTCTCTGAATTTCATTTCATTTTGCACCCCATCCATTAAATACATCCAAATGTTAAACCCAATTTCCAAATCCGTCACAATAGGTCTTTCATTTGTAGGTAGAGGTCCATTTTACTTCCACCTACAGTTTTTGGGCGTGGGTAAAAACCACATTTGGAATGTAAAGGTAAATTGACTTTTTCCTACAATTCTTGTCTATTAATGAAGTGAATTACTATTTTTTGAATCAAATTTGTCCCATTGAGATTTATTAAACATTGCATTTGCAAGTTATATACAAGTATCACCTTATACACAAATGAATTTCACTTCAATCCTTGCAAATCAAATTAAGCTTCTATTTCTTTTAATTTCTCCATCTAAACCTACAAACTTTTGTGATAAAGTGATTTCAGCTTTCTCGCTCTGCCTTTCAAAGTCTCCATCTTCCTCTCTTTGAAGCTATTTGTTAGAGTTTATAATAGTAGTACATACGGAAAAATTTAATTTAATAAATGTGTTTGTGGCAGACAAGAATTTTTCTGATAAGTAGTAATTTCATTGATATGGTCTAGCAATAGCATCATTATGATCAACCCACCTTTTAAGAAGGGTTACAGAGGGCACGCCTAATAATTGAGAAACAAGAATATATGTGCAAGTCAATTTATTTTCACATTCCAAGCGTGATTTTACCCACAACCAAAAACCATAAGTAAAAGTAAAATTGCCCTCTATCTACTGATGAAAAACTTGTGAGGATGGATTTTGCAATTGGTCTTGATGTTTGGATGTATTTGACAGACGAAGTGCCCAGTGAAGAACTATTTTGAATTAAAATGAATTTTATGGGTTAAATTGCCACCGAGTTACACTTTCGAGAATAAATTACATTTTCACTCGGTGTACTTGAGTGATTATATATATGTTGGTATGTACAGACACAAATATATACTATAGTCTATACGCATAATGGGGATGGATCCTCTTTGGTGGAAAACTCTCTAGTCTTCTGTAGTGGTGAGATCCTCACCCTTAAATACGCCCCCCTCTCTTATTTTTAATGTTAAACACACTCTCAATTTTTTAATAGAGGGCCCAAATTCTAATGTAATAAAATTGAGGGTGTTTTTTTTTTTGTACCCCCCATTGTATCCCATACCCCCTTTTTTCAATAAATTCCCAAAAATGGGTTTTCCGGAAATACCTCAAAAGAGGTATTTACCTCGAAAGAGGTATTTACCTCAAAAGAGGTATTTCCGGAAGCCAATTTGGCTTCCGAAAATACCTCATTTGAGGTATTTCCGGAAAATTTTAAAAATTGGGGGGTATAAAAAAATTTCGGAAATACGCTAAAAACACATAAATCCGGAAGTCAAAAAATTGGCTTCCGGAATTATGTGTTTTTGACATAATTCCGGAAGCAAACCAGTTTGAAGCTTAGCTACTGCGAATAAAAAATAATATTTCATTAATTAAAATTAGCGCAAGACTAATCGTGCGCGCATTGGGGGGAGAAATTGGAAGATTTGCACTGAAAAGTCTTCCCTCACTATCATTTTTACTAACGAGGGCCTCATTGATCATCAGAGCATCATCATCAACAAAGATGATGATGTCTGTTTCGAGGGGCGAGACACGTTCCAGTGTAGTTTAAAACACAACATAACATTCGCTGCCCTGAAAGAGAGACTACTGCGTAAGGTGCAACCGGAAGGCGACGAGCATGAAATAACTAGTATAATTTATCGGAAACCAGCTTGGGTTAATGGACGTGTGCACTGGTCTGCAATGGATGTCAACAACGACGATGACGTCCAAGCCATGATGGCCATTCATGTTATCTTTAAATGGAAGGGTTATCTGTATTTATACGTCGAAACCAGAAGGACCGTCGCTGAGATCCTTCGTCGTTTCACTCCACCATCTCAGTAGTTTCTATTATGTTTTCGTTTTGTTTGTTGTTGCAATCTGTTATTTTAAATCAATGTAGAAGGCGTTTTTAATTAATCAAATAAATGTTTTATTTTTTATTTTTGCACTCCGGAAACACCATATTATATAATAAATCCGGAAGGCAATACTGAGGAATTTCCGGAAATACCTCAAATCCAGATAAATCCGGAAGACAATTTTTTTGATTTTCCGGAAATATCTCATTTTACGGTATATCCCTTTGTTAATTGCAAAGCGGATTTACCTATATTTGTCTTCGAGTTCCTGTGGTAGATCAAGATGTGATATTGTTACAAATGGTTGAATTCCTACAAGTTGTCCAATTCAGAGAAATTCAAACACGTCACTAATAAGTGCTAGGATTATATTTCATTTTCTTTTCACATGTTTATTCTTTCAAAAGATAAATTTAATTGCAAATTATTAACTCAAATCAACTGCTCACGGGTATGATTTATTTATTTTTTTAATATAATGCATACAGTATGTCCATGAAATTGAAAACCTGTAGCTATTCACTTCGATGGCTTCCATTAGATCTATATCCTCCTGCACTAAGTCATTTAGTTAGTTTGATAATTCTTCCAACATCAGCAGTCAAAACAGTGTGCGGTCCAATTCATCAACTTATATTCTAAATTTCGAACTGAGCACTCCAATTCATCAACTTATATTTAACTGTCTTGGAGCTAAATAACATTGTTGGAAAAAAAGTTTCTTTTAATAATGATGAACCACTTTATTTATTACTTACTATCATTTTCTTAAAGTTTGAAACCTCGAAAGATTAGTCTCCCCAGTCGACGGGGAGGATACCTTTGGAAACCAAATTTTTTTTCTTAAAGTTTGAAGATTTATTATTACCAGATAGCGATGATATTGGTCAACGGCAATATCCGCATTACTTCCATCAGTTATTTCACCTACAACCGTTTCAAAACACCACCTTAAATTTGTAAAAGGAATAATTAAAGCAATAGATTAAATTACATATATGCTAAACATAGATTTGAATCTTAATTTATATATCACCTGGTGCTTGGTGTGTGAAGACATCCCAGTTGCTTATGTTGAGTTTGGTTTAATCCAAACTGATCAACAACCTAGGCTTTGTAGACTGCCCTATAAAACAATCAGAGAGTAGTCTACACCAGAAGTTTAATAAACAAAAATAAACTCTCAACAGCTTTATAAAAACAGTTTGGTTTTACAAAAAATATTAGTTGAAAGTTTGTTAAAGTTTGTTACAACTGAAACCTGGTGGTTTATTCAGTTGGAAGTTGTTAACTCTACCTAACAATCTCCCAACTGACATGTCCACTATGTGCCTAAAGTGTATATAAAACACTTAGTAGTTCACAGATTATGTATAGAGAAATTACAATTCAAAGTGTGAATAAAAAATAAGTCTTTACATTTGTTCCTTTCTCTTCTTCTCCGTGTGTGTGCTTTTTCTTTCTGCTATCTGCATTTTTTTCCTTTCCTGAGTGTGTGAGTTCTGGTTTCTTGACAAGTGGTTGAGAAACACCTCACAACAAGAGAGAAAAGTGAATGAGTGTTATTTCAGTGACTGAAATACGCAAAGTAAAAAAGAAAATTTACAAAAAGGTGAAGAGAAAGGTTACCTTTGTGATCTCAGGTGGAGATCCTCTGAGTTGATGCTGAGCCTGTTTCGTGAAGGAACACAGGTACAGTTCTCATACAGCAGAAAAACAAAACACTGATTAGGTTTTTTTGAGTCATCACAGACAAAAACAGGTAAACTGAAAAAGCAAGGCAACAATAGTCTCAAATACCTTGTGTTTGTCGTCGTGGTGCAATCCGCAGCAAAACCTAGCCAAGAAACAGCAAGAAAGATCAAGTCAGTGACTGGGGATTTCTAGGGTTTCAAGAACAGTCAAGATAAAGAAAGAATTTGAAGAAAATACCATGGGATTTACCTTCGTGGTGGTGTCCGCTGCAAAACCTCAAAGGAAGAGAGCCATTGAAGCATCTTCAGAAAAAGGGTTTCTGGAGAAAAGCTTCAATCCGTTAACAAGAAGAAGGGTTTGTTTGCGCAGGTGATCAGCTACAACTTTTGTGAAGGTCTGAAGCAAGTTTGCTTCAGAACTGAGCAAGATCAGAGGAGGAAGAAAGGTTGAAGACGAAGCAGCTAGGGTTTCAGAAGAGTGAATTCAATAAACAGAAGAAGAGTTCTTGGAACAGTGCCAGTAATTTCTGAGTAATAAGCTTTTAAAGTGATCCACTTAGCTGACCCGTATCCAGCTGAGACCCGCGTGTTGCTACAGTGAGCAACCCGCTGGGTTCCGCAAGAACCACTTCAGTGGAGTGGGCTTTCTTCTCTTTGCACCTCTGGTTTTTTCTTATACACCCTGAAAAAGTAAGAAAAATTAGTAAAATTTTAACATGGTATCATTGAGCTAGATTCAATCAGGGCCTGTTTTCTTTAATTTCTTTAAATTCTGTTGATTTTCTTTAAAGTTCTTTTGTTTTTACACATCACACAGGTGACTGTGTGTGTTGTGCTACTAACTGTGTGTTGAGACTTGTGATTTACAGGATAAAGAAAATGTCTAAAGATATGCAAACACATCCTAGCTTTGGGGCTCAGATTCCTATTCTCAATGGGAAGAATTGGGACAGATGGTGCCACCAGATGAAAGCAGTTTTTGGCTGCCAGGGTGTGCTGGGAATTGTCAGGACTGGTGTGACACCAGTGATAGGACCTGCTACTGCAGAGGAGACTGCAAAGCATGAAGAAGAAATCCAGAAAGATTGGAAAGCATTACATCTAATCCATATAGGATTAGATGACAGTAATTTTGATAGAATTAGGGGAATAGAGAGTGCCAAGGGAGCTTGGGACACTCTGGACGCCTACTATAATGGGGAAACTGAGGCAAAAAAGGAAAAATTGCAAGCCCTTAGAGCCCAATATGAAGCTCTTAAGATGAAGAGTGATGAGGACATTGTCTCATATTGTGGCCGTGTGAAAAAGATTACTAATGCTATGAATCTAAAGGGACACAGTCTTACAGATGAAGAAATCTGTAGAAAAATCCTAAGATCTCTAACTAAACGTTTTTATGTCTGTGTTAACAGTCTAGAAGACACCATAGCTATAGAAGATCTAAAGGTGGAACAGCTTCAAAGTAGATTGGAGGCTAAGGAAATTAGATTGAATTTGATGAATAATGACAGTGATGATGACACAACTTTCTTCATTAAAGGGAAGTCCAAGAAGAAAGGAGGTAAGGGCAATTCTAACAAAAACAACCAGCAAGGTAAAGGTAAGGGGTCTAAACCTAAATCTGGGAATTTTGTGGGAAAGGCTGAGAACTCTAAGTCTAGTGACAACTCTAAGAAAAAGGACAAATCTAATGTACAATGCTATAGATGTGATAAATATGGCCATTATGCTAATGAATGTCCAACTAAACCTAAGTCTAAATCTAATGTGAATGAAGCTAACATAGCAAAACAAGATTCAGATTCAGATAATGAACATGTTGTGTTTTCTATGTTTTCTGAAGAAACAGAGTCAAGTAGTGACTCTGTCACTAATGAAGCTACTGAGATAGAGCCTAAGGAAGACTCTGTCATGACTAAACTTGATCTAACTCTTAGTGAGGACTGTGTTGTACTAGTAGTTACTACCAGTGATGGAAAGACCATCACTGAAACCTGGTATTTAGATTCTGGTTGCTCTAATCACATGACAGGTAATAAAGGGTGGTTAGTTAACTTTGATTCAAGTAAAAGGACTACTATAAGATGTGCTTCTAACCAATCAATAGTATCTGAAGGGGTAGGGGACATACAATTCACTAAAGAAAATGGTCAAGTAATTACTATAAAGGGTGTGTTCTATGTGCCAGGAATCAGCTGTAATCTCATTAGCTTAGGACAACTTGTTGAAAAAGGATTTTCAGTTTTAATGAAAAATTTAAAATTAAAATTGTTTGATGCTAATGAGAAGCTCATTCTGACCACACCTCTTGCTTCCAACAGAACCTTCAAAACCAGCATAAGTGTAACTGAAACTGAATGTCTCAGTGCCACTGCTGATGTTGAAGGTATACTGTGGCACAGGAGGTATGGGCACCTAAACACTAAAAGCCTAAGTGACCTAAGTACTAAAGGGTTAGTAACTGGTCTACCTAAGTTAAGTCTCAGTAAAGAAGCATGTACTAGTTGTTTAAGGGGTAAACAGCCTAGGAAAAGTTTTAAAACTGAGATGAGGTATAATTCTAAAGACCTACTGCATGTTGTTTATTCTGACCTATGTGGACCTTTTGAAACACCCTCTATGGGGGGCAATAAGTATTTCATGACTGTGGTGGATGAGTTTTCCAGGAAGATATGGTTATACTTACTGAAAACTAAAGGAGAAGCCTTTAGTGTGTTTAAAAGGTTCAAGACAATGGCTGAAACACAATGTGGCAGAAAGGTAAAAATACTGAGAACAGATGGTGGGGGTGAGTACACCTCAAAGGAATTTGAGGAGTACTGCACTGCTCATGGTGTTGTGCATGAGGTGACATCACCTTATACTCCTCAGCATAATGGTATGGCTGAGAGGAGGAATAGAACAATCCTGGACATGGCCAGGAGTATGATTAAAGCTAAGGGGCTACCTAATTGGTTGTGGGCAGAGGCAGTGACTACCTCTGTTTACATACTAAACATGTGTCCTACAAAGGGCCTAAGTGGTAAAGTTCCTGAGTGTGTTTGGAGTGGTGACACTCCAAATGTTTCTCACCTAAGGGTATTTGGTTCAATTGTGTTTAGCCATGTACCTAATGGCAAAAGGACTAAGTTGGAGGACAAGGGCATAACCTCTAATCTTGGTAGGGTACCATCCTACTGGGGCTTATAGGTTGCTTAATCCCTCTAACAACAAAATTGAAATTTCTAGAGATGTGGTAATTCTAGAAGATAAACAGTGGTGCTGGAATTCTGTTGAACAGAGTGGTTCAACAGAAAGCTGTGTTGTAAATGATGAAATCCCTACAGAAACTACACCTATGGGTGATGTCTCTGAGGAAGATGAGCCTATGGACAATGAGACAGTTCCAAATTCTCCAGTAAGGGAGGATGACAGTTCTGAGAGTGATGCAGAACCTATTGTACCTAATGTGGAAGAAATTCCTAGGGGTCATAGGCAAAGGCAGCCTCCTAGAAACTTAGCAGACTATGAAATGTTTAATGATGATGAGGTGGATGAGACTGGTAACCTTATCCACCAGGCTATGCTAGTTGATGTAGAGCCTGTGGACTTTAGAGAAGCTCTAAAGGATCCTAATTGGAAAAAAGGCAATGGTTGAAGAGTTGAATTCTATAGAAAAGAATAAGACTTGGACACTATCTGTCTTACCTAAGGATAAAAAGGCCATTTCTGTAAAATGGGTTTTCAAGCTGAAATTGGATCCCAATGGCAACATAGTTAAGCATAAAGCTAGACTTGTTGCTAGGGGGTTCCAACAGAAGCCTGGTATAGACTTTGAGGAGGTTTTCTCACCTATAGCTAGGCATGAGACTATTAGAATGGTCACTGCTTTGGCTTGTAGTAGGGGATGGGACTTACATCATTTAGATGTCAAGTCTGCATTTCTGAATGGTCCTCTAGAGGAACTTGTTTTTATTTCTCAACCTCCTGGTTTTGAAATTAAAGGCAAGGAGGACTTGGTGTGTAAACTCCACAAAGCCCTATACGGTTTAAAACAGGCCCCTAGGGCCTGGAATAAACGAATTGACACATTTTTTTGTAAACAATGGGTTAAAAAAATGCACCACTGAGTTTGGTGTCTATGTCAAAGGAACCCTAGATTCAGATATGTTACTAATTTGTTTGTATGTGGATGATCTATTGGTGACAGGTAGTAAAGTTGCTGAAATAGAGAAGTTCAAATCAGCTATGGAAGCAGAATTTGAAATGACCAATTTAGGGCAGCTAACCTACTTTTCGGGCCTTGAATTCTTATGGAAATCTGAAGGGATAGTTCTACATCAGAAAAAGTATGCTAAAGGAATTCTGGCCAGATTCAAGATGGATGAATGCAATGTGGCACTCAATCCAGCTGAAGGAATACTAGCTAAGAAGGAGGGTGAGAAAGGAAACAAGGTTGATCCTACTCTCTATAGGCAAATCATTGGCTCTTTGAGATATTTGTGCCATACAAGGCCTGATATCCTCTATGCCACTGGCATGGTGAGCAGGTTCATGAATGAACCCCTGCAAATCCACCTAAATGCAGCTAAACGTATACTAAGGTATATACAATGCACCACAAACTTTGGAGTGTTTTTTCCTAAGAAAGGTTCTAAAGGATTTGAGCTTATTGGATATTCTGATTCTGACTGGTGTGGTGACCAGCTAGACAGAAGAAGCACTTCTGGCTATTTTTTCAAGTTTCAAGGGGCCCCAATATGCTGGAGCTCCAAAAAGCAAAGCATTGTTGCTTTGTCTACATGTGAAGCTGAGTATGTGGCAGCATGCAGTGCTGCCACTCAATCTGCTTGGTTGGAAACCTTACTTGGTGAACTTGGAGTTATCCTAACTCAGGTTCCTAAGCTACTGGTGGACAACAAATCTGCCCTTAACTTGGCTAAAAATCCTATTGGCCATGGGCGCACTAAGCATATAGAAACTAGATTTCATTATCTAAGGTCTCAAGTGTCTAATGGTAAACTATGCCTAGACTATTGTCCTACAAAGGAACAATTGGCTGACATTTTTACTAAGCCACTAAAAGGTGAGCAGTTTTCTAAACTAAGGAGAGATTTAGGAGTAGTTGCTTTTAAACTTTAAAGGGCAACTTTTAATGTCAGGCTCAGAGGCATGTTCTGAGTATTTTGGTTCTAAGGCTAACACAGGGGCTTGTCCTGGTTAAGTTGCTCTCCTAAGTTTAGGTCCTGTAGTGTTTCTGTTCTTGTACTCACCTACGTTTGTAACAGTTTGGCTTAAGGGAGGATGTTGAGTTTGGTTTAATCCAAACTGATCAACAACCTAGGCATTGTAGACTGCCCTATAAAACAATCAGAGAGCAGTCTACACCAGAAGTTTAATAAGCAAAAATAAACTCTCAACAGCTTTATAAAAACAGTTTGGTTTTACAAAAAATATTAGTTGAAAGTTTGTTAAAGTTTGTTACAACTGAAACCTGGTGGTTTATTCAGTTGGAAGTTGTTAACTCTACCTAACAATCTCCCAACTGACATGTCCACTATGTGCCTAAAGTGTATATAAAACACTTAGTAGTTCACAGATTATGTACAGAGAAATTACAATTCAAAGTGTGAATAAAAAATAAGTCTTTACATTTGTTCCTTTCTCTTCTTCTCCGTGTGTGTGCTTTTTCTTTCTGCTATCTGCATTTTTTCCTTTCCTGAGTGTGTGAGTTCTGGTTTCTTGACAAGTGGTTGAGAAACACCTCACAACAAGAGAGAAAAGTGAATGAGTGTTATTTCAGTGACTGAAATACGCAAAGTAAAAAAGAAAATTTACAAAAAGGTGAAGAGAAAGGTTACCTTTGTGATCTCAGGTGGAGATCCTCTGAGTTGATGCTGAGCCTGTTTCGTGAAGGAACACAGGTACAGTTCTCATACAGCAGAAAAACAAAACACTAATTAGGTTTTTTTGAGTCATCACAGACAAAAACAGGTAAACTGAAAAAGCAAGGCAACAATAGTCTCAAATACCTTGTGTTTGTCGTCGTGGTGCAATCCGCAGCAAAACCTAGCCCAGAAACAGCAAGAAAGATCAAGTCAGTGACTGGGGATTTCTAGGGTTTCAAGAACAGTCAAGATAAAGAAAGAATTTGAAGAAAATACCAAGGGATTTACCTTCGTGGTGGTGTCCGCTGCAAAACCTCAAAGGAAGAGAGCCATTGAAGCATCTTCAGAAAAAGGGTTTCTGGAGAAAAGCTTTAATCCGTTAACAAGAAGAGGGGTTTGTTTGCGCAGGTGATCAGCTACAACTTTTGTGAAGGTCTGAAGCAAGTTTGCTTCAGAACTGAGCAAGATCAGAGGAGGAAGAAAGGTTGAAGACGAAGCAGCTAGGGTTTCAGAAGAGTGAATTCAAGAAACAGAAGAAGAGTTCTTGGAACAGTGCCAGTAATTTCTGAGTAATAAGCTTTTAAAGTGATCCACTTAGCTGACCCGTATCCAGCTGAGACCCGCGTGTTGCTACAGTGAGCAACCCGCTGGGTTCCGCAAGAACCACTTCAGTGGAGTGGGCTTTCTTCTCTTTGCACCTCTGGTTTTTTCTTATACACCCTGAAAAAATAAGAAAAATTAGTAAAATTTTAACAGCTTAGTCCTTTTCCATCGCTCAAGTAAGCACCTTCATACTGCAAAATGATTAAGATTAAGGGAACCATATTTCAAATAGGTAATAGATTCATTGATCATATTAATACATTATCTATACGTACCAAGATGTAATTTTTTTTGACAACAAAGATGTAATTGATTTGTCAATAAAAAGATGTAATTGATCATATATATGATATATGAAGAAATAAATTACCTGGTAAGCAGAAGAAGAAGTTCCAAAGAGGAAGTTGGTGGGTAACGGAGATTGGTCCAGCCCATTTGAGAGAGCTGTAAGGGGACATGACATGAACAGAATAATCAAAGGTATTAGGATTTTTTTTTTGTACTCCCATCATTTCCCTATATACCCCCACAATAAATTTTAAGATGAAAATACCCATTGTAAAATTGACTTAAATCGGATCTACCTTTGGGGAGGTAGATCCGATTCACAAAAGTAAAATGCAGATTTATGTATATCCGATTAGAATTAGTGGGGGGGAAATCAGATATAGCTTCAGTGAGGTATATCCGCTTTGCAATTAACAAAGGGATATATACCTATCAGTGGGGGTATGTCCGCTTTGTTAAAATGCAAATCGGATTTACCTCCCTGATAGGTAAATCCGATTTGTACTAAATTCGGCGGGTAGGATTTGTCTGTCAATGTTGATCAACGGTGTAGATTGCACCGACAATATCAACGGTTGATAATCATTGACGAATTCTATAAATACCCATTGCCAACCTCATTCTTTTCACTCAAAAATTTCACTCTCACTTGCTTATTTCACTCATCCAAAATGGAGAAATGCCTCACTCAACGCTCAGATGACAATAGGCTTTGCGGTATACATCATCGGGGCGAAATTACGATGAGAGACGATGGTGTACACTTCTGGAGTCCTCAGCCGGTGTTATGCCGAATCCACCGCGGCATGGGGTTTGGAGGTTTGAAGGATAAAGTGTGGTCCAATGTTCAAGTGACTGGTGACGACCGTGACGTCACTAGTATCACTTATCGCAAGCCCTATCTTGGAGACGATGGCCGCGTTTCCTTCTCGTCCATGACAATCAAGACTGACGAAGACGTGGTGAACATGTTAAACATCCATGACACGCTTCAGGGGTATAAGCCGTTGGAGCTATACGTGGAAACTCAACGGAGTGTGAATGAGATTTTACGTCGTCTTCGACGACCAGAATTTTAGGAAAATGTATCTGCCTATTGTTATTGTAGTTGGTTATGTTTTATCTTTTATCGTATGAATGAAATCGAAATTTTAATGAAACTCCACAAATATAATAAACCAGAAATAATAAGAATCAAGTCATAAAAAAATAGTTCAAGCATACAATCACACAAAACCCCCTAGTCACGCCCCGGTAGCATATCCAGCAACCGGGTGAGGCGAGCGTATGTCTGACTACCCATCCTAATGTCTCAGCTCCGAAGCCCCCTTCGAATCTCCTCCTCCACAATCTCTAGCAAATCTGGCTGTACTGGTGGTGCAGCTGGCTGTACTGGTGGTGATGCAACCCGTAAGAGTCTAGGAATAGATGCTCTCACATACCAATGTATGTAGCCTGGAGCAACCTGACCCAACTCCTCAGCAGGATAAGTAGTATGCAAAACCTCCTCCACCACAGGCATATAATGTGCAATCCGAAAAATGCAGTCTGCATGGCTCGGACGACCAGTAAGAGGGTGACGTGGGATGACCTGCACCTACCCAAACTGTTTGAGGCACCTATCTGCCATGTAGGAAACAGTGAAGTCTCCCCAGCTGATGTGTCCCCTGTATAATGAGACATGCTCAAAGTCTCTATCGTCACAGTGCTCCTCAAACGGTCGCCAGCAGACATCATCCGAGGTCAGCGCATCAATCCTCTGCCTGTATACCCCTAGCTTCACTCCATCTGTCTTCTTCTTCCTCCACCGCTCACACAGTGCTCCATACCGGATCTCTCAATATAACGGAACAAACATGAGATGATAGCCCAGTGAATAGAGGAGGCTGCTCCTCATGCTGCTGAGGCTGATGGTAGGGCTCCTCCTGGTACTGCTGATACTGCTGCTGATAATACTGCTGCTGGTAGTCCTCAGGCATAGAATGGCCCTCAGACATAGAATGCTCATCAAGAGGGTGCCTCTGCTGGCCCTCCTCATAGTGATAGTCTGGGGCTGGGGCCCCCTCCACCTGCTGATACTGCTGCTGTCGGCTACGCCGGGTAGACGCATGTCCCTCAATCCTGTGGCGGGTGCGTGTATTGGGAGCAGTTGCGAGGCCTGACCCGAGGACTCCCCTAGATACCTATTGGACACTGGAAAAAAAACAAATTTAAAAAAAAACACAAAAAACACAAATCGGATCTAGCTGTATCCGATGCGAAATCGGATATAGGTAGATACGATGAGAAATCAGACATACCTAGTTCCGACTTACTGTTTCTGCGTGTTCTGAGGAAGATCGGATTTATGTAGATCCGATGGCAAATCGGAAATAGCTCTCTCAAGGGTAAATCCGATTCTCTCAGTAAACTTTCTGGTCAAACGGATGCAAGTGAAAAATGGTAAATGTTTTGTAAATTTGTAAAAATTTTAAGGGTATTTTCGTCTTTTCGTATGGTCTGTGGGGGGGGGGGGGGGGTATATAGGGATATGATGGGGGTAGAAAAAAAACCCAAGGTATTATCTCCAGAAACAACGCTCTCAATAATGTGAAGTGGTTGAGGAGTGGCTGGATGAACGTGGTCCAGAAAATGGAGGGGTGCTAATAGAAACTACAACTTTAGAAAAAAAAGGAAATAAAGAAGAAAAAAATAAAGAAAAAAGGGAAGAATAAAAAGGAGGGGCAATGTGGTAATTATGTCGTAGAAGAAAAAAGGGTCACGGTTGGATTGGTTAATGAGTATGGAAGGAAACTTATTCCCTCCCTCATGGCGTCGTCGCCTCAAAGCAGTGGAGGTGGGGTTTGTCGTAAAAATCCAATTTCGCAAGTCTCGTGGTCTGCCAGTTGCGATGGGGGTAATGAGTGGATGCAAGAAGTATCAATTGGTGACTCTGAGATCAGGAAAGGGAATGAAAGGGTGATTGTGGAACACGAAGTTTCGTTGGCCAAAAAGATTTGGAACATTGCTATCGATGAACTGGGGGTTAATGGAGAGGGTAGTGATGATATATTCAGGAAGAAGATCCAAGCATTGGAGCATAGAGATCAGGCAGCAAAGGCCAAGAAGGAGGAAAAAAGTAAGTCTCAATGAAGTTAATGACATTTAACATGCGAGGGTGGGGGGTGCCGCTAAAAGTAGGCGCCTGAAAAGCTGCTTAGTTGCAGGTGAGTTTGACTGTTGTTTTTTGCAAGAAACGAAAATAAGCAACTTGACTAGTAGAATGATTGGGAGCATTTGGGGGGATTCGAATTTTGATTGGGTGAACAAGAATGCTAGTGGTCAATCAGGGGGTTTGTTATGTGTATGGAGGTCCGACAGTATGGATGTACAATTCACTTTTTCCGGCGAACATTTCGTGGGAGTTGGAGCGCTAATCAATGGTAAATTATGTTATATGGTGAACGTTTACTCAGCATGCAATATGATCGGAAAGAGACGTTTGTGGGATGATTTGAGGGGACTGAAGGGGGAGTTTGATGTTGGCGAGTGGTGTATTGCGGGTGACTCTAATGCTATTGTGTCTAGAGAGGAGAGGAAGGGGTGTTCAGCAAGTTTTAATCAGGTAGAAATGAGGGAATTTGCAGCTTTCATCGATGACATGGAGTTGGTTGATATGCCGGTTTTGGGGAAAAAATTCACATGCTTTGGTTCCGATGGAAGGGCAAGTCGCATTGATAGAATCTTGGTGTCAGAGGGGTTGGTGTCAGCATGGAATATCTCAGCACAATGGGTTGGAAACAGAGAGATCTCGGATCATTGTCCAGTATGGTTGTTGGGGTAATCAGCGAATTGGGGCCTGAAACTGTTTAAATTTAATAATTGTTGGATCGAACATGATGGCTTTATGAAATTTGTGGAGGAAAGCTGGAACTCGTGTACTGTGAAAGGTAGGGGGATTATGTTGTAAAAGAAAAACTTAAATGGTTGAAAGGAAAACTGAGGGAGTGGAATAGAGACGTTTTCGGATATAAAGACCTCCAAGTTGAGAAGATTGTGTTGGAGCTGAATGCTTTAGAAGAGGCGGCCACTAACAGGGGCCCTAACAACGATGCTTAGAGGAAATTGTTAGGGGAATCCCTTTGGAAAGAATTATACGCCAAAGAGAGTTTGTTAGCGCAAAAATCGAGGGCGAAGTGGATAGCGGAGGGAGATTCAAATAGTAGATATTTTCATGCTTGTGTAAGAGGTAATAGACGGCGAACTCAAATTCTCAAATTGAAGATGAATGAATGGGTTGAGGATGTGGATGGTATTAAAGGGGTAGTCAGAGATCATTTTGAGGCGAGCTACAAGGAGGAAATGGAGGTAAGGCCGAAACTTGATGGTGTTGGTTTCAAACAAATCTCAAGGGAGGAGAATGATATGCTTACGGTGCCAATCTCTATGGAAGAAGTAAAGGAAGTAGTATGGGAATGTGATGGTAATAAAAGCCCGGGACCGGATGGGTTTAATCTTAATTTTATCAAATGTAGTTGGGAGATTATTAAAGCGGATTTGATGGCTTTCATAGTGGAATTTCAGTGGAGTGCTATGCTATCTAAGGTGGTGAGCGCCTCTTTCTTGGCTCTTATTCCAAAAATAAATGCCCGCAAGGGCTTAATGAGTATAGACCCATTTCGCTCATTGGATGCTTGTACAAAATTTTGTTAGAAAAGGGTGTGAAGCAAACAGCTATACCGGTTTTAAGGTAAGTGATCAACTCTCCATTTCCTTGATACAATTTGCGGATGATACTATATTCTTTTGTGATGGGAAAGATAGGAGTATTTGGTGTTTAAAAGAGATATTGCGAAGCTTCGAGTTGGTTTCCGGTCTCAAGGTGAACTTCACGAAAAGTAACATCTTAGGAGTTAATATTCAGCAAGAGGTACTTGATGGTGTCTCCAATTTTCTAGCTTGCAACATGGGATCCTTACCATTTAAGTTCTTGGGGGTTCCGGTTGGTGCAAGTCCGAGAAGAGTTTCAACTTGGCAATATGTGATAGATAATATAAAGGCTAGACTCAATAGTTGGAGAAGCAAGCAACTCTCATTGGGTGGAAGAGTAACACTCATAAATTCGGTACTTTCGTCCCTTCCTTTGTATCTTTTCTCATTTTATAAAGCTCCAAAAAAGGTGATTAGTGAAATTGTTAAGTTGCAAAGGAGGTTTTTGTGGGGTGGCGATGGAGATAATAAAAAAATGGCTTGGGTCAAATGAGATGTGATTTGTTTACCCAAAGATAGAGGAGGGCTCGGGGTAAAAAATCTAGAGGCGTTTAACTTGGCACTTTTATCTAAATGGAGGTGGAGGTTTCTAGTGGATGGGGAGGATTGTATTTGGAAGAAAATATTATTACACAGATATGGAATGGTGAGTTCATGGGATGGAGTCGTTGGAAATGGAGGAGAATGGATAAGGTCTTCCTTATGGTGGAGGGACTTAAAATCATTAGGAGCTGGTACAAATTTACCAATGGCTTGGTTCAATGAATTAGCTAAAAAGAAGCTTAGAGATGGCTCAACAATTAATTTTTGGACAGATATATGGCTGGGAAGAGAATCATTTGAGGGGCTGTTCCCGACTCTTTTTATCAGTATTGCGCAGAAATATGCGAAGGTGACTGAGATGGGTTCGTGGGAGGCGTTGGGTTGGTCTTGGAAGTTGCCTCGGGTTGATGGTTTTTCAGCAGAAGTGGCGAGTTCTGCTGCTGAACTCCCGGCCTTGCTGCTGGGCGTTACTCCAGCACGCGATTCTGGCGATAAATGGCGTTGGCTACCCGATACTTCACGTGGTTTCACTGTGAAACAATGCTATGGATGGCTGGCTCTATTTCTTGCAGGTGATAATGGTGACATGGAGGACCAATTGGTTGAAGCTTGCAAGAAATTATGGAGGAGTGATGTGCCTTCAAAAATCCTTATTTTCAATTGGAGGTTACTACGAAATAAACTAGCTACTCGGGATGCATTGGCAAGAAGCGGCGTGTTGGATTCAACACATGAACGTTGTTGTGTGTTGTGCATCAAAGAAGAGGAATCGGTGTCCCATTTGTTTTTTTATGTGAGGTGGCTAGAGAAGTTTGGAGATTGGCGCTAAGATGGCTAGGATTACCATTGTCTATGGGAAATGGAGCGGTGGATAATTTTGTTGAATTTGGTAAATTATTGAAAGGCAAGAAGAGAAGGAGGGTTAAATGTTAACAATTTGGCAAGTGTACCAATTGTCGCAAGTAATACAATTTATCGGTAAGAACCGGTCGATCCACAGGGATTGCGCGTCGACAACAATAGCAAATTTGTAAATTCGTAGATTGTAGATAGGTGATTAATCGAGTATTTGGTAACAGAATACGAACGTGAATTAATAATGCAAGAAAAACGACTAGGGATCGAATCCTCTCACCTCGCCTATCACATGAACCTCAGCCAATTCAAGTTAATTATTCAATTTCTAGATTCAATTCACCAATTTAGGTCAAGGGCAATTCCTTGTCTCAAGACCCCTATTACCCTAAGAGTTACCCTAATTCCTTAGGTGAGTCATGCCAGAGGGTAACGCATTAAGATTAAGAATTAATAAGAATTCACATAAGCTATCACATATTCCTATGGTGATTACTAGCATGTGATCTAAATACCCAATTTCCAGCTACTAATTCATATCCCTATGCAATCACTAGCCTGGATCATCGCAATTATCATATGTAATTGAAAAGCGTTAAGAACATAGGTAATTAGACAAGCAAATCGAATAACAACTGAATTAACTAAATCAATGGTTCACATGGTAGGTTTGGGAGATTCATCTCTCCCTAATCTAAAGAATTAGTTACAAATCATCCTAAGGGTGGAAACCAACATAGAATAGAAAACAAACATAAAGGAAGACATTTAGAACCTTCAATCCCTTGTTCCCAAGTGGTGAGAAGGCTCCAAATTCGCACCTCCAGCTGCTCCAAATCGTAGCTCCAATCCCCAAAACGAAGTGTATTGCAAAATTCCTGAAACAACTTTAAAAACCCTAATTTTTACGCACCATCGCGATGCGGCCCGTGGCCGTCGCGTCGCGACAAATGACAGAAACTTCAGGTCTCGCAAAACTGCTCCAGGTCGCGTCGCGAATCCCTCCTGGTCGCGACGCGAGAAATGACAGAAAGTTTTGGCTTGTAAAGATTCCTCCACATCGCGTCGCGAACACTCCTGGTCGCGACGCGAAGAATGACAGAAAGTTCTGATTTACCAAAATTCCTCTAGATTGCTGCATTTCCGGGCAAGTGTCTGGTTCGCCGAAAGATGCCACAACCAATTAAGAGGTCTTCAAGTCCATTTAGCTCCAAAAGTGAAGGAATAACTTACAATTGAACTTCCTACTACAATGATCTAAAACTGAACTAAATCCCAGATAATGACTGTTATACAATAAAAACCCTGCACAATTGGTCCTAAAAATGCCTAACTTATATCATATGACTGGGAGTCAACACAACCCCAAACTTAAACTTTTGCTTGTCCTCAAGCAAACAATCAATTCAGACTGTGGCTGCTTTTCTATTTAGATGTTACATATAATACATCAACCTTAAACACATCAGCACATCAATTATCATCATCAATCTAATACAGTGGCATGACAACTGAATTGGAAATACCGAATCATAGGCAGGCAGCATTCTCAAGTTTTCTCTGTACGCACATCTCACCAGTGTTTCACTCTTGAGGTGTTTTGGGTATTCACTCAATTCACAGTACCTGCATCATCGTTTCATAGGCTTGACAGAGTTCTATATCATTTTAAACAAATGAAATGCATACACACATTTTGAGGACTTTAAGGGTTATAGCGGGGCTTAGGTAAGGGTGGATACATTTGGATAAGTAGGTTGCACTTGGAGTTAGGCCTACCTCTCTTTTTGTCAATTTCACGCAATATTCACCCATTTTCCCCAAAGCATATAGCAAAACAAGAGAAGGAAATTATTTATTTATTTTTCTTTTTTTTTATATGTATATATATACATATGTATATGTATTTTTTTTTCTTTGTTTTCTTGTTCCTTCTCTTGTATACCACCCCAAACTTAGTAGGTTGCTATTCCACGAGCAACCCCAAACTTAAGACTTTCCCCACTCTCACAGCTTTTGTTACCTAACTCCAAGTTAAGAATTCACTAGGCTATGATTGTCAGAGAAACAACATACAATTTTTTAACAACAGGCTCAGAGGGGCTAGCAGAGGATAAACATTAATAGGTTGGCTTGAAAGGCTCAGGGGTGCCAAAAGAATTGCCTCAGTGTGTATGAAAATCAAATGCAAAAAATAATTAAGCACAATGTCAAGTTCTGCAGACTAATGCAAGCAAGGAATACACACACAATATAAAAGAACGTGTTTAGGCTCAAACCTCACAGTTGGGATCATAGAGATGGAACTTGAGAGATGCTGCTTACAGATGATAAGGAACTTCCGCAACGTTTGTCATGACCCCTGCTATTACTTGATGATAAAACTTGAAGTGCGAGCGTCAAAAGGAAAATGCAAACATGCGACCCTAAATGCCACGGGTCATCACTATTGAAGCTGCTTTAACAAGACAAAACAAAATATAGGGCAGTGTTGCCCCACTATCACAGAGTAAGTTATAATCAGTAGTACAGACCAATGTGCGAAATAAAGTCAAAATAGGGCGAAATACAACCAACAGTGCAAAATAAAAATAAAAGATGTCTGAGTAAAACAGGAAAATAAATGAGCCTCCTGCTCATGGGAAGGAAATGTGCTCCTCCAAATACTCGTCTCCGGAAAGAAGTGGATCCTGGGGGACCTGCTGCTGCTCTGCATGTGGGACTGATGAAGATGAAGCTGCGGCTGCTCTGTTCTCGGCCATGTACTCCTCAGCAGCACGGTGGACTCTGTATGATGCCAGGTGTGAAGTATCTATGCCCTGTTGCTGCAATGACAGAGACGACCCGCACCAGCTGGCCATGAGGAGGTCATACTGGAAAGAGGAGTCGGTCTGAAACTGCTCCCTGTAAGATGGGCCTGCTGGCTGCTGTGGTGCTGGAGGTGCTGGCTGCTGTGGTGCTGCTCCATCTAAGGGCCCCTCGGGCTGCTTCAAGATCCATGCTGCTGTGATACCCTCCCTGGGGTCGGTGAGAAGATCATCTGGGTACTCCGGGCAGCCCTGCTGTCTACATAAAGCATGGATGATAGAACAGTGCCCCAATCTAGCCCTAGGACATCTGGCAATCTCTGCAATACTAGCTGAAATGGCTCTCCCCAGATTGACCCTCTGGCCTCTCATGATAGCTTGTAGTCCCATTGCTACCTTCGTCTTGACATCAGTGGAATTGGAGCAGGAAATGATAGATTGATTAAAGAAATTGTTCCAGGCCTTAGGAATTGCCTTCAGAGCCATATTGCAAAAGCGGCGGGGATAGTCTTGACCAATCGGACCAATAAGATGTCTGTCCCAGGCTGCTCCTTGACGACATAACTCTCTCAGCAAACCCTCATAATCGTGTGCCCCTTTGTTATCCCAAGCATCCATCATGGCACAATTAGCAGTAGTGGGAAGCCCGAGGAGACTGTTGATGGTAGCAGGAGAGTAGGACACCTCTCTTCCCCTCACCACTGAAACTCTATTGTCTTCATCTCCATAGGCATTTGCATAGAATTCCCTCACCAAACTTTGATTAGCTTGTTTGATCATTGAGTTGAGCGAGAGCCAACCCAATTCCCGGAGAGTGGAAGTAATGATGGGGAATTCCCCCGTGCTGAGGTTAAAGGCCCTTTCTGGATTTATCTTTTTCCCTTTGACCACTTGGTGGTACCTCTCCTCATGTACGGGGGACCTGAATCTGTCAACCTCAACTGCGGGGTCCCCTCGCCTTTTCTTGGAGGTGCCTGCTTTGCTTTTCTTCATCATTTCTGCTTACCTGTAATGTCCTGTAAAAATTTAAAACAACCAGAATCCAGCACCAATCGTTAGTTCTCGGTGGGTCCTTGGTGTGGGCCCCACTCCAGCAGAGAAAAATAATCAACAGGCAAAACATAGTTTCTGGACTCAAAGTCATCTACCCTAAGGTTGTGAATATGTTCAAAATTAGAAACGGGCCAGCACCCCAAAACAGACTCTACTTAGACATTTCCACAAACAAAAGAGTTGCTTAGCCAAAACTCATAGGAGTAAATTCACAAACACTTGGTGAGCACCAAAAACTTCATTGAAGCATTTAAACAAACACCTTTCGTGCAATGAAAATTAACAAGAGTCCAACCCCAATTTGATTTAACACCCCTCCTTATTCAGAAATAACAACAAGCATGCAATGTAAAGGGGTGGGGGACAACAATCCAGCTCTTAATTCAACCCCAAATTCGCAATTCGTTACCCCCCAAAGTCATGAAAACTAACTAAGAACATTGCAAGTTTAAAGATGGAGATGGAGGAGAATTGTTACCTGGAGATGGAGAAGGGGAAGAATCCGTGAAAGTGTGCAAATTCACCACAAAATAAAAGCAAAACAGTAATAGGGAATTTGGGGGGAGAGCCAATCCAGAGAAAAAGTAAGGTGAAATTTTTTTTTTTTTTAAGAACACTGGTTTGTGTTCGGACTGTCCAGTTTCTGGGCTAAATTACGTTACATCGCGACGCGGCCCGTGTATATCGCGTCGCGAGATTACACATAACCGTTACGGTTTCGAAAATTTTAAACCGTCGCGACGCGAGACGCCTTTCTTCGCGACGCGAGAAATGGCAGAAACATTTGCTGGGCAATTTTTCAACCAATCGCGACGCGGCCTAACATGCTCGCGACGCGAAATAGACCAGAACAGTTTTTCTTTTGAAATTACTTCCTGTCGCGACATGAACTTGACCGAACACAAACTTTTCTTCCCATTCCTTAGGGGGCAAAAATAAAGTGGATTAAAGACTGGAATTAAAATTGAAATAAGACTTGGTACCTCAGTGGGTTGCCTCCCACACAGCGCTTCTTTAACGTCACTAGCTTGACGGTTCAGAAGATATCTCACATTGGCCCCGGTGGAGCCTTTTGCTCTTCCAGTGCCCCATTCACAGCTCCTTCCAATCTTTCTCCATTGAATTCCCAGCCAGGCTCTACCACTACTTCCTTTAGATCAACCCACTTGCCCGGTGACTTGTCTGGTGAAGAGTGAATGTGCTTTCTGTTTTTGGCTGTTATCTGGGGTTCCTCAATACTATAGCACCCTTCCTTTTTCTCCTCCTTTCTTGCTGTCTTGATCACCTTTAGGGTCACCTCTTCCTCTTGCACTCTCAGCTTCACCGTCCCATCGGCTACATCTATGACAGCTCTACTAGTGGCTAGGAAAGGTCTTCCCAAAATGAAAGGGATGTCATTCTCCCCATCCATTGAACTCTTGACCTCAGTGTCACCATCCAACTGCAGGATCACAAAATCTACCGGGAAGAGGAATTTTCCTACCTTTACCAGGACATCCTCCACAATACCATACGGATACCTTATTGACCTATCAGCCAGTTGCAAGGTCATGTGAGTCGGTTTGACTTCACCTCCCCCAAGCTTTTTCCACATTCCCAAGGGCATTAGGTTTATGCTTGCCCCCAAGTCACAGAGTGCCTTTTCTACAGTGACATCACCAATTGAACAAGGAATGGTGAAGCTTCCTGGATCCTTCAGCTTAGGGGGCATTTTGTTTTGAATGATAGCACTGCACTCCTCTGTAAACGCTACCGTTTCGTTCTCCTTCAACCTTTTCTTTTTTGTCAATAACTGTTTCATAAACTTCGCATAGACCGGCATCTTTTCCAGGGCGTCAGCAAAAGGTATATTGATCTGGAGGCTTCTGAACACCTCCATGAACTTTGAGAACTGCTCATCCTTCTGATTTTTCCTGCTCACCTGAGGATAGGGCAGTTTCATGTACGCTGGAATTTCTTTGGGTTCCACTTGAAAGTTGTCTTTCCCCGCTTCCTCATTCTCTTCATTTGCTTTCTTTTCCCTGGGCTTGGTTACTTCAGACGGTTCCAACTCCTTACCACTTCTCAGATGGATGGCATTGCAATTCCCTTTTCTCGGGTTATCCACAGTGTTGGCAGGGAAACCACTTTTGGATGTGTCCGCAAGTTGCTTCGATAACTGACCAATCTGTACCTCCAAATTTTTCACTGATGCTTCATGGTTTTTCTCCATGTTTTTCATTACCTGCTCTTGAGCTTGGAAGGTATTTTTGGTCATTTGCATGAACTGTGTCAAGGCATCCTCCACCCGAGAAGGTGGTTTCTGTTGTTGATTGGCAGGTGCCTGAGGCTGTTGTTGGTTGGAACTCGTGCCGTCATTGTTATTCTTCCAAGAGAAATTGGGATGATTCTTCCACCCTGGATTATAGGTGTTAGAAAATGGATTCCCGCCTTGTCTTTGGAAGTTTCCCATATAATTGGCCTGTTCCAATGCTTCTCCATAAGCTGCACAGTCACCTTCGTGGGATTCCCTACCACAATAATTGCACCCACCTGCTTGTACTGCCTGCACTGTTGCTGGAGCTTTTGAGCCTACTTCACATGCTGCAGCTAATTGCTTAGTGAGAGCCTCGATTTGCATGGTCATTAGTTTCTGTTGGGCTAACACTGCGCTGTTTGAATCAAGCTCCAGCACACCTTTCTTTTTGTCAACCCCTCTATCATTTTGGATCCTGTACTCATTGGAAGCCATGTCTTCAACCAACTGTTTGGCTTCTTCCCAAGTCTTTGTACCTAAGGATCCTCCAGCTGAGGCATCCAACATCATTCTTGTTTGTGGTCTCAGCCCATGGCAAAAGGTTTGTAACTGAAGGAAATCTTCTATGCCATGGCCAGGACACTTCTTGAGTAGTAGCTTGAATCGTTCCCAAGAGTCATACAACGATTCGGACTCTCCCTGTGTAAAATTGGAGATATCAGCTCGTTTCCTTATGAACTTCGAAATTGGGAAGAACCTCTCCAAGAACTTGTTCTCAAGGTCATTCCAAGTGTTGATTGTTCCTGGGAGAGTGTTCAGCCAATCCTTGGCCCTCCCTGTGAGAGTGAAAGGAAACAACCGGACTTTCTTTGCACTATCGGTTACTCCCTCCGGGTGTGTAGTCCCGCAGATCTCGTAGAATTGAAACAAGTGCTGATTAGGGTCTTCGGCATCCGACCCAGAGAATTGCTCTGATTTCAAGGCTGTGAGCACAGAGGATTTGATATCAAACTGGGCCACGCCCACTGGTTGAAATGCTAATGCTTGGGCACCTTGATTTCTTCGCCCGAAATCACCTAGAGTACGTCGGGGTGGAGGATCAGCCATCTCTTCCTCCTCACTAGAAAACTCTTCCGGTACAGCTGTAGAAGTTGATTGTACCTGTGACAATTCTCTTGCTTGCTGCTTGGCGAGCTTAGCCTTTCTTCGATTTGCCTTTGCTAGCTTTTCAATTTCCGGATCAAACAAGAGTTCTTGTGGACCCTTGCTCCGCATGCACAAATCTCTGAAACACTGAAGCAAACGTCAACAAATTCAAGGAACCAACAAGTAGCAAAAATTAAGTAACTAAAATTAAACAAAAACTAAAAATCTAGAATTAACGCGTTTGCCTTGTCGACAACAAAGTCAACAATCCCCGGCAACGGCGCCAAAAACTTGTTAACAATTTGGCAAGTGTACCAATTGTCGCAAGTAATACAATTTATCGGTAAGAACCGGTCGATCCACAGGGATTGCGCGTCGACAACAATAGCAAATTTGTAAATTCGTAGATTGTAGATAGGTGATTAATCGAGTATTTGGTAACAGAATACGAACGTGAATTAATAATGCAAGAAAAACGACTAGGGATCGAATCCTCTCACCTCGCCTATCACATGAACCTCAGCCGATTCAAGTTAATTATTCAATTTCTAGATTCAATTCACCAATTTAGGTCAAGGGCAATTCCTTGTCTCAAGACCCCTATTACCCTAAGAGTTACCCTAATTCCTTAGGTGAGTCATGCCAGAGGGTAACGCATTAAGATTAAGAATTAATAAGAATTCACATAAGCTATCACATATTCCTATGGTGATTACTAGCATGTGATCTAAATACCCAATTTCCAGCTACTAATTCATATCCCTATGCAATCACTAGCCTGGATCATCGCAATTATCATATGTAATTGAAAAGCGTTAAGAACATAGGTAATTAGACAAGCAAATCGAATAACAACTGAATTAACTAAATCAATGGTTCACATGGTAGGTTTGGGAGATTCATCTCTCCCTAATCTAAAGAATTAGTTACAAATCATCCTAAGGGTGGAAACCAACATAAAATAGAAAACAAACATAAAGGAAGACATTTAGAACCTTCAATCCCTTGTTCCCAAGTGGTGAGAAGGCTCCAAATTCGCACCTCCAGCTGCTCCAAATCGTAGCTCCAATCCCCAAAACGAAGTGTATTGCAAAATTCCTGAAACAACTTTAAAAACCCTAATTTTTACGCACCATCGCGACGCGGCCCGTGGCCGTCGCGTCGCGACAAATGACAGAAACTTCAGGTCTCGCAAAACTGCTCCAGGTCGCGTCGCGAATCCCTCCTGGTCGCGACGCGAGAAATGACAGAAAGTTTTGGCTTGTAAAGATTCCTCCACATCGCGTCGCGAACACTCCTGGTCGCGACGCGAAGAATGACAGAAAGTTCTGATTTACCAAAATTCCTCTAGATTGCTGCATTTTCGGGCAAGTGTCTGGTTCGCCGAAAGATGCCACAACCAATTAAGAGGTCTTCAAGTCCATTTAGCTCCAAAAGTGAAGGAATAACTTACAATTGAACTTCCTACTACAATGATCTAAAACTGAACTAAATCCCAGATAATGACTGTTATACAATAAAAACCCTGCACAATTGGTCCTAAAAATGCCTAACTTATATCATATGACTGGGAGTCAACATTAAACACCTCATATGGATGGCGGTAACGTGGTGCCTATGGAGGTCAAGGAACAGTGTTTTATTTAGGGGAGAAGTGGCATCGGTCACGAATATTTTCCATGGCGTGAAGCTTACCTCTTGGGGGTGGTTCATGGCGAGGAGTGGGAAGAACCGTGGGATCTCATGGGTGCATTGGTTAAATTGCCCGATGGGGTGTTTTCTTTCTTTGTAACTCCAAGACGTTATGTAACAATTTTATGGTGTTCTTGGGGTACTCTTTCCTCCTTGGGTCTTTTTCCCAATGGGCTTTGGCCTTTGGAGGTTTTAATGAGGCCCCGTCATTGTAAGGGTTGGTGCACCCCTTGTGCCTTCTTTTATAATGACAAAGTTGCTTATCTAAAAAAAACGCTTTCAATAATGTATAGAATGTCATTGCAATGGGCTTGGCATAGCGCATGTGTATTTAATATATATATATATATATATATATATATATATATATATATATATAGAGAGAGAGAGAGAGAGAGAGAGAGAGAGAGAGAGAGAGAGAGAGAGAGAGAGAGAGAGAGAGAGAGAGAGAGAGAGAGAGAGTTAGGATATATTGACACCAAGTGTCAAACTTAACAACTTACACCAATTAACCGTTGAATAACATCATATTAACCTTGTGATCAAGTATATCAAATTTCAAAAAAATTGGATACTCATACGTGTGTTATTTAACAACACGCATTTGCTTATCTTTTAAATAACATATTTGCCATCGAAATCGAGTAGTGCGATAGACCGTCAAATAACTTTGGATTTTTATGAAATTTGACATATATGATCTCAAAGATAATATCACGTTATTCAACGGTCAGATTGATAAATTTCATTTTATGCGCGAAGTTATTAGTTGGTGTAAGTCACTAAGTTTTACACCTGGTGTCAATATATCCTAACTCATATATATATATATATATATATATATATATATATATATATATATATATATATATATATATATTCAGAAGAAAAAGAAAAAGAGCATCCATGCAGGCGCATGTGTATTTAATATATTGCCAGCATATATATGTAAGTATTCAGAAGAGAAAGAGCGCGGTCTTTCATTTCGTGATTCTTGTACAAATTAATGAAAGATATGACATCTAAGCATGGAATATTATAATTAAATTTTTAAATTACTAAATAATCCTGGACTTACACCGTTAATTGCTGTTACCCAATTGGTCTTCAAGCTTGTCAAATTTCTTGGATGATGATGATGAACACTTTTACAAAGCTAGTTCGCCTTGGTGGAGGTGTTAAATGTAAGAATTAAATTCTCATTTGATAAAACTAAGACTAAGTGATAGTTTAATATTTAAGTTATGTGACATCTTGGTTGATGTTTCAATGGACATGACTATTTGGGAGGATTGTAATGGTGGAACATAATATTTAATTAAGAGATGGGACACTACCTGGGTAGCCGTTTAGCCGGCAATGGTCTGGACCAAATATAAAAACAACCCACTAGGTAAAATATTAAACTACCCATTCCTAAAAAATTGACACATAACTTTTTAGAAAAGTACATTAGTCGTTATACATTCTTTTTCACTTCATCTCTTCTAAATTTGAATTTTAAATTTCTCCTCATTCATATCCACTTTCACTTTCACCTCCATCTCTTCTCTCACACAATTTCACTTTTAATTATTTTGTTCGTAAAAAAAATGGGTGATGACCACCTATTTTTTGTTATTGAAAAATTTAAACTCAATTTAGTCCTTAAATAAGTAGCTTTTAGTCTTTCAAAATAGGAGGATTTAATGACTATTTGAACCACTGATAAATATATAAAATATACGCAATAAATATTTGTAATCGATACATAAAAAAGTACAAAATAAATATTTATTACTTATAAATAAAAAAGAGAATTCGAGTCTTGTGAATGAAAAAAAATAAGTGCGGAAAAAGCATTACTATATGTACTTAATTGTCTTTGAAACCAAAAGGTTATTCTCTTTTCTTTTTGAAGATGGATGTTATCCTTTTATTACTATGCTAAGTAAGTAATATTTGTGTCCTTTTAACCAATTACCGTGAATGATTGTTATTACTATCCTAACTCTAAGTATTCTCACGGCCTTCAGTTACTTGGGTCTTACACCTCCCTATAGGCTATATAGGTAGGAGATGTCATGTCACCACAGTACTTCAGGGTGAATAGTTCTAACAATTGCAGAGTTTCATATCGAAGAAACAATAATAGTGCTATTATTTCATTTATAGAAGCAAGTATAGGAAATAATTTGAAGGAAGTTGAACCATATAATACTAGTATACTACAGAACCTTTAACTTCCTTTGTAATATGAAGAGTAAAATAACATATTTTGTTTGAAGGTTATAAACCTATTAATTATTTCATTTATTTGTGCTAAATTATTTACACTACTTTTACTTTATCATTATTCCTGACTGAAGGCTTCATTTTTATGCTTCACTATGAATTCCTTGTACCACCTAGCTGACAATCTTGGAGTTCTCTTCAGTGTTGCAAAATCAACATGGTAGAGTCCAAATCTAAATGTATATCCACGGAGCCACTCGTAGTTGTCGAGCAAGGACCAGATAAAATACCCCCTTACATCAGCTCCTTTCCTGATTACATGGTAATTAATATATTGGGTAAACAAAAAAGAAAATTGATGTTAATTTCATTTTTTCTAATATTAATCTTACCTTATTGCTTCAAGTAGGGATTCTAGATGACCAGCGATGTGATTTATTCTGTTGAAATCATTGTGGTATTGCTCCTCAGTGTAATTTGGGTTGTCCAACTCAACATACCCTACAAAACAAATTATTAAAACATAAATGTACAAAAATTTCATCCTTTAAAAGACTCAATATATATGTATCATGCTTAATTAATTACCATTTTCAGTGATGAACATTGGAGTGTTATTGTATTTGTCTTTTACATACGTCACAATTTTCTCCATGCCTTGTGGATAAACATATTGCCAATCTACTGAAGTCTGCATGCATGTATATACAAGGATAATACAATATTGTAAAGGGAGAATGTTAGTTTCATTAATCATTATCATATAAGTTTGATGAAGATACATACAGGTTTGCCAATAGGAACTCCATCTTTTGTTGCACTTAGTTGGTATAAACCTTCTGTTCTGGTGACACCAAATCCTGGTTCACATATGGACCAGATGCAGTCTTTGATATAGTAACTCTTATAATGATTGATTCCAATGAAATCCAATCCAGATCTCTTCAGTTTCTCTTTGTCTTTGCGGGAAAATCTGGGTAAGATATTTCCTAGAATCTTCTGCATAACTGGAGGGTATTCACCAAATATGATTGGTTCCAAGATCCTGTTATTGGATTGTATATAGTTAATATTAAATAATACATTCGATCTCACTCGTCTGCTTTGTGTGTAAGTTAAACAATACATTAGAAGTGTCATGTTACCAGTTCATGGTGAATGCCCATGCTCTTTCTCTAGCTAACTTGTCTGCAGTGGAATTGCTGATAGTTTCATACCAGTCACATTGAATGACAATGCCAATTGTTCCACCTTGCTCAGTCTGAATATTTCATTCATTCATCACTGTTTGAGTTAGTATTTTTAGTTGTTTCTATTTTTCGTTTTTAAATAGGATAATATTAATATCATCAGTACCCTTACGTACGTAGATGTTTGTGTTAGCATATTTAATTTGTGTTGGATGTTTTAGAATAATATATATATATATACCTGATATTTGGTTCTGTAAATATCTACTGCAGATGCATGTGATAGGATTATATTATGGGCCACCAGATATGGTTCCTTTTCTGAGTCTCCTTCATTGCAATTTCCAAATGGTTTAGAGCAACGACATGGTGGACCTAGTCCTCTGCGGTAGGTATATACGGCCAGATAATCTGGCTCATTGAAGGTTGCCCAGTACTTTACTCTATCACCAAATGATTTAAAACAAAGTTCTGCTAGATACTCGAAATCTTCCCTGCACATCAAGTTTTAAGATACTATTACTCTTTTGATTATTATAAAAAATAAAAAATAAAAAAAAGGTAACTAGTTGCTTACTGTAACTTGGGACTTAGCCAACCTCCATATCTGTCTTCGAGTTCTTGAGGTAAATCAAAGTGTGATATTGTTACAAATGGTTGAATTCCTGCAAGTTGTCCAATTTAGAGAAATTCAAACATGTCACTAAGAAGAAGTGCTAGGGTTATATTCTATTCCATTTTCTTTTCAAAGATAAATTTACCGACTATTATAAAAAGTAGAAGTAAAACCTTTGAGAAGCAAAGCATCTATTAATCGGTTGTAGTAGTTGATGCCAGCATAATTGACTTCTCCAAATCTACCTTCTGTATAAACGTGAATCAAAGTCTAAATGAATAATTAATTGACTTGGTAAATCTCTAAATTGAGATTAGCAAATTAATTAAGAAACATACTTGGGAGAACTCTTGCCCATGAAATTGAAAACCGATAGCTATTCACTTTCATGCCTGCCATTAGATCTATATCCTCCTGCTCTAAGCCATTTATTTAGTTAGTTTCATTATTCTTCCACATCAGCAGTCAAGACGATAACACATTATACATAGAATTTCTAACTGACTTTTTTTTTTCGGACCATTGCTGTCTACCTACGGAGTGTCCCAACGCTTTCAACGAAAGACTAATCTCCGTTTGTACTTAAGATCAAATTTCACACCGAGACCAACACCGAGTTTGTCCACTGCAGGAATCAAATTCGGGAGTATCAAATCGACCTCCCGTATCTTAGGGTAGATTAAGCCACCCTGACATAGTGTTAATTGGTTTCTAACTGACTTTTCTAACTGACATAAGTTAGTTTGATATTTCTTCCACATCAGCAGTCAACACAGTGTGCGGTCAAATTCATCAACTTATATTCTAAATTTCTAACTGACTTTTCTCTTCTCTTTGTTTTTTTAAAACAAAAAACTAATGTTAAAACACCTGCAATGTTGGATAAGATGGTTGAATTGTCTGGTGGCCTTTTAAATAAAATAAAAGTGGCCTCCGGCCATTGGCCAATCCATATAACATGGAAAAATACTATTAAATAACCGTATGGGTCCCAACAAAAAAGAAGAAGACCTATCTATCCGGTATCCATCACCATCACAGAGAAATAAAAAATCTAATTTGATTCTCAACAATTTCAAATAAGTTCAAAATAAATTATGCTTGTGATAATTTTTTGAGACATGTTAGTCCATATGAAAAACTAATTTAACTGATATTTAATAGTATTAAGGACTAGTTTTTGAACTATTTACTAAAAAAGTTTTTTTTTAATGATCGATCAGCAGGGCAAGAAGAAAAGTTTTATTTAATGATCGATCAGCCAATTTATTTATTATTGTCTATTGAGCACTCATTTTTTTGGTGGTGCGAATGAAATTTGAAGAAACGTAAATAAAACACCGGCAAAAGATACTTTTTATAAACAGTATAATAGTCAATTTTCCATGAATGACAAAATTTGGTAGCCACACAAACACTAAATTGTGGTTAGTATGTACTAACTATTGAAGTGTTGCATAATGATTACCGAAAAATTTAGTAATTGTTACTAAGAAATTTCTTAGTATTAAACATCATTTCTCATTATTAATACTATCATTTTCTTGAAGTTTGAAGATTTATTATTACCAGATAGCGATGATATTGGTCAACGGCAATATCGGCATTACTTCCATCAACTATTTCACCTGCAACCGTTTCAAAAACTTGTGAAAGGAATAAATAAAGCTATAGATTAAATCGTTATATATATATATATATATATATATATATATATATATATATATAGTACTAAACATAGACTTGAATCTTAATTTATATATATCACCTGGAGCTTCGTGACTGAAGACATCCCAGTTGCTCAGTCCTTTTCCATCGCTCAAGTAAGCACCTTCATACTATAAAATAATTATGATTAAGGAAACCATATTTCAAATAGAATTCATTGATTATTTTAATCTATACGAAGATGTATTTAATTAATAAAGGACAAACCACCAAAGGGAATATATTTCAAATAGAATTCATTGGATTAAATACATGTACCTATTTGTTTATATAAAAAATCAGAGGGAATATATATGATATAAGATATATATGAAATGAATTACCTACCTGGTAAGCAGAAGAAGAAGTTCCAAAGAGGAAGTTGGTAGGTAATGGGGATTGGTCCAACCTATCTGAGAAAGCTCTAAGGGGACATGACATGAAGAGAATAATGAAGGGTATTATTATATCCAGAAACAAAGGTCTCAATAATAATGTATAGAACGCCATTGCAATGAGCTTGGCATAGCGTTTGTATTCAATATATTGCTAGCTTATATATATATATATATGTTGAAGGGTGCAAAGTCTTTCTTACACGTACGTGCATCGTTCAAAGTCGAGATTTTTCAAAAATGACATCTTGGAATGGAATATCTTATCTATAAAGCTATGGTGGTAGTCTACAATTATATTATTCTTCCGTCAGCCCCCTTTTTTTCCTTTATTTTATCTTTTTTTTTTCTTCTTATTTTTCTGTTTTGCCTTCTTTATTTTATCTTTTTTTTCTTCACTTTTCAAACACATTTTTTACTTATGGCTCTCTCTTAGCCTATGATGACCTTTAGCTCACTTCTTTACTTTTTCATTACATCTAGAAATTTAATTTGCATTGAATAAAAAACAAATTATATTGACACATTTTCTCTTTTGTATCTTTTTTAAAATCACATTTTTCTTAACGCAAAATATCTACTCAAATCATTTAAATAAATTTTAATAGTGATAATGTTGAAACCACTTCTAGTTTGGTCACTATGCAAATCACAAGTTGATGACTATATTATATCTACTTTAGATAAGTCATCGCAAATAATTTTTTTCTTAATAGAGTTTAAATCTAAAATATTGATATATCATTAGACTCACTTCTGGTTTAGACACTACAGAAAAATAAAAAATAAATCATGACTTAAAAAATTATCAACAAACAAATATTTTTTACTCAAAAACTACGTAGTCTTTAATTTTTTTTATCGCACCAGGAGATACCAGGAGCGAGGGCCACTCCAGTCAAGCGCAAAATTGTCTTTTTTCTTTTTTTTCTTCATTTTTTTACACATTTTTAACTTGTGATCACCATTTGGGCCTAGGTCCACATTTTTCAGAATTTAAAATATCCATTCAATCCAATTAAATAAATGTAAGCAGTCACTGGACTGAATCCATTTTTTAGTTCAATCGTTAATATCACCAAGCCAATGACTACACTATATCCACTTTTAGTTTAGTCATCGTAAGCATTTTTGTTAATAAAAATTAAATCTAAAATAGTAATAATGATCACTACATCAGACAACCTTTATTTTGGTTTAGACACTACACAGACAAAATAAATCATGACTTAAATATTACCAAAAACTAAACATTTTCCACTCAAGAATTACGTATCATTAATTTTTCATCGCAACGGGATATATATAGGAGCAGGAGCTACTCCTTTCAAAGTTAAAATAATTTTGTGCAATTTGGTTAGAGGTAATCTTTTTCGAAAGAAAGTCGTTGAGTGCTATACATCCTCACGCATAATTAACTCCCCCCTAAGTCAAAATCTGGTTTTAAAACCAGATTTTTAAAAGGAAATTTTCAACTTTTTCCCTAATAATTAACTATTGATGGCGACTTCGTTAATTAGAAGAAATTAATCTCTAAAATTTTTCATCGCTATACAAATCTAAAGAATATCCTCATTGACTCATCTATATATTGCCAGTTTGCCGCCATCTATAATTACACAATCTCATGTGGCATTTACTTTTCCCCGCTTCCCAACACCTCTCCTTTTGTCATTCATGTGTGTACTATTGCATGTATGGTTTCTTCAATCAACTAATCCATATTTCAAATACTAATATTTTTATAAAAATAAAATTATTAAATAAATAGTAATATATTATCAATATTATGAAAGAATTCAATTAAATACTAGTTTAATAATTCAAATACAATAATACCTTAAAATCATTAAACTTATCAATCATAAAGCAAAAACATATTAAAGAAATATCACATGAAAATATGGTATTTCTGTTTAGTAAATTGAAAATTTCAAAAAGGTTTGAGTAAAAAGTTTATTTTGGAAGGGGGTTTGATTTTGGACAACGTTGAGCATATATTAGTTGACGTTGATGAAGCACCATAACTTGATGGCTTGAACGAAAATGACTTTATTTAAATTTCTATTAACTTTATTGTCTTTTTAGACCGTTAATCATTAAGTGTTAAATTTCTTTTTCCATATACAAATTTATTTCCTTAATCATGTATGATTTTTATAATTTTCTATTGTGTCATTCTGTATGTATGTATATAACTAATACTAACCCATGCATCGCACTGGGCTAGGGGATAGTTTTAATTAATTTTCTAAATAAAAATAAGATTTTCCTATATGTTTTAGATATCAAATGTATAATCTAAACTTAGTTTTCAGGGTAGAGCTAGCATAAATTTTATGTGGAGGCTTAATATAAATGTTTAATTATACTTTTGATTCTCAATACTACAAGAATTTCGCTCGTTTCCGACGGAAGAATCCGTCGCAAATGAAGCAAATTTCGTCGCAAATGGCCATTTCCAACAGAATTTCCGTCGCAAATGAAGCAAATTTCCGTCGCAAATATTTCCATCACAAATTCGTGGCAAATCCGTCACAAATTTCCGTCGCAAATTCGTCTCAAATTCTGTCGTCGCAAACCGTTTCCGACAAATTTTCAGTCGGAAATTTAAAAAAAATAAAAATAAAAATTAAATCATACATCCAAAATACTATTTAATGATATCTATATTGTTTTATTGGAAAATCAAATACAAATATACACGAGTAATAACAAACTTTTTGCTTCATTATTATTGAATAAAAACATCAACCACGTGCCTTCCAAAGATGCTAGGAAACATTATCTGATTTGACGTCATATAACCTTCTATATAAAAAGCAGAGTGGGTGGATCGAGAGGGGAAGAGATAAATTTCAGACATGTAGTTGAGGACCTCATTTGGCTTTTGAATCGCTCCCTCAACCTTGAGCCTTGTTCCTAAAACCATGAACCGGGACAATCAGCGCAAACATGCAATTATATGGTTAAATCATATTAGTCTGTATCATTTAGAAGATTTACAAAACATGAGGAGAACAATCGAAAACCGTTTGTGTCCTAATGAGTACATTACTAATACAAATACAAGAAGGAAAGAAAAAGCAAACTAACTTTGTGTCTCAATGAGTACATCTACTATAGATTTATACAAATTCACCACGTATGATTTTACCAATACACCAATTCTATCTAAAAGACACCTCAAATTTTTTAGGGTAAAAATGTCATTACACTCTATTTCTTCTTTTTTTTCTCTTTATTCTTACACTCTCTTTCTTACTTTTCACTTTTCTCTTACACTCTCTTTCTTCCTTTTTTCTCTTTCTTCTTACACTCTCTTTACTCATTTTCACTTTTCTTTTACACTCTCTTTCTTCCTTTTTTTCTTTTTACTTTACTTTTCCCATAAATAATTATTCTCTTTCTCTTATCACTTCACTTTAATTCTTTTAACTAAATTTCTAAATTTATACAAACACAACTTTAATTAAAAAATTTGAAGACTACTACTATAAACCTACTATCTAAAAAACAAGAAGACTTAATGACTATTTAAATTAGTAATTAATATTTAAAAAAAATATCTCTTATTGATAATCTAATATCTAACTTTTATTATCTACTATAATCTACTAATCAACTAAAATAATCAATTGAAACTACGAGATAACTGCACTGATAAATAAAAAACACGGGATAACTGCAGTGATATATAAAAAAACACGGGATTAATATTTACCATTGATATTTATAATTTTTTTTGACAATTTATAATTAATATTTACCATTGATAATTATAATTTTGGAAAACTACTATAAAACTACTATCTAAAAAAAACGTGATAACTGCAATAATCTACTATAATCTACTATAATCTACTAATCAACTCAAATAATCTAATATAAAAATACGGGATAACTGCAATAATCTACTAATCAACTCAAACAATTAATTGAAACTATGAGATAACTGCAATGATATATAAAAACACACGGGATAACTACACAAATACATAAAAAGACAAAAGATTAATATTTGTCATTGATAATTAAATTTTTGGAAGACTACTATAAACCTACTATCTAAAAAACAATAATATTTAATGACTATTTAAACTACTGATTAATATTTAAAATAAATATTTCTTATTGATAATCTACTATCTCTCTTTTACTATTTACTATAATCTATTAATCAACTAAAATAATTAATTGAAACTACGAGATAACTGCACTGATATATAAAAAAACACGAGATTAATATTTGTCATTGATAATTAAATTTTTTGAAACCTACTACTACAAACATACTATCTAAAAAATAAGCAGGCTTAATGACTATTTAAATTACTAATTAATATTTAAAACAATTATTTCTTATTGATAATCTACTATCTAACAAATTTACTATCTACTATAATCTACTATCAACTAAAATAATCAATTGAAACTACCAGATAACTGCACGGATATATAAAAAACACGCGGATAACTGCAGTGATATATAAAAAAACACGGGATTAATATTTGCCATTGATAATTATAGTTTTTGAAAACTACTATCTAAAAAAACAAGAAGACTTAATGACTATTTAAACTGATTACTATTTAAAACACACGCGACAAATATTTGTCACTAATACCTAAAAAAGGACAAATAATTGTTACTGATATATAAAAAACACGGGATAAATATTTGTTATTGATAATCTACTATCTATCTTTCACTATCTACAATAATCTACTAATCAACTCAAATAATCAATTGAAACTATAAGATAACTGCACTGATACATAAAAAACACTGGACAACTGCACTGATATATAAAAAAATACTGGGATAATTGCAATGATATATATAAAAACACGGGATAGTTGCACTAATATATAAAAAAACATGAGATAACAACACTGATATATAAAAAAACACTGCACTTATATATAAAAACACACGGGATAAATGCACATATTGTTTTTAAATGATACTTTTACATTTTTAGTTTTAATATTTATCAATTTTTTATTTGAAACTCCTTTTTTATCTACTTTAAATTTTTCTTTATTTTCACGGGGTAATGTTCAGACTATTTAAATACTGTCTAAATTCATTCCTAAAAAGAACACGACAGCACCTGTCCGTATGCAAGTCATCCTCTATATTTTACAATTGATTTTAGATTAATGAAATTTTAAACTAACGTTTCTATTTGAGGTAATCGTATGACGTAACGCGATCGGCCCGTGCGGATGCACGGGTATAGTACTAGTTACTAATTCAAATTCAAGAAGGAAAGATTAATTGAAAAAGCAACTGCTACATAGCTAAGATGATAAGTTAAAAATGATTGGATTAATCATATAAACCCAATATGCACTAATCTCTTTCGTGTACATCTAGTGGTTATCAAATATCAATGTATTAGTCACAACAATGTCATCCAGTTGGTGCTGGTGCAAGATGACTATTTCTGAAATGTGATTAGATGAATCAAACCTTTGAAATATGAAATATGAAATTGGTGCTGGTGCAAAATGTGCAGTTAAAGCATGTTTTTTAAAATGTCAAAGCAACTTGGCACCATATTATATAATTGACATCAAATAGGAACCAAGCTGCCTTGGGTTTATCGTGACAACTTTTGATAAAAAAAAACTCAACAAAGGTTTCAAAACTCCTTTAACTGGGATTGTGCAATAGAGAACCTACAAGTATATATAAGCATATATTTATCAATAGTTGCAGATATTTATCAATAATAGTTGAAGGGTTACAAGAGAATTTGAAACAAACCCTCAGATGAAAAGCTCAAAAACAGAGAAGTGTTTGATTCAGCCAAAGCAAGGACATAGTATGATGCGAACCCAACAATGAAACAGTAATAACAACAATGGCAGATTTATGGTTAAGGGAAAATGGAAGGGAAATGCGAATTGTATAGGTAATATAAGTACAGATTACAAGACAATCATACAAGAGCCATTCTCTTCTCAAAAGTTACAACTTCTGGCCAAACATACAAATAACTTCCACACATAACTTCCAAATAGAAACTACCCTACTTATAGACAAACTCCTCTCAAACCAAATAACTATCACACAAATAACTACCACACTAATAACTATTTATTAATATATTATTTATTCTTCTTATTTCTCCTTTCATATACCCTCCAAATTACTGGTTTACCCCTGGTACTAACTGGTGCGCTATCATTGCCTCCCTCATGAGAACCAGCCTTGTCCTCAAGGCTGAAAGAAGGAACTGTGCCACAATGAAAGCTTTATCTTCCCAAGTAGCTTCCTCGATTGGCTTATGAGTCCACTGGATAAGGACTTGAGGGATAGACTCACCATTACGGTCCACCATCCTGTGATCTAAAATTGCCTCTGGCTCCCATACAGACTCTTCAGAAACCTCCAAACTTGCAGGAAGATTTGGATGGACAGCAGCAGCACCTACGACCTTTTTGAGCAAAGAAACATGGAAGACCGGATGTATCCGCGATGCGGGAGGCAAGTCCAACCGATATGCAACAGCACCAACACGCTCGAGTACTTTGAACGGCCCAAAGTACCGTGGAGACAGCTTGGGGCAGATTCTGGGTGCTACAGATTGTTGTACATGAGGTCTCAATTTCAAAAATACCAAGTCATCAACCTCAAACGAGCGTTCCTTACGATGCTTATCCGCTTGTGTCTTCATTCTATCACGAGCTCGGGTTAGATGGCGCTTCATTTGTCTCAAGCACTCGTCACGATCAGCCAAATCCCTTTGTACTGCTTCAACCTTGACTTCACCAGGGAGGTAATTAATGATCACCGGAGGAGGGCGACCATAAACCACTTCAAAAGGAGTTGTACCTGTGGAAGCATGAAAAGTTGTGTTATACCAATATTCTGCCCACGGAATCCACATGGTCCAAGTCTTGGGTTGATCAGCAATAAAACAACGTAGGAACGTTTCCAAGCAACGATTGACCACTTTCGTCTGACCATCCGTCTGTGGGTGGTATGCAGTCCTCATCTTTAAATGTGTTCCTTGTTGTTTGAAAAGCTCCTGCCAGAAACTACTTACAAAGATCGGATCTCTATCACTGAGAATAGATTCCGGAATACCATGAAGGCGTACCACTTCTTTGGTGAAGATCTCAGCTAACGACCTTGCTGAATAAGGACGTTTTAGGAGTATGAAATGGCTGTATTTGGACAGCCGATCAACCACCAGGAAAATAGCTTCAAACCCTTTTGATTTTGGAAGACCGGTAATGAAATCCATAGAAATATCAGCCCAAATCTGACTCGGAATTGGAAGTGGTTGAAGAAGACAACCGGGGGCGGAAGCAGCGTATTTGTTGCTTTGACATACTGCACAATTTTGCACAAATTCCTGGATGTCCTTTTTCATACCTGTCCAATAGAGATTAGCAGCCAAACGACGGTAAGTACGGTAAAAACCAGAGTGTCCGCCTATGGGAGTGCTGTGAAATTCCTTGAGAAGTGTAGGAATGAATATAGAGGTTGCTGCCATAACCAGTCTCCCGTTATACAAGAGAGTCCCCTTCTGGATTTCAAACCCAGGTTTTGTTGTGTCCCCTTTCTGCAATGCTGAGATAATGGCCTGTAATGCTGGATCCCGTTGTACTTCTTCCTGGACAGCCCTGTAATATTTCCATTTAGGACAAAAGACCATTGAGTGAAGTGTCGTTATGTCATCAGAGATAGTGTTGCTGGGGTTTGCTTCAACTTGGCGAGATAAGGCATCTGCTCCTTTATTTTCCAAACCAGGTTTGTAGATTATGTCAAACTGATATCCCAAGAGTTTAGCAACCCAATTTTGTTGATCCATGGTAGTCACACGTTGTTGCATCAACTGCTTGAGACTTTTCTGATCCGTGCATACAGTGAACTTGCTTCCTAATAGGTACGGTCGCTAGCATAGTAGTCAAAATCGAGATTTTGCTTAAAATCGGGAGGGGGATAGCGAAATCGCAAACCGTAAATCACAAGTAGAATCGGAAGATTCTACCAAAAAAAAGTTGTACGAATTTGTAGAATCGGGAGGGGCAAACAAAATCGTAAACTCGTAAATCGCAAGTAGAATCAGAAGATTCTACCGAAATGCAGATATTAATATAAACTAATATAGCTCATAATTAAACAACCAATTTCATCAAGAATTGGAGTGTTAAACATAAACCAACAAACAACCAAATCCTCCAAGGAAATTACTAAAAGCTTACACATAAAAGTCCAAGTTTAAAGAAATCACATAAAGCCTCCTACATCAAATCATTTATATTGATATTAGGCACATCACCCATAATATCTTCATCTTCATCTTCATTAATCTCATCATTAATATCATATGCCCCATAATCATCTCCCAAATAATCATCTCCCACATTATCTTCTCCATTATCACCTTCACCATAATCACCTCCATCATCTCCATCATTTCCTCCATCATCAACAACATCAAGTTCATCCACACCTACAACGGATGTAGCACTAATACTACCAACCCTATCATTACCAATCAAGTCTTCATCTAAATCAACAATATCAACACCACCCTCAGGTGTATTTTCTTCCTCATCTTCACCCATGATCCAATCATCATCATTGAAATCTTCAACATCTAGAGACCGTTTTCCCCTTTTAGTCTTATTCTTAACTAATCTTCCATTTGCCATCACATACACAAGATCGTTCATTTTTGGCTGCAGCAATCGGTTTCTTTTCTTGCTATGGACCTACACAATTTAGAAAAACTAAATTGAAATACCTATCACAAAACACTTATGAGAAATAAATATACTAATAATGTGAAATCATACCATCTCAAATGCACTCTAGTTCCTCTCACAACCTGAAGAACTACATGTCAAGTTCAAGACACGCATAGCAAACCATTTTAAAAATGGTGTTGAATCACCATAAGATTCCCACCATTGAGCCGGTGTATTGGTTTTTAGAGCACGCCGAGCTAATTCATCACCAAATAAACATTTTCTAGCCTTGAAAAGCCCAAGTTGTTCATCAATTTTTGCCACTTTGTCATAATCATAATTCAACATCCTTTTCAAACATGCATACATCCCAATCTTCACTTCCTCATCAGGTGTGAAGTTGAGTTGGTAATGCAACATTGGATTGAGATAATACCCCGTAGCATGCAAAGGTCTATGGAGTTGTTTGTCCCACCTATCATCAATAATCTTCCACAAAGGCATGTATCTAAGGTATGGAAAAAATGATTAAATTAGTTTATACTTTATGGTAAAATACTAAACTAATGCTACACTAATGCAATAAATAAATAGTCTACCTCCTCTTGTTGTTATTGAAGGCTTGTTGAATTTGCTCTTTACATTGATCCATTGATTCATATATGAACACCATTGCTGGACTATCATCAGAATCAACCATTCGCAAAACTTTAAGCAATGGAAAAGCACCTTTTAAGCAAATCACTACATCCTTCCAAAATTTGGTATCTAAGACTATGTTTTCAACCTCTTTGCCCAAATCCAGCTTCACAAATTGGCTTCCTTTCCATTGCTTAGAAGTGAACATTTGCAGAAGTGCTCCCCTATTTTCATTGAGACTACCCAAACTCAGATAAGATGTGGCAAAACGTGTGGCACCATGTCTAACCAATTCACCACCCCCCGTAAAGAAATGCAATAATCTTACAAGACTAGACCGAAGATATACGAACTTTGCGAGCTTCCTACCTTTAGCAACGGCCACCTTATGAAGTGGCAACTTTCTCTCAAAATCCCCCAACATCAAATCAATGCAATGAGCCGCACAAGGTGTCCAGTAAATGCAAGGCCTCTTCTGCATCAGCATCTCTCCAGCCAACTTATAATTAGCAGTATTGTCTGTCACAATCTGGACAACATTTTCTGCCCCAACCTCATCAATAACATCCTCCATCATCTCCAAAATCTTATCAGCTGTTTTTGAAATACCAGAAGCATCAATTGATTTTAAAAAGAATGTTCCCTTAGGACTATGTACACACAAATTGAGGAGAGTCCTCTTTCTTTGATCTGTCCATCCATCTGTCATAATGGTGCATCCAAACTTCTTCCAATACTCTTTATGCTCCTCCTTGATGGAATGTGTGGCCTCAACTTTTTTCTTCAACAATGGCTCCCTAATGTCATGATAAGACGGTGGGGTATAACAATTTCCAAACCGCGAAATCCCCTTTACCATTTTCATGAATTCATCATTTCTTGCAACATTAAACGAGATACAATTATCATAAAAGAAAATTGCAACCTGTAAATCTAGTTCTTCCTTCTCTTTTTGCTTGAATACATTGTTGATTGTTGGTTGAGAAGTGATACCCTTCCTGAAAATATTAGAAACACTTGGCTGCGAAACGTCAACCTTTTTTCTTTTCCAAGCGTCATGGAGGTCAACTTCTTCTTCTTCTTCTTCTTCTACTTCATCCGATTGAGATGGAGTTCTTTTCTCAATCAATTTATTTTGCATATCAACTACAATATACCACATTTGCTCCCGAACATTATCCGGGACAGCTGTGAACTCTTCAACATCTTTCTTTGTGCAAGCTAAATGGTGCTTTAGGATCACTTTGTGACAGTATTTGCATTTAACTTTGTTTCTTTCAATAAGTGTACCGTGTGCCCAGGCTAAATCTTGTCGCTGCCCACGTGCATTTTTCGGCAAAGTTCGGCGTCTAACAGTCGTCCCAACACTTGGATTGCCAACACTTGGGGTTCCAACACTTGGATTGCCAACACTTGGGGTTGATCCGGTTGTTGAAACAGGAGGCCTACTACCACGTCCCCTTCCAGCCATAATCTAAACAAAAACACTGTACAGAACCAGGAAGAGCATGGAAATTGGAAACCAAAATCAGAAACACACACCAAAATAAAACACAAACACTGTACAGGAGAAGAAACGCAGAAACAAACAGACAGACAGACAAAACACAAACACAGAAAATGCAGGAGAAAAAACGCAGACTTGAGACACAAACACTACTAACCTGGAAGAAAAAACGAACACAAAATGAAACACAAACACTACTAACCTGGAAGAAAAAAACGAGACTTGAGACAGTTGGAAATGCAGGAGAAGAAACGCAGAAACGCAGGGAATGAAGAAACGCGAAACTTGCGTGAAAACCCAGTGACAGAAGAAACGAGACTTGCGTCAGTTGCGTGACTGAAAACGAACGCAGGGAGAGAGGAATGGAGTTGGGGGAGAGAGAATGAGGGCTACGAGAATCGTGGTTTCAAATTAGGGTTCAAAAACTAATTTTTTGGGTAAAAACGCAAACCGGGTCGCGAAACCCGACCCGTATGCGCTGTCTTCACACCCACGATTCTGCATACGATTTTCAGCAGCAACTCGCGATTTTGCAAACTCATACGATTTTACCAAAATCGCACGATTCTACTTTTTTTGCGATGCTGCTTACGATTCGAATCGCAATGGGGTAGTAAACTCGTACAATCGGACGATTTTACGAGTAAAATCGCGATTTTAACTACTATGGTCGCCAGTGCTGTATGGCTAGAGCCACTGCCATCAACTCTTTCTCATAAGCTGACTTGTTCAAATTCCTCTCACTAAGTCCTTTGCTAAAGAAAGCAATGGGCTTCTTATCTTGAATTAAGATGGCTCCCAAACCATTACCGGAAGCATCACTTTCAATTAAGAATTCCTTAGTAAAATCGGGTAATGCCAAAACAGGGGCTGATGTGACTTTCTTCTTAAGAGTTTCAAAGGCTGCCTGTTCCTTGCTTTCCCACTCGAAACCATCTTTCTTAGTTAAGTCTGTCAGAGGTCTTGCGATTTTACCATAGTCACGTATAAACTTTCGGTAGTACCCAGTCAAACCCAGAAATCCTCTAACCCCTTTGACACTCTTGGGGATTGGCCATTCTAGCACACTGCTGACTTTGGAAGGATCCATAGAGACTCCTTCAAAAGAAATTACATGGCCCAAATATTCAACAGATGACTGACCAAAAGAACATTTCTTTTGATTGGCTACTAACTGGTGCTCGGCTAACACATTCAGAACCCATTGCACATGCTGTAGATGATCTTGCCACGACATACTAGACACCAGAATATCATCAAAGAATACCAAAACGTACTTTCTCAACATTGGCTTGAAAACTTTATTCATTAAAGCTTGAAAGGTGGAAGGGGCGTTCATTAAACCGAAAGGCATCACCAGGTATTCATAATGACCTTCATGAGTACGGAAGGCCGTTTTATGAATATCTTCAGGTCGCATTCTCACTTGATGATAACCGGATTTAAGATCGATTTTGGAAAAATATTTAGCACCATGCAACTCATCTAACAGTTCATCAATTACAGGAATTGGGAATTTATCTGGAATAGTTACCTTATTGAAAGCACGGTAGTCCACACACATTCTCCATGTCCCGTCCTTCTTTTTAACTAAGATCACCGGACTTGAAAAGGCACTCTGACTGGGTCGGATTACTCCGGATAACAACAATTCTTTTACCTACTTTTCAATTTCAGACTTGTGATGGTGGGGATAACGGTAAGGATGAACATTGACCGGACCTTGACCTTTTACCATGTGTATAGCATGTTCTTGCTGCCTCTCCGGTGGAAGTCCCTGTGGTTCCTTGAAGACGATTGCAAATTTGTCCAACACTGCCTTCATCTCCATTTGTTGATCGTGTGTCACCATACTCTGTTGATTACCACACTGCAACTGAGCAAAATGGTTGTCGTCCACATATGCTTGTAGCGGAGCACATTCCCTAGCACGTACCCCTCTTATCTCAATCCACTCTCCTTGGTAGTCAAAACGCATTTTCTTCTCAGCCCAATCTATCCACGTACACCCAATCTGTGATAGCCATGCCATTCCCAATACTAAATGATAACCATCCAAGTCAAAGGGTACAACATCTATTTGCCAAGTTACACCCTGAACATAGATATTGACACCGTAACATTCTCCATGAGTCTGTGCCGTAAAACCATCCCCTAATTTGATAGGTCTCGCAGGTGTGTTAGTGATATGCAGTCCCAAAGCCAAAACTAAACGTCTTGACATGAAGTTCTTGTTGGCCCCACTGTCAACAGCATTAACACGGGTACTGTTCCTACGGTTCCTTGCAATTTGATGGAGTCACATCTGTCTTGATGATGTTCAGTTGGCCTATTAAAGGTCAAAACATTTTCAAAAGTCAGCATATTAAGTTGTAATTCCTCTGCACTGGCCTCCACCTCTTCATCATTCATAATTCTGACTTCATTTTCGTCTTCAGAATCGTCTTCTGTCACCATAATGTGCAATGCTTTGTCTGGGCATTGGTGTCGAGGATGGAAAGGACCTCCACATTTGAAACATAGTCCTTTTTGACGCCGTTCAGCAATTTCCTGTGAAGATAGAATGCGAACTCTCCGGTCACGCAGCGAGGACGCTGCCTTCTCCGAAGACGACGACACATACGGCGCACGCAGAGGCGCTCCTTCCTGATTTCGCGTTCGCGCTTCACTGTTTTTAGTTACTAACACCCAATCATTTTGATTGTTCTTATTATTAGGCGTGAAGCGGTTACCAAATGATGTCTGATTGTGTGACCCGAACGCGAACCCGACCCGTTTGCGCGCAAGCCAGTCTTTCCTTCCCTCTTCAGTCTCGCGCTCAATCGCTCTGGCCACGTTCATCAATTTGGGACGCGAAACCGCACCCAGGGTGATTAAACTCCTAACTTTTCCTCTGATGCTTTCCTTTAATCCATGAATGAAATAACCCACGTATTGATCAGTTGGGAGCCGTGGAACTTGTGAAGTTAACCGTTCAAACTCTTCAATATACTCCTCAACACTTGCTTCTTGCCGTAAGGACGATAACTGCTCAAAGACGTTGCCGTCACTCACCCCTCCGTATCGCTCCAACATCGCAGATGTTAATTGTTCCCATGTCAATCCCTCATTCTCTTCCAACAATCCTTTAAAGAAATGAATTGTTGCGCCTTCCATACACAACTGCGCTAAGTTAACTTTGATTTCTAGGCGAGTGTGTTGAACATTGAAATAGACCTCTGCCCTTGCAATCCATCCTGCAGACTCTTCTCCTGTAAACATTGGTAGTTCCACCTTTTTTACTGATAAGCGAAATTCATCCAATGCGTCCCCTTGTAATACATAATTGTTCTTTGTTGTTCCAATCAATTCTGGTCCTCCTTTGTTATTGGAAGAACTTTCCAGATTCTTCTCTTTACTCAACGCAAGTATAGAGAGAATTTGTTGTTGATTTTTTGTTGCTTGATTTTGCATTTCTTTCATTGACATTTCTAAACTTGCGATTTTGTTCTCAAGTGCAGCAACTTGAGTCTCCATTTTCTTCGGTGGCATCCGGCAGGTCAGACCAATTTGATGCGAACCCAACAATGAAACGGTAATAACAACAATGGCAGATTTATGGTTAAGGGAAAATGGAAGGGAAATGCGAATTGTATAGGTAATATAAGTACAGATTACAAGACAATCATACAAGAGCCATGCTCTTCTCAAAAGTTACAACTTCTGGCCGGCCAAACATACAAATAACTTCCACACATAACTTCCAAATAGAAACTACCCTACTTATAGACAAAATCCTCTCAAACCAAATAACTATCACACAAATAACTAACACACTAATAACTATTTATTAATATATTATTTATTCTTCTTATTTCTCCTTTCATATACCCTCCAAATTACTGGTTTGCCCCTGGTACTAACTGGTGCGCTATCATAGTATGCTGGCAAACCAAGCGAAAAGGATGGCAGTGACGCCTGTAAGTTAATGGACACATGAAAACGACAGTGACAAATAAATTGTAATAATATAAGCTTGTAGGGCAACTTTAGAAGTTAACATTCAGATCAGAATTATTATAGAGTAAAATGAAATGGAGGACCTCGTCTATAAAGCATCCTAATTCCTCAAAATGTGAAGCTCCAGCACGAATTGCAGAAACTACTCCAGCATCAACACCATCATCCTCAATAGTTTCATGGATCAAACCAACTCTTAGTCCCTTCAAGGGCTTACTTTTCAAGGAACTTGCAGAGACAAAATGAGATAGAAAGTCGGGCGCCTCCTGACAGATTAAATTATTCATTGTTGATAAGAAATTGGTTTAATAACAAGAAAAGACTAATAAACACTAGCAATGAGTTCGGCAGTTACCACCATATTTATACAGAAAGATTATACTAAACATTTTTAATAACCACTGATAAGAAATTAGATATCAATTGCATGGAGGAGAATCCTCCTGGCAACCTAGAAACATCCCATGGGTTGGCAGTCACCTATTGAATGAACATATGCACCACCCCAGTAAACCAATCCCAGTTATAAAAGACTCCAAGCAGCTTCATATGCATAAGCATCCTGCAAGAAATAAATTAATCATCAAAGGTTTGGCAAAGAGTAAAACAATCCTTAACTAGGGGTCTTTGGAATGCTGACAATTAAATCAAAGCTCAAGCTGATTGACTGCAAGAAGGGTGTTAACAAGAGCCAAAATAGGTCTCAACAACAACAACAACAACAACAACAAAAACAAAGACATCATGAAACATCAAAAACTCAAGTTTCATCAACTTCAACTCCTCAAATACAACAATCTATACCTCATTATTCAGATATCCCATTCTTTAGTATATCATGCAATGATGAAAAGAATCATGTGTTTCCTTTAGCAAGAGGCTTCTAAGGATTCACACAAAAAAGAAAACTGAACCAGGAAGCATACAATTGAAAATGACATACTAATAAGGATGAAAGATCATATCAGAAAAGATCAAAAGTTTAACTAACTACAACAGAAATGCATAATAAAAATAACTAAGAAAACTAGTTAGTTTAGTTATCATACCTTGTTTTGTGGTGAAGAATTAAAGATGGTTTAGTGGCATCAAACTTCTAGGTGGGGGAACTGCAAATGGAAACATGCAGAGCTATAAAATAACATTACAAGACGTTTAATCCTATCTTATGCATTAGATGTCAGATAAGGTGTCTATACCACAAGCAAATCACCCAAGCTTTTACCCAAACATATATTAAACAATACTCAAACCAAGACCTGTACTATTTAAATCACTCCCCAAATTCAACAAAGAGAAGTCCTACATAATGTAAACAAAATACATAATGCACCTAAAGAACTCATTTAACAGATATCTATCAATTATTTTTTTAAACATTACTATACACAACTGAACCCACCAACTAAACAGTGCAGTTTCATATATCCCAAAGGTGGGAGAATAGCATGACGAAAACAAACTGTACCATTGAAGTTTTCAGCATATCTGATGCTTGAATTTTAAGGGTAATCCCCAATTGTAAAGATGTTGCACAATTTTAAGGGCATGCACCTCCCTAGGTGAAGGCACCACACCAGTTCTCTTTCAAATGACATGATAGTTTCCATATAATCCCTACCTCCTATTAGGACCAACTGGTTCAGTTTATGCAAGAGAGCAAAAACCATACAGAACTATACGAAGTGACCAACTTCAACAACTAATATTCATAGTGAGATACAAAAAAGTACATGCCTAATTAATAATCTCTTAAACTCTTCACATCTTGATGGTCCTTTCCTACTTGGTATCTCAAAAACCTTGCTTTTAATCCTAATATTTTTGGTTGCTTAGTCAACAATTATTGACAAAAATTGGTTTGCATATATGTACACAAACAAACACAACCAAACATACCGCATGATTTCCACTTTTCATAATGGCATTGGAAAGCTGAAATCAAAATAAGATTTATAAAACTGATGATGCATACTGTTATGGTAATAAGTAAAATGCTTCAGCAATATTTACACCCCCTGCAAGGCCCAATGACAAACCAGCCCATAGCCAGAAAATCTAGCCCAATCAACCCACGGTTCAGATAACTCGGCAAGATCTGGCGGCTCAAGATCGTCAGAACAAACATCACACAAATTTTATAAATACCACCTTCAATACTCATAAATGTAAGCAATTTCTAAAACAAAACACTAACTCACTTAGATACTGACTTTAGGATCGGAGTATCCTTGCAAGTACAGCACCGCCATTTCAAGATCGATCACCGGCTGTTATACCCCAATTTTGTCCGATCACTTTTTTCGCAAGCGTTTTTATTTAGTTCACGTGCCATAAGTCCCAGGTGACATCACTACGAGAAAAAATTTCGGGATCATTCGATGTGGTCTCATTTGATTGGACTGAGATACATTTTCTTCTAATTGGGCGTGGGATTTCGTAATTGGGCTTATCGACGGATTTTGTTTTAATTGGGCCTGATTTTAACAACTTATTCTAATTCTAATTGGGTCTATCTTTAATAATGTGTTGCAACGAGTCTGTTTCTTCTAATTGGGCCTCATTTTAACGCGTTGTTTGATTGGGCCCGATTTTCGGTCTTGGTTCTGGCCCAACTTCACTTTGTTTTTATTCACTTATTTAAAAAAATAAAAATATAAATCGTAAATCACCCAAAAATATAATAAAATCAGAATTAAAGTTTAATTTACAATAATCCAAAAAAATACAAAAAAACACAAAATAGTCAAAAAATGCAAAAAATTAGAAAACGAAAATTAAAAAAAATCACAAACAGCAGCCGAACCCTAGCTCCTTTCCTTGAACACCAAGTTTTCCATCTTCTCCAACCCCAACCCAAAACCTGAAATAGGAAACAAAGATGGAAAGGGATCAGAAAAAATCTAATTTTCGCCTATATAAACAAGCCTGGACGCACCCAAAAGGGGCACAGAAAAACAGACAGAAAGTTCACACGAAATTCAGAGCAAAATTAGGGTTTCACACTGAAACCCTATTCTCAAAGTTTCAAAAAATTCTGAAACAAAGAAAAACAGAAGCAGCATAGGAGAAGCTACAGCAGCAGAGCAAGCCACGGGAGATTTTTCAGAAGCAAGCTGGAAACCAGCAAGAAGGAGTGGACAGCAGTAGCAATAGGCAGCATTCAGCAACAATAAGAAATCAGTTTTCATCCAGGAGACCAGGTTGGTTTGATTTTTACTCTTATACGCTTTTTTTTACTTACTAGAATGGTTTAGAAATCTAAAATGTAATATTAGACGTGTTTTGAAAACTAAGTAGAATTTAGAATCAATACTGAGAAATATTGTCTAGCAAGTGTCAATTTACAGAAAATAGAGTAGAATTAGTAAAAAAATTAGAACAAAGTAAGAACACTGAATCAATGTACAAAACAAATAAAATTAGGGTTCACGATTAGCCTCTTAAAATAATGAAATCAGGAATTAATTAAAGACATTTTTAGTTAGAAAAAATTAGGGTTTATTTATAGGGTAGCAATCAGAAATTAAAGAAATAAGAAGATTAATCAGAAAAATAAAAAGACAAACATAAAAAAGAAAAAAAACTAGAGTAGAAGAGGAGAAGAGATGTACAAAAAGAGAGAATCAGAACCGAATCCATACCTTTCAGCTCCGGCCACCGTAGATGGTGGCCGTCCGCCTCAAACCACCGTCGTGCTCCCAGCACCGTCATCTCCCTCCCACGCTTTCTGTCGTCCTCGCAAACACAGCAACCAGAACCATCACCGCTGCAACGGAGGACCTCCGGCCCAAAAACCATCGCCGTCGTCCCTCGACGAAGTCGTCACCGTCAAATCCTCCGGCGAACACCCTTCTCGTTGTCACGTAGCAAAACCACGCCCTTCCCCCCCCCCCCCCGCTCTCTCTCTCTCTCTCTCTCTCTCTCTCTCTCTCTCTCTCTCTCTCTCTCTCTCCGGCGAACGACCTTCCTCCCATCACCGTCACATCATCTCTTCGTCCGCACCGGTCAACCACCACCATCACACCGTTGCCAGCGTCGCCGTTTCGTCCTCCGGTGCGGCCATGCTTGGCCACGAACCCCCATTCGTCAACCCTCTCCACGAAGCCCTCTTCCCCCCCTCTCTCTCTCACTAGAAAATTTCGCATGCCCTCTCTCTCCTTGGGATGAAACGGCGCAGCTAGGGAGTGAGAGGAAAGAAAATCAGGTTTAGCTTTTGTTTGTTGCCTTATATAGTCTAAGTCATTTTTAATTTTTTCAGATTACTGTATGCACCACACCAATTCCATTATGAACCTCGCTACGCAAGCCCATTTTTAAATGCAAGCCAGTTCACAAAAACAAACTGGGCTCGCTAACTGCACCCCCTGTTTTAATAATACAGCCCTCCTGTAATTTGCACCCCACTTTTAACTGCTGCACCCCCTTTTCGTTTTGTCATTTATTCCTTTTCAAAAAATAAATAGATAAATATTTCATTTTCAAAAAATATAAATAGAGGACTAAGTCGACTGTACAGTCGGGTTAGTCTGCTTTTTAGGTCACAAATGAACCGTTACGGATCATGTCCTGACATCCCTATTTAAAACAAACAATTTCTAAATCAAAATAAACACAAACACATTTCTTTCCACAAATCAAATTCTCAAAATAGGGGATTAAGTCGACTGTACAGTCGGGTTAGTCAGCGTTCTAGGATGAATGAGCCGTACAGTTCAAGAGTCCTAAAATCCCTATTCCAATAAAATCAAACCAACACACATCAAACTATTTTCCAAACTCCAAAAACTCCATTTTTATAAAATAGGGGACTAAGTCGACCGTACGGACGAGTTAGTCATCGTTCTAGGACGGATGAGCTGTACAGCTCAATAATCCTAAAACCCCTATATTAAAAAATACCAACCAACAAACATTTTTCTACCCAAGAACTACGTAGCTTTGATTTCTCCATCGCATCTGGAGATACGTAGGAGCAGGGGCCCACTCCTGTCAAGCACAAAAACCTAAAATTTTTATTAAGTCTTTTTTTTTCAAAATAAAAAAGGGTAAAATAAACATTTTCAAAATTAATATTCTTTCCTACAACTAGTTAGCAGGTAACCTTCCTTAGGAAGGATGTTGTGGGGTGCTAATACCTTCCCCACGCATAACCGACTCCCGAACCCTTATCTGGTCTCAAGGACCCTTATCCATTCCAAAAGGGATTTTCCAATGTTTGCCCTTAAACTAAACTTTGGTGGCGGCTTCATTTTTTAACCTTCGAGGAATCTTCACCCGGATTTTTCGGTCGCTACAGCTGGCAACTTCACTGGGGACATTTAGAGAGTCAAACCTAGTCTAAATTAGTTGTAGGATTAGTCGTTAATTTAATGTTTATTTTTACCCTTCCCCTTTTGTCTTTTATTTTTTATTGCGTACTATTATTTTGTGATATGAAAACCCTAGGATAGAAGACCACTTTTTGTATATACGTTTGTTTGTTTTGCAGCTTGGGGGGTATTCTTGATATTTTGCTCCTTCACACACTCCACTATCACACTTTTGCACACACGTGAGAATAGTCCTATACCCGGACTGGAGAATAACCTAAGTTAGAACGAGACTGCGTAGTGATGGCCTACTGGATGTGCGTCCTGTTGGGTGGTCACAAAAGTCTCACCTAGAGTTTGGTCCCTCTTGAGAATGCTGGCACTCCTAATAACTTGCCTATTGTTGATCAGTGTTCTTAACTGGGGTCGTTTGCTCTAGGAACCTTAAAATGTAGGACTCTTTAGAGCTACCCTTTGAAAGGTTCACTCAACAGACAAGCCCTAGACCTATTCTCTAAGGAACCCTCGTAGGACACAAAGGAGCCTTATACCCTTGCATTCAAACAAACACTGATACATTTCTCCGGTTTTCTAAAAAGAAAAAATTCAAAAAAAATCATATTTTATTTTTGCAAGTTATTTTTTAGAAACATATCTCATGCATTTGCATTTTCATCATTCATATCTGTCATCATGTGTTATTCATCCATTACATTTTATTTCATAATTTTAAAAAAAAAACATGAGCATACTTTTTGAAAAAAATTGATGAGAGATAAGGCGTTCTTGCAAATACATTTTAATTGATTGTTCTTCCTTGAAAAAGTTTAGCCTACTAAATTTCAAACGAGGTCGAACTTAGCTGCAAACTCAAGGTGTTTCAAGACACTCAATTTTCAAAAAAAAATTTCAATGTTGCTGCTCGTCCGCAATTTTTGTCAGCAAAACGATGCATCTCGTCCATCCAATGATAAACGATCAAAATAGTCCATTTTGTTAACTAATGTGTTATCAAAAATTCTTCTATCATGTCTCTAACTATGTTAACTCTCTGTGAAGCAATCGTATAGTGAACTTGTATGCAATGTGCATTTGCTCTTGTTTGAGTCAGTTAGTGTCCACACCTTTCCATCCTATCATCATCCCTTGTTTATGTCCAGTCTCACCCCGACCACTCCATAAAGTGCATATTCTCCACACAAGTTCTTAGTTGACTCTTTGGTTTTGTTCCCAATGATGCAGTTTCATAAACTAACACTTGGATCCTCCAAACTGGGGCAAATTTGTGATCACTAGATATCTTGTCAACATTGTATTCCCTTGGAGCAAGTCCTTTACAAAAAAATAATCAAAAAAGAGCCTGTTAGGTTGAAAACTCGCGAGAGCAGCCTAAGCAAAAATTAGGGCATATAAAAAGAAGGCTAAAGTGCTCCCGGGGTCCCTTATCTTTATTTAAAGTAACGATTTGGTCCTTTATCTTTTTTTTTGTCCCAAATCAGTCCTTTATGTTTTAAATTTTTGACACATAAATCCTTTTCTGTCCCAAATCAGTCCTTTATGTTTCAAATTTTTAACACATAAATCCTTTTTTTTGACACATAAATCAGCACTGTTAACGGAAAAGGATTTATGTGTCAAAAATTTGAAAGATAAAGGACTTATTTGGGACAAAAAAAACATAAAGGACTAATTCGTTACTTTAAATAAAGATAAGGGACCCCGAGAGCACTTTAGCCTAAAAAGAAATAAAGAAAAAGAGCATATATATAAAAATAAATAATTTTTTGTCCTTGAGTTAGTCTTTGAGAAAATAAGCAGTCATGATTTGAAATGAAGTTTGACCATCTCTCCATATCCTAAAAAATAAAAAATACCTTTTGCGACCCACTTTGAGCCAAAAAAAATCAAAAATCTTTCAATCACCCTAGACAATGATCTATTCCCCATTTAAAGATGGTGCACTACTTTCTTCAGTTTATTCAGCTCAAGAGAAATAGGTTGTCAAAGAATGAAAGAATGAGAATTATATTTCAAAAAAAAGGACAAAAGTCTTGAATAAAAGACGGCATAAATCTTTAAGCTGATACATCATATCATGAAGTGCACCACTGAATAAAAAGAGCATTGCCTAAAGCCCTCAAACACCTTATTGTGCCAAACTAGCAATTCTTTCACGAAACTCGAAAATGGACCTCAAACACTCTTTTGGGCCTACTTATCCTTTCTTTCATGAAAGATCATTGTCTAAAACCCCCAAACATTTCTTTGGGCCTAATTATCATTTCTTTTCATAAATCCCTAACCATTGGTACATTACCCCCAACCATTGGCCACATTACAAACCTCTTCTTTCATGAATCCCTAACCATTGGCCACATTACCAACCCTTTCTTACATAAACCCCTAACTGTTGGCCACGTTACAACCCTAACAAGTCCATTCTGATCGATGACTGATTGCTTTCGTTTTGTTAAAGTTTTAATTTTAGGACAATTGAGTTTATTTATTTACAATATGTTTGCTCAAAAAAAAATATATGACGAAAAAATAAAGCTAAAAAAAAGCAAAAAAAAAGAGAAAAAGAAAAAAAGACTTGCGCTCCAAGATTATTCAAGTTGCACTGATATCAAGACAAGGTTTAGTGATCACCAAGTGAAATTTTCATCATATCCAAAAATTAGGACTATCACAGTCTATGGGAGTCATCTTAAAAGAACCAAAAGTTTATACTAGGACCATCACCTAGACCCCAAAGTGGGGCAGTCTCTTCACCTTTCATGCTTCTCGAACTTGGGAAAATTTTCTAGCGTCCATCCCATTCATATACCACATCCAATCCATATAGCCATACGACCAACTCACAAACCCATTACCCTAACTCTGTCACCTTTCCCCTACCTCACTCGAACTAGAAATATCATTCCAAAGTGGGGAAATCCAGTCACCATTAACCCCTCACTCCGCTCAAAATTGCGGAAATTCGCCCTACACTCCTTTCATTCCCTTATCCACATTCATAAAACCATACCGGGGCAATTTCTCAACCCACCATCCTAAATACAGCTTTTCGCAAACTCTAGTCAGGGCAACCTTATCCTTGTCATAATTGGGGCAACACCAAACGCCATGGGTTGAGACAAAATCTTTTGCCTTCCACCTCTCATTCCAAAGTCACGGCATTACCAATTCATAATTTCCTCTACACCCCTAGTTGTTGTCACCACTAGACAGGGGCAAGTTATGCATTCACCGTCATCAACTATGAATTAGGGCAGTCCCACATTTCTAGAGTTTGGGAGAACCTACCTTTCATGACTTTGGCAAAAACCTACCATTCATCCCCTCACGTGTCATATCTGTCCACACCCCGAGTCAACTGACTCATTCATCCGTATTTGCACTACTCTACATGTTCACTAAAACAATGCTTCAAAGAGAGAGAACACAAGTTACTAATATGAAGTTACTGTATGCACCACACCAATTCCATTATGCACCTCCCTACGCAAGCCCATTTTTAAATGCAGGCCAGTTCACAAAAACGAACTGGGCTCGCTAACTGCACCCCATGTTTTAATAATACAGCCCTCCTGTAATTTGCACCCCACTTTTAACTGCTGCACCCCCTTTTCGTTTTGTCATTTATTCCTTTTCAAAAAATAATTTCTTTTACAAAAAACCTACAAAAATAAATAGATAAATATTTCATTTTCAAAAAATATAAATAAGGGACTAAGTCGACTGTACAGTCGGGTTAGTCTGCTTTTTAGGTCACTAATGAACCGTTACCGATCATGTCCTGAAATCCCTATTTAAAACAAACAATTTCTAAATCAAAATAAACATAAACACATTTCTTTCCACAAATCAAATTCTCAAAATAGGGGATTAAGTCTGTACAGTCGGGTTAGTCAGCCTTCTAGGATGAATGAGCCGTACGGCTCAAGAGTCCTAAAATCCCTATTCCAATAAAATCAAACCAACACACATCAAACTATTTTCCAAACTCCAAAAACTCCATTTTTATAAAATAGGGGACTAAGTCGACCGTACGGACGGGTTAGTCATCGTTCTAGGACGGATGAGCTGTACAGCTCAATAATCCTAAAACCCCTATATTAAAAAATACCAACCAACAAACACTTTTCTACCCAAGAACTACGTAGCTTTGATTTCTCCATCGCACCTGGAGATACGTAGGAGCAGGGGCCCACTCCTGTCAAGCACAAAAATCTAAAATTTTTATTAAGTCTTTTTCTTCAAAATAAAAAAGGGTAAAATAAACATTTTCAAAATTAATATTCTTTCCTACAACTAGTTAGCAGGTAACCTTCCTTAGGAAGGATGTCGTGGGGTGCTAATACCTTCCCCACGCATAACCGACTCCCGAACCCTTATCTGGTCTCAAGGACCCATATCCATTCCAAAAGGGATTTTCCAATGTTTGCCCTTAAACTAAACTTTGGTGGCGGCTTCATTTTTGAACCTTAGAGGAATCCTCACCCGGATTTTTCGGTCGCTACACCGGCACATCAAGATCGAACACCACTAATCAAGGACGACATCTACCAACTACTTCGGAAGTACGGTACAGAACATTGGCGACCACAGTGGGAGGATCTGTACTCAATTTCCTCTCCCATTACCTTGATCCACAAATGGCACTCAAACTCCGTTCAAAACCAGCCAGTCTTGTGGTCGGGCCCGGGGTAGGACTGGTTGTACCCGAGCTTGAAACACAACAAACCCCCGAGGGACATGTTCAAGACCTCACGGATTCCACTCAAGCTCGGGCACAATTCCCCAATCTGAACCTCGCCCGTTCCCGTACGAACTCATACAGAAATAATTTACCACCTCCCCCTCCATCGCTTCCAGCTAGGGATGTCAATTTGGGCCCGGCCCAGTGGGCCGGCCCACTGGCCCGATTTTTTGGGCGGGCTTGGGCTCTAAAAATAGTAGCCCAAAATGAATGGTATGTTTTTTGGCCCGGCCCGATTGGCCCGATGATATAATTGGGCCGGGCCGGCCCATGGGCTTCGGGCCGGCCCGTTTCTTTTTATTTTATAATAATATATAATGTAAATAATATAAATATATAATGTATAATATTTTTTTGAAAATAATATATGTTTTAATATTGTTTTGAAGATAATATATAATGTTTTTTTGAAGATAATATATGTAAATAATATTTTTATAATAATATATAATGTAAATAATATTTTTTAATATTTTTTTGAAGATAATATATGTTATAATGTATAATGTTTTTTGAAGATAATATAATGTAAATAATATAATGTAAATAATATAATGTATAATATTTCATAAAAATATGTTTTAATATTGGGCCGGCCCAATGGGCTGGCCCGTGGGCCAGTGTTGGGCGGGCCTGGGCCTTGAATTTCGCAGCCCATTAGAATATTGGGCCGGCCCGACCCTGCCCATATACATTGTTTGGCCCTATGGGCCGGGCCGGGCCGGCCCGAGCCCGGCCCATTGACATCCCTACTTCCAGCCCTGGCCGATGCTGTTCAGCAGCTCGTCCAGCTGCTAGCTCAACAGGAGGCCGTAAACCAAGAAAGAAACTGCCGCTTCACCGAACTTGAGGACGAGGTAGCAAATCTCCGGGCGCGAGACGTTCCGGACCAGGAATCACCCGAACCGAGCTCCCCTAAAAAGAGAAGCCTGTTTCGAAGGAGGCATCGATCTCCACCCAGAAGAAGACACTATCATCGTTCTCCTCCTCGCCGACAACGAGGGAACGGTTCCCGTTCCCCCCGGCTCGACAATATGACGATCTTGATGAATTGGATAGCTCCCGCTATCATCATTCTCCTCCTCGCCGACAACGAGGGAATGGTTCTCGTTCTCCTCCGGATCGACAATATGACGATCTTGATGAATATCGTCGTTCTCCTCTTCGCCGACAACGAGGGAATGGTTCCCGTTCTCCTCCGGCTCGACAATACGATGGTCTTAATGAACTGGATAACTCCCCCCAACCTCGCTCATTTTTAGCCTCTTCATCTCCAAGACGACGTTTCAGAAGTCGAGGGGATAACCCTGAAAAGGCACAACCTCGACACCACGGTTATCCCGATCCCCATTACCAACGTCAGCCACGACCTCAGGCGCTGTTAACCGAGCAAAAGGGTCCATTCACCGCGACTATTGATAGCTACCGAGTTCCGATGTACCTCTAAAAACCGTCCGGAGGTCTGAAAACGTATGATGGAACGGGCGACCCAGATAGGCACCTCGATCAATTCGACACCACTATGCAATACCGGAACATCCCCATGGAGATGAAATGTCGAATCTTCCCGTTAACTCTTGACAAAGTAGCATCGGAATGGTTTCGGGCTTTGAAGACGAACACCATATCCACTTGGGACCAATTGACAAAAATCTTTTCAGTTCACTTTTCCCATTCCAAAGGTAAACCCAAGAACAAAGAGGTGTTAATTTCCGTGGTCCAAAAGGAAGACGAGCCTCTTAGGGAATACATAGAGAGATTCAACAACGAGGCTTTTCAAGTTCGAGAACTAGACGACACTTTCCGCATTTTCTTCATGGCGCAGGGCCTACTCCCAGGAAGCCCTTTCAAAAAACATGTCAACACTTGGGAACCTAATACTTTGCAAGATTTCCTCCAATTATCCCAATGTTTCATCAATGAAGAGGAAAGCACCAAGATCGAAAATCCGTCAACACAGGCCGGACCATCAAAACCCCACTACAGAAGAGATAACCAAGGAAACGATAACCGAGGTAACAGGGATCCCCGACCTCGGAACCGTCACCAAGTATACACATAACTCAACGTCTCCAACGCCCAATTATATGGGGAATGTTGGAATGTCGAGTTCAGAGATGTTAAGACCCCTAAACCTCTACCTCCCCGATCTGGAATACGATCCAGCAAATACTGCAGGTATCATAGAATTAATGGTCATGACACGAACCACTGCAATGCTTTGAAAGACGACATTGAAGACTTGATCAAACAGGGTAAATTGTCCGGTTATGTTAAAAAATCAGGAGCAACTACCGGCGAGGTTAAAGACGAGAGGAACGAGGAACCCAGCAGAAGGGGTAAGACAAAAGTCTAATCCGACAATGATGATCATGATACTAGAACACCGAAAGGTCACTCAGTGATGATGATGATCGCATGAGGTTTCGAGCATGAGGAGTCTGGAAAAACAATGAAGCGAAAGTGGAAAGAATTGTTAAGCGTGGCCTCAACCTCAACTACGCCAACCACGACAAACCGACATCCACTTTCTTTTAGTGATGAAGATCTTATTGATGGGAAACCCAACAAACACGTACCCCTCATAATCTCGGCAGTCATTGCCAACAAAGAAGTGAGAAGAATCTTGGTGGACCAAGGGAACTCGTCCGACATCATCTTTGTCAATCTCCTTGACAGAATGGGGATCGACAGAGAGGAGCTCACTCCATACAGAGGAACAGCCCTATCCGGATTTAACGAATCCCGGACAAAACCGCTAGGCCATTTGGAATTAATGGTTTCCTACGGAGCTGAGCCAATGATAAGAACCATCAAAACCAAGTTTCTTATCCTACATTGAGAATCCATCTACAACGTCATCATTGGAAGACCGACTTTAGGTAGGCTCGGAGCAGTGACGTCCACCATGCACTTAAAAATGAAATTCCACTCTCTCTGCAATAAAGCTATCACTTTAAACTCCGATCTGGAGTCTGCTTCCAAATGCTTCTTCTTATGGACCAAGACCGAGCAAAAAGCTTTGGAACAGGAAGGGGTTCCCCCTCCCGAAAACACTACTCCCAAGGGTAAAGCTCGACCTACCGAGGTGAACGCAACAGACTTAGATGCAAGATACGATCCTGAGAGTACTTAAAAAAGGAAGAGGATTTCAAATGGACTACCGAGCAAGATAAGGCCTTAAACTAGCTCAAAAAGGTCCTCACCGAACCTCTGATCTTAACTAGACCAAGCAAAGGCGAAAACTTATACTTATATCTAGCTATCTCGGAGGAAGCCTTAGGGGCCGTTCTTGTGTGGGAGTTAAAAACTGGGCCGAGCCCAGTTTACTTTGCAAGCAAACCTCTACACGGAGCAGAGAGTCGCTATCAGAAGGTCGAAAAAATCGCTTTGGCTCTCATCAACGCAGCTCCACGTTTTCGACCTTACTTCGTCGCTCACCAGGTGATCGTACGGACTAATTACCCTATCAGGTAAATCCTGCATAGGCCCGATCTCGCGGGTAGAATGATCAAGTGGGCAGTAGAATTAACAGAGTTCGGAATCAGGTACGAAGCCCGAACGGCTATGAAAGCACAAGTTCTGGCGGACTTCGTAGCCGAAGTGACGCCAGCGAACATCGAAAACGATACTTGGATCCTGCACGTCGATGGATCTTCCAACCCAAAAGGAAGCGGCGCTGGTATCATGTTAGAAAGCCCGAACGGCATCATGATCGAAGTTTCTTTAACCTTCGACTTTTTAACCTCGAACAACCAAGCAGAATACGAGGCTCGCATCGCTGGTCTACGCTTGGTTGTCGACCTCCGAGTCCTTCGGGTAAAACTGTTCACCGATTCCCTGTTGGTAGTCTCCCAAATCAGCAACCAATACGAAACGAAAGAGCCGATCTTACAAAAATACCTGCTTTGAGTACGGGCATTATTAGCTCAAATTGAAACATCAGAAGTGAAACACGTGCCGAGGGCGGAGAACCAAAGAGCTGATATCCTCGCCAAGCTCGCAAGCACGAAAGCTCCTGGAAATCACCGAACCTTTATCCAGGAAATCCTCCACAAACCCAGTGTCTCTCCCGACCCTGAGTTTGCCTCGACCATTTGCATAATAGAAAAAGCTCACAGTTGGATCGACCCGATCTTGGGATACATCATTGCAGGAGTGGAACCCCCGGACGAAAACGATGCTAAACTCGTCAGGAGGAAGGCTTCTTCCTATTCAGTCATTAATGGAACGTTGTACAAAAGAAGCCTCTCCTCACCGTTGTTGAAATGCATTGAGGGAGAAGAAGCTGCTTATTATGTCTTGGCAGAAATACATGAGGGAATTTGCGGTCAACACCTCGGAGCTCGCTCTTTGGCTCGAAAAACTCTTCGTGCTGGATATTACTAGCCGACCATAGCGGCTGATGCTAGTGCTTATGTAAAGAAATGCAAAAAATGTCAGATTCACGCCAACGTCCACATTGCTCCTCCAACAGATCTAATGAGCTTGTCCTCCACATGGCAATTTGCATGGTGGGGGATAGACCTCCTGGGGACATTCTCGACAGCTCCAGGCCAGATCAAATTACTAATCGTCGCAGTCGATTACTTCAGCAAATGGATAGAAGCAGAACCCCTGGCTACCATAACTGCAAGAAACTGCATCAAATTCTTCAGGAAAAACATCATGAGCAGGTTTGGCATCCCCGAGGTAGTGATAACGGACAATGGAACCCAATTTGCCGACAAGGGTTTCAGAAAGATGATGTCCGACCTAAAAACCAAGCACCGCTTCACATCAGTTGAACACCCTCAAACCAACGGACAAGTAGAAGCGGTGAACAAAATAATACTAAACGGCCTAAGGCGACGTCTAGACGTCGCAAAAGGAAACTGGGTAGAAGAGCAACCTTATGTCCTCTGGGGATATAGGACCACCCAACAAACCTCCACAGGAGAGACGCCGTTTCGACTCTCTTACGGCAGCGAGGCGGTCATTCCTGTCGAGATTGGCGAACTCAGCTGGAGAACGGAAAATCCCAAAACTCAACGAAAATAGCCAAGCCTTAAGAGAGAAGCTCGATCTGATCGATGAAATAGGGGTCGAGCCTCGCTCCGAGAAGCAATCGTCAAACAAGGAGTAACGACCAGGTACAATGCCAAAGTCGTTCCCAGAGATTTCGAGCTAGGCGATCTGGTCCTTCAAAGGGCAGATGTTGGTCTTAAAAATGCTTCCCAAGGAAAGCTCGCACCAAATTGGGAAGGACCTTACCGTGTCATCTCTAAAACCGGTAAGGGCGCCTTTGAACTAGAGACCCTCCAAGGAAAAAAGATTCAAAGAACTTGGAATGCAACGAAACTGAAGAATTATTACATTTAAAAACGGAAGTTGCGTCAATCTCTCCAAAAAAGACACCACTTAGGACCGCTCCTATCATTGTAAATCGAGTTCCTCATTTAAATGATAAATCAATAAACTGTCCGACGTTCCACACTTTATTGTTTTCGTCAAATCAATAACGCAAGGATCAAATTTACAGCTTCAGAAGTGACTCGAACCTCGAGCCCCTCAGGTCCGATCTTGGGGTCCCCCCAAGCGACCAACCATGGTCGCAACCCCTTGTTACCAGTTAAATCCAAGCCGAATCTTGGTAAACTGTTTCAAAGGGACCAGGTCTTCTAGGATCAAAATATCCTCAGAACAACCATTGGCCACAGTTGCCAATACCCCTATAGGGCGAGTTAAGTCTGGGCCGAGTCCTGGTAAACTGCTCTATAGGCCAACGTTTATAAAACCACCTCGAGCCCCTCAGGTGCGAAACAATCTCTAAAAACGACGTATATGACTTGCAGAATTAAAAAAGCATTCATAAAGCTCGTAATGAGATCCAAAGTCAAGATCGATTAAAAAATATTTTCGATTACAAAGCACCACGGATGGGCCGAACCATCAAAATTCCAAATTACATAAAAGAAGTTCTAAGTCTATACAAAGCTCGATCGGAAAAGCATACACCCAGAACTTCTGCAAAAATGCTGGAAACCGTTAAACGTCTGAGGTCGGAAAGACGACGATCTTCTCCTCCGTCACAGGGTCGACCTTGACAATACGCCTCCCATCAACCTCGTGATCGGAATAAATAATCGTCGGGTCTAGAGGAAGAGAGGGATGAAGTTAAAGAACCTGCAGAAGGGCACCTTGAAAACCTTCTTTGTACATCTCAAGTGCCGCTTCAGCAGCCTCATTTGCGTCCCTCTTACTTTGTTGGAGGGCAACCTGAAGATCGGCAATACGAGCTTCTGGGTCGGTACTAGATTCCGCCCTCACCTCTGAGCTTTTCTTCAAGCTATCCTCCAGCTCGACGATTCGTTCTTCCGAGACCTTTGCCTTTCTCTTTGCCTCGGCCTCAGACTCCTCTAGGACCTTGAGATGACCTTCGAGCTGCTTCACACGAGCTTCGGCAGTCTCTGCAAGATTCAGGGCAGTTACCTTCAACACTGTAAGGATCTCTACGCCTTCCTTCAGAGCCCGAAGCTCGAACTTGGCTTGACCCAGCTCATTGGACCTGGCAGACAATTCCTCCAAGAGTTTAAAACATTTTGTCTTCTCGGTCTCTAGCAACTCTACAGACGTATCAAGAAATATATCAAAACAAAGAGCAAAATCATAAATAAATCAACAAAACCGGCAAAACCAACAAAAACCCACCTTCAGCTCGCTTCTCGTACTTCGTTTTTGCGATTTTATGAACCTCGGCAAAATTTAGAAAGATCTGGGCCGACGCTGCAATGGGATCCTCCCGCCACTGCTCGTAATTCTGTTCTAAAAGTTTCTCTTCCAGGGGAACAGCCTTGTATTTATGCTTGGACCTCTTCCCAGTCTTTGTTTTTTTGGCCGATCCAGACTCATCATCGACCCTAGATCGTCCCCTTTTTACAGAGGTCCCCACATCGATCCTTTTCCCCTTCTCAGCCTCGGCACGTGCCAGATCTTTCTGAGTAACGGTGGTAACCAGTTTGGCAGCGATGGCGACCTCTTCGGCCTCGACAACAGGTCTAGGTTGAGAAGGTATTTGTAACGGTATCCCTGCTTGCTCAACACCAGCCGATTGCATCGCCAGCTTCTTCAAAAACGCGAACTTCTTAGGCGCCATCGTGTTTGAAAAACAAGAAAAATACGAGTTATGTAACTTAAAGAAAATTCAAATACAAAAAAATCTACTACAGAAAGACGATCTACCTAAAACCCTTTGCACCCGCGCCCGCTTCCCAGCCTGGACTAAACGATCCGTAGGGATACCCCGGTATTTATGCTTTGAGAACGGGACCCTTTGAGAAATAAAATGACCATGACTTCAACCAATAGGGAACTTGGTGGACACCAAGGTCTGACCATCAACTCCGAACTTCCCTACACAGTCTATGGCCTTATCATTAACCGGTTCGACCCAATAAAAGAGCTGCTTCCAACTTCCCCTCAGTGAGTCCGCAGAAGCTTTGAAGATCTTCGCTCCTCGCCTCGAGCGAAAACTGACATGCTCACGACCGGACTTGTCCTCCCCACTATTCCGATTAAGCTCGAACAAATGGAAGAAAAGTGGGGACGACACCGATCTCTCCAGGTGAATACACATCAACTCAAAGGCTCGGAGGAAATCCCATGCATTTGGATGTAACTGGGAGGGTGCTACGTCCAGCTCCACCAGAACTGTCTGTTCAAGAGAAGTAAAAGGAGGCCGGATGTTCATATCATTTATCGTCACGTGGTACATAGTAAATTTAAGATCTCCTGCCCATGAAGCCACGTGCTCTCCATCTTTCATGCCTTCGACCCTCCAAATATTCCTCTCAGAACGCCCATAGCTTCCACAACTTCTGGAGCGGACTCATTAACATCGTTTACCGGAGAAAAACTCTCAACATCGACATTTTCCTCCGCTTGCTCGCTGGTAGGAGCAGACGACGGATGATCTTGCTCGTCTGGAGTACCAACCATTGACTGATTCTCTCGACTTTGAGGGACGTCACCACCGGAGGCCATGATCTTCACAAACTCGTTTCGATATTCGGTTATGTCCCTATGGGTTTGTTTGGTCTTCGCCAGATCTAAGAAGCTGCAGAAATGGGGGACGAAGTGTCAGGACAAAAAAATCTGGGTCCGCAAACAAGTCGGAAACCGACCTGACGACCCCCACTCTGAGCGAACAAATGAAAAACTAGGAGGGGTCCAAAACGCAAATGCAAATAGAAAACATTAAAAACTAACCTCGAAATAAAGCAGATGAGTAGATCGGATCTGAAAGAACTCTTTTTGTCGACCTGAAGATAAGCTGCTATCACCCTAACCGCTTTACTTGAAGAAAAGCTCGACACCTCAAGACCGGAAGTCAGAGCAGAAGGATTTAATCAAGACCGGTAGTCAGAGCAGAAGAAGTTATGCAGCAACAAAACAAGAGCAAGTGACCCCCTATTTATAGTGGGCCGACTATCATGGATTGGGCCTGGAAGTCGAATCGACGCGTCCAATCAAAGGCCAAAGGTCAGGCACTAAAAACAAAACGTCACCATCATTAGCCGCCATCGTAATGCACGCCGTGTCAGAAACATTTAAAGCCTGGCACTGAATCCAAGGCACTAATCCCACTGCTCAAAAGAAAGCTCGGTAAAGAAAGCTCGGTACATCTCGAGATTGATTAAGTAAATCAAGCTCGACAAAACCCATGACCGACATAAGACACCCCTTTGCAAGTCCCTCAAAAAGAAAGCTCGGTGCGCCCTATGATCGACAACGTAAGGTGACATCGGCTTGTCAAGCCACGATCGCCCCTCAGGCGACCAGGCTTGGGCGGCCACTGTTATGGTAATAAGTAAAAGGCCTCAGCAATATTTACACCCCCTGCAAGGCCCAATGACAAACCAGCCCATAGCCAGAAAACCTAGCCCAATCAACCAACGGTTTAGATAACTCGGCAAGATCTGACGGCTCAAGATCGTCAGAACAAACATCACACAAACTCTATAAATACCACCTACAATACTCATAAATGTAAGCAATTTCTAAAACAAAACACTGACTCACTCAGATACTGACTTTAGCATCGGAGTATTCTTGTAGGTACAACACCGCCATTTTAAGATCGATCACCGGCACATCTAGATCGAACACCACTGATCAAGGACGACATCTACCAACTACTTCGGAAGTACAGTACAAAACACATACCATACAATGGTCGTCTACTAAGACCAATTGAGGTCGATTAGGCAAGCTAGTAACTCTAGAAGAAACATATGCACTGTACCAGTCTATAACAGTGTGAAAAAGATTCGCATATTCAAAGCGTGTCACCAAAAGCGTTGGTTCCTCAATCCACTGCAAGTAGAAAACCTCATGTCAAAAGCACATAAAAAACATATACAATAAAAGGAACAATGCTACAGTAAATTAAATCAATGAGAGAAAACAATTGAAAAAAAGTAATGGCGAGAATAATGCACTCACAAATTGAGCTATGAAGAGATGGGCTATGAAGAAATCGAAAGGAAGTGAAGAAATCAAACACAAAAAATACCTAGGATTTATTCAAGCACGACATCGAACTCCCTCCAAATCAAAAGAAGCTATGAACAAATCCAAAGGGTTCCACCTCATGCACCGATTTGCAGAATTCCATTAAACTCGAATCAGTCTGATACTGAGAGAGAACAAAGATGGATAGGAGACGGAGAGATGGGGAGAACACATAGAGAGAGAGAGGGGGGGGCGAAGGGCGGCCGCATGAGGGAGGAACAACCGTTGTTGGGGACCACAGAGGTGTTACCAAGTGGCTTCAGTCTCAAGAGGGGGGGTGAATTGAGATTTAAAAACTTTTCCCCTTTTTAGCGACTTAGATTAATTTCGCACAGGTTTATGGAATGAACGATAAAGAATATGAAAGCAGTAAAGCACACAACAGATTTTATACTGGTTCAGTCACCTCCCAGTGACCTACGTCCAGTCCTCACACCCTTGTGAGATTTTCCACTAACACAACAAAGCGTACATGTGCCTTGGAAACCTTTACAGACTCAGGCACTCTTCTTCTAGGATACCCCACCTATGAAGAGCCCTCAAATCTATCACAACAACAACAACAAGAGATACCCCACCCTTGTTACAACCAGCTGCCCTAGAAAGATACCCCACTTCCTAGTACAAACAGCAACCCTAGAGAGATACCCCACTCCCTAGTACAAATTACAACAATAAAACAATTACAAATGTAAAGACCAAAATACCTCTTGTGTAGGCAGATATTACATCTTGAAATTTCCCCAAGCCAACTAACCCTTGCGAGAGATCAGCTCTAACGGACGAACAGTGCGTGAAGAGCAGAAGTGAAAATGTAAAAGGGTTATTTTCGTTTGATGCGTTTATCGTGAAATGGGTTGTGTGTAAATGTGAATTGTGAAGCCTCTATTTATAGGCTCATAAAAAATATAACCGTTGAATACATTGTAGAAAAGATGAAGTCGATTATGTGCCTGAATGGCCTAAATATGATAATCGATTCTTGTCTTTAAAAGGAAATAACTCATAAGTGTGTGATCGATTGATTCATTCCAAAGGATAAGTGATAATCGATTATGTGCCTGTTTGTATAAGGTGTGTAATCGATTTTGTCTTTTAAGCAAGTAAAAAGGAATCGATTGTTTGTTTCTTTAAAACAGGAAGGAGATCGATTATGCATCTTTAAAATAGGAAGGAAATCGATTTTATGCTTAGATGTATGAAGAGAATAATCGATTCTTAGCTTGACTTTAGTATAGGAGCAAATCGATTATGTGCTTTATATATTAAAGGGGAAAATTGATTATGCACTTTAAAAAGGAGTAGGAAATCGATTTTGATCTTATGAGAAATAATAGGAATCGATTCTTAGCTTTTAAAACAATTTGGGAATCGATTATTTGCTTTGGGAAAACGATTTCTCTCCTTTGCACAAGGTTGGAAATCGATTCTTGGCTTTAAGAAAGAAGTCATGAATCGATTTCTAACTTTCACAAAATAGTTTTTATGTTACGTGCCTTACCTATGCGCATGCATGCATTTTGAAAACTGTGAAGGCTATGAAACTTGAGAGATGAGCTGACCCTCAGAAGCGGCTTACAATATATCCTAAGATATGACCCAAACCCTAGAGACTACCCTTACTTCTTGAGTCTTGTTTGCCTTGGATTTCCGCTTTGTCATTTTCGGCTTTGACCACATCATCAAAACCTAACCTGCTTGTCATTTTGACTTCGAACACATTATCATTAAAACCTAACCTGGAAAAGCAATATAACCACAAGAGGTTGTGGTGGTCCGGCCTAGCAGTGGCGAAGACTGAGAGGAAGAGATGGAGAGAGACGGAGACTGAGAGTGAGAAACCAAGAGAGTGAGTGGAAGAAATGGGAGTGCGAGGAAGAGAAAGGAGTTAGGTTAGGGTTAGTGACATACACATGGAATACTGACTGAATTTGTCGTCGGTAAGTACCGACCGAGTGAAAATCCGTCGGAAATGGAGCGGTAAATGGCTTAAAAAATGAGGAAGGAGTTAGTGACAGCAATATCCGTTGGAAATCCATAGGAAATGCAATGAATTTGTGACGGATTTAGATCGGTCGGTAAATTTCGTAGGAAAACAACATAATTCTTGTAGGGACTTTTGTCGAGTTTGATCTCTCTGTTTTACTTTCCCAATTTTCTCAATTTGTCAATTTGGTGTATGTGATTTGTTCATTGCACTGTACGTCCCCCAAAACAAAGATTGTGCAGTCTCCCATTTTTCCAAATCCAAGATTTTAGTACCAAAAATGCCAATAATCCATGAAATTGACAAATGAACTAATAAAATTAGTTGGGTAGCTAAATTAAATATTAATCCTTTTTGTGTCAATCCTTTGTTTCTTATTCAAAAGAATGGTATTGTTTTATTTGGCCTAATGATGTAATCCACATAAGCAAAGGAGCAAAAGAAAATTAAGAAGATCTCACTACCACAAGCCTTTTGTTTACAACCATCAAGAGTCAAGACATGTTTAGAATTTGCCAAATCTTTGTTGTAGGTTGGAGGCAGGACTTTGAATCTTGCAAATATTTCCATAACTCACCCTCTCAAATAATTAATGCACTATAAGACCACAAACAAATATAGGGTTTTTTTTACCCCCATCATATCACTATATACCCCCCCCCCCCCCCACAGACCCTGCGAAAAGACGAAAATACCCTTAAAATTTGTACAAATTTACAAAACATTTACCATTTTTCACTTGCATCCGTTTGACCAGAAAGTTTCCTGAGAGAATCGGATTTACCATTCAGAAAGCTATTTCCGATTTGCCATCGGATTTACCATCGGATCTACATACATCCGATCTTCCTCAGAGTCAGCAGAAATAGTAAGTCGGATCTAGCTATATCTGATTTCCCCATCGTATCTACCTATATCCCATTTCGCATCGGATATAGCTAGATCCGATTTCGCATCGGATATAGCTAGATCCGATTTGTGTTTTATTTTTGTTTAAAAATTTGTTTTTATCCCAGTGTCCAATAGGTATCGAGGGGAGTCCTCCGCTCAGGCCTCGCCATCTGCTTCCAGTACACGCACCCGCCACAGGATTGCGGGACATGCGTCTACCCGGCGTAGCCAACAACAGCAGTATCAGCAGGTGGAGGAGTCCCCAGACTATCACTATGAGGAGGGCCAACAGGGGCACCCTTTTGATGAGCATTCTATGTCTGAGGACCATTCTATGCCTGAGGACTACCAGCAGTAGTATTATCAGCAGCAGTACCAGGAGGATCAGCCAATCAGCCTCAGCAGGGGCATCAGGAACAGCATGAGGAGCAGCCTCCTCTATTCACTGGGCTGGCATCTCATGTTTGTACCGTTATACTGAAAGACCCGGTAAGTTTAATTTATTTACATAGCCTTCTTAGTTTAATTTATTTGCGTAGCCTTCTTAATTTAATTTATTTACGTAGCCTTCTTAGTTTAATTTATTTACATAGCCTTATTTTTTTTATAATACAGACATATGAGCGTAAATTGAAGGTTACCAACCATGGTAACAAGCTGGCTCAGAGACTGCTTGGGTTTTCCCAAAACAACTGGTTGTGGGCCTTTATCACAGGTTCCGAATTAGCCCCCCTCGTCTTGACCGGACATACAAAGGTGGACCATGAGCTGATGTCTGCTTTTCTTGAGAGGTGGTACTCAGAGACATCGTCATTTCACTTACTGTTTGGTGAAATGACGATTACTTTGGATGACGTCTCCTGTTTGATGCATCTACCCATTACGAGAAACTACTACAGAGCTCCGCCTACTTCTGTCACCACTGATCAGGCCATCCACCTAGCACATGTTTATCTAGGTGTGACTATAGAGGAGGCGGGGCTGGAGTGTCGAGCTTCATCTAGCCCATATTACGTTTTGAGTGGCTGCAGGAGATTGTTAGTAGAGGGTCCATAGAGAATGACATGCGTCCTGCTGTCAGGGCCTTTATCCTTCTGATCCTGAGCTGGCCCATCTTTACAGTCAAGACCGGCGACATGGCTGATGTAACACCCAAAATAATTTAATTAATTATTTGATTTAATTATTTAGGTATTACATTTATATAATTTTATTAAATTATTAATATAGTGATTTATTTAAATGAAGGGAGTAGTATCCGGTAATTACGGAGCGGTAAGTTTGGCCCAAGAGCCCAAGCCCATTAACTTAGGCTCCTAGGCGCATGAGGGAGGGTTAGTGAGGGTAGTGCATTTCGCATAGGGAGAGAAGAAAGAAATAATAGAGAAGTCGCAAAAGAGAGAAGAGAGAAGAGAGAAAGAAAGTTGCGAAGAGAGTGAGAAGAGAGAAAAGGTGCGATCGGCCAAGAGAGAAGAGGAGCAAGGAGCTGTTGCTGTGGTTACTTCGGTGCTTTCGTCGAGGTCTCATCATCTTCGGAAAAATCTAAGGTAAGGGTGGGTCTTGCTCTATAATAAGGTTTATAATGGGATGTATGTAGGGGTTTAGGATCTATATCGTTCTCCTTATGATTGTAATGTTGTATGACGTGTATGAATATCTTGATGAAGATTTGTTGCTCGCTAGATGGTTGTTGGTGAGTAGTGCGACTTGTTGGATGTATGTGAGAATTAGAATGCGTGCTAATTGCTCGATAAAATGTGTATTTGATGATGTTTAAATGAATATGTGATGTTTGAAATTATTGTTGTTGATTGAATGCATGAAGGTTTAGAAAAAAAATTGGATTAGGAGGATCCTAGGCGCCAAGGGCACCATTTTGTGTTGCTGTTGTGCGCCTGCGCCTAGGCGTGTCTAGGTGTTGGGCGCTGGGATCCCCTGCGTGTTGCGCCATTCTGGCACTGGGCGCCACCTGCTGGGCGCCGGGATCCCTGTTGTGTTGCTGCTGTGTCTAGGCGTGTCTTAGTTGTTGTTGCTGTCTGGGCGCCATGGGCGCCTGTTGCCTGTCTTGTCGCGTTTCAGTGTTGCTGCCTTGGCGCAGGGGCGCCTTGGGCGCAGGTTCCCTGTGCCTGGGTGCCAAGGGCGCCTAATTTTGGCTGCCCGTGTTGCGTTCCTAAGTTGTGTTTCTGAGTAGTTATGTTGCTTGGATGTCATTGGTGCTGAATTTTGGTGGCTAGGTTGCGTATTCTGAAATGTCACTAGGATCCCCTCCCCTGGGCGCCAAGGGCGCATGTTGCCTGCTGTGTTGCTATTTGTGTCTGTGCTGGGCGCCAGGTTTCTGTGTCTGGGCGCCAGGATCCCTGCCTGCGCCAGTTTTGATGTTGCGCCAGGATGTTGGCGCAGAGGGGCGCCTGAGCGCCAGTGTTGCTGCCCAGCGTCAGTTTTGTGTGTTGCGCCTGTTATTGGCGCAGAGGGGCGCCTGGGCGCCAGTGTTGCTGCCCAGCGCCAGTTTTGTGTGCTGTTGTTCCCTGCTAGGCGCCCAGTGCCTGGGCGCCATTTTCAGCATTGTGTCTCAGTTTTGTTCCCATTTTGTTTTTGTCATATCTTTTGACTCGGATGTCCGTTTTACGTGCTTCAAAGTGCGTTGCGAAGCTTATTCAGTTTTCTACCTGTATGTTCTAATTTAAAGCAAAAACCATTATTTTTCTGACAGTGTCTGGGCGCCTCAAGTGGCTGTCCCCGGTGGTCGTTGTTGTTGACGTTGTAAAATTATGTTGGTGTCTAAAACCTTTTAGTGTTCTGTTGCTGCCTGGTTGTGTCTTGGGTACTGTGTAGTGCTGTGAGGTGCTGTGATGTGATGCTGGCGCACTCTGGTGCTGCCATGTTGATATTATTGATGATGGGTCTATTGACCAAATATTATTGATGTTGTTAAATGACGATGGGTCTATTGACCAAATTATACTGATGATGTTATTGACGATGGGTCTAATGACCAAGATGACAATGATGATATGGATGACGTTGTTGTTGTGATGATTATGTTTTGTTGGTTGTCCATGAAGTCACATGCATACATGTGCATATATTGACGATGTAAGGCTGCGGTCTCGAGCTAATGACGATGAATAAGGCTCAAAAAGTGACGATGTGCCCAATTGGCAAAATTAGTGACGATGATGGTACCACATGCATACTTGCACTTCATACATTCATTCTCTTCATTGACAATTATTATTTTGGTCGGTGTGCAATATATTTGTGTGGCAAATATAAATGTTGACGTGGTTGTGTAGTGAGCGCTATATATATATATATATATATATATATATATATTGGGGTGACTGCTGCTTATAAATGTATTACTATAGTTGTTACATATATATATATAAATGTATATATATGTATTGCTGTGATTGGTATAGTTCTGTACTCTGGCATACTGCTTATTATAAGCTTTATTATACAGTTAGACTCACCCCTTATGTTGATTATTACTACAGGTAACCGTGAGTGAAGGCTTTTAACCCTTCATCCCTCGAGTCGGTCATGCTCTGATACGTAGCACCTGGGGGGCGAATAAATGTTATTTTTGGTTTTATTTTATGTGACACTGATGGATTTGTATTGATGTTATTACAACTATGTTTGGAAACTATTTCTTTTAACCCGCTGCGTGTTGATGAACTATTTGTTGTAGACTTTTGAGTACTGGAGGGTTCGCCCAATTTATTGAGGAGCTACGTATTATGTTTTTCTTTGAAATGATGAATTTTATTATCAATTGTGTATGCTGGAATTGAAGTAAATGTAGCATCCCGTTTGGATGAATTGAAAAATAATTTTTAAACTCTGATATTTTTAATTTTAAATTGCCGGGTAGAAATGGGGTGTTACAGCTGAGGCTAAATGGCTGCTGCTACTTGAGGATGTCAGTGCAGCTGGTGTGGGATCATATGCATGGGGGCAGCAACACTTGCCTTCATGTATGACCAGCTGAACTACTCCTGCTTGGACCAGGCGCATAAGTTAGGAGGGTATGCGACCCTCTTACAGGTAATAATTTTAAGTTAATTTTTTCCGAGTTTGGTTAAATTTCTGTTAAACAGTTTTTAATTCACCGTGTTGTTTATCTTCTTTTTTTCAGAGCTGGATTTTATGGTATTTTCCTCAGCTAGTGGAGAGGAGGAGTGGATTGCGGGCTGGAGCACTGTGTGGGCGTTGGAGGAAGAAGAAGACAGATGGAGTGAAGCTGGGGGTATACAGGCAGAGGATTGATGCGCTGACCTCGGATGATGTCTGTTGGCGACCGTTTGAAGAGCACCGGGAGGATAGAGACTTTGAGCATGTGTCATTATACAGGGGACACATCAGCTGGGGAGACATCACTGTTCCCTACATGCCAGATAGGTGCCTCAGACAGTTTGGGTACGTGCAGGTTATCCCACGTCACCCTCTTACTGGTCGTCCGTTCCATGCAGACTGCATTTTTCGTATTGCACATTATATGCCTGTGGTGGAGGAGGTTTTGCGTACTACTTATCCTGCTGAGGAGTTGGGCCAGGTTGCTCCGGACTACTTACATTGGTATGTGAGAGCATTTATTCCTAGACTCTTACGGGTTGCTTCACCTCCACCACCAGTACAGCCAAATTTGCTCGAGATTGTGGAGGAGGAGATTCGGAGGGGGCTTCGGAGCGGAGACATTAGGATGGGTAGTCAGACATACGCTCGCCTCACGCGGTTACTGGATATGCTACCGGGGCGGGACTAGGGGGTTTTGTGGGATTGTATGCTTGAACTATTTTTTTATGACTTGATTCTTATTATTTCTTGTTTATTATATTTGTGGAGTTTCATTAAAATTTCGATTTCATTCATGCGATAAAAGATAAAACATAACCAATTACAATAATAATAGGCAGATACATTTTCCTAAAATTCTGGTCGTCGAACACGACGTAAAATCTCATTCACACTCCGTTGAGTTTCCACGTACAGCTCCAACGGCTTATACCCCTGAAGCGTGTCATGGATGTTTAACATGTTCGCCACGTCTTCGTTAGTCTTGATTGACATGGACGAGAAGGAAACGCGGCCATCGTCTCCAAGATAGGGTTTGCGATAAGTGATACTAGTGACGTCACGGTCGTCACCAGTCACTTGAACATTGGACCACACTTTATCCTTCAAACCTTCAAACCCCATGCCGCGGTGGATTCTGCATAACATCGGTTGTCAGCTGAGGACTCCAGAAGTGGACACCATCTTCTCTCATCGTGATTTGGCCCCGATGATGAATACCGCAAACCCTATTGTCATCTGAGCGTTGAGTGAGACATATCTCCATTTTGGATGAGTGAAATAAGCAAGTGAGAGTGAAATTTTTGAGTAAAAAGAATGAGGTTGGCAATGAATATTTATAGAATTCGTCAATGATTATCAACCGTTGATATTGTCGGTGCAATCTACACCGCTGATCAACATTGGCAGTCAAATCCTACCCGTCGAATTTAGTACAAATCGGATTTACCTATCAGGAAGGCAAATCCGATTTACATTTTAACAAAGCGGACATACCCCCACTGATAGGTATATCCGCTTTTATATTTTAACAAATCGGATCTACCTCACTAAAGGTAGATCCGATTTCCCCCCACTAATTCTAATCGGATATACGTAAATCCGCCTTTTAGTTTTGTGAATCGGATCTACCTACCTTATATGTAAATCCGATTTAAGTCAATTTAACTAGGGATATTTTCGTCTTAAAATTTCTTGTAGAGATATATAGTGATATGATGTAGGTAAAAAAAATCTCACAAATATATTGCTCGTAGGCATCCAATACAAATTCCTCTTTTCTTCACTGTCCACGAAATGAATAATAGTAGCTAGGTAACTTTTCATTGGCATTGGCTGAGTCATCTCCATCTGTTGGACCCGCAACATGGATAGTCAAGCCAAGAGGCAAGTTGCAGCAAACCATTAGTGGTAGGTAGCAAGATTTCAGCGTAATCCATTAAATACATGTTAAATATGTTTTTTTTGACCAATGTTAAATATGTTTTTAATTTAAGTTTTTTGTTTTTGGTCGTCCAAAAAAAATTTCATCTATCTTTAGTCCCTGTATTTTGCTAGTATTATTTTCACCAGCTTTAGCCCCTCATGACATTTAATGACACTTCGTGATTTTTAATACCTTTTTTTTGACCTTTTATAAGCGCTGTTAAAAGTCACGAGGGAACAGATGAAAAATAAATTTTAGGGACCAAAAGTAAGTGGAATTTTTTTAAGAGACTAAAACAAAAAAAATCAAATTTTATAGAGACAAAAACATATTGATCCCTTATTGTCAAAAAAAAAACATATTTAACCCTTTCTCTTGACAAGATTTCAGTGTGGCAAATATTGAATTGTTACAAACACATTTACACGTACTATTTACTTTTATAAATAGAGGCAATATCAATCGAAGAATGTGATAACACTTTTTTGTAAAAGCGTTACTTCCGTTCTAATACAGCAGTAAAATACTAAAGTATTAGGTATCGTATCCACAGAGACTTGGTGATATTATCGGCCATTCAATCAGATTTTTCAATCTTAATTTATGAAAAGAAAATTGTTTGTTGTTTGGTGAACTTTAAAACTAAAAGCAATAATTTGATAAAAGAAATTAATAAGTGATAAAAAGATGTTGAGATTAGATTTTATTAACTTATTCCAATGTATTTAACTAGTTCATATACGTAACTCTATTTTATTCATTAATTCATCATCACCGTATCATCCAAATTAGCTAATTCCTTAGACTAATATGAAATCAACAACTAATTTGCAAAAATAAAGATTCCTCAACTATTTAAGCAAATAGTAGCATTAAGATTAGGTGATATATTGACTAGAAAACATGATTCTATTCCTAGATATCAAGCTTAATAGGTGATTGAATTTAGTACATAACCAAAAGCTATTTTCCAATACAACTTTTAGATTCAAAGATCAAGTATAGGAGATCAAACTATAACAAGCATTAAGAACAACATTCAATCACTAAATCAATTCATAAAAGGAGATACATATATTCTTAAATTAGGTTCAATACATGGATATAAGATAATTAAACCTAACCTCAACAAAAGAGAGTTTAGCTACTCATTTTCATGATAGCTATCATACAAAATATAAAAGAGATGAAAAACCTCAAGAATGTAGCACCCTTGATCCCTCAAAATGATGCTCCAAGCCTTGATTCTTCACTCTCTTTCTATTTCTCTTCAAAACACGATCCTCTCAAAGTTGAGAAATGAAGATCTATTTATAGGAAAATTTGTTAGCTAAGCTAAAACATAAGGTTGCTTAGCTAACAAATGGTGTGCTACCGCCCTTGCATCTTCTCTCTTGTTAGCTAAGCCAAGGCATGAGGTTGCTTAGCTAACAAATGGTGTGCTGCCGCCTTTGCATCATCTTTCTTGTTAGCTAAGCTAAAGTTTGATGTTTGCTTAGCTAACAAAAACTGTGTGCTGAAGTCTCTTTCTTGTTAGCTGAGTTAAGGCTTGATGTTGCTTAGCTAACAAGTTGAGTGTGGCCGCCTTTCCTTGCTCTATCTTGTTAGCTAAGCTATAGTTTTGATGTTGCTTAGCTAACAAACTATGTGTGGCCGCCCTTCTTTGTTCTTTCTTCATGGCGAAGCAACTCTATTCTGGCTCAGCAAATGTTAATTTTAGCTTAGCTATCAGTGTCTTCTGATTTTGCTTCTTTTTGATTTCTTTCGGCTTTGCTTCACACCTATTTGCACAACTTTCCTATAAAAGGATTAACTTTGAAGTGAGAAAGAGAGACGTGAAAAGAAAAATAGAGTGATGAGTAAATATTGAGAGTGTGAGAAAAATACATCAATGTAGGTATTATTATCTTTATAACTCCTTACTAGTGCAAAAGCGCAGTATTTGAAAAGGAATCTCACGGGAAACACTGTGGTATATCTCTTGTGTGTGGAAGAGAGTGAAGAGAATATTGTAATTTTCTTTAATATAATGAAATATTTTTTGGAGTTTGCCCTGTTGTTTTTCCTTCAACATTAAGGGGTTTTTCACGTTAAATATTGGTGTTCATATTTTTATTTCTACCGTTGTGCTGCAAGATCCAATCTTGTTGGATTTTGAAATCGTGTTAATTTGGACTTATATTACGCTCGAGCTCAACACCATTAACAACAACTCCTACCCCTTATCATTACCAAATTCTTCAAGCACCATCACTACAAAAAAACAGGGTATTAGCGACGGATTTTTCACTCGCTAATAGCAATTAGCGACGGATTTTTCCCTCGCTAAAAACCTTGACACTAATGAATTTAGCGACGGAATTTTAATCCGTCGCTAATTAGCGATGGAAATCCCTCACTAAATCCATCGCTAATTAGCGAGGGAAATCCCTCACTAAATCCGTCGCTAACCTAGTTTTTTTTTAAAAAAAAATACTTCCCATGTTACTAATTTTGTCCAGAATTCTTTTAGCATGGAGAAAAATAAATGTCCAGAATTCCTTAATAAGAGTTGTTTAGCTTCAACCTTCTGTTGTTAGGTTGGCCACCAATTTAACTAGGCCTGGACATCAGGCGGTTTTGGGCGGTTTCGGGCCCAAAACCACCAACCGAACAAAACCGCGGTTCACAAATAGAGGCCCAAATCCGCCCGAGTCTTGTTTCGGATTTTGCGAGTTCGGTTAACGGGTTGGACGGGTGAAAACGACGGGTAGAGGCGGATTTGGAATGGAGAGGAAGAGGAAAAGAAATAAGGACGAGGGAGGAAGATAAATACTGAACCAGAGAGGAAGTGAGGAAAAAGATGGGTGAATCAAGGAGATGAAGAGAGAAAGGCATTGGGAACTGAAAAGTTAAAATAAATAAATAATAAATTTTTTATTACATCAAACATGCTGGTTTTATTGTTACGTTTCAATTTTAATAGTAATATAAAGGCTAAATATATATTTTGGCCCTTTATCTTTGGGGTTGTGGTCACTTTGGCCCTTTATCTTTTTTTTTTCTCATTTTAGACCCTCATGTTTTTTGTGTGTGTCCTGCCGTTATCATTTTGGTCCCTTATGTTTTTAATTGATTTCATTTTAGTCCCTTATGTTTTTAATTGATTTCATTTTGGGCCCTTATGTTTTTAATTGATTTCATTTTCGTCCTTAAAAATTTGCCTAAAAAAACATAAACATAACGGCAGGGGCCAAAATGACACACACAAAAAACATGAGGGTCTAAAATGAGAAAAAAAAAGATAAAGGGCCAAAGTGACCACAACCCCAAAGATAAAGGGCCAAAATATATATTTAGCCTAATATAAAATAACAACATTGGTCGGTGTAAATGTGCTTTTCAATGTAAAAGATTTAAATATTTGAAATAAAAGTACAACAACATGCCTGAAATGATTGTAAATGCGCCACATCTTCCCAATGAGAGCAGCAGGCCGTTAATATATTATATTATAGTTTTTATTTTTAAAGAAGCCATACGCATGAAGAAACGTGTGTCTGTGCATCTGCTCCTCTGACCTCTACTAGTGGGTATGAAGTATTGCGGTCGGTTTCGGTTCCACGTGGTTTCAATTTTGGGAACCACACCCGCTCGGTTAGAACCATTAAAAACCGTTTTTTTACACTTGCATACCCGATATCCGAACCGAACCGCCCGTGACAGTAATATTGGGCTCGGTTTTATCGGGTTTCGGGCGGGTCGGACTTTTTGTCCAGGCCTAAATTTAACAGCATGAATTTGTACATTGACATCATCTGATTTCGGTTGTGGTTGCTCAGTGGTGGTGAAGGGAGAGCTCCGGTGAGAGAGAGAGGTTGTGGTGGTGGTGAAAAGGGAGAGAGATGCTAGTAATGTGAGAGAGAGAGAGAGAGAGAGAGAGAGAGAGAGAGAGAGAGAGAGAGAGAGAGAAAGGTTGTGGTTGTGGTGGTGGTGAAAAAGGAAGAGGGAGAGGGTTAGAGAGAGATGTTTCGTGAGAGAGAAAAAATGGAGAAGATGATGGTGCTGGTGGTGGTGAAAAGGGAGAGATTTTCGTGAGAAAGAGAGGGTTTTTCGTGATGTAAGAGGAAATGAAAACGGAGAAGAAGAAATGAAAGAGGAAAGAGGAAGAAATGAAAGAGAAAAGAAAGAATTCAGGTTTATAAAAAAATTTGACATTTATCGCCGGATTTAGTGAGGAATTTCCGTCGCTAAATGTGGCTCAGTCTTCAATAATTTGCAACGGTCAGAGTGGCGCATTTCCCCATGATTAGCGACGGAAATCCCTCACTATATCCGTCGCTAATTCAAAACAAAAATTTCGCATTTCCCGCCTTGTAAAATCCGTCACTAAATGCTCCAAAGTCCGTCGCTAATCACCTCGTAAACAATTAAAGCCTGTTTCGTCGCTAATTACGCTAAAATCCGTCGCTAATGATGTTTTTAGCGACGAATCATGAGTCCGTCGCTAAAATCCGTCGCTAATATGTATTTTTTTTTGTAGTGCATACATTACTAAAAAAAAGTAAAATTAGTGACCAAAATTAGAGATGGTAAAAACAAAACCTCTCTATTTCTCTTGTCAAGTGACAGATCTAACTAAGGACATATTAAATGTTTTCCCTCTCTAAATTTTCCTCAATGATTTAAGCTTTTGTACTAGTGACAAATTCATCAACCAAGATGGGATTTGTAACTGGATGCTCAATATATACCTCATCCTCAAACTTGTGGGTAATGGCATAATTTGCCAACTCGTGAGCATTCTTATCACCATACAATTGTTTGAGACAATACATTTCTTTCCTCACGGTTTCAACTGATCACCTTCATATCATATCATCTTTCACATTTTCTTAGTGCTTTAAAAAAGGATCACCAATCCACATCAATGTTATGCGCCATGGTTTTTGATGTATGGGAGTGTGAGCGAGGTGCAATGGAGTGGTGCAAAATTAGTGGCTTAGGTGCAAAATATTTTTAGGGTGTGCAAAAAATATTTTTAATAAGGGTATCAGCTATTTTATTTTTTCAAGGTGTGCGGTTGACTCTGCTGGACTGTGTGTAGCTCCAACCTGCTCACGAGCCAGGTTTACCTGGCTGATACTTTCCGTTGTTTACTTCATAAATTGGATAAAAGGCCTCATTAAGTGATTTATCACTACGTCCTTTTTCGTTTTTTCTACTCCTTGTCACCTTAAACAAATTACTCCTTAGGCATTTGTTTTAAGTAAATTTACAAGCTATCATCCAAATAAACTCCACCGATGGTGATTGAAGTTTGGCCCCACAGAAAGTAAAACCCATTAAAAAGTGAAACCTAAGGGTATGTTTGGGAGGGGGGTTTTTGGAGGGGAAGGAAGGGAAGGGCATATTTTTCAATTCGAAATTGATGAAGCTATAAAATATCTCTAAACATAAATCAAGTGTGATTAAAAATGTTATATCGATATCTATCAACTTGTTCTTTTAATTTTTTAAAATCTTGAATACATATTAAAATATAGACTAATCTTTTTCAAGCTCTCCCCTCCCTTCTCCTCGCAAAACCCCATCCCAAACATACCCTAAGACTCCTAGATGATATGGGCCTTTCACCCAAAAAAGGATGATATGGGCCTATTTGTAGATGTTGACGCCCTCTAAACCCTTAAATTTTTTTGACCAAAATAAACTCTTAAATTTGAGTCTTATAAATTTGAGTCTATCAAAAGAATTTCAAGAGATACTATTTGCCCTGTATGTAAGATCTATGAGGAATCTGCTGAACACCTATTTCTATTATGCCAATGGACCACTCCTCTGTGGTTTGGGCTTCAGGTTTGCCCTGTTCCCAGGATTACTAATGTGTCTAATATGAATTGCTGGTAGGAGCAGATAATTGAGAATGAGGTGCTATCTGAACCTGAGAGATCTCAATGTATTTCTACTGTATTCTACTCTCTTTGGTACATTTGGAATGCTCGTAATCTAATGGTGTTTGAGAATGTAGCTCCTAACCCTAATCAAACTCGTTCCAAATCAAAGATGCTTCCCTAGAATTTATTCAAGGCACAACTAAAGTTCCTCAGCAGACCAATGTCACGATTGGCTCAACAAGGAGCTCAACCAGATGGAGACCACCTCGTGCTAACTTCATCAAGAGTAACACAGATGCTCAATTTCAACTTAGCTACAGGAACTGATATGAGTGGAATAGTTGTTCGCGATGATAAAGGGAAAGTTATTGCAGGGAATACCTCAAGGATTTTGGCTCCATCGGCCTTCGCTCAGGGAGGCTATTTCGCTTGCGGTGAACTTGAATTTCTCCTCGATTGTGGTCAAATCCGATTGTAAGGACCTTATTGAAAGATGTAGAGGGGGAATGGGAAGGAGAGAAATAGAAAATATTATGAATGACATTCACAAGCTGAGAGAAAACTTCACCTGGGTTGATTTCTTGTGGACTCATCGCGAAGGAAATGTTGTGGCTGATCTGATTGCGAAACTTGCAGTGAAAGGTGATCTTCCTCGAAATTGGTTAGTTTCTCCGCCTAGATCCTTGCTGTGCTTCTGGAAATTGATCGATCTGGTGGTTGAGGGCTTTGATTGCGTGAGTAATGGAGGTTTGACTTGATTGGGGTTGCGGTTGAAGTCGATGAATCTCTAGGGTTTCTCTCTCATGCCGTTTTTGTGAAAGTATTTCTTTTCCCTCTCTCTTCTATTATGTTTGTATTCGGGTTATCTTTGTTAGTGGATGTGGGTCTTTGGGCCGGATCCATATTGGGCCAGTTTGGTTTTTATGTATTGTATTCAGTTTGGACTTTGAATTGGTGGGTTGGGCTTTGTCGTTGTGAATCACCCTCATATTTGTTCCTTGTTGTCTTGGTTTTGTGGCTTTGCCCAATTAATAGAAACCGTTTCAGTTGATCAAAAAAAAAAGAAAACAAGTCCCAAATAATTTGAGTAGCTGCAAATTCTAACTCACTAGATGATCTGCAAATAATTTGAGCAAAAAAACAAGATGTTCCCTAGCTCCGCTAGGGTTTTATTAGTGCTGCTTCAGCAGCGCTCTTGTTAGAGTTGCAGCGACGCTCCTCTCTTCTCTAGCCATGCTAGAACTTTGCTGCTCCAGTCAGGGAGCCTCCCTCCTCCGCCTACCTTGTCCATCAACTCTCTTTCTCCTGCCCTCTCGCTCCTCTCTTGAAGGGGGTGGCTTTGTTTGTTCACCTTCTCTGACTCTTCTTTCTCGTCCCCCTCCCCACCCCTGACCTCACTGTCTCACCCATCTCTAACCCTCTCGCCTTCTGCCTTCTTCCAAAGCCACCAGATATGCTTCTTCCTCAATGTCTCAGATCTGATCCTACCCGATTTATTCCTCCCTCTGTTTTGTTCATCTTCCCCCTTCGTCAAAGCTTGCTGAGTATTTTTGTCAAGTTAACCCCAAGCCGATTTCCCCTTCGGTTGTTTACCCGAGGCCCCAAATTTTAGGTTTCAGTGTCCCTTTGGCCGGTTGGCTTTCTTTTACGGAGAAAGTTCTGGACTTTCCGTCTTTCTCACCTGGATTCCTTGATGGTTCTTCTGATTTACTGTATTTGGAGCCTTTCTCGGTGTTTTTAATTGAAGTTTGGTCGTGGGGGTATTTCTTGGTGGTTTTGGAGTTCTGTTACTGTCTTTGGTGAAGGGTGGTGGTTTGTTTCTGGTCCCAGTGCTTTTCAATGGTACATTCTCAGCCTCTGTGTGTGCTTGTTTGTGTGGCTACCATTTCTCAAGGATTTGACCCCCTTGGCCGTATGTCCGTCATTTTCGGGGAAAGCTCGGGACTTTCCGTTTTTTCCCCATTGGATTTCTTTGTGGATCCCATTTCTTGGCTGTGGTGGTTTGTTCTTTTGTCCAGAGGTGGTGGATGTCAACGGTTGCTTGTTGGGAGGCTGGTTCAAATCTCAGGGGTGGTGGAGACATGGAGGGGTATTTTGGTACTTTTGGTTGCTAGTTTTGGAAACCCTAGTGGAGCTTCTGTTATGATGTGATGTTATGGCCCACTGGGTCTTTTTAGTTTTTATTTTTCAATTTTTAGGTAGTATTGGGCTTTTGTAAGTCCATTGATATGCTAAGCCTTTGGGCTTAATTGTTTATATCTTGTTGGGCGGTTGTGTCGTAAGTCCCTTGGATTGCTCAGGTTACTGTCTTGGGCCTATGTTGACAATGTATGATTCAACTGGTTTGGGCCTTGCCCCATTTAATGAAAATTAGGTAATTTCGACCAAAAAAAACATCTCATAGTTAAGGTATACCAATCTCTGAGATTAAATTGTACTGGTACGGACAATATTAACTTGGAGATAGCCCATTGGGCACTCTTAAAAGAAATTAATTAATATATAAATTATAAAATACTCACATTTATTTAATTATTACAATATTCTAATCTTTATTACTATAAAAATCTAAAAAAATCAAAATACACATATGGGACACTGATACACATGAAAGCCACATCAGAATTTATGGATATCTCTCATACTTCATGGATAGACCACGTGATAAAGTCAAAACTTACTGATCCGTAACACTTTTGTTTCTAACATTCTCTCTATGATTGAATGAAATTCATGTAATCCTACTAATTTAGTGGGACCTGTATGAATTTTGTTCAATCATAGGGATTATTAAAGAAAGTCTACCGAAGAAAGTGTTGGTAGTATTTTCTTTCCACGGTTCATCTTTGTTGAGCATGACCGGGCCTAATACCTTTGCGACCCTTATGTTGTGCAACAAAGTTTGGGTTTTTTTTTATGTACCCCCATCATCTCCCTATTTACCCCCACATAAAAGTGAAACCCGAAAATACCCCTGCCCAATTTTTAATTCGCTCGGATTTACCTCCATTTGAGGTAAATCCGCTTTGTTATTTTTAAAGTCGGATTTACCTCATATGGGGGTGCCCAATAGGTAAATCCGATTTCAAAAATAACAAAGCGGATTTACCTTAGCTAGAGGTAAATCCGCTTTGTTATTTTGGAAATCGGATTTACCTAGTGGGTACATAAATCCGATTTCCCTAAAAAAAGAGAAAATCGGATTTATCCCACCTAAGGTAAATCCGATTTCCCTAAAAAAAGGAAATCGGATTTATCCCACCTAAGGTAAATCCGATTTTGTTATTAAAAAAATTGTTTTTTATTTAATTTTTTAAAAAAGGTTATAAAATACTACTAAAAATCCGTTAAACAGCCAAAACTAATCCAAAAATTATGAAAACACCACTAAAAATCTAATAAAACCAAAATAAAGTTATGCAAATTTTTTCAGATTTTTTGGAGATTATGAAAAATTTAAAAAATTAATAAAAAATAGTAAACGATAGAATTTGGGATTTTGAGGTCCCCAGTCCTGAAAGAATGTGGACTTTTTCGGATTTAAAGAATGTGGTTTCATTACAATTTGAGTAGGTTGCCCGAAAACTGATTTTTTAGCCTAAATTATTCTCCCGACGTACAATATCGTCACGTGTTAACGAACTACACACTAAACAGAACCAAAAGATGGTCGAAATTTGTTTTTAAAATTTTAACTGATTTATTTATTTATTAATTGGGTTAACAAAGCGGATTTACCCCCACATAAGGTAAATCTGCTTTGGTTATTTTTAAAAGCGGATTTACCTTATATGATGGGGTAGATCCGCTTTTAAAAATAACAAATCGGATTTACCCCCACTTAAGGTAAATCCGATTTGTTATTTTTAAAAGCGGATCTACCCATCTTAAATAAATCCGATTTAAATTTTTTAAAATTTTTAGTGGAAATCGGATTTACCTAAATCCGATTTAAATTTTTTTAAATTTTTAGTGGAAATCGGATTTACCTAAATCCGATTTCCAAAAAAAAAAATGAAATCAGGATACGTTCGGGATTTTTAAATTTTGTTAAGGGCAATTGCGTCTTTTCACAGGGTCGGTGGGGGTAGCTGGGAGATGATGGGGGTACAAAAAAAAAATCCCACAAAGTTTTGGTACCAAAATGCTGACAATCTTGGGGTTCTATTGAGAGTGGAAAAGTCCACATGATGAAGTCCAAACCTTATAGTGTATCCATAATTCCACTCAAAGTTGTCTAAAAGAGACCACACAAAATACCCTCTCACATCTGCACCTTTTCTTATTGCTCTTGCTAGAGAATCCAAGTAACCACTCAAGTACTCCACTCTTTTAACATCATTCACTGTATCCTTTGTGTTGCTGGGATAGGAATATTTCTCACTTGTCCCAAGTCCTATATACATATGCAGGAAAAATATAACTACATAATTAAGAGCACCAATAACAGAAATTCAGCATTAATTATAGGATTAAATTAAATTCCTACTCACCATTTTCAGTAATGAACATTGGTATATTGTTGTACCTATCCTTTATGTATGTCACTATCTTCTCCATTCCTTCTGGGTGTACATACAACCAATCAAGTGCACTCTACATATATACATATGCATTGAAACATTATAATTAATTAATTAATTAAAAACTATATATTAGTACATGAAATTTCATGTATATATATATATATATATATATATATATATATATATATATATATATATATATATATATATATACCGATTCTCCAATGCTGATGCCATTCTTGTATGGAGAATTTAGAGCAAAACCCTCTGTCTTTGAAGACCCTCTTCCTTGTATACATGATGAGAAGATACAATCTTTTACATAATAACTTGTATAGTGATTTATTCCTATGAAATCTAATCCGTTCTTTAATTTCTCCGAATTATATTTTGAAAATGCTAGGAGATCAGGTCCTAAGATTTCATGCATTTCTGATGGATACTTTCCTAGTATAATTGGATCCAAAAACCTGCATTTGGTGAACATGCATAAATTAGTAAAATTTAAAGGGATATAAAGAAGTCATCAAATAAAGAAAAATGAAGGCTTTAATTACCAGTTCATGTAAAATGCTTGAGCTCGTTCTGCAGCTAACTTGTCTTCTGAGGTGTTGCTGTAGGGTTCATACCATACTGCACTCATAACAATTCCAATTTTTCCTCCCTGATTTTTCTGATATACCACTATTAGACATGTTATTAAAAATGGTCGAGTTCTCTCTCACCTACTTAAAAAATCGTCTGAATCGTGATTTGTAATTGGTTGTCAGTGTAAAAACTTTTTACACCGACGGTGCATAACAATTAATAACAAATAAGCTCAATAAAAATTGTATGTATCACTCCCAAATGATATATATCTCACTATGCGTAACCAAAAAAATATATATATATCTCACTATGCCTTTATGGCAGTGACAATTAATTTAATACTCTAATGGTTGGTTAATAAGGAAAATTTAGTAAATAACAAATTTGATCTTACCTGATATTTGGTTCTGTAGACATGAACAGCAGCAGCATGAGATAAGATGAGGTTAGAGGCAGCAATGAAAGGTTCCCTCTCTGAATCTCCATAGCTACAGTTTCCAAATGAGCCAGAACAACGTGATGGTGGATACAACCCTGTTCTATAACCACGAATTATTGCAACATTGGGTTCATTAAATGTGACCCAGTATTTCACTCTGTCTCCAAAGTACTTGAAACATATATCTGCATAATACTTGAAATCCTCTCTGTAAAATTAAATGTTACATTTATCAAATTAGTTAATTTATGTTGTCATGTGGTAATTGATCATAGGATAGGATGTAATTAATTTATCTACATACTGAATTTCAGGACTTAGCCAACTTTCATATCTGTCCTCTAGTTCTTGAGGAATGTCAAAGTGTGTTATTGTGACAAAGGGCTCTATTCCTAAAACCAGAAAAACAAGACAAAAATAAAGTTTAATTAAGGAAAATAATTCACTTGTAAAAAAATGCTAATTTGAGCATAACAAAATATAATCAATGCAAAGTCACCTACCCTTATTCACAAGTGCATTAATTAGCCGGTTATAGTAAGCAATGCCAGCACTGTTCACCTTGCCAAATCTACCCTCTGGATTAAAATTAAAAGGGAAAGTTAGACAAAGAAAAATGTAATGCAATTTGTTAAGGTTTTTTGTTTTGTTTTAAGAAAACATGCTTGGTAGAATTCTGGCCCATGATAATGAAAAACGATAGCTGTTGACTCCAATGTGTTGCTCATTCTCCCTTGTACCACGATAACCCATTTAATCCCCAAAATACCCCTCAAGAAATTAAAAGAATACTGTTTTTTTTTTAAATTTTCAGAATTACCTCAAAAGAGGATAATTTCGGAAGCCAAACTTTTTAACTTTTTGGAATCACCTCAAAAAAAGTATTTCCGAAAACACAGTTTTTAAAAGATTTTCGAAATTGTCCCAAACGACATAATTTCGAAAGTCAAAAAATTGACTTCTGAAATTATGTGAAGTCAAAAATCAGGAGTAAAATCACCTGTTTGGTGAATTACGGGGGTACAGGTTATGATATGGGGGTAAAAAAAAGCCTGGAAAAAGTACAATTAATCATGCATACAAGTGAATTATTAACGTAAAAAAGTATATAATTATTTTATTTGATACAAATAAAAGTAATATAAAATTATTATTTTAAAGAATTGAAAAGAACTTTAATTCAATGATATCATATCATATCAAATCAAATAATTGCAACTACCCACAATATGCAGTAGAAAATCATCTGTAATCAATTAGATCATTCGTGACGGTCCAAGGTGGGGGATACCAATTTTGGAGTTTTGTCTATAAAATGTTGATTACAATTTTGGAGTCTTGTCTTTCATCTTTTTCTTTTTCTTGATAACTACTGCATGATGTTTATTTTGTCTATAAAATGTTGATAATAATTAATGGCGTGGACAACGGGCGGGTTCGGGCACAAAACCTCCATCCGAGCCAAACCCTCTATTTGGTACTTTTTTTTGTTAAATCAGAGACCCAGATCTTCCCTCTGCAACATCTTCGAAACCCAGACCCTAAAATCATCTCCCACACCTTCCCTCCTCCACTCCATTGCCGTAGTCTCGTCGCCATCCTTAGTGAGAGCATAAAACAACACCAAAACGAACGAAACTGGAAGAATTGAAGTGAATTGAAGTGAGAAAGTAATGGCTTGTTACTCTGCTTCTTTTGCTATTTCATCTTCTCTTCGCATAATAAATTCAATGCCCATAAAGGGTCTCCTCTCCTCCCCTATTTCCTCACCTCATCTTCTTCGTTTTCACAACACCTTCACTTTTGTTCCTTTACGTAGCCATGACAGTCTGTACTTCGGTCGGGTTCGGTTACCGACGAGTGGTTTTTGTGAGACCGAATCCGCCCAATACAAATCACTTCAACCCGTGCTTGTCACCCACGGACCCGATCAACCAAAGTGATCCGCCCGTTGTTGCACAGATTTGTCGGGTAGGCCGGTTTTCGGATAGGTTCTTCCATCTTGTCCGGGACTAATAATTATTGACTTTCCAATGGCATTTGCGTGAGGCTTGTCTTGTCCTTCATTTTTTCATGATAACTACTACATGATATTTATTTTGTCTATAAAATTTTGATAATAATTATTGACTTTCCAATGGCATTTTCCCGAGGCTTGTCTTGTCCTTCATCTTTTTCATGATAACTACTACATGATGTTTATATCATGCGAAATCTGACAGTTTGAGACTGTATGCATCTGTGGCCTTTAATTAAGTTTCAATGAATGTATAATGATTTTGGAGAAAATAGCTGAATTTTTTTTTAGAATTTTTAAAATTAATTTTTTTGACTGAATCTTTAAATTTGTCAACTTTTTGTAAATGAATTCTTATATGTAAAAACCTTCTGATAAAAAAAATATGTAAAAACTTTTAAATTATTTCCTGAATTTTAAATAATTTATAATCTACCAATAACATTGGTCTAGTGGCATAAGCTACTTTGAGATACAAAAGGTCGACTCCGTGCTCGTGGATTCGATTCTCGCAGTGGAAAAACTCAGTGTTGATTAATACAAAATTTAGGACTCTCCATAATTAGTAGTCAACAATGGTCTGAACAAAAAAAATAATTTGTGATTAATAAGTCTCGAAATATGAGATTTAATTATAAATTATTTAAAAGTTTAGGACTCGATTACATGCCCGTTTGTTATAGATTAATTATTTAACAACAAAATCACTTATTTTCTTAGAGATTTTTAAGAAAATGCGAAGTGGCTTTTTGTTTGTGTAACATACTGAAAATCACTTATTTTAAAAAATCATTCTTAAAAAAATGATTTTTATGAAAAGCTACTCAAAACAAATTCTCATTTGAAGCGGTTTTTAGATAATTTTTAGATTCTCAATTTTGTGAAAAACTGTAACAAACGGATTGAAATTTTCTAAAATAGATAGTTTTTTTTTAAAAAAAAGTGATTTTTCGTTAAAATAAGCCGTAACAAACGGGCTCTACAATTTATTTTTTTCAAAAATCTATTTTCAATTTTAAATAGTTTAGAGATCTACGTGTTAAGTAAGTAGTTTAAATTTATTACTATTTTATTTATTCTTTTATCTTTTTTCCACTTACTATATTAATAGCATGTTTGAGGTTATGTTTATAATATTTAAATATTGTATTTTGATGTGTCAAAATGTGATTTTATGATTTTTAAAGAGATTTCAAGGCAGTTTTTTTTTTTAATTTCAAACATGGTTTGGGAGTGAAAATATAATTTTGATATAGCCACATTTATATCTTAATTTTATATTTTTAGTAAAATCAATCTTATTCAATTTAATTCATTTAAAATCACGTTTAACATAGAAGAAACCCTTTGACAATTGACATGTTAAACATCTTCCCAAATCACCGGTCAAGTATAAGCATGAACATTAACAGTTAGTGCAAGCTCTAGAGAGAAACTTTCTCTAGAGAGAAACAAGTATAAACATGAAGGCGCCCAAGACTAAATATATCATATGGTTAGCTACTTGCCGTAGTGTATGGATTGCTAGAAACAACTTGATTTTCAAATGGGAGGAGCCTATGGTAGATTCTATTGTTTTTCACATTAGATGTATGTCTTGGTGTTTGGTTTATTTACGGGGTGGGTAGACGATCAAATTACTCTGTTACTTCTTGGTGGCATAATGCCCCTGTTGTGTATTAACAGGTGTTAATTGTGATTTTGAGCACCCCTAGTGCTCCTTTATATGAATCATTTGCTTATCGAAAAAAAAAGTATAAACATGAACATCAAATAAAGAAAGAGAGTTGACTAAAATGAAACAAAAAAGACAAAATGTCGTCATTTTCATAAATGTCGTGAAGCACAAGTGAGTATTTTATAAATGAAATATTAACAACATATTCTCTAATCTCTAATATATTTTACGCAACATATGTGTTTTTTTTCCGAATCTTTGCTCGCAATCTAGAGTGTCACAATGTTTTCAACGAAAGGCTAATCTCCGTTATTGCTTAGGATCACATTTCACACTGGTCATCACTGAGTTTGTCCACGCGGCAGAAATCGAATCCAGGAGCACCATGATACGGTTATGGGTCTAGGAGGTGCAGCTAGCAATACAATACTGTGGAGACTATTGGGCTTGCTGAACAGCCCATTACAATTGTTAGGTGTATCATTCAGTTATGCATTATGGCTTATATATAGTCTGTAATTTCCATTTGGAGGATTATCAATGAAATATCTTAAGAAAAGTCTCTCTTCTTCTCTTTATCCATTGCTTGAGGAGGTTTGCTCAGTTCCTTAAAAACTGAGTATCTATCAATGGTGCTTTCATTGTGTTGAACCCCTCTCTACCATGAGTTCTTCACACCCTTTTCTTCCACGAGACGACATTCCGGTATTTAACGGTGACAATGATGCTTACGGATGGGTGCTTGACATCGACAAATACTTTTCTGAAATGGGAATTTCATCAACGTCAAAACTGCTCATAGCTGCCTTTGGGTTGCAAGGTTCTCCTCTACAATGGTGGCTTCAATGGTCTCACCATCATCCAATGGCAAGTTGGGAATTGTTCATTCCTTCTTTTCTTTGGCACTTCAAACCTGAATGGCAGCACCTTTTACCAACACCGGAGGAGCCATGTGCCGTCCATGCCGATTCGGTTATCTATCCAATCCAAGAACCAGTGGCCTTCACATCTGACTTGCTTGACGAAACGGTTCACATTACTACGCAGTCACCACCGATTCAAGAACCATTATCAGTTGTGGCGGCGGAGCAATCTTGCCTTCCTTTTCTGATTTTTTATTCAGATTTAGAATTTCCTTCGAATCCTTCCACCGGCCCTATTACGGATTCCTTCACCGCCTCCGATCCCGATTCTGCTTCCGACGACTCTCTCTCCGCGAAGCGTGGCTCACTCTCTCTGTTCCTGATCGTGAAGAAGGAGGAGTCTCCATTGACGGAGGTTTTGACGGCGGAGCGATTTGTTCCACAGCTGCAACATTTGACCCATGACGTCGTGGTCAATCCTCCGCTACCACAAACACCACCGAAGCCGCCAGATCGCCACTGCCGCGTCGTCACAGATGCACCAGATCCAAGTTTTGCAAGCGATGACTCAACTATGCTTCCACCACCAGCAGCTCCACCAGACATCAATAACTGAGTGGTGCACTCCATAGTTTCACCTTGTTGTGTGACGATAACAACTTGCTCACAATCTGTTTGGAGAAATGCCCGTGTCATTGTCAAAGTGCTGGAGCTGCTCGCTATGGGTACCTCCCGAAGGCCACCAGAGAAGATGGTGATGAACAGCCCCTCATTCACGGCGTCGCGACGTCCAATTCCTGTCTTTGATCCTGGCGGAACTAATTTCTTGATTGGGAAAGGGTGCTTAGGGGTCGACTACATTTCCAATACCAATGTCCCCATGGCTCTGAGGAAGTTCAGAATCTTGATTTTGGAGGAAACCACACTTCTGGAGATTGACAATGAATGGCTACATAGGCTTGTTGGGAATAACACAATTCTTGTGACAATTACTGATTATGAAGTCTCCAATGAGGTGAGCTTCTCCTACTATGCAATTCCACTAGTGTTCACAATCATTGATAAGTTACTTTTGCTATTCACTCAAGAACTTGGAATTTCTCACTTAGCTCCACTGTTTTTGCAAGTTAGTATTACTTATGGAGTTTTGGTATTTAAATGGAGACTGAGACTACTTGATATCACATTAGTCTTTGAAAACTCTACTTTCTTGACTATTAATTGGTTTGGGAGTGACAGAAGTACTCCTTTTGCTTGGATTAATTGTGGAAGCAATGGCTTCAATCTGATATTTTTGCCCCCTGCTTCCATAATTTGTGTTACTTTTGTGAATTCTTGGTCTGATAGAGATTTTTCGAAATATGCGGGGTGTAATTGGAATTATAGTATGGTTGATTGTTATATTTCTTTTTGCGCACCAATTGAAACACTCACTGGTATGCTGAGATCCCCAATCACATCTCAAGGTTTGGAGCCATGGAATGGAGACTTGGTGTTGTTGATGAATTACATTGGGGATTGGTTGGCCTTGGGACCTGATTTTGATTTGAAGACTCCATGTAGCGTCAATATCTCAATTAAGCATGTGCATCACACTTTCATCTCGATTAGTGTCCTTAATTTGGGTTATTTGACACCTGTGCCTTCCATGAATTGCACTAGGTATGTTCATTGTTTTCAAACTTATCCAAATTCAAATCTAATGGACATAGATGTGTGTTTGGATGTCTTCCTTTGTTGCTATAATACCTTATGGCAGGAGTGGCGCCTCATTGCTATATCATGTGAAATTTGGGTATGTAAGAAGGCCTTCTACAACCTTGAGGACAAGGTTGGTCTTCATGGGCCTGATGGTGATATATCTCAAAGTGTTTGGTTTCAATATCTGTTGGCAAGGATGATATTCCACAGTGAGGGGAAGTTTCACAATGAGGGATTAGTTCATGATATCTTGAATAGTAAGAAACACATGCTTGCTGCACATATGTTGGGTGGGAACACTCTATTCAATTCTATTATAGCATGTGATGGTGTGATCAATTACTATAGACTCAAAATGCATATTGTGAGATTAGTCATTTCCTTCTGAGAACAAGTGGCTGGTGTTGTTCAGTTACTCGTGCTTAATGTGTCACATAAATTCTTCCCGAGTGATATGGGTCTATGTCTACATGGGAAAAGGAAGCCATCAATGGGAGTTGTGAATGTTTTTGTTATGAAAGGGAGCTACATATTCGTGTTAACATTAGAAGAAGTCAATGCTTCTAATTGTGAGTTTTCAATTTTCCAACCTTCTGAATTCAGACCATGGGATCCTGGTGAACATTTCCAAGTGTCTAAAGTTCTTTGGTCATTCCAATTCAAGCAATGGGATCCAGGAAGATTTATTCATGAAGAAAATTTTTACAACCTTGAGGACAAGGTTGATTTTGAAGGGGTAGGTAATGATACGGTTATGGGTCTAGGAGGTGCAGCTAGCAATACAATACTGTGGAGACTATTGGGCTTGCTGAACAGCCCATTACAATTGTTAGGTGTATCATTCAGTTATGCATTATGGCTTATATATAGTCTGTAATTTCCATTTGGAGGATTATCAATGAAATATCTTAAGAAAAGTCTCTCTTCTTCTCTTTATCCATTGCTTGAGGAGGTTTGCTCAGTTCCTTAAAAACTGAGTATCTATCACACCAGGTCGACCCCCGTGTCCCATATGTTTAGTATTTTTCCCAACATATGCTCTACTATTAGTCGAAATTTATTATTTCCACCAAATATATGTGGGAGCTATGCAATTTAGCAAAACATGTTTAAGTTTCAATCAGTGGCGGACCTACATTGTTTTCAGGGGGTTCGGTGGAACCCCCTGGAAAAAATATTAGTACTAGTACCCCTATATAAAATTATTTTAGTGCACCAAATGAGTGCAAGAAGGAGGTCCTGGGTTCAAACCCTAGAAACTAACATTTCCCCCACCCCCACTAACATTGCCTATAAAAAAAACTAGTATCCTTAAATTTGCACCCAATTTGCATCCAATTTTTATTAAATCTGTCTTATTAATCTCCGCAAGAGACTATTTATAAAACTTTAGGAAGTAATTTTACCGATATCACATATTTTTACGGACTACTTCTTATTTTCCTACAGTTTAGGACTTAAATAGGTAATGACGGGTAAACTTAGAGACTAATTTTGCGATTTATTCTTAAAAAAAATTAGAGTTAGATAACTTGACTCCTTAATTTTAGTAAATTAAGTGAGGATATTTGAAAAAAAAAATTAAACAATCCGATGAACCAATATTTTTGATAATGAATTTTTTTTCACCCCAGACGTAGGTCCTTGATCCGCACTGGTTTCGATTAATATGAGAATGTACTTAATAGAGTTACACATTAGTACTCTTTTTGTTATCAATTTCTTTTTCAAATGTTACACATTAATCTTTTTTAGCCTTTTGTTTTCTCCATCAATATTAATTCTTACTAAAATTTTAAAGGTAAATAGATATTTTAAAATTATGTATATTTTTGTTTCTCCCAATTTCAGTAAAATGTTTTTATAAAAAAAAATTATTTGATTCTCTATCATATCACATTATATGTTTTCGTCATTTTTTCCTCTATAGCCTCCTTTTCCTTTCTCTTCTTTTTAAATTCTTTTAATTAAATAAAATAATATAGTTTTAATTAAGCCTCTTTTTTATACTATAACAAAATTCTGATATTATTTTTGAAGTGATATATAGTTTTAATTAACTAAGATATATAATAAGGAAAAGGTGGAATGAGGGAGCTTATTCTTCCAAAAATCTCTGTGACAGATGTAGAAATAAAATACCTGATAACGATGGTAATGATCAACTGCAATATCTCCATTAGTTCCATCCATTATAGTTCCTAAAATGCAAGTAAACACATGAGTGTGCACTGTGCAGTGTGTTTGGAGTGGGGCATCCTATATTACAGGGGTGGATGAACCAACCAACATCCTAAAAAAAAAGTTATTTGACGAGTTAAGAGACGTAAAAGAGTTTGAAAAAAGAGGTTTGAGGTTCGAATCCTTAAAATTAACACTTGATTTTCTCCGTAACTAATTACTAACTACTGATATATATTTGCCTATAAACAAAGTAGGTGAATCAACCTGGCTTATGAGTGAACACATCCCAGTTATTGAGTCCCTTGCCATCACTCAAGAAACCTCCTTCAAACTGTAAAACAAAATTTAAAAAAAAAATAAGTTGGCACTTGGCAAGGTAAGGTAATTAGTCAACAAAAAATATTAATTTGACATAGTGATATATATAGTTTCGTATTAATATACCTGATAGGATGAAGATGCAGTTCCAAAAAGGAAGTTGTCTGGAAATGGAGATGAACTTGAATTCAGTTCCAGGGATGTAAAACAAGACGATCCGGTGAAGAAAAAGCTGAGTACAAAGAGGGTATGGCGCAGTGGCAGTGAAAACTCCATAGTAGTGTATGAGGCAGAATATGTTTGAGTCATTGAGTGATTTTTGGGTGGATTTATATGAAATTCAGGATTGACATTGACACCGACTCAAATCATTGGGCTTTTAACTATTTGGACCATGTAGGTAGCTCAGTTGGCGAGCTAAGAGATACTGAAGGAGTGCACCAAAAAGAGTGTAAGAAGGAGGTCACGAGTTCAACCCCAGAAACTAACATTTCCCCACCCCACTAACATTGCCTATAGAAAAAAAACTATTTGGACCATCTGAATGTGTTACATCCTAAAAACGATTATCAACCTTTTTTCGCAAAAGGGGTAGTAGTGACTGACTTTAGGCTAAATTGGAAGGAGAAGGGATGGGCCATATATGAGCATGGATCCTCCTAGGGTGTTTTCGGTTTGGTTTAGTTCGGTTTTGAGTCTAAAAACTATTTGAACCGCAGGGTAAAAATATTGTGTGGTTTGGTTTGGTTCAGTTGACTTCTTAAAAGAAATCTGAACCAAACCAAATCAATACGGTTTGAATTGGTTCGGTTTTTTACGGGACAAAACATAATTTAAAATAGAGGTAAAATTAACTAGTTTAATCCTAAATCTAAATATTACTACTTATTTTTATATATATATATATATATATATATATATATATATATATACATTTATATATATTTAGTAATTTTTTACTTATTTTAATATTAAATTATAATACATATTTTTTGGTTAAAAAGAACCACAAATTTATATCAACTTCTTTTGTTCTTCTTGTTGGAATCCCAAAGTACCTTAAATACCTTCCACTTGATAATGATTTGGTTGAATAGTAGAAAGAGGGGAAGTCAATAAAAGCCCCAGGTTTAACTAAACCGTGTGGTTGACTAAAAAACCAAATAGATCCGATAAATATCGGGTTTTTGCGATTTTCGGTTTGGCTTAGTTCTATTGACGGTTTTCTTTTGGGTTGGTTCGGTTTTGAACACCACTATCCTGCATGTAGAATGTGTTGCGCCAGCGAGGACCATCAAATCTAGAGAGAGAAGTGTTCTCTCTCTAGATCTGACGGTTCTTGCTGTGCAGCACCATTCCGTGCGCAACAGAGGATCTAGATCCGTTATTTTTTTTCCGATAAGCATTCGTTATTTATTTGATTCGGTCACTTATGACAAATAAATAAATAGTAAATATAAAAAAGCGGGGAAAAAGATTAAGGATTAAATGTGTTTTATGTCACTCTAAAATTTGGGTTTTTGGTTTTAGTCCATAAAAAAAATTTCATGAACTTTTGGTCTCTAAGTGTTTTTTAATAAGTTTTAGTCTCTCATTACTTTTAATAGCATTTTTTGGACTTTTTATAGCACTTCTTTTTTTTACGCAATTTTTTATAGCGTTTCTAAACGCTATTAAAAGTTAAGAAGTACTATTAAAAGTCATGAGAAACTAAAACTGATGAAAACAAAAACTTGGGGGACTAAAAGCAAGTGAAATTTTTTTAGGTATAAAACAAAAAAAAACCCATGTTTTAGACCGATCAAAAACATGTTTAACCCAAAGATTAAAAATGTAATAAAAAAATTGTTGTAAAAATGTAATAAAAACAAAAAAATATAATTCTGGCGGTTCAATCCAATCTTAGGTCCCAACTTAATCTGGTTGAACTTGGGCCAATCCAATTCAAAGACAGTTTGATCATCCAACAACTTAACGTGTTAACTCTGTAAATGCAAAATTCGTTTCTCTCTCTCTCTCTCTCTCTATCTTTTTTTCTCTTTCATTTTCTGACTTCTCTCTACAGATTGGAAACCCTAATCTTCTCTGGTTTCTTCTATGTTGCAAGTACACGAAAATCAAGGCACCAGAGTCACAATGCAAGTCATACAAGCACCAATGAAGATTGTTGTTGTTCGTACATAAGGCGAGGAACGAACGCAAGATGAAGTAACGAAAGACGAAAGAACGAAAGCGAATGAGTACAATAACTTAGAGAACGAAAGTGAACTGCAGGAAGTTTTAATTTCTGTAATATTGCTTTTTTCGTTGTATTTCTAATGCATGCAAGTACAACATATATTGGGTTTTTACACTATTAGAAACAACTTTTTTTTCTAACTACCCTATTCTTCTAAACAAACGTGTTTTCATAAAACCCTATTTTTTTCTTTTCAACGGTCACATTTAGGGTTTTATATCTAATTACATTTTAATCCCTAATTACAAAATAGGTAATTACAAAAACAGAATTACAAAACAATAAACTCAACTACACATATATTAGTGACTCTTAATTCAACTGGTTGATCCAGTTTTTAAAACAATGACTGAGAGGGATATGGATGAGAGAGAAATTTACAAAGTCAAGTAACATTGGCATATTAAGGGTAGAAAATTTTTTCATACGGAAAACATTTGTACACAAATGGTGCATATAAATTAAATTTCAAAGAGTAAGGCTCAAAATACACCCAGACAAATTTTAAGTCTGAGATTAGTCTCTCACATTACAAAAGAATGACACATTAGTCCCTCCACCTATCTACATGAAAAATGTCGGTTAACTTTGCTGAGGTAGCATGTTATTTGCTGAGGTGTCACTAATCGTATACATGTAACCTTTTTCAGGCCAAAATGGTTTTTCACTAAAACCTTTCAATTAGAAATTAAAAAAAACGACAGTTTGGCTCCTGCATTTTTAGGACATTTCGATCCCTCCTTAAAAACAACATCATCCGACTTTTGCAAAATCAATAGAAAATGTTAAAAAGTACGACACGACAATTAGGTTGGCAACAATTGTAAACCTTACTTTTACACCCGCACGTGCGTGTGAAGTTTTATTAAAGCTATTGTTCTGACATTTCTTTAAAAAAAGTTTTGTATTGAATTGAATATCAATACTGAAACAGAAATGATATTCAGCCAAAACATTTGGCCAAAATACAGCCAAAAATACCAAATACCTGCAAAATATGCTGGTGGGACCCATATGTTGAAATATTAAAATATTTTTTATAAATAATAAAAGAAAGAAATGAGGCAAAAAGGAAAACAGTGTCCATCGTCTCTCGCAAAACAACTTTGCTCTCGTTCCCCCCTCAACGAAAACATGGAAGCTCCCACCCTCTCTCGTTCCTCCCTCAACCTCTGCTCTCACCCCTGACCTCCTCCCCCGTTAGTCGTCCGCCGCCGTAAAGACCACCACTCTAAGAAACACGCTTCTTCTTTTGTTCCACGACTCTTTGATCACTCTACTTCACCATCCAGCACCATTGTGAGATCGTTCTCTGCTTCAAGATGATGGTAGATTAATTGATGGTACAATGTTTGTTTACTTCTTTCAATTAACGCGATTATAGGGTTTCTCCAAGTATATTTTGTAAATTAGCATTTCTTTTTGTTTTGTTAGGGTGCTTCAACATGATATAACAAGAAAACAAGAAAACCATTGATGTTTGTGCTATTAAGGACATTTGACTTTGTGTTTGTATTCTGGTTACTCGTTAGAAAGAAAAGACTCTGAAAAATCAACTTGGTTTATGACATCCAAAAGTTGGTTAATTGTAGTTGTAATGTGGCTATGTGGTTCAAATGGAGCATGTACATGTCAGACTAGAAATCTTTTAGTTATAGTTACATTAAATGTCCTATTTAGCACTTAAATAGAGTCCTCATGTTGTTCATAGTGAGTAGGGAAGAATAGCATGTGAAAAACCAAGTTTGGGTTAGATTGAGCCTCTTGTCCTTTACAGTTAGATTGAAAGAAATAATTGTGAAATACCAGATTGGTTTATGGCTTTGAAAAGTTGGTTAATTGGGGTAGTAATGTGGCTATCTGGTTGAAATGGATTTTGTACATGTCACACCAAGAACATTTGAGTTATACTTAAGAAATTGGGGTTGAAAAGTTGGTTAATTGGGGTTGTTTAGCTGATATGTTAAGAAATTTCAGTTTACATCTATACACTATATTAAATTTAATATAAGCTATACATAATTGGATTTTATTGTGCAGTACTGCTGTGACACCGACATCTAAAATTTCATGGAGGGTGGTGATACATTCGTTGAGGGTGATAGTGCTGAGGCTGAAGGTATAACAGTCGACAACCCCAACAATGATGATACATGTTGGGAGCCAACAATTGGGATGTGTTTTGCTTCATTAGATGAGGGGATATCATATTATGGTGAGTATGCTTTAAAAAAAGGATTTGGATGGAAAATTAGAACATCAGTAAAGGGAAAGGATGGGGGAATCAACTACAGAATTCTGTCATGCTCGAGAGAGGGGTCTAGCGCGCAAATGTCAAAAATTCCATGTTCATTGAAGACACTTCCGACTAGGGTGAGCAATTGTCCTGCCAAGATATGTTTCAAGTTAGAAACAGATGGAGTATGGTATATAAAAAAATTTGTAGATGAGCATTGTCACCAGTTGAGCCCCACAAAGTCAAGGTTGTTTAGGGCAAACAAGAAAATAAATCTGCATGTGAAGAGAACAATCCAAATCAACGATGAAGCGGGCGTGAGGATCAACAAAACTTTCCAATCTCTTGTCACGGATGCAGGAGGGCATGAAAATATACCATTTTGTGAAAAGGACGTAAGGAATTTTGTCAACAAGGAAAGGCGTTCAATTGGTAAAGGCGGTGATGGGAAGGCGTTGATTAGTTACTTTTATGAAATGAGGGAACAAAATTCAAATTTCTTCTATGATCTTGATTTGGATGATGGTTTTCATGTCAAGAATGTCTTTTGGGCCGATGCGAGAAGTAGAGCTGCTTATGAATATTTTGGAGATGTCGTGACATTTGATACAACATATCTGACCAATAAATATGAGATGCCTTTTGCAGCGTTTGTAGGTGTCAATCACCATGGTCAATCAACATTACTTGGGTGTGGCCTAGTTTCCGGTGAAGACGAAGAGTCATTTGTGTGGCTTTTTCAATCATGGCTTTCTTGCATGCTAGGAAAGGCCCCCTTGGGTATTGTCACCGACCAATGCAAGGCTATGAAAAATGCCATTGAGACAGTCTTCCCTACTACTCGCCATAGGTGGTGTTTATGGCATATCATGAAAAAAATTCCCGAAAAACTCAGTGGCTATGGTGAATATTACAAGATAAAGGCAGCAATGAAAGAAGCAGTTTATGATACTTACACAATTGTTGATTTTGAAGATAAATGGCGTTCCTTCATAGACAAATTTCAGCTTCAAGAGAATGACTGGTTAAGTGGGTTGTATAAGGAGCGACATAGATGGGCACCGACTTTGTTAAGGAAATTTTTCTGGGCGGGCATGTCAACAACACAACGCAGTGAGAGCATACATGCTTTCTTTGATGGATATATCAATTCAACAACAAGTCTTGGTCAATTTGTAAAACAATATGGCAATGCTCTAAAAAATAAAGCAGAAAAAGAATTTGCAGCTGATTTTCAATCAATAGATACAATAATTCATTGTGGGTCCACCTCCTCTATTGAAAGGCAGTTCCAACGTGATTACACACATGCAAAATTTAAGGAGGTTCAAACTGAATTTAGAGGTAAAATGAATTGTGTCCCCTCCTTGGAGTCACTGGAGGGTTGCGTTGCTACATATAATGTGTTGGTGGAGATAATAGTTGGAGATAGACCAAAAGAGCGCTACCTTAAAGTATTGTTCAATCGTGACAACTATGATGTCAACTGTGAATGCTCGTTCTTTGAGTTTAGAGGAATTTTGTGTTGCCATGTATTATGTGTTTGTGCTAAAGAGAGAGTTGAAAAAGTTCCAGAGAAGTATGTTTTGACAAGATGGAAGAAAAATATTAAAAGGAAGCATGCATATATTAAGATCAATTATGGTGTGAAGGAATTGATGCCACAGATGGATAGGTTTGAGAAATTGTGCAAGCATTTCTACGAGGTTGCTGAAGCAGCAGCGGAGTCTGAATATGCCACAAAAGCATTCCATGAACTATTGCATCAATTTAGTTCTGATTTGCCAAGTATGGATCCTACAATGGATAATATTAAAAGCAAGGTTTTGAATGATGACTCAATCCCAGACAGTGTCCCTACTTGTCACAGTCCATTGAGGGTAAAGCGTAAAGGTCGTCCTCCTGCAAACAGAAAAATATCAACAGTTGAGAAAGTTGTTAAAAAGAGAGTGAATAAGCGAACCAAGCGAGCTAATGACAAAAACAATACGGAGGTTTGTCTTGTTTTTTAAGAAATTATGTATTAAGCATTAAACTCTATATCACATGCATCTTACTGTTTTTTGTATAATGTGTAGGCCGGCAATATTGGGACGGTGGGTATGGAAGTCAACACCGACATTTGTGTGGAATCAACTATTGAGGTTACTACTGGTGGAGATGTGACGGAAGCAACTACTTTGGTTCGTGTCCATTATAAGTTTTTACTTTCAGTGTAGAGTTTCCAATTTTCAATTTGTTCACGGACTAATTTGATCCGTCAGAAAATTTCGGGAGCTATTATGTACTATTGTTGAGTTTCAGTTGTAACTTGTTGTTCATAATTTCAAGACTTATCAGGAGGTCATTGGGTTGGATTCATTTATAACTCGTGGAGAGTTGTTGGATGCAAACAATGTGGTTTAGTTTGCATCAGATGATTGTGCAAACTTCATTTAGTATGTTAACTACAACGTTAAGTTTTTTCTGTATCATTTTCATCATTCAATGAAATTAGTTATTTCGCATTTGTGGATTAGTGATTTTACATATCTTCACTTTGACCTGAAGTCAAGTTTAGTTGAACTTATTTAACAATTCCTCTATACAGTCAGGAAATGTATATATAAACAATGAAGCTGGAGTCTCAGATTTTGCGCACAACAGTTGGGCTTCTCAATGTCCAACCGTTACAGAAGCAACGTATTTAAAATTAGACAATGCAACTAACAACTTTACTTCCTCTTGTCAGGCATGTTGTTTGATTGTCTGTTATTACAGTTTTTATTTATATGTTCATGTTGTTAAACAGAATAAGTGATTATTAACAGGTAGGAGGTGAGATTCCATTCATGGAACTTTTGGCAAACATGGAAACAGACTTCACAGGATTGTCACAATTGACTACAAATCTATGACTTTAGGTTGAAGGATACCTCCCTGCATATTAATGGTCATGAGTATTTTTTGTTGTAATTAAAGATATATGTATAGGGGATGGTCATGAGAAATTGTTGTTGTAATTAGACATATATGTATCTTTTGATTAGTATTGATGTAAATGTTGTAAATGACATCAGGTACTTTCAATTGAGTAGGCAAGACCAATGACCAAGGTAGCCAAATAAATCACCAACTTTTTTAACACAATAGCCAACCCTCCTTAGTCGAAAACTATTATGACCTATCACTGTGTCTTCATATGGGACACCAAAGAAGGGTACTCTGAACCTTGGTATGTCATATTTTCGCATAGGGGTTAGGTCATGTACTTTCAATTGAGTAGGCAAGACCAATGACCAAGGTAGCCAAATAAATCACCAACTTTTTTAACACAATAGCCAACCCTCCTTAGTCGAAAACTATTATGACATATCACTGTGTCTTCATATGGGACACCAAAGAAGGGTACTCTGAACCTTGGTATGTCATATTTTCGCATAGGGGTTAGGTCATGTACTTTCAATTGAGTAGGCAAGACCAATGACCAAGGTAGCCAAATAAATCACCAACTTTTTTAACACAATAGCCAACCCTCCTTAGTCGAAAACTATTATGACATATCACTGTGTCTTCATATGGGACACCAAAGAAGGGCACTCTGAACCTTGGTATGTCATATTTTCGCATAGGGGTTAGGCCATGTACTTTCAATTGAGTAGGCAAGACCAATGACCAAGGTAGCCAAATAAATCACCAACTTTTTTAACACAATAGCCAACCCTCCTTAGTCGAAAACTATTATGACATATCACTGTGTCTTCATATGGGACACCAAAGAAGGGTACTCTGAACTTTGGTATGTCATATTTTCGCATAGGGGTTAGGTCATGTACTTTCAATTGAGTAGGCAAGACCAATGACCAAGGTAGCCAAATAAATCACCAACTTTTTTAACACAATAGCCAACCCTCCTTAGTCGAAAACTATTATGACATATCACTGTGTCTTCATATGGGACACCAAAGAAGGGTACTCTGAACCTTGGTATGTCATATTTTCGCATAGGGGTTAGGCCATGTACTTTCAATTGAGTAGGCAAGACCAATGACCAAGGTAGCCAAATAAATCACCAACTTTTTTAACACAATAGCCAACCCTCCTTAGTCGAAAACTATTATGACATATCACTGTGTCTTCATATGGGACACCAAAGAAGGGTACTCTAAACCTTGGTATGTCATATTTTCGCATACGGTTAGGTCATTTACTTTCAAAAAAAAATTTTATATCTTTTTTCCCAACACTACAGTTTAGTATTATACTTTGTCTACAAGGTATAATATTTAAAAAAAAAAAAAATTCGTGAGAAAAATGGTCCTAAACTTAGGTAAAAAACCATTTTAATACCCTTCTGATTCTCTGTTTTCTCTGTGCGAAATTTACAATTAAAAAAAAGAATGTAGAAGAAATTAGGAACCCTCCGCAGTACCTAAATGAAACTCCTTTTTACTGAAATACCCTTCTGATTCTCTGTTTAATTCTGTGCGAATTTTACAATTAAAAAAAATAATGTAATATTTGTTAATTTATTTAATAATTAACAAAAGCAAATAAACAAATAAGGTTGTCTCTCACACGCACTCCCTCCTCCCTCGCAGTCTCTCACACGCACTCCCTCCTCCCTCGCGGTCTCTCACACGCACTCCCTCCTCCCTCGCGGTGTCTCCTCCGTCGCCCTGCTCTCCCGTTGAAGCTCTCACCGCCGTACGCCGCCATTCACGAAGTTAGCATCATTTTCTCCCTCTAATCGCGCCTCTTCTCTGCTCCATTCCTCTCCGTCGTGTCTCCGCCGTGACTACGCCGTTTCGCAGCTTCTTCACCTCTTCTCCACAACCTTCTTCCACTCAGGTAATTTATAGTGATTTATTCCTTAATTTGTCCCTAATTTGACTGATTGCAAAAACCCCAATTTAATTTGAAACGAAACCCTATGAGTAACTGGAGTAAACATTTGGCTAGACTAAACATTTGGTTCCCATTCAGCTTGGGCTTTGATATCCGTACAAATTATAGGTCTTTAAAAAAAACAATGGATTTATTTATGTTTGCATTTTTGTACTCAGGTTCCATTTGAATCTTAATGTTATGTGTCTGTAATGCAAATGTGATTGATTGGGATATAATGTCGGACAGGTATAATGTCGGTGCGTTTGCGACACAAGTGTACAACAAACTATATAGGCAAAGTTAATCAGAATCTTACAAAATGTCAAAAGGAAAGGATTGATGGTACCCCTTTTAAATGGTTAATGTTCTTACCGGGAAAAATAAACATATCTGGAATTCTGTTGGAAGAATTATGTAGACGTTGGGACGAAAAAAGAGGGGGGTTTAGAATACAGAATAAGATAGTTGATTTTAGTCCTTTAGATGTGTGTTATGCCGTAGGACTTGGCATAGTGGGAGAAGAAGTGGTTTTTGAGGATGACATTAGTTCATATACCCTCACTTTACTTGAAGGAACAAATATGAGTACATCCGCAATTTATGAAAAACTGATGACGCTTACCGGGGATGAGAATGTGGATGATTTTTGTAGACTGTATATACTGCTTGCAATGGAAGAGTTTTACTTCCCCAACTCATCCACTGGTATTAGTTGTAGATGCATTAAGCTATTAGACAATCTAGATGACCTTGGAACATTTAATTGGGGTCTTGCAGTGTATAATAATTTGGTGCAGAAGTTGACAAAAGTTTTGCATACTTTGGAACAATCAAATACCTCAACAATTTTGTATCTTATGGGCTGTGTGGTTGTGCTACAGGTATTTTATTGTGTTGTCATAAAATATGTCAATTCTTTTTCCTTGTATGTTATATCTTTTACCATCCAATATATATTACTCTATAGGTGTGGGGAATTGAACATGTCTGGCCAAACAGCAAGATGAGTCCGAAAGTTAAAATGTTGTTTCCGCGTTGTTTGAAGTGGCCTGATTTTTGGCTTGATCGGAAACAAGTTTTGGCCTCATTTCAGAATAACCAGGTAATACTATTGGGAAACATATGTCAGTAACTTTGTATTTGATTTTGACATGGCAACTGTCATAAGTTGTGGCTTGACAACTCATTCTTTTCATATTGGTATATTGTTACTAGGTTTTTCAACTCTTGAATGCAACACAACAAGAGATTGAAATTGATGTTGTGAGAGAAGCATTAAAAGAGGCACCAAATGGATTTCAGAATTTGCGACAGGTGAAAATTGAATTGAAGAATCAAAATGCCCTGAATGAACAGCTAGAGGCGGAGCAGAAGCTACTTGAAGAAAGACTAGCTAAAGTTGAACGCGATTTAAATCAGCTAAAAAGCTTACCTCAATCAGAAAGGGAAATACTTGAACGCAAAATATGTGAACTTGAACGTGAATTACAAGAAGTAAAAGAAGCAAAAGAAGCTAAACATTCACAGTGTATTGAAGAACAGTCAAGTCAACCGGCTCCTGAACCACAAAATGTTGAGCACCTAAACATTGAAAGACAGTTAGTTGATGATGACCATGATGAATCAAATATGCAGACTCGACGAAGGAAGAATCCAAGAAAGATCCAAGATAGTGCAGCAATGCGAACACCATATAAGGCTTTCCACAGGGGGAAAAAGAAGTAGGCTGTGTATTCCACGATTTGTTCTAATTAAAGATATTTATGTTTTCCGGGAGTTTTTTTGAAACCTTTAGTCCATTAGACATATATGTATTCCACGAGTTGTTGTAATAGTTGTTACTACATTCTGGTTGTGGTGCATGCACAACAAAACTTTTTAGTTATTATCCAAAGTTTTTATAATGAGCTTCTTTGGTATTTTATCCCAACTTTTGTTTTACTTAAACTAATGCATTTGAAGAGTTTTACTTTCCCATGTCCCCAAAAGAATGCAAAATGTAATATCTGAATCCTGAGTTATCAAACCCATTATGAAATTGAGTATGTTCTGTATGCAGTACCTCCACAGCTTCGAACTGGGCATGCTACTGACTTTAATGCATGTATGATATTGAATGCAATATTTATTTGATACTTACTACATACGGAAAAATAAACTAAAACGGCCTTCGTGAGGAATACAACCATAACAGGGTAAATCCTCATGCTATTATTCGTCAGATAAGTCCCCATCTGTACAATACTCCGGGTAATTTTGTAAGTCCATTTCGTCAGGAATGGTTCGTGCCCAATCATGTCTTCTACATGCAGCGTGTACAAGTTGGTGCCTGTTAATTCGAATTTGCATCTGGTTATTTTCGTGCCTAACCATGTTAACTGCCTTTTCTAGAGACTCATCGTTGTCTTCAGTGACTTCAAGTGATTTTTGCTTTGGTGCCTTAATGCAGCATTGTCGTAGCTCTTGTCTCATCCTTATAGACTCCTCAAGACGATATTCCCACTCTCTACGATACTCATTCATGTTTAATATTGAGTATCGGTCTTGGGGGCACAAACTATATTGAAACAAGCCTCGCTCTAACACCCATACTCGACCCATACTTTCTAGTATTTCGTGTGGTCTATATGTTGTTCCAATTAAATTTGAATAGAAGGAAAATTCGAAGTAATCCATGTCAGTTGCGTTTTTTTCCTACACAACAACTACATATTAGAATAACAACAACTACATATTTATACTACTTTGGGAGATACATTGACATAATCAGGTTCAGAGTACCATTATTAGGTGCCCCATGTGAAGACACAGTGATATGTCATAATGGTTTTTGGACTGAGGGGGGTTGGCTATTGTGTTAAAAAGGTTGGTGAATTACGTGGATACCTTGGCCATCGGTCTTGGGTACTCAAATTAAAGGACATGACCTAACCCCTATGCGAATATATGACATAATCAGGTTCAGAGTACCATTATTAGGTGCCCCATGTGAAGACACAGTGATATGTCATAATGGTTTTTGGACTGAGGGGGGTTGGCTATTGTGTTAAAAAGGTTGGTGAATTACGTGGATACCTTGGCCATCGGTCTTGGGTACTCAAATTAAAGGACATGACCTAACCCCTATGCGAATATATGACATAATCAGGTTCAGCGTACCATTATTAGGTGCCCCATGTGAAGACACAGTGATATGTCATAATGGTTTTTAGACTGAGGGGGTTGGCTATTGTGTTACAAAAGTTGGTGAATTGAGTGGACACCTTGGCCATTGGTCTTGGCTACTCAAATTAAAGGACATGACCTAACCCCTATGCGAATATATGACATAATCAGGTTCAGGGTACCATTATTAGGTGCCCCATGTGAAGACACAGTGATATGTCATAATGGTTTTTGGACTGAGGGGGGTTGGCTATTGTGTTAAAAAAGTTGGTGAATTGCGTGGATACCTTGGCCATTGGTCTTGGATACTCAAATTAAAGGACATGACCTAACCCCTATGCGAATATATGACATAATCAGGTTCAGGGTACCATTATTAGGTGCCCCATGTGAAGACACAGTGATATGTCATAATGGTTTTTAGACTGAGGGGGTTGGATATTGTGTTACAAAAGTTGGTGAATTGAGTGGACACCTTGGCCATTGGTCTTGGCTACTCAAATTAAAGGACATGACCTAACCCCTATGCGAATATATGACATAATCAGGTTCAGGGTACCATTATTAGGTGCCCCATGTGAAGACACAGTGATATGTCATAATGGTTTTTAGACTGAGGGGGTTGGATATTGTGTTACAAAAGTTGGTGAATTGAGTGGACACCTTGGCCATTGGTCTTGGCTACTCAAATTAAAGGACATGACCTAACCCCTATGCGAATATATGACATAATCAGGTTCAGGGTACCATTATTAGGTGCCCCATGTGAAGACACAGTGATATGTCATAATGGTTTTTAGACTGAGGGGGTTGGATATTGTGTTACAAAAGTTGGTGAATTGAGTGGACACCTTGGCCATTGGTCTTGGCTACTCAAATTAAAGGACATGACCTAACCCCTATGCGAATATATGACATAATCAGGTTTAGAGTACCATTATTAGGTGCCCCATGTGAAGACACAGTGATATGTCATAATGGTTTTTAGACTGAGGGGGTGGCTATTGTGTTACAAAAGTTGGTGAATTGAGTGGACACCTTGGCCATTGGTCTTGGCTACTCAAATTAAAGGACATGACCTAACCCCTATGCGAATATATGACATAATCAGGTTCAGGGTACCATTATTAGGTGCCCCATGTGAAGACACAGTGATATGTCATAATGGTTTTTAGACTGAGGGGGTTGGATATTGTGTTACAAAAGTTGGTGAATTGCGTGGACACCTTGGCCATTGGTCATTGGTCATTGGTCATTGTTCAATGTGGTCTTCTATATATACAGAACTGGTGGTCTTCTTTGAACCCACAATATTTCTTTTATCAATTTGATCAAATTGCCTACATAATGAAAGATTATAGAGACCTATTACTTCAACTAGATTGGTGTTATGAGAACACAGATAATACACTCGCAGGAAAAAAGGCCATTAAAAAGGAATGGCGCCTCCGATTTCGAGAGTCTGTTTCTCTTCAATCAGACTTAAGAGAGTTGGAGGCACCAATTCCGGATTTAAAAGCGGCGGAGATGTGGCAACATGCACAGCATAAATACGTTGAAATGCAGAAAGCCTTAAATCGCCTTAGGATTGAGAATAACATTATGGCAATAAGGAGAGTACGATTTGGGATGGTCCATGTATGCAAAACATTTCTACACGCCAATAGTCATCGTATGTCTCAAGCAGAGGAAGAAAACATACTTTGCGCAGATGAGTACTTATCAAATACCGATGAAGAGTGAACTTCAACGTTAAGTGTATGTCGTCGTCCCCAACGACGTTTAAACTTCCTTTGTATTTAGTTGTACTATATCATGTTGTGCTAAGAAAATATGTTTATCCCAGTCTTAAAAGTTGGTTGTTTTTAACACTGATATAGTTAATTTAAGAAAAACTGATAATTATTGACAACTTTGATATAATCCATACATAAACTTTAACACTCCTACGTTCAAAGACATCTGAAAAAAAAAAAGAAATGGCAAACTACAATACGTTTAGCATAGTAAACTAATTGTATGACCTTCACTGTGGTTCCCGGAACAACTCCATGATCTCTTCTACGGACCTCGTAACTGGTGGGTCAACCGAAGGAGCTAGTGTCGTGCGAATACACAACTCGATTGGGAAATCACTATAACTGTGTCTGCAGTGGTGCGAGATAATACTACGAACATGGTTAGTTGTTAGTACATCATACATGGACCACATACACCTTCCTTCTCGATCATATCGAGGATAACGGTACTTCATAGTACTGATCACGTGTTGTTCGAGCCTCAATTTATGGTGAATCTTTTGCTTCAACTCCTCAAAAGTTATATTGTGTTGAAGCCTAAGTGGTTCAGGTGGGTTTGAATCAAAAGCAACAAACTTGACTCCATCCCTTGCATTAACTATTCCGCACCTGTAGTATATATAAGACAGCACTGACCCCGGCGGCCAAGGAGATAACTCATTTTGACGCTCAATATCAATACGTCTAGCAAATTTAGCACTCAACTCTATTGGACCTTTAGAGCGAAAGGACATATATTGTGCTAACATATTTTGTACGCATAAATCAGTTATAATCTCCATGCTCACATACTCAACACTCCCATAAGCTGGCTCTGGACGTCGATAGAAGATTGAACGCAATATCCTTGACTCATCTCCACCCTTCTGTTGAATTATGGTTTTCAGTTCTTCAAAGCTCATGTCATCCTTGATCCTGATGGACTTCATCTTATGACTTTCAAACTTTACTCCATTAATCAAGTCTTTATGTTCCCCATCAATATAAACAACGCCCAACTTTGTGCCAATTTGGAATTGTGTTACCTGAGAAAGGGGCATCGGTCGGTCCACTTCTGCTTGTAGGTTGCATATGATTTTCAAGTTGTGTTTGTTTGCCAAGAAATAAGTGTGTTGTGCTAGTATTTATATATGTCTCAATTACTCGTGCCCTGACGTGGGACCCTAAATTAGAGGAATGGGACCCTTATTAGAGAATGCATACCCCTGTGCGAATATCTGACATATCAATGTTCATAGTACCCTACATTGGTGTCCCATGTATCGACACAGTCATATGTCATAATGGTATTGAAGTAAGGAGGGTTGGCTATTGTGTTAAAAAAGTTGGGGAATTGATTGGCTACCTTGGTCATTGGTCTTGACAACTCAAATGAAAGGACATGACCTAACCCCAAGCTCACATGCTCACATATCAAGGTTTAGAGTACCATTATTTGGTGTCCCATGTATCCACACAGTGATATGTCTTAATGGTTTTCGACTAAGGAGGGTTGGCTATCGTGTTAAAAAATTTGGTGAATTGTTTGGCTACCTTGGTCATTGGTCATTGATCATTGTTCAATCTGTTTTAGCTTTCATTTTTTTCAGTACAGAGCACACACTCATAGTAAAGTCTATAATCTTAGCTACATGGAGAATTACACATTATGCATTCATAACTTTTTAGAGACATTAATAATCAAACCGAATGCACATTATGCATTCACCAACTTTTAGAGGCAGCATTGTGCAATGCTCAGCTGGGTGAAATTTTTGACCATAACAAACGAGCCTACGTCAACAGAAGTTCAGCTGCTTAATAAAATCTTATCATTCAATATCAAATTTACGAAAACATTCAAAATCAATTGATACCGAAGGAGCATTTGATACATAATCTTTGACAAAATATAAATTACAGTTAATTAATGTACAATTCATACTTCTGCATAACAATTTATACCTCTGCCAAAATCATAAATTATATACAATTTTGCTTTCATGAAAACTTCTGCCAAAATAACAATTTATACTCTTTCCCCATTTCCACATGAGGGAAGGACCTGTCCAACCATATCAGAATTTGCTTCAACAGCTCCATAGAGGCAGTGACCATCAGGCTTTATTTCTCTGTTCCCTGTCGACTTCTTGTTGAGGTTTTTTTGTCGCGCCTCTGTTTGCCATTGCTGACTTTTGTATTCTCAGGTTCACTACTAACAGATACACCACTTCTGCTAATACATCAAATGTTCCGGAACTTTCGCGTCTGCCAATACCTTTTCTTTAAATGTATTTCTTTCATCAAGTACCCATTTCAACACATACTCTCGACGAAATTTAAGTACATCGTCCTAAACAAATGTTTTTTTTTGTTAATACGAAATCACTAAAAGTCTAACATTTTTAATTCAAATACAAAATACAAAACAAATTTTCATTTACCTCCGAGTAGTAAGGCATTGTATTTTCACCATTCCACAATTCCAAGTATTTTAACACATATATTCCACAGTCATGGCTGTATCGACAAACAAGATGCATTTCAGAACATAAAAATAAAGATAATCAAAACCAACTAACAAATGAAACATTTATAGAAGAAACCAATTAAATGACTTACCAATTATGTTGTTTGGGCAAATTTTCATGATGGATCTTCACAGCATTGTCAACAACTTCCCTTTGAACAATGATACTCAGCAACTCTTCAAAACGGGAGCACTAAAAAATCACAATTATTTAAATTGTCAATTTATTTGGAAGGCCTGAAAAGTGTTAAATGAAAATGAAAAACCTGAAAATCAAAAAGTGTTATCATAACACAATACCATTGCCAAATCAACCAAATACCAATTCTCATCCCTTTCGTGTTCCAATGAGTCCAACACATACATCTTCGTTTCGTGTTTGTTTAGCACGTAGCACACCCAATGCCCATTAAAGACGGCTGGTGCAAAAATCTAAAAAATATATACAACTTAATTAGGTAATTTTCATAATTTTAACATGTACAACAATGGGACCCAAAGAGCTCAAAATACACGCTTACCAAATTGGAAGACCGTAAGTGATAAATGGGTTTTCCCGGGAACTTCTGATAGTGGCAATAATCTTTCAAAGTCCAACGCTTTTGGGACCCATTTTGGAACATTGGTATATCACGAATAACTTTCTCCTACATTATAAATCACTACGCTCAGTCAAACTGTATTAACAAAATGTTCCATAAATGAAATGCCTTAAATAAAAGAGTTTTAGATTTCCTCACAGCAAAGAATGAATTAAATACGAAACGGCTGACAACACCCGTTCTATTAATTTCTTCTTCCATCATCCAAAGCGAAGTAAATGCAAACACCTGGAAAAAATGAACACACATAAAATACTAGTTCATAAAAATAATTAAAAAATCAAATAAAATAAAATAACAACTCATATTCAATAAAGGGTGTTACTACTTACAAAGTTGTCAACCCAACTCCTGGGACTAAAGGTTGTGAGGCTAGATCTTGTAAGAATATTGCCCTTCAAGTCAACCAAAGTTCTGCATAAATTAGACGAACCATTGTCAATAAATGTACTTATTCAGAAGTCAAATTATCAAAAAGATTAACACTTACTCGTCCCGGTTTGACGTTGTCACTCGGCGGGTGCAAAATCGATACAAATCAACCAACGATTTGTTCAATTCACTCCGGTTTCCAACAATATCTTTGCTACCATCAGCTTTTGTAGCAACTTTCAATTCATCCTCAATCATTGACAGCCTCATCCCAATGTCCTTTTGTTTTTTTGATAATCTTTTCTTTTGGGATGAGCAGCCCCTTTGGACGTTTTCAATGACTTCAATGACAACTTCATTTGTACAATCTTCATCATTTAAAGGTAAATCCTCAACAACCTAATAACAAAAATATAAAATAAATCATTATAAATCACCAGCTTTTACAACAACCATAGGAAATCATTTATTAAATAACCTTTTCTAACCTTTTCGGGATCGAATATTTTTGTAACTAAACACTTGCCGGACCCTACATCAATCCAATCTAAAAGACGGGGAAAACGCGTCTTTTTTGAACTATCCCGCAATGATAGGTGGTCAACCGTCCAAATCTACATCATCACCGATTCACCATATAGTTCAATAGTCAAAATTTAATACTCAGTAATAAAAACTTTAAACTAATGTAACTTTTTAGTTGTACCTGTAGTAATTCTGCACAGCCTGCAATATAGAACGAATCTTTGTTCTTCCCTTCATTTAAACGAGGAGCGACACGGTCTAGGCTAGAAACTAATACCCTATAAACTTCACCACCCCAATTGTATTTACAAAGGCTACCTAAATCATTTAATAGCCTAAATGGTAGGGTATGGACATCTGTGGTAGTTTTTGGAAAGTATAAGGTTTTGAAAGCAAGAAGAATGTACAACCTACAAAAATCCTCTACATCATTATCATCGGTCAACTCTCCCATTTTCTCAACTATGGTTGACACTGTAATCACCCCCCCATTGAACAAATCTTTGACTCTAGATTCATTCCCATCATCAACATGAACGGGCTCTCCAACAATGCGAAGCCCCAACCCAACACAAACATCTAAGGTCGTGAAGGAAATAATCCTATTCCCAACCCGGATACCATGACTGTGTATATCCCACCTATGCACTAACTCTTTAAGTAAGACACAAGAAATCTTGTTTCTTTTCTCAAGATCAATGAGGGATTTAAAAGGTGTCATTCGAAGACATTTCTTTTGTTTTGGAGTCAAAGATGCATTCATCTTCACTAAAGATTCAGTATTCACAACGTGCCTCAGTCTTCCCATGATGTACAAGGAGCTGTATACTTGAATAAATGGACAAATTTTCACAAAACAGGAAGTCTAACACTTGAAAAAATGTTGGTGAATTATACAAACGAGAAGTCTAGCACTTGAAAAACATCATGATTTCAATTTTAGAACAGACCTACATAACACAATCAAAATAAATCCTACACTTTTTGAAACATAACCAAACAATAGACATTCCAGGAGCTGATATGAGCTACAGCAAAACCAAGCTTAAAATCTTTATTATGTTTGTCGTATAGATTAGAATAAGAAAGATAGAAAACATCAATTATGGACAAGAGGGCTCTATCTAACCCAATCTCTGGCACAATTATGAATAACATTATTGATTTACTAACATAGCTTATCAAACTGTATTTTATGCTAAAGTAATTCACTATTATTAAACCAATCAGACCAAAGAGCAGACCATAATTCATTTTTAACTAAAGTAACACAAATTATACATTACAATATACACTAAAGCATGTTAATCAAAATTGTGAAAACTTGCTTAGGGGTTACACAACTTCATCCAAATACCTTCATTGTGCCAGAGAGTATATATGCCCAGAAGAGTTGAAAATGAATATATCACAAGTTAACATGCATGTTGAAGAAGACAACAATCTGGTACGAAGATGAAGAAACAATAGGGTTTCCTTTCAAATTAAATTGGGGTTTTTGCAATCAGTCAAATTAGGGACAAATTAAGGAATAAATCAGTATCCATTACCTGAGTGGAAGAAGGTTGCAGTGGAGAAGAGGTGGAGAAGCGATTAAACGGCGGAGTCACGGCGGAGATAAAAACGGAGAGGAATGGAGCAGAGGAGACGCGCGATTGGAGAGAGACACACACGCTACCTTCTTGAATGGCGGCGGAGGGCGATGAGCGCTTGAACGGGAGAGCAAGGCGAAGGAGGAGAGACCGCGAGGGAGAAGGGAGTGCGACGGAGTGACAGCGACAGAGGAGGGAGTGCGAGGGAGTGAGAGCGAGAGATGAGGGAGTGCGAGGGAGTGAGGGGGCTTCTGTTTTTTTTTTCCAATTAAATCAGCTGGTCCCACAACTGTATTTCCATTGTATCATACGTATTTTGTATTTTTGGCTGTATTTTGGCTACCATTTTTGGCTGAATAGCATTTCTGATACTGAAATCAATAACCAAAAGCAGAAGAAAAACGAAGAACTCGCACAAGGAAAGTCAGTGATTTTTCAAAGCAACAAAAATCAAAACAAAAACATGAATTAAAAATAGCAAACATAAATCAATTGCATACATGGATCAATTTTTGGAAAACTTAAACTCCAAGACAGAAAGCTAAGACAAGGGATTAATATAACGGTCCCCAAGGCTGCATCAGTCGTGTTAAGACCGTGATTCTCCACAATATCAAGGATTGTGATACATCTGCAATCATGACAGTGATTTAAAACCTAGTGTAGTACAACCCGTGTGTTATTAAGCAACCCATTTGTGATCTAATCTCAGCAATTGATATTCATAATGTGATTTACAAAGCTAAAGGATAGTGGTTAGAGGCTTAGAGCTTAAATAAGCCATATACTTTTATCCCTCAAGAGGACGCCACTCAAATAATTAAGTGCATTAGACTATTTTCCATTTCCTGTGTTAGTTAGCATGTGCTTATGCTTCAGCAGTATGGAGAAATTGTAGTTTGTTGAATTTGTCATGTTTACTACACAATGAAAATGAGTTACTTTTCTTAATCTTGATTACACAACAGATTTTTCACTAAATCTTTCTTATACTTCCAGCTTCAAGATATAACTGTTCTAACACATTGTTCTTATTCATTGCAGTCCATTCATCTAAATCTCTTTCTTACAGGAAAAGCTCATTTACACAGATCAAAACGAGAGTACAAATGCTGTTACTAAGGTCTTAATTCTTAAAGATAGCAACTTGAATTCCTATTGACAACAAAATGTACACTCTAATTAACTTCATAGTCCTAATCAGTGACACTTAAAGCTCCAGCCATGAGTCATACATAGTTCTCTTGTGTTGCATTACAGCTTCAAAACCACAACCTTACTGTTTAGCCTGCTTATAAAATCAACATAAAAGATGTCAAATTAAAAATAGTTATGGTTTTCCCTTGTTGAGAAATATGTCAAATTAAAAATGAGCTTCACCTGTGAATAGATGAAGGTGCCAAGGATTGCAATGGCAGCCCCTAGAGCATTGATGGGCTGAACTGGTGTGTGAAAGATAATGATGGAAGCAACAATAACAGAAATTCTCTTCATTGTGTTCCCTATGCTAAATGTTAAGGGAGATATCTGATCAAGAGACATGTATGACACTTGATTATACAAGTGGTAGAACACACTTTGTGCAACCACCCACCTGTTAAGTAAGTAAACATCCAAAATCCACAAGTTAATATAATCAAGTTATTGGAGATGTTAAGATGAATCCATATAAATTGAATTCGCTTTTAAAGTTTGCGGTCGCGACATTGTGATTTTTTATATTGCAGAGAAACACAGTCAATTTTAGCTGATGCAACCTTAATCGCGCTCGTAGCGACATCAAAAATCACAATATTATGGTCTAGATCGTGGTCGTGAACAGAAGAAGAAAATTTATATGCTGAGATTTGTGAAGTGTTGTGCTCACCATACAAAATTGGGACCAATTTGAGACACAGCTGTTTGCCAACCTGCAGCCCAGACCTTTGGACCCTCAACAGCAATGGCAAAAGGTGTGAGAATTAAAAGAGACAATATGGAAAGACAGGCATAGTAGTTCATTCCACTAACAGACATCCCCTTCATCCCTTTCTTTGAGAATATATTCCGAAACACAAATGCCAAATTTGATACCATTGCACCCAAAAAGCCTGAAACATAAAGTGGTCTATTATAATTATTGAGCCATCAAGAATATTTATACATGAATAATAAATTGAATTGTGGTGTTACCAATCATATTGAAATTGAGTTCTGTAACAGCAGCTAGTGCACAACCACCAATAATTGGCATTAATGACAAGTAAACTGGCATGGGGAATGCTTCTCCAAGCAAGAGCCTTGATACTAGGACACTGAAAGCTGGCTCTCCACTCTTGATGATGTGAGTGAATGATACTGCTACTTTGGACATGCTCACTGTTGCTGCAACATGCCCAATTGTGTGTGCCACTGCTACCTGCACACCCAAATTTCAAATTTCTTGGATTAGTACTACTAAATCATGGTTTCCTTACTCCAAATTCACAAACAAGATCCATGACTATGATTTGGATCACGACATCATGGTTTTTGATGTTTTCGTGACGGAATACAACCACAATTGACGTCCTATTAGTCGCAATCACTGTGGCACCGACACCTTAGGTTGAAGAAGTGTTCGATGTTCGACAATTGTCGTGTCCGGTGTCTGTATCTGCGTTGGTGCTTCATATGTCGCAATCAAATGCGTTTCTCAGCAATGATCACAATATTATTAGTATGTAGCACCGACACTTCATATCGAAGAGATGACCGATGTTTGACACATGTCAATATCGAACACTGATATGACACTAACACATGTTGTTACATTCATTTACTTCCATTTTCTCAAATTATTATCGGTGTTTAGGTGTGTCAATGTCGTGCTCGTGTCTATGTCAGTACTTCAAATTGTGACCGTATTATGAGAAAAGGGAAAAAACGGGGGAAATGTGGTAATTTACTTACAGGAAACAAGGCCTTCCAGAAGTCAAAATCAACTTTAGGGACATGAGCAATCCTTGTGGCCCAAGAGATTAACATGATAAGAGAACCAGCAGCAAGGGACAAAGTGGAAGTAAGCCAAGGGTAAGGAAAAGCATTTAAAACTTTCTTATTATAAATGTTGAAGACAACATTCAAAGCCCACCAAGTAGCAAAGTACAAACCAATCTTAACCCTCTGAGCTGTCTCTTCACTTGGAAGGTCAGTGTTAATCTCTAGTGGCCTTGATCTATCAGCCTCATAGGCTTGACACTCTGTCACACTCTTTCTTCTTTTGGGTTTTGCCACCATTGCTAAATTCTCGTTGGATGAAAGGTAGAGAGGTTTATGGGAAGATAATGGAGAGAGAAACGTGTTTTGTTCAATGTTGTGAATGGTGGGTGAAATTGAAAGTTGTGGCCTTGGAAGAGGAAACTTTCTGATTGAGAAAGTTGTACATTTTAATGAAGAGATCATGATTATGATGATTGGTTTATTTGAATGTGTAACAGAAATGAGCTAAGTTTGTTGGTGAAAAGAGAGGGTGGAATGAATTAACTGTAATTGGAGAGAATGAAGAGTTCACAATGTGGAAGAGAGAATGTATGAGGGCATTATATATAGGTGGAATGGAACAAGACAATGATATTGGGAACACAAACTTTTGTCACAACTTACAAACTAACCGTGTACATTTAAACTGAATTTTTTTGAGTATGTCACAAATTTTGTCTTTGAAATTGTAGAGATGGAATGAAAGAATTGGTCTTTAAAATAAAAAGAAAAATAATCTCTAAATATAGAATATGTAAGACCGAGCGGTAATTGGGTTTGAATCCTACCTCAATGTTTAAGTTCGAGTATTGGGTGTGACAAAAATTCTATTGGAAGGAGAGAACTATAAAGACCTCTGAAGCCCCGATACGAGATACGATACGGGATACGACACGATACGGATACGTGGATACGGGAAAAATTTGAAAATCAAGATACGATACGGCTGGGATACTTCAAATAAAAATTAAATTAAAATTAAAAATAATAAAACATAACTAAAGATAGTCACTTTACTAACCGACAATTTCTCAAAATATTCAATAGATATGATCACTCTTACAAAAAAGATATTTGTGATCAAAATTAGTGTGCGCATAGTTACATTTTTCCCCCACCTATTCAAAATATATTCTTTCTCCAAAGATCATGTCACAAAAAATATACAATTTAGTGCCCAAGTTAGAGTATAGCAAAAAAAACATTATAAGTCACTATTAAACACCAATTGTGTCAATATCCTCCCCTCCATTAAATAGTTACATTAAATATATTTTTTTATATTGAAGTATCGAAGACCAATAGTGCCCAAGTTAAAATAGTTACATTAAATATATTTTTTTATATTGAAGTATCGAAGACGTATCCGGAACGTATCCGGAACGTATCCGGAACGTATCCGAAACGTATCCGGGATTTTTTTTTTTAAAAAATAAATATTAATTCACCGATACTTTATGGGTACGTATCCAGACGTATCCAGACGTATCGGAGCCGTATCGGTGTCCGATACGTGTCCGACACCGATACTTAGGCTATTTTGGAGTATCGGGGCTTCAGAGATAAAGACCGATAAAACAAGTAACTGAATGCTGCGCATTAAAAACAATATAACCAAAAAGAAGATGTAAACATACACTAATAAATATATTAAGATTAAACGTTGAAAGATTTTATTGGTGGGATATTCTTCCCTATCTAATCAGTGAGTATTTCTACCCCACTTTAGATTCGAATAATGTTTTGCAAGAGTTTTAGTTTATGTTTCCCTTTTTTCTACATTCTTTTCAATTTTTTTAATAAATTTGTTGGTGTACAGCAATGATTAGTGGCAAACTATGGTATTAATATCCGTTAGACCTAGCACAACCGACTATAACAGCATGCACATAATTAGTTAATATTTAAGGTGATATCAAAATATTTACATGTTACTTTTTAAAATTAAATATATATTTTAATCAATTATTTACATATTTTATGCATACAAATTATGTAAATTTAATATTTTTATTTGTTTTTTTAATTAATTTTCGGTACACACCTAATTTTAAAGGCCATAGAGATATGAAGTCATGTTGTATATATAAATTTTTTGGAATTGTTAACGTTATGCTCTCTATATACTCTTTTGAACACACTCTTATGTGGATTGAAATTTATATGAATTTCACAAAATTTACATGAGACCTACATGATTTAGTAAAATTCATTTGAAATTTAATCAATAAAAAAATGTGTATTGGAAAATAAGTGTCAGATACCGCTAGCGACACGCTGTTTTCCAATACACACTCTTTTATTGGTTGAATTTCAAATGCGTAGGTCTTATGTAAACTCGGTGAAATCCATATAAATTCAAAACATTATAAGAGTGTGACGCTAGAATTTTCCATTTTGTTGTTGTTGATGGCCTTGGACGGGTTCAGATCCTTTCTAGTTACTGAACAGTTCCAGTAGGGAAGAGATAGACTCATGAAATAAAATAATATTAATATTATTTTAAAAATAATATTATTTTATTTGATGTGTCTATCTCTCCTACTAAAACTGTCCAATAAATAGAGATGATCCGATGAATCCGCCACGACACAATATATATATATAGGGGTCTCTCCTCCCTGCATGATTAGAATTGCACTAGCACAGCAATCAATAATTCAGCTCAACCCTCTAGCTCCCCACAAAAACGACTACTGACTGCTGACAAGAAAAATCTGGTTGGTGGTGTTTCATCACATTTCACATGATGCTGCTGCTGATTGACAAGAAATATCGGGTGTGATTTTTCAAGTCATTATATTGACAGCTGGTATAACTCTAGAACTTAAGTAATTTACATTAAAAATATCTAAACAAATTTAAACATAAAGTAACATAAGCTTGTCATTACATAAAAATATCACGAGATAAGATAAACGTTGGTCTAATCATACTTTTGTATTTTGGAAGCAAGCTGGAATTTCACAAGGGTTGTTGTTTGTGGTGAATTAATTCTGGCCGTTCAGAACCACCAGCGGACCTTATTAGTTCATGCATATATGGTTGGGGTCCTTGGGAAAGATTTGTGTCCCCATAGCAGGGGAAATTAATAGTACTGAAAATCATGGTATACTATGTCTAAAGAATAAGACAAAAATGGTACTACTACAATGTGTCTTAGAGGTTTTCCTGTTTATTTTTTGCCAGTATATTTACCATTTTATGACATGCAAGTGTAGGCTGATTTTAATAGTTTAATTAAATGAAGAACACATATTAGCACCGTTGGTATTGTTATGAACACTAAATAATTCCATACGAAATTAATTGAAAGGTTCACTACTTTAATTTATCTCTTCTTACTCTACCATTGATTGAAAAACATTTCATGCTTTCACATGTTGTTTGTAATATGCTTGAGACACTTGTCTTGTTATGTTGGATTCTAATCAAAATCCTCAACTACCCTCAGATATATAAACGGCTATATTGTTCAAATTAATAGCCGTTGGAAGAGTTAGTAAACGGTCCATAATGTCCTTATTACAAACGGTTAAGTTGGTTAAACTAATTAGGTTGTTAGAAACAACTCAAGTTTGTTTCTAACAAACTAACTAACAACTACTAGCCGTTACATCAAAGTGTATATAAATCTACCCTATGTACATACAATTTACTATGCATGAATAAAATTAACAAGCACTTTTCTTTTACCCTAAATCTTCAAATCTCTTTTCTTCTTCTGTTGCTTCCTTTTGGTAGTTCTAAGAGTTAGGTCATTCAACAAGTGGTTGAATACCTCGCAAGAGAGAATAACAAGAGTGTTAGTAACATTTCAAGTTGTGAAATATAGAAAAAAGAATCAGAGGGAAGGAAAGACAGTATACCTGTACTCATGAGTGAGTTCTCTAAGTGTTGAGACTCAAAGCATTTCCATAAACGTGTGTTGTTCATGCAAACAGAAAACCCTAAGGTGAGTTAGGGTTCAAACCAAAGAAGAAATCAGAAGAAATCACTGAGAAGAGTGATTTTGTACCTTCGTGTGGCTTCGTTTAAGCTTGCGTACAAATATTCATCATCAATTTGTACAAGCAAGAACAGAAGATAAGAAACTGTGAGAATCGTATCTAGGGTTTCAAAATAGAACGAATTAACGAAAGGAAACAAAGGGATTTTCGATTATACTTGTTCAGAATCATTCTTGTAGCTGTGTTGGTGAGATTCCAGCACTGAATCTATAAGATTGTTCACAATCTATCAAACCCTAGCAGAGCTTCGAGAGAGAAACAGAGAGAAGAAGAAAGCTGAAAGAATAAGAGAGAGAAAGAAAGTTGTAAAAGAGGCGTTGAAACCCTAAAAGAAGAGTTTTGTTCTAGTGAGTTCGGATAAGAGATGATCTGCGCTTCTTACCGTCTCAAACGGGTTCAAGTCCCGCTTTAACCCGGTTAGCCTAACTGGGTGTTTGGTAATTGAACCCAACTAGGTTTTTGTGTATTGGGTTGGGCTTATTGGGCTGAACAGTTGCTATTTTCTCCCCCACACAATTGCTAAAGTGCAAAACCCTACATGGTATCATTGAGCTTAAGATTCTAGGGGCCATTTCTAAACCTATCTCTATAGTTCTTTACTGTTCTAGTATTTTCTTTAAGTTTTTCTTTCTGTTTTGCCTATACAGTAAGAGACTGTATAGGTGTGGTGTTATTTGACAGTTTAGTGTTTTGTGAATACTGGGATTAGAAGCTGCTAATCAAGGGTTCAAAACACAATGGCAAATGCAAATTTATCAACCCATGTTCCCAAACTAAATGGGAAGAATTGGGACAGGTGGTCCTTACAAATGGAGGCCATATTTGGTTTCCATGGAGTGTTAAGGATTGTAAACAATGGGTTTGAATAGCTAGGCGAAAACCCAACTGAAGCCCAGATTGCTACATTCACATAGAATGAGCAAAATGACTGGAAAGCGTTGTATCTCATACACCCTGGGGTGTGATGAGAGCAACTTTGATAGAGTAAGAGGGATAAAATCCTCTAAAGAAGCATGGGACACACTTGACAAATATTACAATAGGGCTGAACCTGTTAAGGTTGAGAAATTACAGCCCCTAAGGAAGCAATATGAGAACCTTAATATGTAGCAAGGAGAAACCATAGCTGACTTCTTTGGAAGGATGAAAAAGATAACTAATGCTATGTCCCTGAATGGGGAAATACTTACTGACAAAGTTATCTGTCAAAAAATTATTAGGTCTTTAACCTAAAAAATTTGGTTTTGTTGTAAACAGCATTGAAGACACCATCAAGCCAGATGATCTCAAAGTTGAAGAACTTCAAAGTAAGCTTGAAGCAAAGGAGATCAGAATTAACCTCCTAGATGGTGAAGAGGATGAAGACCAGGCTCTATTTGTTGCTAAATCTAAAGGAAAGAATGGCTAAACAGCAGGGTAAGGACTGGTCCAAAGGTAAGCCTAAGGGTAAGGGTGAATTTACTAAGAAAGGTAGTGATTCTAGTAAAAAGAAGGACAAATCCAAAGTCCAGTGCTACGGGTGTGATAAGTACGGGCGTTATGCTACTGAATGCCCTGCTAGAAAGGATTCTAAGCCTAAAGGGTCTGAGGAAGAGGCCAATGTGGCCAAGGAAGACTCAGACTCAGAATCCACAGCTGTTGCGTTTAGTATGATTTCTGAACCACGTGATAAAACTGAACCTAGGGCAGAAACTACTATAACTAATGTTGAATTAAGTCTAAATTCAGAATATATTGCACTGGTTCTTACCACTGGTAATGGTAACACCATAACTGAAATATGGTATTTGGATTCTGCTTGCTCTAACCACTTGACAGAGAACAAGGAATGGTTAGTTGATTTCAACCCTAATAAAAGGACAACTATCAGGTGTGCTTCTAACAAATCTATCCAGGATGAAGGTATGGGAAATATCTTGTTTAGGAAAGATGATGGACAGGTAGTATTAATACATGATGTTTATTATGTGCCTGTCATTAGCTATAATCTAATTAGTCTAGGACAGCTAATTGAGAAGGGTTTAACTACAAGAAATTCGCTCGTTTCCAACGGAAAAATCCGTCGCTAATGGCCATTTCCGACGGACAAAATTCCGTCGCAAAAATGCTCGTCTCGCAAATATTTTCGTCGCAAACTCGTCGTAAATTTCCATCGCAAATTCGTCGCAAACCATTTCCGTCGGAAATCCGTCGCTGATTTAAAAAATAAAATAAAATCATGGCTTTAAAATCATACATCCAAAATAGAGAGGAAACTTTTGGAATAGAAAATTATGAGAGCAACAAAGTATATCTCAGTAACTTTACAAATTAAAGAAAGCAAATATAGAATAAATCAAGTTACTTAACAAATTCAATCAATACTTATATACTCACTCATGCTCAAATATTGCATCCATCCATAAAAATGACCATTATACATAACTCTCTAGACAATGACATATTCAATAAATCCCTCTTCCAGCCAAGCGATGAATATTACAAACCCATTGATGAGATAAGCTTATGACTTCTTCATTCCAGCCACATCAAGATACCTTCACAAACACAATATGGACATCAACATATAAAAAAATCACACAACATATTGCAGTTCAGATTAAGTGCAAGATTACCATCTCAAATTAAAAAATCGGCCTAGTGTCTTCTTCATTAGAAACATTCCTAATACATTAAATCTCAATGCTAGATTATGTGGATAGTTGAGCACTATAAAAGACTATCCTATACTGCATGCATGTTAGCATTATCTCTTTGCTCATCAATGATGTTCTTCAATTGTTATTTTGGTTTTACCCTGGCACCTAGCATTTTCTTCTAGTCCACTTAGCTTTCATGTCTAGTTATTCACAGTCGATTCATCATATATCATGAAAATGTCAAGACATGAAAGTGCACCAAAAAATTCCAAGCATGCCTTAACTAAGCATAACATTAAAATAAATCGATGACAGTAACTTGCTAATCAAGATATGCTATGATGCAAATAATCTCTAACCCTTATTTGCTTAGCATAGTAGATTAATATACAAATGAACAGATTTTCACATAACATAGAAAGAAAAAAAATCATAAACATATCATTTCATCAGAAACAAGTGAACAGATTTTCCACTGAGTGAAAACATCCACTCACCAGAACAATGTGCACCTACAAACAAACCCATGTATAATAAAACCACTCAAAAAATATGTATAACAAAAGATAGACCTTTAATACAACTATGAAAACACAAAATCAAAGATTTTATTGAAGGGTCTTTTCCAATACCTTAAACATTATAAGCAAGAGGTTGATCCAATGCCTAGCAAGGATCCAATAGAGAATGATCTCCAATAGAGGTTGATCCAGGCAGTCCTAAATTCAACATTAGAAAAAATAGCAAGAGTTGTGAAAAATATACCTATAAGGAAAATATAGCATAAATTAGTGAAGGAGAAGCAATTCAAAATGGAAAAAATAGCAAGAGGTTATGAATCCTGCAGATTTGCAGTGGATATGACAGTGCTCCAATAGAGCAGTACTATTGCCAAAGATGAAGTCCACGCTTCCTGCTCCAATAATCATGATTACGGTAATGTAAGTCTTAGCTTTGTTGATTGAACAAAGGAAATGCAAAGCATTGAAGAAGAAGAGAAAAAATGTTCATCTTGAATTATTGGTTCTGATTTACAATAGAGGTGTGAGACTCAATATATATCTCACTGTTACAAGAGTCACTAACAGTCTCTTGTTGAAACAGATTAACTAATCAAAACAGCTATTAAAACTAACTAATACAACTAACTAATTGCCACCTGTACAGTTGACTTAATACAATATTAACATCCCCCTCAAGTTGGACTGTGGAGATTACACATGCCCAACTTGGAGGTAAATCTGTTGAAGGAAGTGACATGGAGAGCTTTTGTAAAAATGTCTGCTAGCTGGTTTTCTGAGGACACTGGCAGCAGGTGAACAACCTTGTTCTGAATCTTTTCTCGTATGACATGACAATCAATCTCTATATGTTTTGTTCTCTCATGGAAGATAGGATTGTGGGCTAAGTAAATTGCTGATTTGTTGTCACAATATACAGCTGAAGGATTGGTTTGAATAAGCTGAAGATCCTTGAGAAGATAGTGCAGCCACTGCACTTCACAAACAAGGCTTGCTAGAGCTCTATATTCAGCTTCTGAGGATGATCTAGAAACTGTATTCTGCTTCTTGGACTTCCACGAAATCAATGTTGTACCAATGAATACACAGTAGCCTGTTATGGACTTTCTGGTGTCCAAACAGCAGGCCCAATCTGAGTCAGAAAAGCCAGAAATTGTCAAAGGGTTTGCTGCAGGGAACCATAATCCTTGTGATGGTGCATTCTTGATGTACCTAAGTACTTTGGTTTCTGCCTGGAAGTGAATAACTGATGGATTAGCCACAAATTGGCTTAATTGTTGCACAGAGAAAGCTATGTCTGGCCGTGTGTTTGTGAGGTATAATAAGCGACTAATTAAACGTCTGTAAGCAAATTGATCATTGTATGGAGTCCCCCATTCACTGCTGAGTTTGAGAGAGGGATCTGCAGGTGTGGATGAAGGTTTGGCAGCCAAATTTCCACTGTCCTCTAAGAGTTCCAGAGCATACTTCCTCTGATTAAGAACAATTCATGTCTTAGATCTTGCCACCTCCAGACCAAGGAAGAATCTCAAGGGGCCTAAGTCTTTGATACGAAATGTATCATTCAAGGACTTCTTCACAGTAGTGATTTCCTGCATATTATTTCCAGCAAGCACAATATCGTCCACATAAACTAATAAAACAGTTATATAAGAATCCACTGTTTTGACAAAGAGAGAATGGTCAGCAACATATTGTGAGTATCCCATAGAAATGAGTGTTGTAGTGAGTTTGTGATTCCATTGTCTACTAGCTTGCTTAAGACCATAAATAGATTTATGGAGCTTGCAAACCATAGTGAGATTTTCAGAGGCAGAAACATGCAATCCTTGAGGAATTGTCATGTAAACTTCCTCACTTAGATCACCATGTAGGAATGCGTTATTGACATCTAGTTGCTCAAGAAACCAATTTTTGGATGCAGCTATGGCCAAAATGACTCTAACGTAACAGTAGTGATTTTAATGACAGGGCTAAAGGTATCAAAGTAATCTACCCCCTCTAATTGATTGTAGCTGATAACCTTATTTTATATAGGTTATTTATGCTCCTAATACTTAAGTCAAGCTTATTTCTCAAGCAATTCTAGTGCTTAAATAAGTGAATATATGAATATTAGAATAAATATAGGTTATCAATCAATTCCTTAAACCATAGGCATCATCAAATGCCTTTGTGAATATGTTTGATGCTTTGCTTTAGCACTGCAGCGATATGCTATCAAGGAGACGCTACAGCGTTATATGACGGCTGACCATTGAGATATTTGTGTGGCCACTTGAGGACATGATGAGTCACCACCCTTATCTCTTCCTCTCAGCTGGATATTTTGACTTTCAAGTGGATGCTTAATTACACTTGGCGCCTCCTAAATGGAACCCATGTGATAGTTGTTGTATTCCATCATTAGCACTTTTTGTAAAGTACTTTAAGGATAATATCTAAGTCTTACGATCATCATGTAATATTATTATTCTATTAAGACTTAGTTAATTATTAGATTAATTAAGATTGCTTCACTAGAGAGCAATATACGTAGACAAGTAGTGACAACTTGGAAGAAGAACTACACAAGACATAGTAGCTTTTCTCCATTGATATACTACTCTTAAGCTTTTATTTTTAATATAGTTTTTCTAGTCTTCATCCAAGGTTTTGCTCACGCCTCAATTTCATCTCTTGTATGCTACTTGGGATCATTGGAGTGTATCTTTTGCAACCACTCTTCACTTGTCTTCATACGGCAATACATACTCTCTAGTTGTATTATGTTGATGGAACTTGTGATGAGCTAACTTTGTTGTAGTTGGATTGTTCTTGGTATGTAATGAACCTTGAGTAACTTTTGTATAATATTATGATGTTTGTGTTTTATTCCTTGTGTCATAATACTTTCAATCTTGGTTGGGGAATGATCAACTAAAACAAGGTAACTTTGTGGGTACAGACATGGTTCACAAAGAGAACTCAAGGAATGATATGAATGAAAACCCTTTAAAGACATTTAAAGGAAGCACTACTTAACTCTAGACATAGGGGAGTAATAGTTCATAAGGCAAATGTTGTAAGAGCTTAATATACAGGGGTAAAACTTATTTAGAGCCTAGACATAGGAGTCTTGTAACATAACCCTGACGAAAGTGACTGAAAGGCACGCCACCAAAGCGCTACAGCGTCTACGGATTCTCAAGCGCTACAGCGCTTAACGCTACAGCGTCTAAATATTATTTGAACATTACTCTTGGGAATTTACATAACTATTGAGCTATCCAACTCACCTTTAATTACTTCAAACTTAATACTGTTTTATCACAACTTATAATGTTTACAACTCTTTACTTTTACTTGTTACTTAATTCTTTTCACTAAGATTCTAATCACTTAAACTTCTTAGATTAATTCCAATCCCTGTGGGAACGAACTTTACATATCATTATATTACTTGTTGCGATTGTGTATACTTGCGATTGTGTATATTACTTGTTGCGATTGTGTATACTTGTTGCAAACAGTGGGACAGTTTGGTGGTGCTCCTCAAGAGGACCCATATTTACACTTGAAGCAATTTTTGGAAGTCTGCAGTAACTTTATCATTCCAGGGGTAAGTGATAATGCATTCAGATTAAAACTTTTTCCTTATTCCTTGAAGGATAGAGAAAAGGCCTGGTTAACTTCTCTAGAGCCTAACTTTATCCATACTTGGAATGAAATGGCTGAGAAATTCTTAGCAAAATATTTTCCTCCAAGTAAGAATGCAAGAATGAGGAATGAGGTTACTGCATTCAGACAAAGAGATGCTGAAACACTGTTTGAGGCATGGGAGAGATGGAAGGAGCTGTTAAGAAAGTGCCCTCATCATGGTATACCTGTGATTATCCAAATGGAAACCTTCTTCAATGGACTAGATCCAACAACCAGACAAATGTTAGAAGGATTCCCTGCTCAGAACTACCAAAGACAGAATGCCCCTGTCATAGATAATTCATTAGAAGGATTGATGAAAGGCTTTATGAGTGATTGCAAGACAGCCCTGAAAACTCATGAAGCTTCCATTAAAAATCTAGAAGTACAGATGGGGCAGATGGCTAATGTCTTTTCCCAAAGAATTAGTGGATCATTACCATCCACTACAGAAGCTTCAACTTCAAGTACTACAGGGAAGGAGCATGTAAAAGCTATAACTTTAAGGAGTGGGAGAGATTTGATAGGATCATCAACTGTTTCAGATGATGAAAAAAACAAAAATTCTGAAAAACAAAAAGAACCTACAACAAGCGCTACAGCGCCTGAACCTACCGCTGCAACGCCTGTTGTTGAGAAAACACCACCACTACCCAAAATTATTCCAACATACCCAGATCCTTCATATCCTCAAAGACTTCGAAAGGCTCATGAAGACAAGCAATTTAACAAGTTCCTAGAAGTCCTTAAACAGTTGCACATTAATGTCCCTTTGGTGGAAGCTCTCCAACAAATGCCCAACTATGCAAAGTTTATGAAGGATGTACTTACTAAGAGGAGGAGACTAGGGGAGTTTGAAACAGTAGCAATGACTGGGGAATGCAGCATGTTGATGCAGAACAAGCTCCCACCCAAATCAAAGGATCCTGGCAGTTTTACTATACCATGCTCAATTGGAAATTTTTACTCTGGCCGTGCTCTATGTGATTTGGGAGCCAGCATAAACCTTATGCCCAAGTCCATATATACACAGCTAGGAGTGGGAACTGCCAGACCTACCTCACTTACACTGCAGCTAGCTGATAGAACTCTTGCATATCCAGAAGGAATTTTAGAAGATGTTCTAATAAAGGTAGACAAATTTGTATTTCCTGTTGATTTTGTAATCTTGGACTTTGATGCAGATAAAGAAGTACCCATCATACTGGGAAGGCCATTCTTGGCCACTGGAAGAACTTTGATAGATGTACAGAGAGGAGAATTGATCATGAGGGTCAATGACCAAGAAGTCAAGTTCAACATTCTCAATGCTATGAAATTTCCAGGACGCAATATTGAAGAGTGCTATTTTGTCTCTGCTATTGACAAAGTAGTTCAGGAACACTTCCAGAAAAGCACAGATCATCTGAGGCAATTACTGGACAACAGTGAAGATACAGGGTCTGATGCAGAAGCTGCAGAGGAGGAGGAACAGACAGTCAAAGAAATTTGGGCTAAGAAATATGAATCTTTGGAGCAGGAGAATTCAGACATGAGAAAGGATCTCCCCTCCATTGAACAACCACCAACTCTGGAACTTAAAGAGTTGCCTTCACACCTCAAATATGCTTATCTAGGTAACAATAGTACTTTGCCTGTTATAATTGCTTCTGACCTTTCTGAAAGATCCATGGAAGTCTTCATGGATGATTTCTGTGTTTGGAGAAACATTCCATCTATGCCTATCCAACTTGGAAGAAATTTTGATTAGATGTGAAGAGACTAACCTTGTGCTGAACTGGGAGAAATGTCATTTTATGGTGCAAGAAGGTATAGTTTTGGGGCATAAGATATCCAAAAAAGGATTGGAAGTGGATAAGGCTAAAATAGAGGTCATTGAGAAGCTACCTCCTCCAACCAACATCAAAGGTATAAGAAGCTTTTTGGGGCATGCTGGATTCTATAGGAGATTCATAAAAGATTTTTCAAAAATCTCCAAACCTTTGTGTCAACTGTTACAGCATGATAACCCCTTCATATTTGATGAGCCATGCATGTTGGCCTTTGATAAATTGAAGAGAGCTTTAATAACAGCACCAGTTATTATAGCTCCTGACTGGAGTAAGCCTTTTGAGCTTATGTGTGATGCTAGTGACTTTGCCATTGGAGCTGTGCTTGGGCAAAGGTATGATAAAATTTTCCACTCTATATATTATGCTAGCAAAACACTTGTAGAAGCTCAATTGAATTACACAGTCACTGAAAAAGAACTATTAGTTGTAGTCTTTGCATTTGATAAATTTAGATCATATTTGGTTGGCACCAAGGTAATTGTCTTCACAGACCATTCAGCCATTAAATATTTGATAACAAAGAAAGATGCAAAGCCTAGGCTAATTAGGTGGGTTCTCCTACTCCAAGAATTTGATTTAGAAATAAGGGATAAAAAGGGAGTGGAGAACCAAGTTGCTGATCATCTTTCTAGATTGGAAAGAGACATTGCAGGTACAGCAGGTGGGGAGATCAAGGAATACTTTCCAGATGCGCAGCTATTGAGAATAACTGCTGAATCATCAACCGCTGTAGCGGCCAGTGTAAAAACACTTGAGGCTGTAGTGGCTGAGCCTGCAACACCTTGGTATGCTGACATAGTTAATTTTTTGGTTAGCAAGGTGGTACCTGCTGAGATGACTTATCAGCAAAGGAGAAGGTTCTTCCACACAATGAAACAATATTATTGGGATGAACCTTTTCTATACAAGAAGTGTCAAGACCAGTTAATGAGGAGATGCCTAGCAGAGGAAGAACAAATTCAAGTGCTACAGCACTACCATTCTGCACCTTGTGGTGGGCATTTTGGTGGTGTTAGAACTGCTGCAAAGGTATTGCAATCTGGCTACTTTTGGCCTTCACTTTTTAAGGATTCTCAAGACTTTGTAAAAAAAATGTGATAGGTGCCAAAGAATAGGGAACATTTCAAACAAACATGAAATGCCTTTAACAAACATTCTAGAGGTTGAACTCTTTGATGTTTGGGGAATGGATTTCATGGGACCTTTTGCTCCTTCTCATGGAAACCTATACATTTTAGTAGCTGTAGACTATGTTTCAAAATGGGTGGAAGCTGTTGCTCTACCCAACAATGATGCAAATTCGGTGAGTAAATTTTTATTGAAAAACATTTTCACTCGTTTTGGAACTCCTAGAGCCATCATAAGTGATGAGGGATCTCATTTTTGTAACAAATTAATTGAGACCCTATTGGCTAAATATCGAGTTAAGCATAAAATAGAAACTGCTTATCATCCACAAACTAGTGGTCAAACTGAATTGTCAAACAGAGACATAAAAAGGATGTTGGAAAAAATGGTAGGGCCTTCAAGAAAAGAATGGTCAATACATCTAGATGATGCATTATGGGCCTACATAACAGCTTATAAAACACCTTTGGGGATGTCTCCCTATAGGTTGGTTTATGGGAAGTCCTGTCACCTACCAATTGAACTTCAACACAAAGCCCATTGGGCTCTAAAAAAACTCAACTTTGACTACAAGAAAGCAGGAGATGCTAGATTGCTGCAACTAAATGAATTGGAAGAACTTAGGCATTCTGCCTATGAGAATGCAGCAATTTATAAAGAAAAAACCAAAATATGGCATGATCAAAAATTGATAAAAAGAGATCTCACTGAAGGAGGACAGGTACTGCTTTACAACTCCAGGTTAAGATTGTTTCCTGGAAAGTTAAAATCTAGGTGGTCAGGCCCTTTTCAATTGATAAAAATATACAGCCATGGGGTTGTGGACCTCTATGATATAACAACCAATACCACCTTCAAAGTGAATGGCCAAATGGTTAAACAATATTTTGGTGAAAATGTGGTAAGGGACAAAACCACAATTGAGCTTAAAGATCTCTAATTTGAAAGAGAAAGTCTGGCTGCAGACTTTAAAGCAAGCGCTCTTGGGAGGCACCCCAAGGATTCTAACAAAAAATTTTATGTTTATTTTCTATGCAGGACATTAGGATAAACGCTGTAGCGGTTGCTTATCACAAGAGCGCTGTAGCGGTTGTGTTAAATCAAGGCTGGGTGTGGTCAAACAAAAAAAATAAAAATAAAAAGATCTTCCTCAGGGTGAGCTGGCACTGTGCCCTCATCCCTAGCCTGACCAGCACGTGCACCTATTCACCTGCAATTGTCAAATCAACAGTTTCTTTTTCTCTCTCCCACTTCACTCACAAACCGTCACTTTAATATCCACAACTCCCCACGCTACCATTTTCTTTTTTTTTCTCTGAAACTCCTCTCAACCGTTACCACTCACCACTCATAACATTCATTCCTTCTTCTTCCTTCGTCCCAACACACACCAACATTTCCCAAAACACCCAGAAACAAATACGCAAGCTCTTATCAAAACCACCATGGCCAAGGCAAATCTAGATCCTCCGAGGTTTTGGAAGATGGACTTCATAGCTGAGAGGGGATTCAAGACAGACAGTGCTCCTGAAGCTTTCTCAACCGCTGTCACAGCGCTGGGATGGGAGAGCTTCATTAAGCATCGAAAGGACTACATGACGTCTTTGGTACGGGAGTTCTACTCTGGCATTGAAGAGCCTAAGGAGGGAAAGCCTCAAACACATTCACTGGTAAGAGGTGAAACTGTAAATTTCAACTCCAGAACAATCAATGATATTTTCCATCTGGGCTATCATGGAAAGGCGTTGGAAACTAAAGTTCTGAACTGGGGAGACGAAGAAATGGAAGCTGTTAGAAGAAGGATTTGTGTGGAAGGATCAACATGGGATAAATTTGAGGCTGAATACAAAATTAAAAAAGCCTATCTGTGTGAAGAAGCCAATATGTGGTGTAGTTTCATCAAACACTCCCTGCTGCCTACATCTCACACAACATTTTTGGAAGAGTTAAAAAGGGAGGTAATTTATATTTTCCTTGTTTAATTACTGAGTTGTGTTTGGAAGATGATGTAGAGGTTGAAATGAAAGAAGAAAGAAGATCCCCTCTTGGGGCATTTCCTTGCATTTTCAAAGTTAAGCAGAGACCTGCCGCTGCAGCGTCTTCTGACTCTGCAGCGCTACAGCGCTTAGAACTGAAGCAGTAGGTCCTCTGCAAATTTGTAAAGGAAAAATTTGACTGGGAAAAAGCACTGTATGCCCAGATATCCAAAGGAAAAACATCCATTCCCCCTCCCCAATTCCCTGATTGGCTACTGGAGAAAGAGACAGTTGAAAAACCAGAGAAAAAGGGAGAACAAAGCCTAGCCCGGCAAAGAAAGTGCAAAAAGCTGTGGTAGAGGAGGAAAGTCTGGATTCTGATGACATTGAAAACATAAGTGAGGAAGATGAAGAAGAAACAATTGGAGTTATGAAAGAGATGGAAAAGCAGGATGATGAAGAATCATCAGGAGAGGAGAGTGATACTGAAGAAGAATCTGAGAGTGAAGAAGATGAGCAAGCAGAAGAAATACAGTGTGACCCAACCCCAAGCCCAAAGAAACCAAAAACCCCCCCTGCCAAATCATCTTATCCACCATCAACCCCCACCTCCATCCCTGAACTAACCAAACCAACACCCAAGAAAACACCTGCCAAGCAAGTCACACCTAAGAAGCCTGAACCAAAACACCCAATCACAAAAGAAAACCCAACTGAACAGCCCAAGAAAGTTTATCAGTCATACACCAAGGTAAGAAGAAACCCAGGTGTCAAACTGGCTGAGCACCCAAAAGAAGGTGTTCAGCCAGTAGGTGCTGCAGCAACTATGTCTGCAGTACCTAGTGACGCAATGCCTGAGGTAATTCTAACAGAGGAGGAAACTGAGAAGGAGGCTGCTGAGGAGCTAGTGAATTTGCAGGATGAAACAGAGCCAGTGCTGGAAGAAAAAGAGCAAGAACAGGAGCAAGAGCAAACAGAAGAGGAAGAAGAAGTGCAGGAATCGGACGCTGCAGCGGCAGCAGTACAGGAAGCAAGCGCTACAGCGCCACCAACCGCTGTAGCGGCTGAAAAGACTACTCCACCTCAGCCAAAGAAGAAAAAGGCAACAAAAGGAGGCCCAGCCCCTTCAAGAGCCAGTAAGAGGCTCAAGAAGGCCTAATAAGGCAAGAATTGTTGGCTTCTTATGCCGGTTATGTACTTTGAAATTTGTTTTTTGTTGTTCTAAGGCCTCTCCCTTTTCTTGTCAAGCAAGCAGTGAGGACACTGCAAAATTTAATTTCTGGGGGAGGACCTTATGGTTAATAATGTTTTAAATTAAGTACAATGATGTTTTTAAATATTAAGTATAATTAATTTTAATTATGCCATGTTTTGCATGTGTTGTATATTTTGTATGCTTGAATAGGAAGTATGATTAGCTGCATGTTTTAAATTTCTTAGTAAGCAAAAGCTGATTCATATAGTCAAATATAAATAAGAATTTTTGAGTAAGGCAGCATTGTGTAAACAATGAAATGATTTTATTGCTGCTTTTACACAAAATCCAAGCTTAGTGAAGAACCTAGTTAGCTAGGAGTAATCTAAGGATAAAGTTAAGTTTTGGATAACCAAGGGTTAGTCAAGTTTTCATTAAAAATTGAGAGTGGTTTTAAAAGCTAAGTTTGGGGGAGCATCGGTTATGTTAAGGCTAGGAACAAAAGATGATAAATTGGTCTTTGCAAAATAAAAGAATAAAATTGAATGTGGTCTTGAAAAAAGTTGCAAAATATCTTAAATAAATTGCTGAGCGGTTCCAAAAAGCATGAAAAGAAAATGCAAATAAGGAGCTCAGTAATGAAGATAGCATCTAGTTTTGATTATTAAAATCTAGCGCTACAACGTCTACGGACTTTGAAGCGCTATAGCGTTTGATCACCAGAACAAAAAGTTTATGCACTGACCAATATTCTGAAATATGCCTAATTAAAGCCCTTTGCTGTGCTTTGAAGCCCCTCAGATCTTGTGTTAAATTGTTATCCTACTCTTCTTTTTGAAAAAATTCTTTGCCTAACCCAAAAGAAATCCATTCTTCCCAAACCTTAGAGGAATTCTGAAATTAACTAGAAACTAAGTTAAGCTTTGATATCACACACTCACAACTGAGCAGTAATGATTCTATTTGAATTGTGGGCCACTATGGTGTGTGAAAATGATAAGAATTAGCTTATGCATAAATTCTGTTTAATTTAAAAGCTGCAGCTAGTTATATAAACATTTTGTCTTGTTCAAGTGTCATTACTTGGGGCCAAGCAATGGTTTAAGTTTGGGGGTGTGATAACCTTATTTTATATAGGTTATTTATGCTCCTAATACTTAAATCAAGCTTATTTCTCAAGTAATTCTAGTGCTTAAATATGTGAATATATGAATATTAGAATAAATATAGGTTATCAATCAATTCCTTAAACCATAGGCATCATCAAATGCCTTTGTGAATATGTTTGATGCTTTGCTTTAGCACTGCAGCGATATGCTATCAAGGAGACGCTACAGCGTTATATGACGGCTGACCATTGAGATATTTGTGTGGCCACTTGAGGACATGATGAGTCACCACCCTTATCTCTTCCTCTCAGCTGGATATTTTGACTTTCAAGTGGATGCTTAATTACACTTGGCGCCTCCTAAATGGAACCCATGTGATAGTTGTTGTATTCCATCATTAGCACTTTTTGTAAAGTACTTTAAGGATAATATCTAAGTCTTACGATCATCATGTAATATTATTATTCTATTAAGACTTAGTTAATTATTAGATTAATTAAGATTGCTTCACTAGAGAGCAATATACGTAGACAAGTAGTGACAACTTGGAAGAAGAACTACACAAGACATAGTAGCTTTTCTCCATTGATATACTACTCTTAAGCTTTTATTTTTAATATAGTTTTTCTAGTCTTCATCCAAGGTTTTGCTCACGCCTCAACTTCATCTCTTGTATGCTACTTGGGATCATTGGAGTGTATCTTTTGCAACCACTCTTCACTTGTCTTCATACGGCAATACATACTCTCTAGTTGTATTATGTTGATGGAACTTGTGATGAGCTAACTTTGTTGTAGTTGGATTGTTCTTGGTATGTAATGAACCTTGAGTAACTTTTGTATAATATTATGATGTTTGTGTTTTATTCCTTGTGTCATAATACTTTCAATCTTGGTTTGGGAATGATCAACTAAAACAAGGTAACTTTGTGGGTACAGACATGGTTCACAAAGAGAACTCAAGGAATGATATGAATGAAAACCCTTTAAAGACATTTAAAGGAAGCACTACTTAACTCTAGACATAAGGGAGTAATAGTTCATAAGGCAAATGTTGTAAGAGCTTAATATACAGGGGTAAAACTTATTTAGAGCCTAGACATAGGAGTCTTGTAACATAACCCTGACGAAAGTGACTGAAAGGCACGCCACCAAAGCGCTACAGCGTCTACGGATTCTCAAGCGCTACAGCACTTAACGCTACAGCGTCTAAATATTATTTGAACATTACTCTTGGGAATTTACATAACTATTGAGCTATCCAACTCACCTTTAATTACTTCAAACTTAATATTGTTTTATCACAACTTATAATGTTTACAACTCTTTACCTTTACTTGTTACTTAATTCTTTTCACTAAGATTCTAATCACTTAAACTTCTTAGATTAATTCCAATCCCTGTGGGAACGAACTTTACATATCATTATATTACTTGTTGCGATTGTGTATACTTGCACATCACCTTTTCGCACAACAGTAGCCTTTGGCCACAAGACGTGCTTTGTATCTCTCAAGTGTGCCATCAGCCCTAAACTTGGTTTTGTAAACCCATTTACAACCAGTTGGTTTCTTTCCATGAGGAAGATCAACAATAGACCAAGTTTGGTTCAAGGCTAGGGCTGCAAGTTCATCTTGCATAGGCTTTTGCCAACATGAGTGGGAAGAGGCTTGAGAGTAACTAGTTGGGTCAGAAGTAGAGGAAACATTATAACAGAAGGTTTTATATGCACAAGAACATTTGTCATAAGACAAGACAGAAGCAAGAGGGTAAAGAGAGGAAGAGGAAGTACCTTTTGGATGACTGGCCCAGCTGGAAAAGCTGCAATGATAATCTTTCAAGTAACTAGGTGGGTTAATTGTTCTAGTGGAATGTCTAATTGATGTTGGTGGTGGTGAAGTGTCTGGGTTAATAGGTAAGGTAGTTGTTGCTTCTGTGTCAGGAATGGGAATTGTTTCTGAGCTTGTTTCTGAAACTGTGGTCAGGATAGGGGAGGCATTGGTGGCTGGTTGTGGTTGTTCAGATGGTTGTGTGTTCTCTATATCATGGTTTTGATCTAAGGCAGTGTGTGTAGGTTGTATGGGATCAAGGAATGCAAGATCAAAGGTGTGAGAGTCATTGTTTGGTGATGGTACAGGGGAGAGGGCCCTGTCTTGTGTATTTTTGTGGAGAGGAAAATAATCCTCATAGAAGATAACATTTCGTGATTGTAGGAGCTGATGTGAAGATAAATCATAGAGAATATATCCCTTTATGCCCTCTTTGAAACCCAAAAATACAGTTTTAGTGGCCCTTTGGTCAAATTTGGTTCTATTGGCCTTGATGGTAGAAGCATAGGCAAGACAACCAAAAGTTTTTAGGTGAATGAGGATTGGTGGTTGGTTGTGAAGAACTTCAAATGGTGATTTGTTTTTGAGTATAGGAGTAGGAATACGATTGATCAAGTGTACAACATGTTGTATAGCAAAATTCCACAATTTGTGGGGTAAATTAGCTTGAAAGGAAAGGGATCTAGCAACATTTAAAATATGTTGATGCTTTCTTTCTACAATCCCATTTTGTTGTGTAGTTTCAATGCATGATCTTTGGTGCACAATTCCCTTGCTAGAGTAGAACTCATGCATAAGGACACCATCGTCACTTCTTAAACACTTTAGTTTGGTATTGAATTGGGTCGCAATGTAGGCTATAAAGGATTGAAGGTCGATACGGGTTTCTGACTTATTTTTCATGAGCATAATCCATGTAAATCTACTATGATCATCAACTAGAGTGAGAAAATATTTGTGTCCATGCATGGAAGTGTGAGAATAAGGCCCCCAAATATCAACATGAAGCAAGTCAAAAATATGTGAAGTTGTGGAATTGCTCAAAGGAAAAGAAAGTTTTCTTTGCTTAGAAAAATGACAAATGTCACAAGGAAAAGTATTATTCTCAAATTGAATAAAAGGAAACTGTGTTGAAATGCAATGCTGTCTATCATGAGATAGATGTCCTAGTCTCATATGCCATAATCTACTATTGTCTAATGTAGAGGTATGAGACTTACAATTTGAACTAGGTGGTGTAAAAACATTAGAAACAGAATATAGGTCACTAGTAGGTTGAGTTACTTGAGTAGAAATATTGAAGAGCTTCTTTTCCAACTTAGCTAATCCAACCATCCGCTTGGTATGGGCCTGAAAGAAAAGACAACCCTCATCAAATAAAAACACAAATATTTTACTGCTAATGACTAATTCAGGGACTGAAATGAGATTGGAACCAAAATTTTCCACATATAGGACATTGTGAAGCACAATATCACTTGTGATATTCGCAGTGCCTATGTGTGTGGCCCAAGCTGAAGTGTGATTAGGGCAATTGATCTTGACAGGCTTTAATGGTTTGCAACTAGAAAATAAACTGAAATCAGAAATAATATGGTCAGTAGCTCCAGAATCAATTATCCAAAGGATCAATTTCTCACCAGAGGCTTGATCAAGAGAGGAAATGGAATTAATGGCAGCAGAGTGAGTTGAAACAGTGTTGACAGTATGTGAAGAGGTTTGTGCGCTTCATGGACTACTGCAACATTTCAATTAGCCCCTTGTATTGATCAGCAGTGAAATTCAGGTTACCATTGTTCCTGGCAGATCCTTTGTGTGTTGTCCTGTTTGTGTCCCTCACTTTCAACTGAATTTGTGGAATTCTTTGATCTAGCAGATTGAGACTGATATCCAGGAGGAAAACCATGCAAAAAATAACAGGTATCAATGGTGTGGTTGGTCTTGTTACAATGGGTGCAGAGTCTTGATTGTCCTCTTCCAAATCCACGACCTGATCTCCCTCTGCCACGGTTACCATTATTTCCTCCCCTTTGAGAACTCTGAATATGGTTGACTATGGAAGAGGGTTTTGTCTCAGTTTCAGGTTCTGTTTGAGATGAATTGTTGATATTCATGTTTCTTTCTTGTTGAATGACAAGAGACACAGCTTTGGTAATATGGGGAAAGGGCTCCATCATCATAATCTGCCCTCTAGCATGTGAGAATTCTTCATTTAGGCCCTTTAGGAATCTAATAGTTTGATCTTGATCCCTAAACTTCTTGATATTCTGAGTAGCACCACATGTACATGGAATTGCACAAGTGCAAATTGAAATTGGGCGAAAGCTATCTAGTTCATCCCATAAAGTCTTTAATTCGGTATAATATTCAGCAACATCACGCGTACCTTGTGTGATCTTGTGTATTTCTTCCTGTATGTCCCCAATGCGAAACATGTCACCTTCATCAAATCTGTCATGGAGGTCTTTCCAAGCAGCTGCAGCATTATCAAAGAACACAATAGATTTTGCCACACTCGCACTGACGGACTTCTGCAGCCACGCAAGAACCAGGTTGTTGCAGCGGAACCATTGACTGTAGAGAGAGTGTGTCTTGGCTGGTGCAGCAATTGTTCCTTCGACGAAGATTAACTTGTTCTTTGAAATCAGAGATACGCGCATGGAACGGAGCCATGGTTGAAAGTTTTTGCTTCCCTCCAGAACTGGTTGTACAAGAATGATCGCAGGCGACTCATTTGGGTGAATGTAGAAGGGGTTTGATGAATTTATCGCATAATCTGAGTATTGCGCTAAATCGTGGCTCGCCATCTTTAATCTCAGCAAGAAGATTACACACGATTGCAGGAACTCCAAATTGATTGAATCAAAGAATGAAAGAAGAAGAAAAATGGAACCCTAATCTTGAACAAATCAAGAAGAAAAAGAAGGAAATTGAAAGCGATTCGCAAGACGAAGAACGAATCTATGAATGAAAAAGGGACGAACCGATTCAAAGGGAAGGTGATGGCGAGGCCAGAGCTCAGAAATTGAGCTCTGATATCATCTTAGCTTTGTTGATTGAACAAAGGAAATGCAAAGCATTGAAGAAGAAGAGAAAAAATGTTCATCTTGAATTATTGGTTCTGATTTACAATAGAGGTGTGAGACTCAATATATATCTCACTGTTACAAGAGTCACTAACAGTCTCTTGTTGAAACAGATTAACTAATCAAAACAGCTATTAAAACTAACTAATACAACTAATTAATTGCCACCTGTACAGTTGACTTAATACAATATTAACAGTAAGTACAGTGTGTCCTGCACCATAATCATGAAAGAATTTTATCCACTTGGTACATCCAGAAAATTCCTCAAATAAAACACAACCTGGGGATCGAACATATATAAGACCAGCCAGTATTCCAATCACAGACCCTAGTCAATTTACATTACTATTTTCAAGAAAGCAGGCTAGAAAGGAGACAATAATTATGCATATAACTCCTCCAACAGAGTCAAGAGTTAACCAATGCATTTTTAAAGATATTCATAAGCAAAAATGTTTTCAAAACCATTTCAGCAGTTCAAAATATGCATACATCACCAACATAAAAATATACAATAATCATATAACACAGCCTTAAACCTATATAAATTGATATATCAAGACACGAGAACAGTGGAGCCCTGGGGGTGGAGCTACCTTCCATCCAGGGGATCTGAAATTATAGAAGGCACATCGATCTTCTGTTACTCTAATTGCCAATGCCTTCCCTGAAACTTTGCCTTCAAATTTTTTACATGCATACAAATAGAAAACACACCATCAAATAAAATTAATCGATAACACCTAAAAACTGGTGTGCTTAATGAATATGATATCTGTCTCTTCGAAAACATCTAATATGGCCATCAATAAAATTCAGAACCAAGAGTTTGATCCATACATTGGATTTTGACAAAATCATAACCTGAGGAGGATGACAACAGTAGTGGCTGAATTGGTCTTTAGCATCTAAAGATTACCACACAGTTGACGATCACTTAATATTGTTGCTTATAAAAACCTAGAAGTTTTTGAAACCTTATGCTTAAGCTATGAAGATACAAACACAGAGACATATACCAAATTTTAGCTTTCACAAACACAAACACAAAAAAACTAACCCTAGGAGATAATAGCTTTCACCGTACAAACAGATTTTAAGCACACATAACCGATTTTAACCCTAAAACAAAAACAACAAAAATTGATTTGAACACATAAATATACCTGTGTGTATTGGTTCAGAAAAAACCTCCTAGCAAGAACCTCCAACCATCCAAACAATTTAAACCCTATTGAAATTGCAAAGAAAACAACAAATTGAGCTACAAAAATGAAAGAAAACTGAATGATTACAAATGAATGATATATAGTGATAAATGAAGCCAACGAATTAGGAATACGGGGTTAGGGTTCGGATTGATGCTGTCAAATTAGGAATAGGGGTTAGGGTTTTGAATTAAATATAAGTAGAGTAGAAGTAGAATAGAAGCAGAAAACTTACCCTTGAAGAAGAAGAAGAATACCTTTACTGTTTTTATGGTGGTGGTGGCCGATTTTAGGGAGGAAGAGTGGTGGGAGAGGAAGAGTGAGAGGGAACGGAGGAGAGGAAGTCGTAGGTGAATAGGGAGGGTGGAGGAGCGCCGAAGAGGGCAGCGAAGGGCGGAGGAAGGTGGAAGAAGGCGGAGGTTGAGGGAGAAGAGAGTGGGTACAGTGTGTGGGTTTGAGAGAAGTGACGGTTTGAGTGGGCACGAAGGAGGTGAGAGGCATTTAAGTGAAAATTAAATCTTTCCGATGGATTTGCGACCATTTTCGCCGTCACAAATTAGTGACCGATTTTAATTCCGTCGGAAACATTGATGGGAGGACAGGAACGCACCCACAGAACGTTTTGCGACCACATTTTCCGTCGCAAACGACAAGTTTTACCGACAGAATTTATTCTGTCACCAATTTTGGTGGGTAAAACCCACTTTTCTTGTAGTGTTTCTCTGTCATAATGAAGGACTTAAAACTTAAGGTATATGACAAAAATGATAGGCTGATACTAACATCTCCCTTAGCCAAAAACAGGACCTTCAAGACCAGTATTAGCACTACAGAGACAGAATGCCTCAGTGCCACTACTGATTCTGAAGGCATGCTTTGGCACAGGAGACTAGGACATTTAAACTTTAGGAGTCTCACTAACCTAAGTACAAAGGGGCTAGTTAAAGGGCTGCCTAAGTTTGAAATGCCTGTTAGTACTTGACCACATGTCTATTAGGTAAACAACCTAGGAAGGTGTTTAGGACAGAAGTGGAACATAGGTCTAAATGTCTTCTACATGTTGTCTATTCTGATATATGTGGTCCTTTTGATGTGTTATCAATGGGAAGTAATAAATATTTTTTGTCTTTTGTAGATGATTTTTCAAGAAAACTCTGGGTATACCTAATCAAGACCAAGGATGAGGACTTGACAAAGTTCAAAGAGTTCAAAACTATGGCTGAGAGGCAATGTAATAAACAACTAAAGATCCTAAGGACAGATGGTGGAGGAGAGTACACTTCAAAAGACTTTGAAGCCTACTGCACCAGTCAAGGAATTATATATGAGGTAACTTCTCCTTACACCCCACAACATAATGGGATGGCAGAGAGAAGAAACAGAACTATCCTAGATATGGCTAGGAGTATGGTCAAACTTAAGAATCTACATAACAAGCTATGGGGAGAAGCAGTTACCACTACAGCCTACTTACTAAACAGATGTCCTACAAAGGGACTGGAGAACAAAGTACCCGAGGAGATGTGGACTGGGGATAAGCCTAGTGTAAGTCATCTAAGAGTGTTTGGGTCTCTATGTTACTGTCACATTCATGATCCTAAGAGAAAGAAGCTTGAAGACAAAAGCAAGCCTCTTGTCTTAGTAGGATATCATCCTACTAGTGCACATAAGTTGTTCAATCCAGTGAAGAGATCTCCAGAGACATTACAGTTCTGGAAAATGAACAATGGGATTGGGATAAGAATGAGCAAGTATGCTCAGAAGGTCCTAGTGTGTGGAAATATGTGCAAGTATACACAGTCACAAACAAGTAGTATAAAAGATCGAACCCACAGGGATTGGATTAACTCTTGTAGCTTAGAAGTGTATAAATTAGTGTGAACTATACTACTCACAAATTGGGATGATGGTGATAAGTAAACAGAATGTAAATATGTAATAAAATGTAGAGGAAATCAGTTGAGAATGATAGTTGAGATGTCTTCACTAAATAATTCACTTTTGAGAGTTTGTGTGTTTATGTGGTGCAGATGCATTGAGTGCAGCTGCATCAGTATGTGTCCTTTCAGCTACTTTCTTCAGAGTTTCGTTACAAGCTTCCTATGTCTAGGCTTGCTAAATAAGTTCACTCCTGCCTTTGAAGTACCCACTGTATCACCTTAAGGACTATGTTATCCTATGTCTAGGACTTAACATGGTTTTAACAAAGTTTTCTTTATTACACAAGTTAACAAAGCCTTCATTAAAACACTCACCCTTATTAGTCTTGATTTCTAGTTATAAACCATGTCTGTGAATATAACTCTACTTATTCTAAGCGATCAACCTTAAAATAAGATGGATGTAGTATAACACAAGAACCAAAATGCATACAACACTTAAAAGCACAATAACTTACTCAAAAGCTCATTATAAAGTTAGAACATCTCAACCAAAGAGGTTTAGCTCATAATATGCATTGCAAGGCAAAGATAAATGGAATAAAACATGTTGATATAATGGAAAGTACAAGAGATATCAATAGGGTAGAGATTACACTGATTGAAGTACTCTTGCATAAGTTTGCCCAGCAGTGCAGATGCACTGATTTCCTGCACCTAGCTAAGATGAAGAAGTGAAGGGAGAAGTCGTCAATTCCTTCCTTACCTTCTTGCAAACTAACTACTAACTTAAAACTATTAAAAGAAATAAAATACAAGAAAGTAAACTATCTTATTGTATGTGAAATGGATTGCGAATTGGATTGTTTTCAAGTGAGAAGTGGAAGCCTTTATATAGCCTTAGAGGTTTCCTTCAAGTGAGGGTTTGCTTGGGGATCAAGATAACCAAAGGAGGCTTAACCATGGTTACTTTTCAGAACTTGGATAAAGGCAATTGAGTCCAACACTCAACCTCAAAGAGAGGTCCAATCGTGGAAGGCCATGTGTCCTCTATGAGTGATCCTTCATGATGGTCTTTTATTGTGGGCGCCTCCTCTTGCATGTTGGCGTGTGCCTCCATGTGACTTGTGACTGAGCATGATGTCATAGAGATGTTTATGCATTGGTATGAATTGAGGTGCTTCCAATGTGGGGGTTATCTGTTTTTAGTGCAGGATGGTGCAAATGCACCCAGGTGCAGTTGCCCTGTTGTAAATGTATTTAGTGCAGATGCACTGTTGTTTTCCGGGGGCAGTTGCATCAACTGCAGGTGCACTGAACAAACATATCAAACATACCAATATACATACAAAAATGTTTTAAATCATTGCATAACCCTCTTTGAAACTTAAAATGTTGTTATCTTACGCATACTACTATATTTAACACATATTAAACTTGATTTAAAGCAATTAGTTATGTTTAGATGCATAAACAACTCTATATAAAATAGAGTTGTCACACCCCCAAACTTAAACCATTGCTTGTCCTCAAGAAATGACAAAAAGAAAACACTATTAAGATTTTTATAATCAAGAAGAACAGATCAGCTCATATCTTTTCAAAGAATGATCTTGCATTTTATGAACTTCATTTTCTTAGAAATTTTGTCTTTTGTGCCTTTGATTTTCCAAACATTCAAAGTTATTAAAACTCATTTGTGTGAGTGTGTGTCCCCCTGAGAATCAATCAGTTCCAAAACTAAGTAAAAAGTTTCTCTTAGCCTTTGGAAAATTTTAGATCACGTTTGGTCAAAGCAAAGGTGTTTCAAAATATAGACTAGACTAACAACATCTTCAAGACTTGGGGGGCTTTAAGCACAACAAAGGACTTTGGTTGTATTTCAAAACTGTTGAGTCAATGCACAATTCTTATTTTTGGTGGTTCTTTTCTTTGGTGTATATGCACCTAGGTGCAGGTGCACTGGGTATTTTTGTGAAGTGCAGAAGCACTGAATTTTTTTTTTTGTAGCGATGCTGGTGCATTGAGTGCAGCTGCACTTGATACTACATTTAAAGACTTGTAGCATATATTTCCCTCCTCACTGACCTCCTTATGCATACTTTTTCTTTGGTTTGCTTTTCTTTTCTTCTTTTTCTTTCTTTTCTTTTGAATTTTGATGCTTTTCTTTTCTTTCAAATCAAATGCATTATTGGAACAGGTTCAGTTAATGATTTAGGAAAATATAACTAGTTGTAACAATTTGAACTCTTTTTGTAGTGATTTTGGTAACCTATTGCATTGACCATTCTAAGTTTTTCATACTTTGCCTTAGTATTCATAAACTCACCCAAACTTAATTCTTTATGCTCTTCTATATGTTTAGTAAAAATTTGTTTTTGACCCTGGCTTTCTAAAAATTCCTCTTGCATCAGATAGTTTTTCAAATAGCAATGTTCTTTTCAAAACTCAGTTTTTGTGTGTCAAAGTAATAATAAAATTAGTCATTTGGAGAAAACAATACTTCTTTTCTTTTTCTTCTTTCATCATTTAAAATTCTGTTCAAAGAATGCATTTAGCTAAGTTTGTGAAAAGATTCAAAGCTGATCATGCTTCAAAAACTATCAAATCCTATTTTGAACATAGAAACAATTTTGATGCACCTCAAACTAAAGCTTATGCAACTAATGTTTTTGTAAAACAGTTTTTCTGAATTTTCAAAAGAAGCTTTGTTGATTGCATCATTTTAAAATTTTGAAATTAACTACTCACATATATAGGCAAACAACAGAAAACAGACATACATAATTATTAAAACACATAAGCACATGCATATAGTTTTTAAAGTGCTTCTCCCCCCAACTTAAAGCTGAGTAGTGTCCTCACTGCTCCAAGCTGAGTCAAAAAGTAATTGTGTTCAAAATGGGGAGAGGGGTTAGTACATGTGGGATAGAAAAACATATAAGTAATAAAAGAACAACATTTAAAGTTTTACTCTTTCGTGGTTCCACTCTTGAGCCTTGAACTTGCTCTCCTGGGCTCCTGCTTGACTTTCTGCTTCTTGGCTTTTGGCTCTTTTGTCTTTGGTGCAGGTGCACCAATTGCCTTTGGTCTTGCAGGAACTTGGGGTGCAACTGCATCTGATGCAGCTGCATCAGACAGCACTGTTGCTGGTGGTTTGTCAGCTTGGTCATTTTTTGGCAGTGCAGATGCATCAAATGCATCTGCACTGAACTGTACTGGTTCCTTTGGCTTTTCTATAGGGTGCTCTCCAACTACAACCTCAGCCTCCTTTGCTTGCTTTTTCTCAGTGGGTTGGTCTTTCACGGTTGCCTCTTCCTCCATTGTGTCAGCACCAGTGGTTTCTTTGGTTATCTCCTTCTCAGCAGGTTGGTTTTTTTCTTGATTCTTTTCAACACCTCCTAGACCTGGGTCCTTTTGTACAAGCTTGCACAACCTTAGCAGCTTGCTTGAAATTTTTTTGGGTATTTCCCAGTTCTTCTCTTCTTTTAGCAGCAAGTTCTTCCAAGACCAGCTTCACAGTAACTTCCTTGTTCTTTGGAATGATTGTCACTACAGGAATGTGCTGGGGTGCATCTGCACGCATCAGGTGCTTTCTGTTTAGGATCTCCCTCATGTTCCTCCTTAGAACCTGTTTTTGTCTCCTTAATAACCTGCAATTGCTCAAAAACAATGTTAGAAGGGACAGGGACTAGTCCAGTGTGGGGTGTTGGATCATGCTTTTGAGTAAGGATGGGTGATGGTAATTTTTCTGGTGTGTTTTGTTTTTCTGGTTGTTCTGTTTGGGTGGGTATTGGTGATGGTGGTTGGGTGGGTGTTGGTGATTTCTGTGGTGATGGGGTATTATGGGGTGGGGTTGGTGTTTTGAGTGGAGTGTGTTCTGGACTCTGCTGTGCAGGTGCATTTAGTGCATCTGCACCAATGGGTGATTTTGGTGGTGATGGTGGAGTGGTTTCTAGTTGAGTTTCTCTTGTTTTGGTGGCATACTTCCTTCTAGCCACAACCTCCATGTTCACTTCTTCCTCCTCAATGCTTTCAGACTCATCTTCTTCTACTTCCTTTTCAATGTCCTGTACTGCCTTTTTGGCTACAGGATCTTCTCCACTGTCCTCCATTTCTTCACTCATCAGTTCTGGTTCTTCCTGAATTATTTTCTTCTTTCCTTTTTGTTGTTTCTTTGTTACCCTCTTCCTTTTCAGATTCTTTTCCTTCTTACTTTCTTTCTCAACCTCTTCTTCTTCCATTATTTCTTCTTCCTCCCTTTCCTCCTCTTCTTCACTCTGAAATACTCAAGTTAGGAATACTGGGGTTTTTAGTTGTGATGGCACCTGAGAGATTTCCATTAATCTAAGTTGCATCCATTCATGTTGTTCTTGCTGGAATTTCCAAACTGCCTGATGCTTCTGCACCAAGTGCTCTTGCACTAGGCTAGTTGGTTCCTTCATAATCTTAGTTCTTTCCTTCATCTCAGCAGATAATGGGTCTGGTGGATACTTCCTATGTTGCTATTCACTAGTACTAATTTCAACCTCTTGTTTCATACAAAGTTCAGTAATCAAACATGGAAAGAAAAGAATCAATCTATCTTTAGAAAGTGTGTATGTGTGTGATGTAGGAAGAATAGAGCAATCAACAAAGAGATACCAGTTTCCTAGTTCAGGGATAATGTATCTACTTTTAAGTTTGAACTCTGTGTGAGTGATCTTATCCCGTTAGGAATTCTTTACTGCTATTATAGCTTTTACCATTTTCATGTCTTTCTTCCCATATTTTTCCACTTTTTCTTCAAAATCAGTACCATTATAAAACAGATTATAATGATCATTAATTCTTTTTTCATCAAAGTAAACCATTCTACCTCTAACTAAAGAGTGGTTCAGAATTTTACGTCCCTTATCATTTTGAATTCCTGAGTAGAACTCCCTCACAATTTGCTCCAAGTAAAAATGCCCTGTGTTGTACAAACAAGTCCCAATACTGGTTGGTTATGGTTGACATGAAATTGCGAGAGGTTGAAGATAGGTGTTACAGAAATTTGGGACATTTTGAGAGAGAGAAAGTGATTAGTGAGGTTTTACGGTTTTGTGAGAGAGAGGGTAATTGTGGGTGAGAAAACGGTAGCCTTGAGAAATTGGGACGGTTTAAAGAGGTGAATGAGTTAGTGGTTGGTTGATTTGATGGGTGGAGTAGCCGCTAGGGGTATGTGGGTTTGCATGCAAGAAGACACGTGGGAGTGTAGGTGTGACAACTCAACATCTCAGCCACTAATCATGTTTAAACGTTGTTGTGCTGGCATTTTTGAAAAGTTTTTCACCCAAGTGAAATTTTTAAATTTCTGGTGCAGGAGCACTTGAGGAATGAGAAGTGCAGATGCACCTAGGTGCAGATGCACTGAAACCCGTGTTCCTACAAAACACTTGAAAACATCAAACTGAACAAAAATAGCAAAATTAATATTTTAATAACATGGGTTGCCTCCCATAAGCGCTTGTTTTAAGAGTCTTTCAGCCTGATTATCTCCTTATGTTAGAGATTTTAAAAATGTGTGGTGAATTTATCCCTCACCACATGCTCACCATAGTACATTTTTACTCTTTGGCCATTGACTTTGAAAGTGGTATTTGTGGCTGCACCATGGGGGTAGAGTTTGACTAGTTTAAATGGTCCCATCTTGATTTAAGCTTTCCAGTGAACAATTTCAACCTAGAATTATATAAGAAGAGCATTCCTCCTTCTCTAAGTTCTCTTATTTGGATTCTTTTGTCATGTCATGCTTTGGTTTTTGCTTTGTAAATTTCTGCATTCTCATAAGAGAATTGCCTAAATTCTTCTAATTCATTTAATTCCAAAAACATTTGTGCACCTGCTTTGTTGAGATCATAATTTAGCTTTTTTATAGCCCAATGTGACTTGTTTTCTAACTCAACAGGTAGATGGCATGCTTTGCCATAAACTATCCTATAGGGGGACATACCTAATGGAGTTTTAAATGCTGTTTTGTATGCCTATAATGCTTCTTCTAAGTATAAAAACCAATCTTTTCTTGTTGGTCCAACCATTTTTCAAGTATTCTTTTAATTTCCCTATTTGATAATTCAGCTTGTCCACTTGTTTGTAGTTACCGGCTGTAGCAATTTTATGTTTAATCCCATATTTTGCAATAAAATTTTCAATTAGTTTATTGCAAAAATGTGAGCCTTCATCATTGATGATTGCTCTTGGGGTGCCAAATCTTGTAAAAATGTTTCTTAGAAGGAATTTACTAACTGATTTGGCATCATTATTAGGCAATGCTACTGCCTCTACCCATTTGGACACATAATCAACAGCTACCAAGATATATTGATTGCCAAAAGAGGGTGGAAAAGGACCCATGAAATCCATGCCCCATACATCAAAAAGTTCAATTTCTAAAATATTGGTTCTAGGCATTTCATGTTTTTCAGAAATATTACGTGCTCTTTGACATTTGTCACAAGTTTTGCCCATTAAATATGCATCTTTAAACAAAGTAGGCCAATAATAACCAGATTGCAATACCTTAGCTGCTGTTCTGTTGCTTCCAAACTGACCTCCATATGGTGCAGCATGACAGTGCAGAAGCACTGCTTGCTGTTCTTCTTCAGGGATGCATTTCCTTATTAACTGATCTGAACACATCTTATAGAGAAATGGATCATCCCAATAGTATTGTTTGACTATGTGGAAAAATCTCCTCCTTTGTTGGTAAGTCATATCCACTGGTACCACCTTGCTCACAAGGAAGTTGACTAAGTCAGCAAACCATGGTGCAGCTGCATTAGATGCATCTGCACCAGGTGCATAAGTACTGGGTGCTGTTAAAGCAATTGCTAACAGTTTTTCATCAGGAAAACTTTCCTTGATTTTCTCCTTTCTGTGTACATGTTCCTTCATCTTCAAGTGTAGATAAATGGTCAGCAACCTGGTTCTCCACCCCCTTTTTGTCTCTGATTTCAAGATCAAACTCTTGAAGGAGGAGAACCCATCTTATTAACCTTGGTTTTGCATCTTTTTTGGAAATTAAATACTTGATGGCAGAATGATCAGTATAAACAATAACTTTGGTGCCAACCAAGTAAGATCTAAATTTGTCAAATGCAAAAACCACTGCTAATAATTCTTTTTATGTTACAGTGTAATTCATTTGAGCTTCAATTAATGTCTTGCAAGCATAATAAATAGAATGAAAGATTTTATCATACATTTGCCCTAAGACAACTCCCACAGCAAAGTCACTAGCATCACACATCAATTCAAAAGGCCTGCTCCAATCTGGTGTAACAATAACTGGTGCAGTCACCAATGTCTTCTTGAGCTTTTGGAATGCTTCCATACAGGATTCATCAAAGTTGAATTGTGTGTCTTGTTGCAAAAGAGTACACAATGGCTTGAATATTTTTGAAAAATCCTTGATAAATCTTCTGTAGAAGCCTGCATGACCTAAGAAGCTTCTAATTCCTTTGACAGTTGTTGGAGGTGGTAGTTTTTCAATAACTTCAATCTTAGCCTTATCCACCTCAAGACCTTTCTTTGACACTTTATGTCCCAACACAAAGCCTTCTTGTACCATGAAATGACACTTCTCCCAATTGAGCACTAAATTTGTTTCCTCACATCTTTGGAGAATTTTTTCTAAATTTGACAAACATAACTGAAATGTCTCTCTAAAAACTGAGAAATCATCCATGAATACTTCCATTGATTGCTCAATGAAATCAGAGAAAATGGACATCATGCACCTTTGGAATGTTGCAGGTGCATTACAAAGTCCAAAAGGCATCCTTCTGAATGCAAAGGTTCCATATGGACATGTAAAGGTAGTTTTTTGTTGGTCCTCAGGTTCTATTGCAATTTGATTGTATCCTAAATAACCATCTAAGAAACAATAAAACTCCTTACCTGCTAACCTATCTAACATTTGGTCAATGAAGGGTAAAGTAAAGTGGTCCTTCTTCGTGGCTTTATTGAGTTTCCTATAGTCCATACATATCCTCCAACTTGTAACAGTTCTTGTTGGTATTAACTCATTTTTTCATTGGCTATAACTGTCACACCCTCCTGTCATACCCTAATTTTGTCCGGCTAATTTAAAGTTTACTAGAAAAAAATCGAAAATATTGTGTTTGTCGTTTATGTGTGCCGTTCCCAGTCGTGTACAGGCGTGTTACTTCTCATTGTGCGCGCGTGCGACTCTTAATAATGTACACATTTTTGTCCTCGTTGCGAACGCGTGTTCGCGTCTTGTCGTCGTGTACGAGTGCTCATTTTAGTACTTCATTATTTTATTGTTATAGGTATTAGTTTAATAAGAAAATGTAATAAAAAAATCAGATTTGAATAATTGCTTATTATTATTACTATAGTCAGTTTTTTTGTTTACAAATAAAGAAGTCAACTTTAGTACATACATGTAGACAAAAAAATTAAATACAAAATAGTACAAAAAATTAATTAAAAAGCAAAAACTAAAAAAAAACAGAGAAAAGAGCAAGGCAGCACAAGTTGCTGTCCTTGGAAAATCCTTTTGAGCATTATGCCAAAACCCATTTCTTCATCCTCTTTGATCCTTTCCATTTTTGCTCCAACAAAGCAGCTTTGGCAGGCACCACCTTGCTGCTGCTGCTGCTCCACTAACCTCTTCTGCTCGACTAGCCTGCACAATTGATACAAAACAACAAATATACATGAGCTCCAAAACAACAGCTCCCGCTATAAAATAAGAAAAACAATAGCATTGAAGGGGGGGGGTAAAAAAAATAAACATGCAGATGCACACACAGAAAATAAACAGAATCAATAACATTCATAGAAATGGAAATCAAAGACCATGATCCCAACACCCACGTACACTCCTCCCCTTCCCCACCGTCGCACTTTTCCCTCTCACCGTGACTCCCTCAGCCCTTTCTCACCCACTGTCGTTCCCTCTCTCTCTTCGCGCATAGCAACCAAAACCTCAAACACCGTCCTATACCCCCCCGCTGCCGTACTACCACCATCTGCCGCCACCACCCACCAACAACCACAGCGCACCCCATCACCGTCAACCTCCAAGCAACCTTACCGTTGCCACCCCTCTCTCACGACCGACCACCATCTCTCTGGCCAAACGACCACTAAACTCACTCTCTCTCTCTTCGCGCACAGCAACCACCCCTTTCTCTCTCTCTCTCTCTCTCTCTCTCTCTCTCTCTCTCTCTCTCTCTCTCTCTCTCTCTCTCTCTCTCTCTCTCTTCGCAACCGCTGCTTCTCTCACACCACCGTCACCAACCACCAAACGCCGTAACCGTTTCCCCTCCGTTCGCATTCACCGGCACCACCGCGGTACCACCCGTGGTGGCTTTCCTCCGGTTGATCCCGTCCACCATAGGTCCTCTCTCACCACCGTGTCTTTTCTCTCCATCTCCGAAAACCTCTCTCTCTCACCGTAATACCTCTCTCTCTCTCTCACCGTAAGGTTTCTTCCCTCTCTCCCTTGGCGTAATTATGTGCGGCGCTTGATCTAGAAGTAGAATTAGGTTTAATTTGTTTGTTGGGCTTTTTATATGGGCTCCTAGCATTCTGCTGGTTTTTTTAGGGTTCGGTTTGTTATTCACACCCCTTGTTCTACTTATACAGCATCCCTTTTAGTTAAGTTCAGAACGCTAATCGCACCCCTCATTTTGTTATTTTATGACAGTGCCTCCCCTTTTTTTTGTTTTTATGAGTGCTATTCGCACCCCCCTTTTTTAATCATACAGCTTTCTGTTTTTATATCAAGCGATTGTTCGCACCCCATTTTTGCTTTATACAACCCCTGTTTCTATGGGCACTTCTTGTTTTAATAGCTTGCATCCCCCTGCGGAAGCCCATCTTTTAGAATACATCCCAGTTCACAGAAAACGAACTGGGCCTGTTTTCTGCACCCACTATTTTAAAACACAACCCTTTTCTACTAACCCCACCCTATTTTACTACTGCACCCTCTGTTTCTCTTTTTAAATTTTGTTTCTTTCCCCTAAGTAAACTTATTTTTTCACAAACCTTTTTTCCCAAACAATGGATAAATGTTTCCGTAAACAAGAATCAATCCAATTGCGAAAACTCTTCAAAATCAAACTTTGTTAGTAGTCTCGTGAAGCCTTTGCTTGCATGATTATTAACAATGAGGTACTAGTAGCGATCACTTGGAGCCTTTGCTCAATTGATCATCGCGAATGCCTAATTTTCCTAAAGATTTTCACTAAATCAAAAACTTTGTTAGTAGTCTTGCAAAGCCTTTGCTTGCATGATTATTAACAATGGAGTGCTAATGGTGGTCACTTGGAGCCTTTGCTCAATTGATCATCATGAAAGCTCAATTTTCACTTTAAACAAGATAAAGAACAAAAACCTTTTTCTAGACAAACCAGAACTACGTAGCTTTGAATTCTCCATCGCACCGGGAGATACGTAGGAGCGGATACTCTCCGTCAAGCACAACAAACCCAAAACATTTTTCCTTTCAAAAACCAAACACTTTTCCAAAATAAAACATTTTTCAAAAACAAGAACTACGTTGCTTTGAATTCTCCATCGCACCGGGAGATACGTAGGAGCGGATCCCCTCCGTCAAGCGCAAAAACTAAAGATTTTTCATTAAGTCATCCATCAAAAAAAGAGGTAAAAACAAAGCATTTTTCCGAATCAACTTTGCAAATCACACATTTAATTAAGGTAACCCTTCTTTGAAGGGACGTCATGGGGTGCTAATACCTTCCCCATACATAATTAGACCCCCGAACCCAAATCTAATGGTTCCAAAGACCATTGCTTTCCAAAATAGGTTTTTTTCAATGTTTTACCTTTAAAAAATATTGGTGGCGACTCTAAAATCCAGTTGTGCGAAGAAAAATCCCTCCAAGGATTTTTCGGGGTGCGACAGCTGGCGACTCTGCTGGGGACACTTTTTCTTAAGTGGGTCAAGCCGATTAATTGAATGTGTGATTTGCTTTGCTGATTTAACATGCTTTGTTTTACCTCCCTTCTTCCTACTTTTGTTCTATTTTCCATGCCATTTGTTTGCTAGATTTTAGAACATTCCTTCTTCTTCTCCTTTCTCTCATGTCTACTTGATTGCATCTTGGTAATTCCATTGCATTCTCACATTATCATGTTGCATTCATGTATATTTATCCCTTCTTCTTCTATGTTCGCTTCTTGCTTAAAGTGGTAGATAGTCTCTCCTATGATCCTCTTTGCTTATATGCTTCTTTCTTTCATGCATTCCCCCAAGCTTATCATGTTCCCTCTTCTTTGCTCCCTTTCTTTGAGGTAAGTTCATGCATATTCCCCAATTCTATTATGCCCCCTCTTCTCGGCTCCTTTTCTTTGAGGTAAGCAATGCGTGTAATTATTGTTGACTTCTTAGGATGGTTTGTATATTGAAATGATGTATGCATGTTGAACCCTAGGGTAGACGACCTTTTTGTCTGGACTGTTCATGGTTTTTCTTGCAGGCGGGGAAGGGTAGTTATTTCTAGGTGTTGTGCCCTCAACACACACTTCACACCCTATACTTGTGAGCATTGAGTGGGGCCTAAAACCCAAGGTCTGAACCAAAACCTAGGAGAGTGGGAACGATTAGTGACTGCCATTCGTAGACCTTTGTCTGTATGGCTCTCATGAAGGTTTCGCCCAAGAGTGCGCTTTGCCATGATGCCTCACACTCGGTAGCTTTCTACGATTGTGGGTGTCATCATGAGAGAGACTTTAGCTCTTGGTTGCCATTGTGAGGAAGTGATTAGAACCTACATGGGAGGATTACCCTTTTCGTCGACTCTAGACCCTAGGATTCCCACCCTTTGTAGGACACGGGGGCACGCTTTTGTTTGTTGCATTAGCTTAGGCATTCCTTTTTCTCAAACTCTATTTCAAAATTGTAGAAAGTAATTTTATTTTCCCCTCATAAACACCTACATGAGGTGACATGTAGCGTGTATCTTTGAAAATGTTCAAAATACCACCAATAACCTCATTTTCTTACCCTTTTTCCATGTAAATAACACATCATTTCGCATTCACATCATTTTGCACCTGACAAAATTTTGAAAAAAAAAAAACTTTCATCATTTGCATTCTTCATGCATTAAAGTTTGTTTGCCGGAAATCGCAACATAACACCGAAAGTAAGGTGGATGAAAGCAAAGGTGGATGAAAGCAAAGAGGATAAGAGGAGATACTATCAGAATCCGGGGAATTACATATGTTCAATGGCCGCCGAGGAATTACAAAACTTTTTGAAAAAAAGGTGGATGAAAGTAAAATAAAAAACCATTTGAAAGTCAGACCACCAGAATCATACTTTAATAAAAAGTTTCGGATTCCCCGACGAGATGAATAAAACCACGCATTCACATCTCACGCACATTCATTCAATCAAAGGCGAGCTGGTTCACCAATACTCATGCATCTGTCTTCCCGTTCCGAAAACAACAAAAATATTCAAAAATCATGTCAAGCATCATGTACTCTTTCTTTTCCATGCATAAAATAAAAAAAAAATCACTGCGAGTGTCACGCACATTCATTAGGATCAAACATTTATTTCTTCATGCATACATGCATTTGCATTTTCCATACATATATGTTATCATGGGCATTATATTTTGCTAGAAAATAAAAAACCACCATAGAACGAATCACTTGTTTTCATATACATCTCGTTCTCATGGTACTAACATGCATATCATCATCATCCAAAAAAAAAACAAAGACACTACATATTTGCCCAACTTGCATCATCTTGCATACTCATATAGAAACAATATACTATATTCATTACTCCTCTTCGTGCAAAAAAAAATATAAAAATAAAAACAAAAGCTCTTCATTCTTAATCACCTCGAATGCATTAGTCATCTTGCATGCATCATTTCCAAATAAAAGAAAATAAAACTAATGCCACTTTCTTGCATTATTCATCATCATATTGCATTGCCCCCGAAAAATCATTTTGGATAGTCAATCTTTTCAAGTGATCATTCACATTCCATGCATCTGCGTCATGCAACATTATTCATTCATTCATACGTTGCATTTTGTTTTTTCATGAAAAAGGAAAGAATAAAAAACATGACCACAATTAGAAAAATTGTGATAAATAATTGAATATCTCATTTAGCATGCATTTCCATTCATTCATAATCATTCACAAAAATCATCATCAAATAATGTAGACATTTCATCATTTGCAACATCATGAGATGCATGTAAAAACATAGAATTCATACATCATCTCACTCATCCTAATAAATAAATAAAACCCGTTGTTTCATCGATCATTCATGCGTCATTTCATTCCTTATTTCAGCATGCATCATTTCACAAAAATTATGAGGCCCTGCATCAGCCACATGCTGTATTGCCCAAAAAAAAATCATTTAGAATAATTGGTCTTTCCAAGTGATCATTCATGCGCGCATTTCATGCATATGCATCTGCATTTTCATCATGTATATCTATCACCATGTGTTTATTCATGCATTAGGACACAAGGGGTATGTAATTTATTTATCCTCGTTGCATGAGTATAGTTAATCTTTTAACTAGAAAAAATCATCATGCATTCATAATAGGAATAAAATCGTTGGTCTTTTCAAGTGATCAGTTCCTCCGTGCACTTTATACATTTACATTTTCATCGTACATATCCATCATCGTGTTCTAAAACAAAACAAAAATCAAAATATATCATCACTTTTTTCATGCATCATTGAGCATCCAATAAAAATGGGAATTTGTGACTTTGCATCCTTCACAAGTTGCATTGCCTTCAAAGATCATTTAGAATCATTGGGTTATTTCCAAATGATCATGCATTCACGTGTTTCATGCATTTGCGTTTTCATCACGCATATACATGATCATGTGTTCATCCATACAAAAAAAAAAACATGAGCATTGCTTCTTCAAAAAATGGATGAGAGATGAGACGAAATTGATTATTTTTCTTTGGAAAAGTTTTAGCTGTACGAAACACTGTCAAACTCAGTTGCAAACTCAAGGTGTTTTCGAGACACTCAATTTTCAAAGATTTTGCAGCTCGTTCACAAATTTTTACCAACAAAACGATGCATCTTATCAGTCCCATGATAAACGATCAAAATGGTCCATTTTGTTAACCAATGTGTTATCAAAAATTTCTTCTATCATGTCGCTAACTATGTTAACTCTCTGTGAAGCATTCGTATAGTGAACTTGTATGCAACACACATTTACTCTTGTTTGAGTCAGTTAGTGTCCGTACCTTTCCCATCATCATTCCTTGTTCAAGTCCAGTCCCACCCCGACCATCCCATAAGGTGCATATTCTCCACACAAGTACCTAGTTAACCATTTGGTTTGTTCCCAATGATGAAATTTCATGAGCTAACACTTTAGGCCCCAAGCTGGGGAAAATTTATGATCACTAGATATCTTGTCAACATTGTATTCCCTTGATGTAAGTCCTTTGCAAAAAAAAAATCAAATAAGCCTGTTAGGTTGAAAACTCGCAAGAGCAGCCTAAGCAAAAATTAGGGCCAATAAAAGAAATAAAGAGAAAAAGAGCGGATATATAAAAATAAATAATTTTTGTCCTTGAATTAATTTTTGAGAAAAACAAGCAATCATGACTTGAAATAAAGTTTGGTCGTCTTCCCGTATCCTCAAAAAAAAAGTTTTTTTACTACCCCTTTGAGCCAAAAAAAAAATCAAAAAATCTTTCAGTCACCCTAGACAAGGCTCAATTCCACATCAAAAATGGTGTGTCACTCTTGTCAGCTCACTCTATTCAAAAAAAAAGATCACAAAAATGTGAAACTAAAAAAAAAGGATTGAAAAAGAAATCCTCAAAAAGAAAAAAGCAAAAGCAGAAGAAATTGTGAGCTGATACATAATATCACCAAACACAGAAGATATCATTGTCCGAATAAACCCTCAAACACTTTTTGGACCTACTCATCCTTTCTTTCATAAGAGGTCATTGTCTCATTAAGCCCTCAAACACTCCTTTGGACCCAATTGCCATTTCTTTCATAAACCCTAACCATTGGCCATGTTACAACCCTAAAAAAGGTCCATTCAGATCGATGATTGATTGCTTTCATTTTCTCAAAGTTTTAATTTTAGGACAAATAAGTTTATTTATTTACAATATATTTGCTCAAAAAAATCAAAAAAAAAGAAAAAAAAAGAAAAAAAAAACAACCCAAAAAGCTTGCACTCCAAGGTTCGTTCAAATCGCACCGATATCAAGACAAGGTTTAGTGATCACCAATTGAAATTCTCATCATATCAAAAGAAAAAAAAAACTCAAGACTGTCACAGTCTTTGGGATTCACCTAAAAGAGAACCAAAAGTTTATACTAGGACCATCACCTAGATCCCAAAGTGGGGCAAGCACACCTTCCACCTTTCATGCTTCTTGAACTTGGAAAATGTCTGGCATCCATCCAATTCATATACCCCATCCAACCATACGACAAATTCCAAAGACCCATGACCCTAACTCGGTTACCTTTCATAACCCCACTAAAAGCAATCATTTAAATATCATTCCGAAGTGGGGCAACCCCATCACTCTTCACTTCACCTAAAGTCGGAGAAATTCGCTCTACACCCATCTCATCCCCTTGTCATATCCGCATCCACACAACCATGCCGAGGCATTTTCTCAACCCATTATCATAAATACAGCCCTTCACAATGTTACTCCGGCCGGGGCAGCCTTGCTCTCGTCAAGATTGGGGCAGCACCAAACGTCATTGGTTGAGACAGAATCTCTTGCTTGCCACCCTTCATCCCAAAGTCATGGCATTCCCAATTCATTATCTCCCCCACACCCATTGTTTTGTCATCACTAGATAGGGGCAGACTATTCGATCACCTTCACTGGCAGTCTAAATCGGGGCAGTTCCACATTTCTTGAGCTGGGAAAAACCTACATTTCGTGACTTTGGGGAAAACCTACCGTTCATCCCATCGCGTGTCATATCTGTCTTACCAAGTCAACTGATTCATTCATTTGTATTCGTACTTGTTATACCCCAATTTTGTCTGTCTTCCTTTTCTAGTTTTAGTCGTTTATTTTACTTAAATCGTGTTTTGAAGTCGCGTGGTTACGAGAATTATCAGTATGGTGTCTCAGTTATTAACCCTGGCCAATTTCAATTACCCTGTTCAACTAAATCGAAATACCGTTGTTTTAAATTAGGCATGCACGCGAATGATCGATCGTTTCGTGCGTTCTTCAATTTAATCTTCGTATTCGGATTTAGTCGAACCTAATTGGGACTAACAAAGTCATTTTCTCGCAATTGGGCTTGTTGTTTCGATTTGGGCTTAAGAACGCGATTCTGAGATAATTTTAGCGTTTAGTGGTCAACGGGCTTATTTATTCTATTTGGGCCTCGTTCTCACACACTTGTCTAGTTGGGTCCGATATCGTTTTTGTATTTGGCCCGATTTCTTTTTATTCTTATTTTGCCTATTCATTTATTTTGAGTAATATATATAGTCTAAAAATGTCAAAAAAATTCTATTTATTTTTATGTACAATTTAATAGTGTTTAGGAGTCCGAATGTCCAAAAAAATACAAAAAAAACTACATCAAAAGGGCCAAAAATGGCCAGATCCGAAAATGAGCATCTAAAGAGCAGATTAGGGTTTCCTAGCAGCACTCCAAGCTGCTACAGCTGCTGATGGGCTTGGATCCAAACCTGAAAAAATATTCAGAGCCCAGTCAAAATACAATTGATGCCTAAACCTAGAAAGGTAGTATAAATTAGCAGTCAACAGCAGTAGCAAGGGGGAGGAAATTGAGAAGAATCAGAGCAAGAGATTAGTGTTTCACGCCGAAACCCTAATCGCAAAAAAAGCAAAAATTCAGAAACAGAAGCAACAGAGCCGCAGTAGCAGTGATTTTGTTTTCAGCCGGCGAAAAGGAAATTTTCAGAAGCTGGAGTTTAGGTTGGTATTTCATTTTTACCATTGTATGCCTTATTTCTATCTACCAAAATAGTTTAAGAATATCAGATGTAAATATTAAACAAATAATAGTAGGTTTGTGTTGCTCTAAGTATGTAAAGAAACTACTGTTTTTGTTTTAAAACGTTGATTTGTTAGAAAACATTAAACCTGTGAATAGACAAACCGTGAACAGAACATAGTAATAAAATTAAGATTCATTTTGTGTATACTGTAAATAGATAGTTAAATAAGTTCTAAAAAAAAAGCAACGAAATCAGCAACTTTCGAAACAATTTTAGAAAATTAGGATTATGGATTAACTTATTTAGGCTGGTAAATAAGAAACTGAAGCATGCTTTCGTTTTTTTAAAAAAATCAGAATATTAGCTATAGCAAAATTGGATTTAGAAATAGAGATCAGGAAAAATATAGAAAAAAAATGTGTATATAAAAAAGGGATCTGAAAATACCTCCGGCCACCACGTACGGTGGTCGTAAACCGTGTCGCCACCACGAGCCACCGTCGATAGCCCCCCCTTTCGCCGGTCTCCAAAACTGAACCAGAAACGCGTGACCACCGTACGGTGGTCATCTCCGTCGCCAACCCCCGTCCGTTGTCCTCCCTCTGTTCGCGCGCTCCCACTCTGCCATCGTCGCCGTCGTAGCTCCGCCGTCCATCACCTTCGCCTGAAATCACCATCGCAACCACCCCCACGCGTTCGTCGCCGCCGGAGAAACACCATTCTCCGCTCGCCGTCTCCGGCCCGACGCTCCCTCTCCTCCTCTAAGCTTCGGCCTTCGTTTTCCTCTCCCAGGAAACCGGCACAAATCTCGTCGTTAATCTCTCTCTCTCCTCTCTAAAGCCGGCGAAAATTTCGCCTGGAATCTCTCTTCTCTTGGCAGCGGCGCTGCTGTGTGGAAGGGGAAGGAAAAATGAATTAGGTTTAGGGTTATTATGTTTTAGGCTTATATAGTGTCTCCAATAAAAATTCTGTTTTAATTTTATTTTTAATATTCAGATTACTGCTGACACCCCCCTCAATTCATGCGCGCGCCTCCCTCACTTAAGCCCAGTTTCGCATACTGGGCTCTCCTATGCGAACTGGGCTTCTTTTTTTTTACACCACCTATTTAATTATACCACTCCCCACAGCTAATTACACTCCTACTCTACCATTTCACCCCCCCCATTTTCTCGTTTTTAACTTAATTCAATTCTCCCCAAGACAAAATAGTTTCTCATGAATCAAAACTTTGTTAATAGTCTTGTGAAGCCTTTGCTTGCATGATTATTAACAATGAGGTACTAGCGATGATCACTTGGAGCCTTTGCTCAATTGATCATCATGAACGCCTGAGTTTTCCTAAAGGTTTTCACTAAATAAAAAACTTTGTTTGTAGTCTTGTGAAGCCTTTGCTTGCATGATTATTAACAATGGAGTGCTAGTGGAGATCACTTGGAGCCCTTGCTCAATTGATCATCATGAAAGCTCGATTTTCACAATTAAACAAGATAAAAAACAAAAACCGTTTTCAAAACAAACAAGAACTACGTAGCTTTGAATTCTCCATCGCACCGGGAGATACGTAGGAGCGGGCCATGTCCCGTTAAGCACTTCTTTCTAAAAACCCTTTTTTTTCCTCCTTTCTCGCCAAAAATAAAAAAAATTCATTAAGTTCTTTAATTCATTTTCAATAAGAAGTAGAGAGGCAAAATTAAATATTTTCAGGTCAACATGTAAAAACCACACATTTAATTAAAGGTTCCCTCTCAGTAGAGAGGACGTGTGGGGTGCTAACACCTTCCCCGCGCGTAACCGACCCCCGAACCTTATTCTCTAGTTTCGCAAGACCGATCGTTTTCCAATAAAAGCCAATAAAAGGTTTTCCTAATATTTTCCTTAATAAATATTGGTGGCGGCTTCATTGTTTTTTTTTAGAAAAGTTGTGAACGAGGAGGGTTCTCCCTCGGGGGCTTTTTCGGGCGCAACTGTAACACCCCAAAAATGATTAGATATTTATTTAGTCATTTGTTTAATTAATTAATTAATGGATTTAATTAATTGGGGAATAAGTGTAGAAAATAATATTGGAATGAAAATATATTATTTTATGGACCTATCCTAATGTTGGAATTAATAGGAATAATAATATTAGAGAGGGGTGTGGAGAATAGTAATAGGGCTTAAGTTGGAGGAGAGCCCATGACCCATGTCCATGGGTTAGGCGCCTAGACTAGATGGGAGTTAGGGTTGGCTTGTCATTAGCACAAACCCTAAGGCAAAAATAGAAGGGAGTTGCGAATAGAGAGAAGAGAAAAGAGGGAAGAATTCAGTGCCTCCCAAGAGGAAAAAGAGAAGAAGGTTCGCGAGTTCAAGAGGAGGGAGGAGCCTTGTTGCTGAATTTTGTTGGTGACTTGCTCAAGGGGGCGTTGGTGTTCATCAAAATTTAAGGTAATGGTGGGTTTTAACACTAATAATGGGTTATGATGGGGGTATATGGGTAGTTAGGGTTTGGTTGGATTATTTGCGATGTTGGATTGAAATTGATGATGGTGCGATGTTGCTATTGTTGTTATTTCGCATGATGTGTTGTTATTGAATCTTCAATGGTATTTGTCTTTATGTGATGATTGATTTTGATGATATATGATGTTGATTATGAGTCTTGATAATGGCGGGTGGGTTGTGGTTGTCGATCATATCGTGATATGGATTCGTTAAAAATCTGGTTTCTAGTGGTTGTTGTGCAAAGAGGGAATTGATGTGCTGAAATTTCGTTTTGAAGCCGTTTTGATAGGTGTCCAGTATTTCTGTGATTGTGACTTCATTATTGGCCCGAATTGCGTGGGGTTTGTTTCATTGGGAAGTAGACACGATTTCCTTCACTTTAGGCACTGGTTTCGCTAAATTTAGTCAGTATAACTGGAGAAAACATTTTTACAAAATGGGTAAAAGAATATGAAAAACTGCATGAAACCGTATGGGTATAGGTTCAATGTTTTGTTCATAACTCTTTCCACCGAACTCGGTTTCGGATGATTTTTATCTCATTGTAAACCAGACTCACGGGGCTTCAATTTAGACACGGATTTCGTTTCATTTGGTTGAGAATTCAAAGAGAAAACTGGGTTACAATTTAGCTAACAGAAGCTGTCGAACTTCTGTACCCTGAGAGGTATTTTGCAAAACTGTACTATTTGGGTACCTAAACAAATAAATAAAAATTATTTCTAAAAACTAGACATCTCAAGCTTTCCAGAGGATATTCGTTTGCAAAATTCCGACATCGTTTGATATGCTAAATTAATTGTCGGAGTTCGTGCACAGTTGCTGAGAAATACTGCTCCTTAGCTGTTTAGTAAAATGGTCGAACGAATAGGGTGTTGTGCTGGTTATTGTCGCTGCCCTTGTGTCCTGTGTGTGGGCGCGCCTAGTGCGTAAGTTCAGGCATTGTCTAGTGGTGCTGTGCACCAATTTGTGGTGTTGCGTGTGTCTGTCGTGCTGGTGTTGTCCGGTGGTGCTGTGCGCAAATTTCTGTGTTGTGTGTGTGTTTTGGTTGTGCGCGCTGTTTGGCGTGATGTGTACAGGTGATATGTGGCAGCTGTTATGCTGTAAACAGGTGAGAGTTACGAGGTAGCTGTGATGCTACGACACGTGGTATTTCTGTGTGATAATAATTTTGGTGGTATGGTATTTATTAATTAAATGCTCCGAGTATGTGTATCTATGCATGAATCATGAGTCGCATTGTCATATGCATCTTCGAGGTAGCTGTGATGCTACAACACGTGATTATTTTGGTGGTATGCCCGTCGTGGCCTTTTACGAGATCGGTACCGCATGCATATGCCCAGAGGGGTTGCATTGTTGCATAGTCCATATATATATATATATATATATATATATATATATATACTTATTATTTCTGTTAAGCTCACCCCTTCTGTTTGGAATGTTGCTCTTATGTGGCAACGCTGCAGGTGATCGTTAGCACTCGTGGAGGATTGCTAGGTGTAGTTTCCTTCTCGTTGGGTCTGTGTCAGCTCTGATGCGTAGCACCGGGGAGGGTCTTAGTTACCGTTGTCAAACTATTATTATTTATTTTTGGAGTTTTGGTTAAATGTTTAATTATTTTTGAAGATGTTAAATGAGTTTATGATTCCGCTGCTTAGAGATATATTAACTATATTTTTGAGGATTTAATTTAAATCAATTTGGAGTTTTTATGTGGTGAAAAATGTAGCGCCCTCGTGGTGACTCTGATAATTGCGTGTTTATTTATAATTAGTAAAAGGGGGTGTTACAGCAACAGCTGGCGACTTCACTGGGGATATTAAAAAAAATTTTAAAGTGGGTCAAGCCTAATTAATTAAATGTGTGGTTTATATGATTGATTTGAATATCTTGCTTTGCCTCTGTTCTTCTTCTTTTTCATAAGCATGTTGCATCCATGTCATTCTTCTTCTATGTTTGCTTTTGTTTAAAGCAATAGATAGTTATTTCTTTGCTTAGTTCCCTCATTATTTCTTCCCCTTTCTTATCATGTCCCCATCTTCTTTGCTCCCTTTCTTGAGGTAAGCAGTGCATTGTTATTGGCACCCTAGATTAGTTTATATTGGATCGATATTGAACCCTAGGATAAACAATATGCTATTTGTCTAGACTGCTCTGGATTTTCATTTGCAGGTGGGGAAGGGTAGTTATTCCTAGGTGTTGTGCCCTCGACACACACTTCACATCCTATGCTTGTGAACATTGAGTGGGGCCTAAAACCCAAGGTCTGAACAAAAACCTAGGAGAGTGGGAATGATTAGTGACTGCCATTCGTAGACCTTTGTCTGTATGGCTCTCATGAAAGTTCCGCCCAAGAGTGCGCTTTGTCATGATGCCTCACACTCGGTAGCTTTCTACGATTGTGGGTGCCATCATGAGAGAGACTCCACCTCTTGGTTGCCATTGTAAGGAAGTGATTAGAACCTACATGGGAGGATTACCCCTTTCGTCAACTTTAGACCCTAGGATCCCCACCCTTTGTAGGACACAGGGGCACGCCTTTGTTTGTTGCATTAGTTTAGGCATTCCTTTTTCTTAAACTCTATTTCAAAAATCGTAGAAAATAACGTCCTTAGTTTCTTACCCTCTTTTTATGTAAATGACACATCATTTCACATCCACATCATTTCGCATTCACATCGTTTCGCACCATTGCATTTGCTTCTAACAAAAGTTTGAAACAAACAACTTTCATCATTTGCATTCTTCATGCATTAAAGTTTGTTTGCCGGAGATCGCAACATAACATCGAACCTTGTCATAGGTGTGTAAGAAGCAACATGGAATCCAAAGGCAAAACCGCATTCAATTCGAGGTTCCCTATTGTAAAGAAGATTGATGTAACTAATTTGAAGGAGTATGCTTCCCTATTAGGTCCTATTGAGCTTCGGTCCTTCGACAAGACTTATGGGAACATCCGCAAGTTATTACAGTTAGAAGTACAAGAGAGCGCCATCGCCGCCCTATGTTGGTTCTACGACTCTGAGATTAGATGTTTTCTTTTCAAGAACTTCCAAATGGCGCCTACCCTAGAAGAGTATGAGAAGATTCTGGGTTTTAATCGCTCAGAGGCTAGACCCTACCAGTATCAGAGGCAGTATTATTCAGATGAGAAGTTTGCTTCCTTGTTACAAATCAGTGTAGAAGAAGTGCAGTCCCACAAAGTTAAGCGTAACAAGATATTTGGGTTTCCTCAAGAGTACTTTGAAAGTTTGATGACTAGCTATGTAGCATCAAATGATTGGGTTTCTTTCAAACAAGTACTTGCTTTGACCATCTTCGGCATTGTTCTTTTCCCTCAGATTGAGAAACATATAGATGAAACCGTTGTTGGTGTGTTCCTAGCTTTCAAGAGTGCAAAAAGTCTCATCAACCCGGTTCCCGCTATTCTCGCCGAGACCTATCGTGCCTTCACCAGCTATCATGAGTTCCGAAAGGATAAGATGTGTTGTTCCTTCCCTGTGCTATACGCTTGGTTGATCAGTCATGTGTGCATTAGCAAAAGTGAAGTTGAGGACCTGCTTTCCTACACCTTGGGTTGCAATCCGAAGACTATGAGCCCTCAAGAGTGGAAGGATACTCTCAAGAACCTTGATGCTCTTCAAATTTGGTGGTACCTGCACAAATTTTGGGAAGATAGACCCTCAGTGATATTCCAATGTGGCAGTTTCCAGAACGTCCCTCTCATGGGAACACAGGGATGCATCAATTATAACCCGTCTTTGACCTTGAGACAACTCGGGTACCCTATGCGGGACTCACCCTCCGAAGCTATGTTGTTCCATTTTTACCTCCATGAGGGGATCCCTAAAGACGAGGACTTACTTCGGCGAGTCTTGCAAGCTTGGGAAACCGTGGTGCGGAAAAACAAGGGCGAGTTATCTAAAAGGACCACTGCTATCTCCTTCACTCAATGGCTTGAAAAAAGGATTAAGGAAACTCGATCATCCAACCAAGGAATGCCATCACTTGAAGAGAAAATACCAGAACCCCACGTTCCCCTAATTGAAGAACTAGAAGAGATTAAGTTGGCCTTGTCAAAAGCAGAAGAAGAGAAAAAGGTTTTGCAAAACAGATTGGGAAAGGTGATGCAAGACAAGCGGAAGCTAGAAAATGAAAATGCTCTGCAAGCCGCCGCTATTGAAGCAACCAATAGGAAGCTAGAAATAGGAGAAGAGAGCAAAAGGGGAATTCAGAAACATTGGGAGGGAGCTAAAGAAGAAGTAAAGAGGTGCGCCTCGAAGATGAATGAGGCTATGGCGGAAGCAAGAGAATGGAAGAAATCATATGCCAAGTCAAGGAGGGATGAGAAAATGGTTAGAGAGGCGCTAGCTAAGTCAAAAGAGGAATTCCAAAGGATGAAGTTTGAAATGGAGAACCAAGTGGAAAACATCAGGCAAGATAGAGAGTCTGTCATAGGGATCTTGAAAGAATATCAACAAGCTTTGGAGTTTGAACAAGGAAGGTCGGATGAATTGAAGAGGAATCTCCAATACCTAAGGGAATCTTATGGGCAAGTACAAGCAGAAAGCCAGTACTGGGAGGAACGCTTCATGGCATTAATAGGCAGAATAGAGGACCAAGAAGTCATCAAGGAGCTAAGGGATGAGATTCAGCTTTGGTGGAGCAAATTTTCAAAGCTAGCAGGGCTAGCTAATCAAGCTATGAGAGTTGTTCCCAAGAAGCTAAGAAAAGCTGAAGCAGAAATGAACCCTTGCAACACTCCGGCCAAGGTGCGTGAGTTTGTCGAGTATTGCAAGATCCTGACAGAAGAACTCATGGAGAAGGCCAAGGGGGCAGCCGAAAGCAAGAAGAGAAAGAGGAAGGAGAAATTGAAGGCTATATGCCTCTGAAGTCCACCTTAGATCATTGCGATAATTCTTAGGAAATTGTAATTTTCTCTAAAAAGTTGTAATTTTCTTTTGATATTGTACTTTGTCATCAGAATATTGTACTTTGCTTTTCTCTCGAGTTTGAAGTATTCTTTCCTTTTGAATAAAGTGTGCTCGTTTTGCCTATTGCTTCCAACTTCGTTGCAAAAAATATATAATAGCAAAAAATATAAAAATAAAAAATAAAAAAATATGAATGTTAGAGCTTTAGACCTACACGCCTATGACAAGACGAATTACACCGCGATTCCCGGCACCCAAACAAACATAAAATCATGCATATTGCATTGCATCTGCATTCGTTTATTTAATTCTCGTGCTCATAAAGTGTATTCCCTTAATAGAAAAAGGCAAGTTGGTTCGCCAACATCGATACCTGACTCGTCTACAAGCAAGGCTCATGGCAACTAACCAGAATGACCGGGGCCGTCCTATTATTGAAGACTTAGGAAGTGGGGAATCAGACCAGGGTAACACCTCTGCTGAGGTTCCCAATACAGAGCAATTGGCTCAAGAGAATCGGGAGTTGAGAACGAAAATCGGGGCAATGGAAACACATATGACGGAAATGATGGGCATGCTACAAGCTTTGAGGAACGGGACTGCCGCTAGAAGTCTCGCCGTCACTACCGGAGTTGCTGTCACTCTTCCCCCTCCGAGTCTCGAGACTAACACCTTTGCTCACACTTCAGGAACCAACAACCAGGGCCAACCAGTTATGCATGGGATGCCTTGGGGACTCCCATCCGAATACGCACCTCCAGGAGCCGAGGCTAATACGGGAAGTGATCCCCTTGGGGTGGCAGAACAAGTCCGACCCGTCTCAGCCACAAACAGTGGAGGAGCAGGAGCGCCTCAGGGCCAAATTCAGATTCCTATTCCGCCGGGAACTCCGTTCGACTTTCATTCACCAGTAACGGTCCATCCCCCAATTCAGGGACCAATTCCTGGGAATATCACTCACTCACGTGACCCACACGTGAACCCAGCCGTAGTGTCGATGAGTAATCCTCACTACGGTGTGAATGGTTTTCCTCAGAACTATCCTGCTGAAGCTCCTCAAGCTAGAGACAGGTATCATATGTTAGAGGAACGCTTAAGGATGATTGAAGGGTCGGGCTCTAGAGCAAGAGAAGCTCGTGATCTGTGTCTCATCCCTGATGTGGTTTTACCTCCCAAATTCAAAGTGCCCGACTTTGACAAGTACCGAGGCGTGACTTGCCCTAAAAGCCATCTGACCATGTACTGTAGAAAAATGGCTGCACATTCTCATGATGACAAGTTGTTGATCCATTACTTCCAAGAAAGCCTTGCGGGAGCATCTCTCAATTGGTACATGCAACTAGAACCGTCCCATATGTTAGAGTTAGCCCTAGAAGCCAACCGTTTCTTCTTGGTTATTGTTTTTGAATCATGACATTTATTATTATTATTTATATAATGATATGAGGCATTTTATTTATTATGTGGATTTATTTAGAGCATAATAAAGTCCTTAGAATAGTTGATCTGTTTAATGGATTATTAAGTGTGACTTAATCGTGAGACCCTATTAAACATAAAGACACTAGTCTTAAAGTATCCATAGTCAAGTATTACTGTTAATTAGGACAACAGTAATGCATTGAGACTATTATGTGAGTGGACTGATGACCGTATCTCACGGGTCATGGATATGGGATATCAAGTCTTCACATAGGTATAAGTATTAGGAGTAATATTTGTACTGGATTGACCCGCTATGAGAATGCTACATAATAGTTATGCAAGTGTCATTAGTTATTCTCATGCGACCATTGTGAGTAGTCCTTCGACTTGAAGTCACTACGATCCCTACATGAAGAGTTATAGGCTTTAAGGCCATCAAACATTGTCTGTAACAGGACAATCATAACGGTGGTTATTGGGCCTGCAACGAATCATGTGGAGGGGTGTGAGTGATGTAGATAGGATTCATCCCTCCTGCATAACAGGAGTTATGCCTCAGGCCTCTCGATAGAGCGATACGTGAAATATGCGTGGCCACGCCTTAATGGGTCAATATGAGATATTGGGGCCCATTAGTGATTGGACGTATACTCGGGGATCGAGAAACAATAGTTGAACATAACAAGGATGACACTAATTATGCCTTGTGTTCAATTAAGGCATTTGGATGAAGGGACAATTATGTCACGGTGATTTGTGGTCGCAGGAAGGTATTAATCGGACCATCGATTATTCCATAAATTGGGTAGCAGTGACGCATTGCTAGATACCACTCACTGTTTATAATATGTAAATATTAATTTAATATTATTGCCAATTTAATGGAAGCCTATAGGGTCACACGCATAAAGTGATTAATCGGAGATTTATTTAATTAAATCTGATTTAATTAAATAAACAAATGAGGGGAAAGGAATCGGGCTTGTAAAGTACAAAGCCCAATAGGCCCACCAAGATATAGTGGAAGAGTACATAAGTGATGTACTACATCAAACCCTGACACACAAGTGTTGGCGCCTCCTTCCTCTTAGAGCTGCTAGCACAGAACTCCGAAGGTGATCACTTGCGTGGACTGAGTAGAGGTGCTGCGATTTCGTGGTGCTGGTGGGCATCCCCGTTGTCTCCTCTTCGCTTCAAGAGGTAAACACATGAACCTATTGTAAAATTTTGTGCTTACGTGTTCCTTGGCAAGGGGTTATTCCGCTCCGAGGTTATGCCATCCTGATGGCGATCTCGTGAAACCCCAACACCATATCCATTGTTGGAAAGACCTGGCTGATGCTTTCCTCAGACAGTACCAGTACAATACAGATATGGCGCCAGACAGAACACAATTGCAGAGTCTGGCAAAAAGAGATAATGAGTCATTCAAAGAGTATGCCCAGCGGTGGAGGGCTTTGGCTGCACAAGTGACGCCCCCTTTGTTAGAGAAAGAATTAGTCTTCATGTTCATGGAAACCCTGCCGCCGTTATACTACGATCGGTTGATTGGTAGCGTGTCTTCCAATTTCTCAGACATGGTAATCATCGGTGAAAGACTAGAAAACGGGATGAGAAGCGGCAAGATTGCCCATGGTTCCACAAGTATAACCACCCAGAAAAAGTCATTCTCCGAATTTTCAAAGAAGAAAGAAGGAAAGACCAACGCCATCACCATAAGCCCACCTTATCAACCGCAAAACATCCCTATCCCCACTCAAACACGACCAACCCTTCCACCACAAAATAACTACCACAAAAGCTACCCAGACAAAAAACAGATCACCTTTGATCCCATCCCCATGTCCTATACTGACCTATTCAACTATCTTTTTACAAACAAACTCATCAATACCAGACCCATGAGACCAGTTCAACCACCCTAGTTCCGAGGCTACAATCCCAATGTTACCTGTGCATTTCATGAAGGGGCAGTAGGACACGCTGTTGAGGACTGCAAGGCATGCAAAATCGTGGTGAAAGATCTGATTGATGCCAAAGGGATAACCTTCAAACAAGAAGACCCGAGTATCACAACTAATCCGCTGCCTGGTCATCAGAAACATGCAACTAATGCCATCCATGATACGGGGAGTCAATCCTTAATCAGAACTGTGGAGTGTATCCAAACACCCTTAGAGGTTATTCATGCAGAGCTGTGCAAGTTCGGGGTCATCAAGAGAGGTTGTGCTCAGAAAGAAGTATGTGTTGATGATAATTGTGTCGGAACATGTGAGACCTTCAAGACAGTTTTGCAGGACCTGTTGGATCGTCATATAATCCAAATGGGTGTGCAAGAGAAAGAGGAGGATGTGCTGACCTTCGAATCAGATAGGAATGGAAATGTTCAGGTACCTATTGAGGTCCCGTATAGCCGAAAGCCGATCGTGGAGAGACCTAAGATCATTGTGATTCCTGTCCCAGCTCCTCATCAAAAGAACAATGCTGTTCCAATGAGCTATGGGGTGTCAGTTCCAATTCAGACGCCTCAGGTTGTTCCCGATGTCACCAACATTGCGGGAAGCAGCGGAGTCACTAGAAGCGGACGTGTTTATGCCCCTGAAGTCCTGAAAGAAGGTCCCTCAAAGGAGGAGGAGGAAAGAATTCGCAAAGGCAAAGCGCATGAACCCAAGGAAAGTAGGAAAGTGTCAGAACAAGAAGCCACTGAATTTCTGAAGATCATGCGTCAGAGTGATTACAAAGTGTTGGACCAGCTGCACCACACCCCTGCAAAGATCTCTATCATGTCCCTACTACTCAATTCTGAGGTTCACCGTGCAGCCCTAATGAGAGTATTGAATGAAGCCCATGTAGCTCAGAACATCACTGTTGACCAGCTCGATGGCATTGTAGGGAATATTGTTGCATCCAATTATATTACTTTTACCGATGATGAGCTCACCCCTGAGGGAAAGGGGCATAATCAGGCACTTCACATTTCAGTTAGATGTGGTGAATATACACTCTCCAGGGTCCTCATCGACAATGGATCCTCTTTGAATGTCATGCCCAAATCTACTATGAGCAGATTAAATGTAGACTGTTCATATATGAAGCCTAGCTGAACACTAGTTAGGGCATTTGACGGATCCAAGAAGGAGGTTATGGGAGAAATGGAGTTCCAGATGCAGATAGGGCCAGAAGTATTTTATGTGAATTTTCAGATCATGGACATTGCATCGTCCTACAGTTGTCTCCTGGGGAGACCCTGGATTCATGCTGCCGGTGCTGTTCCTTCATCCCTCCACCAAAGGCTTAAGTTTGTAGTCGACGACAAGCTGATAGTCGTTTTTGGAGAAGAAGAGTTCATCGTTAGCAAGCCCCATCCCTCTCAATACATTGAGGCTGCAGAAGAATCACTTGAATCTGCCTTTCAATCACTAGAAATTGCAAATGCTGCTTTTGTGGGGGAAGAGGCCCCGTTGCCCGTACCAAAGATATCTGACGATGCAATCATGGTAGCCAAAGTCATGCTGCAAAATGGTTACCGGATCGGAAAAGGGTTGGGAAGGTACGAGCAAGGAGTTCTGACGCCGGTTCAGCTGCAAGGGTACAAGGATAGGCGTGGGTTAGGATATTTGCCCACTCAGGCTGACAAGAAGAGAATGGCTGAGGAAAAGCGAGAAAGGAGGCTAGCTAAGCTTCAGGGACGGGAACCAGGCTTGAAGAAGATTCCTATCTATGATCTCTCTCGGAGCTTTAGGAATGCGGGTATGCTGGACCCCAATCAGGTGGCCGTCATCGAGGAAGAATCAGTTGTGGAAGACAAAGGCGCGGACTTGGTGCGTCGCAGTGCTGCAGAGGAAGAGCTTGATAATTGGAAGATCATTGATTTCCCTGTTATTTTCATTCCAAAGTAATGATTTTGTAATGCAAATTCTTTGGCTCTGCCCAAGGCCTTAGGATATTTCATAAGGGCATGCATGTTTTTCCTTCAAATATCATCTATCAATAAAATGTTGTTTTGGATTCTCAAATAAATAAATTTGCCTTTTATTATCATGCGTCTCCATCTTGTGTTTCTATTTTTGCTTGTTCATTTCTTTCTATTCCCGCAAATGCAGATCTAAAATGAATATCTTTGAGAATAATGATGCCAACGGTTCATATGTTAATTTTGATCACCCCGTTAACCAAGCTGAGGAGGATGTTGAGGATGACTGGGAAACTCCTCCAGAATTGATGAGAATGGTTGAACAAGAGGAAAAGGTCATTCAGGCACATGGGGAGTCCGTTGAGATAATTAACCTAGGCACAGAGGACAGCAAGAAGGAAGTAAAGGTGGGTACTTCAATGAAGGAAGGCGAGCACAAGAAACTAATTGAACTCCTACATGAGTATGTTGATGTCTTTGCATGGACTTATCAAGATATGCCAGGTTTAGATACTGACATAGTGGTGCATAAGTTGCCAGTCAAGCCGGAATGTCCTCCGGTAAAGCAGAAACTGAGAAGAATGAAGCCAGAAATGTCCTTAAAGATCAGGGATGAAGTGAAAAAGCAGTTTGACGCTGGATTCCTAGCGGTAGCCAAGTATCCGCAATGGGTTGCCAACATCGTGCCAGTTCCGAAAAAGGACGGGAAAGTTAGAATGTGCGTTGATTACAGAGATCTGAACCGTGCTAGTCCCAAAGATGATTTTCCCCTGCCCCATATTGATGTCTTAGTGGATAGTACGGCGCAACATTCACTGTTCTCCTTCATGGATGGATATTCAGGGTATAACCAGATCAAGATGGCTCCTGAGGATATGGAGAAGACAACTTTCACAACTCTTTGGGGGACGTTCTGTTACAGAGTCATGCCATTCGGGTTGAAGAACGCCGGTGCTACATATCAAAGGGCTATGGTCACATTGTTTCATGACATGATGCACAAGGAAATAGAGGTCTACGTGGATGATATGATCGCCAAGTCTAAAACTGATGAGGAACACATTGTCAATTTGCAAAAGCTCTTCGAGCGGTTGAGAAAATTCAAGCTCAGATTAAATCCTGCCAAGTGTACCTTTGGCGTGCAATCAGGAAAGTTGTTGGGGTTCATCGTCAGCCAAAAGGGGATAGAGGTCGATCTAGACAAAGTGCGTGCGATTCTTGAGATGCCAGTCCCTAAAACAGAAAAAGAGATTCGGGGTTTTCTCGGAAGACTGAACTACATCTCTAGGTTCATATTCCAGTTGACTGCCACTTGTGAACCAATCTTCAAACTTTTGTGCAAGAATCAAGAGACCAAATGGAATGAGGATTGCCAAGAAGCATTTGAAAAGATCAAGAAATATCTTCAGAATCCACCTATCTTGATGCCTCCTGTACCCGACAGACCTCTGATCCTGTACCTAACCGTGCTAGACAACTCAATGGGTTGCATGTTAGGGCAACATGATGAATCCGGGAAGAAAGAGCATGCCATTTACTATTTGAGCAAGAAGTTCACTGACTGTAAGACAAGGTACTCGCTGCTAGAAAAGACTTGTCGTGCTTTAGCTTGGGCTGCTCATCGTTTGAGGCAGTACATGCTAAGTCACACTACTTGGTTGGTATCTAAAATGGATCCTATCAAGTATATCTTCGAGAAGCCCGCACTTACAGGGAGACTTGCCCGTTGGCAAATGCAGTTATCAGAATATGATCTCCTATATGTCACTCAGAAAGCAATTAAAGGTAGTGCGCTGGCAGAATACCTGGCACACCAGCCTGTTGAAGACTATCAGCCTATGCAGTACGACTTTCCTGATGAAGATATCATGGCTTTGTTTGAAGAAGGGAAATCCCCAGAAGATGAAAGATGGAGAATGGTGTTCGATGGTGCCTCCAATATGTACGGGCACGGAGCCGGGGAAGTGCTGATTTCCCCTGATAATCGCTTCATCCCATTCACTGCCAGATTAAGCTTCTACGTCACTAATAATATCGCAGAGTATGAGGCATGTATTCTTGGTATCCAGGCAGCCATTGATTGGAAAGTTAAGAGACTTGATGTGTATGGAGATTCAGCTCTAGTAATTCACCAAGTGAACAGTGATTGGGAGACCAGGGACTCCAAGTTGATCCCTTACCGAGATTACATTCTAAAGCTGGTTGAGCCTTTTGAGGAAATCACATTCCAGCACTTTCCTCGCAATGAGAATCAGTTGGCTGATGCACTAGCCACTTTGTCTTCAATGTTTAATATCAGCTGCGACAATAGCTTAACTCACATCGGGATTCAGCATCGAGATTTGCCAGCACATCATTATTGCATGGTCATCGAGGAAGAGTCTGATAACAAGCCCTGGTATTATGACATCAAGCAGTACATCTTGAACAGAGAATACCCTCCTGGAGCGTCAGAGAATGACAAGAGAACCCTCAGAAGATTGTCAAGGAATTTCTTTTTGAGCGGTGAAGTTCTGTACAAGAGAAATCATGATATGGTCCTTTTAAGGTGTGTGACAGAAGAAGAGGCAACAAAAATCATGAGAGAAGTCCATGAAGGCTCATTTGGGGTTCATTCCAGTGGGCACACCATGGCAAGAAAAATATTAAGAGCTGGCTATTATTGGTTACAAATGGAATCAGATTGCTATAGTTTCGTAAGAAGATGTCACAAGTGTCAAATCTACGCTGATCATATTCATGTACCACCTGCTTCCCTAAATGTCTTGACCGCGTCTTGGCCATTCTCAATGTGGGGCATGGACGTCATAGGTCCTATCGAGCCTAAGGCATCAAATGGGCATCGCTTCATCCTGGTCGCTATTGATTACTTCACCAAGTGGGTTGAAGCTGCTTCATATTCCAGCATTACCAGCTCTGTGGTTGCTAAGTTTGTAAAGAAAGATTTGATTTGCCGCTATGGGCTTCCGGATAAGATTATCACAGATAATGGCAGCAATTTGAACAGTAAGATGATGAAAGAGTTATGCGAGGACTTCAAAATCCAACATCATAATTCTTCTCCATACCGTCCCAAGATGAATGGGGCAGTTGAAGCGGCCAACAAGAATATCAAGAGGATTGTGCAAAAGATGGTAGTAACCTATAAAGATTGGCACGAGATGTTTCCTTTCGCCTTGCATGGGTATCGTACCTCAGTGCGTAGTTCAACTGGGGCAACCCCTTTCTCTTTGGTGTATGGGTCAGAAGCAGTCCTCCCCATTGAAGTTGAGATACCCTATCTGCGGGTACTGATGGAAACCAAGTTGGAAGAAGCAGAATGGGTCCAAGCTCGTCTGGATCAGCTGAATCTCATTGAGGAGAAAAGAATTGCTGCCCTATGTCATGGCCAGTTGTATCAACAAAGGATGAAAATAGCTTTCGATAAGAAGGTTCGTCCCCGAGAATTCAGCGAGGGAGACCTTGTGCTCAAGAAGATTTTGCCTATCCAGAGTGACCCCCGTGGGAAATGGACTCCTAGCTATGACGGACCATATGTTGTAAAGAAAGCCTTTTCTGGAAGAGCATTGATACTCACCAACATGGATGGTGAAGAACTCAGAAACCCAGTCAATTCAGATTCAGTCAAGAAATATTACGCCTGAGAAAAATAAAAAGGAAAAAGAGAAAAATAAGCCAAGCAAGAATTAGCTCACTAGGTTGAAAACCCGAAAGGGCGACCTAGGCAAAAAAAAGAGCGACCCGGTGGACTGAAAACTCGCAAAGAGCGGTCCAGGCAAAAATTAGGGTCAGCAGGGTTGGACTTTAAAAAAGTAAAAGAGGCAAGCAGCGCCTCCAAAAGCTTGGATAAAAGGGTGATCAAGGATATAGGTATGGATGATTGGCATCAACACTCCAAAGACAAAGAACGTTCATAAGATCTGTTGCGTCCATTTTTCTTGCTTTTTCTTAGTTTCAAAGTTCTCAATGTACTCTTTTCAGTCGGCGCGACCTTTTTGCGCGTTCGATTTCCATATGAATAAAAGTCCAAACTCTTCACTCCGTCTGCTTATTGTTTTGTCATTGCTTCCTTTTCATTTGTGCTTTAAAATGATGTTTTATGGTAGATGATAAATGAATTATGAAAATGTGCATAAATCAGAGCATCAAACTCATTGCGAAACTTTAGAAAATCATGAGAAAAGAAATGATCTCTCAATCAGGTAAATTCATAAAAGCCAAACAAAAGCACTGAGTGCGTCAAAATAATCCACAAAAAAGGGCTGAAGCATGACCCTCACACCATTATGGACGATCATCGTGCCTCGTGGCGCAGGTCCTGCGATTTGGTTGAACCGGTGAAAGAAAAGCCAAAAAGAGAAAAAGAGCAACAAAAATAAGAAGAAAAGAAAAGGAAAACAATAAAAAATGGGATTAGAAAAAGAGAGCAAAAGATCAATAAAACGAATAAAACTCATGCATTGCATTCATCAAACATAGAAAAAAAAAATTTCATGCCAGCGAGAAGAAGCTCCTGCATCACATCACATTCATCCTATCAAAAAGCAATCATGGCATTTGCATTGCATGCATTTGTTCATATCACTCGCAGGTACAAGGACGGATAAATACTTCGGTGTTAATCCTCGCCCTCAATTCCCAGAAAGTGCTCCCTTAGTTCGGAGCTCAAGCGTGCATTGCAGTTTGGAGTTCAAAATCGCTCTCGTCAGAGTTCAACGCTCCCTTCTGTCCAGATCTCACATCGCGTACGAGCAACGCGATGGACCGCAGCCCCATGTGAGGTTCAACGGAATAGTTGTATCAGCCTAAGATACAGTGGACGCCGTGCATTGATCAGTATATCAGTTCCGGAGCTGATGACGATCCCCCCGGTCGCTCGAAAAGACCAACAGGAAGCGTGCTCCTCAAAGCCACGTGCAAACTCGGATTCGTCAGGAGTCTGTTTAAGGATTACAGGTTTTAGGCAGCCTGGGCAATTTACCGCTTTCTGCACGCCAAGTGCCCATTTACCGCTTTCTGCACGCCAAGTGCCCATTTACCGCTTTCTGCACGCCAAGTGCCCGTTTACCGCTTTTTGCACGCCAAGTGCCCGTTTTACCTTTTTTTTGCCCGCACGTCAGTGTTCATTTACTGTTTTCGCATCGACACGAAAGTGTCTACTCTTTATCTTCATTTTACCTTGGAATATGTTTCGGCCAATTCATACTCTTTGTTAAAATCCAGATAAAAAAAAAATATAATAATAAAAAAGAGAAGGAAAAGGAAAAGAAAGCTCAGGCTTCTCTAGGTAGACAAAATTGGTATAATTTCTGAATTCTTTATTTCTATTTTGCCTCGGAATATGTTTCGGCCAATTCATATTCCTTGTCAAAATCCAAATAAAGAGGGGCAGCTGTTATACCCCAATTTTGTCCGTCTTCCTTTTCTAGTTTTAGTCGTTTATTTTACTTAAATCGTGTTTTGAAGTCGCGTGGTTACGAGAATTATCAGTATGGTGTCTCAGTTATTAACCCTGGCCAATTTCAATTACCCTGTTCAACTAAATCGAAATACCGTTGTTTTAAATTAGGCATGCACGCGAATGATCGATCGTTTCGTGTGTTCTTCAATTTAATCTTCGTATTCGGATTTAGTCGAACCTAATTGGGACTAACAAAGTCATTTTCTCGCAATTGGGCTTGTTGTTTCGATTTGGGCTTAAGAACGCGATTCTGAGATAATTTTAGCGTTTAGTGGTCAACGGGCTTATTTATTCTATTTGGGCCTCGTTCTCACACACTTGTCTAGTTGGGTCCGATATCGTTTTTGTATTTGGCCCGATTTCTTTTTATTCTTATTTTGCCTATTCATTTATTTTGAGTAATATATATAGTCTAAAAATGTCAAAAAAATTCTATTTATTTTTATTTACAATTTAATAGTGTTTAGGAGTCCGAATGTCCAAAAAAATACAAAAAAATTACATCAAAAGGGCCAAAAATGGCCAGATCCGAAAATGAGCATCTAAAGAGCAGATTAGGGTTTCCTAGCAGCACTCCAAGCTGCTACAGCTGCTGATGGGCTTGGATCCAAACCTAAAAAAATATTCAGAGCCCAGTCAAAATACAATTGATGCCTAAACCTAGAAAGGTAGTATAAATTAGCAGTCAACAGCACTAGCAAGGGGGAGGAAATTGAGAAGAATCAGAGCAAGAGATTAGTGTTTCACGCCGAAACCCTAATCGCAAAAAAAGCAAAAATTCAGAAACAGAAGCAACAGAGCCGCAGTAGTAGTGATTTTGTTTTCAGCCGACGAAAAGGAAATTTTCAGAAGCTGGAGTTTAGGTTGGTATTTCATTTTTACCATTGTATGCCTTATTTCTATCCACCAAAATAGTTTAAGAATATCAGATGTAAATATTAAACAAATAATAGTAGGTTTGTGTTGCTCTAAGTATGTAAAGAAACTACTGTTTTTGTTTTAAAACGTTGATTTGTTAGAAAACATTAAACCTGTGAATAGACAAACCGTGAACAGAACATAGTAATAAAATTAAGATTCATTTTGTGTATACTGTAAATAGATAGTTAAATAAGTTCTAAAAAAAGCAACGAAATCAGCAACTTTCGAAACAATTTTAGAAAATTAGGATTATGGATTAACTTATTTAGGCTGGTAAATAAGAAACTGAAGCATGCTTTCGTTTTTTTAAAAAAATCAGAATATTAGCTATAGCAAAATTGGATTTAGAAATAGAGATCAGAAAAAATATAGAAAAAAAATGTGTATATAAAAAAGGGATCTGAAAATACCTCCGGCCACCACGTACGGTGGTCGTAAACCGTGTCGCCACCACGAGCCACCGTCGATAGCCCCCCCTTTCGCCGGTCTCCAAAACTGAACCAGAAACGCGTGACCACCGTACGGTGGTCATCTCCGTCGCCAACCCCCGTCCGTTGTCCTCCCTCCGTTCGCGCGCTCCCACTCTGCCATCGTCGCCGTCGTAGCTCCGTCGTCCATCACCTTCGCCTGAAATCACCATCGCAACCACCCCCACGCGTTCGTCGCCGCCGGAGAAACACCATTCTCCGCTCGCCGTCTCCGGCCCGACGCTCCCTCTCCTCCTCTAAGCTTCGGCCTTCGTTTTCCTCTCCCAGGAAACCGACACAAATCTCGTCGTTAATCTCTCTCTCTCCTCTCTAAAGCCGGCGAAAATTTCGCCTGGAATCTCTCTCTCTCTTGGCAGCGGCGCTGCTGTGTGGAAGGGGAAGGAAAAATGAATTAGGTTTAGGGTTATTATGTTTTAGGCTTATATAGTGTCTCCAATAAAAATTTTGTTTTAATTTTATTTTTAATATTCAGATTACTGCTGACACCCCCCCTCAATTCATGCGCGCGCCTCCCTCACTTAAGCCCTGTTTCGCATACTGGGCTCTCCTATGCGAACTGGGCTTCTTTTTTTTTACACCACCTATTTAATTATACCACTCCCCACAGCTAATTACACTCCTACTCTACCATTTCACCCCCCCCCCCCTTTTCTCGTTTTTAACTTAATTCAGTTCTCCCCAAGACAAAATAGTTTCTCATGAATCAAAACTTTGTTAATTGTCTTGTGAAGCCTTTGCTTGCATGATTATTAACAATGAGGTACTAGCGATGATCACTTGGAGCCTTTGCTCAATTGATCATCATGAACGCCTGAGTTTTCCTAAAGGTCTTCACTAAATAAAAAACTTTGTTTGTAGTCTTGTGAAGCCTTTGCTTGCATGATTATTAACAATGGAGTGCTAGTGGAGATCACTTGGAGCCCTTGCTCAATTGATCATCATGAAAGCTCGATTTTCACAATTAAACAAGATAAAAAACAGAAACCGTTTTCAAAACAAACAAGAACTACGTAGCTTTGAATTCTCCATCGCACCGGGAGATACGTAGGAGTGGGCCATGTCCCGTCAAGCACTTCTTTCTAAAAACCCTTTTTTTTCCTCCTTTCTCGCCAAAAATAAAAAAAATTCATTAAGTTCTTTAATTCATTTTCAATAAGAAGTAGAGAGGCAAAATTAAATATTTTCAGGTCAACATGTAAAAACCACACATTTAATTAAAGGTTCCCTCTCAGTAGAGAGGACGTGTGGGGTGCTAACACCTTCCCCGCGCGTAACCGACCCCCGAACCTTATTCTCTAGTTTCGCAAGACCGATCGTTTTCCAATAAAAGGTTTTCCTAATATTTTCCTTAATAAATATTGGTGGAGGCTTCATTGTTTTTTTTAGAAAAGTTGTGAACGAGGAGGGTTCTCCCTCGGGGGCTTTTTCGGGCGCAACAGTACTGCTCTACATATCTACTAAACAATGCTTCAAAGAGAGAGAACACAAGTTAACAATGTGACGCTGAACACTCACTCTGTTAACTTTGTGGACCTAAAATTCAATCAATCATGGGACACCGTAAGGGAAGAACAAGCGTGAGCGAGTCTGTAAATACAGTCAAGTACGGTTGCGCATCAGTGACTGTAAATAACAACATTGAGATTGTCAGAGCTTGAATTCAAACCAAATCCAATTTTTTTTCTTTCCAAGGAACGATTATTGCAAAATATTCACTTCTGTGCCTCTTGCATCAAAAGCCTCATCTCTCATCATTACAAAAATCGTTTTGCATCATCAATAAAATCATAGCATAAATCATCCCGCCATACAACCATGCATCCAATAAGTGATGATTCCAAAGCATCCACTTCTCAATTTCTCGCATAAAATAAAAAAAAAATCTTTTTCTCATCTCAAAAACCGCAAAAATGCATCATCAATAAATCATACCATACATTGCATTCCACCATGCAAACATGCACCTACCATGGCACCTGCATCAAAGCATTACATTTGCATTTGCACGTCATCGGCACTCACATATACTGTTTATCAATTTTTTCAATCAGGTTCAGCGTCTACAGTTCATGGGCCTTTGTGGTTTATTTGTCTCCACACACGACATTTTTACTTCGATAGACATGCCAAGTGTTGGTCTCGTCGTTGCTAAAAATATTTCTACATAACTAATTATGGCATTGTACCATGCATTCACGTGTCTTCCTTTATCCACCATCGCAATCGCATCAAAGCATTACATTTGCATCATCTGCATTTCATACATTTATCATGTGCCAAGAAAAGAAGCAAAAAAAAAGGAAAAGAAAAAAGCAAAAAAGGCAAATAAGAAAAAAAATCTCATTACATTCATTCATCCCACTTAAAATCAATCACTGCCTGTGCATACATTACATGCATGTCATATACATAACATCTATTGTTCTTCAATCAACTTCAAGTGTCGATCCCTATATACTTTCATTTCTCAAGTCAGCACGACGAGTGTTGAATTCTATGTCATAAACCAGATTGCAATGTTAGCATCGTGTCTAGCATAGATCCTTCAGACCAAGTCGGTCATTCAGTTAAGTTCGAGTCAACGTGTCAAACGCCGACTCCGAACTGCACATTCAGATCTTAACATCGCCACTGAGCGCGGCGGATCCTTCAGACCCCTAGAGGTCCTTCAGATTAGCTGTGTCTGCCTAAGACATAGTGGACATCCTTCGTGGTCAACATATCAGTTCTAGATCTGGTCTTGACCCTCACGGCCGCATCGACGTAGGTCACCCTCAGACTGTTTTATTAGTACCATAGCTAGTTGCAGTCCATCAGACCATTTTGGTCCATCAGGCCCAGGCAGCCCTTCAGACCCACTGGTCCTTCAGTTTAATTCAAATCAATGCGCCAAGCATCGACGGCGAATTAGACCCTCAGATCATTATGCCGATACTTCAGGGCATCGATCCTTCAGACCCGCAGTGGTCCTTCGGAGCCCCAGCGCTCCTTCAGACCCCCAGCGGTCCTTCAGAGCCCCAGTGCTCCTTAAGAGCCCCAGTGCTCCTTCAGAGCCCCAGTGCTCCTTCTTTATTCCTTGCTCATCGGTGCCCCGAGTGTTAATCGTTCTTTGTTAATTCTCAAACTCTACACTTTTCTACTAAGAGGACAAAATTAGCATTTGTCTTATCTTTATTTCTATTCCTACTATGAAAACCTTTCAGTTTATCTACGGAATATAAATAAAGAGGGGCAGCTGTCATACCCTAATTTTGTCTGGCTAATTAAAAAAAATCCAAAAAAAAGAGCAAAAGAGCAATAAAACAGATAAAATTCATGCATTGCATTCATCAAACATAGACAAAAAAATTCATGCAAACAAAAAGAAACTCCTGCATCACATCACATTCATCTCATCAAAAAGCAATCATGGCATTTGCATTGCACGTATTTGTTCATCTCACTTGCAGGTACAAGGACGGATAAGTACTTCGATGTTAATCCTCGCACTCGGTTCCCAGAAAATGCCCTCTTAGTTCGGAGTTCAAATGCTTTTCAGTTCGGCGCTCAAGCGTGCATTGCAGTTTGGAGTTCAAATCGCTCTTATCAGAGTTCAGTGCTCCCTTCTGTTCATGGTCTCACATCGTGTACGTGCAACGCGATGGACCGTAGCCCCATTTGAGGTTCAACGGAATAGTTGTATCAGCCTAAGATACAGTGGACGCCATGCATTGATCAGTATATCAGTTCCGGAGCTGATAACGATCTCCCCGGTCGCTCGAAAGACCAGAGATTCTCAGGATGCGTGCTCCTCAAAGCCACGTCCAAACTCGGATTCGCAAGGGTTCGTTTACAGGTTTTAGGCAGCCTGGCATTTTACCGCTTTCTTTATCGCTTTCTTCATTTAGCGCTTTCCTTGCCTTTGCCTTTCGCAGTTAGCGTGCATGTTGTTAACCATTTCGTTTATTGTTTCCTCATCAACACTCCAAGTGTTGATTCAAAAAAAAGAGAAAAAAAAAGAAAAAAAGAGAAAAGAAAAAGGAGAAAAGAGAAAAAGAAGAAACAGAAAAAGAAAATCTGGGTTTCTCCAAGTAGACAAAATTGGTATAATTTCTGAATTCTTTATTCCGATTTTATCTTCGAAATATGTCTCGGCCAATTCATATTTCTTTGTAAAATCCAAATAAAGAGGGGCAGCTGTCATACCCTAATTTTTTCCGGCTAATTTAAAGTTTACTAGAAAAAAATCGAAAATATTGTGTTTGTCGTTTATATGTGTCGTTCCCAGTCGTGTACAGGCGTGTTACTTCTCATTGTGCGCGCGTGCGATTCTTAATAATGTACACATTTTTGTCCTCGTTGCGAACGCGTGTTCGCGTCTTGTCATCGTGTACGAGTGCTCATTTTAGTACTCGTTATTTTATTGTTATAGGTATTAGTTTAATAAGAAAATGTAATAAAAAAAATAAGATTTGAATAATTGCTTATTATTATTACTATAGTCAGTTTTTTTGTTTACAAATAAAGAAGTCAACTTTAGTACATACATGTAGACAAAAAAATTAAATACAAAATAGTACAAAAAATTAATTAAAAAGCAAAAACTAAAAAAAAAAGAGAAAAGAGCAAGGCAGCACAAGTTGCTGTCCTAGGAAAATCCTTTTGAGCATTATGCCAAAACCCATTTCTTCATCCTCTTTGATCCTTTCCATTTTTGCTCCAACAAAGCAGCTTTGGCAGGCACCACCTTGCTGCTGCTGCTCCACTAACCTCTTCTGCTCCACTAACCTGCACAATTGACACAAAACAACAAATATACATGAGCTCCAAAACAACAGCTCCCGCTATAAAATAAGAAAAACAATAGCATTGAAGGGGGGGTAAAAAAAATAAACATGCAGATGCACACACAAAATAAACAGAATCAATAACATTCATAGAAATGGAAATCAAAGACCAGGATCCCAACACCCACGTACACTCCTCCCCTTCCCCACCGTCGCACTTTTCCCTCTCACCGTGACTCCCTCAGCCCTCTCTCACCCACTGTCGTTTCCTCTCTCTCTTCGCGCACAGCAACCAAAACCTCAAACACCGTTCCATACCCCCCGCTGCCGTACTACCACCATCTGCTACCACCACCCACCAACAACCACAGTGCACCCCATCACCGTCAACCTCCAAGCAACCTTACCGTCGCCATCCCTCTCTCACGGCCGACCACCATCTCTCCGGCCAAACGACCACTAAACTCACTCTCTCTCTTCGCGCACAGCAACCACCCCTTTCTCTCTCTCTCTCTCTCTCTCTCTCTCTCTCTCTCTCTCTCTCTCTCTCTCTCTTCGCAACCGCTGCTTCTCTCACACCACTGTCACCAACCACCAAAAGCCGTAATCGTTTCCCCTCCGTTCGCATTCACCGGCACCACCGCGGTACCACCCGTGGTGGCTTTCCTCCGGTTGATCCCGTCCACCATATGTCCTCTCTCACCACCGTGTCTTTTCTCTCCATCTCCGAAAACCTCTCTCTCTCACCGTAATACCTCTCTCTCTCACCGTAAGGTTTCTTCCCTCTCTCCCTTGGCGTAATTATGTGCGGCGCTTGATCTAGAAGTAGAATTAGGTTTAATTTGTTTGTTGGGTTTTTTATATGGGCTCCTAGCATTCTGCTGGTTTTTTTAGGGTTTGGTTTGTTATTCACACCCCCTGTTCTACTTAACAGCATCCCTTTTAGTTAAGTTCAAAACGCTAATCGCACCCCTCATTTTGTTATTTTATGACAGCGCCTCCCCTTTTTTGTGTTTTTATGAGTGCTATTCGCACCCCCCTTTTTTAATCATACAACTTTCTGTTTTTATATCAAGCGGTTGTTCGCACTCCATTTTTTCTTTATACAACCCCTGTTTCTATGCGCACTTCTTGTTTTAATAGCTTGCATCCCCCTGCGGAAGCCCATCTTTTAGAATACAGCCCAGTTCACAGAAAACGAACTGGGCCTGTTTTCTGCACCCACTATTTTAAAACACAACCCTTTTCTACTAACCCCACCCTATTTTACTACTGCACCATCTGTTTCTCTTTTTAAATTTTGTTTCTTACCCCTAAGTAAACTTATTTTTTCACAAACCTTTTTTCCCAAACAATGGATAAATGTTTCCCTGAACAAGAATCAATCCAATTGCGAAAACTCTTCAAAATCAAACTTTGTTAGTAGTCTCGTGAAGCCTTTGCTTGCCTGATTATTAACAATGAGGTACTAGTGGCGATCACTTGGAGCCTTTGCTCAATTGATCATCGTGAATGCCTAATTTTCCTAAAGATTTTCACTAAATCAAAAACTTTGTTAGTAGTCTTGCCAAGCCTTTGCTTGCATGATTATTAACAATGGAGTGCTAATGGTGGTCACTTGGAGCCTTTGCTCAATTGATCATCATGAAAGCTCAATTTTCACAATTAAACAAGATAAAAAACAAAAACCTTTTTCTAGACAAACCAGAACTACGTAGCTTTGAATTCTCCATCGCACCGGGAGATACGTAGGAGCGGATACTCTCCGTCAAACACAACAAACCCAAAACATTTTTCCTTTCAAAAACCAAACACTTTTCCAAAATAAAACATTTTTCAAAAACAAGAACTACGTTGCTTTGAATTCTCCATCGCACCGGGAGATACGTAGGAGCGGATCCCCTCCGTCAAGCACAAAAACTAAAGATTTTTCATTAAGTCATCCATCAACAAAAGAGGTAAAAACAAAGCATTTTTCCGAATCAACTTTGCAAATCACACATTTAATTAAGGTAACCCTTCTTTGAAGGGACGTCATGGGGTGCTAATACCTTCCCCATACGTAATTAGACCCCCGAACCCAAATCTAATGGTTCCAAAGACCATTGCTTTCCAAAAAAGGTTTTTTTCAATGTTTTACCTTTAAAAAATATTGGTGGCGACTCTAAAATCCAGTTGTGCGAAGAAAAATCCCTCCAAGGATTTTTCGGGGTGCGACACCTGCTTCTTTGGAACACACTGTGCCGGGCTTACTCATGCACTATCTGATATGGGGTATATGATTCCAGTATCTAGCCATTTAATGATTTCTTTCTTTACAACCTCTTTCATTATAAGGTTTAGCCTTCTTTGTCCTTCTATGTAATTTTTAGAATTGTCTTCTAAAATTATCCTATGCATGCATATTGAAGGGCTAATTCCTTTTATGTCTGTCATTTGCCAGCCTATTGCTTTTTTATGCTCTCTTAAGGTACAAATGAGATCATGTTCCTTTTCTATTGATAGATCTGATGCAATGATCACTGGAAGTGTATCACCTTCCCCTAAGAAAGCATATTTCAAATGTTTGGGCAGTTCATTCAATTCCAATTTTGGAGGTTGTTCAGTTGAGGGTAAATTCTCTTTAAGGTTAGGGTCTTCTAAATTAAGAGATTCAAAAGTTCTAGACCATACCTTTTTTGCTGGTTCTTCTTTTGGCAGAATGTCTTTTTCCAAGATTTCTTCTTCAGGTGGTGCAGCTGCATCTGGTGCAAGTGCATTGGTGAGATGATCATACTGCTTATGGAATTGCTTCTGCATTAAATGGTCAAGAGAAATGATTGCTGAACATTCTTCACTCTCCTCTGCAGGATACTTCAGAGCATTCATCACATTGAATTTCACCTCTTGATCTTTCACTCTCATGGTTAGTTCTCCCTTTTGTACATCAATCAGTGCTTTTTCAGTTGCCAAGAATGGCCTCCCAAGAATGATTGGTACTTCTTTTTCTGTATCAAAATCAAGAATAACAAAATCTGCAGGAAACCCAAATTTGTCAACCTTAACCAAAATATCTTCAATAATTCCCTTTGGGTAGGCTATTGATCTATCAGCAAGTTGAAGTGTCAATGTAGTAGGCCTAGCATTTCCAATTCCAAGTTGTGTAAATATGGATTTAGGCATCAAATTAATACTTGCACCTAAATCACACAATGCACGACCTGTATGAAATTTTTCAATTGAGAATGGAATTGTAAAACTGCCAGAATCCTTTAATTTTCTTGGAATTTTGTTTTGCAAAATTAAACTACATTCTTCAGACATAGTAACTGTTTCAAAATCCCCTAATCTTTTTCTTTTTGAAAGCACATCTTTCATGAATTTAGCATAATTAGGCATTTGTTGAAGTGCTTCAACTAAGGGAACATTGATGTGTAATTGTTTTAAAATTTCAAGAAACTTACTGAATTGCTTCTCCTCATGTGCCCTTTTTATTCTTTGAGGATAAAGAGGAGGAGGGTATTCAGGAACTAACCTTGGTATTTGAACTTCTGGAGATGCAGGTGCACGGGATGCTTCTGAATCTTTGCACACTTTTTTCTTTTCTGTTTTTATTTTTTTCATTTTCACTCTTACCTTCACCTTCAATCTGAGTAGGTTCTGCAAGATCCTTTCCATTTCTAAGAGAAATGGCTTTCACCTGTTCCTTACCTGGCCTGTGGGATGTGGTAGCTTCTGTGTTTGATGGTAGTGTACCTGTTGGTCTTTGATACAGAGCTGTTGCTAATTGTCCCACTTGATTCTCCAAATTTTTTATAGATGCATCTTGTGCTTGCCTAGCCAGGGTTATAGGTGTTAGAGTAAGGGTTGTTATTCCTAGTGTATCCTACATAATTGACAGAGACAGGGTTGCTAGGACATTCCTCATATAAGTGACCTCCTCCACAATACACACAAGATGTATCACCTGGGGGGCTGGGCTTGTTCTATGGCTGCTGCAGTGTTTTCTGTTGGTGCAGCTGCACTAGGTGCAGGTGCACTAGTTGAAGTGGAGTTTTTAAACATGTTTGTTAGTGAGGCTAACTGAGCAGATAGGGCTGATACATCACTGATTTCGTGTACCCCTGCTGGTTTCTTTTGGGCACTCACCCTCTCAGTAGGCCAACTAGAACTATTTGTTGCAATTCTATCAATCATTAAATATTATCGTTTTTGAATCGTGTCAATCCTTCTCTGTTAATTATTCCCTCTTTTTGGAACAATCTGAAGTGGAACAGAATCATTTCAATATTTCTCTGTTAATCATAGATGATGTCATGCTGACGTTATCTCTGTTAACCACATCAGTTTTTTTGGATGAAAAGTTAACAGAGGGGCTTAACTGTAAACGCTTAATATTTGCAAGGGTCGTTTTAAAAAAAATTACAGGGGCCTAAATGGATTATGGTCATATTTGCAGGGGCCAAACATATATTTAAGCCTATAACTAATGACCGCTTTCAGTTTTCATTATAAAAGAACAAAACTTGTTATCTTTTTTTTTGAGTAAAGAACAAAACTTGTTATTCCCTCTAGTCCCTATTATAAGAATATTTTACAAAATTACAAAGACCAATGAGATTATTAAATGTGATGCATCTTATCCCAAATAAATAAGGGTATAAGAGAAATTTTAGCAATTAATTTGCTTTGAAAAATGTATATTTTTCTTATAATAGGGACAAAAAATGTACCCAAATTTTTCTTATAATAGGGACCAGAGAAAGTATCTTATTCATTTGAAAATGGCATCAATGTGCCGTGTAATTGGAACTTTGGTTGTTTATTGTTCCTTAAGGGTATGTTTGTGAGATGGATTTGAGAGGGTTTTAGAGGGTTTGATTTATATTTTAATATTCATCTGATATTTTAAAAAATTGAAAGAACATGATAAATAATGATAAAACATTGTTAATCACACTTCATTTTTGTTTAGAAACATTTTATAGCTTCACCAATTTAGAATTGAAAATCAAGCACTCCCCTCCCCTCCAAACCCTCCATCCAAACATACCCCAATTCTTTTGTTTTTTTTGACAAAATTGTTCCATAATTGTTTAAGTACTAGTGCAACTCCCACCACTGACACCAAACGCTCTGGACTACACATACAGTTTACAGTTTATATGGCTGTTATATAACTTCATGGCCGAGGACTTTTCCAGCCACATGTTCCTTGTTGGTACCACTAAAACCACCTCAGAATGCTTCACCATTTCACTTTGCTAAGTGAAACACAACTAATTTTGAAGCTCAAACAACCTCATATTTCCTTAGCATATGTGTTGTCATCAACTTATATTTTTAACAATGTCATCAGTACAAGAGGTGCTCTCTTCTGGTTCCTATTATAAGAAATTTTTTGATACATTTTTTGCTCCTAATTATTAGAAAAAGATACATTTTTTAAAGCACATTTTTTAAAATACTAATTTTCTAAAAAATATTAATCTAGTCCTCAAATATAGTCTAATTACTTAAAAAATGTCAAATTTGTCCACAATATCCTTCAAGTTAGTTCTTTTAAAAAAATATATGAACATTTGAATCCCCTAAAGACTAGTTTGACTAGCATTTGATTTTTTAATGGTTAATTAGTATTTTAATCTCTTAAAGAGTTTTTCGTGTTTTTTTTAAAATGACCTTTTGGAATCCTAAAAAATTCCAAATACTTAAGTTGTTTGTTGTGTCTATTTGGTGTTAGAAGCGATTAAAGCAATAAAATTAAAATATTAAAATTATTATCAATTATTTATTTCTGGCTTCTCTAATAATTTCGTAAATTCATTTAAAATATATTAACTTACAACAAATTTCATATTTTTGAGGGAAATTTCCCCAATCTGATTAAATATTGATGTGAGTTAGTCAATCAGAGTGAGAGCTTATTTTAGAGAAAACGATCCTATTTTCAATAAAAAATTTTTTAAAGAAAATGATCCTACTTTTAATAAATTTCCATTTTTTTAAAATACATTTCAAGGGAAAATTACACTCACCTCTATTTATTTTTGGTGAGATAAAACATGCACTTCCTCTATTTTTTCAAAAAACATCAACCTTCCAAAGACTAAACATACTTCTCTTCTGATATATAAGAATAGAAAGAGTGTTTGTGTCTTTTAAATAAAATTTAGGAAAAACAAGTGAAATTTTTCATCTAATAAGGAAGATGAGTATTCATTTTTAAAGTAGAGGAGATGTTTATGTCATTTAATCATAATTTAGGGGAGGTGAATATAATTTCCCCTGTTTTCAAAGTAGCAGTATTAGTTTCCATTAATTATTAGTTTGTATTTCTTTTATAATTTTAAATCACTAGTAATATTTTTTTAAATTAATATTATTAATCATCTAAAAACTTTGGTCTAACTTTTAGAATAAAAGTATCTAATAGTATATATGCTTATCAAAAAAAATCTAATGGTATATATAAAAAAGAATAAAAGTATCTAAAGACTATTTAAAAAAAATACTTTGTATCATAGACAAATTCGATAAATCGACCAATATTAGAAAATGAGTTAATTTATATACACAATTGGTTTATAAATTTTTTAAATGACAAACATATATTATTAAAATATAAGGGTATAAGGGAGTATCTGAATCCATACAAATAAACCTTGATATAGAAGAAAATCCAGAAAAATAGAAACAACTAACGATGATAGCTACTTTGAAATACACATAAAAAACCTCCGCACACCACTCATAGTAAAGGCAAGGGGCAACTCCGCATCTCGCTAGAAACCATCTTCAAGACAAAACGTTAATCCTCTCCAAAACGTAACCATTTTCCCAACTAAATAATTGGAGGATATTTAGGTAAATTCATTTTTTCATCTTTTTACTCTCTCACACTTTTTCAAACTTTTTCACTTTTTACTCTTTTCTCCTATTTCTTCTTCTAATTATCTCATTTCTCTATTTTTCATACTTTTTCAAACTTTTTCACTTTTTTACTCTCTCTCACACACTTTTTCACTCTCTTCTCCTCTTTCTTTCTCTAATTCTCCCATTTCTCTATTTTTCACAATATACCTACTTTAATTTCATCTACATGTCACCTTCATTTTTCCTCTTTAATATTCTAAAAAATTTCAAATTTTGACAAAATTTTAATATCTATTTTTTTACACGAGGTAATATTTAAACTAATTAAATATGTCAACTTTAAAATTGTATTGATTTTCACGGGATAAACTCCGGACTAATTAAATTTACTGAGTACATACATTACTCACTATCAAAATACCAATATTATCATTTTCCCAAGTAAGCAATTGGAGTTTATTTAGGTAATTTCATTTTTTCACTTTTTCAAACTTTTCATTCTCACATACTTTTTCAAACTTTTTCACCATCTTCTTCCTCTTTCTTCCACTAACTCTCTCATTTCTCTTTTTTTCGCGATATATCTACTTTAATTTCATCTACATGTCTCCTTCTTTTTTCCTTTTTACTATTTTAAAATTATCAAAAATTTGATAAATTTTTAATATTCTGTTTTTTACACAGGATAATATTCAGGACTAATTAAGTTTGTCTGTTTTAAATTTGTTAAGATTTTCACGGGGTAATATTTGGACTAATTAAATTTTGTCTGAGATCATATATAAAAATAAAACGACAGCACTCGTGCGTAGGCACGGGTATACTGCTAGTTCATTTTTAAAGTAGAGGAGATGTTTATGTCATTTAATCATAATTTAGGGGAGGTGAATGTAATTTCCCCTGTTTTCAAAGTAGCAATATTAGTTTCCATTAATTATTAGTTTGTATTTTTTAATAATTTTAAATCACCAGTAATATTTTTTAATTAAAAGTATACTCCTACTACATAGGAACGCCGAATCTCGAGTGTGATAGTATAATAGTGTGTGTAGTGTTTATTTGTCATTTCCTCTAAAAAAACATCATAAAACCTAATTTTGAAGAAATTTTTTAGTTTAAGATGATTTTTTTTTTACTCTTTAGTTTTTTTGGGTAAACTCGGGTATTCACCGCATGGACAACAGTGACTAATCCCTTGCTCATTGTAGATGCATCGAGGGGCAGGACAGCTGGCCCAGAGTTTTAACGATGCTCCGTACCTAAGGTGGAGATCGAACCCTCGACCATTGGTTAAGGGAGGTTCAGCCCCAACCGCTGAACCCAGTTATACCGACTATTTAGTTTAACAAGATTCTTGTAAGCAATATTCACAATTATACATTGCACATGTTATTTTTAAATAGTATTTTTTGTCAAAATTTCCTGATATCAATAAAAGAGAATGCTAGTTTTTTCTTTGCAAAAAAAAAAAAACAAAAGAGAATGAGCTATTAACTTATTTTTAGCACCCAAGTACTGTAGCAAATACTACCACTGGGACCAAGTACTAGTACAAAAATAGGGCAACATACATATACGGCACAGAAAAAGAACATAGGAGTTAACGTTAAACAGAAAACATCAAAACACATAAAGGGAAAAAGAAATCCAAAAGCAGAAGAGTGAGTGATCAATAAATTAAAAAAAAATAGATGATTTTTTTAATTTTTAATAATGAAAGTAAGAGAAAAAGCATCGTGATTCGTCAGAAAATTAATTAAAAAAGGAGAAAAAGGAGAAAAAGAAGAAAATGGTGCGTTGATTTCATCAAACGTCTGAATCGGTTTTTCCCTTATTTTTCTCCCTCTCTCCTTTTCCTCTTTTTCTTCATTCTAGGGTTCTTTTCTTCTCAACCACACACCACTGCGTAACTAACCACACCATGGCAAATTTCACCTCTTCATCTTCTCTCTCACACATTCCGTCTTCTTCAGCTTTCGATGACTCTTACGAGGATTCCTGCAGTATATGTCTTGAGTCCTTCACAATTCAAGATCCATCCACTGTATGATCATCTTACCCACCCATCACTCTTTTTTTATGCATTTGAGTTTCTGAGAAGTTACGAACTTAAACGAGTGGTTGATCAAATGTCCATGATCTTATTAGTTGGCTTGTAAATTGTTAAAGCTTTCGTCTTTTTAGGGTTATTAGATAGGAAGTTGATGTGTGTTTCTGATAGCTTCTGTTTCTTTTGGTTAAGAATTGAGAAATTGGTGTGATTTTTTATTGAATTTTCTTGTTGATTTCATTTTGAGATGCGGTGATGGAATCTGTTTCTGTTCTGTCAGCAACAGTGTTCGTACTGATTGAAATATTAGGGAAATTTTGCAATACCATAGTGTTTATTTAAGCATCATAAGGAGTTATACATAATCAACCATCTGGAAATTATTTTATACTGTTACAATAGTTGTAGAAGCCATTTTCCCCCTTATTCCTGTACCAGTTTATAACTCTTTATGCGTGGATGAGGATTATTAATTTTTGTAGCATTTACATTTCACTCTGTATTCAAGGATTAATCTTGTTGAGTCCTGTGGTTTTATGTTACACATTTCCTCAGCAATGAGATATTTATCTATTTTGTTGTCCTTTATTATGCTTTCTCTGTGGATGAGTTGCAATCTGTAGATGATGAAAAGAATAATTCACAAGTTGAGGATATTAATGTCTGAACCTAAATGTTGAACAGTGTATTAATACTTTTCTTTTTCAATCACAGGTTACCTGTTGCAAACATGAATATCATCTGCATTGCATTCTTGAATGGTAAGCTTATACAGCTTGTTAAATAGTTCAGGGTGTGAATTGTAATTTGAGGATTCTAACATAACTCCTTTTTTACTTTAGGTCACAAAGAAGCAAAGAATGCCCAATATGTTGGCAATCACTTGCTTTGAAAGACCCTGACAGGTATATATTCACTTGCAAGTCTCAAGTCTCTTACATTCCCTCCTCACTCTCAAGTACTTGATACAAGCCTTTTATGGGTATGGTTAGTAGTTTTCATCAATCACTCATCTTTTTGTAGCCAAGAGCTTCTAGCTGCAGTAGAGGCTGAAAGACTCACAAGAACAAGAAACGTTTATTCATCTTCATTCACCAATTCTCATACCCCCTATGAACGGCTTAGTGATGATCATGTGACTGTGAGTGAACTGATAGTGTCATGGAACTGTTTTCTTGTGTTAATATTTTATGGTGTTGGTTTAGTTGATGACGAGAGCCAAATTATTATCTTGCAGGATGATTCTTGCTCTGATGACTCTGATTTTGATGAGCAAATTATGCAGCACCTAGTTGCTGCTGCAAGTAGAGCTCGTTTAATTCAGAGACAGAAAAGGCAGGGATCTTCTGGTGCAGGTCCATCAGAGATTCTTGTTTACGGCCTCTTCTGGACATGTATCTGGAATGCAATCAACTCTTACAACTTCACCATCTGGGGGCAGTTCCCCAATTCCCGGTGAACCATCGACTGCCAACATTCAACTTCCTATTGTTGATGAGGAGGTTGCGAGAAGTACTAGTCCTGAGACTGATGTTGCTTACAGACACAGGTACCAGTTGTTTACGACTTTAGGCATAAAGCAGTGCCATCAGATTTACCCACAAGCTCTTTCCTCGAGTATTTACCTACTGATTTCTCATGTGAACTTTGTACATGATCATGTTCAGAACTCTTAACAGTCCGACCTCACCTGAGAGTGCGAGAAAACTAAACACTTCTGAGACGTTCTCCTTCCCAGAGTCGTTGAAATCCAAATTTTCTGCTGCTTCAGCCAGGTAAACATGTTAGCTCTTGGATTCTTGTAAAATCCATTTACCCTTTAGTGCTAATATATCTGAAATCTTGCAACAGATATAAGGAATCAATTACTAAAAGTACTCGTGGCTTTAAAGAAAAGTTACTTGCTCGTAATGCCACAGTAAAAGAGCTGAGTAAAGGAGTTCAGCGTGAGATGAATGCAGGCATTGCTGGAGTTGCACGTATGATTGAACGCCTTGATCTTTCCTCAAAAAGGCCTGGTTCTCCTACCCGTTCTGAGGGAACTTCGGGCTTTTGCAAAGAAGGGAAGTCTGTTGAAGTGAGTGGAGATTTGGTTCATAATGTTAGTCCAGATTCTCCCTCGGTAATTTCTAGCACGGTTGCTGGTAGAATGGAAATTCCTCCATGTGTTCAGGTTAGTCCATCTCCATCTATCAAAGCTCTTTGTTGCATTTTGGAAATGATGATTAATGCTTTCAATTATTTTGTTTCGTCATTCAGAGTGGACATGATGCTGTGAAGACTTAGCTTTGGGGTCATCAGTGCAAGAGACGACTTTGATAACCAATGTACGTGTTGGTATGCGTCCTGCATTGTTATCAATGGTCCATGATTTGTAGGAGAGTTAAAACTATGTATGATCAATCAATTTATAGAGCCTGGCGGTTTCTTCTGTTGGAAAACTGTTCGATACACTCATAAAATGTAGTTTCATGGATTTCTCATCCATGTTTATCGTTTTTCTCTTTACATGCCAACACTTGAATCGCTTAATGAAATAATTTAGATTGTAGAGTTTCTCTGCTTTGCAGTCTCTTAATTTCTCTAACTAGGTAATTTATTTTGGTCAATTTCTTGCTATATATCACTCAGTATACTACATAATCATATGCAGTTTGTGTATATTATAGAGATTGATATGATAGAGTTGCTCAACTCACTACTACAGCTACTACTTGTTTAGATATACAGATAACGTGTAAAAAACCGTTTTATTTATGTAGTTTCTCTAACATTGTTTTTACACAAATAATTACCAATTTCAATTTCTCATGTGTTGACTCGGATGCAGGACTGAAAGCGTTATTGTTATTAAATATAGGGACTAAAAATAAAAAAAAGAAATGACTTCTAAAAGAGTCATTTTTAAAAGCAACCTACAAATTAAGTTCAGTTGTGATATATCAAAACGGGATAGAATCATTTTGATTATTTAAAGATTTAACTGAATTTTATTCTATAATTAAATGATTCAATCAATACACTTTCTTTCCGAAAATATATTAACGGGTAAATAGTCATTTTGGTCTCTTAATGTGTGGGGTGCTGGCATTGTAGTTTTTAAATATATTGAAATTGCAAATAAGTCTCTATTAATTTTAGAGGTTAAATTGACCAAAAAAACATTTAAGGATTAAAATGATTAATAAAAAACACATTTGATGACCAAAATGACTCATTAAAGAGATATTTCAGGAGGTACATTTAGAGATTATAATGATAGCATTTTACACCAAAATGACTTTACTCTATTTTACTTTAGAGATTATAATGATAGCATTTTACACCAAAATGGCTTTACTCTATTTTACTACATGTATCTTTCAGATGACTTGAATGAGTGTAACGTGGCTTATGTTTTGTTTTTATATAATCTTTCGTTATGATATTAAATCTGGAAGATTGTCTCATGAGGTTACTTTCTGTTTCTATTTCAATTTCAATATCTTTGAGAGATAAATGGACCGAATCTAAGGTTTTACATTTGAACTTTGGACAGAGAACCTATCTAGGCACTAGCTTAGTGTGAGAAATAGAGTAGTCTTGGTGTTGTTTGGTTTAAGGAAAAGATAAGAGAAATAGGGAAGAGAGAAATGATGCTACTTTTGAAAGGACAAAAAGACTCTTATGTGTTTGATTTAATTTTTTTTAATTTAATAACATAATGTTTATTTTAATTATTTAATTAAATTAGTTAAATATTTATTTTAATTATTTAAATAATTATTTTAATCATTTAATTTAATTAGTTAAATGTTTATTTGATTAAATTTACGGAAGATGAAAAGATTTAGGCTAAAGTGCTCCCGGGGTCCCTTATCTTTATTTAAAGTAACGAATTAGTCCTTTATGTTTTTTTTGTCCCAAATAAGTCCTTTATCTTTCAAATTTTTGACACATAAATCCTTTTCCGTTGACAGTGCTGATTTATGTGTCAAAAAAAAGGATTTATGTGTTAAAAATTTGAAACATAAAGGACTGATTTGGGACATAAAAGGATTTATGTGTCAAAAATTTAAAACATAAAGGACTGATTTGGGACAAAAAAAAGATAAAGGACCAAACTGTTACTTTAAATAAAGATAAGGGACCCCGGGAGCACTTTAGCCAAAGATTTAAGTTGAAAAATTAAGTAAAGATAAAATGGTAAAAGAATATTTAAGAGCCATTTCTCCTTACTTTCTCTATGCAATTGAAGAGATTACAAAAACCACTAAACTAATCATCTCTTCCTAACCAAACATGTCAAAATCACTCTCTCTCCTATTTCACCTCAACCAAACACACAATCATCCCTCTCTCTTTTCCATTTCTAAACAAACACGAGTGTATCACTCTCTTCCCTTATTCTCTCTTTCCCTTACTCTCTTCCCTCTTTCACCTCAAAGAAATCAGTAAGCCATCTTTAAAACGTAACACTAATTCATGCATTTGCCACCCAAGTGAGTCATCATTATGGTTGCAACATCATGAATTTTTATATCTCTGTGACTGCGGCGCAACTACAATCGGGATCACATAAGTCGTATTTAATCATATTCTCCATGATATCAATAATTATGACGCAATCACGAGTGGATCACTCTCTTCCCTTATTCTCTCTTTCTCTTACTCTCTCTTCCCTCTTTCACCTCAAAGAAATCAATAAGCCATCTTTAAAACGTAACACTAATTCATGCATTTGCCACCCAAGTGAGTCATTATGGTTGCAACATCATGAATTTTTATATCTCTGTGACTGCCGCGCAACTACAATCGGGATCACATAAGTCGTATTTAATCATATTCTCCATGATATCAATAATTGTGACGCAATCACAATCCCAATTTAAAACCGAGCGCACATGGAGAAATGCGACGAAAGCCCCTCAAGAAGATAATATAATGAACAACAACATACTCTAAAGCGAGACAAAAAAAAAAAGCGATTAAACACCGAACTTACATCTGAGATGATATGCAATTATGCATAGTGTGATAACACAAAAAAAATGAAATTAAATGGTTATTAAGCAGTAAACCAAAAGAAACTCCAAAGTTAAAACATTTGATTAGCAGCTCTGCTGAAAGCATCCGTTACATTTTATTAAAGATCTGTTACATATAAATAAACAGAAACTTCAAATCTGTCCCAAAATGGTCTCTGCGCCAGAAACCTTGACATCAGATGGAGCTTCTTCAACATTAAGAGCCTTAACCCTTCCATCTACCACATATGCTGACCATCTACATAAAAACAATGGTTATTCTTCTTTAAAATTATATATGTATAAAATAAAATGTCTATTCCCTCTTAAAAATTATCATTTTGAAAATGAAAATATGGAAATATATAATTTTACTGTGTTGCCATTATTTGATAACAATTCCTTCACTTCTTGACATCTTTTGCAAAATTATTTGAAACATGGAATTGTTTTTAACTTCACCGTTTTAGTACTTGATCCAGTTTTAAAATATTGGAAGAAAGCAATTTCACTCAAACATAAGTTCTCATCATGTCAATTAGCCCAATCTTAGTTCAAGAAGGGTTCAATTAGCCCAATATAATATACCTTTCAGATCGGGTGCCAAGCAAAGCACCGGAGAGATCGGTAGTTAATTCCAAGCTTTTGTGAAAGCTTCCATCGAAGTCACCATAAAACTCAATCTGGGAAGAGGGAAAGAACAACACACATAACCAATGTGAAAAAGAAAATGAAATAGGAATACCACATGACAGCAAATAGAAAAAAATTCCAATATCAAATTTATATGGTATTGATTGATGCATGATAATAAACATAAAGAATATTGAATTACTGAACATATTATGTATTCCAATGACTTTGGACTCCCAACAGTGAACAGATCAAGAAATTTTAAGGTGCAGGGGGAAATAATCGTATATATAAACTTGTAACATTAATAATATATCATAGGAGTTTTCATATTCTAGAAACATTGAATGTGTTGAATTTGTGATTGTCTCTGTGTGTCCATAATACAGCACACTCATATTTATTTATAATGAAACTGACTAATTAAACCTAATCGATACTAATTAATACTAATTGATATGGTTCTTCAAGGCTAATTACAATTGTATTCCAACAACTACAACAGTACAATGGTTCTTCAAGGCTAAAAAGTAAAAACTAATCACTAATGCAAAAACACAATGGAAGGAAAGAAAAAGGCTCAAAACATATGAAACCTATAAAAGAGATATGAGATAAGACTTACAGCCTCTTTGGCTTGAAGCTTGTCAGCCCAGGCATTGACAGTATATGGATCATTAATAGCCACACAAACAACAGAATCAATTCCCTTAGCCTTAAACTTCTCAATATTATCCTTATAAGGAGGAACATGTTTGCTTGTACAAACTCCTGTGTATGCACCCTGAGAGTGACACATAGTCAAAAATTAAAAAAAAAAACACACAAGTAATTTGTTTTTCCTTTCAAACAATTTCATTTCCTATAACAAAGGAAGTAAAAAAATTGAAGAAAATTTGTCAAGTTAACTTACTGGGAGTCCAAAGATGACTACTTTTTTGTCCTGCAACATCGAATTGAAGAAGGGGAAAAAAGAAGACATTAGTAATTGAAAAAAAAATGGAATTTGGAATTTAGAATCTGGAATAGAGAAAGAAGAAACCTTGAAGATGTCTTTGATAGGTGTAGTGGAGAAATTGGAGGAAACACCGTCGTCCCATGTGCGAGCTTTCTGGAGAGAAACATTTGATGCGGCAGAGAGTATGTCAGTACCAGTTGCAATCTTTGCAGAGGATCTGATCTTGATCTGAAGAGTTGCGGAGACTGATTTTATGGCCGATGAAGTAGCTCGATTCACGACAGAGGATGCCATCGGTGAAGTAAATTAATTCTCCGAGGTTGTCTTGTGATGACTACAAATGGAACACCCTTCCAATATTTGTGGAATGGGCCTTATGTTTTTATATTACCCACCCAATTTATTAGGCCCTTTTTTTAAAGCCTCCATCACGTACTCACTTGGTGATTGCTTTTTGAAGCTCCTGTATTTTCTAATACACCCCTAGACCTTTTATCTTAAACTATCTATCCTTTTAGGTGTGTTTGGAAAACCTTGGGGTGGTTGGAAAATTTGGTATAGACTTGGTTATTTTGCAACGCGGTTAGAGTGTTCCACTTGCAGTGGTTAAGTTTAAGTATGGCAACGAGGCGGATTGGTGCAAATTTTGCCTCCCCGCCTCCGACTCCCCGCAAAATACCATACCCACCTTGATCGTTGTCGATGTTAGAAATAGGATACTCATCCCAGCAAGTGAAACTTTAGCCAAGTTGAATCTTCGGTCTTGCAGAATTTTTAAGTAGATAGTGCTTCAATTTGCAAAACAATCCCTTGAACTTGATTCATGAATTAGATGAGATGAACTTGAGCTGAAAATTTAGTTAATTAAATAAATGAGTTAATTCTCACCAATACACCTCGCTCCCATGTGTTTTTCCCTCCCCACATGCATGCCTCCTTCTTCCATGACCTTCTTAGACATGGTGCAATAGGGTTACACCGACACTCCAAAGCCACTCGCAAGTGCAAGCTTCTTGTCGAAAATCATATAACTTGCATTAAAAATCTTAAATTGTTTTGAATGTCTCTACGACCTCTATGCTCTTCCAACGAGCAGCTGCAACATTCAAACCTTCGTCATCACACCACCTTTGCGACCATCACACTACACTCACCAAAAACCAATTAGACATGACAACAAGACTCGTACTCGCATGAACTCTCCCCGAATTTGACAGGGAGATCCAATTTGATCGAGGTCGGGTGTGCCGCAAAATTTGAAGTCGAGGCGGGATGGGTGGGTTGGTACCAGCCCCTGAACCTATTCAACTAGTAAAAAATTTTGCTTTTTGTTTTTTGTAGACATGTATTCATTTATTTTATTTAATATTTTGTTATATATCTTTACACACACATAACACACATATATATGAGTCAGTACGGGGAAGGGAAACCAAACCCCTGAGATATGTTTGGAAGGGTTTCGGAGGAGAGGACTTAGTCTATATTTTAAAATATATTAGAGATTTTAAAAATTGAAAAAATAACATGATAAGTAATAACATAAAAATGTTGACTACATTTCATTTATTTTAGAAACATTTTACGGTTTACTTAATTTAAAATTCTCCCTCTCACCAAAACTTCCATCCATATATATTAGGAGGCCACTGTCCATTGGTTCCGTGGCTTGGGTACCCGCTCACTCACAACAGAAACACTAAATTGTGGTTAGTATGTACTAACTATTGGATTGTTATATAATAGTCACTGAAAAATTTAGTAATTATTACTAAGGAATTTCTTAGAATCATAAGTCATTGCCGCGTTATACTACAACTTTTAGCCGCGTTGTCGATTTTAGTTTTTTTTATTAAAGAAAAACTAAAATCGATTTTAGTTTGTCTCTACTTTACATTTACCATCGTTATAAACTATAAATAAGTTTTACACCATTAACAATAAAAAATTATAATATAGGTCTAGGCTAATCTTGACATTTGCCGAAAAGTATTTTCATGTACTTTTCCATAATAAATGTGGAAACATAAATCTAAACCTAAATTAGAAGTTGTGTTTATACCTTTCAGCAGCCGGGGCTCAACCTCCTCACATTTTATGGGTCCTAGGCTAATCGTGAGAAAATGATTCTGTTAGATAATTATTTTTTAATTTGAAAATATTTTAATAAATGACAAAAAAAAACTTATTTTATTTAACATAATAGGTCTTAATGCATAATAATGGTTTTACAAAATATTACAAAGAAATTCTCTTTTCTCGGAAAATCATAAGAAGTGGTTTTTTCGAGCATTTTGAGATGCAAAATCATTTATAATCACATCAATGACAGACATTGTTTCAATTTTTCAAAGTGAATTGTAACACTCTTAATTCAGATAAAATATCATCTACATCAACATTCGATAAATTGCCATGAGAAAAAATTGAGTGAAATTTAACACAACATTATTTGAACTCATCATCATCTAATGACTTTAACTTTTGTGAATCATATAAAAATCCAAAGATACTTTCAAATGTCTTCAATTCTTCAAATCTGTTTTTCAAAGAAGTAATTGTCATATCAACAATAATAAGAAAATAGTTGACTTTAAATGATTCTTTCGATGACTGATTTTCATTTTCCTCATTGTTCTCTCCAAAATGTTTTTTTTCCTAATCACACGACGTTTTGTTGGAAAGATGGGTCATAGTTATCAGAACCGGACCGGACCGGCCGGTCGGACCGGGACCCGGTGGTCTTCCCGGGCCGGGCAGCATGCAGGACCGGATCTGCAGTTGGCCCGGTGATGACGTCATCGGACCGGTGAAAATCCGGTGAAAACCGGGTCGAACCGGTGGTCGGACCGGTTGATCTGTTTTTTTTTTTTTTTTTTTTTTTTAAAGATGAACCATTTATAAATTTTGCATGTTTTCACAAAAAAGGCTTGGGTGGGGTTCGAACCCCCTCCCTAGTATTCAACATTTCAACTTTTTAACCACTAAGCTATCTATTATTTGTTGATACTATCCCGCATTCATTAAATATAATCAATTCCGGATATGTTAATTTTTTTTGCACATTCTTTCATTAATAGTTTTGATTAAACACACATTTTTTTGACAAATTGATTCAAGTTCAACACTAATAAACATGTTAGTAAATGTATAATTATAAATAAAATTATAATAAAATTTCTATATTAATAAATGTATACTTTCTTAGTATATATTATAATTTTTTGAATTTATTTAATATAGACCGGGTCATGCCGGTCCGACTAGAGACCCGCGGTCCGACCCCGGGTCTAGTGACCCGGTGCCTTGACCGGGTCGATGGCCAGGTCCGGGTCTGATAACACTGGGCTCAACATTCATTTCAAGTGCAACACTTTTTGCCAGATTCATACTTTTTGTAATACCATCCTCTCGATATTTTTCAAAATATGATAACACATCTTCCAATTGTTTTATGGTAGCATCGATGCACATAGACTTAGATGATCTTGCTCACATCTATTTGATGATGCACTTCTTCCAATTGTTATCAACGAGTATTTGACTGAAGGAGGAGTATATAATTTTTTTGTTATAAAAAATTATCAAGGTCCCCACTATTATAGTACTATTTTTTTGTTATAACACTAGTATAAAAAAAGGCTGAGCATAATTTTTTTTTAGCCCCTCTACAAACATGGGGCCCTAGGCGGTTGCAGCCCCTAGGCCAAAGGCCGGTCTACTAGGGCAGCCCAAAAGACTATTTTTGTAGGCAATGTCTAAAGCAAATTTTTCGTTGATGACATTTTCTTAAATAGGGGTGGGAATAGGCCAGGTTGGCCTACAGGCCATAGGCCAGGCTCAGCCCAACATTTCAATGTAGGCCACGCCTAGGTCTTGCAAAGCCTAGCTCGGTCCCGCCTATTTCCACCCCTATTCTTAAAGCGTGAAACTTTAGGTTTATTGAGAGTGAATTATTGAAACTTTGGATTATCCGGACACACACACACCTAGTGAAATGGTTTACGAAGTCTTCTTGCCACTGCAATTTTTGTATAGTGTTGAGATACGCTAAAACAATCAAACAAGTTATTCACTTTTCCAATTATCTTGTATTTTTCCTTTACATTAAATTTGGAGGGAGTATATTCTTAAACAGCATATCTTGTTAAGTAAGCTGAGAATAATTGATTGGCAATTCCATCGGTAAAGGCAAATCCCAAAGCTGGAGTTTGCACTCAGATACCCCACTTTCCAACGGTGCTAGCAGGATCTAGTAAATGATTAAGTGAACAATATATTTATTTCTAGTGACTTTTTCGAGATTTCTTTCTGGTTGTCTGGCAGCAAAAGAATGGATTCAGATCCTCTCAAGTTACTGGACAGTTCCAGTAGGAGAGAAATAGACTCATGAAATAAAATAAAATTATTTTATTTGATGTGTATCTCTCTCCTACTGAAACTGTCCAGTAAATGGAGAGGATCTCAATCCCAAAAGAATTGTTCTAACCTCTGCCTTTAATATTCACTATCAAAAGTCGTGGTTGGAACATGTCATGTTTCAAATGAGGATATAGGAACACATTCAAATTGAAGCCTTATCTTACTCGAGGAACTTTTTTTGTCTATAAACGAAATAATAAGTGCTACTTGAAACTCACACACAATTGAGAGATTTTGGATTCGAACTCGGGACATGATATTCAGCCTCACAATTTCGACATTTGCTAGTTGAGTTAGGCTTTATGGATACTTGAGGAACTATTTACTGCATATGTTTTATATAAAAAATGCTTAGGTATTTCATATATTATTGGGAGGAATCCGAGAATATTGACTAGAGATAAGGTCTCAAAAAAATATCTAATAAAAATGTATTCATCACCTTACAATTGACAAGTCGGTTTTGTGGGGTTAAGTTAGGCTTAATTCATGTACTAAGATAAATACATGAGAAGATGTGAAAGTAATGGGGACAACCATCTCTCAATATTGAAAATGCATATGGTTGATGGAAGTAAGAGCATTTTGGAGAAGTATATATAGAAGACAAGACATTGAAACCTATATATATTAAGTAATGGACACAGAGTATAGTAGAAAAGATATATTAAGTAATGGACACAGAGTATTAAGTAGAAAAGAAAACAGAGAAAAAGTATTAATGAAATAAATAGCATCATTAATATCATTGACTGAAACAAGGACAAACTTATCATATGAAACCAGACAACAATAAAATGCTTGTCCACAATGGAAGATTACAAAACCTTTGGTTGAACCCTCCTATATGAAATTATGACTAATATTTAGGTGAATATATGGTTTTCCCATCTACACAACTCACCTTTATTTGTACCAAAAAAAACCCACCTTTATATGAATAATATAAATTAAACAATTAGCCACAGAATTATTGCCTAAAGGCTAAAGAATTAGACACCCACACACAGATGACTAAAATTTATAAATAAATTAATTATCAGTAGAAATTGTAAAATTATGCAGCTTCCAATAAGAATAATCTTCATATCTTCACCCATTTCTTTGTTTGAAAGAATTATTGTTAGGAACTTGAGAAACCATTCTTGTATCTTGAGACTGTTTTTGATATTTTGCATTTGAAGCAGCAGATCTTCCTTTCCTGTGCCTCCTTCTTGGCTGTGTTGCCTGTGGTATAAACACACCTGTCCCTTTGCTTTCTCTTCCCAAAGCTTGCTCACAGATAAAAGCAAATTGTGGAGGAGGATGAATTGTTCTAGAAAAAGCCTGCAAAATAGTATAAACTTGTTACCATCATATATAATGGATTTTTTTTGTCGGTAGACAGAGTGGCTATAGAATGAATCGAAGCGACAAAAGCTGAATCTTCGTATGTATATGAGGTGAAAATAGTAACTAACCTGAAGAGAGGTTGCAGGTTGATAAGCAAGGGGATCTTCATCTTCATCCATAATTAAGAGAGAAATTTCCTTACTCAAATCAGCAAAAAATAGATCATCTTCAAGTTCAACAGAAACCTCCATGTCAATGTAATCTAAATGACTATAAAAGTATAATAGTTTCTATCTTATTTTCATTAATGTATGTGTCTCTCTCTTTTTATATAATATATGGACATTTAGGTTTATATAGGCAAAAAGGTAAGGATGGGTGAGTTAAGATGAAAGAGGTGGTCATGTGGGTAGGTGAGGCCAATGTCACAGTTTCCAATCTGGCAATGTACCCCACAAGAATCATGTTAGTGTGTTGTGAGTTGTGACATTATCTTATTGATCAAAAGAGATGAGAAACAGCAGGCAACAGCCCATGTCCAGATATCTCATCCTAAATATTCAATCCTCAGTACTGGTAGTAGTAGGACTTGGTTGTGATGTGATGTTATGTGAGTGAATGAGCCTCTTTCTCTCTCCTCCTCATCTCCCAAAACAGTATGTTATGGCTCAAAATATTCCAAGTCTTCAAATGTATGTAGGCGACAAATGAAGATTCTCAGGTCGATTTGCTTATTTGATATATTTACCGATAACGGTAAATATTTGGGACAACTTATGAAAACAGACTTTATGTATAAGCATCTATACTATGTTGACAAAAAACACATATATAATACATGGGAATCCCATAATCAAATACACTTTAACTAAAATTAGAATTATATAAATAAAAGTTATAGGTGAAGTTACTTGAAGAATAACATGTGAACCCCAATAATTATACACGCTTCAACTGAAATTAGATTTATATAAGTAAAAGATGAAATCAGTTGTGGTCTGTATTGTATACTTTAGAATGTTTCCAATGATGATGAGCCGGTTAATGAATATTGTCTCAAATCTCATCTTGCTACTCAGCCATAGCGTGTGTCGGTGGTCACGTGACTAGCTTTAGAAATTTGAGATTTGTAGTCCCAAGTCCAAGTCACCGACTCACAGTAGCTGTCTCTGCTAAAGATTCACATTTCACTATTTCAGCAATTCACATTGTTGGGGATAAACACGTGAAAGGGAGAAGAAAATGAAGTGGCGGCGCAAAGTGTCAGAGGAATGATTAGGGCAATATCAATGAATAGTAAAAGCTGCGCTGAATTTCATAAAAGTAGGGTACAAATTACATGCTACTGACGTCTGTATATATATACAATAAAACAGGCCCAGACCCATAATTTCGACTAGCCCATTCGACTGGCCCATTTCGACTAGGTTTCTAACTACACCTACTATTAATACAAGCAATAGAATTACAAGGCATATCTCAATATTCCCTCCTAATTCATATTGCTGAGTGACATCATCCCAAGCATTGTTCTCAGTTCTTCGAATCTTCCCTTTTGCAATGGCTTGGTCATTGCATCAGCTACTTGAAGTTCCGAACAGCAATATTTCAGATTCAGCTTCTCATTGTTTACTTGATCACGCAGGAAGTGATATCTGGTCTCTATGTGCTTCGACCTACCATGTGCAACAGGATTCTTGGCGAGATCTATCGCTGACTTGTTGTCAATCAACAACTTCATTCATTTGACCCTGTGCACTCCAATTTCGACCAATAGCATGCTCAGCCATGATGCTTGACATGCTGCAAACGAAGCAGCCACATACTCTGCTTCACAAGAGGATAACGCAACTATACTTTGCTTCTTCGAGCACCAAGAGATGGGTGTCGATCCATGCATGAAGACATACCCACTTGTGCTCTTTCGATCACTCTTGTCTCCACTCCAGTCGGAGTCTGTGTAACCAAACACTTCAGCATCATTCTTCGACTCTGACTTGCTAGGGAATAGAATACCATAACTTTGTGTTCCCTTTATATACCTTAGTACTCTTTTCGCAGCTACTAGATGAGAGCTTTTCGGCTTCTCCATGAATCTGCTGATCATTCCGACACTAAACATAATGTCAGGTCGAGTGTTGCACAAGTACCTCAGGGAGCCCACAATCTGTTTGAAGAGGGTGGCATCTACTTCAATCCCTTCATCATCTTTCGACAGCTTACTGCTTGTGTCTGCTGGTGTCGAAACCTCCTTACAGTTAATCATGTCGAATCTTTTCAGGATATCAGCTGCATACTTCGACTGATGCAGAAATATTCTCTTCTTCGACTCTGTGAATTCCATTCCTAGGAAATATGATAGATGTCCTAGATCACTCATTTCAAACTCAGACATCATCACTTTCTTAAAGGCTTCGACTTCGACTTCATTGCTGCCAATTACTAGTAGATCATCTACATACAGGCATAACAACAACTGAGTCGAAGTTCCATTCTTCTTCACATATACTCCATGTTCATTGGTGCATCTCATAAACTTCTGAGCCAAGAGAAATCCATCAATTCTCTTGTTCCACGCTCTTGGAGCTTGCTTGAGTCCATATAGGGCTTTCTCAAGCTTAAAAACCATGTCTTCTTGACCCTTCGACTCAAAACCAGGTGGCTGACAAACATAGACTTCCTCCTCCAGAGGTCCATTCAGAAATGCTGACTTTACATCAAGTTGATGTATGGGCCAGCCTCTATGACTTGCTAATGCCACTACCAATCTTATGGTTTCGATCCTGGCTACTGGGGCAAAGACCTCATTGAAATCCAAACCAGGTTTCTGCAGGAAACCTTTGGCTACTAGCCTGGCCTTGTACTTGGCCACTTCTCCATTGGGCTTGACTTTGGTCTTGTAGACCCATTTCACGCCTATAGCTTTCTTTTGCCTTGGAAGTTCGACTAGCTTCCAAGTGCCATTCTTTTCGATTGACTTCAGCTCATCAATCATTGCTTCCTTCCACTGCTTGTGACTAAGAGCTTCTTCCAGGCTCACTGGTTCTGCTTCAGCCATTAATGCAAAGTGTGTCAGGTCTCCCTCTGCTGTAATAGCAGAATCTGGGAACGTGTCGAATCCTTCTAGTCTTACTAATCTCTGCCTTTCCCTTTGCGACCTTCTTAAATGTTCGACAGCAATGGGTTCTTCTGGCTCTTCAGTTTCGACCTCTTCATTCTGAGCATCTCGATCAGAGACTTCGTCGAAGTCCATCATTGTAGGTTTCTCACAGCCTTCTTCCCAGTTCCAATGTTTCGACTCATCTACTACGACATCTCTGCTTTTCACCATTTTCTTCTGCACAGGATCATATAGTTTGTATGCTTCTGTCGAATGATAGCCAACAAGAATCATTTGTTGTGCTCTATCATCCAGCTTGCTTCTTAGTTGCTCAGGGACATGTGTAACACCCCTTTTCTACCCGGAAAATTTTCGACAAAAATCAGAGTTTTCAATACACCCACAAGGGATGCTACACTTACACCGTTGAACATCACACGAAAATAAATAATTTTCACCATTCAAAAACAGTGCAACACCTAGCACGTCATAATATCAACCAGCAGCGGAATAAAATCATAGTTCAATTAAATAGTTATGCATCACCATAAAACTTCAAAATTAAAATAACAGAAACATCAATAAAGTCTAGTGTTCGTTCCCCCCGAGTGCTACGTATCAGAGCGACGACACCTGACTCTACTAGCGAAGGTAGACTTGCCTTCACTCACTATCACTTGCACGTTACCAACATAAGGGGTAACATTCAAACAGAAGGGATGAGATATCTAACATTATAATAGCATATATGATAGGCAATATGCCAGAGTACAACACCATATCAACCTCATCACAACAACATCAATTAATAAATCACCAATAATCATCATTAACCTCATGAACTATTATATGAGATGCAACCCACACCAACGGGCATATGCATGTGGTACCAATCATCACCAATAAAGTAGCCATTATGGGCACATCACCTATATGAGCATCACCATCATCACCTATAGCTCCAACGGCCGAAGCCAACATCACCAAAATAATGCATATGCAACATATGCGACACCATGGACAATGCACCAGACAATCAACACACAACAGACATTTAATTAGTATAACATCACCAATATCACCAAGTGGTCATAGACCCATCACCTGTCACCTTAGCCCATAAAAATAGGCACATCACCTTTTTATGTCATCACCTGTTATATCATCACCAATAATCAACAATGACACCAACGCCTATAACGATAATCATACACCGACACCCGAGGCACCAATTTACACCACGACAACATGACAAGAACTGGCGCCCAGCAGCAGGGCGCCAACAGCAGAAACAGCCACCACAGAAGCTGGCGCCCAGCAGCAGGGCGCCAACCACAGCACAGAAACTGGCGCCCAGCAACAGGGCGCCACAGCAGGCAACAACATTGCAGAAACTGGCGCCCAGCAACAGGGCGCCTAACACCATGGCAACAGAATTGGACTTGGCGCCCAGCAACAGGGCGCCTAGCAGCACATCAGCAGGAACAGACTTGGTGCCCAGCAGCAGGGCGCCTGAGACCAGAACAGCAACATCATACTTGGCGCCCAGCAACAGGGCGCCTGAGACAACAACCACAACATCAGGCTTGGCGCCCAGCAACAGGGCGCCTGAGACAGCAGAGGCAACACCAGACTTGGCGCCCAGCAACAGGGCGCCTGGCAACACAGACAACACAGCCACCTTGGCGCCCAGCAACAGGGCACCTGGCAAAATAGTGGCACAAAACGCAACATCACAGAAATTGGCGCCCAGGAGGGCGCCCAGGAGCAACACAGAGCGCAACACAGCGTCCTCGGCTCCCCTGCGCCAAGACAGAATCATCAGACACGGCGCCCATGGCGCCTAGGGGGAGACAGCAACATACGCCCAAAGAAAAACACCTAGGGACAGCAATACAATTTTATTTTTCAGCAACCAAAATTGAGACCAAGGCGCCCAGGACCAGGAACATGCCACAGCCAACAGCAACAACGCTGGCGCCCATGGCTCCCAGTCTCAGGAATTCCAGCAACAACAACAATCCTGGCGCCCATGGCGCCCAGGCACAGGACAGGGACAGCAACTAGGACAATGGCGCCCATGGCGCCCTAGGGACCAACAATTCCAGAATTTCACCATGTTAAATCACCAATTCGATTTAGTCACCAATTTAGTTCATCAATTCTTACCCACCAATGTCAATTATTATGAATTGTGAATCACAACACCAAACAATAATTATTCGAACACTTAGCATGCAATTCGTGATAACAACAATGAACACCAATTTTCTTTTTAGAGTTACAACAATCACCAACAAGCCAATCTTTCAATCAGCATAGTCATGATTCAACTATCATCAAATCAAACATAAAATCAAGCAAGAGGCATCATAGGACCTATTCCCACATAACCCCATCATAAAACCCTATTATAAGGAAGAACCCCACCCTTACCTTATAGTAGGAGAACACTAATCCTCTTGATCAAGTCACCAACAATAACCTCAGCAACACAGCTTCTTTCTTCTCCTTGAACTCGCGAAATCCTCCTCTTCTTCTCTCTTGGATGTGCGCTGAATCCTCTTCTCCTCTCCTCTCTTCTATTCGCGACTCCTCTTTCTTTTCTCTTAGGGTTTGCGCTAATGACAAGCCAAACCCTTACCCTCATGTGACTAAGCGCCTAACTCATGGATATGGATCACGGGCTTTTCTCCAGCTTAAGCCCGATCACTAACACCATCTCCTAATATCCAATTATACACCTCTTAATCAAATGCTAATATAATTGCACCAACTGAAATAAATAAATGAGTAAATGAATACCTAAATAATTAATTAAATAATTTAATTAAATATTTGGGCATTACAACATGTCTATAGCATACTGAGCCAATTATTCTGAGGTGCTTGACACTCGGCTTTCTTCCCAGCCAAGCTTCTTCAGGTGTCTTCCCAATCAATCTCTTTGTGGGGCACTTATTTAGAATATACACAGCTGTGGCTACAAGTTCTCCCCATAAACTATGAGGTAGTTTCTTCTCCTTCAACATACTTCTTACCATGTTGAGGATGGTCCTGTTTTTCCTCTCAGTAGTACCATTATGCTGAGGCGTGTAAGGTGCAGTGACTTCATGCACAATTCCTTCTTTCTCACAGAATTCGACAAATCCATGAGAATTGTACTCACCACCTCCATCACTTCTAAGGGTTTTGATTTCACATTCACTCTGCTTTTCAATCATTACCTTAAACTTCTTGAATATTTCTAGTACTTCACTCTTCCTTTTGATCAAATACACCCAGGACATTCTAGTGTATTCTTCAATGAAGGTGACAAAGTACTTATTCCCTCCTAAGGAACATACTTCGAAAGGACCACAGACATCAGAAAATATCACCTCTAGCTTCTTCTCTGCTCTGCTAGGTACTTCTGATTTAAACGAGTTTCTTGGTTGTTTCGACTTGCAACAACTCTCGCAGACTTCAACAGGTACTTTTACTGCGGGCAACCCATGAACCATCTTCTTTTCATGTAGTTGACTCAAGCTCTTGAAGTTGAGGTGGCCAAATCTCCTGTGCCATCTCCAGTGCTCCTCTTTGACAGTGGTCTGGAGACAATGTTCTTTGACTACTTGCAGCTTGATCTTGAAGGTTCTGTTACTCTGCATCGACACCTTCAAAATCATCTTCTTGGTCGAATCGAACAAGCTGAGATTGTTATCACTGATAAGCTCCAATTTAGTGCATTTTTAGAGACACTTTTGAGTCATTTTTAGAGCTATTATTATTATCTAAATAAATAAGTGACTCAAATTGCTATTTATTTTATAGGAAAGAAGATAGATAAAGAAGTTGTTTCAATGAGTTGTTTGAAGCAAAATGGGGGTGTCATTAGCAAAAGAAGCATGTGGCCCAAGTGTGCAAAAATAAAGTCCAAGTCCAATTCCAAACAAACCTAAGCGTAAACGGTAAGAAAAGAAAAGAAAAAGAGCTTTGAATTGAGGAGGATACAGTAGCCGCACAATTGCACAAATAGTTAATTTTGATAATCAAAAGGAACGAAGAAAGTGCCGCACAAAATGGAATAGAAAAAGACGGCCGTACATACGCAAGGAACAGAAGCCACGCACAGTAGCGCCGGCAAGGAGAGGAGAGAGTTTTGGGTACCCGTTCTTGACATCGTGAGAGAGCTCTGGAGCAGAAAAAGGAGACTAAATTTTCAGGATCAGAAATTTCTCTATTCCGGGTTATTTTTATCTCTGTAATTTATGACTCCTAATTTTATTTTATTGTTCTCGAACACTATGGATAGCTAAATCCTCTTCTAGGGTCTTAGGTGGATCTTGCATGTTTAGAGACCTTTTATGTTCTAATTTCTGGTTTGAATTCCTGTTTTTATTTTAATTAATATTGTCCTATTGTTTTTATCACATGATTAGGATTAGCTACCATTTGCATGTTTATAATCAATTAGTTGATCAGCGACCGTACTGCAATTAGTTGGTGGACCTATAGGATAATTGGGGCTATAATTAGGGCATGACCAAACCATAATTTAGTCTTCCAATCATTCAACATTTTTGCTCTTTATGCTTTTCCTGAATTTAAATTCTTGCATGACCAAACGAGGGTTAATTTAGGAAAAAGAATATTAACCGCGAATGACCAAACGGATTAATAGTTTTAGTAAAGGGATTGGTAATTAAGTAAAATAAGGGAATTCAGGTAGGATTAGACATAGGGGGAATCGAAGCTTGCAAGTGAAACTGTGATCCTAGGCCTCTCCTCATTTATTAAGTCTAGTATTTTAATTATTGTTATTTATTTCTTTTTTTATTTGTTCCATTACAATTCAAATATTTGCTCGTCTAAATAATAAATAATCTCGATTAGTTTGCTCTAAGTGTGTTTTTAACGCAACAAGTTTTTGGCGCCGTTGCCGGGGATTAATTTAGCAATATTAAACGAAAAAGATTTTTATTGCTTTAGACATTTTTTTTTTGCACTAGTTTTATTTTTTATTTATCTTATTGAAAAAAATACAAAAAAAAGGTTGCTAATACTTTCCCAAGAGACCGCTGCAGTTCACCTTTTTTGCAGATAAAAGTTTAAATCATGGTTAAGACAACTGGAGATTATATTAGAGAGGCAGAGGCACAAAGGAATTTGGAGAAGTCGTCTTGGTATATGCCTCAATGTCAGATCTTATTTCCTCCTCCTCCTCCTCCTTATGAGCCTTATTCAAACTATTGGGATGACTATGAGCCACCTCCCTATTCCTCCAACTGGGATAATTATGAGCCACTACATATTTATAGGCAAGAGGAGGAGATACAAGATACCAATGATATATTGGCAAAGTTTATGCAACAAACAAATGAAAACTTTGGAATCCTGAAGGGTCAAATCTCAAGTCTCATTGCTTTGTTATCTCAAGAGGCCCAAGAAACTCCTTCACAAACTAAGTCTACCCAAAATGAAGAAGCTGAGCAATACAAAGAAAGTATTCCTTCGAGAGATGAATCTCTCTCTACGGAATATAATCTGGAGGAAGAAGCTCTCAAGAAAGATGAGGAGACTCCTACTAAAGGGGGTCAAATCAAAATAGTAGCTCCTACGGAAGGGAGCATTTATGAGGACAGTGAGAAAGATCCCATGGTTCTGGATTTGGAGAAAGAGGAGAAAGCGCCCATTTTTGGGCAAATTATTTTAACCATTGGTGATGCTGTAATTGAGGTTCACCGGGGAAAGGTAACTTTAAGGAGTGGTAAAGAAGATGATGTTATTAAAGCTTTAAATTCCAACAAAATTTTCTCTTCTTTAACTTCTCCTTATTTGTATGATGTGGTTGAAACTAACATTTTTAGTGAATTAAAGATGCAGGACATTTTGGAAAAAAGTCTTATTTTGCAGGATCCTAGCATAATGGTGGATGGAGATAAAATAAAAAATTCACCATCCTTTGAAGTTCATCCACCACGTGGAAAAAGAAAGAACAATGTGAACCACATGGTTAGAAAGTTAAGAAGGTGTACTGCGTTAGATGTAAAATTTGCTCTTGGAGAGCCCCCAGATTGAGCACCAACTATCGTCAGGCTCATGACGTTAACCAAGCGCTTCGCGGGAGGCAACCTGTGTTTTATTTTCAGTTATTTTCATTTTCTTTTTGTTTTGTTTTGTTTTTAGGAATAAGCTCAGACTACAAGCTCTCTCAGGGAAGTCACTCTTACTCTCTCATTTATTTATTGTTGTGCCAATTTGATATTTTGCATTGAGGACCATGTTTTATGCTAGTGTGGGGGAGGAGAGTTTAACTTTGTCAATTCATCTCTATTAATGCATATACCCACTACATATGTTGATAGCATTTTTTCTGGCTAGTTTTGGATATAGAAACTGAAAAAAAATAGAGATTTTGCCTTTAGGGGATCCCATAATCAATTTACTTGACAGACTTGTGCTTAATTGTAACTGTGAGGATGTCCTTAGGAAGCTGATAATTAGCATTTGTTTCTGTTGAGTACTTTTTGTGAACTAACTTCTAAAGGTGAGATTTGAGCTTTCATAAGGGGATTGATACTAAATCATAAATTTTTACCCCTTTTCTTTCTATGAGTATGTTTCCCAAATTGCTACATTCTAGAATTTGTCTTTTGACCATTTCAAGGCGAAAATTGATTTGCATCATGTAAAAAGATTTGGGGAATTTAGGTATTTTTCTGGCCTTTGAAGTTGTTTGTTGAATTTATCCCTTAGTTGGCCCATTTGAGCTTACTTGTTATATTTTTTTTCTTTGGTACCCAGATATAATTTTTCTTTCTTTTTGTTTGTGGTAACCATTTGGAATTAAATGTGGAGCAACTATTGAAAATTACAATTTCGTCCTATATTTTTAGTTGTCTATATTGTAGGACTGAAATTTTGTCCTATACTTTAGTTGTCTATCTTGTCAGAAAAAAAAAGTGAATCACGTGCTTACAAGAACATTCTCCTACAAGGAATCAAAATATGAGTTTTCATGTACTTACCTTTCCCTCCAAAAAAAAATGATGAGAAAAAAAAAAAAGGAAAGAAAGAAGGAGAAAAAGGCACATCAAAAGAATGAAAGAGCCAAAGGGCAAATCCAAAAAAAAAAACAAAAGAGTCTACTCAAGAGAAAAAGCAAATCAAAAAGAGTCGACTTAATAGAAAAAAGAAGAGCGAAGAATGAAACTGAAATTAACTTGGAGTTTGGACAAAATTTGTAAAATAAATAGGAGCTCCATATTTGGTTTCAAATGTTACTATTTGTTTATTGTTTTTAGCCCTTTGATTATCCCTTGCTTCTTATTTCCTACCCTGCATGAATTCACTCTGGCCCCATTACAACCCATGAAACCCCATCTTTTGCATGCATGTGAACTATTTAGTGGAGATTTGGTCAAATTACAAACATACGGTAATGTGTATTTTGTTGAAACTTGAGTGTATATTTTCATTAGTCCCTAAACACTTAGAGAGATTGTGAGCGAGTGCCTTTGTTCACAGAAATGTGTTCTTCAGGGACATGAGCCTCTAATTGGGCAACCTTTTGACACCTCATTTGTGCTATACTGTCTATTGTCTGTCATTGTGCTTTTAATTTTGGATCCCTTATTTGGCTGTCTCTGTTACTTTTTTGAAAAATTCATTGAGCGAGAAAATTTGCTTGAGGACAAGCAAAGGTTAAGTGTGGGGGAGTTGATAAGCTCCAATTTAGTGCATTTTTAGAGACACATTTGAGTCATTTTTAGAGCTATTATTATTATCTAAATAAATAAGTGACTCAAATTGCTATTTATTTTATAGGAAAGAAGATAGATAAAGAAGTTGTTTCAATAAGTTGTTTGAAGCAAAATGGGGGTGTCATTAGCAAAAGAAGCATGTGGCCCAAGTGTGGAAAAATAAAGTCCAAGTCCAATTCCAAACAAACCTAAGCGTAAACAGTAAGAAAAGAAAAGAAAAAGAGCTTTGAATTGAGGAGGATACAGTAGCCGCACAATTGCACAAATAGTTAATTTTGAGTTCGGATCATCTACATGTTGTAGAGGGTGCAGCGAGTTGCTGCACCGTCCGATCTAGAGAGAGAACAGTGCAACAATTGTTCTCTCTCTAGATCGGACGGTGCAGCAACTCGCTGCACCCTCTACAGCATGTAGAGGATCCGATCTCGTTAATTTTGATAATCAAAAGGAACGAAGAAAGTGCCGCACAGAATGGAATAGAAAAAGACGGCCGTACATACGCAAGGAACAGAAGCCATGCACAGTAGCGCCGGCAAGGAGAGGAGAGAGTTTTGGGTACCCGTTCTTGACACCGTGAGAGAGCTCTGGAGCAGAAAAAGGAGACTAAATTTTCAGGATCAGAAATTTCTCTATTCCGGGTTATTTTTATCTCTGTAATTTATGACTCCTAATTTTATTTTATTGTTCTCGAACACTATGGATAGCTAAATCCTCTTCTAGGGTCTTAGGTGGATCTTGCATGTTTAGAGACCTTTTTATGTTCTAATTTCTGGTTTGAATTCCTGTTTTTATTTTAATTAATATTGTCCTATTGTTTTTATCACATGATTAGGATTAGCTACTCTTTGCATGTTTATAATCAATTAGTTGATCAGCGACCGTACTGCAATTAGTTGGTGGACCTATAGGATAATTGGGGCTATAATTAGGGCATGACCAAACCATAATTTAGTCTTCCAATCATTCAACATTTTTGCTCTTTATGCTTTTCCTGAATTTAAATTCTTGCATGACCAAACGAGGGTTAATTTAGGAAAAAGAATATTAATCGCGAATGACCAAACGGATTAATAGTTTTAGTAAAGGGATTGGTAATTAAGTAAAATAAGGGAATTCAGGTAGGATTAGACATAGGGGGAATCGAAACTTGCAAGTGAAACCGTGATCCTAGGCCTCTCCTCATTTATTAAGTCTAGTATTTTAATTATTGTTATTTATTTCTTTTTTTATTTGTTCCATTACAATTCAAATATTTGCTCGTCTAAATAATAAATAATCTCGATTAGTTTGGTACTTGCTAATTAATCCCTGTGGACACGATAATCTTTTATACTACTACTGCGGTAGAGTACACTTGCTCTAAGTGTGTTTTTAACGCAACAATCACCCATTTCGACGGTGATGTTTTTCTCAATCATCTGCCCAATACTTAGCAGATTGCTCCTCATATCTGGTACATAAAATACCTCTTGAATGTAGCACCATTTTCCATCTTTCGACAGGAACTTTATGGTACCTACTCCTCCAGCAGTAACTCTACTGTTATCTGCAAACCTTATCCTTTTGCTTATCTGCTCCAGTTCAACAAACCACTCCTTGTGACAGCACATGTGGTTTGAGCATCCTGTGTCGAGATACCATTCGACAGGACTTCTCTTCAGTCGAATTTGTATCAGCCTTCAATAACAGTAATTCTGGGTCAGTAGCTGTCATGAATGACAATTCTTCATCATCATCACTGGCAATGTTGGAGGCATCACCAGTGTTTCCACTGCCCTGCCACACACACATTGCACAAGTATTTTGAGCATCGCAAGTGAATCCACTTATACAAGTGTTCCCACTATTTTGCTCGCTACTTTCAGCAATTCCTTCATTGAGTCGAATCTCATCTTCGACAGCCATCAGCATTAACTCCTCTGAGTCAGAGTCTGAGTCACCATCATTAGCAAACTTGGCTTCTGCATCTTTATCCCTAGGAACTTTCTTGTTTTGACACTTGTTCCTATAATGCCCAAATTGCTGACAGTTGTAACACTGAACTTTCGACAGGTCTCCCTTCTTCTTGTCGAAAGATCCTTGTTCTTTCTTCTTACTGCTTGATCCCTTTTCTCTACCCTTCTCCTTGTTGCCTGCCTTCCAATTTCTCTTAGAGGAGTATGAAAGCAAGGCTTGTTCAGTTTCTTTCTCTGAACTTCTCTGCCTTATTCTCAATTCATGCGCCTCTAAGGAACCCTGAAGTTCATCTAACTTCAACGTATCTAGGTCCTTGGATTCTTCGATAGCAGTGACAACATAGTCGAATTCCAGGGTTAAGGATCTGAGCACCTTTTCGACTTTATTTACTTCAGTCACAGTTTCACCATTACCTTTCATTTGATTAGTTAATGCTAGTAACCTCGTAATGAATTCTCCAATCGATTCTCCATCTGTCATCTTCAAGGCCTCGTACTGTTTCCTAAGCGACTGAAGGCGTATCTTCTTCAGTCTATCTGCTCCTCCATTCGAGTTCTTGAGGATTCCCAAGCTGCCTTTGCTGAATCACTGTCGATGATCAGGTTCAGGACATTGGAATCAACACATTGGTGAATCAAAAACAGCCCTTTTCCATCTTTCTTCCTCAGCGAATGGTGGTTGTTCCTCACCGCTTCAGTGGCGTTTGCTGCCAAGGGTGGAACACCATCATTCACGACATCAAGTACATCTTGATATCGAAACAGCACCTTCATCTGCGCACGCCATCGTTCATAATCCTTTCCGTCGAAGATTGGGAGGTTCCCTAGAATACCTCCACCAGAGTTGTCTCGCGCTGCCATGGATCTTGATAGATTTTGTAAGGATCTAACAAGCTCTTGATACTAGTTTGTTGGGGATAAACACGTGAAAGGGAGAAGAAAAGGAAGTGGCGGCGTAAAGTGTCAGAGGAATGATTAGGGCAATATCAATGAATAGTAAAAACTGCACTGAATTTCATAAAAGTAGGGTACAAATTACATGCTACTGACGTCTGTATATATATATACAATAAAACAGGCCCAGGCCCATAATTTCGACTAGCCCATTTCGATTAGCCCATTTCGACTAGGTTTCTAACTACACCTACTATTAATACAAGCAATAGAATTACAAGGCATATCTCAATACACATTTCAGTTTTCATGTGCGTATGTGTTTGAGAAGAAGCATGTCGATGGTGTTTATCTAATGTTGTTGATGTATTTTGATGCAGATGAATTTGATTGGGAGGGATGTTTGATTTCGTGTTTGAACAGAAACCTCGAGTCTTTGCGGTGCAGAAATGCACAAGATAACAAGAATCGTTCAATTTGGTGCTCTATAACAAAATCACCAATGATGAGATTGAAGGTTTTTTGAACTTCAAATTCAAGATTTCGGTTCCAGAAATGATTTTGCGCATAAGCACTTTTCTGAGCTTAATTTTGGTCTTGCGAAATTTTATTCAAGTTAGAGTCCAGTTTCATTCAATTTGGTCGCGTATTGCATGAGTTATTCAAGAAACAAGAAATCGAAGTGTTCTTGAGCACATTCACGGTGTTCTTCATTTTTCTGTATTTTTTTTAAGGACCAAACCGAAACAAAAATGAAAGATAAAGGACTAAAGTGAGGAAAAAAAGATAAATGACCAAACTGACACAAATGAAAGATAAATAACCAAAACAATAAAAAAAATGACCAAAATGAAACTTACGTCGTGTTTGTTTCAACAAAAAGTGAGAGGAGTGGTTGAGGAAGGAAAGATTGCATAGATTTCAATGTCTTTCCACGGTTTGGATCACTCCAAAAAGGTGAAGGAATGATAATATTTAGGTGGGTCCCATGCCTAATTTCTTTTTTTTTTTGACCAAAATCCTAAACCCTAAACTTATGCCTGATTTCTTTCTCTCCAATATTGGAAGGAAAGGTAATAAATGGACATATTTTAATGAAAAAGACAAAAAGCCACACAACTCAAACCACTTTCTCTAGTGCTATATATTATTTTTAAAATAATAAAATAAACAAAGACAATTGATGCGGAACAGTTATAAACATTTTTATATATAAATATTTTTTACGTTTATATATTACGTACAAGAAATTAAGTATTTCACTTATATTTTTTATACTAAATTATTTATATAAATTGTATTTGTATATGTACACAACTTATTTTTATATAAGGGTATTATTGTAAATTAAAACGTATACTTCTTTTTTTCCACCCACTTTCTCTACTCTACTTTCTCTCAAAACAAAACAACTAAAATAATCCTCTCACTTTCTACTATCTTTCTTTCCTTCCACTTTCTTTCGTCTCAGTTTCCTTTCCAAACCAAACATAGCCTTAAGTCAAAGATAAAGAACCAAAAGTGCAATTTAGTCTAACTTATAAGTTATTGTAAGGTGTGTTATTTAGTAAAACCGGTAAACTTGTTTGTGGAGGGTTTACTAAGATTGTAAATCACACTATTTGCTTTATTGTTTCGGATAAATCCGAGTAGGAGACCCTTCACTTGTTTGAGTTTATGTAACATATGGTTACCTTCCGCTTAGCATGTTATGTAACTCTGTAGCAGTCGGATGCACTCAAGTTAAAGTTACATTGTTATGGTCAATGTTATTAAAATCGACCCGATGATCTACCCCGCCAGGTCATTGGGTCAATGGTCGGATCGATGGGTCACTAGTTGACCCGCATGCCCAAAAGAATATATTTAATCTTAATCTTATTTTTGATTTTATAGTCTAAGATAGACATTTAGACATAAGTTTTAAAAATATATTTTAATATAACATATTAAGAATTACAAATATATTTTTTTAAATTTTATTAAATAATTTTGTGTCAACATTTATTTTGTTTTAAAATATATTTTTTAAGGTTTTTGTGTCAAATTTATATTTAAATTGCATTAACTCATCAAATAATAGATGTATTACAATAAACATAGTGCCCGTCCCCAAGCCCGCGTTTGAAAAAAGTGCCCGTCCCCGAGCCCTAGCCCACGTGGGCACTAAAGTTGGTGCCCATCCCCGAGCCCTATGGGCACCTAAGTGCCCATGGGTACCCGCTACCCGCACTTTAACGATGTAAAGGCAACAAAATAAGAGCTAAAAGTCGTTCAAATAAACTCAAAATATTACAAACCAAAGTGTTTTGTCAAACAAAATATCCAAAATATGAGTTGAAGATCCAAACTTAAAAACAAATACATATTACAATAAACATTAAAAACAATAAAATCATAAACTTGTAATTCATGAGCCGGCATTCTCCATATCCTGAGAAAACAAAATACTTTACATTAGTTATACATTAAAAAGTTGTTAAGTCATAATGATAAATTGTCACTAATTTTTTTTTAGTTTACCTCGTCATCGGAATCAGAATCTTCAAAAGATTGCAAAAGCTTGTCTTTCACATGCAAATATTGCTTTGGTCCAATTATTCCAATAGAAACTACAACAATTAAAATCATAAAATTAATAATTAGAATAAAAAAAAATTTCATTGAACAAATAGATGAAAATAACATCAAATTACCTTTCTTTTCATGCTTCATCCAACTTTGTGCACACATGAGCGCCTCCAAAGTATCCTCATGAAGCCTAGAACGATGACGGCTCAACAACCTACCACCTGTGCTAAAAGCAGATTCAGAAGCAACAGTTGAAATGGGAATAGCCAAAATATCCTTAGCAATTTTCTGCAATGTGGGATACTTAATCCCATTTGTTTTCCACCAACCAAGTATATCAAATGTTCCACTCCTAGGCAATACCTTCTCTTCCAAGTAGACATCTAACTCAGACTTTGACTGTATATCACTGGTATCATTCACAAATGAGTCATAACCACTAAGATAATTGTTACTAGGAGGATTCTCTAAACTTGGCTCATTGACATTGGACTTCTCAGTTGAACCTTCAACTATCCCAATGATTTTACCTTGATAATCTTCAAACAATGAGAAGCATAATTTCTTGATGTTGTTAACTTCAACGGAAGCTGCACTTCCATAAAGCAAAGGAAAGAAGTACTCTATTAACCTCATTTTATATTGTGGATCCAGAACAGTGGCAATTCCCATAATTCCATGGATAGTAGACCAATATTTGTCAAATTTAGCAATCATTTTTGAAGCCATATTTTTAATAGCTTCAACTGAGCAAGTCCCCCCTGCTTCAAAGACAACTTTATTTCACAAACTAAAGGGAAAAATATGTTTGTTGTGGGATATTGTGTACCGGAAAACATCTCAGTTACACGATTAAAGACTTCCAGCCTATTACAAAGTTCTTTGGCAATTACCCACTCAGCTGCTGATGGCAAAGATGTATACAAATTCTCTCTTGTTTTCAAACGAATAAAAACATCTTTATACAACAATGCAACAACAAGCATGTGATATGTTGAATTCCATCTTGTTTTGCAATCAAGAATGAGCTTCTTTGTGATTGAAACTTTTATTTGACGTGCAGCTTCCCTAAAACTTTGTTCTCTCTTAGGAGTGGCTGTCCAAAAACCAACACTATTCCTAACCTTCTCTATGCCATCTCCAAGAACACTTAACCCATCTTGAGCAATTAAATTTAAAATATGGGCACAACATCTCATGTGAAACAATTGACCATCAAGCATAAGAGTAGTGTAATCAAGCTTGTTTAACAACATACCAACAACACGGTCATTAGTACTACAATTGTCCAAAGTGATGGTTGACAACTTTCTATCAATATTCCAGTCTATCATGCACTCAACTAACTTGTCTGAAATAACTTCAGAAGTATGTGGACATTCTACATACATAAACCTAATATGAAATATAGTTTATCAGATATTAATACAATGCAAAATGAATTATGCAAAATAAAGTAAACATATCTCATATAAATATCATACCTTAGTATGCGACTTTGCATAGCCCAACCATCATCAACGTAGTGAGCTGTAATAGTCATATAACCTTTCTTTTGATTGCTAGCTGTCCACATATCTGATGTTAAAGCAATCTTACTCCCAATCTTGTCTAACAATCCCATAGTCTTCATCTTCTCATTTTCATAGATTTTGATAATATCACTTTTAACTGTGTTTCGACATGGAACCTTGAACAAAGGTTGAAGACCTTCTGAATATACGTTGAACCCCAAGTGATCAACTATGGAAAGTGGATACTCATGGAGAATTATCATATTAGCAAGGTCTTTTCTTGATTTCTCTGGATCAAAATGATAGTTACTCAAATAAGTAGATGACCCATCTGCCTTCTTTTGTTCTCTCAACAAGATTGATTGTCTTATATCCTTAAATGGTCTTCTGTTACAAGAAAAATAATGTCTACGCAAATGATTAGTTCCATCAGATCTTTTACCCACTAAAAGTTTGTTGCAGTAGTTACATACAGCTTTTTCTTCCCCCTTGATTGTTTTTCTCTGGAAGTGGTTCCAAACAATTGACACCCTTTTTCTCTTACCATTAATGGTCAACTCATCATCATCAGCATCAAGGTCAATTGGAGGAGTAAGATTTTCATCTTCTTCTAATGGGGATTCAATGGGGGAAGAATTAGGAGTACTGCCTACAATATCAGTAGAAGATTGTGTGGGAGAAAAGCTAACTTCACATTCCTTTGAGGGAATCTTTCCAGTTGAATTTTCCATCTAGAATTTCTGCAATTTAATAAGAAGCATATATATTGTCATACTTAACCAAATAAAAAGTAGTCGAGAATGAGAAATGTGTGAACTCCAACATAAGTGTAATAATAAACAAAGAAATGTATACCAGGCTGTTTGCAAGCAGAGTTGCTATGAAGCTGTGAAGTAGAGCTGTAGAGGGTACGTACTAGAAGGAAGATGCACTCAAGGTTTACAAACTTATAGGCTATAGCTCCAAGAGGAAGGCAAGAGGTTACGAAGGCAAGAGGTCGAGGGGTTCTTGAAAGGAAAGAAATAAATGAGTTTATGATTTTCAATATCTAGGGACTAGGGAAGGCAAGAGGTCGAGGGGCCTTGAAAATGAAGGGAATGAAATAAATGATTTTATGATTTTAGATCTAGGGACTAGGTTCGGAAGTTACTATATAAGAGAAGTAAAAATTATATATAGATATATATGCGGGCTGCGGGGCGAGCTGCGGGGCACTAGGGTGCCCGTACCCGCGCCCATCCCCTGTGGAAAACTGCAGGTAAATGCCCAAGCCCGCGCCCAGGCCCAATGGGCGGGCTTTTTTGCTGCCCATTGCGGGTTTTTTTTTGCGGGTGCCCATTGGGCTTGGGTCCAATTGCCATCTAGCCATCCCTAGATGTATACATTGCAACCAGGATTTCATATCAAAAGGTGGCATTGGCCAAGTGGTATTCACGCTACTGCGGGTTCGAGGCTACATTTTTTTAATATAAAGAACAGTTGTACCGCGTGCATACACGGTCTGATAGGTGACTCGAATTGGGTTTAGCACCGAATCCCAGTCGAATCGGCTGGGTCGAATAACACTGGTTATGGTACTCAGGCAAGTTTATTATTTTTTTAAAATTTTATGTATGTTGACATCTTATCTGTTTATTCTAGGTACATTCGTCATTTGATCTATTTATATTTTTTTTTATAAAATTAATACATTTTTAAACAGTCTCTCAAAACATGGGAATCCATTCCCATGAAGATTGATATATATGATGCAATGAACATAGACTTTAGTTATAACCTAGACATTATAACCATACCCCCTTTACTAATAGAAAACGCTTTAGTTAAAAGTAGACGATGGAAAATGAATCGATTAAAAATTTAGGATGCTAAATTGCTAATCATTTTGTTTACCGAACCAAACTTTGAGAAATGGATGTACCACATTTTCATTTTCACTCTCTCTATCAAGTAAAATAGGGATTTCGATTGAGTGACTTTACCAATTCATATCTTTGGTAAACTTAGGCTGTTTTTGAAAAGAGAAAGATGAGAGAAAAAATTGAGTTAAGATAAAATAGACACAAAATGACATAAAGGTATGGTGTCTTTCACGCTTTAAAGGCACTGAATCATTTTCCGTAATCATTAGTGACACTTTAATCAATGAATATTTCCCGTAAACCTCAAAGTTGTACATGTTGAGTTCTTCACAGCCTTTTGTCAACAAAATAAAGTTCTTCAATCTAGGAGCAAAAACAAGTTCAAGATAATTAAAAATCATGTATATGGAGTTCTCATTTACAACAATCATTTGAAATTTGGAATTTCACTAAACTAATTTCATTGTAGAACAGAGTGGACAAAGACCGTATCCCGTTATTTGCATTTAACTCTCCTAAAACAGAGCATACTCAGTGGATCAGCTCGCCTGAACCGAACCTGTAAGGAAAAAAAATCATCACTTCACAAGCTTTACCCAACGGGAAGAAATTAATATCCAGTTAGCCTTCAATAATGTTCTAATTGATTTTGCATTAAAATATCACTTTCTATTATCTGCATGTTCATTTACAGCTTCTCACTGCTCATTGCATTGGCAATTACAAAGTATGCCTTTATCTAAAATTATGACTTCATGAAGCTAAGTAACAATGTTGTCAAAAAATAAAGCTAAGGAACAATACAAACCAAATTGTTAAGCACTAACATCCAATGTACACTTAAACAATTACACTTAAGTAGCCCCTGTTTTTAATGGTTTAATTATTTTGGAATCCAAATTTAAATTAGCCCCTGTTGTTTGAAAATCCTTATAATTATAGAATTGTTTTTAATTTGTTCACCGACTAATACCAACTGTTAGGCATCCATTGATTTAGTGCTGAGGTAGCAAATGGGGAGCTGATGTGGCAAAGATTTCGTGTGTGCATATCATAAAGTGACCAAATCAACCCATATTACGCCACAAACACTATCAAGTGATTAGGTTTCCAATTGCAAAATAGGGAAACGGGTTAATTTGGCATCTTTCTGATCTATGCAAGCAAAACCACACACCTACAACATCAGCATTAAATTAGCAGATGCCGGACATGCAGTAATAATTGGGAGCCAATCAGAAACAATTCCTTCACTAACATATCATATTGTGCAGTACTTACTCTTCCTTAAATTTGTGCCACTTCTCTATACGTCCATACCAGTTCCACTGGAAACATAGAGCTACAATACGTATTATTCCAGCAGTAACAACCTCAGCAAATGCCATTAAGAATGACCTCTGAGGGGATAAACCTGAAGTTGCTAGAGATAGTGCAATTCCCTCCATATTGCAAGAAATGATAAAACTACCACGTCTTATGCCGTCAAAAGCTTTCTTAGCAACTTCTTCGGGTTTCATAAAGCCAGAAGAGGAGGCAATGATTTTGGTGAGCTCTGGTTTTCTCTTATTTTCTGCACAAAATAACCTTTCAGTTTGTACTTCCATCTGGATAACAGGATACATAAATTTCCCAAGAGATTATGCAAAATTGTACTTTACATGATAAAAACACAAATTTTCTAATTATGACTAAGAGGACGGTATATCTTAATCACCAATAAACAAAATCATCTGGCAAATGATGCAGAATTTGTTTCATAAACTAAACAATTTCAAAGAAGCTATGGATTTAAGCACTTCAATTGCAGTCTGTTTCCACATCCATATTGGGATTGAACTAAACTAATGAGTTGTTTAGCAAAGGCTAGTTACCTCATTTTCAATGCAAATTGAACCTAGATCAATTACCAAAAGTAATATGTGTGAAGAAATAAGCTCCAAGATCCAATTCAATACCTTCTACAAGTCCGGGAGTATCCGTGTCTGGAGGAAATATCAGAGAGACATGAATATTATCTGCTATAACCTCTTGTTGCAATGCTTCTGCTAAACCACGAAGGCCAAATTTACTGGCTGAATAAGCTACATAACCATAAATCCCCACCTAGATATAAACATAAATTCCATGTTAAAAAGAAAATAAAAAACCATGCCATTTGATCATCTGTCGATCAATCATAGAGTTATAAATTTTTTAAGCATTATTCTGTGAATACTTAACCAATAACCACAGTAAGAAAAAAATTAATGCAAATAATGTTTTATTTGTGTAAAGTGTTGAATTGATACGCTAATAATAATTTTTTTTTACAACAGATACGCTAATAATAATAATAATAATAATAATAATAATAATAATAATAATAATAATAATAATAATAATAATAATAATAATAATAATCAGCAGCCTGCTCATGTAACAACTCTAGTAACACAGCTTATAGGCTAACCATTAAGATGATATGTTTGGAAGTTGGAATGCAAAGGAAGTTTAGGGAAGACCTCAAAAGAAAACTAGAAGGGAAGGAAAGGAAGAGAATTTTATTCCCTTGAATGAGGATTTTGGAGGATCATATGAAAATCCCTGATTTTGGATTTTCATCCCCTTTCACAACAATGAAGTGGAGATTTGAAACAACAATGCTGACAACACCCTCTTTCCAACACGTTCTCTAATATTATTATTAGATAAAACTGATGCAGGTCTCTCACCCAACCACGTGGATCTCATTACAACTGTTTGCGAGAGGATTTGAACTATGTCCCTTGAGGTTGCTAAGTCAAGCTCTTACCACTGAGTTGACACCCCATGCCAGGCCATAATTGATTAACCAGAAACATATTATATGTACACATCAAAAATAATAAACATATAGCATTTGAGGGTTTAGTAGATAAACAAATGTGTTGATGGTCATTGACATAAAACAAGCAACAAAGTCGAAGCAACATTGTATTTGTACCCAAGTAACTGGAGATTTGAAACAAGAATGGTATTGTTGGCAACACCCTGTTTCCAACGTGTTCTCTAATATTGGATATGCAAGTCTCTCAGCAAACCATCTTAATCTCATTCCAAAACATGAAACCAATTTCAAAATGACGGTCCTACTTGAATTTCACCAAATAATAAACTGCGTGTTAAAATGGTTCCAAAACAGCAGTGTACATCCACAACCACAATTGCAGCTGAAATGCTGTAAAGCATTTTAATGCAATTCTTTGCAATTTCAATAATTGCAATTCTCACCTGAATGCCAATATGAAAGCATTGAGTATTCTAATTTCTAATAAAAAGCTTTAAAAGTCCATGAAACAATGGTATGACATAATTAAAATATATTAACTTGAGAATCAATATGACAAACACAAGACAGGCATCAACAACATAAACTAGTTACTACTAGTAATACATAATTTATTAGCACAGCCATAGAGAATCCAATTACCTGACCAGCCTGTGAGGAGACAAGAGCAATGGAAGCGGGAAGAGGATCCGGCCTTGTCTTCATTGCAGGCAAAGCAGCCTTGATCATATTCAAGCAACCCATCAAATTAACGTCCATGGTAAACTGCACCTCACTCAATTCCATTTTCTCAAACTCCAGTGCATAGAACACCCCATGGTTCAGTAACAGAATGTCGATCGGCCCCGCCTCATCAACCGCCTTCTTAACCGCCTCGTAATCCCGCACGTCCGCGGCAAACACCGCCACATCGACCCCTGTGGTAAGCTTGATGGCGGTCTTGGCCTCTTCCAGCTTCTTCAAGGATCGCGCCATGATGGAAACGCGTGCGCCCTCGGAGGCGGCACGGCGAGCGAGGGCGAGGCCGATGCCGCTGGATCCGCCGGTGATGAAGACGTGGCGGTTGTTTATTGGGATCTTGACTGGACGAGGACGAACGAGGAAGTAGAGGAAGGGGAGAAGAATGAGGGGAAGGAGGACGAAGAAGGAGAAGAACACGTCCGCCATTTTGGTTCGAAATCGATCGAAATGTTGTTTCTACAATGATAAAAAGTGTGATGTGAAAGGTCAAAAACAACAATTATATTTCTGTGCCATTCTTCTAAGTTCCGTTATCAATAATGTTATTCGGCCTAAAAGTTAGACAAATGTAGCCAGCATAGACAATAATGTTCTTTTCTTTTTTCGAGTCTGCCCACGGTTTTTTTTTTAATAAAAAAATACTCCTTTGTTTCAATTCAAGTAAAAGATGACACGAGATCACATGTGCAGACTGCAGACTCCGAAAAAGAAAAGAATTTACATGATTGAAAAGTTAAATTATTTTTTAGAATTATTAAAAGAATATTGGTGAGAAGAGGCCTTCAATGGTGTGCTGGTGATGGAAAGAAAATTAAGGTTTGGGCGATCCATGGCCGAGAGAAGGTGATAACCCCTTTATACAATCACCTCCACATAATAATCCTCAAAAAACATGTGTGTTGCAGATCTCATAGATGTTGACCAAAGTTCATGGAATTCTACTCTAATTGAAGCCATGTTCTCTGCCAGAGATGCCAAAGCTATCTTGAAAGTTCCTCTCATGCATTTGAACCACCAAGATAGACCAATATGGAGATTTAATGTTGATGGAAGCAATTCAGTACGCACGGCCTACAAAGTGTTAATGGAAGAGGTAATTGAAAGCTCTCATCTGTGGAGTGAAGGTGATTGCACATGTCATGGGGTATCAAAGTTCCAAGTAAATGCAAGCTTTTAGCATGGAGAGCTATGAGAGATTGCCTTCCCACTAGACAACAATTGTTGGAAGTTTTGAGTTACTGCACTCACTCACACGCACACAAGAGAGAGAGAGTAACAGGATTCAGTTACACAAAAAAACTGAATATGCACAGTGTATTCTTCACGCATCACTGTGAATGTTACTTATATACTCAGTCCATGACATCATGCTGAGTCAGCAACTAATAGAAAACATACAATCAAATCAAAGTGAAACTTCGACACAAACAAACTATCTTTCGACAGCTCAGTTCTGAAAGTCGAACTAGCTTACTTGTCGAACCTAGCTTAGTCGAACTAGCCTAATTTAACATAGTCGAACTAGACAGTCGAACTAGCTTACTTATTTAACAACAATTACAGTTGAAGCATGTTCCATGTGACACAATCTGCCCACATTGTACACAAGCTGTAGAAGACAACTTTCATGTGTTTTTTGGTTGCCCACAAGCACTAGCTTCTTGGAATGAGTCACAACTATTACAATCGGTTCGGTCATGCACTGATGAACAGGTATGCTTCAAGGAAAACATGTTCAAGCTGCTCACATCTCTTGATACAGAAGGAAAACAGCGTTGCATCATGTGCCTTTGGACTATTTGGCGACGTAGAAATGACAAGGTATGGGACAATTCTACAATCCTTCCTCGGTTAGCAATTCAACTCAGCTTGGATTATCTACCAAACTGGTCTAAGTGTCGAGAGAGCTTCAACCACCATAATAGTGAGTACGACATTCAAGGGCAGCAAGTTTTGGATCACACTTGGATACCACCAATCACAGGTTCAGCTAAGTGCAACATATATGCAACACTTTTTAATGAGGAAGGAAAGTTTGGAGGTGGATTTTGCATTAGAAATGACAGTAGAGGCTTTATCAAAGCAAGGACCATGCTCTTCAATGGAATTCCCTCTCCTAGAGAAGCTTAAGCTTTTTGTTTGTTACAAGGAATTCGTTGGCTCAAGAATGAGGGGTACTCACATATCTTTATTGAACTAGATTGTAAACAAGTAGTGGATGCTATAGATAATCTGTCAAAGCCTCACATTGATTTTGGCATGATTATATCCAGCTGTATTGAGGAACTCTCCACACAACCAAACTTTAGGATAAGTTTCATCCCAAGGCAAGCAAATCAAGTGGCCCATTGTTTGGCAAGGGCCTCAAGGTCATATGCTAGCTCTAAAGATTTTCATTATATCCCCCATTGTATTATGTTACATTATATGAATGAAATGAGATGATCTATCTTTCCTAAAAAAAAGAATTATTAAAAGAAAAAATCACGCAAAAACGAAAATAGTGTCGTAGCATTTTACGCAGGCTCTCTCTCTCCCAGAGTCTCTCTTCCGCCCCTCGACCTCTACTCTCACCCCTGACCTCCGTATTTCCGCCGCCATCCTCCGCCGTAAATACCACTTTGAAAAACACGCTTCTTCTTTTGTCACGTTGTTCCAGCGAAAAAGAAAGACGCTTCTTTTGAAAGTCATAAGATGAATTCCATCAGGATCAAGAATGACATGAGCAATGAAGAATATGGTGAGTTCAAAGAAGACCACTTGTTTCATATATAAAGAAGATCAGTTTTTCAAAGTAGTCAAGACCGTTGACCAAGATTGCTAAGCAATTCACCAATATTTTTAACACAATAACCAACCCACGGTAGTCCAAAAGCATTGGGAATATGACTGTGTATTCACATGGGACACCAAATAAGGGCATTCTGAACCCTGATATATTAGAAATTAGCATAGGGTTTAGCTCATGTCCTTTCATTTGAGTAGCCAATACCTTTGACCAAGATTGCTAAGCAATTCACCAATATTTTTAACACAATAACCAACCCACGTTAGTCCAAAAGCATTAGAGAATATGACTCTGTCTTCACATGGGACACAAAATAAGAGCATTCTGAACCCTGATATATCAGAAATTCGTATAGGGTTCAGCTTATATCCTTTCATTTGAGTAGCAAGACCTTTGACCAAGATTGCTAAGCAATTCACCAATATTTTTAACACAATAACCAACCCACGTTAGTCCAAACACTACGAAAAATTGCCCATTAGCGAGGGATTTTTCCCTCGCTAAATGCCCCAAATCCGTCGCTAATTCCCATTACCGAGGGAATTAGCGACGGAATCAGTCCCTCGCTAAACTGCTCCTCGCTAGTGGTAATTAGCGAGGGAATTTGAATCCCTCGCTAATTAGCGAGGGAATATTCCGTCGCTAACTCTGACAGCCACGTTTTTTTTATATTAGCCTATTTTTTTATATAGTTATTATTATTAGTAATATTATTATTATTATTATTATTATTATTATTATTATTATGGTGTGGTGGTGGTGGTGGTGGTGGTGGTGGGGAAGGGTATTAGGGTAGAGAAAGAAGGAGAGAGAGAGAGAGAGAGAGAGAGAGAGAGAGAGAGAGAGAGAGAGAGAGAGAAATGAGCTATGTTATGGTGGTGGTGGTGGTGGTGGTGGTGGTGGTTGTGAAGGGTATTAGGGTAGAGAGAGAAGATAGAATGAGAGAAGAGTGTGAGGAGGTGGTGGTGTTGGTGTGGTGGTGGAAGAGTGAAGAGAGAAGAAGAGTGTGAGAGGAGGTGGTGGTGTGGTGGTGGAAGAGTGTGAGAGGAGGTGGTGGTGTGGTGGTGGAAGAGTGAAGAGTGTGAGGAGAGTAGGAGAGAAGAGTGGCGTGTGAGAGGATAAATAAGCTGAAAAGTCAGAAATTTAGTGAGGGAATTAGCGAGGACTGACAATTCCGTCGCTAAACACCTGCACGAAGTCCTATCATCTAAAAGCTGTCAGAAATTAGCGAGGGGCTGACAATTCCGTCGCTAATCACCTGCACGAAGTCCTATCATCTAAAAGCTACCAGAAATTAGCGAGGGACCTAAAAATCCGTCGCTAATGACAGAATTAGCGAGGGACTAAAAATTCCCTCGCTAATAAGCTTTTTTTTGTAGTGAAAAACATTAGGGATTATGACTCTGTCTTCACATGGGACACAAAATAAGGGCATTCTGAACCCTGATATATCAGAAATTCGCATAGGGTTTAGCTTATATCCTTTCATTTGAGTAGCAAGACCTTTAACCAAGATTGCTAAGTAATTCACCAATATTTTTAACACAATAACCAACCCACGTTAGTCCAAAAGCATTAGGGAATATGACTCTGTCCTCACTTGGTACACCAAATAAGGGCATTCTGAACCCTGATATATCAAAAATTAACATAGGGTTTAGCTCATGTCCTTTCATTTGAGTAGCCAAGACCTTTGACCAAAATTGCTAAGCAATTCACCAATATTTTTAACACAGTAACCAACCCACGTTAGTCCAAAAGCATTAGGAAATATGACTGTGTCATCACATGGGACACCAAATAAGGGCATTTTGAACCCTGATTTGTTAAGCGGCACATATTTTGCTCGGTTTGAATCTAATGACCAACTTACAATACCAATTAACCATTTTTTCTAGGACATAAACCAAGTTGGTTTTGCTGATGCTTTTGTTGTGGTACTCACTTATGAAAGAGCATGAGAGAACTGTTTAAGTGCTAAATATGAGAATTGAAGTAAGGATAAGTCAAATGTTTGGGCCGTTACATGTACTTGCTAACTTTTAAACAGATAGCCACATTAAAACGGCAATTAACCAACTTTTGTAGGCCATACACCAAGCAGGTTTTTTAGATGGTTTTCTTTGGTGGTCACTTTGAAACAGCATGAGGGCATGAGAGCACTATATAAGTGTTGTATGACTCTATTAATGTAAAGATAAGTCAAAGATTGGTCAAGCGGCACATATTTTTCTCGATTTGAATCTAATGACCAAGTTACAATACCAATCAACCATATTTTTTAACCCATAAACCAAGTTGGTTTTTCAGATGCTTTTCTCGTGGTACTTACTGTGAAACAGCATGAGGATAGTAATTTAGTGCTAAATAAATCAACCTGTTTTTTCACAGCTTGAGGGTCCTATATGAGTGCTATATGACTCTTTTAATGTAATGTTTTTATAAGCGGTGTATAATTAACAACTTTCAATGAAAAAACCACCTTACAACACAAAAGAGAGTAACTATATGAGTGCCTTAGAACACCAAATATTGTGTTCATACAAAATGTAATAATATAGATAGACCGAAAAGGTTATAATGGTCATCTACAAATTTTCTAATATACCATACTCCATCTGTTTCTAACTTAAAACATGTCTTGACAGGACAATTGTGTGGATATCTTATGTTGCGGGTTAAGTTTTGATGATAAAGTAAACTAAGACAAAGTGACAAATGGAACTCCGAGACACAACCAACTCAAGAAGTAAGTCCGTGTCAAGGGTAGTCACTAGGAAGTTGAGTCGTGTCTTAGGAATGATTGTAAACCACTTTTGAGGATCGGCTCAAATCTCTCGTCACACAACACTAGTTTAGGCACAAATGATCACATGCATCACTGAATGAGAAAATAGTTTTTGAAAGTACATAATCGATTGTCCTCTTTACTTATGGCCAAGCATAAAATCGATTATCATCCTGTTTTATGAACTTGATTTTCAAAAACACATAAATCGATTATTCACTTGTTTTTATAAAGCAAACAATCGAACATTGCATATCATCCTGTTTTATTCACTTAGGCCTATTTTAAAGAAAATCCCTTATGAACTTTACAAAGGGAGAAAACCGAACATTGCACATTTACACACATTCGGATGCAAATGTTTTGTTTTAAACAATGGAAAGGATAACTTAGGAAAATTCAATGCTAAAGCTGATGAAGGAATTTTTCTTGGTTACTATTTATCTAGCAAGGCCTTTAGAATTTTCAATAAAAGAAATAAAGTAATTGAGGAATCTGTACACGTTACGTTTGATGAGACTAACCCCAAAAGGTTGGGAAAGGCTATTGATGATGTTGCAGGTGAACTTGAAGCATTACAGCTAGATGAAGAAAAGAAAGATAAAGAGGAAGGGACTAAATCCACTCCTCAACAAATAATTGAAGAAGAATCAAGCAGTGAGCTACCAAAGGAATGGAGAATCCCAAGGCACAACTCGCTTGAAAATATTATAGGTGATGTATCGAAAGGGGTAACTACTCGAAACTCTCTTAGCAATGCATGTAATCATATAGCTTTTGTATCTCAAATTGAACCTAGAAGTCTAGATGAAGCTATAGAAGATGAACATTGGACTATTGCTACGCAAGAAGAGTTAAATCAATTTGAAAGAAATAAAGTGTGGGATCTTGTTCCTAGACCTGATAAGCATCAAATAATAGACACAAAATGGGTGTTTAGAAACAAACTAGATGAGTCGGGTATAATTGTCAGAAATAAAGCTAGACTAGTAGCTAAGGGTTATAATCAAGAAGAATGTATAGACTATGATGAAACATATGCTCCCGTAGCTAGATTAGAGGCTATTCGCATGCTCCATGCATTTGCATCAATTATGGACTTTAAATTATATCAAATGAATGTCAAGAGTGCATTTTTAAATGGTTTTATTCAAGAAGAAGTGTATGTTGAACAACCACCTGGCTTTGAAAATTATGAAAAACCAGATCATGTTTTTAAACTCAAAAAGGCTCTTTATGGTCTGAAGCAAGCTCCTAGAGCTTGGTATGAAAGATTGAGCAAGTTCTTACTCAATCATGATTTTCAAAGAGGGAAAGTTGACACTAAACTATTTATAAAGAGGTCAAAAGATGACATCTTACTTGTGAAAATCTATGTGGATGACATTATTTTCGGTGCTACTAATGAGCTGCTTTGCAAGGAATTTTCTAGTATGGTGCAGAGTGAGTTTGAAATGTCGATGAAGGGAGAGCACAACCTCTTTCTCGGGCTTCAAATAAAACAAACCAACAACGGCATCTTCATCTCTCAACCAAAAACTTTCAAATGATCATAACTAGGAGTCCTATTTAACCAGATTTCTTAAGGTGTTTTTAGTTTGATAGCGGTGGAGGGGCTCAAATAGCAAGCCGTATAGACGGCCTCGCCCCAAAATTTAGTAGGCATCCCAGAATTGGAGAGAAGGCACCTCATTCTCTCCAACATGGTCTTATTCATCCTCTCAGCAAGGCCATTTTCCTGAGGTGTGTGCCTAACAGTTCTATGCCTAGTGATTCCATGTTCTTTACAATAATTTGTAAACACATCATTACAATACTCTAAGCCATTATCTGTTCTTAGCACCTTAACCTTTCTATTGGTTTTATTTTCAACTAAGTTTTTCCATTCCTTAAATGTTTTAAAGGCTTCGTCCTTAGTTTTTAAAAGATAAATCCATACCTTCCTACTACAATCATCAAGAAAAGTAATGAAATACCCGTTTCCCCCCAAGAGTGGGAATCCTTGCCGGTCCCCAAATATCACTGTGCACATAGTCCAGAAAGCCTTCCGTATTATGTTGTCCCGTGTTGAACCTCACCTTGTGCATCTTGCCAAATACGCAATGTTCACAGAAAGGTAACCCTCCAAGCTTGTCCTTTCCGAACACACCAAGCTTTTCCAATATCTGCATACCCTTAGAACTCACATGCCCGAGTCTTTGATGCCACAACCTTGCCCTATCCGAACTCACCGATTCCGTGCTTGAGGTAGCCACATCTACACTACCGGTAATTGTTGTACCTTTGAGAATGTATATGCCATGATCCCTATATCCTCTCATAACCACTAGAGAGCCTTTGATCACCTTCATAATACCATCTTCCCCCTTAAAAGAACAACCCCCCGCTTCAAGCATACCAAGAGATAGAGCTGGCAAAATGGGCTACCCGGCCCATATCGGGCCGGCCCGCTACGGGCTTGGGCTTTTAAGGGTCGGGCTAAAAAGCCCGGGTGAAATTCGGGCTCACCCTTTATGGCCCAAGCCCGGCCCTATGCGGGCTGCGGGGTTTTCGGGCTAGCCCGCATTATGCGCAATTTTTTAGCGACACTATCATGTAACCAGACAAAATAATGGGAGTCTGCTGACTGTCATTGCATAAACCGAGAACTTATATTTTTTGTGAATCTTTATCCTTTTCTCCATCAAAATGAGAAAACTTCTCCATTAGATCTTTGTTGAAAATACACAATACAATGTTAGTAATAAAATAATGTAAAAAATAAACTCTATAGACATATTTGTTTTCTAAATTTGAGTAATATCTGAGAAAAGGATTGAAGTGAAGTGGTTGAGTTGGGGGCTCATTGGGGTTGCCCTACAACAATAATAAGCACAAAGATATTAAATATATAAAAAAGGTAACAGATATATAAATATATTAGAGAGGTAGTTGTGCAGACAAAAAAAATAGAGGAACTGAAATGAATAAGAGAGGGAGGAAAAATAGTGACTTGCAAATTAGTAGTTGTGCATTATATTTATGGTGTAGGTGAATTGGTAGTTGTGCATCAGTTTGTAAATTGGTAGGTGAATTGGAGCCAAAACCAGTAACCATGACTTGCAAATTGGTAGTTGTGCATTATTCACGGGCTTGCGGGCTACCCATGGCCCGGTCGGGCTAGCCCGATGCTGGCTCGGGCTTTTGCGGACCGGGCTAAAAAGCCCGGATGTAAAAACGGGTTCAATTCCTTTGGCCCAAGCCTTCCCATTTTTCGGGCTAACCCGGCCCGGCCCGGCCCGGCGGGCCCGGCCCATTTTGCCAGCTCTACCAAGAGAGATTAAATTTCTCTTTACACCAGGGACATACTTCACCTCCGGAAGTATCTTTATAGTGCCATCATCCATTCTAAGTCTTACAGAACCTATCCCTTCAATCTTGCACACTGTGTTGTTTCCCATTACTACTTGTCCGCCATTCACTTGCCTATAGCCAATCAACCACTCCTTATTGGAGGTCATATGAAACGAACAACCTGTATCCAACACCCAGTGATCCTTGTTGATGGATGAAGAGGCCATCAACACATCACCATCACAATACCCTATAACTTCGCTTCTTGAAGTTATATGATGACCAAAGCCAGAGTCCAAAATCCATATTTCCTCATTTGTGGAATTTGACCCAATGACTTCTTCCGCAATCAAAACGTCTCCTTCATAGTACTCGGAATCAATTGGGACGCTTCCTTCATCATCAGTGGAATCACCCTTTTTCTTGGATTTCCATTTTGGACAATCCTTCTTCCAATGACCCTCTTTCTTACAAATGTAGCACTTGTTATCCTTCTTACATTTTTCTTTATCCCATTTCTTGTTTTTCTTATTCTTGCCTTTCATTTCAAAATTCCCTTTCACAAATAGACCTTCATTCTGTTCTTCCTTAGTCTCGGATCTCCTCTTAAGTTCCTTTGATTAGTGCAGATTGCACATCATCAAGGGTTAATGTTTCCTTACCATAAAGTAGAGCATCAATGAGATGTTCATACGTTTTAGGTAAAGAATTTACAAGTAGGATAGTCTTATCCTCATCATCAATCTTGACATCAATATTTTCGAGGTCAAGAGTGACTTTGTGGAATTCGTCAATGTGCTCTTCTACGGACTTTCCCGGTTGCATCTTGAAGGTGTACATCCTTTGCTTCAAATACAAACGGTTGACAATTGATTTTACCATGTACAAGTCTTCCAATTTCTTCCAAATAGCTGCTGCAGTGGTTTCTTTTACCACTTCCCGGAGAGGCTTGTCACCAAGACTCAAGATTAGAGCACCATGTGCCCTTTCTAAAGCCTCTGCCTTTTCTTCCGCGGACATCTTTGCCGGCAAGCCCCTTTCTCCAAGTAGCGCACCCGCGAGACCTTGTTGGCCTAGCATCACTTTCATCTTGATACGCCATAACCCGAAGTCGTTCTTCCCATTGAACTTCTCGACTTCGTACTTTGTTGAAACCATCGTTTCTTGATCGCAAACCAAAGCTTTGATACCAATTATTGTTCCTGAAACGATAATCAACAAAGAACCAGCAGCCAATTCCAGAAAAAATAATGGCAAACAGAACCGTAAACACAATTAACGAATAACCGAAAAATCAGAATTGAAATGCGAAACAGAATTAAAGAAAGCGAAAAAACGAAACCGAAAAACAGAGAAAGGGAGAGGAGGAAGAACACCAAGAATTTGTTAACCCAGTTCGGATTTCTCCTACATCTGGGGGTCTGAATCCGAGCAAATTGAATCTACTATGATGAATGTGTATTACAACCACAAATCGGATTCTTCTATTGTTACAACCGATTTGGTTCTTCACAGATACAGTAGGAGCAGAAGCACAGAAGAGAAGAAAACAACAATGTTTTTACAAAATCAGTTTCTTCACTCTCTTGCGATTATCACTCTTTCCTCTCGCCATGAAATCGACTCACTGTTGAATGCAACGCTCTCTGTTTCTGGAACGCGCGCATATAAAGAAGAAAAGGACGCGAGAATGGAGAAGAATTTCTCAGCTTCTGTTTTGATGAAGATTGACCCGGCCCACTAAACAAATACATCAAGGCCCAAGAAATTTGTGAACAGCCCAACTGCTTTCTAATTCTTATTAGCACCTCCAAATATTTCTATTTGCACCACACCACAAAAATAACCAAAGGTCATGGTTGCATTAAGAGGCAATCCAATGGTGATGGTGACGAGATTATGTGATTGCATAATTTCATTACTGTACCAAAATTATGACCACACCTAATCCAAGTACAAAACAGAGCCTAACATATGTGGCGGCGATCTCTCGCGATGCTCACTGTTGCGGTGAAGGTGCTGCATTCCTAGACATGGTGAAGTCGAGTGATGAAAGAGTGGTGGAGAGGTGGAAATGGAAACCTAAAAATGTGGAGAAGAAGATCTGCGTTATTTTCGTGTGGAAACGTGGAGAAGAACGATTCTGCGTTATTTTCATTTTTTAATTATCACACAATTGTTTTATCTAATTTTATTTAAAAACAGATTCTATTAAAATTAAATTTAAATCTTATTTAAAATCCAACCGGGTCCCACCACTGTATATTTGACTGATTTTGGCCGCCAATCTTTGGCTGAATAACATTATTGTTCTGCCATTGTCGTTTGTGTTGTGTAGTTTGCCTTTGCCGTTGCCCTTTGCCAATTATGCTTGCATTGACAAAATGGGTGGAGTAGTTGTGAGTGATCTCCAACCCGACCATGCTGCTACACCTATATTTTGGAGTTAATAATTTTTTATTTCATTGGGTATGGTTAAAATCGAACCAAGGTCTCTGATCACACCCAAGGTTTAAGTGGTAACTTGACTCGGATCTTAAGATCTTGAATTTAAATATTAAGTGCAACAAAAACTTTCTTAAAAGGGGAGAAGCACATGAACCGACAACCAAAAAAAAAAATCAAACCGAGCTGGTGGGTTCAACCTAGAATTGCCCAATTGAGTAGTTGGACTTGGTTCATCCCATTTGAATTGTATATTCGTTGAACCGTCTAGAATTGGATTAAACTATTTATCTTTAATTGAACTCGATTGAACTGTTTAAATGTTTTTTTTATTTAATTTTTCTCCAAAATTAAATATTTTTATTTATTAGTCATCTAGTTCAACTGTGGTTGAATCAAATTAATCAATCAAATCGTGATTGAGAGTTCTCACACATCGGTCTTTGGTTCAATTTTAAAAGCATTAATTTCTTATAATAGGGGGGTAAGCAAATAATTTAATTAAAATAATGAGGATAAAACAAGTGATAAGATAAAAACTATAAAATATTATAAAGTAGTGGTTACCAACGCTTCTACTTTCTTTTAAGAAAGCGCTTATAGATTGTTCAGACTATTAAGAAAACGCTTATAGATTGTTCGGCCTAACTTCTCCGCTGTCAACTATAGTTTAATAAAATAACCAAAAGTCATGGTTGCATTAAGAGGCAATCCAATGGTGATGGTGACGAGATTATGTGATTGCATAATTTCATTACTGTACCAAAATTATGACCACACCTAATCCAAGTACAAAACAGAGCCTAACAATTTTATCAAAGGGTCTATATAAAAGATTTTACTAGAACGCTAATTTTGATCTTCATCACGGCTGTATTCAGAATTCAACTAATAACAAAATTTGATAATTACAGTATCGTTGTTTTCCTAATCTAATCACGATATAAATAATCACAATTGAGAAGCTTTGAGTTTCTAACAGCAGCATTCTATTCTAAAGTTGAAGTAGAGACCAAAAATTCTCACTGGCCATTGCAGCTTGTGTAAAAGGATAAAATGTGAGAAACCTCAGCTCTTACTTCAAATCTCTTGACAAATGTCAAATTTTATATCCCTTTTTGCACAATAAAAAAAATCTCAGTGTGTATTATGTTGCAAGTTCAACCCATAAGAAGTATCATATTTGAGGAACAATGCATAAAGCAACTCATTCCATGTATCAGGAACACCAGGCAAACACCAATGGCTACAATCTTGACGAAGTGGAGGTGCAGATTTTTGCGTTAGGACCCAAATAATATATAGATGAATGTCCATCTTTTCTATGAGCTGTCATTTGTGTTACATTTAATACTCTGAACTTCAAAATTTCTGAAGTGTTTCTATGTGCTAATAATGCAGCATTGGCAATTTTGAATTGTGACCAATTATCTTGAGGCACTAATGAGGATCCAAGCTCTGGTAATGTTTCCAAATGACAGTTTCCACCTTTTTTCCAATCTCCACCTCTGCATCTTCACAAATTTAGTTTCTAATGACTTGTGTACCTGATCTAGATATGTTAAATCATTCAAGAAAATATACAAACAAACCTGAAATGTACAGGAGCATAAGTACGAAAAAACACTTGAGTCTTCCTAGGATTTACTGTCTCATCTATCCAGTTCAATACTGTCTCAATAGATCTCTTATATGCATCTTCCACCTTCATTTCCAATTTAACTTCCTTACCTTCTTGAAAATAACAGCTCCTGAACAATCAAGAAAAAAATTCAATCATTTTTCCATAGGAAATATGTGGATAAATGTCATATATTATAGTGATAAGAATAAGAAGGGATTGCATTTACATAATTACAATACCATTTTGTGGTTTTCTCATAACTCCACCAGTGTCCTGTATTAAGAACCAAGACATCAGCATCTCTCCACTTTACAGAGTTCCAATCCATTTGATCCAATTTGAGAGTTGTCCTAATATTTTTACTACTTCCTTTAGGAGGTCTGCTTTGTAATACTAGGAATGGAGCTCTGTAGTATTCAACAGTACAGTTAAAATCTTTGAATCTGAACACCAAGAACCCTTTGTGCTTTGTAATTGGACTTCCATTTACTTCATAGATTGATTCCTTGTTAGGGATTGCAGATGATAGCATGCATAATAGTGATTCCCATTGGTTTCTTCCAATTGAATCCCCAGCAAATACTAACCGCTTGTTTCGTAGTCTCTCTAACATCATTGTTGCATTCAATCTGGTTTTTCATCAGTGAAAACTTCAAATATTACTTCATCTAATCTTTTCATCAAACCAGAGAAAAAAAATACTTGAAGTAATACAATAATAAAGTGAATGCATTGCCAGTGACCTCATTCTTATGAACATAAACAAAATTGATTTTGCATTTAAAATACCGACTCATATCCGAATTCGAACTTGAGAGCCGATGTCTCCATGTCGCTGAAATTACCGAGGCAACTAATAATGATGAGAGATACAAAAATTATCTTTGAAATTACATATTGTAGTCAACTTACTATAAAACTATCAATATTTTAAAATAGTCTTTGACTTTGAAAATTCTTGATCAGATTAATCTTTTTTGTCCAATTAATTTAGTCCCTAAAATTATCTGATATGGTTAAAATATATTTTTCTGTCATCAATTTACAGTCACAGTCACTCATCCATATGTAACCAAAAAAGTCACTCATCGATATCAATATCCCAAACGTCGTCTATCCCAAGTAGGTAGCTTAGTTGGCGAGTTAAGGGATACGAAGGAGTGCACTAAATGAGTGCAAGAAGGAGGTGCCGAGTTCAAATCTCAGAAATTAACATTTCCCACCCACTGACCTTGTTTATAAGAAAAAAAACGTCGGTCTCAAGGTGCCGGATAAGAATAGAGTAAGACCTATTAAAAGTCATACACTATGAATGAGTCTATGACGTAACAAAGAAAAGAGTTTATTTTTGTTTTGAACTAAAAACAAACATCAATACTATTTTTTTTCTGATAACAAATAAATACAACACAAATGATCATACAAATTAAGCATGGTTTCACTTTATTTTTTCAAACTAACATTAATTATTTTATTCTAATTTCACCAACAAAATATGTGGATAACTAAATCATTAATTATATTTTACTAATATTTATGACCATCGTTAATACACCAAAAGTTAATAAGAATATTTTGGCTTGGCAAAAAAAAAGAATAATTTGGCAATGAGGCTATTTTCTTTCGTTACTTTTTACAATACTCTCGTCTTTATTATAAGAAAATTTTGTAGATTTAGATTTATTAAATAACTGATGTATCTGACATATATTATAGACCACATACATCGGTTATAATAAATTTAAAACTGCAAATTTCTGCTATCACACTCATAATAGCTATCACACTCATAATAGGACGTCGGGACACTATCCATCCTTAATCTCTCAGAAGCAAAATGGTGATGAAAACAAGGATGAACGGTTTTAATTTTGTCATTACTCAATAGTACTTCTCAGAGTTTGTTATTTTATTCAAAGAATTGAATCGCATTTAGGAGGTCTAATTAATCGGTTTAATGTCCTGTGGTATTTTTAAAACACATTAGTTAATGAGTGTACCTGGGCAAGTTGCAATCTTTAGGCTGCCATCTCCACTTTGTGTAGAACAAATCAGGTCTACCATTCTCAGAACATCTAAATCCTTCATCTAAAAACTTGCAATCTTTTGACTCATACAAAGGATAGCTTTCATCCCAAACCCAGTTACCATCAAACAAATCACACTCACCACTCTTATCTTCAAGAAATTCAACTTTATGATCGTCTTTTGACCTTTGAAATTGACCCGAAACCCCAAACCTTCCACCAAATTCTCTGAAATCCAAGTAAAAGAAGCAGCATATAATAAAGACAGTTACTATGAAAATTCCAGCAACCCCCACAAACGGTTCAAACATCCTTAAACGTTTAACCTTCCTTAAACCTTCACAAACTGCCATGGCTTCCACGTGTTGCTTAGAAGACATTCAATTCAACTACGTTCAAAGAAAAAAAATCAAATTTTAGAATCTGGGTAAGGATAGGAGAAGGGTGGCATGCAAGCAAAATATGGCACTTTTCATGTACCCCAATAGAATTGAAGCATGTTGTATAATAATTTTGCTTGAGTGATAAGCCAAAAGGGAAAAGAAATATATGGGTGTTCAAGAAGCAAAGAAGCATTCATTCAAATCAATGGCTTCATATGTAAATGGCAAAATCGAAGCGTTACTAAACTTTAATTTTGAGCGTATTAATAAAATATTATAAAATAAATAAAAAAGAGGGGAAACGTACGTGGGCGAGAAGAGAGGTGCCCCACGTTGTTTTGAGACAGAGTGGGAGGAATTGGACTTTTGATTGGGTTGTGTTGTCACGCGGTTGAACTTAGCCAAAGTGTAATGAATTCACCTATGTGCATTAACTTTTTTTTTAAACCTCCACGGCCGACCGTGGAGACTAATCTCTCGAGGTACTAGAGTTCATTTAAGGGCTGACATCTCTCAATCGATGTCTCTCCATACACACCGGCGAGAAATCGAACACCTGACCAAATGCTTAAGGGGTCCACCTATGTGCATTAACAATGTGCATTAATGTTTTATTTCTGCTTTATAAATGCAGATACTCTTATATATAATTTATCAAAAAAAAAGCAGATTCTCAATCACCAATTAATTAGAAAAGAAAGTAATCATCAAATAGATGAGAATGAATTATTTAAATAAAATTGATATTAAAGAAATTTAAAAAAAAAACTTATAAATGGAACTTTTTTTACTCATGAGTTGAGTTTTTTAGTATTTGTTGTTTTACAATTTTTTTATTATGCACATTTTTTTTTGATAAGAAATATGTATGTATATATTAATTAGGCGGAGCAAAAATGTGACGGCTTTAGCAAAAAAAATCCCAAAAATGATGTATTCCACCCACCTTTATAATTTCATCAATTCCCAACCAAACATATATGTCTTTCCAAACAGCTTTAGCTAATGAACAGTGAAAGAAAATATGCTCTACAGATTCATCAATACATTCACATCGGATGCATCAGCTATTATTAACAACCACATTCCTTCTGATTAAATTTACCTTTGACGGCAACCTGTCCAAAAATACCCGCCAACAAAACAACACCGCTTTGGAGGACACGGGAATTTTCCATACAACAAATAGAATCTCTACTATAAGACTACTCAAAGGATTATGATTCACCAAATACATGACAGGAGTATAGCAAGAGCTTACCGTGAATAATTTGGATTTGTGAGCACTCCACTTCCATATGTCATGTGCATCCATCACCATCGGTACATCTAAAAGAGTAGTCTCCAAATATTTCCACTCCTCTTGTTCTTGTTGTTGGAGTTCTCTTGACCATTGCAAATTCCCCTTCCACCGACCCCTTTCCCAAAAGCCTGCGTTCCCCACGAACATATCTCGATAACTAGAGATTACATACAAATTCGGGAATACCACCTTTAGCGGAGAGGAACCTAACCATTGATGATGCCAAAAAAGAATAGAGGAGCCATCCCCTATGGTACAACACATTGCATTATGAAAAAAATTCTGACTTGATATGAAATCACCACCTAACAACATCAAATCCCTCCACCATAATTTGTCTTTTGGACCCCAAGTGCGACCCAGAGTACAAGTGTTCTTTATCAATAACTCGCCATATCTAGAAGAAAGTATATCCTTCCACAAAGCATCATTATCAAAAATACAACGCCATTTCCACTTGGCTAAAAAAGAAATATTGAATGCTTCTAAATTCTTCACTCCTAATCCACCCTCCTTCTTTGGTCTACAAACATCTTCCCATGCCACCCAACAAATTTTCCTTTCATCATCATGTGAACCCCATAAAAAGTCCCTCTGAATTTTTTTGAGTTCCTTGATGACTACTTTAGGAGCTTTATAGAATGAAAAGAAATACAAAGGTAAACTAGCAAGAACAGAGTTAATCAAAGTTACCCTTCCACCCATGGACAAATGGCGGCCCCTCCAAGATGACAACCTAACCCGCATCGACTCCACCACTGGCTTCCAAGTACTCCTTCTCCGGGGATTAGCTAGCACTCACCAGCACTCCCAGAAACTTGAAAGGTACTTCCATGGTACAACATGAGAGGAAAGTGATGCTGACTCCAAAAAGCCATCGTTTAGATTCACCCAATTAACTTGCTCTTGTGAAAATTAACTCGCAAAGCTGAAACAAGCTCAAAACACCTAAAGATGGATTTGATGCTCCACATGTTTTTCCACGACCCCTTGCCCATCAATATAGTGTCATCTGCAAATTGTAGTAAAGACAGATCCATTCCTTCTGACACCTGATATCCATCCAACATACCAATCTGAATCGCTTTATGAACCAAGCCAGATAGACCCTGAGCCACAATAAGAAAAAGAAAAGGAGATTAATGATCGCCTTGTCTTAAACCTTTGTGAACTATGAATTCCTCCGTGGGACTCCCGTTAACCAAGACTGACATAGAGCTGGTCGAAACACAAGCTTGCATCCACCCTATCCACTTCTCATCAAAACCCATCCTCTTCAACATATACATCAAGAAACTCCAAGAGACTAAGTCGTATGCCTTCTCAAAATCGACTTTGAACAACAAACATTCATCCTTCATTCGTTTAGCAAGGTCCACCACTTCATTAACTACTAATACACCATCCAAAATCTTCCTACCAGAGATAAAGGCTGACTGACACAGAGAAATGATTTTTGCTACCTTCTTCAATCTAGAAGCCAAGACCTTAGAAAGAATCTTATAAAGACACCCAATCAAGCAAATTGGCCTATACTCCTTTAGACTTTGGGGATTGATATTTTTTGGGACCAAAGTCAAAAAAGAAGCTGTGATGGCTTTGGGAAGGATTCCGGTAACCTGGAACTCCTGCAAGTATCCCAAAATATCACATTTAACCACATCCCAACATTCTTTTATGAATTTAATATTGAATCCATCCGGGGCCGGACATTTATTACCATCACAATTCCATACTTCTTCTTTTATTTCCTCTTCAGTAAACGGAGCTATCAAATAAGAATTATCTTCCAAACACATATTTTGAATGAAATGCATTAGTTATTTTGAGTCAAAAAAAAAATAAAAAAGCAGATTTTCAATCAACAATTAATTAGAAAAGAAATTAATCATCAAATAGATGAGAATGAATTATTTAAATAAAATTGATTTTAAACAAATTTAAAAAATTCTTATAAGTGGAGTTTTTTTACTCATGAGTTGAGTTTTTTAGTATTTGTTGTTTTACAATTTTCTTTTATTATGCATATGATTTGAAGCAGTCGAATAAAAAAAAACTCAACAGTATCATATCATATTTAATACAAAAACCCAACGTGATTGTCATTATTCTATGTTGTACATTATATTATCAAATATTGAATTAATTAATGATGTTTTCATAAAAACGTTATTCAATATATAATATCTAATCTAATCCAATCTATACTAATACAATTGAGAGTAAATCTCATTGATCGCCAATCCACGTGTCGCACTTTTAGTCAAAGTGTAATAAATTCACCTATGTGCATTAATGTTTTATTTCTATTTATAAATCTAGATTCTCTTATATATAATTTATCAAAAAAGAAGATTCTCAATCACCAATTAATTAGAAAAGAAATTAATCATCAAATAGATGAGAACGAATCATTTAAATAAAATTGATATTAAAGAAATTTAAAAAATTCCTGTAAATGGATTTTTTTGACTCATGAGTTGAATTTTTTTAGTATTTGTTGTTTTACAAAATTTTTTATTTTGCACATGATTTGAACCAATTGAACCAAAAATACTCAATATCATCATATTTAATATAAAAACCAAACGTTATTGTCATTATTCTATGTTGTATTGTATAATCAAATATAAAATTAATTAATGATATTTTTATAAAAACGTTATTCAAGAATCTCAACTATTAGTCAATTCCCTCACATGTTGTAAATCAATAAAATTGAATTTTTTAGAACAGTACCTAAATCTTTCTATTCACAATTTGAATTTTTAGTATTATAGGAAACAAATCACTTCCAAAATTCTAATAGTATTTTGTAATAATATGTAAAATCTTATTATTTTAGTCTATTAGATAATATAACCTATGCATTTTTAAAAATACAAATTTAAAACTTCAATCAATTAATTACATAGTATTATTAAAAATTAATTTTTTGATAAAGCTATGCTAAAATTTTAATTGGTGTGAAATAGAAGTTAAATATGTAAAAAATAGATTTTGTTCATATATGAGTAATAGAAAATATTTGAAAAAATTGGAACTTTTATTCGTTTTTGGATCTAATTTTTCCATCTTCATCTTCGTTGAAGCATTCGATGTTCATCCTCCATTGATGAATCAGGAAGCAATTCGTGAGAAAGATATTTTTTTGGGTAAACCCGGGTATCCACCGCACGGACAACAGTGACTATTCTCTCGCTCATTGTAGGTGCCTCGAGGGACAAGACAGTTGGCCCCGAGTTTTAACGCTGCTCCGTACCCAAGGCGGGAATCGAACCCCCAACCCTTGGTTAAGGGAGAATTAACCCCAACCGTTGAACCCCACGCTTTGAGTTATTCGTGAGAAAGATATAATAACAATAGAGTTTTTTTTGAATTAATAATAAATAATTTTAGATTTAAGTGAGAAAGAAATGATAACTTCCGCCATTGATGAATAGTGAAAGCTTGCCTCCTCAAATTTTAGGGGGTACAGCAAATATTATATAATAAATTATAGTTGAAATTTATAACAGAAAGATGCTGGTGGATATTTTGAGTAACGCATTTTAGTACACAGACATTTTAAAGTATTTTTCATTTGCCTTGAATGGCTTTTTTGCAGTCAAAACTCGAGAAAGGGAAGTGAAGGCACTAAAAAGGGAGAAGCATTGTTAATTTTTAATATTTGACATGGGAAATAATGTAATAATATTTATCAAGAAAAAGGATTTTAATCTAATTTCATTGAGTCATGATCTTCTCCATTTTTTCAAAAGAAATAGAGGATTATGTGTATGAAAGGAAAGAACAATCGTTTAAAATATTATATTGTAAATATTATTTGAAAAGATAACAATGATTTTATGGCTCACTATTAATGTTATGTATATCTCTCCGAATTAAGCCTTCCACTTTCTTTCTTATGAGAAATAGAGAGAAACCTAACGAATTCCATCCCATTTCTTGCCACCTTCCATTTACTCCAAATTAAATGCCTATATTGCCTATAAGAATGCTGATATTTGCAGAAAATAAAATAAAATAATTGTCACTACCAATTATATAATTTTTTTTTAAATTTCTGCTTTAAATTGAGGGAATAGAATAGAGTAAGCCCTACCAAAGGTTAGCTCTTGTTCCTATCCTTGTCATGTTAGTTTATGTTACTCTCTCTCACTTTCATAGGGAAGGCATTCACAAACTAATTGGGGTGGGGGGGGGGGGGGGGGGGGGGGGAGAATGGATTAATTGATTAAACTCTCAATAACTGTGGAATTCTAAAGTATTCATTGCAACTGAATTCTGTTGTATTGATTTTTCTGATTCTCTCAATTGAGAGTTCAGTTTATATACACTAAGGCTTAATACAATTCTGTTAGAGATTCACTCTAATTCTGTTAGCTGATGTGGCATCACAGATCAGCAACTTACTCACTAAAGCAATACAAAAAGTTCACTTAAACAAAATGCAATGCAAAGCTACATACTAACTAGTATATTCCCTATTACTCCCCCTCAAGTTCAGAGTGGAGAGTTGACTGAAGCTTGCAACTCTGAGCTTGTCACGCAGGAAACAAAATGCAGGTTTGGCAAGAGACTTTGTGAGAATATCTGCTACCCGTTCTTCTGCAGGAACATAGGAAACAATGAGGGATTTACTTAGGAACCTTTTCCCTCACAAAAAATATATCCAACTCCATATGCTTTGTTCGTGAATGCAAGACAGGATTGTGACTTAGAGCAACTGTGCTTTTGTTGTCACAGTAAATTACTGGAACATGGGTGGGAACCTGCAGTTCTTGTAACAGAGACTGAATCCACAGAATTTCAGAGGCTGCAAGGGCTAAGCTGCGGCACTCAGCTTCGGCGCTGGACTTGGCTACCAAGGACGGCTTCTTGGACCACCAAGACACCAAGTTAGGACCAAGGTACACACAGGCACCAGATGTAGACCTGCGGTCATCTACATCAGATGCCCAATCTGCATCACAGAAGGCTTGCAACATGAAAGGAGGTGACTTGAGAGCAGGTTCCAGCATGAGACCAAGATCAATAGAGCCATTTAGATACCTTAATATACGTTTCACAGCAACCCAGTGTGATTCAAGTGGCTGAGACATAAATTGACAGGCTTTATTAACAGCAAAGCCAATCTCAGGGCGAGTGATTGTAGCATATTGTAAACCTCCCACAATGGACCTGTACACAGTGGGGTCTTGAAGAAAATCAGAACCAAATTTGGAGAGTTTTATCTTGGCTGGCAGTGGTGTAGAGATGCCTTTAGCACCAGTCATGTCTGCCTTAGCTAATAGATCACGTATATACTTGGACTGTGACAGGAGAATAGAGCCATTTGCAGCATACTTGACTTCTATATCAAGGAAGTAATCAAGAGCACCAAACTGCTTGAGAGCAAAGACACCACCCAGTCTAGTAATGATGTCCTGAACAGCTGAAGAAGAGGAACCCGTAATGATAATGTCATCCACATAGATGAGGATATAGAGACATACACCATTGTGGTTGTAGACCAATAAGGAGGGATCACACTTGCTTGATGCAAAACCAAAGCTGGTGAGAGTATGAGTGAGTCTTTCATACAGGCTCTTGAGCCTATTTTAATCCATAGATAGCTTTGTTGAGCTTGCATACAAGTCCTTTTTCACCAATTTCAAAGCCTCGTGGTTGTGTCATGTAGACCTCTTCTTCAAGTAACCCATGGAGAAAAGCATTATTTATGTCAAGCTGCTGAATGTTCCATTTGTAGGAAATAGCCAGTGTTAAAATGATACGCACAGTTACAGGTTTCACCACTGGTGCAAAAGTTTCAGAGTAGTCACAGCCATACTGCTGGAGAAACCCTTTGGCCACAAGCCTGACCTTGTATTTATTTACTGACCCATCAGGGTTTTCCTTAACCCGAAACACCCATTTGCTACCAACTGCTTTCCTGCCAAATGGTAATGGAACTAATGTCCAAGTATTGTTAGCAACAAGAGCTTGATACTCAAGCTGCATGGCCTGATTCCATTCAGGAATGCTGAGAGCTTGAGCAACATTATGTGGCTCAGCAACAGTAAGTAGCAAAGTAGGAAACAATTTAGGTTTGACAATTCCACTTTTAGAACGAGTTTGCATTGGGTGGACATTAGTGAGAGGTGGAACATTGGTGATGCTTGGGATAGAGGGAGATGAATGCTGACTGATAGTTGGAGAGGCAGTTGATGGTAGCTGTTCTGGTGTAGATGGTACAGGTGATTATGCAACTGGGGAAACTGGGGACTGGTTGAAGGGAACCAGAGATAGAGGAGAGGGCACAGGAGTGGCTGTTGGAGAGGTCAATATAGGTGAAGGAGGTTGGGAGGGGAGAGTGGGACCAGTTCTAGTAGGTAAGACTCCAAGAGGAAAAGGAGTGGATACTGAAGGAGCAGTACTTGATGGAGCAGAGGAGGGTATGGCAGAGTAAGGAAATTTCCATTCATTAAAAATGACATCCTTGGAAATAAAGAGACGACCATTGGAGTCAAGATACTTATAACCCTTGTGAGAAGGTGAGTAGCGAGGAAAACACATTCAGAGGATCTAAATTGAAACTTATGATTATTGTATGGTCTTAGCAAGGGAAAACAAGCACAACCAAACACCTTAAGGAAATCAATATCAGGCAATTTATTGAACAAGACAGTAAGAGGAATGGCTGCATAATTAGATATGGAGGGTAGCCTATTGATGAGATATACAGCCGTATGAAATGCATGATCCCAGAGTTGGAGCTCATCAGGCCTGAGTCAAAATGAAATGGGTGGAAGCCATCCCAATCCCAAAACGTAAATAACGCTAAAAATTAGATTAGAAAGAAAGGATAATCTCATTCATAGGTTTGGCATTCCAAAAATCAGCATTGCCGATCAAGGTAGAGTCTTCACAGGTGATCAAGTAAAAGAGTTTGCTAATATATATTGTTTTTGTTGAAATGATTCACTCAACACCTTTGCTCAGGCTAATGGACAAGCCGAGTCTTCCAAAAAAATAAGGTGAACTAGCTTAGAAAAAATGATCAAGGATAACCCCAGCAAGGATCTGGCATGAAGTGTAGTCAGAGGCTCTCTTTAAAGGCAAATAAGCTTGAGAGAGTAAGCAAAGGCCCATATCTACAATATGCCTATGTTTTCTTTCCACCACACCATTTTGGTGAAGGGTGTGAGGGCAAATGATACGGTGCTCAACACCTAGGGAAGACAAAAATTTGGTGAAAGGTCTAAATTCCCCACCCCAATCTGACTATACTGCTTTGATTTTCTGATGTAATTGCAATTCAACAAGAGTTTGGAATTGTTTAAAGATTGGAAGTGTTTCTGATTTTTCTTTGATGAAGTAGATCCAAGTGAATCTACTGTATGCATCAATAAAGGACACATAGTACCTATAGCCAAGAGTAGAGTTCACAGGTGCAGGGCCCCATACATCACAAAATACAAGTTCTAATGGAGAATTATAAACTGTAGTTGAAGGTTGAGAAGGTAACTTGTGAAGTTTACCCATACAGCAGGCTACACAAAATTCATGAATTGATTTACTATGAATAGGTTTGTTACACAACTGAAGAATATTGTTCAATACATTGTGGTTAGGATGGCCTAACCTAAGATGCCATAAGGATGAAGCAGAGGTGGTGTGTGCTGGTACAGTGTTAGGGGAATTGGGGGCAACTGATGTATTTATTACAGGTGGAAATATAGTATTAGAGACAGGTGATATAGCACTACTAGATGCAGCACTTGAAGACTGAGCAGCTGTGTGACTTGAATTTGATGCACTGGGACCAGGAACAGGACTTGGAAAGCTGTAAAGACCTTCAGAATTCAGGTGACCACGCAACAGAATAGAACCATCAACCTGAGATTTAACCAGACAAACATAAGGATGGAACTCAAAGAAGACATTATTATCCTCGGCAAACTTGCTTACACTAACAAGGTTCCTAGTGATTTGTGGAACTAGAAGCATATTATTAAGATGTAAATAGGTGTTAGGTGCAAGTGAAGATGTAAAAAATGTGGAGCCAACAGAGATAATAGGAAGTCCTTTACCATTACCTAGGAACACATGTTCCTGGCCATTCAGTGGAGTAGAGGTAGCAAAGTTATTTGGATTTCCTGTGATGTGATGAGAAGCGCCAGAATCAACAATCCAGTTCTGTGACTGCTGCAGAGGAGTGTTGGAACCATTAACAGTAGCAGCATAGCCCATAAAGGCTTGTGGATACATTGGTGCTGCAGTAGCAGGCGCCATTGCAGGTGCAAAAGCAGGATTAGTCCACACCAAGGCATTCTGAGGTGCAGATCTAATGTACTGGTATGGATTTGTGGCAAATTGTTGTAGTTGAGGAGGAACAGAGGCAGGTACATAGTTTGCATTGAAGCGATGATAACAGTTGATAGCGTCGTGACCTACCTTGTAGCAGACCTGACATTGAACGTTGCTGCGACCACCAAAACATCCAGATCTGCCACCTCTGCCACGACCAAAACGTCCACCACGTCCAGATCTGCGATTCACTCTCAATTTCTAAAGTATTCATTGCAACTGAATTCTGTTGTATTGATTTTCTGATTCTCTCAATTGAGAGTTCAGTTTATATACATGAAGGCTTAATACAATTCTGTTAGAGATTCACTCTAATTCTGTTAGCTGATGTGGCATCACAGATCAGCAACTTACTCACTAAAGCAATACAAAAAGTTCACTTAAACAAAATGCAATGCAAAGCTACATACTAACTAGTATATTCCCTATTAACAACATACATATGCATTATATTAATGAGATTAAGAAAGCAGCCAAAGATTCACCAGACACTCACAATTGAATTGCAGAGGTAAACATCTAGTACAAACAATTAAATTTAATTAAGAGTAAGCAGAAGAAATTGGTTTCTCACTTGTGTCAAATAGCAGAAATTCTATCACCAATTCCAAATTTTACATAAAGCAAGATAACTAACAATCCAATATGATATATCACTACACAACACAACCCTCAAAGCAAATGCTATTTATCTAAGCAAATAAAACCAGTTAATTCCCAAATACATGCAAAAGAGAGCGTAGTGATTAGTGAAGCAATAATTTTTATGAATGACGTTCAGGGAAAGAGAAAGATTCCTGAGAAATTGAAGATGAGTGAGACTCAGAATCAGAATCAGATTGTTGAAGCGCATTACGTTGCTCAGCTTGAGCTTTCTCGAGATATGGCTTGAAACCAATTCGCATGCTCAAATACCCAAACGCCATTGCTCCAAGTACAACTATCCCTGACCTAATCGCGTTCATCTTCATATCTGATCTCCCAATCCGAGCCATGCCTTCTTCAATTTTCAATTCAACAAACAAACAAACACGCCTTTAACTTAATCTGAAAACTGAAACTCAAAGCAATCGCCGGCCGATGAGGGTGTAAAATGAAATTTGATTAGAATATTAATTAATATTGCGAGTTCTAGAGGCAGTAAAACGCACGAACGACACGTCGTTTTGAACACCTTCCAATTTTGGAACACGTGGACGGCAAATAGCTAGCTAAACGCAATAAAATAAAATAAAATAGAAAAGGGCAAAATTTCTCACTTTTCCTGAATTTGAGCTTGGTACCTTTCTCGGCTTCTTTCTTGTTGAAGATTTGTTTTTTCAGGTACTATAAGCAAATCTTCGCATGTTTTTTTTCTTCTTTTTCTATCCCCTTTTATTCACTTTAATTTGTACATTTATTTTGAAAATTGGTATCAGAAGAGTTCTGAAAAGAGTGGGTTGGGTTGTGAATAGGGGTAGCTGTTTGCTCATGTTAATGAAACATGTGATGTGATGAATTACCAGTTACCATTGTTGCGTTGTGCAAACACTTGTATGTTACGGGCTTGTTCACCTGTTTTCAGAAGACAACAATTTTTTATAAGATCACTGGGTAGTGGCATTGATCATTACTCTCATTTTAGTTCTGGAAAAATGCAAGACCTGAAGTCTGCTGAGGTTGATGCTGAGAGCATTATTCGTACAATTACTCCTGCCCTAGATTCTGGTAGACATAAAGGCCAGGCAGGTAACACAATTCTTTCAAGCTCATATCATCCTTTTTTTAAATTAATAATAACCTCAATGGAAAAATACATTTTGTCTTTCTGTTACTTCTGAAGCACCAAGACAGACACATATGACACTAACACGGATATCGAGTCACTGGTTGTAACTTGAAAATGGAAGTAGTTGAAATGTTAGTGTGTCAGACACCGAACACCTCTTCAACCTAAAGTGTCGGTGCTGCTGTTACTCTATGTGTGTGCTATTTACTTTTATACATCTAAGGTTATTTCATTTTTTTCAGTCCTTAGTTACTTTTTTGTAGACATTCCGTGTGATAAAATGTTCCTTAATTATTGCAAATAAGCCAGCCATAGCAAGTGTCTGTCTTGGAGTTTTATTTTCCACTCATTTCATTTGGCAATTGGAGCCAACTACGAAGGCTATGGTGAGTAGTGTTGGTCTAGGAAAATTCGGAAAGTAATATGTTGTCAATTATGTCTCGGGGACTTGTATAGTATTAGTTATATGCATTTGATTGTAGCTGGATAGAAAATAAAAAATATCTAATTTTTTTTCCACTTGTTTCAAATCAGGAAACATAGCTGTTATTGGAGGGTGCCGTGAATATACAGGTGCCCCGTATTTTGCTGCTATTTCAGCCTTAAAAATTGTTAGTACCCGTACCCTGTTTTCCTCTCTTTGAAGGTTAGTGTACCTATTATTATCGAATGAAATTATCTAACTATTTTTCCATCCATGCAGGGTGCAGATTTGTCCCATGTATTCTGTACAAAAGATGCTGCTCCTGTCATCAAAAGCTATAGTCCTGAGTTGATTGTGCACCCTGTTTTGGAAGAATCATATAGTGTCAGGTATAACTCCTATGTAATCTCCATCATTCTATCTGCGCATTTCTTAAACTATTTAGTGAATGTTGTATTTAGCGAGAGACTGATTTCAGGGAGGAGGACAGGAAAATCATATCAAGCAATGTTCTTGCTGAAGTTCATAAATGGATAGAAAGATTTGACTGTCTAGTCATTGGTCCAGGCCTGGGAAGAGACCCGTTTCTTCTAGTATGCTTTCTCTTGACATGCTTCACTGGATCCCAGTTTTATTGCTCACATGAAAATAGCTTAGTTATCTTTAGCTTCTTTTGCTTGCTTTTGGACTTCTAATGTTCTTATCTTTTCTGGTATGCATGTATGATTACTTTTAGAATATTTATGAATAGCTTAGCTTAGCTTATCCTAACTTATCCAGGTTACCTTTTCTTCGAGTATCGTAAATTTTCATACTGGATTAGGTTCTTATCACTTATTTGAATTAGCATTCTTGTGTCTTCTATCCCTATAAATAGGGGTTAGTTGTGAATCAGATTAATGATCACTTTCTCAGCATTATTTTAGAGACTGTTTTATTCACTCTTCGACTCAAAATCCCATAATTTTGACATACATGCAAATGAAGCTTGTTATGACTGAAGACTGTCAAAGAACTAGTAGTTCTAAAAATATACTGTTAGAGAACACAAAAGACAGCTTTTACTCATGTGAAAGATTATTTGGCATCAGATGTAGCACGGCATGAGCTGGTATCTTTTAGATCCGATATTACTTTGTACTGAAAATTTGATAATAAAGTTAAAACTGGCAAGGATGCACTGACCTTGTTACCTACCTTTTGGTATGATGTCAAAGAAGTGAAGAACCACACCATCCAAAAGTTTAAGCTACAAAGCAAGGGAAATACATTTTATGGCTGTAATAGAAATTTAGGCTTTCAAGGTTTACTAAATTTACTGTTTTCTCCATCCTTGTTATGTTATAGGAACACTTTTCCCCATTTGAGTTCCATGATATTGTATTTCCTGTGACCTACCTATTGCCAATGTCCTCCATCCTTACTCGTAACGTCTGCACAATGTTATCAGGACTGTGTGAGTGAAATAATAAGACATGCAAGACAGTCAAACATCCCAATTGTGATTGATGGGGTAAGTATGTTGAGGTTTGGACTCCTTATAATCTGATTGACATGTGTATATTGCTTCCATTTTGAGCCTGTATATATTTGATTGTTCTGTTCATATTTTTCGGCATTTTTCAGGATGGACTTTTTCTTGTTACAAATAATCTTGACCTAGTTAGTGGGTATGCCTTAGCTGTTCTAACCCCAAATGTCAATGAATATAAGCGACTAGTACAGAAAGTACTGAGTTCTGAAGTAAACAATGAAGATGCTACTCAGCAAGTGCTATCCCTTGCTAAACAGTAAGTTCCTCATTTTAAGTTGATGCCTTTTGTTCCAGAACACTTTTCATTCAACTGATCCTTCTCCATTGGTTTGCTATTTTGGAGACGTATATCTGTTGAGGATGATCAGTTCTTTACTGTAACCACATGTACTTTCAACATGCTAACTTGTGTAAATTCAAAGAAGCATGCTGCTCATACCAACAGAGATCTGAACAAGTTTCTCTTCTGCTGATATGGTCTATAACTGACTACTAACACTTGCCTATAGAAAGAAGTACTCAATTTTATGTTCACCATTGGACCACGAAACTCGTACTAAAAATACGTTTGTGATGATAAATGGTTGCTTTGCATTTCTCAGATAGCACCCGCATTCTTTAACACCATCTGGTTCTCAAAAACTGGAGTAACTATTTTTGTTGATCCCCTATATGTACAACCTCCAAATTTCATTTTCCCTGTTGCTATAAGCTTAGAACTTTTTATCTCAAAGATTCTAACTGGGACGGGGCTTTATATTTTAATAAATACTGGGTATGTATTGTGGGTAGTGTGATGTGCTTGATGCCCATGCTGATTCATGATGTATTTAGGCCAGATAATGTGAAAGCAGATTATAAGCCTTTAATTTCCTACTACAATAAAATCAACAGCTTTTACAATAGAAAGAAAGAGAGCATGATAAGTTGTTTGATTGAATCACATATATTATTCAGTGATTTATCATTATTATCCAAAACTAAGTATAGAATATTAATGACAATTGTGGACTTTTTGTGTGTGCAGAATTGGTGGTGTTACTGTTCTAAAGAAAGGAAAATCAGATCTCATAAGCGATGGTGAAACAGGTAGATCTTTGATAAATATAAAAGTCTTATTCTTCCATTTAAACAAATGGGGCCTGTAACTGTACTCTCTTTAATTCATCTATCGAATATGGACTTTACATTTTGGAACAGACAATAATGTTCCATGAAGCATCACATAAAAACCAATGGTTGACAATATATTATGGTATAAAAACTGTTCTAAGCACATGGCATCAGCTTATGGGATATGTATGCTACAATGATCCATAGATGTTTGTAAATCATTTGGTTGTTGCTGTTATTTGTGCAGTCAATTCAGTGAGCATCTATGGTTCTCCTAGACGCTGTGGTGGCCAAGGTGATATCCTTTCTGGAAGGTAAGTAATTTTTTCTTGATATTTGAGAAATTCTTCCCAGGAAATTCTATACTGCATGCTTAGATTGCTTCTCTTTATGTCATAATAGGGTTATTTTTTTATCATTAATTTATCTTCTCCCTTCCCTTGCCAGTTTCTTGCTGTTATCTAAGTACATGCAAGAAGCAAATGAAAATGCCTAGAAAATATGAAGAAATTCTAGAGCCTTTATTAATATAATAAATAATTGGAAGAGAGAAATAACTCATTCATTTCTTTGTTTTACTATCTTTTCTTTGGCAACTTATCGTCATTTGTGATTCTCTAGCTTCTTTGTCATTTAATACATTTTAAAAATAGTACTTGTTACTTATATTTATTTATTTTTGGTGAGAACTTGTTACTTATATTTTGGACCAGCGAAAAACACCTTTTGTTTCTTATATTGTGGACCAGAGGGTACTATTAAACCAAAACAATTAATGAATGGTAAAAATAAAATTAAATGTCAGTTATACATTAATGGTGTTGGAATTTGAGATTTTTTTAGTAAACATATACCTACATACCTATTTTATTTGGTGCAGTGTTGCTGTATTTTTGTCATGGGCACGCCAACATATTGTAGCAGCTGGTCCAAATTCAAATATCAGGTTATATGTTATTAATTCTAAAAGCTTGGAATGTTTTCAATTATTCATAGGTGTTTGTCTCATCATCTTTGAATATCAACTATATCCTTAATTATATTTTTGTTCCAGTTGTAAAAATCCAGCAGTTTTGGGATGCATTGCTGGGTCTGCTATGATGAGGAAGGCAGCTTCCCTTGCTTTCTCAAATAAGAAAAGATCAACTGTCACTGGTGACATCATTGAATGCTTGGGGAAAAGGTAGCGTCTTCTTGGAAAATAATATATATATATATATATATATTTGTTTTATTATGAACAGGTTGAATTTGTTTTTATTATGGGCAAGTTGAGTTACGAATAAGCTCCTGTATTCTTTCTTGCAGTCTGGAAGATATTTGTCCTGCCAGTTCAAGCTGTTTGTGACCTCCAGACACTTGTATAAAACGTGTCATTTTACTGGTATGATTTGCTTAAAGAATATTTTGTTCTATTTTATAAGGGTATTCGTATGTTGTTTGTGATATCCATTCACTCAAGTCAGGTACAAGGTAACGTTTGTGAGGTCATTACTTGTGAATATCTTAAATTTAAATGATAGCTAATTTTGGAGTTGTGACAATGCTCCCAAAAGAACAAACGGGTTGTATTAACTACCGGTATGACGTGCGTGGACCACCATAGATAAACCTTACAAACACAATTTGTGTGGTTATTACATGTTAGCTTTAACAATAATTTATGAAAAAGTTATAATATTGAGTCCGGCGAGTTAACTTGCTTAACAAGTGATTTGAAGTTTTGAAATATTTTTGCAAAATGGTTTTGGCAAATGAACTCTAGAATGAAAGAAAAGAATAATAGAGGATATCCAAATCAGATATCCAGAACCATCCTCCATTCGCTGGAGGTTTCTTCCTAAAATACGACAATGTAGGGTGTGTCGAGCTCCTCGGGAAGCTGGAGCTTAATCAAACAGAATTGCATTTTTTAGATTCTGCTTTTTTCATTACAGTTAGTAGGTAAGGTCACAAAATATTAGGGTCACACAATCTAAAAAGTTCTCAGTATTACAGCTTATTCAATCCCCTCAGCTTTTTTCATTAGTTAGGCTCACTACATAGGTGTTATGGGTGTGTTTGTATGAGGTGAAAGAGGGAAGAGAGAGTGATTTTATCATGTTTGGTTGAGGGGAGAAATGGGAAAGAGAGAGAGATGGATGATTGTTTTAGTACTTTTTTGCGATCTCTCCAATTGTGGAAAGAAAGTGAGGAGAAAAGACTTAGTAATTATGCTTTTACCATATTACACTTACTTTATCATCCAAATTTCGTAATTCTTTTCATTATTTAATTAAATTAAATAACTAAAATAAATATTTAACTAAAAATCAAAATAACTATTTAGCTAATTAGAATAATTATTTAGCTAATTTAATTAAATAATTAAAATAACTATCAAGTTAATTAAATTAAAAAATTAAATCAAACACATAGGGGTGTTTTTGTCATTTCAAATGTAGAATCCTTCCTCTCTTCTCTCTTTCTCTCCAATCCAAACACACCCATAAATTCCTGTCTGATATCAGGTTTAATCAAAGATTTTAACAACTTTAATCTCAGTTGCTCAATCATCTGAAAACAGTCTCATACTTATATTAAATATCACATCAAAACTACTACATTCACTTAACATAAAGCAAAGGCAAGGGGGCGGGGGGTTATAAAACTACTACAATCACTTAACATATGGGTGGTTTCATTCAAAGCTGAACATTGATATATTTATTTATATAAAAGAAAAGGTAACTGGTACCAGTAAATCAATCCCAGTTGCTCACTCATCCGAATCATCATCAGAATCCGAAGGAGAATCAGTTTGCTGCTTTGGGATTGGCATCACTGGAGTTGCAAAATGATGTGGCTGTGCTGGAAGGTACCTGTGATCAAGAAGAGGCTTTCCCATAAGCATTGTTGGAGGAGGAGCATATGTTGGAACTCCAACAGCATGGTGAGGTGGCACTGGCAGCACAGGCATAAAATAATAAGGAACATTCACAATTGGACCAGTAATCTCTCCTCTTGGTATCCCCACAAACACTTCATGTTCCATTGTGTCCTCCTTTGGGACATAATCAATCAGAAAATCAAACACATCAGTCTTTGATATTGCAGATGCAATGTCACTCTTCTGAAGTGTCCTTCTTTTGTTAACCTCAGCATTCATCCAAGCCCTCATTGTCAGCTCCATAATGAACAGTTCACAGGCCTTAGCAAAAAACACAGGTGCCTCAGCTGATATCATCTTCACATCATCATCAGCTTTCATGATCTTCTTAATCCTTGCCAGAGGCAAGCAGTGAGTTCTGAATTCAGCGGTCTCGTTCTCGATTTCCTTGTACTGCTTTGCCCAGAACTCCTCCAGTTTTTTCTGCAGTTCTTGTTGTTGTAGATAGTGAATGTAGTGGGGAGAATGAGCATGATGTCGGCTTCCAGGGTAGGATGAAAAGGCAGAAGAACCAACTTTCTGAGTTGGAGGGCGGAGTTGAACTGTTTCGAATTTGCCGCGTGCTTCAGTTGGAGTAGTACCATTCCCTTTTTGTTGTTGTTGCTTCTTTTCATCCATGTTGTTGTTATGAACTGCAATTAAGCAATCATAAAAATAAGCTGTTTGATGAAAAATAATTGGACCCAAGTAAAAATCAATTCAAGGTGTAAGATCGGAGTTGCGGTCACGATCACAACCGCGTCTCAGTTTTGAGATTGTGGAGAATCATGATTAAATACGAGAATCATAATTAAGTATGACCGATACGTTACAGTTGCAGAAACGTAAGAAAAGAGCTAAACGACGGAAAAGAATAACGTGTATACTGCAAGAATCACAATGTAACAGCAACCTCGACATTATCTTATCGAAAAAAAAACTCGACATTAATTGTGGCCGCGACTGCAGTTTAAAACATTGGTCGAAAGAATATATTGAAATCATAAACGCACACATGCACGGATTTCGATTAAATGCAGTCGAAAATCTATGCAGCTATGCAGTCGGAAATCTAGTTGTCTGATTAAAATTAGACAGTCTAGATTTTAAGAATAGTTTTTGATTTTTGTTTAATGAAAAATTCCAACTTCAAAATCTGAACCGTCCAATCAAGATCAGATGGTCCTGAACTTGTCTGTCCAACTGCATGCAATTCTAACTGCACACAAACTGGATCCCATATACACATCAACGTCGCCTATTGTTACATGCTGATGCAACATACACAAACAACCAGAACAGCAACAAGCACCAAAAGAGTCAAGTTAACTTGATGCTTTCGGCTCCTTGTCGATGAAACCACATGCAAAATCTTCAAGTTTGTCACTTTGAAGAAAATATATAAAAAAAGGCCAGCTACATACACAAACACGTATATATGATGGAAAAGATATACGAGAAGAACACAAAGAGTGTGTGTGTGTGTGTGAGAGAGAGAGAGAGAGACAAAGAGTGTGTGTGTGTGTGTGAGAGAGAGAGATACCTGATGTTCACTGAAGAAATTATGATTTCAGTTTAAAACTGAAGAAAGAAAAATTAAAGTGAAGAAGACAGAGATAGTGATGGAAGTAAAAGAAAGAAACATGTGTATTTATATTACTAGTATGACGTATTTCTTCCTCAAAATAAGGCCTTTTTTAGCTTATAACCAAGGTGGCACAAAAATAAGTTACTGAGGTGGAGAAATTTCGCAGCCCCGATGGCAAACTTAAAAAGGAAAATGTAAGTGATTTTCCTTGTGTTGCTCATACTTCTAGTGATTTTCCTTGTACAATTATTCCTTTTTACATAATTTGTGTCATCAATTTGAAGTGAAACAAATATTGCTATTTTATTAATGCAATAAATGTTATTGTCAAATAAAATATAGGAAATGAATATCTATTAAAGACTTATTAGTTCTTATTTTTTATGGGATCTGGTGCATTAGTGATCGTATGATATCACCTTACTTATTTACATTTATAGAATTCAAATACTTGTTACAAAAAATGTTTGTAATAATCAAACAAAAGAATAAACAATATGCCGCATTATATGGAGTGAATTCGGGAAAAATATGCCGCTTTATACAGAGTAAATTCGGAAAAAAGTGAATAACAGACCGCAATATATGGAGTAAATAGCGAGCACATTTCCATTTTTCAACAACCTCGCTTATATAAACGCTACACATATACTAAAATCATATAACTGGTATCGGCGGAAAAAATGTTTGTCTGTTTTGAAGGTTTTTGTGAGGAAGGCATGTTTGAAGGTTAAAGTTTCTTTGAAGACGTTTTTTTTAGAAAAATTTCCACAATTTCCTTTAAAGCAACCACACTTTTCAAACTTGGACCCATATGCTTCACGATGCTTAGCGACCATTTGTGTTGGTGTTGGCGGTGGTAGACTCCTCAACGCGCGTCTCGGTTGAAGCTATATATTGTAGCATTCGCGTCTAGCCCTTGTCACATTGTTATTATTTTCTCATTTATTTGTCCTATCCTTGTTAGATATTATTTTAACAGATGAGCCAATATATGTGTGTGTGTGTATTGTGTATTATAAATCGTCTAAAGAACTAGCCTTTTCTAGATAAAACCGGGTGAAAAAAAATCGAAATCGATTAAACATAAATTAAATGGGGTGCAGAAACTCTCAATAAAAACAAACCCCCTAACTTCATGGGGAGAATTAGCCTCTTTGAAGTATAGGACTAGGGTGGACTAGAGGGACTAAAGGTATAGTTTTTTTGGTAATAGTTGTAAATAAAAACAAAAAAGGAAAAGAGGCACTAATGCCTTACAAAACTAGCACCATTGGTAACTGGAAGCAACAGAGGTGCCAAACCGTCAGGAGGATTCGGATAATAAATCCAAGATGCAATATTCACCGCACCCAATTTTGCAAGATAGTCCGCGCAGGCATTCCCTTCACGTAACGTGTGCTCGATATTCACGACCCAATTTCGATTGAGAAGATCTTTGACACTCTGGATAATTGAAGCATACATATGCCACTCCGATGAAGGACCCCTTATGAGCTGTAGAGAAGTCTGTGAATCAGAATAACAAGTGATGACGCGATATCCCTTGCTCCAAGCAAGAGTAAGCCCATGCAAAAGCGCACTCAATTCAGCGTGCAAACTGTTAGTACAACCCAAATGCCCGGCGAAGTCATGAAGCCAATCACCATTACTACTACAAATAAGCCCACCAAATCCAGAAGGACCAGGATTCCCATGCTGCTACCATCCACATTTAAAACCACGTTGGAATCACCTCGCGCATGCCACGTAACAAGACGAGACGGGCCATTCATGGATGTGTTAACCGAAAATAACTTGATTAGGAGGTTAGTAAAGGTTACAATGTAGATCTTCACTTGATAGTTGTAGAAAATATCTCCACCGATACACGCCATATTACGGGCACGCCAAAGCCACCACACGGTTTCCAGAAAGATAAAGACCTTATCCCCCAGAATACCTTGACGGAGCCAGCTCATAGGGTCCGTGACAGTAAAAAAAGCAACATTATGGAAGCCAAGCTCATTCCATACTTGCTTAGGAAGATCACAATCTCTCAAACAATGGAGGATATTCTCCGGGCGAGACCTGCAACGAGAACAAGTAGGAGATTGAAGCATACCTCGATGATGGAGAAAAAAAGCTGTAGGAACCGCCGCTTGACAAATGAGCCAACAAAGGAGCTTCACTTTCTCAGGGGCTGGTAGTTTCCAAATCCACAGCCAGCTATCATGAGTATCAATATTCTGATCATCATACTGATTCCGGAGCAGTCACTTATAGCCCGCCCGGGCTGTGTAGTCACCATCTGCCGATTACTCCAAATAAAGGTATCAACGACGTTGGCGTTAAGGTAGGTGTGATAGCTCAAAATGTTATTTGTTATGTGAGGGGGGAGAATAGTGTATAGATCCTCCAAATGCCACTGTCCGTTACGAAATAGATCATTTACGGAGAGGTGTATATCATGGATATCCACGCAAGGAACAAGATCACTAAGCCGGCCCAAAGAAGTCCACGGAACATACCAAAACGACGAATCGCCGCTACCAAGCCTAAAAGAGAACCCCTCTTTAAGCACGTCTCTAGCTTTGAGAATAGAATTCCATGTTCTTGAACCAGCCCTCTTGGTAACCGTGAGGACCGAACTAGTCCCCAAATACTTTGCTTTCAATACTTGTACCCACAGCTTATTAGAATCAATGTGCAGCTCCCAAACAAGCTTACCAAGCATAGACGTATTCACGACCCGAGCCACTCTCACGCCGAGCCCACCATCAGCCCTTGGTTGTGTAATTGTGTGCCAATTCACCAAATTCACACCCTTTAAATTATTCCCTTTCCAAATGAAGTTCCGGGCAGTTCTATCAATGTTGTTACAAATGGATTGGGGCAGCCAAGCTAGCTGCATATAATAGGTAGGAATAGAAGTCAACACAGATTTAGCAAGAGTAAGGCGGCCCGCCCTGTTCAACAAATTATTCTTCCAAGAGGCAAGTCTAGTATTCAGCTTAGTGATTAGAAACTCGAAATCCTGTTTCCTCACTCGACCTTGCACCATAGGGAAACCAAGATATTTATCGAAGGAAGGGGTACTACGGATACCGGTTGAGTTAACTATTTGAGAGATAGTGCCTCTAGTTACACCCTTAGAGAAAATAGCTCTCGAATTCGCTATATTCACATGTAACCCCGAACAATCAGCAAACTTCAAGAAGATATCTGCAACAACGTTAGCCTGAGCCAGCGTCGCCTTAGAAAACAACAACACATCGTCAGCAAAGAAAAGGTGTGAAAGCTTTGGGCCATTCCTTGAAACTGTTATGGGCTGCCACTTCTTCTCCTCAATAGCATCCAAAATCATATGAGATAGTTTCTCCATGCAAATAACAAACAGGTATGGGGATAAGGGGTCCCCTTGCCTAAGACCTCGAGTTGGGGCAAATGCAGGGGTTCTTTTTCCATTCCAAATGAGGGATAAAGACGACGAACAAACACAGTGCATAATTAAATTAACTGTTACCGTTGGGAATCCGAACTCCTTCAAACACTCAGCCAAGAAATTCCAATTAACATGATCATATGCTTTCTCCAAGTCGATCTTGTATGCCACATCACCTTTTTTCTTCTTAGTTTTGCGCATGGAGTGCATCACCTCTTGAAGAATGATTGCGTTGTCGCTAGTAGCTCTACCTGGAAGAAAGCTGCTTTGAAAGGGACCGATGATCTGCTCAAGAAACGGTCGGAGCCTATTCACGAGGACTTTGGTGACAACTTTATAAATGGTATTACATAAACTGATTGGTCTAAATTCCTTGAAATTATGAGGGTTGTCTACCTTCGGGATAAGCACAATTAAAGTTTCTGCAATCTTAGTATCAAAAGTACGTGTAGCAAATGCTTGGCTGACCAGAAGACTAATATCATTCCCAATAAGGTGCCAATACTGCTTAAAGAAAATAGCTTGGAAGCCATCCGGATCAGGAGCTTTGAAGGAATGCATGTGATTAATCGCCGTGGTCACCTCACCATAAGTTACTTCTCAAGTGAGAGCTTGAATGGCGTCGTCGTTAAGGCGAGGAACCAAAACATGACGCAGCTGAGGGAGAGTTGTGATACAGTCCCCATTCGGACTAGCAAACAAGCCTTTAAAATACACGACGACTTCATGCTGGAGGGTGGCATCATCATTACACCAAATGCCATTAGGGAGGGTCAGCCCATGAATTTTGTTCCTCTTTCTTCTAATTATAGTTTGAGCATGAAAGAACCGAGTGTTCCGGTCTCCGAATTGGATCCATTTGTCACGCGATTTCTGATACCAGTGAAGCTCTGATAACTCTATTTTATATAGAGTTATTTCACGCTTTCAAATCTAAATAATTGTAAGAATCTCAGTAATAATGTTTTGTTAAATAAAGAAATACAAAAGAAATACAACTTTTAGAGTTAAGAAAGGTTTAGGCACACATCATGACTATTTTATATGATTTGTGGTATTTTATGTGTTTGTTCAATTGCTGCAGCAATCACTTCCCCAGCAATAGATGCACCAGCAATAGAAGCAGAGGAATTGCCCCAGCATCGCTGCCAGCATCAATTGCCCACAAGAGTCACCCTTCTAAGTGACACTTGTCCTCTCATCAATGGACCTCTTCTTTTACATGATGGGTGATCACATGGGATAAAATTAAAAAAGGAAACCCTTACTTCATCCTTAAGTAACCATGTTGCCCAAGACTACTCCACTCCAAGAAGCCTATAAATACACCTCCTCCTCTTCATTGAAAAACATCTCAATTTTTAGGAATTAGTCTTAGATATAATATTTCGGTTGAAAGGAGAGGAAGAAATTGACAACTTCTCTCTCTACTTTTTACCATCTTGTATTGCTGTTTCATTGCTTCAGCATTGCTATGCAGAATATCCAAAGGAACTCCAAATGTGTAATTTCTATCTTATTTTCCTTTATTTGTATTTTCAATCATATGAATATGACTTGTTATATTTATCTGAGTTTAGTTATGTCAAGTATGAACTGAATACATTAGTTGGGATGCCTTAACTTCGTAATGAATATTTAAGTAGTATTATGTTATATTTATGCTTGCAATTTAGTTCTTGTACTATAATTCTTTCAAACTTATTTTAAGGTTGATCACTTAGAATAAGTAGGGTCACGAATACAGACATGGTTTGTGATTTGAATTCAAGAACTAATATGGGTAAGTGTTTTAATAGAAGGAAACTTTGTTAAAACCATACTAATACCTAGACATAGGATAGTATAGTCCATAGGGTGATACTGTGGGAACATATACAGGGGTGAACTTATTTAGAGCTTAGACTTATAATGAAACTCTGACGTTAGTTGCTGAAAAGCACGCATCACTTGCTACAGCACCCATTGCAGGAGCAATCCATTGCCGGAGCAATCCATTGCCGGAGCAATCCATTAGCAATAATTGCCCCTGCAATCAATTGCCCCAGCATAACATATATCATAATTGCTATTAAAAGTACATTACTTAGTAAAGGGCATTTCAACTATCTCTCTTAACTGATTATTAATCAATCTCTATCTTGCTTACGTTAAATCCTGTTTCACACACACCAACCATATTTTATTTTATTTTTGATTTCTACTTCTCACTAGTATTATTACCATTTTAAACTTTCAAAAATTAATCCAATCCCTGTGGGTACGATCTCTACTTTCATTATATTACTTGTTAAAGACTGTGTATACTTGCACACCTTTCAGCATATGCCCAGGTCCAAAACACCAGAATTCCAGTTGGATCCTGAGATAGAGAGGAGATTTAGAAGGTTGCGCAGACTTCAAAGAGAAAGAGGCAGAACTAGACAAACAATGTCTGAACCAGGAGTAGGTTTTAATCATGGCACAGGTAGAGGCACTGGAAGAGGCAGAGGTTCTGCTCATGGCTCACACCCTAATGCTGAAGAAGAACACAGGCAGCAGTTCCTCAACATGGATCCCATAGGTATGATAAATTATAGAGATAGTTCCTCAACATGGATCCCATAGGTATGATAAATTATAGAGATAGACCAATGAGAGACTATGCTATGTTTGGTCATCAAAACATGCAAACCAGCATAGTCAGACCTCACATTAATGTAACTCATTTTGAGTTCAAACCCATGATGTTTCGAATGCTTCAAACAGTGGGTCAATTTAGTGGTTCTCCTCATGAGGACCCTCATTTGCATCTAAGACAATTTTTAGAAATATGCAGCAATTTTATCATCCCTGGCGTTTCAGAAAATGCTTTCAGATTAAAACTTTTTCCATATTCCCTCAAAGATAAAGTCAATGCTTGGTTAAATTCCATTGAGCCTAACTCTATCACTGAGTGGAATGAACTAGCTAAAAAATTTCTTGCAAAATATTTTCCACCAATAAAAAATGCCAGGATGAGAAATGATATAACTTCTTTTAGACAAAAAGAACGAGAATCACTGTTTGAAACATGGGAAAGATGGAAATTTTTTTAAGAAAATGTCATCATCATGGTATACCTGTCATAATACAAATGGAAACATTCTATAATGGTTTGGAGCCCCAAACCAGACTCATGTTGGATGCCTCATCTGGAGGAGTGTTACTAAATTATCATACAATGAAGCATTTGAGTTGATAGACAAGATTGCAACCAACAGCTACAGTTGGCCCACAGAAATGGTCAGTGCTCAAAAGAAGACAGTTGGGGTTCATGAACTCAATGAAATATAAGCTCTCTCAGATCAAGTTGCATCCCTCACCAACATGATCAAAAATCTAAATTCTACCAATGCCTCAGCATCCATTGCTGGAGCAATGACAGAACCCACTGCTGCTGCAATAGAACAATCCCCTCCAGGAACAACTAGTTGTGTATACTGTGGAGGTGGACACTTGTATGAAGAATGTCCAAGCAACCCTATTTCTGTTAATTATGTGGGATACAACAAAAACAACAATCCTTACTCCAATACCTACAATCCTGAGTGGAGAAACCATTCAAATTTCAATTGGAGCAACAATGAAGCTACAACATTCAATGCTGCAGCACCCTCCACTCCACCAGGATTCCACTCTCAAAATTACCAAAGACCTCCTGCACCAGCAAATGATAACTCATTGGAAACCATGTTCAAGGCATACATGGGCAAAACAGATGCCTTCATAAGTGAAGCAAGAATTGCAAGGCAAGCCCATGACGCGTCTATCAAAAATTTGGAGAATCAAATGGGGCAATTAGCTACAGCTTTATACCAAAGGCCACATGGATCACTTCCATCCACCACAGAAGCTTCAACATCACAAAAGCATGGTAAGGAGCGGGTAAAAGCTATCTCCTTGAGAAGTGGAAAGGATCTCTCAAAACCATATGAAACTAAAGGGTTAGAGAAGGAAGAAAAAGAAAAAAAATGAAAAAAATAGAAAAGAAAAAAATACAACTGATGCACCAGCAACAAATGCAGGAGCAATGAATGCCCCGGCAACTGATGCAAGATCATCCAATGTAGAAGCATTAGGAACTGCTTATGTACCACCAAGGTTAGTTCCAGAATATCCTCCTCCACCTTTTCCACAAAGGTTGAAGAAGGCACACGAAGAAAAACAATTTCGTAAGTTCCGTGAGGTACTTAAGCAATTACACATCAATGTACCCCTTGTTGAAGCACTCCAACAAATGCCAAATTCATAAAGGATGTGCTGACAAAATGAAGGAGATTGGGGAAATTTGAGACAATAACTATGTCAAAGGAATGCAGCATGAACTTGCAGAGCAAAATTCCAAGGAAGTTAAAGGATCCTGGTAGTTTCACCATACCATTTTTAATTGGAAAATTTTATACTGGTCGTGCATTATGTGATTTAGGTGCAAGTATCAACTTAATGCCTAAATCCATATTCACACAACGTGGTATTGGAACTGCCAGACCTACCACTGTGACCCTTCAACTAGCAGATAGGTCAATAGCCTATCCTGAAGGGATCATAGAGGATGTTTTGATAAAAGTTGACAAATTTGTGTTCCCTGCAGATTTTGTTATCCTTGATTTTGATGCAGATAAGGAGGTACCAATCATACTTGGAAGACCATTCCTGGCTACTGGAAAGACACTCATTGATGTACATAAATGTGAATTGACCATGAGGGTCAATGATCAAGAGGTAAAATTCAATGTTATGAATGCTCTCAAGTATCCTAATGAGGATACTGAGGAGTGTTCACTTTTAGTCTTTTTGGATCAAGTAGTGCAGAAGCAATTCCACAAGCAGCATGACCACTTGGTCAATGCTCTAGCATTGACAGAAAAAGAAAATCTTGTGGAAAATGATGAGTTACAAGGTGAGGCTGCTGACAAAGAAGTTTGGACAAGAAAACATGAGTCAATGGAGCTGAAAGACCAAAGCCTCAAAGGAAATGTCCCAACAACTGAAAGTTTTAAGAAGAGTGAAGGAGGAAGAAATGGATTAGAAGAAGAAGGGAGTGCTAAAGAGATTGAGCCTGAGCCAGGCCCTAAAACAGCCCTCAACCAACAACAAACTCCATCACCTCAATTCCAACCTCACAAAAACTCATCTCCACAATCACCACCCAAACAACCCAAACCCCATCCAAAACCACAAGTTGAAGTGAAACATGCTGTAGCATCTATTGCTGCAGCATCTGCTGAACAAATGAATGCTGCAGCAACTACTGTAGTAACCAAGAAAGTCCAAAGACAAGAGCTAAATAAAGCTACTAATTCCATATTCAAAGTCAATGGCAAAAGGGTGAAGCAGTACTATGGTGAACATGTGGTGAGAGACAAAGTCACCACTCATTTCCAAAATCTCTAAATCAATGAGATAGTCAGGCTGAAAAACTCTTAATTCAAGCGCTTTCTGGGAGGCAACCATGAATTTTTGATTTACTAATTAACTTGTTTATTTTAGTTTGTTTTGTTATTTTTGCAGATACAAAGTGGAGGCATTCAGAATTGCTAGAGCATTCATTACTCCAGCACTGAAGGAAATCTATTGCCCCAGCAATTGTTGCAGAAGCATCCAACCCTGAGGAGACTAAGAGGAAGAGACAAAAAAGGATCAAGATTGATTCCAACAAGGGCAAGCAACCGGCTGAGGAGTGGAACCCCAAAACAGTAAAACTTTCCTTTCAAAGTTGATATATATCTTTTATATGACTTTCTTATATATATATATATATATATATATATATATATATATATATATATATATATATATATAATTGTGATCATAGCATATGCAGGTGTTTTTTGTTGGTTCTCCTCTATTATATAAGCAGTGAGGATACTGATGATGCTTAAGTTGGGGGGAGAACTAAATATTTTGTGAATTTTGAATATTTTGTGAAACATAATATATGCTATGTTATAATATGGTGTATGTATGTTAGTTCGCGATAATGTTAAGTAGCTATAGTTGTTTGTGTTAATGGTTTACAAATTTTAGAAGCATGATCAGCTGAACAAATTTTTGCAAAGAAAAAAAAGTGCCTTTTTGAACTTAAATTTTTGGAAAACCAAAACTTTGTTTGCAAAGTGGCCTAAGTTCTAAATAAATGATCAAGGTTATTACTGCTTTTACACTTAACAACTGAGCTTAGAAAGGAACTTAGCTAACTAGAAAATTAACTGAATGCAAAGGATAGCAATAGTGACCCAACATCAATTGCTAAATTTTTACTAAAAATATAGAATAGCATAAAGAATTAAGTTTCGGGATGCATCGGTGATATTAAGGCTAAGTATGATAAATATAGGAAAACCAGTGCAATATGGTTACAAATTGCTACAAAATGCAATATATTGTAATAGCTACATTTGCCTGAATTGAAATACTGCAACTGTTCCAAAAATGCATAAAAAAGAAAAAAAATGCAAAAGGAGTTTAGTAAATGAGGGCAATGTAGCTAAAACTTTATGTAGCATTACAATTGCTGGAGCATTCAAACACTTCCAGAAATGCTGGAGCATCCAATGCCGCAGCAACCATTGCCCCAGTAATCAAAAGGCCACCACATTCATAGACGATACACTGGCCAGAATTTTTCATACTTAATCCAAGCCCTTTGTTGTGCTTTGAAGCCCCCCATTACTTTGAAGAAATTGTTAGCCTATTCTATCTTTTGAAAAATCTCTTAGCTTGATCAAACGCAAACTTTTCCCATCCAATGCTAAGTGAACTTTTTGATACTAGTTAGGAACCAATCTAAGTTCAATGGAGCACACACTCACATAAATGGGTAGCAATAAACTTGAATGTTGAAAAGAACAAATGGCTATGAATTTCTATGAAAATCCAACATGAAGTTCTAGAAGTGCACTTGTTGAAAACATATTTTTGAAAAGTCTAGCTGATATGTTCTTCTGAAAAATCAAAAGCTTTTGTTTTTAAATTTTGTTTTGTTCAAGTGTCATTACTTGAGGACAAGCAATGATTTAAGTTTGGGAGTGTGATAACTCTATTTTATATAGAGTTATTTCACGCTTTCAAATCTAAATAATTGTGAGAATCTCAGTAATAATGTTTTGTTAAATAAAGAAATACAACTTTTAGAGTTAAGAAAGGTTTAGGCACACATCATGACTATTTTATATGATTTGTGGTATTTTATGTGTTTGTTCAATTGCTGCAGCAATCACTTCCCCAGTAATAGATGCACCAGCAATAGAAGCAGAGGAATTGCCCCAGCATCGCTGCCAGCATCAATTGCCCCAGCAATCTTCACAACACAGAATGCCCCAGCATCCTGGTGATGACGTCATGATGCGTCAAAAGTAAGGCAAGTGGCCATGTGAGAAGATTTCGGCGCCTACCATAGGCTCTATAGCCCACAAGAGTCACCCTTCTAAGTGACACTTGTCCTCTCATCAATGGACCTATTCTTTTACATGATGGGTGATCACATGGAAGCTTTGGAGATAAAATTAAAAAAGGAAACCCTTACTTCATCCTTAAGTAACCTTGTTGCCCAAGACTACTTCACTCCAAGAAGCCTATAAATACATCTCCTCCTCTTCATTGGAAAACATCTCAATTTTTAGGAAGTAGTCTTAGATATATTATTTCGGTTCGAAGGAGAGGAAGAAATTGACAACTTCTCTCTCTACTTTTTACCATCTTGTATTGCTGTTTCATTGCTCCAACATTGCTAGGCAGAATATCCAAAGGAACTCCAATTGTGTAATTTCTATCTTATTTTCCTTCCTTTGTATTTTCAATCATATGAATATGACTTGTTATATTTATCTGAGCTTAGTTATGTCAAGTATGAACTGAATACATTAGTTGGGATGCCTTAACTTCGTAATGAATCTTTAAGTAGTATTATGTTATATTTAGAGCTTAGACTTATAATGAAACCCTGACGTTAGTTGCTGAAAAGCACGCATCACTTGCTATAGCACCCATTGCAGGAGCAATCCGTTAGCAATAATTGCCCCTGCAATCAGTTGCCTCAGCATCACATATATCATAATTGCTATTAAAAGTACATTACTTAGTAAAGGGCATTTCAACTATGTCTCTTAACTGATTATTAATCAATCTCTATCTTGCTTACGTTAAATCCTGTTTCACACACACCAACCATATTTTATTTTATTTTTGATTTCTACTTCTCACTAGTATTATTACCATTTTAAACTTTCAAAAATTAATCCAATCTCTGTGTGTACGATCTCTACTTTTATTATATTACTTGTTAAAGACGGTGTATACTTGCACACCTTTCAGCACAACAAGCTCCTCTTGATCTAGGATGAGGTCATACTCTTTTTGTAGTTGCTGCTCCAAAATAATAAGCCTTGCATAATCAACTGTCTCCAAGGCACGGTGGATCCCTTTAATTCTCTTTTCCAAGGTATGCTTTTTTTTCCTGATGTTACCAATTGCACTCTTTTGAAAATAACAGAGTCCTCCTGAATCCGCTGGAGAGCCAAGGTGGGATTGGATTCCTTGGCCCAGGCGGTACTAACAATCTCCATATACTCCGGATGGGTGATCCAAGCTGCTTCAAACCGGAAAAGCCGAGCTCCCCACACTTGGGTATAGTTTTGATTAAAAATAATCATTTTATTCCATATAATTAATTAATGTGGACCAGAGGGAATACACATACAGTAAAATAGTATGAAGTCGTGATAAAAAAATGTTGGCATCTTCGCAATAAATTCTTCCATGTTTTTGGAGGTTGAAGTTTCTCAATAAATGTTGAAGTTTCTTTTCTATTATTTAAAAATTTGTCCAATTCTCCAACATTAAATACATTTTGCCCCCGAAACCTCACTACAATATTTGTTGTTTTACCAATGTCATGCGGTATAAGCGGTAGATAATTGGGTCTCTTAATTATTTGGTCACGATCTCTGGCCGGTGCGTATAGAAAAATATTTGTTGGGAGAGGTCAACCCCTTAAATGGATATCTGATACCTCGAAAGATTAGTCTCCACATTCGCTGTTAGGAAATACTTAATACTTTTTACATACTTTAGGCGATCATATAGGATAGAGAGCATAAGGTCATAGACTCAATTAATAGTTTGTTTTTTATTTAACATTTAGAATTAAGGGGTGTAGGTGCAAAATTTTAAACTCAAGGAGTCAAAATAAATACTATTGCAAGAGACAAATGAAAATTTTCGAGTTTTGCACCCCTCAGTATTACATAAGTCTGCTAGTGGTAGCTGATTAGGGCTACTGGGAACTGGGTATTGGTACAAAATAATACAAATAGAGGGACTAAAGTAAAACAATTTTTAAAATTTGACGAGTGTTTTTTTTAGATAGATAAAGTGGTTAGTAATTAGTGTGTTAGTTGTTAGAGGGAGGGGGGAGCAGAATTCGAACTCGGTACGCCTACATTTTCCCACCAACGATGTCCCTTTCGACCAAAAAATTTGACGCCTGTAATTGCAACTGGTCAGGTCATTCATGAAATAGTGTATAAAAAAATATTTTCTATAATTCATTGCAATGAATGTTCACAATCATTTCTTTTTGCATAACTTGTGCCACTATTTATATCAGACAAATATTACTATTTTTTAATAAAAAAAAATACAAGAATTGCTATTGTTTGTTCACTAGTGAATATTTAAATCTTTGTACCTTTCAAAAATAAAAACCAACTACTTATATCAGACAAATTTTACTATTTTTTAATACGAGAATTGCTATGGTTCACGAAATGAATATTTAAATCTTCGTATCTTTCAAACATAAAAAACTAACTATTTATATCAGACAAATTTTACTATTTTTTAATACAAGAATTGCTAAATTAAATATAGAAACGACTAAACATATAAAGTTCTCACTGCAACAATAAAGGAAATTGGCAGCGACTATTTCCCCTCAAAAATAAAGTTGTTGGCAACAATATAAGTATGGCATCGACATTTGTAAGTCGTTGAGATAAAAAAATTCATTTCCCAACAATATAATATTATTGAGAAAAATATACTTATCTCGATGACAGCTAAAATCGTTGGGAATAACATATTTTTATACCAACAATGCAATAATGTTGTTGGCAAAAAATAAAGGCTAAAGTGCTCCCGGGGTCCTTTATCTTTATTTAAAGTAACGAATTAGTCCTTTATGTTTTTTTTGTCCCAAATAAGTCCTTTATCTTTCAAATTTTTGACACATAAATCCTTTTCCGTTAACAGTGCTGATTTATGTGTCAAAAAAAAGGATTTATGTGTTAAAAATTTGAAACATAAAGGACTGATTTGGGACAGAAAAGGATTTATGTGTCAAAAATTTAAAACATAAAGGACTGATTTGGGACAAAAAAAAGATAAAGGACCAAATTGTTACTTTAAATAAAGATAAGGGACCCCGGGAGCACTTTAGCCAAAAATAAACTTATCCCAACAACAACAAAGATCGTTGAGAATAACAGAACTGTTTTTTAGCAATGCCATAAAGTTGTTGGTAAAAATACTTTTTTTTGTGAAATAGTAAAAAAAATGTTTAACATGCTATTGAAAATGTTGGTAAAATTTAGAATCGTTGAAGTTAATTATGTAAATAATTTTTTCGGCTTGTCAAAAAAATTATTCTTTTCAGAAAAAGTTAATTACGTTAGTCCACTATGCATATTACATATTGATAAAAATATCTTTTTTATTATTTTAAATTCCATCATCTAGTTTAAAAAAGATCAAATTAGACTAGATTAAAATTTATCACTATGATTAATTTGAGTTCCGTCTATTATTTGCATTTCTTGTGATAACCCAATTATAATATATTCATTTTGATTATAAAAAGAAGTAACTTTTGGTTGTCTTTATATTGGAGGTCAACCAATATGATGTCAATCACTACGCAGCGATATGTTCAAAGCAACTTTTTAGACAAGAAAATTAACATTGTAGACATATTGTTTTAGTAATTATAGTATAGTGTTTGCAAGTTATTTTTTAAGGGAGTGTAAACTTTGATGACTCAATACTCATGTAGTCATGTAACTCATATTTGACAATATTAGTTTATATTTAATATTTATGGAAATTGTGTATATGTCTAGTTTTTTTTTAAGTTTTGCATTAATAATTCTATGACATGTTTTTTATTACGTTGGTGTTTCAATATGATTCAATTTAGAATAATAAGGATAACTAATTAAATAAATATAATATTAAAAATAGCATTTTATTTTGAGAAATTAAAATTTAATATCAGTAAACAATTTTGCAGCAAGATAAGTTGTTGCTAAATTGTACTTTTTCACAACTACTTCAAGTTTTGAGGTATGTTAGTTTTGACAATAAATTTTGTTATTGGTAAAAAACTCTATCGCAGCGACTTTAATTGTTGAGACATGTTAGTTTTGACAATAAATTTTGCTATTGGTAAAAAACTCTATCGCAACGATTTTAATTATTGAGACATGTTAGTAATCGTGGCAACTTTAGTGGCTACCACAAGTTAAATATGGCAACAAAAGATTGTTCAAATAGCAGAGACAATTATTGTTGTTAAAAAAAGAGTTATGACAACGTCATCAAATGTTGCTACGAAACTTTTCGCAACGGGACTTAAGGCAGCAACATGCAGTGACTTTTTCCTCGTTGAAAAAAGTAATCTTCACAACAACTTTAAACATTTAGCCTATGAAGCCCTGATACTCCAAAATAGGCCAAGTACCCGTATCAGACACATATCCGATACCGATACTTGGCGGATACGCCGGGATACGTATCCAGGGAGTATCGAGGAATTTATATTTATTTTTTAATTAAAATAAGACCGGATACTTACCAGATACGTGAGCGATACCTTCAGGATACGGCGTTAGTGCACGATACTTATGCGGGATACGGCGCTATTGCAGATACTTGTACGGGATACGCGACAGCAAGACTTTCCATTTTTTAAAAACAAAAATGTTTCTTTTAGATAAAAAGTTATATTATATTATTATAAAAACTATAAACTAATTAAACAAATAACAAAACCCTAATTTTAAAATCAGTTTGCTGAAAACGTGAGAAGAAGGAAAACGCATACGCAGCGTGAGAAAAAACGCAGAGAAGAAAGGCAGCGTGAGAACTGAGAAGCAGATTCTTCCACGGATTCTTCCATACAGTGCAAACCTCCATAGCTGCGAGAAGAAGAAACGCAGAGAAGAAGAAAACGCAGAGAAGAAGAAACGCATAGAACAAGAAACGCAGCATGAGAAGAAAAAACACAGTGAACAGTAAAGTGCGAACCTCCATAGCTGCTGCAACTGCGACCCTCCATACAGGTTCGTTCTTCTCTGTTTGTCTGTTCGTTCTTCTCTTCTTCAATACAGGTTCAGTTTGCAATTGTTATTTAAGGTTTTCTGTTTCTGTTTATCTTCAATACAGGTTCACAGCCACTATGTTTCTGTTCTATACGTTGCCTATTTGTTGCTTTCCTTTTGTTGCCTATTTGTTCCTTTTGTTGCCTATTTGTCTGTACTGTACGGTTAATTTTAATTTTAAGCTCATTTGTTGCTAGCCATTCATTCTTTCTTCCACGGATTCTTCCTATTGTTGCCCATTTTAATTTTAAGCTCATTTGCCTGTATGGTTTTTTCCATTCTTTCTCAATTTTTAATTTTAATTTTGTCTATTGTTTCTGGTGTTTTCCATTCTTTAATCTATATTTGTGTGTATTTTCTCTAAATATAATTATGCTTACTTATTATGATCACACGTATCTTTTTTGTAAGTGTGATCATATCTATTGAATATTATAAGCAATTGTCAATTACTAATTAGTAAAGTGATAAATATTTTTATTTTTAATTTAATTTTTTATTGAAGTATCCCCGCCGTATCGTATCATGATTTTCAAAATTTTCCCGTATCCACGTATCCGTGTCGTGTCGTATCCCGTATCGTATCCCGTATCTGGGCTATATAGCATTTAGCAAAGACTTTTGTTGTTGCAAAACACATTTTATCTTGTAGTGTCTGACAAAAAATAAAATCTAAATAATATAAAGCTAAATTAAATATAATGCAATGCTGAATATAATTTGATTTTTTCTAACGCTAAATTAAATATAATATTACATCAAAAAAATTTAAATATAATAGTCTAAGACAATATATTTCAAAACAAAATTTATTATATATTTTTTAAATCATATAAAATTCTTTCTCTTTTTTCTTTGAGATAATATTAATAAGAAAATTACATGGCAGCGGAGTAATAAAATCTTGAAATTTCATTTTTATTCACATAATCAACTCTAATTAAATGCAAAATATCTTTATCCGCAAAATTTACAGTAATTTAATAATTTTATGTAGTGTTTTAAGAACGGAACAACATTTTCGACCAAGAACAATCTTGTTTGCCGGTTGTATCAACCTTATTTGAACCACACTATGGTTGATTTGTTCAAACCTAGGTTGAACCAAATTGAAATCACTAATTTAATTGAGTTGAACGGAAACGATTTTTTTTTTGACAACTGAAACGATTTTTTTTTACTTTTTCACTATAAAGAATTCTTTTTTATAGTTACTTATTTTTTATTCATTTGGTTCAACAACTTAATCATGACCACAGAGGTCTTATAAGTTCAATCTGTTGTTCAATTTTAAAAAATCGATTCTAAGAGAAATTACATTAGAATCGTCAGGACAAAATTATCGTTAGGCTTAATTGTATTTTTAATCTTGAATTTTTTCATATGCACGACTTCAGCATACTTATTTTATTTTCATTAATTTGGTTTCATATATTTTATTTTTCAAGAATTTACCCCTTACTTTTTAATTGCATTTTTGTTAGTCCGAACTCGTAAATATTTTTAGGCTAAATTGCTCCGGGGTCCCGTAACTTAATTTTAGGAAAAAATTTAGTCCTTTAACTTTTTTTTTGTCTCAAATTAGTCCTTTAAGTTTTAAAATGAATACAACGTAGCCCTTTTCCATTAGCCTGTTTAACTCCATTAAAAATGTCTATGTGAAAATAACGGTGCTGATGTGTCATCGTGTCATTTTTAATTTTTTTTACTAAAATATCATTTTCAATTTAATTTTTATTAAAAACAAAAAATCTTAGTTTATTTTTCACTGTTCTTCTTCATGCTTCATCTCCCTCAAATCAAAATACGCCATCACTATTCTTCTTCCCCAAGTCCAGTTCTGAAATTGAAACCCACTCAAAATCGAAACCCATTTCAGATGCGTATGTTATCCCATCTGCTACGTCCCACTTAGACAGAAGAAATTAATACTTGAAATGATGAAATCCCATCTGCTTCTTCATCGGTTTGGGGCTTTGAATGATTTTGAATAACCATTTCAGATGGAATAAAAAAAGGAACAACCATTTCAGATTCAGATTCAGTCATAGAGAGAGAGAGAGAGAGCAATTTTCTGCACAATGAACTTGTACGACACCCTTGTGCCTCCCGTGTTTTGTTAGACAGTCCCTTCTTTACACTGTGAATTTCTTACAATTTGTACTGACCTTTTCGTACTAACTAGCATCACCCTTTAGCTAATAATAATACTCCTATATAAAGTGGTTCGTTCAATTCTTAGTTTTTCGTTGACGAAATTCGTGAAAGAAAGAAAGAAAATTTGTATATAAACACACGCTTTACATAGAATGAGTACTAGAGAATCTCAAGCCAGATGCATAATTTTATTACATTGGAAAGTGCAACCGGACATTAGAAACACAGCAAATCCTATGAACAAAACTACACCACAGTAAACTCTACTACCAGTATTTACATGACCTGATCTCATTCATGCATGTCTTGCATTCACAACCACACCAAATACTGTACTCCATTTCAAAATAGATCTATTCTGTGGCTGCAACCACTGCTGGCCCCTCCACCTGATAATTCATCCCACCAAATACACAAAATACAACATAAGTTATCAATTATAATGTAACAAAGTTCAAATTATAGAGAATAACAAAGACAAAAGAAACAGACCCCCAATATTGCAACAAACAAAAACAACTGTTGGAAGTCAACTGATAAGTAGATTAAATAAATAATATTATTATGTGCGACTGTGAAGCTTCCCTATTTTTATTTTTATTTTTATTTTGTAAACCAAAGTTCCCTGTGTGCAACCGCAGAAACTAATCTCCTGAGGTACTAAGATCATTTAAGGGTCTCACCTCTCTCCCACCAGATATTTTTCCATACACACTGGACAAGAGTAAGACTCTTGACCAGATGGTTAAGGAGCTCAAGTATCTCCCACTTGTGATATACGATGTTACTTACTTTGATGTAATTTCATTTTTCTTGATGTAAATGTTGTTTTACTTACTTTGATGTAAATTCACACTAAGTTTTAAATCGGTTTGTCGAAGAAATGAGTACTTCACTGTCTTAAGGGTGTAATTGTTGTTAGCACTTTGTACTCATTTTCTGTCGAGTTTCATGTCTCGACAATATTAATAAATTTTTACTTATTGAAAAACAAATGTGTGAATGTAGAGTAACTAGCACTTGAATTACATTTTTGTTAACCCATGACTCACCAACCACTTAAGATCTAAATCAAGCTTTGCATATGTTGTCACTTTGTTATCAAACAAGAATGTTTCAACTTTCAAGGACAACTGTAAGTCTGTAACTATGGACCACAATATTCTAGTTCTAGTTACATTGAATTCAATTTTAACTTTCCAAATTCTAACAGCACCTACAATTATTTATAGTTCCAAACTAATGTAGTGATTTTGTTACCTTGAAAGTTGCACCCCAGATTTCCTCCTCCTTTGCAGGTACTGCAGTAATCTTATTCTTTGGATTCTCATAACATCTCAATCCTCCAACTGCTGTAGAGTAGAAACATCCTATACAATTTACAAAACAACAATGTCAATAATGAGCAAATACCTTTCAAATGAACTTGATTTTGTTAATTTGGTTGGAATTTGTTGAATATGTCTCATATGTAGAGTAGAAGTACAGTTGAGGGTTATTGTTGTAATTTGGACCAAGATATTATATGTACCTATTGTAAAACTAAATCCCTAATTCAATTTAAATTAAGATGGAACTACGGTTGCTCTTTAGTCGCAAACGTAAGCATTTTTTGGCTAAACTACGTGATCAAGATCGTGCATCTGTTCTAGTAAGTGAGTGGAGTTTAAATATTTTGACTCTCTAACAAGTTCAATATAAAACTTAGTGTGAATTTACATCAAAGTAACTAAAACAACATTTACATCAAGAAAAATGAAATTTGATAAGAGACAAAATATACCAACCTTGAGGGAAAGAAGCAAGTGACTTTCCACAAGAACCTTTAAGCAAATCAGCATCATCAGCAAATGCTACATACCCATCAGCTGTTATTCCCCAATACAGAGGAACCTTTCCTGATTCGTCCTATCAAAAATAATAATACAAACAAAAACACCATCATGTGGTGGGTGGACCAATCAAGATAAATAATTGATGGAATATAATATATAATAATTATATATAGATAACTTACAGAAGCCACAAAGAGAGTGGAAGTGGACTTATCAAAAACAATGAAAGCAAAGCTTCCACTTAGATGGCCAACAACACGATTGGCTGGGTAAGGTGCTCTATCACGTAAAGCTTTGTAAGCTTCAATCACAAGAACTACTTCATTTGCAGACTTTGCTAGCCCATATTGCTGTTTTAAACTCCCCAAGTTGTCGAGATTCCCCTCAAACAAGCAGAATATCTCATCCTTAACAGCAAATGATCTGCAATTTTTCACTCAGAATTTTAAAAGAAAATAAACAAAAAAAAACGTGGAAATAGAGCAATCTAGCTAAATATGTCACAGATTTGCAATAGTGACACAATATGTGTTGTTTCGACAAAAAACGAAGAAAAATGAATATGAATGTCTTAAAACTCAACTTATGTTATTTTTTTTTGTCAAATAGATACTAATTATGTTATTGTCTCAACGGTGACGACGAGGAGAATCGTGAGTTTATGCTTTTGAGAAGCGTGAGAAGTATTGTCAATAGTCTCCTCATCATACTTTCAAACAACAATCATCTACCAAAGTGGTTTGCCCTAAAATTCACTCTTTTAGTATACCGACCAAGAACAACTACAACTACATGAGATATTGATAAATAAAAAATTCTTTATATTTTCTTTTTTTAGGTCAGTTTAAATGAAATGACAAATAAACATTATACACACTCATATAGGTTACATCTGAGTTCGAATTCGAGTGTCGGCATTTCCACCTACCAAGAGTAGAAGAATCCTTGTATCTTCTTTTACAAAAAGTCTCCCTTTTATCTCTTTATTTTTTATCACATCATCACATCATCTATAGTATTTCTAACTTTTTTTCTATGTCTTTGCACCTCTCACATCCTAAATACAGTGTGACATAAATTGATTATTGATTATGGGCTATGGTTGTTTTTTCCTATTCCGTGGTCCCAACTCTATGATATGGTGTTATCCTTATCCTCATTCCATCTTCCTTGGGCCAGAAAAGATAATTAAGGACTTGAAAGAAAACAAACACAAGTTCAGTAAAATGAAAGTCAACATTATGATTTATGAAGTGGACAATGCGGACCCAAGAACCTAAATAATTGCAACCGAACATCCCAGTTTCAAGTGTCCACATTATTTCATATCTACTGGTCAATGAAAGAAAACAAATGAAAAAGAATAACAATGTTATTAAATAATATGATGATGTCTTGTCAAAATTTGTTCAGTCATTTAAAAATAGGAGGTTGGAATAAAAATTTACTAGCATTTTTTATGATCAAATAAAAAACTGTTATATCAATACCTCTCAAAGAGAAGGAAGAGAAAAAAAACAAAAAAAAATTATGAAGTATAATACAATTTATGATGTTTTATTTCATTTAGTTTTATTTTAAACAACCTATATGATGAAAACTGTGACTCACCAAAAACAACAATATGAAAACAACAATATTAAATAAAGAAGTTTGTTTTTTTCCAAATTTTAAGAAACATCCATCAATTTTCAACTACATTAAATGACAGTTTCAAAGAATACCTTTATTTATAGTAGTAATTAATTATAGGGTATCTTTCACCAAAAAAAATTACAGGGTATTATGTCATCCATTTCATAGAAAGGGTGCTTTTGGGGGGAAATTAAATTTTTAGGAGTATTATTAATTACAGTAAGCTTTTAAGAAAAAATTATTAAAAATAATTACTTTTTCGGTCCCTTAATAACACTTTTTACACATATTAAAAAAGTTGGTAGTATGATTAATTTTTTATATATCAAAACAATTTAGTACTACTCCCTCTATTTCACAAAGTTGTCGATTTAAGATTATTTACACATACTAATAATACTAATAAATTTTGTTACTTTTGATGGAAGAGTTTATCTTTTTCCTAGAATATTCTTAACAATTTATTATTTTATTCTATATATTCCACACACAGCAATAACTAGTTACGAGTATTATTAGTTATACAATAGTTAATGTTGCATTGGACTTTAAAAACGACAAGTAAAATGAAGCAAAATTGTTCTTAGAAAAGGATATGTATTGTGAAACAAAGGTAATATTAATAAGGGATATATTCAAAAAAAGAATAATAAACATATCTAAATATTTATAAAGGATCTTATATTTAGTCCAAAGTAAAAGTGTCAAAAAAAATCTTGTAATTAGGAACAGAAAGAGTACTATTGTCCACAGAAACTAAGCACTAATTGCCCTCTTGATCCTATTTCATTTATGGTATTAGGAAATGTTTAAACTTTTCCAATAAAGGGGTCAAATTAAATTAAATGCATAGAAGAATTTTTTTCTCAAATTATTTTTTGCAAAAATCAAAATTCAGCTTGTATCTATTGATCAAACTCGCACTTTATAGGGACCATCGATCAATAATTCAATCTGAGATCCAAAAATTGTGATGTAATATGGTACGAAGATAAAGACATCATGACCCAGGCAACTATAGGATTTTTTTTATCAATTTAATTTCGTTGTTTCTCAAATAAAGAATTTCAAAAACAAAGATAGAATTTTGTTAAGTACTAATATAAAAAAAATTAATATTTCAATAAACCCCCTTCAACTGGAGAAATTTATATCAAGACTTTATTACACTAGTCATTAAAATATTTTTGTATGTAGATCCCGAGCTAATATAAAAAGGATTTAAGTAGAACAAAAATTAATGTCTAATAAATTAGAGTTTCTAAAAATATTCAAGTATCCATCCTTATAAACAAATGATATTTTTAAAACCATACCAGAGATTGAATCGGCAAGATTCTTGGTTTATGGTTCAATCGGTTTATTAGGTTCAACCATTATTGAACCTAATGACTAATAAATAAATAAATATTCAATTTAGGGAGTTAAGATCCTTTCAAGTAATTGTTGTGTCAAGTAGGAGAATGAGTGCCACATACAATAAAATAATAAATGCAATAAATTATATGACTTTTTAGTCAAAAAAATTTGTCTCATAATACATGATTTTTTAGAATCTCAATAAAACATTAATATTTCTTTCCTACCATACCCTTCATTATTTAATAATATCTCTTTCATAACTCTATTAATTTATCTTTTCAATGTCATCGATGAAGGTTAATTTAGTAAACTAAATCACAATTTTTCTTCCCCATACAAAATTAACTATTTTTTTAATATGTGTGAAATGACCCAAAACAACATACAATATGGGATGAGGGAGTATAATCTTTTTTTATGTATCACTCTCTCTCCTACTTGACACAACAAGTACCTTGACACAACAAGTAATTGAAAGAATTCCAACTTCAATTTAGAGAGTAAAGTTAAAAACAAAAGGCTAAAAAAATCATCTTGATCAGTTCACCCAATTTAATCGGTTATTTGATCCGATTTAAACGGCTTATCGGAAGAAAAAAGCCCGATTTTGGACCTTTCAACGGCCGGCGGTCTAATATTAAACCGCTAAATCCGATTCCTATGGCGCGGCTTATAAACTACAAATCACTTTTCCACTCTAACAAACAACTGAACAAGAGAACATTCTCCACTCTTTCACTCTTTTGTCACCCTTTTCACCAAATCACCTCTATCCATCAAAGGCAAAGGGAAACTAAAACTCTAATACTTTATTGTAATGCTTCCAAAGTAATTAAAACAAATAAAATCCCAATCGACCTTTTTTTGACGAATACATCAACATTAATAATAGTATAAAATAATTATCGTACAAGACGCGTTTATTTTCTTAAAAAAAATTATGTTTTCCCCGTCCACAACAAACACGACACGACGTGTGGCAATCATGCAAACCAAGTGCAGCATTGAATGGGAATCCGGAAAAAATGGGATCAGGATCACCTGGTACACCAATCTTATCGACATGCTCCAACTTTCTTTTTTCACCGTTTGATTAACTAATCATCACCGATCACCATTGGATCACCCACCACAACACACATCCCATCATCCACAGTCCACAGACAATGAACAACTTCTTAACTAACTAATCAATTTTTATCTTTCACAGCTATATTTTAATTTCATAAATTTAATTAAAAATAAAACAAAATTCTTCCATAGTTCCACTCCAACAACAAACAACAAAGAGCCAGCAAGGAAGTTCTGTATGAGCAGTTTTCTGATTTTATTTTTCCCTTAAATTATTTTTTGAAATGATATTTTCCTCAAGTTCAGTGAAGATCAAGCTACGGAAGAAGGAACCATTTTCGATTTCACTTTCCAACAACTACCAACTGTGAAGTGAACGATTCTTAAAAAAGTGAGAAGTGAACGACCGATAACAACGATGTTACATCACATGACAAAACGACGTCGTTAAACTATTGTCTAATTGTTTACCTGGGTTGCCACGGTGACTCATCATGGTGAGTGTAAGCCAACTGCACATGCTCACCAACCTGCAGGGACACCACCGACTCCTTGCTCTCAACAAATCGTTTCAGAAGTAAACTCGCCTTCGTCTTCGGCGACGGAGTTCGACTACCGGCAGCCACCAGCTCTTCCGGCGGAGACACCACGGAGCTGCTAAAGATCCCCAACATTTTTTTCTCTCAAAAAAAGTTGTTCCCTCTCTCTTGGTTACACAATTAATTGAAAGCTCACACGGTGAGGAGGATGGGATGGGAAATGAGTTTAGAGGGTGTGTTTCGTTATATAGAGTGAAATGACAAGGGTGATTAAGTAATTTCGCAAAATGAATTAAAAAAATTGGTGTATCTAAATAATTTAGAGAGATGAATAAATTGTTTTTATTGTGGTGTGGGACCCATACGATGGTGACTAGGTTCCGTTTCTTGCACGAGAATCAGGATCAGATACCTTTTTTGGCTTTAGCCATTATGAAGAGCAGCAGGCATGATATCGTCACCGTTGGTTTTGCAGAAGAGTGGAATGGACTCACTTATCCAATGCGGAAATATCCAGGCTTGTAGAATGTAGACTGTAGTGGTTCTGTAAGCCTGTAACAAAGGATCTTGAGGACCTTGGAGTTGGAGGGGACCACACGGGTTTCCATTTTAAAATGGCTTTGCTGATTTTTCTCAAGCACAAAAATTAAATATTACTAGATATGAATTATCATGGGGTAAATAGCCAATTTTGTCCCTGAAAGTGTAGCTCGCTGTCAAAATTTGAATCCCTCGCTAATTAGCGAGAGAATTAACGAAGGAATATTCCCTCGCTAATTAGCAAGGGATTCAAATTTCCCTCGCTAATCCCATTAGCGAGGAGCAATTTAGCAATGGACTGATTCCCTCGCTAATGGGTATTAGCAACGGAATTGGGCATTTAGCGAGGAAAAAATCTCTCGCTAATGAGCAATTTTTTTGTAGTGATTATACACAACCATAGGCTGATGGTAATTATGATTATAGTGAGGGTGAGGATGTTAATCTAGAATCGTTTAGTAAAAAAAGAGCACCTCCAAGTGTAGAACCTGAATATGATGAGCATTCAGACAATGATTCATGGCACTCAGAGTAGTTGAAGACTCCAATTAGTACAGATGATGAGGATGATGGGAAGGCAGTTTTCCCAATATTTAATCCAAATTCAAACTTTGGTCAAGTTCACCTAGAGTTGGGGATGGAATTTAAAAACCTTGAATTGTTTAAGGAAGCACTTTCACGTAGGAAGGGAAATCAAATGGTTGACGAATGATTCTGATAGGTGTAGAGCTAAGTGCAAGGAAAAAGAATGTGAATGGAAGATTTATTGCTCTTGGAGCAAAGTTACTAAAAGTTTCCAAATCAAAACTTTTGTTAGTGAACACTCATGCTGTAGAGTGTTCAAAAACAGCCAAGCAAAGACAAAGTGGGTCTCTAAGAAGCTTGAGGCAAAGATTAGAGAGCAGCCAACAATCATATATGTACAGGCATTTGAATACTTAAAGAAGGATTTTGGAGTGCATATTGATGAGACCAAGCTATTTAGATCATTGAAAGATGCAAGAAAGTTGGTGGAAGGTGATGTTAACGAACAATACGCAAAAATTTGAGACTATGCTCATGAGTTACTTAGGAGTAACCCGGGATCAACAACTAAAATTGATTGTATTCCCATTCCCAATGCTCCACCTCAACTTCAACGTTTCTATGTTTGTTTAGAAGCTTGTAAGTTAGGTTTCAAGGCTGGATGTAGACCATTCATTGGTCTAGATGGTTGTTTTTTGAAGGGTTATTATGGGGGACAACTTCTAACTGTTGTTGGACAAGATGCAAACAACCATAATTTATGTATTGCTTATGCAATTGTGGATGCTGAGAATAAAGACAACTGGAAATGGTTTCTCACACTACTGAGGCAAGATTTGGGAGATTGTAGGCAGCATGGGTGGAATTTATGAGTGACATGCAGAAGGTACGTGTTTTAGTTAATGTACTATTATGATTTTTATATATTCTTTGAAGGACCAAACTGACAGTAAGTTTCATCTTTCAGGGACTAATAGTTGCTGTGCATGAAGTATTCCCAATTGCACCTCATAGATACTGTGCTATGCATTTGTGGAGGAATTTCATTAAGCAATACAAAGACTTGGAATTGAGAGGTGTAGTGTGGAAGTGTACAAGGGCAATTACACTTGCTCAGTTCAATGCTGTCATGGAAAGGTTGAAAGTGAAAAATGAGAAGGCTTGGCGTTATTTAGAAAAATGGCCTAAAGAGGCTTGGACCAAAGCATATTTCAGCACTGAGTGCAAGACAGACAACATTACCAACAATGTGTGTGAAGGATTTAATGCAAGTATCTTAAAGTATAGGGTGAAGCCCATTTTGTCCTTGGCAGAGGAGATTAGATGTTACATCATGAGGACAATGTCTAGTAACAAACTGAAGTTGTTGAGGAGACGGGGTCCACTTTGTCCAGCGCAACACTCTAGGTTGGACAAGTTGAAGATTGAAAGTAACAAATGGACACCACAATGGACTGGAGATAGGAAGTATGAAGTACATTGTAACTAGAGGTCACATGTAGATGTTGACGTAGAGGCACAAACATGCACCTGTAGATTCTGGCAGCTAACAGGTAATAAGTTTTCTGGTTACTCATGTAATAAGTTTTCTGGTTACTTGTTGAATGAGAGTCCTGCTTGCTTCTAGGTATGCCCTGTGAACATGCTATTGCATGCATTGGACATCAGGTAAGAAAGCTTGAGGATTTTTGTCATGGGTGGCTGACATTGGGATCATACAATGCCACATATTAGTAGGATATATTTTGGACAAATTATGGCACTATGCAATTATGCATATGTTTTGGACAAATTATAAAGTTGTAATAGAATATGTAGGATATCTTTTGAACCAATTATGCAACTATGCATATGTTTTGGACAAATTATAAAGTTGCAATTATGAATATGTATTACATTATGTTTATGAAAATTTTGGTTTAGCACTTTAAGTTTCTGGTTTAAAATTCTGGTTTAAGTGAACTGATTGTACTGGCAGAAGTAAGTTAAGTGACAGTAAGTGACATCTTTCAGGGACTAAAATGGGATAAATGTATCTTTTCAGGGACTATTTTGTACGACATTATGCAGAAATATAATGCAAATGAAAGATCACTACAAAAAATGTTGCCTTTAGCGACGGAATTAGAGAGGGACTTTATGTCCCTCGCAAAAACTGATATTAGCGACGGCATTAGCGAGGGCATAGAGCTGTCGAATTTTTTTAAGCGTTAGCGACGGCAATGTTAGCAATAGCGACGGCAAGGCCGTCGCTAATGGCCTGGGCGGGAAAAATTAGCGACGGCTATAGTGTCCCTCGCAAAGGTTTTTTGACCGTTCAACGCGTGGCACCACGTGGAAATGTTTGTAACGGTTAGCGACAGCCCATGTCGTCGCTAATGTCAAATTGATTTCCAAATCTGAATCTCATAACAGAACCCCTCATTTCTGTTGCCTCACCGCATCTCTCTCTTCACCTCTCTCTCTCTCCGCCTCTCTCTCTCGCCTACGACGGCCACCCCACCACCACCATCACCTACCTACGACCTCCTCTCTCCGTCACCTCCTCACTCCGGCTCTCTCTCTTCGCCTCCTCACTGTCTCTCTCTCCGCCTCTCTCTCTTCCTACGGTGCACACCCAAACGCCGCCAACGCCACCACCCTCACAACCACCACCACCATCCTCACCTACCTACGACAGCTCCTCTCCGCCTCTCTCTACTCGTTGTCTCTCTCCGCCATCTCGCCCTCTCTCTCTCCGCCTCTCTCTCACCTACGGCCAACAACCACCCACCACCACCGTCACAACCACCCACCACCACCAGCACCTACTTTCTGTCTGTCTCTCTCTCAGCCTCTCTCTCTCACCTACGAACCTGAACTGTGCACCGCCGCCACCACCACCACCACCACCGCCGCCACCACCCCCACGAATTTCTGCCCTCTCCCTTTTGTAGGTTTTGATATTTTTTTTATGATATTTTTTTGATATTGATTTTTTAAATTTGTTTTGATTTATGTTTTTTGATTGATTTAGGATTGACATCGTTGGTGTTTGGAGTTTAAGAACCGCACCAGAGTGCGCATCGTCACCGAACAACCGCACCAGACGTCAATCTCATAACGGTTAGTTTAATTGAAAAATATTTAATTATTGTTTTGATGAACCCTAGGTTAGATGACTGTGTGTTGTTCGAAATCATCTCCATTGAGATAATTGCGAGACGATACTAACAACGGTAAGGTTGGGAGTTATATGAAATAACTTCCTTCACTACTTGGATGGAAAAGGGTTTTGTGCTGTCCTTAACCCTCATATTCGGCTCGAAATCATCTCCACTGAGATCATATTGATGCCACTAACTTGAAATATTATTGGGAATGTTATCTAACACATTTTCTTAAATACGTGTAGATGAATTTGTATGAATTTAATCGTGATTGGGTGTATGATCGGTTATATCCGAGAAGAGCGGGTTTAAAGGAATCTTTTGTAATTGGGGTTGAACAGTTTCTTGTGGTAGCGTGGCGACATGATTGGCTCAACAGGAAAAAGGGGTTAGATGTCCATGCTTAAAATGCGACGGTGAACCTATTATGACCGATGATGAAATCAGGGATCACTTGTATCATTGGGGGTTTAGGCCTAATTATTGGATTTGGGTAGACCATGGAGAACAACAATTTCAAAATTTTGAGATAGGGGCTTCAAGCAGTTCTGGTGTTGGTGTTCCACGTAATGAAATTTTTGAGTCGATGCAAAACATGATTTGCGATGGTCTCAGGGTGAATGTGTCATTTGATGAGCCTCAATATGATGATAATGATGAACTTCCAAATGAAGAAGCACAAATTTTTTATAATTTGTTAAGAGATTCAAACACACCGTTGTTTGATGAGCGCTCCAAGATTACCCAAGTAAATATACATATCGATTTGTATTATATAATGTTCATTTGTCAAAATGGAGCGCTAATTTGCGGTTATTCAAAACATGAGCAAATAAATGAGTTCATGACTCAGCTAACTCGGGAGCTGGAACCCTGATTCATTTGGCCAACTTACTCCTGAGATGAGAGATCTGGCAAACAAACATTGGGAGAAGACAGTAGGTTGGTCTAAGGGTCGCCTGTATGGTACGGGGCCCATGGCTCCATGTATGAGTCAGTCTGGGGCCGAGAGCAGCAGAAGACGGAGTCGACCAGCTTTTACTCCTGCGGAGACAGAGCATATTAGGCGGCTGGAGCAGGAGCTGCACGAGACTCGACAGGAGGTCAGGACCTCCTCTGAGGCGATGAGAAAGATGCAGCAAGATTATGAGAAGGTGACCCGTACGCAGGAGCTGATGTTTAAGTATTTTAAGAATATGCAGCAAAATGAGCAGCAGCAAGATGAAGAGGAAGATGAGGAGGAAGCTGAGGAGTCTGATGGTGGCAGCTTTTAGTGTTGTTGATTAAATATTTTGTTATAACATTTCAGATTAAGTGTTGTTGATTCAAAATTTATGTTATTGGATAATTTTTATTTTAAACTATTTTATGTATTTTAGATTTTATTATTTATTAATAAAATAAACAGGTATAAAAGCAGATAAATTAAAAAAAAAATTCCATCAGGTTGAGCAGTAGCGTGGGAATTAGCGAGGGGGTTAGCGAGGGAACGTGGCCACGTGGTTGAGCAGTAGTGTGGGGGTTAGCGAGGGAACGTGGCCACGTGGCTGAGCAGTAGCGAGGGCATTAGCGAGGGAACGTGGCCACGTGGTTGAGCAGTAGCGTGGGAATTAGCGAGCGAACGTGGCCACGTGGCTGAGCAGTAGCGAGGGAATTAGCGAGGGAGCGTGGCCACGTGGCTGAGCAGTAGCGAGGGATCTAGGGAGGGACACTGCCCTCGCTAATTAGCGAGGGACCCAAATCCCTCGCTAATCTCATTTGCGAGGAGGGAATTAGCGAGGGAAGTTGTCCCTCGCTAATTCCCTCGCAAATGACTTTTAGCGAGGGAATAAGGTGATTTAGCGAGGGATTTTGCCGTCGCAAATGACCTTTTTTTGTAGTGGATAATGAGCAGCAGTTTGTATCTAATTTGTATCTGGTATCTGTTTATGCAGTTATGCAGCAGTTTTGGTTTGAAAGATAATGCAAACGAAAGTTAACTTGAATAGAGCAGATTCCATAGATTGAAAACATTACATCAATTTGATTAAGAGCATTCCATAAACAACAAAATGAACATACTAAGACTCAAATTACATCACTAGACCCAAATTACATTGCTACTTGCTGTGAATACAAACAAACACAACCATTGACAACAATTGGATTAAGAACATTCCATAGACAATTGTTCTAAACATCTTCATTTCAGTCCCCATACAATCAAGCTTTGAGTTAACTTGAGCCTTCCAAATTGATTCTCTTCCAACCTCTCTTCCATCTTCTCTTTCCAACCTCTCTAACAAATGGTCTTCCTTGTTCCATGAAAACTGTCCCAAGTGCTTCATCAGCTGCAAGTGCTTCAATCAATTTATCAACCCAAATAAAGTACCCACAATATCCAAGTTCATCCTGAAATTAACACAATGTATGAAATACAAATAACAAAATAGAAAACCCTAAATCAACAAATGTGAAATACAAATACCTTATTAATTGAACAAGTGTAGAATGACCTTCCTCTGCTAAGATCTGTGCCAGCAACACGCCTAACAGCCTTTCTACCACAACCACAAAAGAGAAGAACTTGTGGTGAAGCTCTTGTTCGAGAGGATGATTGTCATACCCCGATTTTGTCCAGCTTAGATCAAAACCCTAATTTTCCACAAAAATAAATAAGTTGAGGAGTGAGAAGCATTATGCATTGCATTTTGGGTCTTAGAAGTCATTCCAAGGTCTTTAAAGTCATTTTTAGGGTTGGAATGCACTTGTTAAGCAAATTAGGGTTTTAGGGTCAAAAAGGGCATTTTGGTCATTTTTCGTAAAAAGATGATTTTCTCGCAAAAAATGCACATCCACAAAAGTACATTTTTATTCTATCAAGGATAATTTTTGTACAATTTTTTAGAAAGAAAACCCTAGTCAAAATAATTAAAAATGTATTTTTTCCATTTTTAGTGCATAGAAAAATAAAAAGGACCATTAAATATTCCTCAACTCTTAAGTGACAATTTTTATTGTCATGGGTGACTAGAGGGAATATTTTATGGTGCCCAAAAACATGTGCCACATTTTCAATAGTTGCATTCCCATTATTTCCAATGCCCAAAATTTCAAATTCAAAAAAACTCAAAAAAGGGAAGTGTCCTCAATAAGACAAAATGTACTATTTTGTGCAAGCTTGCATTTTTTTTTCCTTCCCTCCTCATGGCTGCGAATTCCAGCCCATTTTTACCTCATTTTGTGTTTCTTCATGCCCTTAATCCATGTGAGTTGTACTCATAGTCATTGATTAAAATTCTAGATCAAATCCTAGGCTACAACTATGTGCAAATTGACCTAATTGCCCCCAACAATTTTTGTGTACAAAAAACTCTTCAATTTCATATGACACCAGCTCATTCCCTTCCATTTGTGCTTTCTCATTGTCCCTAATCCATGTGCATTGCAATCTTGGCCCTTGATTCAAATTCTATCTCAAATCTCAATGGTTGGCAAAAGCACAATGTCCTATATACCCTTAATTTTGCACCTCATATAAAACCCAAAAATAAGAAACCAAAGGGAGGGGATTCTCATTTTACCCTAGCACACAATCAGACCACAATTCCTCTCCTCCTCCCCTCTCAAACCCAAGACCACCTCCCACCATTTCCACCACCAATTCTTCAATTTTCAACCATCCAAACTTCATTATTCTTGATTCCTACACTAGATCCACTTCTAATCTTGCATTATCTTCAAAGTTCATCATCAAATCCTTCAATATCAAGTGATTTTCGTGGGATTCAAGAGGAGGTTCAAGTGTTCTTGGTTTCTATTTTGATCTTCTTCTTCATTTCAAGCAAGATCTAGAGGTAAGCTCACAAACTCTTGCATTTTCTTTAATTTTCATTATGTAATCTCTCTTCTCCTCATCTCAACTCCTTCATATATTGTTGTTGATGCTTTGAGGAGCCATCTCAAACATTATTGACAAGCACTTAGGGAGGCTTGGGTGTTTGAGGTGGCTCCTTGGCTTTGAAAGAATTGTTCTTGTGTCTTCTTGCATTTTATTGTATTTTAAACCTTGTTGGTATAATTTTCATCAAATAAAAACCCATTCTCATACCCATTTTACTAGTTTTGTTTCCTTTGATTTTGCGTGAATAAATGCATGATTTGGTTGATGTTTGTCTCAGGAACTTGCATGATAGATTAGGTCCTCTTCTTTTGTGTTGTTTTGTGTGTTAATTTGTCAATTTTTGCATGAAATAAGTTGATGATTCCATGCTTGTATGCATTCGGCCATGACTAGGTTTTTACCCCTTTGATTGCTTGAAGATTGTCATTTTGATTGTGGTTGAGTAAATGCAAGTTATGTCATTGTGTTTGTTTACTTTTTACCATTTTACTTTACCACTTCATTAACTTTTTACCAAAAAAACATAAAAACATTTTACCACTTTGGTTTTTACCATTTCACTTAGTTTTTACCAAAACATTTTTATCTCATCACATAAAACATTTTCACCTTCATTCAAAACATTTTACCACTTGCATCTTTGCATAAAAACCCCAAAACATTTTCTCATTTGCATTTCATACTTTTTCAACTTTATAAAATAAACCCCAAAATACTTTTACCACTTTCAAGACCAAAAACATTTCATCTCATTTCCAAAACACCAAAACCCAAAAACATTTTACCACTTTCTTACCTAAACCTTTTACCAAAACATTTTCACCCTCATGCATCTTCATCCATCCCTATTTATGCGACACTCTCATGCATTCTCGAGTATTTATGCCTTGCATAATAAATGTAATCATACTCAAATGCTCATGCATTCTTGTATGCTCATGCATCCTCTTGTCTACTCATTCATGCATTCATTCTTGTATGCTCATGCATTCACATGCTTGCCAAATCATGCATCATTGCTCACATGTTCATTCACCTAACCTAGAATACTCTATGCCTATGATCAATTGTATTCCTTTGTTCTTGATGCCATTTGAATGTCTTGACTTAATTGTGCACAAACCCTTTTACACAATCATGTGCCCTTATAAGGCTACCAACATGTGTAGCATAGAGGCATATGTGCCCCTCTTGAGATTGCTTCCAACTTGTGTAGCAATTCTCCTTCACACACAAACGCTATTGTTTTGAGAACTTTGTCTTGCATCTATGACAATTAAATCTCTTGATTATATTGGAATGCTTAATCTTAGTTGATGATCAACATGTTCATGATTGCTTGATTAGTTGAATATGTTTGAACTTCATTCATTCATTTTGCATTTGGTTTTGGACATAGAATTCGATTGAAAATGATTTATTTATTTTTCTAAAAACTCTTTTCCAAACCAATTAATTTTCAAAGCATTTTCAATAAACAAAAATAAGCAAGTAGTGGAGGTCACCCATAACCTTTGTTAGTTTGATCTCTATGAACGCTCTTCAATTTCACATGAGTACTTAGCGATGATTATTCATAACCTTTGTTAGTTTAATCATTCGCTAATGCTCGTCCTACTTCGAAAACCTTTTCGAAAATATAATAAAAGCAAGTTGTTACTAATAGTCAATCAGAGCCTTTGTTCGTCTGACTAGAGGTAACAACTCTTTTTGAGTATTTAGCAGTGATTACCCATAGCCTTTGTTAGTTTAATCACTCGCTAATGCTCGTCCTATTGCGAAAACTCACCAAAAAGATAAAAAAACAAAAACCTTTTCAAAACTAAAGAAGTTAGGACTACGTCGCTTTGATTCCCATTTGGGATACGTAGGAGCGAGCCACGTCCTCGTCAAGCACAACAAACCAAAATTAATTCGATTGCGAAAGCCCTTTTTGATCATCTAAAATAAAAACCGATTATCATTAATGATCACTCGCGCCGTTGCCGTTTGGTTTTTAATGATAATTTCATTTTCAAAAGAGTTAGTAGCGCGGCCACTCTAAACCGTTGTTGTTTGGTCGTCGCGAACACTCGAATCAAAAGCAAAACCAATTATCGTTAATGATCACTCGCGCCGTTGCCGTTTGGTTGTTAATGATAATTTCATTTTCAAAAGAGTTAGTAGCGCGGCCACTCTAAACCGTTGTTGTTTGGTCATCGCGAATCCTCACTCCTACTGCGAAAACTCATCTAAACAGACTAAAAAACAAAAACCTTTTTAGGACAACCAAGAACTACATAGCTTTGAATTCTCCATCGCACCAGGAGATACGTAGGAGCGAGAGGCCAACTCTCGTCAAGCGCCAAAAATAAAAATTTTCATTAAGTCTTCTCACTCCCTTCTCAATAAAGAGGCAAAATAAAAGCATTTTCAAATCAACACTTCAAACCACACATTTAATTAAAGGTTCCCTTTCGGTAGAAAGGAGGTACGGGGTGCTAATACCTTCCCCATGCCTAACCGACCCCCGAACCCATATCTCTAGTTTTCGAAAGACCATCCGCCTTGTCTAAAAGACCTTTTTTCAATGTTTTGGTCTTAAAATTAAAATATTGGTGGCGGCTCCATACCTTTTCCACGTTGTACAATGAGAAGTCCGAACCGGATTTTTTGGGGTGCAACAGCTGGCGACTCCGCTGGGGACCCTTTTTTTTAAAAAAAAAGACGAGGGTCAAGCCTAACTAATTAAGATGTGTGGTTTAATGTATTGTTGATTTGACTGATACCTTGTTTGCCTTCATTCTTTTTCCTTTCTTTCTTATCATTAATTGTAGGCATACGCATTTGTCTTCTTCTATGTTTGTTCCCTATCTCCTTTTCTTTTATTGTTTATGCTCATGCATTTCTCCCCAATTCTATCCGGATCCCCCCTTCTTGGCTCCCTTTCTTGAGGTAAGCAATGTACCTGATTGTTGTTGAAACCCCAGGCTAGCTTATTTGATATTGAACCCTAGTGTAGACGACATGTTGTTACCTTGCTTTTTCTGGACTGTTCTGGCGTCTCACTTGCAGGTGGGGTAATATGTGTCGGGTAGTTTTAAGTGGTACGCCCTTACCACACACACTCACACCCTTATGATTATGTGCTTTGAGAGAGGCCTAAAACCCAAGGTCTGAAAAACACCTAGGAGAGTGGAAACGAGTAGTGACTGCCAATTGGACCGATGTCCTTCTACTCTCACGAAAGTTTCAGCCAGAGTATGCTCTTTTATGGTACCTCACACCAGATGGCATTCCATCGTTGTGGGTGTTATCATGAGAGAGATTTAGCTCTGGTAGCCTTTGCGAGGGAGTGAATAGAGCCACATGGGAGGATTACCCTTTAAATTGCCCTAGATCGTAGGTCTCACCTCTTTTTAGGTCACAAGGGCTTTCCAAATTGTGTGCTGCATTGTTGCATTCAGTTCAGTCAACCTTTTTCCCTCAAATTTTTTTTTTTTTTTTGAAAATCAAAAAAATATGCTTTTCCCTTTCAAATAAACACCTATATGGGGGAGCATATAGAGTGTAAATTTTCAAAATTCCACCTGTGAATACCCTCTTTACGCAAAAATACCAAAAAGAAGCATCTTGCATTGCATCATTGCATTACATCGCATCATTACAGCATTTGCATCATTTGCACTAAATAAAACTCCAATTTTGAAAAAGTACATTCATCATACATTGCATAAGAAAAATGAAAACAAAAGGGGTTATCATTTGCATAGTATTTCAGCGTCAACCTCATGGGCATCATGCAAAAAAGAAGAGAAAGGACATGGTAGAACTACGTACGCTTTGATTCCTCATCACAGTGAGGATACGTAGGAGCGGGTCCGCCCCGTCAAGCATAACAAATGAAAAAAGCCATTTTGAAAAAGCATCATTCTTGCATTCAAAAATGCATTGAAATTTTGTATTTCATCTTGCACAAAAAAAAAACAATTTTTTTTATTTTTTATTTTTTAGAATAAGTACACTTCTCAAGTGGTCATTTTTCCATGCATTTGCATATCATGATCTGAACAATAAAGGTTTTGATGAGAGACGAGACGGTTTTGCAAAATAGTCATTCCCCAAAAAAAAAAAAAAAAACTCAAGGTGTTCCAAAGTACCCAGTTCTCAAGTCAGCAGCTCATTCACATAACTTCAAAAATTTTGCATCTCATCCATCCCATGATAAAAGATTAAAATTGTTCATAAATTTTTTCTATCATGTGAAGCATTCTTCTAGGCATGCATGCCATGTGCAGTCGCCCCTGTCCGTGTCCGTCAGTTTCCCTACTTTATCATCATTCCCCGTCCTAGTCTAGCCCCGCCCGTAAAGCCTAAAGTGTCGCATGCATTTGTTCAGTCATTCGTTCTTGCGCTTATGTTGTGTGCCCTGTTATCTCTAGAAAGAGGCCAACTGGTTTGCCGATATCCGCTTCAGACTCAAGATTCATGGCGACCAATCAAGGAAACCTAGTGATTGAGAATCCCGGCAATTCAGGTCTAGATAATCCGATTATGGAAGTCCTCAAGCAGCTAGTCCAAGGGAATCAGGCACTAGTCCAAGAGAATCAGGCGTTAAATAATAAAATCGGGGTGATAGAAATGCAGATGGATGCGATAAGAATGCAGATGACTGAAATGATGGGCACCCTGCAAGCTTTGAAAAACGGAACCACTACCGAAGATACTGCTGTTGTAAACCCAAGTGGGGCCGCAACCATCCTTCCTACCTCGGGACCCGCTGAAGCTGTGACTGCTATTCCCCATCCGGGATCTGGGGTTAATTATCCTGCTCACGCCCTGGGAGGTGCTGATCCACATGAGGTTTCTCTTTTCAATATGGATAGTGATCCTCAAGGTCACCTATTTGAGAACTCTCAACCCAGAGATCAGTTGCATGAGTTGGAAAAGCGTTTAAAAGCCATAGAGGATTCAAAGACCAAAGCTAAAGACGCCCGTGATCTATGTCTTTTTCCAGACTTGGTTATTCCCCCAAAGATGAAGGTGCCAGTCTTTGACCAATATTGTGGTACCAGCTGCCCAAATAGACATGTAACCATGTACGCCCGAAGGATGACCGCATACAATCACGACGACAAACTGCTCATCCACTACTTCCAGTACAGCCTAACTGGGGCATCTCTGGATTGGTACATGCAGTTGCAGCCTTCCGACATCCACAGTTGGAAGGACCTTTCTGAAGCTTTCTTAAAGGAGTACGAATACAACAAAGACATGGCTCCAGATCGGATTCAGCTGCAGTATATGAGCAAGAAAGATCATGAGTCCTTTAAGGAATATGCTCAAAGATGGAGGAGCATAGCTGCTCAGGTGAAGCCACCATTGACTGAAAAGGAGATGGTGTACATGTTTATGGAGACTCTCCCAGCTGTTTTCTATGAACGTCTGGTTGGAAGTGGGTCCTCAAGCTTCTCAGATGTGATCAAAGTAGGGGCAAGACTTAAAGTCGGGATGAAGAGAGGAAGAATCCCCTGCAATCCTACTGGCGCCGACAATGCTAGTGATTTGCCTGCAAGGAAAAATGGAGAAATCAATGCTATAGTGGGACAAGGAAAGTCACGTCAGTACGACCCCATTCCTGTGTCGTACACTGATTTGTGCAGCTATCTAATCAACCATAGGTTGATCTCTCCTCGTGGGATGGAGCCAGTCCAACCTCCATTCCCAAGAAGGTATAATGCAAAGGCTACCTGTGAATTCCATTCTGGGGCAATTGGTCACTCTACTGAGAATTGTCATCCTTTGAAGCAGTCGGTTCAGGATCTTATTGATACAAAACAGTTGACCTTTGATGAGGGAGGTGAAGGACTAAACCCTTTGAGATCAGGGCTGTCAGGCCGGGATGGCAGTAGTTGAAGAGGATCGAGGTGTTGATCGTCAAGCATTTGTGTCTTCGTCATGCATTTTCATGTAGTTTTCAGTTCAAAGCAAATTTTATGTAATGCAATCCTCTGGCTCTGCCCAAGGCCTTAGGATATTTCAATAAGGGCACATGTTTCCTTTTCAGCATCGTCATCTATAAAAGTTACCCTTTTCAGTCACTTTTGTTCAAGATCGTCATTGCCCTGTTTTATCATAAGTCCATCAGTGCATATTTGACTTTTAGTTCAGTCTAACGCTTTAAGTCCTCCATGCTGGGGCAAGACTGTGATCACTAATTTTCCTTGTTAATATCATATTCCTTCAGTGCAAGTCTTTCAAAAGATAATAATAAACAAGAAAATAAGCTCGCTAGGTGGAAAACCCGCAAAGGGCGGCCTAGGCAGAAAAAAGCGCCCGATGGATCGAAAACCCGCAAAGGGCGGTCCAGGAAAAAGTTAGGGCATAAAAAAAAAGAGAAAAAATGCAAAGAAAGGAGCAAACACATATAGATAGATGAACCGTTATCTTGTTTTACAAAAATAAATAAGCCATCGGGATTTGAGATGAAATGTGGCCACCTCCCTATACCCTCAAGAACCCAAAATCCCAGAAAGTCCCTTTCCTACCTACCTTAAGCCAAGAAAAACCAAACTCAAAAATATACCCTCTAATCACCCTAGACAAGGATCACTTCAAATATCAAAAACAAAAATAGTGCATCAGCTCACTCAACTCAAAAGCAAAAAAAGAAGAAAAGTCCGAAAAATGAAACAAATGAGTCAAAAAAAAATCAAAAAGACAAAAAATAATAAGTTGTGAGCTGATACATGTTGCCACAAAGCACAAGAGACCCTTGTCTCGATAAATCTTCCAACACCTGGTTCCATAAACCTTCAAACACTTTCTTTGGCCTATCCTCCATAAACCCTTGACCACGTTACAACCCTGAAATAGGTTCATTTTACCGTGAGGCACATAAGAGGTTCTCATCTCAATAAAACCTCAAACACCTCATTGAGTCTAATAACTCATTCTTTCATAAACCATTAACCTGGCCAAATTATACCACTAAAAAAAAACATCCGTTCCATCAATCATCAAATACTTCTTTGAACCCAATTATCCCTCCCTTCATAAATCATTAACCATTAGCCACATCACAACTCCAAAGATCCATTCCGATCAATGACCGATTGCTTTTGTTCTCTCAGATTCTAATCTTAGGACGAACAAGCTTATCTATGTACAATGTGTTTGCTCAAAAGAAAAAACAAACGACCAGAAAAAAGAAAGCTGATCAAGAAAGAATAAACCCTCAGAAAAAAAGAGAACTGAGGAAACAAAAACGAACAGTCAGAAAAAAGAAAGCTGACAAAATAAAAAAAAAAGAGGGACTTGCACTCCAAAACACACTCAAGTTGCATTAAAACAAGGTTTAGTGATCACCAAGTAAGGTTTCTTTCATGCCAAAAGTTGAGACATTCACAGAGAACCAAAGATTTGCACTGAGAACACCACTCAGATCTAAAAGTTGGGGTATTCTCTTCACCACCTGCCCACCCTAGTCCGGGGAGAGTCTGTTCAGTGTCCATCCATGGCCATTCATCCTTTCACCCGGTGTCAGCCATGGCACTAGTTCCTGCGTATTTGCTCTTTCACTCCGCTTCCTTTCACACTCCGGACAGGGGCAAGTCATTCATTCACAGTCGCCGAAGGCCTGAATTGGGGCAGTCTGACATTCATCCTAAACACTCACCTGGCGTCTGCATATTCATGTGTGTTCACTTGGCAATGTTTCATAGAGAAAGCACAAGATTGTTATTGAAGGTTCAGTTATCATGGAATGGAGGAAAACATAAATGGGTTTGCTTGTAAATAATAACCTTGAGAACACCGCGGTTTAAATCAAAACTAGTTTTTCCAAAGAAAAAGGATGATCAAATTCACCCCCACTTTTGCATCCAAAGTCTCGCGTCTCATCATTATGAAAGTATTCACAAAAAAGTATTTGAATACCCCAAAAATTTTGTCATATCATGCATCAAAATACTGCATTTGCATCCTCACATAGCAAAAAGACAAATAGGAAAAATTCTTTAACCAGCTATCTCAGCACATGAGGGGGTCGCCTAAAGTTGGCCGCTTGTAGGGCTTTAGTGCTCGCCTTAACCCTTAGGGATTAGGTTGTTATCTTGTAGGGCTTCAGTGCTCGCCTTAACCCTTAGGGATTAGGTTGTTATCTTGTAGGGCTTCGGTGCTCGCCCGGATCCTTAGGGATTAGGTTGTTATCTTGTAGGGCTTCAGTGCTCGCCTGGATCCTTAGGGATTAGGTTGTTATCTTGTAGGGCTTCAGTGCTCGCCTGGATCCTTAGGGATTAGGTTGTTATCTTGTAGGGCTTCAATGCTCACCTAGATCCTTAGGGATTAGGTTGTTATCTTTTAGGGCTTTAGTGCTCGCCTTGATCCTTAGGGATTAGGTTGTTATCTTGTAAGGCTTCAGTGCTCTGGATCCTTAGGGATTAGTTTGTTATCTTGTAGGGCTTCAGTGCTCGCCTGGATCCTTAGGGATTACGTTGTTATCTTGTAGGGTTTTAGTGCTCGCCTGGATCCTCAGGGATTAGGTTGTTATCTTGTAGGGCTTTGGTGCTCACCTTAATCCTTGGGGATTAGGATGTTACCTTGTAGGCACTTGAAGTGTTGATCCTTAACCAAAATAAAAAGGAAGAAAATCAAAAATAGCATCTCATAGCATCCATCATTCCATTGAAATCATCACATCACATACACTTTGCATAACATACATTCACACTCCATTTACATAGATATCTGCATTCCATAGAAAAAAAAGAGCAAATAAGAAAGGAGAGAAGAAAATCACAGAAGACGGAACATAAAAGAACACAACATCTTCATATCATTCATCATTCTCATATCATCCATACCAGTTGTAAACACTCGATTTTAACCGGTATTTTTCATTTTTTGGTAAAAAATCCCAAAAATATGTCATTTTGCGCTTTTTTAGATTTTATCGTTCACACGTGCCATTTTGCGCTTGTTGGCGATTTGGTATTGTTTTGTTATTATTAATTGGTTTTTTTTTTTTAGTAGAACTCTTTTTAAGCGAAAAAAAACCTTAAATCAAAAAAATCTGTTTTAACCTTAAATATTATTTTTTTGTTACACATTAAAAATTAAAAAAACATAGAAAACGAAAATTAAAATAATAATAATAATAATAATAGAAACAAAAATTAAATAACAGCACATGGTATCTTCTATCTTTGGCTAAAAGTTGCAACATCTTTCATCATGGTTTAGTTTTTTTTACTGAGAGTGTACTACACTTTTATGCATGCAAATCTTTTGACTATACAATGTTGCAAGTTGTGTACAAAAGACAGCACAATGGTACAATAAAACAAGAGAATAGGACAAGCTGTTGTAGCTTTATAGGAAGGGATCGATGCTACATATGCTTCAAGTGGGAAGTCTTCTCTTTGCTATTCAAAATTGCTCTGCACCATATGCACCATCTGCAAAATCAAACAAGAAAATAAAGAAAGGTCAGTGGCAAGAATCAAAGCAGGCAGAAAACACAGCATCATAAATTAAGCATTTGAAAAAGACATCTCAAGAGCTACTAGCTGGCATTTGCAAACAGAAAAAATGGGAATCCTCTATAAAATAGGCAAAATCGAAAATCAGAAGGGAGGAGGGAAGGAAAAACCGTGAGGCACTGGGAAACAAAAGAAAGAAAAATTTAACAATACACAACACACAACACACACAGAGGGGGAGAGAAGAGAAAACAAACAAATAAAGAAAGGGGGAGAAGAACACATGAAAAAGAGGAGAGAGCAGTAGAGAGTTTCCCCTTCACCACCCAACAACCACCACCCTCCTCCGCCTTGCGACACCACCCAACAACCACCACCCTCCTCCGCCTTGCGACACCACCCACACGGCCTCCACCACCATGAACCGCCACCACCAACCACCATCGTCGCGTCTCACTCTCTCTCTTTCTCTCTCTCTCCTTTCCTCCTTTCTTTCCTTCTCATTTCATCCTCCCTCTCTCTCTCTCTCCACGATTTTCCTCTCTCTCTCCATGGCTGAAATTTCTTCTCTCTCTCCTCTGTTGTGGTGTTGCGGCTGAGAGAATGAGAGTTTAGAAATTAGGTTTTTTTTTATTATTCTGTGTTTTTACCTTATGTAGTCCAGGTTATACTTGTTTAATTTTTTTTTTTAAGTTTGGGTTACTTTTCGCACCCCACTATTTAACCCACACACCCCCTCAGAAGCCCATTTCTTTCAATAAAAAAAAAGAAAAAAAACGGACCAACTAGTCCTGGTCACTGTTTGCACCTCCCCTATGTTACTGTTACAACCCATACGTTTTTTGGAGACTGCTGTTTACACCCCCTTATTTCACCGCGTCAGCCCCCCCATTTTCGTTTTTTTTTTCTCCTTATTATTTCTTCACAAAATAAATTTTCCTTTTTACATAAAACCTATAAAAATTATAAAAATGGGTTCGGCTGATATGTACATCTTGTCGATCCCGGTTTAAGAGACTTTAGCCGTACGGCTTTGATCTTAAACCCCTTCAAAAATTAAAATCAATTAACACACAAATATTTTCTGGAAGAACTACGTAGCCTTTGATTCTCCTCTTCGGAGATACGTAGGAGCGGGGCTTCCCGTCAAGCCAAACTAAATTATTTTTTTTTCCCAATAAAGAATCATTTTTTTTCTTTAACACCTATTTTCCAAAAAAACTAAAAAATGAGCTTGGGTGAGATGTACATCTCGTCAAGCCCGGTTTAAGAGACTTTAGCTGTACGGCTTTGATCTTGAACCCTTTCAAAAATAAAATCAACCAACAAACAAATTTTTTCAGGAAGAACTACGTGACTCTTGAGTTCCTCATTGCACCCGAGGATACGTAGGAGCGGGGCTTCCCCGTCAAGTCAAAAATTAAATTTTCTTAAATTAGTCCCTATTCCTAAATAATTCTTTTTTTTTTACTTTATTTATTTTTTGTGTAAACAAATTGTCTAAACTCATTAATATGTTGCACAATCAGATTTAGGGTAACTGTCTTAGGACAGATGTATTAGGGGTGTAGTGGAATTAAGTTTTTACCCTTCCCTATGCATAACCGACTCCCGAATCCAATCTAGCTTACGCAGACCAAATAACCTTAAATGTAGGTTTTTCTCAACTTTTCCTATTAAATAAATTGGGTGGCGACTCCTAAAATAATCGATTTTTGGGCCGTCTACGTCGGGACCCCGGTCACGACAGATGGCGACTCCACTGGGGACAGGTGAGAGTCAAGCCTGTTATATTTGGTTGTGCAAAAGATTATAAGGTATGTGCATTTGTTTACCTTTCTTTACTTTTGTTTACTTTTTAATTTTTTTTTTTTTCCCGTATATCTTGATTTTATATTATGAACCCTAGGGTAGAAAACACTTGATACTATTGTCGGGTTGTTGCTTCTAGTTATTTTGCCTTTACTTATTTTATTATGATTTGAGGTTTGTATGCTCCCTTCACACACTACATTCATACTGTGAGCACACAGAGAGTTGGGCTTACACCGGAGCCTAAAAAATAAAACACCTAAGTTAGAACGAGGCTGTGTAGTGGTAGTCATTTAGGATGTACATCCTGGTGTCTACCATGAATTCCTCATCTAGAGTATGACTCCTCTTTGCGGGTATCCACATCTCAGACGTACGTCCTAGTGTGTTTAACCTTCTAGAAGAGTACTTGACTCTAGAGACCTGAAATCTCCATAGGTTATAACAGCCAACCCTTGTGAGTGTTCACTGTAGAAGAAGCATTAGATCTATAAGGTCCAAAAACCAATTGTATGGGCAACCTGTCATAGGCCACAAAGGGAGCTATTTTATCTTACATCCTTATTCTTGGTTGTACATCCTTTTTTTCTTTCTCTCATACGGTTTATTCCTCTCTGAAGAAAAAAAATCAATAAAAATCGTATCGCATTTCATGCATAAAAAGCAAAAAAAAATAAATCATGTCGCATTTGTTGTATAAAAAATGGTACACTTCATCTTGCGCTAAGCCGCATGTCATTGAAAAGCATAAATTTATTTGCGTTTTCCTTTGCATGAGTTTTCAGAAGAAAAATTATTTTTCTGCATGTGGTGCGCATTCTCATTGCATCGTCATTCTTCATAAATTCCTCCATATTTCATTTTTTTTCTTTGCTTGTATATAAAAATCCATGCATGTTATGCATCCTTTCATTAGTGAATAAAACAAAATACATTTGTCAATCCTCATAGCATTTCCTTGCAGAAGAGGGAAAAAAAAAAAGAAAAAATCGCATTACATTTCATCCATAACGTATCATGTCGCATTCTAAGAAAAAATGTTTGCATATAGAGGCATTTTATGTCAAAAAAAAATATATAGTCTTTTCTTATTGAGCATTAGATCGAGTATCTTCGAAAAGTACAATCTCCTCCACATTTAATATTTTTCATGGAATAAATTCTAGAAATTTTTTTTTTTTTTTTTGCATTCTCATAGGTAAATAAAAAAAATCACTGCAAGTGTCATGCATTTTATTTCCTCTCACAAAAAAGAGTCATTTTTAGTCATATAACATGAGCATCTCAACATGCACTTCCATTCATTCATAATCATTCCCAAAAATCATCATCAAATATTCTCATATTTCATTTTTTCTTTGCATATACATAAAATCGTTGTTGCCTGTTGTGCATACTTCCATGTGTAAATAAAACAAATCACATTGTCATTCCCCAATATTCATAGCATGTCTCTTTAGATAACTACAAAAAATTGCATTTCATTTCTTGCATAAAGAAAAGAAAAAACATTACAAAACAAATGCATATTGCATCTTAGGACGTATGTTTGCATACATGAAATATATCCATGCACTCCATAGCATCATTTTTTTTTCTTAGACACATTTTCATTTGTCATAATCTTTCTGGAAATAAAGAATTTTAAAAGTCATTGAGTGCCCGTCCACATTTTTTTTTACAAGAGAAAGTTGAAATTTTGTGTGCTTGCATCAAGGGGGATACCAATCAAGCTTTGACTCGTGGAATCAGATTATTCTTTTGAGACTTGTTGGAAAGAGGCGTAAGGAAGTGCACTGAGTGGGAAGATTTCATGGGGCATTCAGAAAGGGAAGGGAGACATAAGGTTGGGAACTAGTCCTTGAACTAAAAGCTCAAAAAAAATATGATTGTCATTAGCACTTTGTAATCATGTTGTGTAAAGTCAAGTTGGCTTTGTTGAAGCTTTATACTAATAAATTTGCATGGATTTAAAAGCTCTTTCCCATTCTTTACCCTCATTATCCCTTAAGATTTGGTCCCCAATCCATTGTTTTCCTCATGCGATAATTCTCGAAGCCCTTTTGTGCGTGTCATTCGAGGATGAGCTGGCGAATGGATGTCGGTTTTGAAATGTCCAGTTTCCCAAAAAAAAAGCAAAGAAAAAAGACAAAAAAAGAAGTAAAAGAAATAAAGAGCAAAGAATGTGTAAAGGAGTGAACGTTATTTCAAAATTAAATTTTTGAAAATGTGGAATCATGACTTGAAATTAAGAGTGGCCATTTTTCTCTATCCCAAAAACGAACCCTTGATGTCCTCTTTGAGCCTGTAATCTCCTTTCATTAAACCCTGGACAAGGATCGACCCTGCGGTGAAATTTAGTGCATTTATATTTCCAAAGGTACAATGAGATAAAAGGAAAAATGAAGCCCGCGAGACTGAAAACTTGTATGGACAGTCTTGGCAAAAATTAGGGCATAAAAGAAAGAGAATGAGAGTCATAAATGAAGAAGAGGTGAAGGATGAAATCAACTATGCAAGAAGTGAAAAATGAAGAAAAAAAAGTGAAAAAAATCAAAATCATGTAAGAAGGAGAACGGATGGGTCTAACAAGAAAAATGTGATGTTTCGGAGCCTCCATAGGAATTTGAATGCACTAAAAATCATTGTTTCTTTTAACCCATAAATCATTTTTTTGAGCCCCCAAATCCTTTTTCTTAACCCATAACCCATGAAAGAGGTTCTTGAGCCTTCTAATCCTTTTGTCTTAACCTATAACCCATAAAATAATTTCTTGAGTCTTCTAACCCCATTTTTCTTAACCTTATAACCCATAGCCACATTACAAGCCTCTAAAAGTCCACTCTAATCGATGAATGATTGCTTTCATTTTCATAATGTTAATTTTGAGATAAATCATTTATTTTCTTTTAACTATTCTTTGCTCTAAAAAAAATGAACAATAAGAAAGTGAAAAAGGAATGAGACCCGCTAGATTGAAAACCCGAAAGGGCGGTCTAGGCAAAAGTTAGGGTTTTTAAAAAAAAATTGAATCAAAGCCCGCTAGACTGAAAACCTGCAAGGGCAGTCTAGGCAAAAATTAGGGCACAAAAGGGGAACCAGGCTACATTTGAGAAGTTTATGTTTGACATGTTCATTCACTAGCGTAGTCTCTTCCTTTCGAGTCTAACAGAATGACACATTGGGGCAATTCTTTAGTTTGAGATAAGCTTGGGAGTCTTAATAAATCTCACACTGAAGCAACAAAATTTTTGCGCCAACCCTTCATGAATTGAACTTTTCTTACAATACCCAACTTAGTCTTCTCTCAGGGCAATGCCTTTCACCAACACTGGGGCAAGCATTTGGCAAGACGTTCATGAGTCAAACTTTGCGTGTTATGCTAGTATAGTCTCATCCCAGGGGCAATACCGTACGCCAATTTTGGGGCAAAAGTTTTGTACAGCCCTTTAATGAGTCCAACTTCGCTTGTTACACTAGCGTAATCTTCTCTCAGGGCAATGTATTTTCAGTAAATTGGGGCAGAAATGTTGCAAGACCTTACACCATTCAAACTATGTTTTCCACACCTGTGTAGTCTCTTCTTGGGGCAAAGCTTTTTACCAATACCGGGGCAAAATTTTTGCAATAACCCTTTGTGAATCAAACTCTACTTTCTAACATCAGTGTTATTTCCTCTTTGAGAACATCATTTGCCACATAAGGGAAAGTCTTTTGCAAAACCCTACATAAGTCCAACTTTGGTTGCTTACATCAAGTAGTCATCCCTTTTGTGTAAAACATCTTACCAATTTCTACCAAGTAAGTTGCCTCAAGTAAATACAAATGCTCAATAAGATCAACCTCGAGGCAAGCCTAATCCCTTTTCCCAACCATCTCAGTTTCTCTTCGTCTTCCCCATTTCTTTCACTTTGTAAACAACATTCACTTCCAAACCTTCAAAAACCCAAAACAAACAATCCAGAAACATAAAAAAAAAAAGACCCAGCTTGTTAATGCCTGTGAATCTACGCATACTCATTAGGTAATGCTTCAAAAATAGTCAACTTGGAATCATTGATATGATTTAGAGCGCTAACGACAATCTGTGAGAAAGGGTCAAACTGGAACGTGTCATGCTTTGCAGGATGGGGATCGTAAAAGAAAAGGGAGCTGGCAAGACAAAGATAATGATAAGTTTCCAACCGAGGACAAACTTGATTGGTTTCAAATAAAACATGCACGAAAATGTATTCTCAGCAAATATAACCTGTAGAACATGTCCATCTTTATGCTCATGCATTTCATGTCATAGCACGCATACATTTCATGTCATAACATGCATACAATTCATATCAAACCATGCAAGAAGCATGTGTTTATCCAGTCTCTACGTGAATAAAGTAATAATAATAAAAAATAGAGCCATTCAAAGCAAGGCATGCATTGCATTTAATTTCCCTTCCATGCTATCGGTCTCGCCCTGGCATTGTCTTTAGTTTTCATGCTATCGGTCTTGCCCTGGCATTGTCTTTAGTTTTCATGCTATCGGTCTCCCCCTGGCATTGTCTTTAATTTTCCTGCTATCGGTCTCGCCCTGGCATTGTCTTTAATTTTGTGCTACCGGTCTCGCCCTGGCATTGTCTTTAATTTTGTGCTATCGGTTACGCCCTGGCACTGCATGCTATCGGTTACGCCCTGGCATCGCATTTCTAAATTTTGTGCTATCGGTTACGCCCTGGCACTGCATGCTATCGGTTACGCCCTGGCATCGCATTTCTAAGTTTTGTGCTATCGGTCTCTCCCTGGCACTGCATGCTATCGGTTACGCCCTGGCATCACATTTTTAAGTTTTGTGCTATCGGTCGCGCCCTGGCACTGCATGCTATCGGTTATGCCCTGGCATCGCATCTTTAATTTTCCTGCTATCGGTTTCGCCCTGGCATTGTCTTTAATTTTGTGCTATCGGTCTCGCCCTGGCATTGTCTTTAATTTTTCTGCTATCGGTCTCGCCCTGGCAATGTCTTTAATTTTGTGCTATCGGTCTCGCCCTGGCATTGTCTTTAATTTTCCTGCTATCGGTCTCGCCCTAGCATTGTCTTTAATTTTGTGCTATCGGGTACGCCCTGACACTGCATGCTATCGGTTACGCCCTGGCATCGCATTTTTAGTTTTGTGCTATCGGTTACACCCTGGTACTACATGCTATGGGTTGCGCCCTGGCACTGCACTTATTCTTTCATGCTATCGGTTACGCCCTGGCATTGTCTTATTCTTTTCATGCTACCTGTTTAGCCCTGGCATTGTCTTTAAAGTTAGTGCTATCGATTCAGCTCTGGCACATGTCTCTCATGCCACTGGTCCTGCCCTGGCATTTCGCTCTTCTTTAGTTATTAGTATCAATTCAACCTTTTCACGCCGCATTCTCACATGTCACCGATTAAACTCGAGGTTCATGTCTGTACTTATTCCTTACTTTGATAATACAACAAAGCTTGGTTTTTTGTATTATATCGTAAGAAATTAAGCACAGAGGGGCAACTGTAAACACTCGATTTTAACCGGTATTTTTCATTTTTTGGTAAAAAATCCCAAAAATATGTCATTTTGCGCTTTTTTAGATTTTATCGTTCACACGTGCCATTTTGCGCTTGTTGGCGATTTGGTATTGTTTTGTTATTATTAATTGGTTTTTTTTTTTAGTAGAACTCTTTTTAAGCGAAAAAAAACCTTAAATCAAAAAAATCTGTTTTAACCTTAAATATTATTTTTTTGTTACACATTAAAAATTAAAAAAACATAGAAAACGAAAATTAAAATAATAATAATAATAATAATAATAATAGAAACAAAAATTAAATAACAGCACATGGTATCTTCTATCTTTGGCTAAAAGTTGCAACATCTTTCATCATGGTTTAGTTTTTTTTACTGAGAGTGTACTACACTTTTATGCATGCAAATCTTTTGACTATACAATGTTGCAAGTTGTGTACAAAAGACAGCACAATGGTACAATAAAACAAGAGAATAGGACAAGCTGTTGTAGCTTTATAGGAAGGGATCGATGCTACATATGCTTCAAGTGGGAAGTCTTCTCTTTGCTATTCAAAATTGCTCTGCACCATATGCACCATCTGCAAAATCAAACAAGAAAATAAAGAAAGGTCAGTGGCAAGAATCAAAGCAGGCAGAAAACACAGCATCATAAATTAAGCATTTGAAAAAGACATCTCAAGAGCTACTAGCTGGCATTTGCAAACAGAAAAAATGGGAATCCTCTATAAAATAGGCAAAATCGAAAATCAGAAGGGAGGAGGGAAGGAAAAACCGTGAGGCACTGGGAAACAAAAGAAAGAAAAATTTAACAATACACAACACACAACACACACAGAGGGGGAGAGAAGAGAAAACAAACAAATAAAGAAAGGGGGAGAAGAACACATGAAAAAGAGGAGAGAGCAGTAGAGAGTTTCCCCTTCACCACCCAACAACCACCACCCTCCTCCGCCTTGCGACACCACCCAACAACCACCACCCTCCTCCGCCTTGCGACACCACCCACACGGCCTCCACCACCATGAACCGCCACCACCAACCACCATCGTCGCGTCTCACTCTCTCTCTTTCTCTCTCTCTCCTTTCCTCCTTTCTTTCCTTCTCATTTCATCCTCCCTCTCTCTCTCTCTCCACGATTTTCCTCTCTCTCTCTCCATGGCTGAAATTTCTTCTCTCTCTCCTCTGTTGTGGTGTTGCGGCTGAGAGAATGAGAGTTTAGAAATTAGGTTTTTTTTTATTATTCTGTGTTTTTACCTTATGTAGTCCAGGTTATACTTGTTTAATTTTTTTTTTTAAGTTTGGGTTACTTTTCGCACCCCACTATTTAACCCACACACCCCCTCAGAAGCCCATTTCTTTCAATAAAAAAAAATAAAAAAAACGGACCAACTAGTCCTGGTCACTGTTTGCACCTCCCCTATGTTACTGTTACAACCCATACGTTTTTTGGAGACTGCTGTTTACACCCCCTTATTTCACCGCGTCAGCCCCCCCATTTTCGTTTTTTTTTCTCCTTATTATTTCTTCACAAAATAAATTTTCCTTTTTACATAAAACCTATAAAAATTATAAAAATGGGTTCGGCTGATATGTACATCTTGTCGATCCCGGTTTAAGAGACTTTAGCCGTACGGCTTTGATCTTAAACCCCTTCAAAAATTAAAATCAATTAACACACAAATATTTTCTGGAAGAACTACGTAGCCTTTGATTCTCCTCTTCGGAGATACGTAGGAGCGGGGCTTCCCGTCAAGCCAAACTAAATTATTTTTTTTTCCCAATAAAGAATCATTTTTTTTCTTTAACACCTATTTTCCAAAAAAACTAAAAAATGAGCTTGGGTGAGATGTACATCTCGTCAAGCCCGGTTTAAGAGACTTTAGCTGTACGGCTTTGATCTTGAACCCTTTCAAAAATAAAATCAACCAACAAACAAATTTTTTCAGGAAGAACTACGTGACTCTTGAGTTCCTCATTGCACCCGAGGATACGTAGGAGCGGGGCTTCCCCGTCAAGTCAAAAATTAAATTTTCTTAAATTAGTCCCTATTCCTAAATAATTCTTTTTTTTTTTACTTTATTTATTTTTTGTGTAAACAAATTGTCTAAACTCATTAATATGTTGCACAATCAGATTTAGGGTAACTGTCTTAGGACAGATGTATTAGGGGTGTAGTGGAATTAAGTTTTTACCCTTCCCTATGCATAACCGACTCCCGAATCCAATCTAGCTTACGCAGACCAAATAACCTTAAATGTAGGTTTTTCTCAACTTTTCCTATTAAATAAATTGGGTGGCGACTCCTAAAATAATCGATTTTTGGGCCGTCTACGTCGGGACCCCGGTCACGACACCAGTCATCACTCCATGGCATCAAACAGTACATTACGCCTTCAAATTCGCATCTCAGAAGAGCGAAAGAATAACAAAAGGAAAAGAAGAGAAAAATCAAACAGAAAAGGCATCCCACCAAAGTCAATCATTGCATTGATGTGCACCCCAAACATCCAAGTGCACGCATTTCATGCACCATCCAAGAGAAAAGTTACTTCGGACCAGAGAGTCCCAAAAATCTCATTTTTAGAAAATCATCAACCCCGAGTTAGTAAACTCCATCAACCCTGAGTTAGTAAACTCCCTCAACCCCGAGTTAGTAAACTCCATCAACACAGAGTTAGTGAACTCCCACAGAGTTAGTGAACTCCCACCGAGTTAGTGAACTCCTTCCACAGATCACAACATTGTGTACGAGCACGCAATGGATCCATCAGACTTCGTCAAGTCCTTCGGATTAGTTGTGTCAGCCTAAGGCATAGCGTAAATCCATTGATCAAATCAGTTCCGGACCTGATGTTGATCGGTCACTCGAAAAGGCCACCCCCCAGAGCTCGGACTCGACAAGAGTCCGTTAGAAGGTTTTAGGCAGCCTCCGAATTCCCAATTTACCGCTTTTCTCAATTTATTTCCCGCTTTTGCTGCCCGAGGGCTAGCACCAATCTATTTCCTGCTTTTGTTGGCTTACTGAGGGCTGACGCTTCATCCACTGCATTCATCTCGGGCCAATGTCCATTTATCAAAAAAAAAATCTCTATTCTCGCATGCATTAGAATTTCATTTTTCACCTTACATTAACAAAAACAGAAAAAACTAGAGAGATGGAAAAAGGAAAAATCGGGTTTTCCTAAGTAGACAAAATCGGTATAATTTCTAAATTCTTTATCTTTATTTTGCCTCGGAATATGTTTCGGCCAATTCATATTCCTCGTTAAAATCCAGATAAAGAGGGGCAGCTGTCATACCCCGATTTTGTCCAGCTTAGATCAAAACCCTAATTTTCCACAAAAATAAATAAGTTGAGGAGTGAGAAGCATTATGCATTGCATTTTGGGTCTTAGAAGTCATTCCAAGGTCTTTAAAGTCATTTTTAGGGTTGGAATGCACTTGTTAAGCAAATTAGGGTTTTAGGGTCAAAAAGGGCATTTTGGTCATTTTTCGTAAAAAGATGATTTTCTCGCAAAAAATGCACATCCACAAAAGTACATTTTTATTCTATCAAGGATAATTTTTGTACAATTTTTTAGAAAGAAAACCCTAGTCAAAATAATTAAAAATGTATTTTTTCCATTTTTAGTGCATAGAAAAATAAAAAGGACCATTAAATATTCCTCAATTCTTAAGTGACAATTTTTATTGTCATGGGTGACTAGAGGGAATATTTTATGGTGCCCAAAAACATGTGCCACATTTTCAATAGTTGCATTCCCATTATTTCCAATGCCCAAAATTTCAAATTCAAAAAAACTCAAAAAAGGGAAGTGTCCTCAATAAGACAAAATGTACTATTTTGTGCAAGCTTGCATTTTTTTTTCCTTCCCTCCTCATGGCTGCGAATTCCAGCCCATTTTTACCTCATTTTGTGTTTCTTCATGCCCTTAATCCATGTGAGTTGTACTCATAGCCATTGATTAAAATTCTAGATCAAATCCTAGGCTACAACTATGTGCAAATTGACCTAATTGCCCCCAACAATTTTTGTGTACAAAAAACTCTTCAATTTCATATGACACCAGCTCATTCCCTTCCATTTGTGCTTTCTCATTGTCCCTAATCCATGTGCATTGCAATCTTGGCCCTTGATTCAAATTCTATCTCAAATCTCAATGGTTGGCAAAAGCACAATGTCCTATATACCCTTAATTTTGCACCTCATATAAAACCCAAAAATAAGAAACCAAAGGGAGGGGATTCTCATTTTACCCTAGCACACAATCAGACCACAATTCCTCTCCTCCTCCCCTCTCAAACCCAAGACCACCTCCCACCATTTCCACCACCAATTCTTCAATTTTCAACCATCCAAACTTCATTATTCTTGATTCCTACACTAGATCCACTTCTAATCTTGCATTATCTTCAAAGTTCATCATCAAATCCTTCAATATCAAGTGATTTTCGTGGGATTCAAGAGGAGGTTCAAGTGTTCTTGGTTTCTATTTTGATCTTCTTCTTCATTTCAAGCAAGATCTAGAGGTAAGCTCACAAACTCTTGCATTTTCTTTAATTTTCATTATGTAATCTCTCTTCTCCTCATCTCAACTCCTTCATATATTGTTGTTGATGCTTTGAGGAGCCATCTCAAACATTATTGACAAACACTTAGGGAGGCTTGGGTGTTTGAGGTGGCTCCTTGGCTTTGAAGGAATTGTTCTTGTGTCTTCTTGCATTTTATTGTATTTTAAACCTTGTTGGTATAATTTTCATCAAATAAAAACCCATTCTCATACCCATTTTACTAGTTTTGTTTCCTTTGATTTTGCGTGAATAAATGCATGATTTGGTTGATGTTTGTCTCAGGAACTTGCATGATAGATTAGGTCCTCTTCTTTTGTGTTGTTTTGTGTGTTAATTTGTCAATTTTTGCATGAAATAAGTTGATGATTCCATGCTTGTATGCATTCGGCCATGACTAGGTTTTTACCCCTTTGATTGCTTGAAGATTGTCATTTTGATTGTGGTTGAGTAAATGCAAGTTATGTCATTGTGTTTGTTTACTTTTTACCATTTTACTTTACCACTTCATTAACTTTTTACCAAAAAAACATAAAAACATTTTACCACTTTGGTTTTTACCATTTCACTTAGTTTTTACCAAAACATTTTTATCTCATCACATAAAACATTTTCACCTTCATTCAAAACATTTTACCACTTGCATCTTTGCATAAAAACCCCAAAACATTTTCTCATTTGCATTTCATACTTTTTCAACTTTATAAAATAAACCCCAAAATACTTTTACCACTTTCAAGACCAAAAACATTTCATCTCATTTCCAAAACACCAAAACCCAAAAACATTTTACCACTTTCTTACCTAAACCTTTTACCAAAACATTTTCACCCTCATGCATCTTCATCCATCCCTATTTATGCGACACTCTCATGCATTCTCGAGTATTTATGCCTTGCATAATAAATGTAATCATACTCAAATGCTCATGCATTCTTGTATGCTCATGCATCCTCTTGTCTACTCAGTCATGCATTCATTCTTGTATGCTCATGCATTCACATGCTTGCCAAATCATGCATCATTGCTCACATGTTCATTCACCTAACCTAGAATACTCTATGCCTATGATCAATTGTATTCCTTTGTTCTTGATGCCATTTGAATGTCTTGACTTAATTGTGCACAAACCCTTTTACACAATCATGTGCCCTTATAAGGCTACCAACATGTGTAGCATAGAGGCATATGTGCCCCTCTTGAGATTGCTTCCAACTTGTGTAGCAATTCTCCTTCACACACAAACGCTATTGTTTTGAGAACTTTGTCTTGCATCTATGACAATTAAATCTCTTGATTATATTGGAATGCTTAATCTTAGTTGATGATCAACATGTTCATGATTGCTTGATTAGTTGAATATGTTTGAACTTCATTCATTCATTTTGCATTTGGTTTTGGACATAGAATTCGATTGAAAATGATTTATTTATTTTTCTAAAAACTCTTTTCCAAACCAATTAATTTTCAAAGCATTTTCAATAAACAAAAATAAGCAAGTAGTGGAGGTCACCCATAACCTTTGTTAGTTTGATCTCTATGAACGCTCTTCAATTTCACATGAGTACTTAGCGATGATTACTCATAACCTTTGTTAGTTTAATCATTCGCTAATGCTCGTCCTACTTCGAAAACCTTTTCGAAAATATAATAAAAGCAAGTTGTTACTAATAGTCAATCAGAGCCTTTGTTCGTCTGACTAGAGGTAACAACTCTTTTTGAGTATTTAGCAGTGATTACCCATAGCCTTTGTTAGTTTAATCACTCGCTAATGCTCGTCCTATTGCGAAAACTCACCAAAAAGATAAAAAAACAAAAACCTTTTCAAAACTAAAGAAGTTAGGACTACGTCGCTTTGATTCCCATTTGGGATACGTAGGAGCGAGCCACGTCCTCGTCAAGCACAACAAACCAAAATTAATTCGATTGCGAAAGCCCTTTTTGATCATCTAAAATAAAAACCGATTATCATTAATGATCACTCGCGCCGTTGCCGTTTGGTTTTTAATGATAATTTCATTTTCAAAAGAGTTAGTAGCGCGGCCACTCTAAACCGTTGTTGTTTGGTCGTCGCGAACACTCGAATCAAAAGCAAAACCAATTATCGTTAATGATCACTCGCGCCGTTGCCGTTTGGTTGTTAATGATAATTTCATTTTCAAAAGAGTTAGTAGCGCGGCCACTCTAAACCGTTGTTGTTTGGTCATCGCGAATCCTCACTCCTACTGCGAAAACTCATCTAAACAGACTAAAAAACAAAAACCTTTTTAGGACAACCAAGAACTACGTAGCTTTGAATTCTCCATCGCACCAGGAGATACGTAGGAGCGAGAGGCCAACTCTCGTCAAGCGCCAAAAATAAAAATTTTCATTAAGTCTTCTCACTCCCTTCTCAATAAAGAGGCAAAATAAAAGCATTTTCAAATCAACACTTCAAACCACACATTTAATTAAAGGTTCCCTTTCGGTAGAAAGGAGGTACGGGGTGCTAATACCTTCCCCATGCCTAACCGACCCCCGAACCCATATCTCTAGTTTTCGAAAGACCATCCGCCTTGTCTAAAAGACCTTTTTTCAATGTTTTGGTCTTAAAATTAAAATATTGGTGGCGGCTCCATACCTTTTCCACGTTGTACAATGAGAAGTCTGAACCGGATTTTTTGGGGTGCAACAATGATGCATTGCTTTTCTGCGGCGACATACGTGGATAGTAAGAGAGCAAGAAATGGTGGGAATATGGAGGTCGAGTGAGATGATTAGAAGAGCAATGATGGAGGAGGACATTAGAGGGCTTGGGTTTCTATCTCTGGAATTTGGGTGTTTTAACGAAGAAGAAGAGGATATGTTTTTGTTACTTTCATTTTGGTCCTTCACGACGCGACGAAACGAAGGAGAAGGACAGAGAGAGCGACGGCGATGATGGAAGAAGACGATGGTGGTGAGAGGTTGACGATGATGAAAGACGAAGGAACGTGAGAGTGAGAGCTTTGAGAGTGAGAGAGAACAGAGAATTGTGGTGGTCCATGTTTCTCTTTTTGTTGTTTTTTAGCTAAAAAACAATTTTTTTAAAAAAATAAGTTTAATGTCAGTTTTGTCCCTCTTACGTGGCATTACACGTGGCCAAAAACGTGGCTATAAATGTGCCACATCTTCATTTGTTGACAGAGTTAGCGAGGACACTAACGTTAGGGACGAATGTGATGGACGAAATACACATTCAGGGATCTTTTTGCATTTTTGTTTAAATGAGGGACTAAATTGACAGCGAGCTACACTTCCAGGGACGAAATTGGCTATTTACCCATTTTTTATGGTCCATCAACTAATCTATATTCGGTCATAGCCTCATAGGCAAGTAGTAAAGGTTAATGGCACTCATCCATATAGGTACTATATTGTTGAAATTGGACCTGATTGAGTCTCAAACAAGAAACAACAATGGATATATATCTCACACCCTTATACAAAACCATCAGAGAAATCACACTGAAAAGTGGGGGATATTACAATTTGAAGATCAAGAACAATGACAATATGGAAAATATTAGAGCTTATAGAGAATGCATATATTTGAAGTGAAAATGCAAGGAATTGAGATGAGAAAAACCTTTTATATATGAGGTTCATAAAAAGAATCAAATTTGATGAGAAGCTAGTAAAAACCGTGTAAAGTTAAACGGCGCATGAAAAGAAACGAACGCATGCAGTATGTATATAAAAATACGAGTAATTTTGTATTTTTTATACAATATACTAACATAAAGTTTTATATTAGTGTGTGTGTGTTTTGGAAAATTTTATCAAATATAATATAATTAAGTGAAAGATTAATTCATATTTATAAATTAGAGACATCTACGAGAGCATAAAACTTACTGGTAAAAAGGAAAAAAAAAAGAGAGATATCAAAGTAGACAAGTAGAAGCACTTTGAAAGTTTAAACCCATATTGTCTATATACTTTTTTGGGGGGAAATTTGATATGTGGTTTTTTTCAATTTTGATTGGTGGCTCAAAAGTTTGCTAACATTCAAAACTGTGGATGGATGGACTTTCGGTTTTCTGTGGGCGGATATTATTATCAAGAAAAGGACAGACTGCTTGTGTTGTGGATCGATCATTAATTATACTACAATTTTTTTTTGCAAAAAACAATATACAAAAATTTAGAATAAAAATAGATCACAAAGTACATACAATATATTTAATTTCATTTAATTTAAAGGTTGAACAAAAATGATTCATGTATATGGAAAGTTACTATTTAATCATGGCATGCTATCCTTCTATTTGTTTAGAATTATAATAAATATAATAATTAAGTTTATACATTCATGAAAGACAGAGAGTACCAAAACTCAAGATTAATTCAAATTATTTATATTATACTTATTGGGAGGATTTTTTTATGAATAGATAATTTTATGTCACCATAAATTTATATATTGATAAAAATGGAAAAAAATTCAAAAAAACAAAACACAAGGAGACATAAACATTGATAATTTTTTATTTTAGGTGGCTTCTAGGGAGAGGAACGCCACTCATCGATGTATCACTAAAATTGATCGTATGATATTATGTAAAATACTATGAGTAGTTAAGATTGAATCAACTGGTATTAAATCTTAATCATTGATGAAGTTTTATACTATATCTTACGGTCAATTTTAGTGGTTCACCGGTGAGGGACTTAGTTGATCCCTCACTCTAGAAACTTCATTTATTTTATACGGCGGTTATATGATGTAGATTTACTCATCTCTTCTTCTTCTATTAAAACTCATCTCACTTGAAACAACACCTTGTATGTTAGTGTGTAATATTCTAGTATATTTGGTGAACCATTTCTTATGTAGTTGGTGGGTTTATTTGATTTACAATCAAAACAGTCATATTTTAGTTTCCTAACTGGTTGAACTGCATTTTTAATCTCTCCGTTGACTCAGCAACGAAAAGAGCCTTATATTTTTCTTATAGTTAAATTATATTTGAAGTGATCGAATACAAATATTCTTAGATACACCTCTCTTTTACATTTTTTAAACATAGTGTACTCCATCTATTATATGATATCTGTCAAAAAAAATATCCATCTTTGTTATTGGACAGTTGTGCTTGTAGATGACATTACGATGACAATGATATGAGGTTAAAGCTTCCTTACACTTTTTTTATCAGGAACTTCCCTTCACCATTTCTGGGTCAAAATATGAGAATATTAGATTCATCGTTAGACCGAGTCTGAGCATTACAAGGTGGGCTGACAACTAGTAGCGCATGTTAAGGTTAGGATAATCATTTTTCTACCCTCACATCTGGCTGTTTTACCTCTATCAATTTCATGTATCTCTATTTTAACCTTGTAAATTTTAGATATACTGATTTATCGATTTAGTAAATAAATTTGTAGTTATAAAACTAATTGTGGATTTATTTATTAAATAGATAAATCAGTAGTTCATTTTTCAACTATAAATTTATCTACTAAATAGGTAAATCTGTAATGAATATTTTTTTTGATAATCCCGTAGTTGCATTATTGAACCTGTAAGCTAATTCCGTAATATTAATGAATCTGCAAGCTTTTCATAAAAAAATGAATCTGAAGCTTAAATAAATTGATGGTAAGTATCTTGTCAATTGTGATAAATCCATAATGTTGTCAATTGTGGTAAATAATAAATCCATAAGCTTAAAATGAACGCGTGAGCTTAAATAAACTCATATGAGAATGCTAAGTGTCTTGTCAATTTTGGTAAATCCATAATATTGTCAACTAATTTTTAAAAGATTGCTTACGGATTTAACTTGATTTATATTTTTTTACAACAGATTTATCTGTTTAGAGATAAATCCATTTAATAAATAAATTTGTAGTTCATTTTATAACTACAGATTTATCTACTAAATAGATAAATCTGTAATGAATATTATTTTTTTTGATAAATCTGTAGTTACATTATTAAATCTGTAGTTGCATTATTGAATATAGGCTTAAATATATGTTAAGCCCCTCCAAATATGGCCAAAATCCATTTAAGCCCCTGTAATTTTTTTTTTAAAATGACCCTTATAAATATTAAATGTTTGCAGTTAAGCCCCTCGGTCAATTTTCCATATTTGCAGAGGGTAAAAATATATGTTCAGCCCCTGCAAATATGACTATAATCCATTTAAGCCCCTGTAAATATTAAAAAATTTAAAATGACCCTTATAAATATTATATGTTCAACTTTTTTTGATGAAAAATTGGCCGAGGAGCTTAACCGCAAACATTTAATATTTACAATGGTCATTTTAAAAAAAAAATTACGGGGGCTTAGCAGGATTTTGGCTATATTTACAGGGGCTGAACATATATTTAAGGCTTGAATCTATAAGCTAATTCCGTACTATTAATGAATCTGCAAGCTTTTGATCAAAAAAATGAATCTGTAAGCTTAAATAAATTGATGGTAAGTGTCTTGTCAATTATGGAAAATCCATAATGTTGTCAATTGTGGTAAATAATAAATCCATAAGCTTAAAAATGAATCCTTGAGCTTAAATAAACTCATAAGAGAATGCTAAGTGTCTTGTCAACTAAATTTTAAAGGATTGCTTACGGATTTAACCTCACAGCATAAATCCATTGTGAATTTTTTTTAACCAATTTACCAGTTTAATGGATAATTCCAAGTAGTTAAAAAATAAACAACGGATTTATCTATTTAGTAGATAAATTTGTAGTTCATTTTTTAACTACGGATTTATCTACTAAATAGATAAATCCATATAAAATTTTGATTTTAATAACAGTTAAATTTACAAGGGTAAAATAGGGATATATAAAATTGGTGGGGGTACAATAGCCAACTGTGGGGATAAAAAAAACATTATCCCTAAAGTTAACGCAGAGCCCAAAAGCATAAAAGATAAAGAGCACGTGGGCACACTTTTGGCCTAAATTGATACTAAATTTGTTTTTTAAAGTTGTTTTATACAATCTAAGAAAATCATAAATTTTTGATTTTTGATAAAATTATTAGTCGTTTCCTATGATCCTCCCAATTGCTTATCACCACATTCTTATTTCTCTCTACAGTAAATAAATAAGGGTTTATTTGAGAAACAAAAAGTTAATGTCACTTTAAACTATTAAAACGACAAATTAAAAAGAACAAATTTCTTGAAAACTGACAAATAAAAAGGAACTGAGGGAGTACTAACTTAGACTAACTACACCCGTATATTCGCAAACTTCATCAGTTGATTATACTTCTGGTTTAAACCCTAATAACACTTTTCTAACAGGGGCGGATCCTTGTGTATTTATGGGGTAGCTCTTGCTACCCCACAAAATATAATGTTATTTGAGTAAGTAAGTATATTTTATATTTTGCTACCCCAATAAGTTTTTAATTATCTACCCCAACCAAGTTTATTAGTTCAAGCTTCTTAATACTTACTTTTTTATTCGAAACTTATGCCACAACAACCAAAACATGACACAACAGACTAGTAGAAAAGAAAAAGAATTCAAGGAATTGGACCGTAGGAACAAATACAAGGAATTCAACTTTGATAATATTTGTAAGTTAGCTCAAAGTTTTTTATTCTCATGACTTCATTAACCAAAAAATACTTCATATGAATTCACAATACTGATAACGTTGATTATATTTGCATGTTAGTAGAGAGTTTCTATTATCATGATTTCACTGAGCAAGAAAGAATTCATTTGAGACTACAATTAATATATTACATATTTGATATACGTCAACATCAAGTTTTCCAAAATATAATAATACTCTGAGTTGTGTAAAACATTAGCGGAAATAAGAAAATCAAAAAATTATCACTTGATTGATAGAATGATTAGCCTTATTTTGACACTTCCCGTCTCTGAAGCAACTATAAAGAGAACTTTTTGAGCAGTGAAAATTGTCAAGACAAGACTTAGAAACAAAATGGATGATGGATTTCTTGCATATATATAGATCCACGTTTACATTGAAAAAGACAATGCTAATCTGTTTAGTACGATGTCAATTATAGATGAATTTGACTCTCTGAAGCATTGTCGAGCTCAACTTTCCTAAATAGCTATATATATTGTTAGTTTTTTATTTTCTTTGTTGTTGTTTCGATTTACATTGTGTACGTGTAAAAATCATTGTGTATTTTTTACCTTATTGATTAAGTTTAATATATTATTCTAAAATTATTATTTTTTCTTTAAATTTGGCTACCCCATAAGAATTATGCTAGCTCCGCCATTGCCCTTTAACACTTAAATCATTCGCCTCCTCATCATTACCCTAGCCACGAGGAATGCTTCCACCGTGAAGATCACATTGTGTGGTTGTGTCTGGTCTTGACCGCCTTGCCTAAGTTGCTAAATTGAACCCAAAGGCGTAATACCCTATCTAATCAAGTTGCTAAATGTTGTTTTTGCACCCCCGCTCCCCCAAATTTTCCTCATGTATCCCATGCATTCGCCATATATATTTTTTCATTTCCAAAATATTTCTTTCTAGAATATATGCATTTGAATTCATTTTTTCTTAACATTCTTAATTTTTGGAATGCAAATATATTCATTTTTTTATTCAGATTTTCAAAATGCATATTGATATACATGTTTGATCCCGCGTTTAAATTTTTTGCATTTGTAACCAAAAAAAATATACATGTTTTACATTTACGTTTCTAAAAATTAAATTATTGTAATAGAGCAGTGATATTTAGTACGATACGAATCGTACGAATATCACTTACGCATCGATAACAATACATCCACCAGTTTGCCTTTTCACGCTTTCTTGCTTTTCTGTTCGTACCATGAATCATTATTCATAATAAAAATATTTAATTCTAAATTCAAATTTTAAAAGCTCGTTATAGTTGGGTTCCATAAATAATGTAAAAACATGAACATATCTGAAAAACGGGTGCAAAAAACAATCACAATGCACAAAAGCCCAAATCTAATATTCTTTTTCCAAGCCTTTAAATACTTTACAAAGTTTTGCTCCAAAAAAAAAGACTTTACAGAGTTTAAAAAAAAAAGACTTTACAAATGACAATAATGTTTTTTAAGCGTGTGCAAGCTTTACTCATCCCTTCAAGAAGAGTTGTTCTTTGGTACTTTGTGTTTCACTCTCTTCATGTACTGATAAAGATTAGCTATTTTTTTTTTTACTTTTTGAATGCTTTGCATTTTAGTTACTGATATACTGATATCTTGAGGAGTAACTTGATTCTTTTTTGGGCATAGTTATTTAGAGTGGTAACTGTCTCTGCCATGCATATATAATTTAACTCTGCTCAATATAATCAATAATCAAAACACAAAATAGAAATACAATGATGTTTTTTGGAACTGATTATAGAGATGAAATGATATATTTAGGATGGGTTTGAAATTAACAGAAGCATGAGTAGGTCACAGGAATCAGGCAATGGTAGAGCTTAACAAGATTTGTAGCCTGTATAAATAGTTAAGTAATATACTCAATGATAAAATAAAATTAAAATAAAGTAAATATTATTGAGATATGCCTTGTAATTCTATTGCTTGTAATAATAGTAGATGTAGTTAGAAACCTAATCGAAATGGGCTAGTCGAAATTATGGGTCTGAGCCTGTTTCATTGTATATAAATATAGACGTCAGTAGCATGTAATTTTGTACCCAATTTTATGAAGTTCAGTGCAGCTTTTACCTAATATTATATTGCCCTAATTATTCCTCTTGTCCTTAGCGCCACCACTTCCTTTTCTTCTCCCTTTCACGTATTTATCCCCAACAAACTGGTATCAAGAGCTTGTTAGATCCTTACAAAATCTATCAAGATTCATGGCAGCGCGAGACAACTCTGGTGGAGGTATTCCGGGGAACCTCCCAATCTTCGACGGAAAGGATTATGAACGTTGGTGTGCGCAGATGAAGGTGCTGTTTCGATATCAAGATGTTCTTGATGTCGTGAATGATGGTGTTCCACCCTTGGCAGCAAACGCCACTGAAGCGGTGAGGAACAACCACCATTCGCTGAGGAAGAAAGATGGAAAAGGGCTGTTTTTGATTCACCAATGCATTGATTCCAACATCCTGAACTTGATCATCGACTGTGATTCAGCAAAGGCAGCTTAGGACATCCTAAAGAACTCGTATGGAGGAGCAGATAGGCTGAAGAAGATACGTCTACAGTCGCCCAGGAAGCAGTACGAGGGCTTGAAGATGACAGATGGAGAATCGATTGGAGATTTCATTACGAGGTTAGTAGCATTAACTAATCAAATGAAAGGTAATGGTGAAACTGTGACTGAAGTAAATAAAGTCGAAAAGGTGCTCAGATCCTTAACCCTGGAATTCGACTACGTTGTTACTGCTATCGAAGAATCCAAGGACCTAGATACATTGAAGTTAGATGAACTTCAGGGTTCCTTAGAGGCTCATGAATTGAGAATAAGGCAGAGAAGTTCAGAGAAAGAAACTGAACAAGCCTTGCTGTCATACTCCTCTAAGAGAAATTGGAAGGCAGGCAACAAGGAGAAGGGTAGAGAAAAGGGATCAAGCAGTAAGAAGAAAGAACAAGGATCTTTCGACAAGAAGAAGGGAGACCTGTCGAAAGTTCAGTGTTATAACTGTCAGCAATTTGGGCATTATAGGAACAAGTGTAAAAACAAGAAAGTTCCTAGGGATTAGGGGTGGGAATAGGCCGGGCCGTCCGTCAGGGGCCTATGGCCTGGCCCACCTAAAGCCTGGTCTGGCCTGGCCTGTTTAGTAAAAAGGCTAGGCTTGGGCTTTTTTTAAAGCCTATTAATTTAAATAGGCCAGGCTCAGGCTTATGAAAAAGCCTATAGGGCCTGACAGGCCGGCCTGTTTATATATACTTATATACTTATATTTTATTATTAATTTTTACTAAATTAAATAAAGAAGAAGGAAATATAAATAGGTCAATTTTTTGTGGACGGTTCAACTTTCTCACTTCTCAGATATTAAGGTTCCAGCACTAGTTGTTCTTGAAATCAATAGAATCAATTTATTGTCATGGATTCCCAAGGTTTCAATTGAAATGGTTTAAATTAATTGAAACTTTCATCCTTCATGCGGCACAATATAGTATTAGTATATAGAGACTAGAGGGTATGCATAGTATCTGACCAACTACTACATTTATATTGGAGTATTATCATTTATATTGGAGTATTATTATCATTCATTTCCAATGCAAATTGCGCAACTGTCTAGTAAAAAAATTGATTGAAACTCATTCGGCACATATACTCCAGGCAGATTATTATATTGCCCATTATTATAAAAAAAAAACTTTCAAGTTTCCCAAATTAAAAGACTTTCATATGGCACAACTTGTATTATTATGTTAAAGACTTTCAAGATTCCAGCCTTCAATTACAAACTAAAAGACTTTCATACGGCACAACTTGTATTGTTCACAATCACAAACTAAATTTCTCTCTGGAATGTCTTCTCCATTAGAAAGAAGTGAACCAATTTCACCCACTCATATGACTAATAATGAGGTGAGTGAACATGTGCCTATAGATTCAACTCAAGTAGAAGCTAACACACAAGCAAATGAAAATGGCATAGCACAAGAAAATCTAGAACCTATCGTTGGAAGAAAGAGGAAAAAAACATCACTTGTTTGGAACGATTTTGATGAAGTTGAAATTTCCAAAGGTGTGAGGAAAGCTGTTTGTAGATATTGTAAGCAAAAATTTGCCACTGGGGGAGCACGATCTAGCACAAGTCATTTGAAAAGACACTCTAAAGGTTGCACACAGAAGCAATTGCAAACCGCTGCTGAAAAGAGACAAGCTGCCATTCCATTCCAACCTTCGAATTCAGGTAATCCTTTTATGATTCCTGGTGTTAGATACTCTAACGAAAAAATGAGAGAAATAATTGCAACTGCTATCATGGTTCATGAATATCCTTTTAGTATTGTTGAGGATGATGTTTGGATGTGGGGCTTCCAATATGCAAACCCAGATTTTCATAAGGTTACTCATAAAACCGCAAGAAGTGATTGTTTGACACTATATGAGATGGAGAAGAAAATACTGAAGAAATTTTTTGAAAGTGTGACCAAGATTAGTTTAACCACAGATATGTGGAAATCTAGCCACCAAATAGTTGAATATATGGTTATCACAGGTCATTTCATTGATGCGGGATGGAATCTTCAAAAACGAGTTTTGAGTTTTGTCAAGGTTCCTGCTCCAAGGCGTGGTATTGATGTGGCTGATGCTATTTATAAATGTTTGAAAACTTGGGGGATTGAAAATAAAAATTTTTCAGTATCTGTTGATAATGCTTCATACAATGACTCATGCTTAAGATGTCTTAAAGAGAATTTATCTCTAAGTAGTAAGTTATTTCTTGGTGGCTCTTTGTTTCATGTTAGATGTTGTGCACACATATTGAATTTGTTAGTGCAAGATGGCCTTAGTAAAATAAAGGATATCATTTCAAATATCCGTGAAAGTGTCAAATATGTTAACCACAATGATGCAAGACTGAAGGCATTCTGTGATGTGGTTGAGCAGAAGCGATTGAAAGAAAGAAAGCTCGTTATTGATTGTCCAACACGGTGGAATTCAACCTTTAATATGCTGTCTACTGCTTTGAAATTTAAGATTGCATTTGCAGCTTACAAAGAAAGAGAGCCTCATTATGATCATGCCCCTTCACTTGAAGAATGGATCAAAGTTGAAAAAGTTTGTAAACTGCTAGAAGTGTTGATTGGTTTCGTCAAAAGTATAATGTGAAGAAAAAATCAAAGGTTAGTAGTTCTTATTTTATATATTTTTATTAATTAATATTTCTGATTTTTTTAGGTGTTTGTGCATATACCTATATAACATTTTTTTAGTTCAATAACTAACTTCTATGTATTTTTTTTTTCATGATTTTGAAGGTTGAAAAAGAAGAAATACATATATACTTGAAGATTTGAAAGAAACACTTGAAGGCTGAATTCTCTTTGAAGATTAATGAAGACCTCTTTCTTGAGGCATTCTCCATTATGTGTATTGCGGGAGAGCGCCTTTTATCTATTTTAGTTTTTATAAACTTGTTACTGGTTGTTTTAATGGTTTAAATTTAGAACCAGCCTTTTGTCTTCAAAAACTTTATCAAATTTCAAATAATATAATTTATATGTCGGCATGGCTACCTTTAATTTATATGTTAAACTATTGCGGCATAGAAAAATCATAGTAATATTTTCTTAAAAAAATGTCGTTGCAACTTTTAGTAAAAATTGTAAAAAGCCTTTATATGAATTAGGCTCCTTTAGCCTGTTTAAAAAAAAAGGTAAAATGGTCTACTTGGAGGCCTTAATACAAATTAATAGGCTTTTAAATAGGCTTTCAGGCCGAGCCAGGCTTTTAAAAAGGCCAGGCCAGGCCTAAAAAAAGCCTATGACAGGCCATAGGCCAGGCTCAGGCTTAAAATGTTTACCGTAGGCCAGGCTCAGGCCTTTCAAAGCCTGGCCTGGCCTAGTAGGGATAAAGATGCAGAAGCCAAGTTTGCTAATGATGGTGACTCAGACTCTGACTCAGAGGAGTTAATGCTGATGGCTGTTGAAGATGAGATTCGACTCGATGAAGGAATTGCTGAAAGTAGCGAGCAAAATAGTGAGAACACTTGTATAAGTGGATTCACTTGCGATGCTCAAAATACTTGTGCAATGTGCGTGTGGCAGGGCAGTGGAAACACTGGTAATGCCTCCAACATTGTCAGCAATGATGATGAAGAATTGTCATTCATAACAGCTACTGACCCAGAATTACTGTTGTTGAAGGTTGATACAAATTCGACTGAAGAGAAGTCTGTCGAATGGTATCTCGACACAGGATGTTCAAATCACATGTGTTGTCACAAGGAGTGGTTTGTCGAACTGGAGCAGATAAGCAAAAAGATAAGGTTTGCAGATAACAGTAGAGTTACTGCTGAAGGAGTAGGTACCATAAAGTTCCTGTCGAAAGATGGTAAGTGGTGCTACATCCAAGGGGTATTTTATGTACGAGATATGAGGAGCAATCTGCTAAGTATTGGGCAGATGATTGAGAAAAACTTCACCGTCGAAATGGGTGATAACAGTTTCAGCTTGTTCGATTCGACCAAGAAGATGATCTTGAAGGTGTCGATGCAGAGTAACAGAACCTTCAAAATCAAACTGCAAGTAGTCGAAGAACATTGTCTCCAGACCACTGTCGAAGAGGAGCACTGGAAATGGCATAGGAGATTTGGCCACCTCAACTTCAAGAAAGCCAAGTGTCAAGCATCTCAGAATAATTGGCTCACTATGCTATAGACATGTCCCTGAGCAACTAAGAAGCAAGCTGGATGATAGAGCACAACAAATGATTCTTGTTGGCTATCATTCGACAGGAGCATACAAACTGTATGATCCTGTGCAGAAGAAAATAGTGAAAAGCAGAGATGTCGTAGTAGATGAGTCGAAACATTGGAACTGGGAAGAAGGCTGTGAGAAACCTACAATGATGGACTTCGACGAAGTCTCTGATCAAAATGATCAAAATGAAGAGGTCGAAACTAAAGAGCCAGAAGAACCCATTGTTGTCGAACCTTTAAGAAGGTCGCAAAGGGAAAGACAGAGATCAGTAAGACTAGAGGGATTCGACACTTACCCAGATTCTGCTATTATAGCAGAGGGAGACCTGACACACTTTGCACTAATGGCAGAAGCAGAACCAGTGAGCCTGGAGCAAACCCTTAGTCACAAGCAGTGGAAGGAAGCAATGATTGACGAGTTGAAATCAATCGAGAAGAATGATACTTGGAAGCTAGTCGAATTTCCAAAGGAAAAGAAAGCCATAGGGGTGAAGTGGGTCTTCAAGACCAAAGTCAAGCCCAATGGAGAAGTGGCCAAGTATAAGGCCATGCTAGTAGCCAAAGGGTTCTTGCAGAAACCTGGTTTGGATTTCAATGAGGTCTTTGCCCCAGTAGCCAGGATCGAAACCATAAGATTGGTAGTAGCATTGGCAAGTCATAGAGGCTGGCCCCTACATCAACTAGATGTAAAGTTAGCATTTCTGAATGGACCTCTGGAGGAGGAAGTCTATGTTTGTCAACCACCTGGTTTTGAGTCGAAGGGTAAAGAAGACAAAGTCTATAAGCTGGAGAAGGTCCTGTATGGGCTCAAGCAAGCTCCAAGAGCGTGGAACAAGAGAATTGATGGATTTCTCTTGGCTCAGAAGTTCATTAGATGCACTAACGAACATGGAGTATATGTGAAGAAGAATGGAACTTCGACTCAGTTGTTGTTGTGCCTGTACGTAGATGATCTACTTGTAACTGGCAGCAATGAAGTCGAAGTCGAAGCCTTCAAGAAAGTGATGATGTCAGAATTTGAAATGAGTGATCTGGGACATCTAGCATATTTCTTGGGGATGGAGTTTACCAAGACAAGTAAGGGTATACTCCTGCACCAGTCGAAGTATGCAGCTGATATCCTGAAAAAATTCGACATGAGCAACTGCAAGGAAGTTTCGACACCATCAGACACTAGCAGCAAGCTGTCGAAAGACGACGAAGGGATTGAAGTAGAGGCCACACCTTGTTCAAACAGATCTTGGGCTCCTAAGGTACCTGTGCAACACTCGACCTGACATTATGTTTAGTGTCGGAATGATCAGCAGATTCATGGAGAAGCCGAAAAGCTCTCATATGGTAGCTACAAAAAGAGTACTAAGGTATGTAAAGGGAACACAAAGTTATGGTATTCTGTTCCCTAGCAAGAGTGTGTCGAAGAATGGTAATGAAGTGTTTGGCTACACTGACTCCGACTGGAGTGGAGACAGGAGTGATCGAAAAAGCACAAGTGGGTATGTCTTCATGTATGGATCGACACCCATCTCTTGGTGCTCGAAGAAGCAAACTATAGTTGCGTTATCCTCTTGTGAAGCAGAGTATGTGGCTGCTTCCTTTGCAGCATGTCAGGCATCATGGCTGAGCATGCTACTGGTCGAAATTGGAGTGCACAGGGTCGAAGGAATGAAGTTGTTGATCGACAACAAGTCTGCGATAGATCTCGCCAAGAATCTTGTTGCACATGGTAGGTCGAAGCACATAGAGACCAGATATCACTTCCTGCGTGATCAAGTAAACAATGAGAAGCTGAATCTGGAATATTGCTGTTCGAAACTTCAAGTAGCTGATGCAATGACCAAGTCATTGCAAAAGGGAAGATTCGAAGAACTCAGAACAATGCTTGGGATGATGTCACTCAGCAATGTGAATTAGGAGGGAATATTGAGATATGTCTTGTAATTCTATTGCTTGTAATAATAGTAGGTGTAGTTAGAAACCTAGTCGAAATGGGCCAGTCGAATGGGCTAGTCGAAATTATGGGTCTGGGCCTGTTTCGTTGTATATAAATATAGGCGTCAGTAGCATGTAATTTTGTACCCAATTTTTTGAAGTTCAGTGCAGCTTTTACCTAATATTATATTGCCCTAATTATTCCTCTTGTCCTTAGCACCGCCACTTCCTTTTCTTCTCCTTTTCACGTATTTATCCCCATCAAATATAAAGCAAAAAAAATATCTATAAACAGTTAAATTGAGAACAAATTAATTTCACGTGGTCGTTGTGACTTTTAATATGAATGAATTGAATAAAAGCCAAATAATTTTATGATGTGTTAGCATATCATAAAAGTTTAATGATGTGTTAGCATATAATGCAAAATACCAATGGAGACATTATTCAAACAATAAAAGGTTAGTTCTATGTTTTAAAAGTTACACAAATACATTATTCTATGGTCTTTTGAAGGTATATATATCCAATAAATATCTTCTAAATACAAATGAATAAGTTGTTGGTTTGGTGATAAATTTGATTCAAGATTTTGAAGTTGACTTTCAACTTATTGTCTCAGCATATCATAAAATGGAGTAACCAGCAGTGTCAATGTTGAACAAGATGTTGCTCCAGATCAGGTTTATCAGATGCCCCTACCAGAGCTGGTCATATAGGCGACCAAAATCATGAGGGTATCCCGAACCATGTCAACGATTTCAACGAAAATGATCCATTCCATGGGGATCCGGATATAGACCTTGATAACCATATCCTTGCTCATAATGATTGTAATGCAAATATCAAAGCTGGCTAGAATGAAATTTCAACAACCGGTGCATCTTTAGGTTGATTCAGATGATGATGATTTCAACTCCAAGTAAACGTAACATATACAGCTCCTACCAAAGCAACGATTGTCTGTGTTTTTTTATGATGTGTTAGCATATAATTTTATGATGTGTTACCAAAGGTTAGTTCTATGTATTTGTGTAACTTTTAAAACATAGAACTAACCTTTTATTGTTTGAATAATGTCTCCATTGGTATTTTGCATTATATAAAGAAGGAGGAATACAAAATATAGATTCTGAGAAGATGTTACCCACTAAAAAGCCTATGGCATATACGAAAAACACAAAGGGAATACGGGCATGAAAAGTATTGCTCCTCTTTCAAAGAATACTACATCAGTACAACTTAAACAAATTAAATTAGTGATTTGGGACATAATAAGCAAACGAAGACTGACTCAAGGAAAAGTATAGCTCTTCATTTAAATCAAGTTGAAAAACTCTGATTCAAGGAAGGTTGCCCATTTGAATTTTATCCAACGTATTGTGGTATTGGGAACTTTTGTGCACTTCTTAATTTCACAACAATCTGAAAAATAACCACTATATCATCAAATGAACAGTAATTTTAATTAAATAGATAACATTCAATTTTCTTAAAATGACTCAAAAGAACAACCATGTAGAGAGTTAATACTAACCAACACAATTACCTTGTCGTTGTCAATATGCATAATTGTGAAGTAGAGAAAAAGAAAAGTGAAATTTCTAGCTGGTTTCTCCTCCGCCAAAGCCACACACCAACTTCCATATAGAGCAAAATTTCAAACAATAAGATACCCTCATCACTTATTAGTTCAAAGCAGAATTCCCTTGCTACATGAACATAATGTTTTAAGGAACAATTTTATATCCATCAATGTTATAAACTATATAGTTCATGCAGAAATGAATAACAGACACATGTAATTGTAACCCGATATATCATTGAAGAACTTGAAATACCAAGAGAACCAAGAAATTAAGCAAACCAAGCATATCACAAAATAATCAAATCCATTGAGAAATTTGAAAAGGATGATTTAACAAACCCGCTGTAAATTGGACCGACAAACAAAGATCGCGAGTTGACCATAGTGAGATTTGATATATGGATTTGAAAAGGATGATTTATCAAACCTGCTATATGGATTTGGTAAAAGAGTTGTTAATTCCATTGGCAGCAACGGTGGCAACTACACCGTCAAGGATAGCCACCGATCTTGTAAGGAGACTCCATTGAACCTGTAAGAAGACTTCGACGATTGCGACTTATTTGCCCTCGGAGCGTTGTTGTCTCCGACTCCACGTCCACCTCCGTCAATGACTCCGTCTCTTCCTCCCTGGCTTTTTCGCAATATTGCTCGATAGCCTTAGCTTTTTGATAAAACAGCTATAGATGTAGAGAAAGAGATGGAGTGAAGGGAAGAGAGATTTTTTGTTTTCATCAGCTAGAGTAGATAAAGTGGCGATTGTAGAAGGAAGTAATGTTGCTTGTATTGTGCCTTTCTTTGTGACCAATCAAACGGGCTCCTCCTCTCTCTCTTTCTCTCAAACTGAAAGTACTCTAAATTAAATCTGAAGCTTTAAGGCATGCATGTGTGTTTAGAACAAAAACCACATAGGATGAGGGAGAGAGAGATAAGAGCGACTGAGAGGGGGGAAAACAGAGAGGGAAAGACGCGATGAGGGGGAAGGAGAGAGAGGAACAGATCGGGAAGGAGGAAGGAGGGACGGCGGAGGGAGGGAGAGAGAGAGAGAGAGAGAGAGAGAGAGAGAGAGAGAGAGAGGTGGGGGTGGGTGGCGTGAGGTTAGGTGACGGTGGTGTGGGTTTCTCCGGCCAGTAGAGAGTGAGAAGAGGACTGACAGAGGGAAAACTGTGAGTGAGAGATGGAGAGCGAGAGAGAGAGCTACAGAGAGGGATTGAGGGAAAGTGAAGAAAGAGTGAGAGAAAGGTTTGACGAAAGACAAAGGGTGAAAAGTAGTTAAAGTAAGGTTTGACGGTCAACTTGTTGTTGGTATTAGGTGGCACGCATGTCTTAATTCCATTGGCTTGCATCCAATAGGACCAATGAATGCTAAAGTCCCCGCCTTCGTGACTGAAAAGGCGATATTGCCTTGTGACTTATTGGCCCATTCATTTAGGAGGTTTAAAGAGGAGGCTTGACGAAGCAAAAGGCTACTGGCCGAAAGAGCTACCTTATGTCCTATGGGCCTACAGAACCACCCCTCACTCGTCAACAGGAGAGTCGCCCTTTCGGATGGCATACGGAACAAAAGCAGTCGTACCCGTCGAGATCGGAGAGCTAAACTGGAGAACCAAGAACCCAAACCCCCCGGAGACCAACGATCAAAGACTCCGAGAGGAGCTGGACTTCGTCGAGGAAGTCAGAAACCAAGTAGCGTTAAAGGATTTGGTGATCAAACAAAGGATGGCTACAAGATTTAATGCCAAGGTGGTTCCCAGAACCTTAGAAGTGGGCAACCTAGTCCTACGAAGGGCAGACATAGGTTTGAAAAACGCATCCCAAGGGAAGTTAGCTCCAAACTGGGAAGGTCCATACAGAATAGTTGCGGAAATCGGAAACGGATCTTTCAAGTTGGAAACCCTGAGCAAGGAACCAATACCGAGAACTTGGAACGCGGATAAGCTAAGGAAGTTTGTTGTATGAACAAGACAAAAATGTTAAACCGATGTAATAACATGGGATGTTAATGCGCATGAATAAACAAAATTGTACTCTTGTAATTCAAAATATCATTTTGCAATTACAGTTTTTACCTAGCTCACTAGCATTAACACTTGTTCCAACGAAAATTCCTTAAAATCACGAAAGAAAAAGGATCCAACTCCATAGTCAGGAGTGGAGCGAGACAAGTTTGAAACCCAACATCCCATGCAGGGAAGGACTACCTGGGTCGCAGGGGCAACCTCAACATTAGCTCAAAGCCAAGATCATCTCCCTAAATATGGGAGTCAAGGGTGTCATGGCGCGTTCGTCTTCCTAGAGCAAAGCAACCAAGGTCACGGCACCCACCCAGCGGGGATCCAAGGCATAGCCCCATAGAGGATGCCTAACACTTGGCACCCAGGCACCCAGCACCAAGGCACAAAAAGAAAACAAGGCATGGACGCATAGAAAGCGCCCGACACCATAGAAGGCACCATAGAAGGCGCCCAACACCCAGGCGCCTATGAGGGCGCCATCAACAGCAAGGCACCCAGGAGGGCGCATCAAGAGAAGATGGAAAACCATAGCCAATGGCCCCGCAACCTCTGATGGGCGAGTTATCATCAGATCGAGTTCTGATAAACTGCCCCCAGAGCAAACTTTGCCACGAGGCATGAAGCGACTTTAAACGTGTCGCAACCTCTGATGGGCGAGTTAAATTCAGATCGATTCTGATAAACTGCCCCCAGAGTTAACTTTGCCACGAGGCACGAAGCGACTTTAAACGTGTCGCAACCTCTGATGGGCGAGTTAAATTCAGATTGATTCTGATAAACTGCCCCCAGAGTCCCACGAGGTGCGAAGTGACTTTAAACGTGTCACAACCTCTGATGAGCGAGTTAAATTCAGATTGATTCTGATAAACTGCCCCTAGAGTTAACATTGCCACGAGGCGGTATGAGATTATACATTCCGATGCGCAAGGCGATGACCAGCGCCCGAGGCCACCCAACGCGTGCCAGTTACAATTATAAGGAACAAGCTAGATAAAGAGGAAGCATGGATGTTTCAAAATGTAACATAACAAATCAGGGGGCAATGACATCGAAGTCAACCTCGTTGAGGTGGTGTTTAACAACCCTCCCGTTTACGACCTCATGATCAAATTGAAAGATCGTGGAAATGTCAAACAGATAATGGTGAGGATAAAAGAAGCAATTCCCCTCGGCACCAAGAAAGCCCTGAAATTTCATCAAGAAGATAAGTAGGCTGAGAGACAGGATGAGCAACAAAAAATAAAGCAGAGTGCCAAGCACACGTCCACACAAGCCGGCACCCAGGAGGGCGCCTGGCAAGAGGGCGCCAAACACCAAGGCAGCGCCCATGAGGCCACCTAGCAGGGTGCCAATGATAAAGCAGGCAGCGTCTGGCAAGAGGGCGCCTGGCAGGGCGCCAAGCACCAAGGCAGCGCCCAGGAGGGTGCCTGGCAGGGCGCCAATGATGAAGCAAGCAGCGCCCATGAGGGCGCCCGACAGGACGCCAATGATGAAGCAGACAAGCTCCCATGAGGGCGCCTGGCAAGGAGGGCGCCTGGCAAGAGGGCGCCTGGCAAGGAGGGCGCCTGGCAGGAGGGCGCCTGGCAAGGAGGACGCCTGGAAGGAGGTGGTCTGGAAGCAAATCCTTCGCAATGGGGCAGCCCGCACTGTGCAACAAGGCGCCTAAGGCACCCATGAGGGCACCAAAACCTTGTCTCGGAAGCAGCCAGCGTCGCACGTAAGAAAATTAAAGGATGCATGAGCATGTGAGTGCATGAGCACGTAAAAAAATAAAAGAGTGCATGAGCACGTAAGAAAATTAAAGTATGCATGAGCATGTGAGTGCATGAGCATGAAAGGAAATAAAAGAGTGCACGAGCACGTGAGCAAAAAAACATAGTGCACGAGCACGTGAACAAAAAAAGAAGTGCCGAGCACACGTCCACACAAGCTGGCGCCCATGAGGGCGCCTGGCAGGGCGCCAATGAAGAGCAGCCAGCGCCCATGAGGGCGCCTGGCAGGGCGCCAATGAAGAGCCACCAGCGCCCATGAGGGCGCCTGGTAGGGCGCCAATGAAGAGCAGCCAGCGCCCATGAGGGCGCCTGGCAAGGCGCCAATGAAGAAGCAGGCAGCGCTCATGGGGGCGCATGGCAGGAGGTGGTCTGGAAGCAAGTCCTTCGCAAGGGGGCAGACAGCACTGTGCAACAAGGCGCACAAGGCACCCGTGAGGGCACCAAGCCCTGTCACGCGAAACGTGCTCCACGAGGAGACACCCATCGTGTAGACGTACAAGGCACGCATGAGGGCACCAAACCTTGTCTCGCAAAACCTGCTCCACGAGGAGACACCCAGCGTATAGGCGCCCAAGGCACCCATGAGGGTACCAAAACCTTGTCTCGCAAATCCCGCTCCACGCGGAGGCACCTATCGCACGCAAGCAGGGAACAACACCCAAGGCGTCCATGAGGGCGCCAACTCTCACCTTCGCAAGGGGGCAGACAGAACTTTGCAACAAGGCGCCCAAGACACCCATGAGGGCGCCTGACAGAGCGCCAAGGCTGGAGCAGGCAGCACCCATAAAGGCGCCAGGCAGTCGTCACAAAGGCAATGTCCCGCGCGACTTCGCAAATCCGGCAAATCAACAAAAATCCTTCAAGCCAAGACCATCCTCCGGAATAATCTCGGCTTGGGGGGCAACTGTTCTGGACTGGACCAAGAGGTCCATTTAGCAATTCCAGGAGGTGCATTTAGCAATGGATATGGATTGGCCCAATCACTTTGGCCCATACCACAACATACAAGCCCAATCATGCTTGGACGGTTAAGATCAATTCCGCTAATCCGACGATCGACAAACGGGCACGATTTCCTATAAATACCGGCTCGCATAGCCATTTACGAGGTACACACCCTTCCCTTGCAAATTCACTAGCTTATTCTCATACTGACTTGAGCGTCGGAGTGGCTTTGCAGGTACCCCCCCGGGCGCTCACTGACCTCCTGCCAGGGCAACAAGAGACCTACCAACAGCAGCCGACCAAAATACTGCTAGGTACAAAACATATAATATTTGATTGATCTAATTGTTATTCAATTGAATGACTTGTATGAGTATCTAGTATTACCCTTTTACTAGAATGTAAGAAACAAAACTCTATTAAAAAGGGGGAGTGTCTTTAGCAAATTGTTCTACACCACAATTGGGCCGATGCATGACCCAACCCAAAGGCCCAAATCCATTTCACTTGCTTTTGAAACAAAAATTAGTTGAGTGAGGGAAATCTTCAGCTGATTAGTGAGAGAAAGGGAGAGGAACGAGAGTTAGAGGAGAAGGGAAGGGAGAGGAAACCCAACTTCACGACCTCACTTTCTCTTCATCTACACAACCATAACATTTAGCCATTCCTCACCATTCTTTCCCTATTCTGAAAAATCTACCTTCATTCTAACCCAAAAATCAGAAACAAATAGCTCAACATACCCCATTTCTATTCATCTCCCAAAATGAACTTGCATGTGGTGTTTAGAACTCAAATGAAGGTTATTGGAGCTTGCATGTGTTAGTTGGGGTTCAATCTCAAGCTAGGATGTTTGCATGTTACAATGTGGGAGCTGGAGGTTTGATTTTGGAGCTTGGGGTAGTTGTTTGGGTTGCTTAGGAGCTGATTGGATTGTCTTGAAACTCACATTTTGGGTTACTCCTTGAATCTACCTTGAAACAAGTGAGTTCCTCACCTCTCCTTAGTTGAAATTGTTTGATTGCATGTTTATTAATTACCCTAATTTGTGATACAATTTCTGATCTTGTGTAGTTATGCTTGAAGCGAAATGATTGAATGTAGTCTTATGTTAAATGTGGTGGTAGTGAGGTCTAAAATGCATGTTTGTATATATAAGTAATCAAATGTAAACTGAAGAATGAAGATGATTGGGTAATTTACAATGTTGTGAATGATGGTTTGAACTTGATATTTACATGTATTAAGTTTATATTTTGGGTTGGCCGAGGATTTTGGGTCGTTTTGGTACTTATTTTTTTTTATTTTTATTTTTTGAGATTGTCGTTTTGGTACTTAATGGATGCTTAAAGTTGCTTTGAAACTAGTTTTCTAGTGCGTATTTAAGCACATGTCGTGCTACTTTCTGGTTGTTAGACTTTTCGTTAGCCTTTTGACTGTTTTATTCGTATCTTTTGATCCAGAACTCCGGTTTGAGTGTTCTTGGATGTGTTGAAAAGCTAATGAAAAGAGCTACAACTATAAATAATTATTGAATAGTGTTTTTAACTCACTCAATAAATCTTTCTAATTTATCCTAATCATTAACTCTCGATATGAAGGAAATATGTCGTTTTCTGTTAACCGTGATATATATCTATTTGAAATTGTGTGACTGTTGGATTGAATTGGGCGACATTGCACTCAACTCTTTGAAGTTGGATGGACCTCTTTATATTATAGTAGACTTATAATGAATATACAATAATATTGCTTTCCACTTTTATGGTTGATTGATATGTTTAAATGAAGTATTGAAAGGTAAAGTCTCAATAGGAAAAAGGAAGTATTGAGATGTAAAATCTCAATTAGAAGTATAATTGAAAAGTAAAGTTACATTAGGCATAGAAAGAGGTAATGTGTGATACCAAAGAGGGTCTTATTGAGATTTTCATAAATCTCACTGTTTATATGTTGTGGTTTTCAGATAAGTCGACGGGCGTTTTCCGGCGGAATAAATCCGCCAGTACATTACCGGTGGATTTTGACTGTTTCCGGCGGATTAAATCCCCCAGTAAATTACCGGCGGATTTTTCATGAATTTCCGGCGAGATAGTTTTTTTGAAAAAAAGGGAAAAAAAATAAACAGAGCCACCGGTAAATACGCTTACCGGCGGATAATTTCCGTAATAAAAAAAAATTTAAAACAATGTGCCGATAATAGCCTCAAATCCGCCGGTAATGCGCCCACTAATAAAAATCCGCCCGTAATAGCCTTAAATCTGCCGGTAACCACAAGTTTTGGCGGATTTAATTTAAAATTCAAAAATCAAAAATCCGCCGGTAATAGCCTCAAATCTGTCGGTAATGCACCCACTAATAAAATCCGCCGGTAAGCATCATTTTCGGCGGATAGTTTTGAAATTCAAATTTCAAAAAATCCGCCGGTAATCGCAGAAAATCCGCCGGTTAAGCATAAAATCGCAGAAATTTAACTGTTGAGACCAAATCCGCCGGTAATTAGCCGTTGGGACTCTCTCCACTTCACAACCTTATAAATTCTCAATCTCTTCTCAAATCTTCTCACATTCATACACTTCATTTTTCTCAAATCTCTTCTCTTCTCTTCTCACATTTCTGTTTTCTCTAATCTCTTCTCTTCTCAAATATTCAGTCTACGAAAATATTGTTCAAGCCAGAGTCTTCTCTTCACTTCACAACATTATAAATTCTCAATCTTTTCTCAAATATTCTCACATTCATACACTTCATTTTTCTCAAATCTCTTCTCTTCTCTTCTCACATTTCTGTTTTCTCTAATCTCTTCTCTTCTCAAATATTCAGTCTACGAAAATATTGTTCAAGCCAGAGCAACAGCTCAACACAGACCTTAACACTGATTCAACACATTCATACGTTAATATTTTTAAATAAACGAATTCAAAAATCTGTTTTAAAAAAAATAAAATAATTAAATAATATTAATTTTTTATTTAAACGGATTTAAAAAACAGTTTTTTTAAAACAAAATAAATTACCGACGGATTTAATTAATTTACCGGCGGATTTAGTTTCCGTTTAAAATAAATATTTTTTTAAAAATTAATTACCGGCGGATTTTTAAGGATTACCGGAGGAATTTTTAAAATAATTTTTTTTAAAAAAATTAATTACTGGCGGGTTTTCCACCGGTAATTTTCGGCGGATTTTCCGACGGAAAATCCGCCGAAAATTACCGGCGTAAAATCCGTCTGTAACCGTTACCTGCGGGTGAATTACCGGCGGATTTTCGGCGGAAAATATCCACCGAAAATGTCCAATTTCCGACAGATTTTGGCCATTACCGGCGGATTTTGTCCGCCGGAAATCCCCGAAATTCTTATAGTGAGTAACCAAGTTGAAGCGGTGGTTCAAGTCAAGGAGATGTGATGCATTCATGAAGACTCTCGTATACCATTTTAAGGATATGTATTGTGACATTTAGATTCATAAGTGTTATAAACCTTGATGATTATATTGTATTATGATGTGTACCATCTTTAGTTTTGGATTATGTAGTATTTGAGTGAATTGGCACTTTTGTATTCTGATTTTGTAAAATGTATCACGTACTAGATTTTAATGACAATTAAAATTTAGGATGTTACAGAATCAGTCTCACAAACTAGATTCTGATATTCATTTTCTTGACTAGTGTTGGGACCCTGAGCAATGGCCTGCAATTCTGCGTTCATGTTGTTTGTGTAGTCACACCAGCCTAAGAAACCAGAAATCCAGTTGCCATTGTGATCCGGAAGAGCCCTTCATATCCTAAACGTCTAGGATTGCCAAAGGAGCTACCATCAACATTAAACTTGACAAAGTTTGCCGGAGGTGGTGTCCAAGTGACTAGTCGCGGCTCCTTGTGAGAAGAGGGATTAGGAAAAGCTTTAGTTGTCGCGTCCAAGAGAGAACGAATACTGCTAACAACTCGCCAATTGTCCCATCTAATGCCATAGAAAACTTCTTCATTTCTAGACCTCCATAACATCCCGCGGGTGATGATAAAAAAATACCAAAATTTCCTGTTGTTGGATTTGAACCAGAGGCGTGGATCGTTAGAGTTGAATTCTTGAAGGCTGACAAAACCAAAGAGGCACCAAATAGATGGGATCAGTTACAGTCTCTCAAAGTATGAAGGAGTGTCTCATTCGTAGCACCACATCTATGGCAAGATTGATCCTGGGTAGTGTGCCGCATAACCCTAAAGGAATTGGTAAGGAGGATTTCATGCATGATGAACCAAGCGAAATGCTTGACATTCTCCGGGACCTGTAGCTTCCAAATCCACTTCCAGCTTTCTAAGTCGGGAACCTCTTGATCAGACAAGTGTGTGAGCCATAAATAAGCATTTTTTGGTGGAATACTGACCTGATGGAGATGAGCTCCATATGATTGTATCTTCAGAATTAGGATTAATAAAGACACTTTGCATCTCAAATTTAATATCGTCAAGAATATTGGTGTAGGGCAAATTGAAGTTGCAAGAGCCGTTAATAACAATGTCCTTAACTAGAATATCTAGGTCGTGGATATCAACATAAGAGACTCTATCACAAAGACATTTTAGCTCCTATTGGGGACTAACTTAACTCACTTTTTTATTTTTCATGGACTAAATTAGTACTTTTTATTATTTCAATTGAACCACTCATTTTACTTTTCTCACCACTCTAAAAAAGTCAGTTAATTCAAAAAATAATCCTACATGTTTTTTTTTTGTTTTAATTTTCTATTATCTCATTATCTTCATGTTTTTTTGATAAGCAATGTTAGTGGGGGTGGGGGAATGTTAGTTTCCGGGGTTTGAACCCGGGACCTCGTTCTTGCACTCTTTTTGGTGCACTCTTTCAGTATCCCTTAGCTCGCCAACTGAGCTACCTACTCCTTCGGTATCTTCATGTAACTAATACTAATACGTGCAATACACTAGTTAGTATTACTTGTTATTTCAATTAAAATATTAATATTTTAAATATTAATGACTCAAATACTAATATTTTAAAACTCATTAATCTTTTAAATATTAATATTTATTAAAGTAAAATAGTTATAAAAATCAATAATATATTTTCAATATTAAATTTTCAAACTCTCTTTTCATGTACAAATTTTTTCCTTAATCATACATGTTATTTTTAATTTTCTATTGCACCCATAATTTTAAAACTCGGACCGGTGACCGACTCGGTGAAGGTACTGGGTCACTGGGTCATGTCATACCCCAATTTTGTCCGGCTTAGGTCAAAACCCTAATTTTCCACAAAAAATGAATAAATTGAAGAGCGAAGAGCCTTATGCACTGCATTTCGGATCCTAGAAGGCATTCCAAGGTTCTTTAAATCATTTTTAGAGTTGGAACGCATTTTTCGGGCAAATTAGGGTTTTAGAGCCAAAAAGGGTATTTTGGTCAATTACAACGGTTTTTTTTCTCTCACTTTCAAAAAAGGCTCAAAAATATGTATAATTAAAAATAGAAATCTGAAATCAAAATAAAAAAATGAATAACAAAATAATATTGGATGCTTATTGTATTTTTAGAATTAGGGCTAATTCCTTTTAGGTGCTTTTTGCTTTTATGCATTTTTGGCTAAAGTAAGCACTAGTTTTGCAAGCAAACTACCTCCCTCACTCCATCCTCATGCTCCACACCACCCCTCACTTCAGCCCCCATCAAGTGCACATCACAAAAAAAGCCTTTCATCATGACAAGCACACCTTTGAGTCCAATAACATTCAATACACAACATATTTTTACCTTCCTTCTCTCTACACCACTAAATACACACTAATTTCTTCACCTCCCTCACTCCATCCTCATGATCCAAGCCTCCCCTCACTTCAGCCCCCATCAAGTGCACATCACAAAAAAGCCTTTCATCATGACAAGCACACCTTTGAATCCAATAACATTCAATACACAACATATTTTTACCTTCTTTCTCTCTACACCACTAAATACACACTAATTTCTTTATTTCCCTCTCACAACCTTAAACCCATTAGATCTTTGGCCTCCCAAGGATTTGAATAAGGACAACTCACTCCTCTCCTCCCCAAAAGACCCAAGAAATTCGTAGCCCCTCTCCTCTCACTCACTTCCTCTTGTTTTTTCTTTCATCTCAAAGGAACCTTCCCATTTCTCCTACACCAAAAAACCCTAACAAACAACTCACCTCATTTACATCCCTCTTTCACATACTCCCTCCATTTTCTCCTTCAAAGTTCAAGCATCATCATCAAGTGGGTACTTCTTTGAAGAATATTGGAGTCTTGTTGAGTTGTGTCTAGCTTCATCTTCTCATCTCACTTTCTAGCTCAAAGCTAAGGTAATCCTTAAAACCTTGCATCATCTTTGAGTATTTCTTCAAAAATATAAAAAACATTCATCCTATCATCTTCATATTCTCATATTGTTGATTGTTGTTGGTGAGAGGTGTCATAAGCACTTTGACAAGCACTTAGGGAGGCTTGAGTGCTTATGGTGCTTCTCACCCTTTAATAAATGTTGATTTGTGTTGATTCGGATCTTAATCCTTGCCTTTCATGAAATAAAATGTTGTTTTATGGCATGTTGTATTTCGCATAAAAATGTGATGTGTTAGTTGTTGTTGTGTTTTCTCTCCTTTCCTTGCATATTCATTCTTGTTGGCATAACTTTCACAAAATAAGAAACCCATTTCAAGCATGATAGCATTCGGCCATGGGCCTAGGTTTAGGGTTCTTGAATGCTTTTGTTTGAAGATGAATAATAGTTGATCTAGGGTATGTATGCTCCTAGGTTTTAACATAAAAAATTAGGGTTTGGGTTTGCTTTAATAAACTTGTTTTTGTTGATGATTGGCAAGGTGATTCACACTTGTGCACTTGTGCACTTAATCTTAAGTGTGAGGATTGACCAAAGGGATTCAACATTCTTTGATACTTTGGTTGCTAAATAACTCGCTTGCCTATGATCATGATTGAGGCAACTCTTTTCCTTAAGCTAACAATTTCATTGTCCACTCTCATATAAGAATATCATCAACACTTAGATAGGTCAATTCCATATATTGCATCTTCCACTAGATGTGCATTTAGATTCCCTTGCGTTTTGTAGAAATATTTGAGTATGGTTCTCGCCTAGCATCTTCCACTAGATGTGCATTTAGGTTCAATCTTGCCCACTCTTGTATTTTTGCTTAATGCCCAATTCAAGTTCCTTCTTTGCCTATTTATGTGTTGTGGTCTAACATGTGTAGTTTAGGCTAATATTTGCTCAAGAATTCAAATGAGATTGTTGTTTGCCTAAGGATTCGATTTTCATTCATTGCTTTCTTTTCTAAATAGCCTAGCATGAAAATGGTGACTAGTGACAATCACCCATAACCTTTGTTAGTTTGGTTGTCCTAAGAGCCTAAATTTTAAAAAAAGGATGTTTTCATATGCATAAGCTACTAGTGATAATCACCCATAACCTTTGTTAGTTTGATTATCATGAATGCTTTCAATTTCAAAAGATATTTTCCTAAGCATCAAAAGTCATAGCAAGCGTTAGCGATGATCACCCATAACCTTTGTTAGTTTGATCATCATGAGCGCCCCTCACTTTTCAAAACCAAAGCAAAAAAGACTTTCATTTTCAAGGCTCCTTAGAACTACGTCGCTTTGATTCCCATTTGGGATACGTAGGAGCGAGTCACATTCTCGTCAAGCGCAATCATAAAAAGTTTAGCATTTCTATAATAAAAATAAAAGAGTTATTTTCATAACAAAAAAGAATCACTTTTGCAAACCAAGATCATTTTCAGAACAAAAACCTTTTCCTTTCTAAAATCATTTTCAACCCATCGTCGCTAGTGGCTAACCAGAACCTTTGTTCGTCTAGCCATTGGTGGCGATGTCTTTTTCCCAAAAGAATAATAAATGATGATCCATCATAACCTTTGTTAGTTTGATCATCGTGCAAATCAATCTCTTTCGAAAATCACTTTCAAAAAAGATAATAAAAACGGGTTGTTATTGATAGTCCATCAGAACCTTTGTTCGTTTGACTAGCGGTACAACTCTCTTTTTGAGTATTTAGTGGTGATTCATCATAGCCTCTGCTAGTTTAATCATTCGCTAATGCTCGCCCTATTTCAAAAACTCACTAAAAAAGATAAAAAACAAAAACTTTTCAAAAAGACAAAGAAGAACTACGTAGCTTTGAGTTCTCCATCGCACCGGGAGATACGTAGGAGCGGGCCTTGTCCCGTCAAGCGTTTTTTTCTAAAAAACCATTTTTCCCCCTTTTTCATAATAAATAAAGATGTTCATTAAGAATTTTTCAATAAGAAGTAGAGAGGCAAAATTAAGTATTTTCAAGTCAACACACTAAAACCACACATTTAATTAAAGGTTCCCTCTCAGTAGAGAGGACGTGTAGGGTGCTAACACCTTCCCTGCGCGTAACCGACCCCCGAACCCTATTCTCTAGTTTCGCAAGACCAATCGCTTTCCAAAAAAGGTTTTCCTAATATTTTCCTTAATAAATATTGGTGGCGGCTTCATTGTCTTAGGAAAAGTTGTGAACGAGGAAGGCTCTCCCTCGGGGACTTTTTCGGGCGCAACAGCTGGCGACTTCACTGGGGACTAAAAAACATTTTTTTTAAAAGAGGGTCAAGCCTAATTAATTAAGTGTGTGGTTTGTGTGATCGATTTGAACATCTTGCTTTGCCTCTATTCTTCTTCTTTTTCATAAGCATGTTGCATCCATATGCATTCTTCTTCTATGCTTGCTTTTGTTTAAAATAATAAGATAGTTACTTCTTTGCTTATATGCCTAGTTCCCTCATGCATTTCCCCAATCATATCATGTCCCTTTTTTCTTTGCTCCCTTTCTTAAGGTAAATTCATGCATATTTCCCCTCTCTTGTCATGTCCCCTTCTTCTTTGCTCCCTTTTCTTGAGGTAAGTAGTGCATTGTTGTTGGCACCCTAGATTAGTTGTTTTTGATTGGTATTAAACCCTAGGGTAGACGACATGTTATTGCTTTCTATTGTCTGGACTGTTCTGGATTTTCATTTGCAGGTAGGGTAGTTTTTAAGGAAATGCTCTTCGCACACACACTTGTACTTTGAGGCTACATGATTAGAGAAAGAGACCATAACCCAGGTCTGTTAGGATACCATAGGATGAGTGGATTCGAGTAGTGGGAGCCCATCAGGACCTTTGTCCGTTTGGCTACTTGCGAAAGTTTCAATCAGAGTTGTGCTCTTTCATGATGCCTTGTACCTAGCAGCTTGCTGCATTTACGGGGATTTTCATGAGAGGGACTATGGCTCTGATGACCTTTGTGAGGGTGTGAATAGAGCTACATGTGAAGATTACCTCTAAGTGCCTTAGATCATAGGTTTCTTCCCCTTTTAGGTCACAAGGGCTTCTCAAATTGTGTGTTGCACTGTTGCATTTCGTCCAGTTAATTTTTCCCTCAAAAAGATACGATTTTCCCTTAAACACCTATATGAGGTGGCATATAGTGTGAAAGTTTTCTAAATTCCGCCTGTAAATATCCTCCTTCTGCAAAAACACAAAAAAGAAGCATCATTGCATCATTGCATCACTGCTTAATCGCATCATTTGCATTGCATAAAATCCCAATTTTGAAAAAAAACCATTCATCTGGCATTCCCTTTCATTACATAAAGATAAAACAAAAAAACAATTATCATCTGCATAGCATAAGCATTTTATTTGTAATCATGCAAAAAAAAATCCTCGTCGAGTTCATCCAAGACGAGGCATTCATGCATAAGCATTATTTCAAAAAAGGACACAGTATAACTACGTAAGCTTTGATTGGGTCATACCCCGTCAAGCACATCCTTTCTAAAACCTTTTTTAGATCATTTGCATCTCCAAATAATTTTCAAAATCATGTTCCAAAACTAGAAATGAAAAAAAAAACGAAAAATTTCCAATGCATGCATCTTCTCTAAAACAAGGAAAAAATAGAAAAGCTTTTCATGTAAAAGCTCAATGAGTAAAAGTGCGCCTTCGGATGACGAAGGGTGATATCTCAAATTTGTTTGTGCACTACAAATTCGAGATGTTACTCTACGGTCCAGGCAAAAATTAGGGCACAAAAAAGGAAAAAAGAGCAAACACATGAAGATAGATAAATTATTGTTCTAAAGTTAAGTCTTATAGAAATAAGCAGTCGGGATTTGAAATGAAGTTTGGCCATCTCCTCAAAACCCCAAAATCCCAGAAAGTCCCTTTCCTACCCACCTTGAGCCAAGAAAAACCAAAATCCAAGCAAGGATCACCCCAAATAAAAAAAACAGTGCATCACTTTTTATCAGCTCACCCGAGTCAAAGAAGGAAAAGAATCATAAAACAAAAAAAGAAGAAAGAAAAAAAAGGGGAAAAAGAGAAAATAAAAAAAAAAGGGGATTCAAAAATGAAAATCCCAAAACAAAAAAAAATACAAAAGAAATGTAAGTGGTGAGCTGGTACATGTTACCACAAAATACATGAGATCCTTGTCTAAATAAACCTTCAAACACTTCATCATTCCAACACCTGGTTCCATAAACCTTCAAACACTTCCTTTGGCCTCAACATCAAACCCCTTAGTCAATCTACCATGAGACACGAATTTGCTTTAACGGAGCCCAAACAAGCCCAATAACCATCTTCCTCATAGACCATTAACCGTCAATCAACGCCGAACAAAACTCATCCTCCCATTAGCCTCAAACACTTCATTAAGCCTAACCCTCCCTCCTCCACAAAACACCACAATCTCGAAAAGGTCCATTCCGATCAATGACCGGTTGCTTTTGTTCTCTCAAATTCTAATCTTAGGACGAACAAGCTTATCTATGTACAATGTGTTTGCTCAAAAGAAAAACAAACGGTCAGAAAAAAGAAAGCTGATCAAGAAAAATAAACCCTCAGAAAAAAGAGAACTGAGGAGACAAAAACAAATAGTCAGAAAAAAGAAAGCTGAGTAAAAAAAAAAGGACTTGCACTCCCAAAAATGCATTCAAGTTGCCTTAAAACAAGGTTTAGTGATCACCCAGTGAGGCTTCTCTTCATTACCAAAGTCAATGCATTCACAGAGAATCAAAGATTTACACTGAGGACACCACTCAGATCTAAAAGTTGGGGCATTCTCTTCACCACCCATCCACCCTAGTCTTGGGAAAGCCTGTTCAGCGTCCATCCTATATCATTCATCCTTTCACCAGGTGTTATCCTTGACGCCAGATCCCGCATACCTGCCCTTTCACTCCAATTGTCAATACCACCAAACAGGGGCAAGCCTTTCATTCATAGTCACCAAGTCTGGATTGGGGCAAGTGCGCTCCCATTCCTTCACCTCATTCATTCCTATAAAACCTCACCGGGGCAATCTCTCAACTCACTATCCTAAACAAGGCCTTGTCATTCTAATTGAGGCAGCTTTGTCCTTGTTATGACTGAGGCAACATCAAACTCTATGGGTTGAGACAAAATCTCTTTTGCTCCACCTTTCATTTCAAAAACCGAAGCATTCCCAATTCATCATCTTCTACACCCCTAGTTGTTGTCACCACTAGGCAGGGGCAAGCTATTCGCTCATCAAAGACCTGAATTGGGGCAATCTTGTATCTCTTGATCCCTCATAAGCATCAGCAATAGCCATGTCTGTCATTCCTTCACTTGCCATAAATGTCCATGCCCTAAACCAATTCCAAGTTAACTAACTCATTCATTCACATTCGCACTCCTATGCATGCTTACTAGACAATGCTTCAAAACGAGAGAACACAAGTTGTTTACGCGATATCAAAAATTCAGTCATCATGGAAAGAAAGAGAAAACAGGTCAGGTTAACACCGGAGTTTGAATCAAATTTAATTTTTTCAACAGAATGGTCAATAATCATCTCAATTCCTTGCATCCAAAGTCTCGCATCTCATCATCACAAAATGTTTACCTCATGCACCTAGGCATTTCAATCTATGCATCGAAGCATTACATTTGCATCTTCACATTTTGTGCATTCATCACATAGCAAAGAGAAAAACGTTCCACGTCAGTTGCACCATATTAATACTTGCATTTCATAGAGGAAAATAGTAAAGAAGAAAAAGCAGAAATCTTTTCATTGCATTGGCATCATATTAATGTTCGCACTTCATAAAAAAGGAAAGGAACAAAAATCATTGCATCAAACATCAGAGCATCGCATCATATTAATGCTTGCATTTCATAGAAGAAGCAAAAAAGAAACAAACAGAAGTTAGAACAGGAGCATTCCATTCATCGGAGCATCAATCACCGCATACACCTGCATTCAAACATCAAAGCAAAAGCAGATACAAAAGAACAAAAGCATTCCATAATATTCAAGACATCAATCATGGCATATGTTTGCATTACATGTGCCATTCATTGCATTGCTAAGCAAAATGCGGACAAACACAAAATGTTAATCCCCATGCCTAGTCCCAAGAATCAGCACTTCAAGTGTCAGTCTTCAATCTAATTCTCAAGTCAGTCATCCTGGATTTGTCAGTCTCAAAACCTCATTCCCAGTCGCTCCTTCAGTTCGGAGTTCAAATGCTCTTTCAGTTTAGAGTTCAGCCGCTCCTTCAGTTCGGAGTTCAAATGCCCTCGGGTCCCAAGTGGTTCATTGAAAGCACGCTCAGCGTTCAGTTACTGCTTTCCTTCTAGCAAACCAAGCATTCATCATTGCATCAGACATCAAATCAATTTTCAAAATACAAAATCGCTTTCAATAAAACAAAAAAGAACCAAAGATTCATCATCCCATCAAACATCAAAACAATACAGTTGCATCACATCAATACTTGCAAAAGAAAGCTAAAGCATCCCATGTCATTCATCATTTCATGGAAAAAAGGCAAAGAAGAAAAAGTTTTCCATTGCATGTCATCTGCCATTTCATCAAAACACAAGAGCATTACATATCATCAAACACCAAAACTATGCATTCGCATACCCATGATTCTTAAAAGAGCAAAAAAGAGAAGCCAAAAGAGAGAAAAGAGAAGAGCCAAGAGAGCAACAAAAAGAAAAGAAAAGAAAGAAAAGAAAAGAAGAGAAGCTAGAGAAGGAGAAAAAGGAATATAGGAACAGGAGAAAATCATGCACTCATCAGACATAAACAAAAGAAAAAGAAAATCATGCATTACATACAGACAAGAGAAGAAAAGGAAAATCATTGCATTCATCAAACATATAAGAACAGTAGAAAATCATGCATTCATCCGACATAGACAAAAGAAAAAGAAACTCATTACATTTACAAAAGAAAACAGCAATCATGGCATTTGCATTGCATGCATTTGTTCATTTTCAGCTACAAGTACAAAGAGAGGATGAGCACTTTGGTGTTAGCCCTCGCCCCCGGATTCCAGAAAATGTTCCCCCAAGTTGGGAGTTCAGAAAGAAAAAAGAAAAGAGAGAAATAGAAAAGAAAGAGAGAAAAGAAAAGAGAGCGCTCAAGCGCGCATTGCGGATTGGAGCACAGAGATCATCGCTCCCTTCTGCCCAGGTCTCACATCGTGTACGAGCAACGCGATGGACCGCAGCCCCATGTGAGGTTCAACGGAATAGTTGTATCAGCCTAAGATACAGTGGACGCCGTGCATTGATCTGTATATCAGTTCCGGAGCTGATAACGATCCCCCCGGTCGCTCGAAAAGGCCAACAGGAAGAGCGTGCTCCTCAAAGCCACGTGCAAACTCGGATTCGTCAAGAGTTTGTTTAAGGATTACAGGTTTTAGGCAGCCTGGGCAATTTACCGCTTTCTGCACGCCAAGTGCCCATTTACCGCTTTCTGCACGCCAAGTTCCCATTTTACTTTTCTGTCTGCACGCCAAGTGCCCATTTTACCTTTCTATCTGCACTTCAGTGTTCATTTACTGTTTTCGCATCAACACGAAAGTGTCTATCTTCCCAAAAAAAAAGAAGAAAGAAAATTCGGATTTCTCCAAATGGACAAAATTGGTATAATTTCTGAATTCTTTATTTCTATTTTACCTTCTAAATATGTCTCGCGCAATTCATATTTCTTGGTAAAATCCAAATAAAGAGGGGCAGCTGTCATACCCCAATTTTGTCCGGCTTAGGTCAAAACCCTAATTTTCCACAAAAAATGAATAAATTGAAGAGCGAAGAGCCTTATGCACTGCATTTCGGATCCTAGAAGGCATTCCAAGGTTCTTGGAATCATTTTTAGAGTTGGAACGCATTTTTCGGGCAAATTAGGGTTTTAGAGCCAAAAAGGGTATTTTGGTCAATTACAACGATTTTTTTTCTCTCACTTTCAAAAAAGGCTCAAAAATATGTATAATTAAAAATAGAAATCTGAAATCAAAATAAAAAAATGAATAACAAAATAATATTGGATGCTTATTGTATTTTTAAAATTAGGGCTAATTCCTTTTAGGTGCTTTTTGCTTTTATCCATTTTTGGCTAAAGTAAGCACTAGTTTTGCAAGCAAACTACCTCCCTCACTCCATCCTCATGCTCCACACCACCCCTCACTTCAGCCCCCATCAAGTGCACATCACAAAAAAGCCTTTCATCATGACAAACACACCTTTGAGTCCAATAACATTCCATACACAACATATTTTTACCTTCCTTCTCTCTACACCACTAAATACACACTAATTTCTTCACCTCCCTCACTCCATCCTCATGCTCCAAGCCTCCCCTCACTTCAGCCCCCATCAAGTGCACATCACAAAAAAGCCTTTCATCATGACAAGCACACCTTTGAATCCAATAACATTCAATACACAACATATTTTTACCTTCTTTCTCTCTACACCACTAAATACACACTAATTTCTTTATTTCCCTCTCACAACCTTAAACCCATTAGATCTTTGGCCTCCCAAGGATTTGAATAAGGACAACTCACTCCTCTCCTCCCCAAAAGACCCAAGAAATTCGTAGCCCCTCTCCTCTCACTCACTTCCTCTTGTTTTTTCTTTCATCTCAAATGAACCTTCCCATTTCTCCTACACCAAAAACCCTAACAAACAACTCACCTCATTTACATCCCTCTTTCACATACTCCTTCCATTTTCTCCTTCAAAGTTCAAGCATCATCATCAAGTGGGTACTTCTTTGAAGAATATTGGAGTCTTGTTGAGTTGTGTCTAGCTTCATCTTCTCATCTCACTTTCTAGCTCAAAGCTAAGGTAATCCTTAAAACCTTGCATTATCTTTGAGTATTTCTTCAAAAATATAAAAAACATTCATCCTATCATCTTCATATTCTCATATTGTTGATTGTTGTTGGTGAGAGGTGTCATAAACACTTTGACAAGCACTTAGGGAGGCTTGGGTGCTTATGGTGCTTCTCACCCTTTAATAAATGTTGATTTGTGTTGATTCGGATCTTAATCCTTGCCTTTCATGAAATAAAATGTTGTTTTATGGCATGTTGTATTTCGCATAAAAATGTGATGTGTTAGTTGTTGTTGTGTTTTCTCTCCTTTCCTTGCATATTCATTCTTGTTGGCATAACTTTCACAAAATAAGAAACCCATTTCAAGCATGATAGCATTCGGCCATGGGCCTAGGTTTAGGGTTCTTGAATGCTTTTGTTTGAAGATGAATAATAGTTGATCTAGGGTATGTATGCTCCTAGGTTTTAACATAAAAAATTAGGGTTTGGGTTTGCTTTAATAAACTTGTTTTTGTTGATGATTGGCAAGGTGATTCACACTTGTGCACTTGTGCACTTAATCTTAAGTGTGAGGATTGACCAAAGGGATTCAACATTCTTTGATACTTTGGTTGCTAAATAACTCGCTTGCCTATGATCATGATTGAGACAACTCTTTTCCTTAAGCTAACAATTTCATTGTCCACTCTCATATAAGAATATCATCAACACTTAGATAGGTCAATTCCATATATTGCATCTTCCACTAGATGTGCATTTAGATTCCCTTGCGTTTTGTAGAAATATTTGAGTATGGTTCTCGCCTAGCATCTTCCACTAGATGTGCATTTAGGTTCAATCTTGCCCACTCTTGTATTTTTGCTTAATGCCCAATTCAAGTTCCTTCTTTGCCTATTTATGTGTTGTGGTCTAACATGTGTAGTTTAGGCTAATATTTGCTCAAGAATTCAAATGAGATTGTTGTTTGCCTAAGGATTCGATTTGCATTCATTGCTTTCTTTTCTAAATAGCCTAGCATGAAAATGGTGACTAGTGACAATCACCCATAACCTTTGTTAGTTTGGTTGTCCTAAGAGCCTAAATTTTAAAAAAAGGATGTTTTCATATGCATAAGCTACTAGTGATAATCACCCATAACCTTTGTTAGTTTGATTATCATGAATGCTTTCAATTTCAAAAGATATTTTCCTAAGCATCAAAAGTCATAGCAAGCGTTAGCGATGATCACCCATAACCTTTGTTAGTTTGATCATCATGAGCGCCCCTCACTTTTCAAAACCAAAGCAAAAAAGACTTTCATTTTCAAGGCTCCTTAGAACTACGTCGCTTTGATTCCCATTTGGGATACGTAGGAGCGAGTCACATTCTCGTCAAGCGCAATCATAAAAAGTTTAGCATTTCTATAATAAAAATAAAAGAGTTATTTTCATAACAAAAAAGAATCACTTTTGCAAACCAAGATCATTTTCAGAACAAAAACCTTTTCCTTTCTAAAATCATTTTCAACCCATCGTCGCTAGTGGCTAACCAGAACCTTTGTTCGTCTAGCCATTGGTGGCGATGTCTTTTTCCCAAAAGAATAATAAATGATGATCCATCATAACCTTTGTTAGTTTGATCATCGTGCAAATCAATCTCTTTCGAAAATCACTTTCAAAAAAGATAATAAAAACGGGTTGTTATTGATAGTCCATCAGAACCTTTGTTCGTTTGACTAGCGGTACAACTCTCTTTTTGAGTATTTAGTGGTGATTCATCACAGCCTCTGCTAGTTTAATCATTCGCTAATGCTCGCCCTATTTCAAAAACTCACTAAAAAAGATAAAAAACAAAACTTTTCAAAAAGACAAAGAAGAACTACGTAGCTTTGAGTTCTCCATCGCACCGGGAGATACGTAGGAGCGGGCCTTGTCCCGTCAAGCGTTTTTTTCTAAAAAACCATTTTCCCCCTTTTTCATAATAAATAAAGATGTTCATTAAGAATTTTTCAATAAGAAGTAGAGAGGCAAAATTAAGTATTTTCAAGTCAACACACTAAAACCACACATTTAATTAAAGGTTCCCTCTCAGTAGAGAGGACGTGTAGGGTGCTAACACCTTCCCTGCGCGTAACCGACCCCCGAACCCTATTCTCTAGTTTTGCAAGACCAATCGCTTTCCAAAAAAGGTTTTCCTAATATTTTCCTTAATAAATATTGGTGGCGGCTTCATTGTCTTAGGAAAAGTTGTGAACGAGGAAGGCTCTCCCTCGGGGACTTTTTCGGGCGCAACAGGTTAAGGGTCAGACCGAGGGGTCGACAGTTGAACCGCATGACCATGACCTGGTCCCAATTAAAAAATTCCCAAATATTCAGGACATATAAATTTCAAACCTATTAAACTTAATTTGCTAAAATTACACGTCATGCCTAAAAAACTCACAATACTAATATAATAATCCAAAAAAATACAAAAGTATGATATTTTAATAGGGAAATATAAAAAACAAAGTTACTAAATTTGAATTAAAGTAGTAAAAAAACTTCAATATTCATATATCTCCTCACATTTAGTTCCAGTATGTACATAATAATAAGTATCAAACTTTGCAAATATATAGCAAGCGTGAGTTGTAGCCCGATGGTAAACAAGTGTTAGAACTACCTGCTGGTTCAAGGATCGAATCCTCCTGCAGCCAAGTTTCCCCCGAGTTAATACCGAGTTGATGATGTCAGCACCGGTTTCATGCATTTCCGATCCGACTTCCAACTCGATCCGGTTACCCCACCGGTTTCCGGTCGGGCCGATTCGACATATATATATGTATGTATGTATAGCGAATAATTAGTACTCACTCGCGGATTATTTTGATTAAAAAAAACTGTGGATTATAAGGTGTCTTTTTTTATTACCGTGTTATTGATGTATATATAATATTGATAGACTTTGTCGAAGAACCTAACTGGTCATATGTATCGACTTTGTCGATTCTTGTGGTTACTCTCCATAATCAACAAAATTGTTGTCACACCCAAGATTTCAACACATTACCTTCAAATCATATTTTTCGAATTACTGCTCGGACCAACCTCATTCATATCAATCATAACGGTGCTATAGATTATAGATTAATTAAGTTAATTAGTTAAAATAAACGCACTCACGAGAGAGATAAAAAAAAGGAGAAAAAAAAAGTGAAAATATATTCGCCGTTCTCGAACAAAACAATAACCAGAGCATATCAAACAACCTCCCACTTAAAGACACAGTCACTCACCTACTACTCCTAAACCCACTTCCGAGTTCTCTCTTCTTCCCCTAAACCCTTCTTCGCTCTCATCTACTTCCTCCGCCGTCACCGCCACCACCACCCACAATGCAGGCGACTCTTTTCTCACCCACCTATTCCCCCATTCTCCCCACTTTATCCCACTCTCACTCTCGGCGCGTGGTCAGAGCTTTAATCGCCGTCGAATCATCTCCCACATCAGAATCCACACAGACAAAACTCAACAAATACAGTTCCCGCATCACCGAACCAAAGTCTCAGGGAGCCTCACAAGCCATCCTATACGGCGTTGGTCTTTCCGAAGATGACATGAAAAAGCCCCAAGTTGGAGTATCCTCCGTATGGTACGAAGGAAACACCTGCAATATGCACCTCCTTCACCTATCTCAGGCTGTCAAAGAAGGCGTCGCGGAAGCCGGCATGATTCCTTTCAGATTCAACACAATTGGTGTTAGTGACGCTATTTCCATGGGCACTAGAGGTATGTGCTATAGTTTGCAGTCTAGGGACCTTATTGCTGATAGTATTGAGACTGTTATGGCTGCTCAGTGGTATGATGCCAATATCTCCATCCCTGGTTGTGATAAAAATGTAAGATTTTTTATTTATTTTGGATTTTGTTGTATTGCTCTTTTGTGTAATTTTTGTTATGTAACTGATTCTTATCACGGTTTTATAGATGCCTGGTACAATCATTGCAATGGGACGGCTTAATAGACCAAGTATTATGATTTATGGTGGGACTATAAAGGTATGCTGCTTCAAATGGTTTCTGAAATTATAGAACTAAAAGGGTGATAAATGTTTGTAAATATGTAGCATGCTATTTTTACTGTTTCTTCAAATTAAGAATCAATTTGGATGGCTTAATTTGATACTAAAGTTATATGGTAAATGTGTAGGCAGGGTGGATTGTAAGGAATGTTTTATGGTGGGTGGTTTTGTTCATGATTTTTATGAAGTAAGTGCTCTGGTGTTGTAGCTAACATTGGAAAGCGTAAGACCATTTAAGTGGTTTTGTTTGGAGTTTATCGTATTGCTTGTGCAGATGGTATGCCTTTTGTCAATATTTCTGGGAATTTTAGTGCAATTTAATGTCGGAAAAATTCCCTGAAAAAATTTGATGTACTTCAGGGGATATTTGCATAGTAGAAATATGGAATTAAAATCCATTATCCTTGAATTGTATTGGAGGGTTTTTGGTTTACTGTAAGCTGAATGTGCCATTCCTGTAACATTTATGCAGTTATTATCAAATTCTAAAAATTTATGAAAGTTGTTCTTATTATTGAAAATGTGGTTCCAATTCAGGTATCTTTGTTAATCTTCATTCTTTTTTTTTCCAGCCTGGTCATTTTCAGGGCGATACGTTTGACATAGTGTCTGCCTTTCAGGTACGTGAAGCCTTGCCCCATCTGTTATTGTGGTTAATTGTTTTTTCCTTTTTTTGGTACTCATCCAAACAGAACACCTGTTGTTAAATTAAAAGTTTTTTCAAGTGCAGGAAAAGAAATATAATGATAGCGTGTAAGAAACCTTCTCTGAACAATTAAAAAACAGTGAGGAATAGCAATAGATCATAAACTTAAAAAACAGCCCCTTACACTTGATGAGAATTATCTTTTATATAAACATTATTTGGAGATAATGTAACAAAAACTTTTAGTGTCTGGTTTTAGAAAACATGTTCTGTTTTCATTTTAATTACTAAAAATGCCACCTTGTTTTCACTTTGTCTTTATTTTGAAGTTTTGTATGAGAAATAGTGAAATTGTTTCATTTTTGTCCGGTGCATTCGAAGAAAGGAAACAAAGTGGACAAAAGTGGCATTTTTGAAGTAAAAAGTGAATATAGGATTAGAAACAGAAAATAGAAATGGAAACCAAACGGGCCTTTAATTGTCAAGGAGGTTGACCTATCCGTTTTAGTTTTTGTATCCTCTTCTTTGACTAATATTTTATTTTCGAAACAAGTTGAAACAATGTTATTGTTCATGTTGAATATACTTTAGTCTATAATATGAATTTCCCTTCCTGAATATCAATAGTTGAATGCGTACTATTTAGGTTAAGTAACTCATGTTATTCATGTTTTATTAATTTTTGGTTTTCCTGCAGTGCTATGGAGAATACGTGAGTGGATCCATTAGTGATGACCACAGACAAAATGTTATCCGCAACTCTTGTCCTGGTGCTGGGGCTTGTGGTGGAATGTATACAGCCAATACCATGGCTTCTGCAATAGAAGCTATGGGAATGTCTCTTCCGTATAGGTAAGTATTAGTATATGTGTAGATTGTCATTGTTGTCTTTATTTTTTCGTGCCCATCTTTATTTGCTGTTTCTGTAGCTCATCTACCCCTGCTGAGGATCCACTAAAGTTGGATGAGTGTCGTTTAGCTGGGAAGTATGTTCTTGAGTTATTAAAGATGGACTTGAAGCCCCGAGATATCATCACTCGTAAATCACTACGTAATGCTATGGTTATAGTGATGGCACTTGGTGGATCTACCAATGCTGTGTTGCATTTAATTGCTATTGCCAAGTGAGTGACACTTTATCTTTCGAGAACCTATTGATATACAATAATCCTCTTAGAAACCTCATGTAATGATTTTTGCAGGTCAGTTGGTATTGATTTAACTCTTGATGATTTTCAGAAGGTTAGCGACGAGGTTCCTTTTCTTGCAGATCTTAAGCCTAGTGGGAAATACGTTATGGAAGATGTTCACAAGGTATGCATTTAATATTTTTGATAACGCATTTCACATTCCTTCTATTATTACTTTTTTCTGGTCATGCTTACAGTGTTTATGCTATTTCATTATCATTAATCATGCTTGAATTCCCTATTTCTTTTTTTTTGTTAGATTGGAGGGACCCCTGCAGTTATCCGCTACCTTCTTGAGCAAGGGTTTCTAGATGGTGACTGTATGACTGGTATGTCTACTTGCCTTTATGTTTTAAGAACAGAGTATTCTGAAAAATATACACATTGCTAATATGCATATCCCTCCTCTCTAGTCACTGGAAAGACCCTAGCTGAAAATGCAGAACTTTTCCCTCCTTTGTCCAAAGGGCAGGTTTGAGCATCATGTTGTTTCTGTTACATTTTATCGTATTCTATTGCTCAACAATTGCAACTGACAGTTTATAAATTGATCTCATGAAAAACTCGCTGATATGTAACTCAGGAAATAATAAGGCCAATAGAAAATCCCATCAAGAAGACAGCTCACATTCAAATATTATATGGAAACCTTGCACCACAGGGTTCAGTCGCTAAAATTACTGGAAAAGAGGGACTTTACTTCTCTGGTGAACTTTCTCGTGCTGTTTTCTGGGGGTTGTAAATTTGTTTACTTCAATCATAATTGTCCACACCATGACTTATGTCGGGGAGTATTCCACAGGTCCTGCATTAGTTTTCGAAGGGGAGGAGGCAATGATTGCTGCCATTTCAGAGGATCCTTTGAGTTTTAAGGTATTTCTTTATTTATTATTTAATATAGAAGCATAAGGACAATGCTTACTGTAGGGTTGCCAAGAGATTAAACTCAAGACTGTTGTTTACATGAAGTATCCGGACTTCAGATTTTGAAAATGTTTACTAGTTCACAAGTGCTGATAAAGTAATGAGCCCATATTAAAATCAAGCTGTTAGATCTAAGTTACTAAGATGCTTAATAGCACTGGATTGAGAAAGGCAGCTGGGTATTGTTGTAGCAAAACAGCATAGACACCAATTGGTAGGGTGGGAAACTTGGAAGTTAGCTAAATAGAAATTTAGAATGAAACTGCAAAGACAGTTAAAGATATTGGAGGAATATAAAATACTTACATGCGGCTTTTGTTAATTTAAAATATGCATATAAAGGCTTCCTACTCCCTAGATAGATTTTTTAGTAGACTAGAGAAAAGAGTTTGTCTTGCTTACAATTGAGTATCATATATATAGTTTTTTTTGTTTTTTGTTCCGATTCTAGTGATTGTTGCAACAAAGTTGTTGAGCTATACTTATCCTGAATCTGGTTGAAATTGTTGCCATTTCACAGCCTTGTAAGAGCATTGATTTAGTTTTACACAGATATAACGACAGTCAATGGCAGCTAAATGGTTTCCTGTGTATGATATGAACCATTACAGGGGAAAGTTGTTGTAATTAGGGGAGAGGGGCCTAAAGGTGGTCCGGGAATGCCTGAGATGTTAACACCAACAAGTGCAATAATGGGTGCAGGACTCGGAAAGGTCTGTCTTATTTTGTATTTGTGTTTGTCCATGTTTGTCTGTTTACCTAGTTTGTAAAAGTGTTTTGTCGAATGTCCATTCTAACTATTAACTGACACTGACCTATAAAGTTTTACACTAGTTATACTTTTTTTGTTGTATTTTCCCCATATTGTAATACAAACTCAGTAATCATGATCCTTCTTATGGATATTGTCTTCAATGCTGCAGGATGTTGCATTGTTGACCGATGGAAGATTTTCAGGAGGTTCACATGGGTTTGTCGTTGGTCATATCTGCCCTGAAGCACAGGTGAATTTAACTATGCTTTGTAATCATTTTAGTATTGCTATAATAGACTTAAAATATTCAGATGCATCATATGTGAGCTGTAATCTTTAAATTTTGATCATATGATAACTGGGTTTGCATTTAATTATCTAATGTAAAGGAATGTTTGTCAAAATGTTCGTGTGTTTTTGTTTTTTCAAATTAACTACAATGTTCTTCTTTGGAAACTTTCTCCAATCTCATGGAGTACTGTTGATATCAGTTTTCTTAAAAGAAGCTGTTTTGGTTCTTTTCTTGCAACCTAGAGGTGGCACTAATGTACGTTGAAGATACAACTTAATGATTAAGAGAAATGGGTTAAAGATACAACTCAAGAAACTGTAGTTAGAAAGAAACATGGGTTAGCAATAGTGGAGTGGGGTACCTTATTTTAAAGGGAGTGTGGAATAGTGGGTTGTGCAAGTTTTGTAACTTCTTATCCTTACTTTTGAAATTCATACAGAGAAGTAATTGTGATGTGATTGTGATCATGTATTTGGAAAAATGCATACTTTTAAAACTATCCTGGCCTTGTCCTTGTTGGTATTAAAGCCCTTTTTATTTGCAATAATGCATTTTTATTCGTTGAAGCTATTCTTTTTGAGTGGGTGTGACTGTGTAAGAGTAGTATATCAGTTTGATACTGTTGAAGACAATGCCACCATGCATTACAAGAATCATGTAGAAGTTTACTCCCTTTTACTTCTATAGTGCACTTTGACCATTAAATTACGGTCTTAGTGAATCTTTTTAATAACACAGAAAAAGTAGTAAGTAGAGGGTTCGCCTACGACTTCACCCTTATATTTTTAAATATTTTTTCACGTAATTCCTTATTTTACCCCACAGCCTAATTTAATCGCACTAACATTAATTTAATGGTCAAAACAAAAGGCACCACAGATGTAAAAAACCGAAGTTCTCACCAAGAAAAATTGGATTTACACTTCAGCGAGCTGAATAAGTTATGACTTGCCAACTTGTCATGCTTTTATTTTCTATTTCTTCTGGGACATGTTTATGCATTTACTTTATGAAGATGAAGAAAATTGTAATCATAGTTTCTTGTAGCACGCCAATAATACTTTTGTTGGCTTCGTTGATTTTATAGGAAGGTGGTCCAATTGGTTTGATTCAAAACGGAGACATTATCAACGTTGATATTAAGAACAGGAGAATTGATACTTTGGTATCAGATGAGGAGATGGAGGCACGCAGGAAGAAATGGACTGCTCCTCCATACAAAGCTAACCAAGGAGCTTTGTACAAGGTATGAGACCCTAAGTCCCCTTCCAGACAAAAAGAGTGTGGTTAATTATTTTTAAAGATGTTGTTACTTTTTGCTCCTTATGGTTTAATGAATTACAATTTGGTTCTCCAAGTTGTGACTGGATCTGTCCTCATCTCATTAAACAACCTCACCTCTAGTTTCAATTCAATTATTATACATTTCCTTCCCTGTAATTTTCAGTTTCTGTACTCTATTGCTTGGAGTTGTACAATCTCACCCGTCCATCAAAGACTCTTAACATTCTATTGTGAATTTACTCGTGTTTGAACTCACAACACCAACTTAAAGAAATAGAGAGTGTGGTTAATGTTGTGAGCTCAAACACGAGTAAATTCACAATAGAATCTTTGATCGACGGGTGTGATTGTACAACTCCAAGGAATAGAGTACAAAAACTGAAAATTACAGGGAAGGAAATGTATACTAATACTATTTGAATCCAGATTGTGTTTTAACTCTAATTGAATAAGTAAGAATGAACACACCAGCATCTATAATGAAATCTGAGCTACACTTTGTTTCTAGTTTTTTCTTTCAATGTTTTAGGCTTACATTTTGTTTTCCTGGATCCAGTATATTAAAAATGTGAAACCTGCATCTAGCGGATGTGTGACAGACGAGTAGAGAAGACTCATTTTTGGTGGCTTGCAGAGCGAAATCTGATTATTTGTTAAGCGTTTTGATGAGGTATTGTTATTTCCCTTAAAGTGGGCATTTCTATGTAACTCGATGTATTATTATTCAATTCTGATTATTTTTTTGATATATTATTCTAGACTAGAATCCCACTTCATTTTTATTTGCCATCGTTTTTTTTTATCTTGTTAGTGTTCGTTTTGTCTCCGTTGTTTATTCCTTTACTGTACCAAAAATATGTTGTAACAGTTGGTCACGAAATGTTAGTGTTTCGTTGGCTAGGAAAAAGAAGGCTAGCGAAAATATTCAATAACAATATTGAGATATGCCTTGTAATTCTATAGCTTGTAATAATAGTAGGTGTAGTTAGTAACCTAGTCGAAATGGGCCAATCGAAATTATGGGTCTGGGCCTGTTTCATTGTATACTAGTTTTTTACCCGTGCATACGCACGGGTGATACTGTATGGTCGGTGTATTACCATGAAGTCATAATAGTAATTTGGAAGATATTGATAAGTTGTGAATAATGTCCAAAATGTATGATTTGAAATTCCAAGTGGAATATGCATCCCCGTTGACAATCAGAATTATATTGATCCATAATAATGTATTTGGACATTAGAGGTAAAATATGCATCCCTGTTGCCCCTTCCGTTTGCATCCTCGTTGGTCCTCCTGTTGGCACTCCCGTTGGCACTCCCGTTGGCACTCTCGTTGGCACTCTCGTTGCCACTCCCGTTAGCACTCTCGTTGCCACTCCCGTTGGCACTCATGTTGGCAGTCTCGTTGGCACTCCCGCTCTCGTTGCCACTCCCGTTTGCACTCCTGTTGGCATTTTACTCCTTTTTAATAATTATAAAATAGTTATTTGGTAATTTTTTGTAGTGATTATTTTTTATGAAAAAATTAATTGACTTTACTCATTTTAATTGATTTTAGTAATTTTAGTAGTTTGAGTAAATTATAAAAATGAATAATTTTTTTTTTAAATATTTGTGTGGGAAAAAGTTAAAAAAAAGTAGGTTTGAGTAGTTTGAGTAAATTATAAAAGCGAATAATTTTTTTTAAATAATTGATTATACTCCAATTATTTAGTTGGGAAAAACATAAGATTGGTATTTTGGTAGTAAGTAAATGGTAAGTTTGAAAAAGTGTGTGAGAGTAAAAAAGTTTGAAAAGGTGAAAAAATAAAATTACCTAAATATACTCCAATTGCTTAGTTGAAAAAATGATAAGATTGATATTTTGGTAGTGAGTAATATATGGACTCAGACAAAATTTAATTAGTCAGAACTTTATTCTGTGAAAATCAAGACAATTTTAAAGTTAACAGATTTAATTAGCCTAAAACAAATATTAAAATTTTGTCAAAATTTGAAAATTTTAAAATAGTAAAGAGGAAAAATGAAGGTGACATGTAGATTAAATTAAAGTAGATATATTGTGAAAAATAAGATAAATGGGAGAATTAGAGGAAGAAAGAGGAGAAGAGTGAAAAAGTGTGTGAGAGAGAGTGAAAAAATATGAAAAATAGAGAAATGAGAAAATTGGAAAAAGAAATAGGAGAAGAGAGTAAAAAGTGTGAGGGAGAGTGAAAAAGTGTGTGAGAGAGTGAAAAAGTGAAAAAGTTTGAAAAAGTGAAAAGGATAAAATTGGTATTTTGGTAGTGGGTAAATAGTATAGATAGATAGTAGATATATACAGACGTCAGTAGCATGTAATTCGTACCCTATTTTTATGAAATTCAGTGCAGCTTTTACTATTCATATTATATTGCCCTAATCATTCCTCTGACACCTTGCGCCGCCACTTCCTTTTCTTCTCCCTGTCACGTGTTTATCCCCAACAAACTGGTATCAAGAGCTTGTTAGATCCTTACAAAATCTATCAAGATTCATGGCAGCGCGAGACAACTCTGGTGGAGGTATTCCGGGAAACCTCCCAATCTTCGACGAAAAGGATTATGAACGATGGTGTGCGTAGATGAATGTGCTGTTTCGATATCAAGATGTCCTTGATGTCGTGAATGATGGTGTTCCACCCTTGGCAGCAAATGCCACTGAAGCGGTGAGGAACAACCACCATTCGCTGAGGAAGAAAGATGGAAAATGGCTGTTTTTGATTCACCAATGCGTTGATTCCAATGTCCTGAACCCGATCATCGACAGTGAGTCAGCAAATGCAGCTTGGGACATCCTCAAGAACTCGTATGGAGGAGCAGATAGACTGAAGAAGATACGCCTTCAGTCGCTCAGGAAACAGTACGAGGCCTTGAAGATGACAGATGGAGAATCGATTGGAGAATTCATTACGATGTTAGTAGCATTAACTAATCAAATGAAAGGTAGTGGTGAAACTGTGACTGAAGTAAATAAAGTCGAAAAGGTGCTCAGATCCTTAACCCTGGAATTCGACTATGTTGTCACTGCTATCGAAGAATCCAAGGACCTAGATACGTTGAAGTTAGATGAACTTCAGGGTTCCTTAGAGGCGCATGAATTGAGAATAAGGCAGAGAAGTTCAGAGAAAGAAACTGAACAAGCCTTGCTTTCATACTCCTCTAAGAGAAATTGGAAGGCAGGCAACAAGGAGAAGGGTAGAGAAAATGGATCAAGCAGTAAGAAGAAAGAACAAGGATTTTTCGACAAGAAGAAGGGAGACCTGTCGAAAGTTCAGTGTTATAACTGTCAGCAATTTGGGCATTATAGGAACAAGTGTCAAAACAAGAAAGTTCCTAGGGATAAAGATGCAGAAGCCAAGTTTGCTAATGATGGTGACTCAGACTCAGAGGAGTTAATGCTGATGGCTGTCGAAGATGAGATTCGACTCGATGAAGGAATTGCTGAAAGTAGCGAGCAAAATAGTGGGAACACTTGTATAAGTGGATTCACTTGCGATGCTCATAATACTTGTGCAATGTGTGTGTGGCAGGGCAGTGGAAACACTGGTGATGCCTCCAACATTGCCAGCAATGATGATGAAGAATTGTCATTCATGACAGCTACTGACCTAGAATTACTGTTGTTGAAGGCTGATACAAATTCGACTAAAGAGAAGTCTGTCGAATGGTATCTCGACACAGGATGTTCAAATCACATGTGTTGTCACAAGGAGTGGTTTGTCGAACTGGAGCAGATAAGCAAAATGATAAGGTTTGCAGATAACAGTAGAGTTACTGCTGAAGGAGTAGGTTCCATAAAGTTCCTGTCGAAAGATGGTCAGTGGTGCTACATCCAAGGGGTATTTTATGTACCAGATATGAGGAGCAATCTGCTAAGTATTGGGCAGATGATTGAGAAAAACTTCACCGTCGAATTGAGTGATAACAGTCTCAGCTTGTTCGATTCGACCAAGATGATTTTGAAGGTGTCGATGCAGAGTAACAGAACCTTCAAGATCAAGCTGCAAGTAGTCGAAGAACATTGTCTCCAGACCACTGTCAAAGAGGAGCACTGGAGATGGCACAGGAGATTAGGCCACCTCAACTTCAAGAGCTTGAGTCAACTACATGAAAAGAAGATGGTTCATGGGTTGCCTGCAGTAAAAGTACCTGTCGAAGTTTGCAAGAGTTGTTGCAAGTCAAAGCAACCAAGAAACTCGTTTAAATCAGAAGTACCTAGCAGAGCAGAGAAGAAGCTAGAGGTGATATTTTCTGATGTCTGTGGTCCTTTCGAAGTATGTTCCTTAGGAGGGAATAAGTACTTTGTCACCTTCATTGACGAATACACTAGAATGTCCTGGGTGTATTTGATCAAAAGGAAGAGTGAAGTACTAGAAATATTCAAGAAGTTTAAGGTAATGATTGAAAAGCAGAGTGAATGTGCAATCAAAACCCTTAGAAGCGATGGAGGTGGTGAGTACAATTCTCATGGATTTGTCGAATTCTATGAGAAAGAAGGAATTGTGCATGAAGTCACTGCACCTTACACGCCTCAGCATAATGGTACTGCTGAGAGGAAAAACAGGACCATCCACAACATGGTAAGAAGCATGTTGAAGGAGAAAAAATTACCTCATAGTTTATGGGGAGAACTTGTAGCCACAATAGTATACATTCTGAACAAATGCCCCACAAAGAGATTGATTGGGAAGACATCTAAAGAAGCCTGGCTAGGAAGAAAGCCAAGTGTCAAGCATCTCAGAATAATTGACTCATTATGCTATAGACATGTCCCTGAGCAACTAAGAAGCAAACTGGATGATAGAGCACAACAAATGATTCTTGTTGGCTATCATTCGACAGGAGCATACAAACTGTATGATCCTGTGCAAAAGAAAATGGTGAAAAGCAGAGATGTCGTAGTAGATGAGTCGAAACATTGGAACTGGGAAGAAGGCTGTGAGAAACCTACAATGATGGACTTCGACGAAGTCTCTGATCGAGATGATCAGAATGAAGAGGTCAAAACTGAAGAACCCATTGCTGTCGAACCTTTAAGAAGGTCGCAAGGGAAAGGCAGAGATCGGTAAGACTAGAAGGATTCGACACTTACCCAGATTCTGCTATTACAGCAGAGGGAGACCTGACACACTTTGCATTAATGGCTGAAGCAGAACCAGTGAGCCTGGAAGAAGCTCTTAGTCACAAGGAGTGGAAGGAAGCAATGATTGATGAGCTGAAGTCAATCGAAAAGAATGGCACTTGGAAGCTAGTCGAACTTCCAAGGCAAAAGAAAGCTATAGGCGTGAAATGGGTCTACAACTCAAGCCCAATGGAGAAGTGGCCAAGTACAAGGCCAGGCTAGTAGCCAAAGGTTTTCTGCAGAAACCTGGTTTGGATTTCAATGAGGTCTTTGCCCCAGTAGCCAGGATCGAAACCATAAGATTGGTAGTAGCGTTGGCAAGTCATGGAGGCTGGCCCCTACATCAACTAGATGTAAAGTCAGCATTTCTTAATGGACCTCTGGAGGAGGAAGTCTATGTTTGTCAACCACCTGGTTTTGAGTCGAAGGGTCGAGAAGACATGGTTTTTAAGCTTGAGAAAGCCCTATATGGACTCAAGCAAGCCCCAAGAGCGTGGAACAAGAGAATTGATGGATTTCTCTTGGCTCAGAAGTTCATGAGATGCACCAATGAACATGGAGTATATGTGAAGAAGAATGGAACTTCGACTCAGTTGTTGTTGTGCCTGTATGTAGATAATCTACTAGTAACTGGCAGCAATGAAGTCGAAGTCGAAGCCTTTAAGAAAGTGATGATGTCTGAGTTCGAAATGAGTGATCTAGGACATCTATCATATTTCTTAGGAATGGAATTTACAGAGTCGAAGAAGGGAATATTTTTGCATCAGTCGAAGTATGCAGCTGATATCCTGAAGAGATTCGACATGATCAACTGTAAGGAGGTTTCGACACCAACAGACACAAGCAGCAAGCTGTCGAAAGATGATCAAAGGATTGAAGTAGATGCCACCCTCTTCAAATAGATTGTGGGTTCCCTGAGGTACCTGTGCAACACTCGACCTGACATTATGTTTAGTGTCAGAATGATCAACAGATTCATGGAAAAGCCGAAAAGCTCCCATCTAGTAGCTGCAAAAAGAGTACTAAGGTATATAAAGGGAACACAAAGTTATGGTATTCTCTTCCCTAGCAAGTCTGAGTCGAAGAATGATGCTGAAGTGTTTGGTTACACTGACTCTGACTGGAGTGGAGACATGAGTGATCGAAAGAGCACAAGTGGGTATGTCTTCTTGCATGGATCGACACCCATCTCTTGGTGCTCGAAGAAGCAAAGTATAGTTGCGTTATCCTCTTGTGAAGCAGAGTATGTGGCTGCTTCCTTTGCAGCATGTCAAGCATCATGGCTGAGCATGCTATTGGTCGAAATTGGAGTACACAGGGTCGAAGCAATGAAGTTGTTGGTCGACAACAAGTCTGCGATAGATCTCGCCAAGAATCCTGTCGCACATGGTAGGTCGAAGCACATAGAGACCAGATATCACTTCCTGCGTGATCAAGTAAACAACGAGAAGCTGAATCTGGAATATTGCTGTTTGGAACTTCAAGTAGCTGATGCAATGACCAAGCCATTGCAAAAGGGAAGATTCGAAGAACTGAGAACAATGCTTGGGATGATGTCACTCAGCAATGTGAATTAGGAGGGAATATTGAGATATGCCTTGTAATTCTATTGCTTGCAATAATAGTAGGTGTATTTAGTAACCTAGTCGAAATGGGCCAGTCGAAGTTATGGGTCTGGGCCTGTTTCATTGTATATATATACAGACGTCAGTAGCATGTAATTCGTACCCTACTTTTATGAAATTCAGTGCAGCTTTTACTATTCATATTATATTGCCCTAATCATTCCTCTGACACCTTGCGCCGCCACTTCCTTTTTTTCTCCCTTTCACGTGTTTATCCCCACCAAACAAATCTTTAAATTTGTTTTTGTTTTATATATGTAAAATAATAATTTGACTAGGGTTGGTTGAGGAATCAGCTCGATCGATCTTCAATGGGAAAAGTGGATGCACATTGGGGGGGGGGGGGGGGGGGAGGGGTCGCTGTTAAGCCCCCTTTATTCTTTTTGGCGTCTTTAGCTTGGTGGGACACAGCTCAATGAATAGTGAGCATTTGGGTTGGAAAAGAATGGTACCAACTCATAACTATTCTTCATATTATTATATAGCGTACAGCGACGTGGTAGTGATCCGTTTTGAGTGAAGTGAAATGTCTCCGTATACGTGGTACGCATTTGGGACAACTTGTGATCTTGCACTATATTATCAACCAGTACTATACCCGTGCATCCGCACGAACCGATCGCGTTACGTGATACGATTACCTCAAATAGAAACGTTAATTTGAAATCTCATTAATCTAAAATCAATTGTAAAATATAGAGGATGACTTGCATACAGACAGGTGCTGTTGTGTTCTTTTTATGAATGAATTTAGACAGTATTTAAATAGTCTGAACACTACCCGTGAAAATAAAGAAAAATTTAAAGTAGATAAAAAAGGAGTTACAAATTAAAAATTGATAAATATTAAAACTAAAAATGTAAAAGTATCATTTAAAAACAATATGTGCATTTATCCCGTGTGTTTTTATATATCAGTGCAGTGTTTTTTTATATATCAGTGTTGTTATCCTATGTTTTTTTTATATATCAGTGCAACTATCCCGTATTTTTATATATATCAATGCAGTTATCCCTGTATTTTTTTTATATATCAGTGCAGTTGTCCAGTGTTTTTTTATGTATCAGTGCAGTTATTTCATAGTTTCAATTGATTATTTGAGTTGATTAGTAGATTGTTGTAGATAGTAAAAGATAGATAGTAGATTATCAATAAGAAATATTTATCGCGTGTTTTTTTATATATGAGTAACAATTATTTGTGCTTTTTTAGGTATTAGTGACAAATATTTGTCGCGTGTGTTTTAAATATTAATCAGTTATCCCAAGTAGGTAGCTCAGTTGGCGAGCTAAGGGATATCGAAGGAGTGCACCAAAAGAGTGCAAGAAGGAGGTCCCGGGTTCAAACCCCGGAAACTAAGATTCCCGCACCCCCACTAACATTGCTTATCAAAAAAAAAATAATTAGTTTAAATAGTCATTAAGGCTTCTTGTTATTTTAGATAGTAGTTTTCAAAAATTATAATTATCAATGGCAAATATTAATCCCGTGTTTTTTTAATATATCACTGCAGTTATCTCCGTGTTTTTTATATATCAATGCAGTTATCTGGTAGTTTCAATTGATTATTTTAGTTGATAGTAGATTATAGTAGATAGTAAATTTGTTAGATAGTATATTATCAATAAAAAATATTAATTAGTAATTTAATTAGTCATTAAGTCAGCTTATTTTTTAGATAGTAGGTTTGTAGTAGTAGGCTTCAAAATTTTTAATTATCAATGACAAATACAATCTCGTGTTTTTTTTATATATCAGTGCAGTTATCTCGTAGTTTCAATTGATTATTTTAGTTGATTAGTAGATTATAGTATATAGTAAAGAGAGATAGTAGATTATCAATAAAAAATATTTATTTTAAATATTAATCAGTAGTTTAAATAGTCATTAAATATTATTGTTTTTTAGATAGTAGGTTTATAGTGGTTTTCAAAAAATTTAATTATCAATGACAAATATTAATCCTGTGTTAATTCTTTTATATATTGGTGTAGTTATCCCGTGTGTTTTTATATATCATTGCAGTTATCTCATAGTTTCAATTGATTATTTGAGTTGATTAGTAGATTATAGTAGATTATTGCAGTTATCCCGTGTTTTTATATTAGATTATTTGAGTTGATTAGTAGATTATAGTAGATTATTGCAGTTATCCTGTGTTTTTTTAGATAGTAGGTTTATAGTAGTTTTCCAAAATTATAATTATCAATGGTAAATATTAATTTTAAATTGTCAAAAAAAATTATAAATATCAATGGTAAATATTAATCCTGTGTTTTTTTAATTATAAATTGTCAAAAAAAATTATAAATATCAATAGTAAATATTAATCCCGTGTTTTTTTATATATCACTGCAGTCTTCCAAAAATTTAATTATCAATGACAAATATTAATCCTTTGTCTTTTTATATATTTGTGTAGTTATCCCGTGTGTTTTTATATATCATTGCAGTTATCTCATAGTTTTAATTGATTATTTGAATTGATTAGTAGATTATTGCAGTTATCCCGTATTTTTATATTAGATTATTTGAGTTGATTAGTAGATTATAGTAGATTGTAGTAGATTATTGTAGTTATCACGTGTCAAAAAAAATTATAAATATCAATGGTAAATATTAATCCCGTATTTTTTTATATATCACTACAGTTATCCCGTGTTTTTTATTTATCAGTGCAGTTATCTCGTAGTTTCAATTGATTATTTTAGTTGATTAGTAGATTATAGTAGATAATAAAAGTTAGATATTAGATTATCAATAAGAGATATTTGTTTTAAATATTAATTACTAATTTAAATATTCATTAAGTCTTCTTATTTTTTAGATAGTAGGTTTATAGTAGTAGTCTTCAAATTTTTTAATTAAAGTAGTGTTTGTATAAATTTAGAAATTTAGTTTTTTTAATTAAAGTAGTGTTTGTATAAATTTAGAAATTTAGTTAAAAGAATTAAAGTGAAGTGATAAGAGAAAAAGAATAATTATTTATGGGAAAAGTAAAGTAAAAAGAAAAAAAAAAGAGTGTAAAAGAAATGTGAAAATGAGGAAAGAGAGTGTAAGAAGAAAGAAAAAAGGAAGAAAGAGAGTGTAAGAGAAAAGTGAAAAGTAAAGATGAGAAAAGACATTAATATCCTTTGTTGTTGTATTAGAAAGGATAGGTGGCAATTAGTGAAGGAGGCTAATAATGGTAGTTCATAGGTAGTGTATCAGTATAAATATATATTAGATCAGACAACACGATGGTTACAATTTGTCAAATATGGCGCGGTTGCACAACGCCACACGCACGTGCATATATGTACACACACATATCGATTGAGACGATCATTATTAAAGTTAGTGATATAAATACATAATATATATCACCATTATGTTACAACTTTTAAAGATATGTGCATTTATATCTCATAATGGTTCTTTTAAAAAATGGAGACGATCTCTCTATTCTGGTTCATTTATAGCCTCTCTTGCCTAAAATGGAGACGATCTCTCTAGTCTCTACTTTTAAATATATGAGCATTCATATCTCATAATATATATCACCATATGGATAGACTTGAAGAAGTTTCCCATCCTAGTCCCTAGAAGGACCCAACACATTCATTATTACTTTACATGCAACTATTGAAATAATCAAATAAACATTTAATAATGTTTAAATAATTCTCTAAGCTACACAAGGGCATCGGATAAGAAAATTATGCATTTCTAATGTATCGTGTACGAAATGTCAATAATGGCAACCAAAGCAATAGCTGCATTGTTTATCCAAAAAAAATGTATGCAGATCAACCAGTTTGAAACAATTGAGCATCAACAAGCTGTGTGCCAGGGACAGCGTTGCATGGGTTGAGATCCTTCTAAATCTAATCAACGCATATCTATATTTCATTAATTTATTAATTATTTTCATATTTTGGAATATTGTTGTTTTTTTTTGACAAATCATGTTTTGGAAGATTGAAAATTCCTGTTTGGTTCAGTTTTTCTTTTTGACGTCGGTTTCATTCAGATAAACATTGGGGAATGTTGAAAATAGCTATGGGATTTCATTCAGACAAATCAATCTCGTTAGGTTGGACATTTTCTATGGTTATCCAAGTTCAAATATGGGATCTCCACTTAGGCTCTATTTGGTAAGTTCCATCTGCAACTGCTAGCGGATAGTAGATTTGACTAACAGATAACAAATAGACATGTTTGATAAGACTAGCGTTTTTTGATAATTCATATTTTGGAAGATTGAAAATTCCCGTTTGATTCACTTTTTCGTACAAATAAACGTTGGGGAATATTGAATCTGGCTACACAAAACAAGTCATATTTCTCTTCGTAACATTTTTTGGTTGGACATTTTCGGTGGTTTTACAAATTCGAATATGAGATCTCCATTTTGTGTTTATGAGTTTACACTCTGTCTGCAGATCAAGATGTATAGGAGCATTTATTTCCCGAATGCTTCACAAGACGATTTGATTGGCTAGTCAATTGCTTGACACATCTGTTTTTCGTATTTTATTAAAATATACCACTATCATTTTTATAACAACTCATTTTTAAATCATATTATTCTATTTTGAGACCGCTATTTGAAGTAGCATTATTAAGATTATAAAATATGATTTCTTCTCACATTTTCCCTTATTTTAATCCATATCCCCAATTAAAAAAAACTCTCATTTATTAAAATTAACCTATTATATCAATTTATATTTATAATTCAGTTTAACTACTAATACTATTATTTTCTATTTTCATTTTCTAAATGTATTCATTTTATATTGCTAACAAGTAAATATAAGATTATTGGACAAAAATGTAATAGAGAAAAGATAAAAGGTTAGCGAAAATGTATTTTCAGAAAACAATTAAAATTGCGATGTTGACATTTTCAAAATTTCTTAAGGTCGATAATTGAATTTTTTTTTATAATCAATGTTAGTGAGAGAGGGGATGTTAGTTTCTCGGGTTTGAACTCGGGGACGTCCTGCTTGCACTCTTTTGATATCCCTTAGCTCTCCAAATGAGCTATCTATCAGATTTGTTTCCGTAATATTATTTAGTTTAAGTAATTGTTTAAGTTTTAGAAGCCGCAGCCTTCTTTTCGTTTCCACAAGACTAAAAGATATTTATTTTCATTGCTAAATTTTAAGTAATTGTTTTTAGTTTCCCATCATTAATTTAGCCATCCATTTTGACGAGCCACGTTTTTGGTCAAAGAGTCAAAAACCATCTATCGTACGGTACCACCTTGTCTGGTATTCTGCTACTATAAAAGTAAACCTCCACCCTCATTACCTCATAACTCAACACACAAAATCACAATGGCTTCATCTTCTTCCACCATCTATTTCTTCCTTCTCTCACTAACCCTTTTCTCAGTTTCCTGTTTATCAGCTCAAAGCACAAAACCACACTCATTCATCCTCCCCATAAAAAAAGACCCATCAACCAACCTATTCTACACCTCAGTTGGCATTGGAACTCCTAGAAAAGACTTCAATCTAGCCATTGATCTTTCAGGAGAAAATCTCTGGTATGATTGTAACACCAACTACAACTCCTCATCATACACTCCTATTGCATGTGGCTCAAAAAGATGCCCTGATGTTGCATGTATAGGTTGCAATGGACCCTTCAAACCAGGTTGCACAAACAACACATGTGCTTCTAATACAATCAACCCATTAGCCAATTTCATTTTTGGTGGTGGTCTTGGTGAAGATCTCATCTTCATTTCTCAACAAAAAATCTCTGGCTTGCTTTCTACTTGCATTGACACTGATGGATACCCATCATTCACTGGAAATGATTCTGCATTAAATGGCTTACCCAAAAATAGTCAAGGAATTATTGGCCTAGCAAGATCAAACCTTTCATTACCTACACAACTTGCATTGAAAAATAGGGTTTCACCCAAGTTTTCTCTTTGTTTACCTTCTGATAATAAACAAGGATTCACTAACCTGCTTGTTGATTCTTCATCAGAGGGTGCTAAATTTGTTCAAACAACACCATTGATTGTGAATCCAGTTTCTACAGGTGCTGTTTCTGTGGCAGGCGTTGCTTCTATAGAATATTTCATTGATGTGAAATCAGTTAAGATTGATGGAAATGTTCTTAACTTAAAGCCTTCTTTGTTGTCTATTGACAATAAGGGAAATGGTGGCACTAAAATTAGCACTATGGTTCCTTTCACTGAGTTGCAAAGTTCTGTCTATAAGCCTTTTATTCGTGAATTTATCAAGAAGGCTTCTGATAGAAAATTAAAGAGAGTGGCTTCAGTGGCACCTTTTGAGGCATGTTATGAGACAAGCTCTATTGGAAATTCTGCAGGTGGACTAGTTGTGCCAAGTATTGATCTAGTGTTGCAAGGGGGTGTGGAATGGAGTATTCATGGAGCTAATTCTATGGTTATTGTGAAGAAAAATGTAGCTTGTCTTGCATTTGTTGATGGAGGGACAGAGCCAAGAATGTCGTTTGTGAAGGCTTCAATTGTTATTGGTGGACATCAATTGGAGAATAATCTTTTGGTGTTTGATCTTGCTTCCTCCAAGTTGAGCTTCAGTTCCTCACTTTTGCTTCACAATAAGAGCTGCTCCTAGGTCACAGGTTTATTAATTAATAAGCATTTGGATTTGACACGCTGAGTGTTGAAGTTTCTATGTGAAACTTTAGAGGACAATAAATTATGTAAGCTTTGTTGAATAAAAGAGGAAACTCTTGATTTGCTCCACAATACGAGCTGTTCCTGATTCCTATCTTGAATTAATGTAATGGGTTTATTAATTATTAAGCTTTTGGATTAGACTGCTACTTTGAGTGTTGCAGCTTCTATCTGTTGCTTTCGAAGGACAATAAATTATGTTATGTTTACTTTGTTGTATAAATAGGAAACTGTTGATTTGTTTCTGCCCTTTGTTTCGCACCACGTTGCCATAAGATGTATTCCTAGTCAATTATGTATTAAAAGTGTTGCGTGAATTATATATGAACATATAACTGAGTCATTTTATTGATCGATAAAGTGAGTGAAATGGAATCTACTGCAAAAGCTTAGTAGAGCTGAGTTTAAATAATACTAATGTATCATTTATCTTCTCTAACTACTCTTTATCTTCTAAACAAACTCTGAAAACAGAATAACTAACTAACAAAATACAATTAGTAAAATGCAATTAAATAAATAATTGAAGTGTAACTTAATACTTCCCTCAAGATGGAGAATAGAAGTCAAGCATTCTCATATTACCAATGAGTTTTGAGAACGGGGTCTTGGAATTGTTTGGCATCACAAATATACCCTTGAAAATCATTTAATTTTATGAATTCACAAGCTAATAAGATTGCTTATGCCATATCTCTAGTCGATATGGGGCTTCATCACACTCTTCACGCTCAGGAGTGGACATCTGAAGCATTGACTGATACAGGTGAAATAACAAGGATCTCAACACACCCCTTCGCACTCAGGACTGGACAAATGAAAAAATAGGTGAAATAATGGAGATCTTGGCCCAATAAGAAATCTAGAATAGGCTTAGGCATGGATATTTGTGAGTCATAACCAACATAAGTCAGTAATGATGATGAAGCTGACTCGAGGGAAGATCGAGGAAGAAACTTCAAAAAATTTCTTGAATGATGAAGCTGGCTCAAGGGATGATCGAGGAAAAAGCTTCAAAAAAATTTCTTAAATGATGAAGCTAGCTCGAGGGATAATCCAGGAAGAAGCTTCAAAACTTTTCTTGAATGCATGCATCAAGTGACAGAATTTGTCCTTAGGAAGATGTTGAGATATCAACACAAGACTGGGATTATCCGAAGGATGAAGGTAGAACGCGTCATCGTAATTTTGTGGAGGATTTGCGATGGCAGAGATTAGTTGAACAACAACCAAGCAGATCAAAGAATGAAGGAAGAATGATGAACGCAGGGAATCTCAAATAACATGTGGAAGAAAATCAAGAAAGTTCTTCTGATACCACGATGAGCACCATTGTTCATGAATCGCAAATCAGAAGAAGAAATTCGCAAGAAGACAATGGAGGAATCATCGAGGAGAGAGGAATGCGGAAGCTATATCACTTCTGATACCATATTAAAAGTGTGACGTCAATTATATATGAAACAGAGAACTGAGAGTGAAAGTCTCATTTTATTGATTGATGAAGTGAGTGAAATTGAATGTACAGCAAAAGCTTAGTAGAGCTGAGTTTAAATAATACTATTGTACCATTTATCTTCTCTAACTACCCTTTATCTTCTAAACAAACTCTAAAAACAGAATAACTAACTAACTAAATACAATTAGTAAAATGCAATTAAATAAATAATTGAAGTGTAATTTAATATTATGGAAAGGGTTAAAGGTATGTTTCGTCCCTGCAAATATCACAATAATCCAGTTTCGTCCCTGTAAAAAAAAAAGTTTTAAAACAGCCCTTGCAATTACCAAACGCTTCTAGTTTCGTCCCTGCTGTTAACTTTCCATCCAAAAAACTAACGGTTGCCACGTCATCAACCCTTGCCCAAAAAAAAGTTTTAAAACAACCCTTGCAATTACCAAACGCTTCTAGTTTCGTCCCTGCTATTAACTATTCATCATCTTCAACCTCTTGATTGTCTTCTTCAAACCCAAATCCCATCAAATCTCCTTCAATTCAAGAAAATTAGGCAAAGCTTCAATTCAAGACCCACTAACCACTGATGAGAAGAGAGCAATTGAGGGAGTCTGTTTTTCAAAACCTGTTCATATTGATCCTGATGCTGGTGTTGTTGTTGTTGGAGAGAAGGTGCAAGAAATTGACAAAAAGAGGAAATCTATAGGGTCTTCAAGTGAGCAGCAACGTAAAGAAGCAAAAATTTCTACATTAGAGAAATTGGAAGCAACTTTAAGCAAAGAGACTGAATCAACAAATGTAAAGACAGAAGCATCAAAAGCTAAGGTGGAGGGATTTAAAAGAGAAGCGAGTCAAGCTACTAGTCTATTGACAGATCCTTATTCTATAGATGCATGCATGGAAGTGCTTGATTCCATGGAAGACATTTCAACTAGAAGTTATAATAATGCATTGGTGAAGTTTATGAATAAGGATTGGAGGCTCATGTTTATTAAGATGCCTTCATTTAGGAGAAAGGGTTGGCTAGCATCTCTTGAGTAGCATTCAGGGGATAATCTGTGTGAACCTGGACGGCTGGACCTGTATGCTGGTGGGATCATCTCAAACATAGGAGTTGAGTAGCATGCTGCACTGAAAACCTTCTATATACTTTTGGATTATTTGTTTTTTAATTTGTTCGCTTTGTTGTTTTGCTTTTAGAATACATATAATAGTTTGCATCACAGTAATTTCTACCAAGTGATGCACAGAGCTAATTCTTCAAAGAACATTTGTTATCCAGGATGCATATGCTACTCTTTCTGATGTTATAAACTGCATCAAAAAAAAAATAACTGCATATATCCTAATATATAAGGAGATTTGATGGGATTTGGGTTTGAAGAAGACAATCAAGAGGTTGAAGATGATGAATAGTTAATAGCAGGGACGAAACTAGAAGCGTTTGGTAATTGCAAGGGTTGTTTTAAAACTTTTTTTTGGGCAAGGGTTGATGACGTGGCAACCGTTAGTTTTTTGGATGGAAAGTTAACAGCAGGGACGAAACTAGAAGCGTTTGGTAATTGCAAGGGCTGTTTTAAAACTTTTTTTTTTACAGGGACGAAACTGGATTATTGTGATATTTGCAGGGACGAAACATACCTTTAACCCTTATGGAAATTGAAAATTGCTATTTATAGTTTTATACTCCATTTTTTTTTTGAGGAAAAGTAGAATTATATCATTTCATTATGAATCAAAACAAGAAAACCAATATACAGGGAGAGAAAAGAGAAAGGAGCGCAAAGAGAAGGAGAGGAGGAACACAACTCGAAGGAGAGACGTAACAAAGAAGAATGGAAAATGAACAAGAACATGAACAAGAACGTAATGTGATTCTCCCGTTCTTGTAGCCTGTGATATATGACTAATCATTCTTGTAAAATATAAACACCAAACAATAATGAGTATCCAAAAATCAAAATAGAAAATGCATATAGAAATCCCTCACGAACATGGATCCAAACAAAAAAAACAGGTTCACCTTCTCCTTCTATGGCCGTGTTCCCTTCTTCAGCGTCTACAAATCATTTTCTGGTTTATGATTTCCAAAAACCACCCATTTGAAGAAGATGATATCCAAAGACTAATTTGTCCCAAAAGTGCAAGACGAATGTGTCCCCTTTTAAAAAATTTAAGAATAGTAAAAGTCGGGGACTAATTTGGGATGAAAAAGTGACTTACGTATCAGTTAACCTGATGCATTGGAACATAACGCGCTACATAGAAAATATTTGCTACCGTTTTTAACTTTGAATAGACGGTATGACTAACTTGTCCTATTTTAAAAATGTCGGGAACTCAATATGACCCTAAAAAATTGTCAAGGACGGATAAAGAAATAAAAAAAAGAGAAGAGGTCAAGACTAAGGAAGGATACAAAAGTTCCTTTTGAAGAGATCGAAGGTTTGTTTTGGTCCTTTGACGATCACTCAATCTAAAGCGTTCAATTTTAAAACATTATTAGGTATCCAACGCTGGTGATCTATTACTAATCACTAGTGAGGTATACTAGGCCTTATCCACGTGCGATGCACGTGATATCCTTATGAAAAATAGATGGTATTATGCATATTTTGATTTGTTACGCACTTAAACTATTTGATAGACAGTATATTATTGGAGAATTTTAATTAAAAAACAAATCTAACTCATAGATAAAATTATGTGATGAAACAAATTAGTGACATATATCGATGTTACATTTTAAAAGGAAAAGATGCTCACTTAAGTAATTTAAGTTAAAAACGAAAACAAAATTAAATTTTTATTTTCAAGGAAAAAATTAAAATTATTATTTAGAACCTCCCAACTATTTTAAATTCCAACTCTATAATTCCTTCCCTATTGTTTTAACAACTTTCTTGTTGAGAATTTGTAATGGTCTTTTAAAGCACGTGGAGTTTTACTGAAGAACTTAATTTTTTTTCTAAACCCTAAAATACCCCAAAACACATTGGCTAACGTCACACTTTACATATTTCGTCACAATTTTTTTTACCAAACCAGTTATCAAGGAACAAACTTTGCGTATTTAAATAGTTAGAAAATTTTTTCTAAACCTTAAAGTACCTAAAAACACATTGCTTATGGTCGCACTTTAGTATTTTGTCGAGAAATTAATTTTTCTCACCAAACCGGTTATTGATGAACGAACTTCGTGTAACTAAACATATAAAATTTTTTCGGACCCTAAAGTACCTCATAACACACCGCTCAGCGTTTCACTTTACTTATTTTTCCACAAAACTATTTTTTTCCACCAACTCGGTTAGTGAGGAACATTTAAAATTAATTTTTTTTGGACCCTAAACTCCGAAACACATTGCTCAATTAGCGCCGCACTTTGCATATTTTATCATGAAATTAATGTTATTTTTCACAAAACTGATTATCGAGGAACATACTTTGTCTATTTGAACAGTTAAATTTTTTTTGAACAGTAAAGTACCCAAAACATACTACTTAACACCGCACTTTACGTATTTTGTCATGAAACTAGTTTTATATTTCACCAATTTTGCCTTAAGATTAAAAGTTGATAGCAATAAAAAATATATTTTACCATTGTGGGATCCACCAAGGTACATGTATTTTTTTTATTGCAAATTGAATTTCTCTCTTTTTTACTCACACGTTGTTTGTGGGACCCTGTAAAATAATTGTGGAACAATTGTCTCCACAATCAGTAAAGTTACTAAAGTCGCATTTGTTTGGTTTACCATGGAGATATCCTTTTGAGTTATTGAAGATGGACATGAACTCGAGTGATATCATGATTCTTAAATCGCTACATAAAGATATGCTTGCAGCTATGAACCTTGTGGCACTTGGTGTATCTACCGATGCTTTGGATTTCGTAATTGCTATTGCCAAGTGAGTGAAACTTTAGTTCCAAAGAGCCTATTGATGTAGTAAAATAATCCTCAGAGAAACCTCATGTAATGATTTTCACAGGTGTTTTGGCATTGTTTTGACTCTTGACGATTTTCGGAAGGCTGTCGAAGATGTTCACAAGGTATGCAGTTATTATTTTTGTTCGTTTTCTCGCAGATCTTAAGCATGATGTTGTTTCTGTTATATTTTGTCATATTCTAATGATCCCCAGTTGCAACTGACAGTTGATGAATTGGTCTTGTGAAAACTTACAAGTTAGCTCTGATATGTGATTCAGGAAATAGAAGTAAAGCCAAATCACATAGAGAAGAAAGCTCGCATTAACCGCGCACCACTGCGTTCCGTCGCTAAAATTACTGGAAAAGAGAGGCTGGACTCCTTTGGTAAATTTTCTGATGCTGTTTTTTTAGGGTTGTAAAATTTTATACTTCAATCATAAATGTCCACACTCCACACCACAACACAACTTATTAACAACTGAGATTATTCAACAGGTACTTCATTTGTTTTTAAAGGAGAGGAGGCATTGTGTGATTCCGTTTCAGAGGATCCTTCCAGTTTTAAGGTATTTCTTTATTTATTTAGAGCCTTAACACTTCAAATAACCCTAGGACATCTTCCTAATAATGAGAACGAGATAGTAATATAGATGATCATTCTCCGGTCACGGCACTTCAAATGACAACGATTTCGGGAGAGTAACGAAGGAGAACAATCAAAAACAACAGAGAATGGTGTTTTGAGATCAAGGGTTTGCTCAAGATATTAGGGATAAGTTAAGAACGTGATAACTAGGGGTTTAGGTAATATAAAACATCCCTCACAATTTTAAGTTGGATTAGGGCTCTTGAGCCAAGAGTCCAAGACCATAGGTCAAAAACCTCAAAACGCGTAACTAATTGTTGTATAGGATATGACATTGTATCAAGGTTTTTGATGTAACTTGATTTATGAATGTCTGATTGGGGTGTTTTTTGTGGCGTTGGAAAGATTAGTAAACATCTACACAATTGTGTCTCACAAGCAAATTTTAAATCGGACTCTAAAGGGGTCAAAAGTGAGATTAAAGTTTAGATATAGAACTGATGGTTGCTTACAGATAGGACTCCAATTAAATCAAACTCATATCTAATTCCAGGAAATGGTGAAAAGTGAAAACAATTATTGGTGTTTAACTGGTAAAGAGTGGCAGAACTTCTTTGGTGAACTTTCTTGTGCTGTTTTCTGGGAGTTGTAAAATTTTTTACTTCAATCATAACTGTCCACACTACAACTTATTGACAACCGAGATTATTCAACAGGTACTACTGCACTTGATTTTGAAGGAGACGAGCCAATGCGTGCTGCCTTTTTAGAGGATCCTTCGAGTTCTAAGGTATTTCTTTATTTATGTAGGATTGTTCATAGAATCAAAACTGTTGTTTGGCTGAAGTATCTGGAATTGAGATTTTGAACAGGTTAACCTGTTCACAAATGTTTTTTTTTTATAAGCAATGTTAGTGGGGGTGGGGGAATGTTAGTTTCTGGGATTTGAACCCGGGACCTCCTTCTTGCACTCTTTTTGGTGCACTTATTCGATATCCCTTAGCTCGCCAACTGAGCCACCTACTTGGGATTTCACAAATGTTAATAAAGTAATGGTTAAATTATACTTTTGATCCCTTATATTTATTTTAGGTTTCGATTTGGTTCTTTATGTATTATTTGTTTCTAACTGGTCCCTTAAAAGTTACAAAAACTATACCTATGTTGTCCCCTTTTTTTGCAAAATGAATCAAAAAAGGGACCACATTGATATAATATTTATAACATAAAAGGCCATTTGGAAACCAAAAAATAAGAGGGACTACATTGGTATAAATTCTACACATAGGGACCAATTTGAAACTTTAATGCATAAGGGATCAAATTTAAATCTACAATAAATATAAGGACCAAAAATATAATTTAACATAAAGTAATCGACCAATATTAAATTCAAGCCGTCGGATCTAAGTTAATCTGAGTCTTAATAGCACCAGAATGAAGCAATGCAGAATGATTTTGGTGTAGTGGAAACTTTGCAGAATGAAACTGCAAAGACTATTAGAGAGATTGGATGAATAAAAACTATTTATGTTTTTATTTTCTCTTTCTTCTGGGACATGTTCATGCATTTACTTCATGAAGATGAAGAAAATCTTTATTATAGTGAAACAATAATCATTTTTGCACTTGCTTCATTGATTTTATAGAAAGGCAGTGCAAGGAGCTCTGTACGAGGTACGAAGACCCCTTCCTACGGACATAAAAGAGTATGTATTAATATTTTCAGAGATATTACTAATTTTTGTTCCTTTTGAATGCCACTTTGATCTCTCTATTTTCAATAGTTGCAATTCGGTTCTTCAATTTGTGAATGAATTTGTCTCTTAACGTCCATGCCCATTTTATTTACAACGTACTCTTCTCGAACACCTATACGTTTTTTATTTTCTGTATTACAGAGGAGGATTAGTTTTGATTCCGAAAGGATGGTCGGCGATGAAATATTGAAAAATGATCAGGAGGCATCTTTTGCTTCTTGCCGGTGTTCAAAGCAGGTTCATGATCTGTCTAGATGTTGTTGCCGATGTTCGAAAGTGGTGTGTAATCCACCTGTTGATTCTTCTTGCCGGTGTTCAAACGTGCATGATTCGCCTGTTGGTTCTTCTTGCCAATGTTCAAACACGCGTGATCCGTCTGGGTGTTACTGCCGGTGTTCGAAGGTGCTGCATGATCCACCTGTTGGTTCTTCTTGTCAGTGTTCGAACATACGTGATCCGTCTGGATGTTACTGCCAGCAGTGTTATCAGACCCGGACCGGCCATCGACCCGGTCAAGGCACCGGGTCACTAGACCCGGGGTCGGACCGCGGGTCTCTAGTCGGACCGGCATGACCCGGTCTATATTAAATAAATTCAAAAAATTATAATATATACTAAGAAAGTATACATTTATTAATATAGAAATTTTATTATAATTTTATTTATAATTATACATTTACTAACATGTTTATGAGTGTTGAACTTGAATCAATTTGTCAAAAAAATGTGTGTTTAATCAAAACTATTAATGAAAGAATGTGCAAAAAAAATTAACATATCCGGAATTGATTATATTTAATGAATGCGGGATAGTATCAACAAATAATAGATAGCTTAGTACTTAAAAAGTTGAAATGTTGAATACTAGGGAGGGGGTTCGATTCCCACCCAAGTCTTTTTTGTGAAAACATGCAAAATTTATAATTGGTTCATTTTAAAAAAAAAAAAAAAAAGAGGACCAACCGGTCCGACCCGGTTTTTCACCGGGCCAACTGCAGATCCGGTCCTGCACGCTGCCCGGCCCGGGAAGACCACCGGGTCCCGGTCCGACCGGCCGGTCCGGACCGGTTCTGATAACACTGACTGCCAGTGTTCGAACGTGCTGCATGATCCTCCTATTGCTTCTTCTTGCCGGTGTTCAAACGTGCGTCCATCTGGTTGTTATTGCCGGTGTTCGAACGTGCTGCATGATTCACCTGTTGGTTCCTCTTGCCGGTGTTTGAAGGAGGAAAGTTTTTATAATCTTCTCTGTGTTTTTGGTTTCATGTGGTTGATGATAATTAGTTTCTTGAGCCCACCGGGATACCGTTATTGCTACTGATTTTTTTTTTGAAGCAAGTTATTGCTACTGATTGTTCAGAGTTTCTCCTAAACTTTAGTTCTTTCTTCCCTGCACGTTTATTCCCTCAGTCTCATATTATATCGTTTTGGGTCATTTAACACATATTAAGAAAAATAGTTAATTTTGTATGAAAAAGAAAAATTGAGTTAGTTTACCAAATTAACCTTTATTAATGATATTAGGAAGATAAATTAGTAGAGTTATGAAAAAAATATTATTAAATAATGAATAATATGGTAGGAAAGAAATATTAATGTTTCATTAGGATTCTAAAAAATTATGTATTATGGGACAAAAAAATTTTGGCTAGAAAATCATATAATACGGGACTGAGGGAGTAGTTAACTGTTAGATGCTTTGTTTTATCTTTTCAGTTGATAAGCTAAGTTGTATATCAGGATATATAGTTTTGGTTTTCTTTCCATCTCTTGTATTTCTTGGTTCCATTCCACTTTCTTCTTTGACCCTTCTTTTTCTTCTTCCGTGGTTGAATAATCTTCATCCAATGATAATATAATCGAGGCCCCAATTTCCATGTTTTCAAAAAAATTGCTTTACATCTGATCCGGATTGGGCTTAATGACTTGGACCTCTCATAGGCCATGGTATTGAGGCCCATTATCATTAATGAACCGTTACACCACCAACGGCTACGATTTGTCAGTTACAAATCGAAAAGTTTCGTAATGATTATGGACGTCACACTACCCCCTTATAAATAGGGGAAAACACTGTTTAACTAGCTACACACTTTATTAAACTAGTACTTGCAAGAGATCTCATTATATTGACTTGAGCTTCGTAGTGTCTTTGCAGGTACTCAAGAACGATCTACCAACTATCCGATCTTGTGATACGCACTACAAAAAATTGCTCATTAGCGAGGGATTTTCCCCTCACTAAATGCCCCAAATCCGTCGCTAATGCCCATTAGCGAGGGAATCAGTCCCTCACTAAATTGCTCCTCGCTAATGGGATTAGCGAGGGAAATTTGAATCCTCGCTAATTATTCTGTCGCTAATTCCCTCGCTAATTAGCGAGGGATTCAAATTCCGTCGCTAAGTTTGACAGCCGCGTGTCCCAATCTGAATGGCTTGTATTAAGTAATATTTTAATTTTTTTAAACCTGTTTTTTTATATAGTTATTATTATTATTATTATCAAGCTTTCCAAAAGAGAGAGAGAGAGGAGTGAGAGTGGTGGTGGTGAAGAGTGGATTAGGGTTGAGAGAGAAGGAGAAGAGTAAGGGAGAAAGAGAGAGAGTGGGTGAAACGAGCTATGTGGTGGTAGTGGTGGTGTGGTGGTGGTGATGGTGGTGGTGTGGTGGTGGTGGTGGTGAAGGTTATTAGGGTAGAGAGAGAAGGAGAAGAGTAAGGGAGAAAGAGAGGGTGAGAGAGGGGGTGAGGATGAGAGGAGGTGGTGGTGGAAGTTATGGGAAGGTGGGAGAGAAAAAGAGAGAAGAGTGAAGAGTGTGAGAAGAGTAGGAGAGAAGAGTGTGTGTGAGAGGATAAATAAGCTGAAAACTCAAAATTAGCGAGGGACTGAAAATGCCGTCGCTAATCACCTACATGGAGCCCTATGATCTGAAAACTGTCAAAAATTAGCGAGGGACTGAAAATTTCATCGCTAATCACCTGCACGGAGCCCTATGTTCTGCAAACTGTCAGAAATTAGCGAGGGAATGAAAATTCCGTCGCTAATCACCTGCACGGAGCCCTATGATCTAAAAACTGTCAGAAATCAGCGAGGGACTGAAAAGTTGATGAGAAATTCACTGTTGCGAATAAGTAAGTAGATTCAGGATTGAAGTAAAGACAATCGTCGGTATAACTAAGGTTGGTTGTTCGAAGCCAAATCACAAACAGTGGTGGAAATAGCTCAACTATGTTGGGATTTGCAAGGCCCGAACCTAGCTTATGGCTTGTCGTAGGTCCATTTTTAAGATTTAGTATGATCTTTTTGAAAGTCTAAGCAGGCCCGTGGACTTTTTTAAAAGTTTACTAGTATTTGACTATTTTTTTAAGTTGAGTGATGTAGACTTTTGTAAATAGGTAAGCAAACTATATGTCGATGAAATTAAATTCTAATTTGGGATATAGCATGACCTTTTAGATAATTATCTTTATATCGGATAAAAAGTTGTTAACTTAAAGCATCCTGTCTAACTATTATCACCTTATAATATATAATAATTTTTTATAAATTATAATATATACCAGTAACATACCCGTGCATCCGCATGAGTTAGTGGTATAATTAGTATTCACATAGAAATTTAAAAAAAAAGAGGTTAATAAATGTAATTAAAATAGAAATTGTAATATTGTCAAAAAAAAAATAGAAATTGTAAATACGACAAATAGCATCACATGTAATAAAAAATGGAAAATGACAATTAAACTTTGCCACAGGAAAGAAGTATTATCGAAAAAGAAGGCCATCGCTTATGATAAGCCAAGCTCAAAAGATTACAATTGGTCTTTACAATTCATGTTGCAAAATATAGCATAGCCTATGGCAATATTTTAACACTCAATTAGTTACGAACACAATTTAGAGGAAGCCTAAATTTTGAGTCATTGGGAACAAAACTCAAGCATTGTTACATACAAAGCCCTTATTCCTTCCTCAGTTGGTATCACCCTTGATTATCCCCACCAGCCATCAGCCAATACTTGTAGATCGTTGTCTTTCAGTAGCTCACCATAAGCCCTCAGCCTGCCTCATCATGAGACATCACAACATCGCACCAGAGTAGATTATGTAAGTTATGTATAAGTTACATAATTAATATAATTATTAATAATTTTATTGTTTGATTGGATTATTAATAACTATGTAAGATTAGGATACTATTATTAAAAACCGAGAGCGTGGGGTTCAGCGGTTGAGGCTGAACCTCCCTTAACCAAGGGTTCGATCCTCGCCTTGGGTACGGAGCAACGTTAAAACTTTGGGCCAGCTGTCCTGCTCCTCGAGGCACCTACAATGAGCGAGGAATTAGTCAAAAAAGATCTGAAATCCATTTAAGGGGTTGACCTCCGGCCAGGGATCGAACCCAGGACCAAATGGTTAAAAGACCCAAATATCTGCACCCCAGTTTTAATAATACAGCCCTCCTTTTATTTACACCCTTATTTTACTACTACGCCCCTGTTTCTCTTTTTTTCAAAAAATTTCGTTTCTTTTCCCTAAGCGAACTTTTTTTTCACAAACCTTTTTTTCCAAATGATGGATAAATGTTTCCCCGAACAAAAATTAATCTAATTGCGAAAACTCTTCAAAATCAAAAACTTTGTTAGTAGTCTTGCGAAGCCTCTGCTTGCATGATTATTACCAATGGAGTGCTAGTGATAATCACCAATAACCTTTGTTAGTTTGATTATCATGAAGGCTGTCAATTTCAAAAGATATTTTCCCAAGCATCAAAAATCATGGCAAGTGTTAGTAATGATCACCTATAACCTCTGTTAGTTTGGTCATTATGAACACCCTCCACCTTTCAAAACCTAAGCAAAAAGACTTTCATTTTTAAGGCTCGTTAGAACTACGTCGCTTTGATTCCCATTTGGGATACGTAGGAGCGAGTCACATTCTCGTCAAGCGCAACCATAAAAAGTTTAGCATTTGCATAACAAAAAGAAAAGAGTTATTTTCATAACAAAAAAGAATCACTTCCGCAAACCAAGATCATTTTTAGAACAAAAAACCTTTTCCTTTTCTAAAATCATTTTCAACCCATCGTCGCTAGTGGTTAATCAGAACTTTTGTTCGTCTAGCCATTGGTGGCAATGCCTTTTCCCCCAAAGAACAACAAGCGATGATCACTCATAACCTTTGTTAGTTTGATCATTCGTGCCAATCAATCTCTTTCGAAAACCACTTTCAAAAGGGCAAATAAAAACGGGTTGCTACTAATAGTCAATCAGAACCTTTGTTCGTCTGACTGGTGGTAGTGGCTCTCATTTTCAAGAGTACTTAGCAGTGATTACCCATAACCTTGGTTAGTTTAATCATTCACTAAATGCTCGTCCTATTTCGAAAACTCACTAACAAGATAAAAGACAAAAACCTTTTTTCAGGATAAAGAAGAACTACGTAGCTTTGAGTTCTCCATCGCACCGGGAGATACGTAGGAGCGGGCCATGTCCCGTCAAGCGTTCTTTTTCTAAAAACCCGTTCTTTCACCTTTTCCTTTTTCATAATAAATAAAGATTTTCATTAAGAATTTTTCAATAAGAAGTAGAGAGGCAAAATTAAGTATTTTCAAGTCAACACACTAAAACCACACATTTAATTAAATGTTCCCTCTCAGTAGAGAGGACGTGTGGGGTGCTAACACCTTCCCTGCGCGTAACCGACCCCCGAACCCTATTCTCTAGTTTCGCAAGACCAATCGCTTTCCAAAAAAGGTTTTCCTAATATTTTCCTTAATAAATATTGGTGGCGGCTTCATTGTCTTAGGAAAAGTTGTAAACGAGGAAAGTTCTCCCTCGGGGACTTTTTCGGGCGCAACATTGGGTACAGAGCAACGTTAAAACTTTGGGCCAGCTGTCCTGCCCCTCGAGGCACCTACAATGAGCGAGGAATTAGTCACTGTTGTTCGTGCGGTGGATACCCGGGTTTACCAAAAAAAAGATCTGAGATCCATTTAAGGGGCTGACCTCCGATCAGGGATCGAACCCAGGACCAAATGGTTAAGGGACTCAAATATTTACCACTTGTGCCACATATATATATATTAGTAAAAAAAAATACTATTATTAAACATATTATCAAGCGTATTAAAATATTTACACAATACAAAATGTGGAAAGACACACATGTAGACGATAATAAGCCCAAGCGTCAACTTTATTTTGTTTTCTTAAATTTTTGTTTTTGTTTAAACTTTAAACTGCTTAAAATTTTATTACCAAAAATTGAAACAACTTAAAATTTGAATTATTATGGAAACGTGAAACTTAAAAATTAATATAAAAAAATCTATCCCACCGACAGTCTAGCAGTATTGTCATAAAAACAGATTTTTCTTATTTTACTTTTTTGCCTTATAATATAAGCATATGCTTTTCCCATTATCCCCTATGAGATAAGACCTGCATTTCTTATCAAACCAACCAAACAAGACAGCGGAAATTAATCACCCAATCAAATACTTCCAAGAGGATAACTCAACTTATCAGGAAATAGTAATATCAAGCTTCTTCTCGTTTCATACAGGAAAAGTATTCCAATATCAAAAAGCAAGCACTGAACCGAACCGAACCAAAAATGCCATGGCCATATATGGAGTCAGTCCTATGCACGCACATATATACATACAACCAAGAAAAAAATAAAAATAAACAAGGGTGATTACAAAACTGATAAAATTGCTCAGAATTCACCATAATCTAAGAACAAAACTACGTGTTATGCCTCCTCTATTTATATGTTATAATGATGATTCAAATTGATTGTGCAGGTAAAGTGGAACCAAATCTGAAATTAGAACAACTAGTGCCCCTCGAACTAAATCCAAACATATTAGTATCCAAATCAAACTGAACCAAAACATCTTCCATTTGATACCCTCCAATAACAATAGGATTCCTTTGTTTCACACCACCATCTAAAATTCCCAAACACACAACATCATCATTCACCTTCACCATTGAATTCCTCTCATATATTCTCCATTTCACCATCTCACTTTGCAACACAAACTCAATAACCGGCACCCCAACATGGGACCCACCAAAACAAAGCCCAAAGGGAGCCACAGAAGAGACTCTAGTCATGTTCAAAGACAAAGCTGCTTTCAAAAAAGCACTTTTGAAGTTGGCATAGATTGAACTCTGCATAGTGGTGTAAGGAACAATTGTGCTCAACTTAGTCCCTCCATAACCCTCATCTTGAGAAATTGATGGGGTGTTAAAAGAAACTTTTTTTCCACTAATTTTGATTGAGTTAACCTTGATGAAATATTCTTGGTTTTGGTTGGTTACAAGGGGTGTGAAGGTTAGAGATCTGAGGATTTCATTTTCAGAGGCTGTGTTACCAAGTAAGAGAACCCCAGAAGAAGAAGAGAGACAAAGAGTGATTTTTCTCTGTGAAGTGATTGAATTAAACAACTGTGATGAGAAAGAACTGCGAGATTTACCTAAACCTAGTATCCCTTTCGCACCAGTTGATAAACCATTCAAGAGAAAGGTGTTTGATGAACAAGTGAAGAGTAGTTCAAAATTTGAGTCTTTCGTTGATTGAAGTGTTACAAGGTCTTGTACAAGTTCTCCTTTGGTTGCTAATTTCTCTGTGATGGTGTTTTCTGGAAGAATTCGACATGGGTAGTCTTGATCTATGGGGTTTGACTTTGAGAGCCATGTTTGGGTATGGTGGCTATTTGCAGTGAGGCAATGAAGGGAACGGTGGGGGATGGTGCGAAGAGAAGAAGAGGAGGTGTAAGTAGAAGAACAATGGACCCAAGGGAGTGAACTTCCGAGATCTAGAATGAGATTGGTGGGGGTAAGAGGGGTGCCGTAAGAAAGGGTTGTTGAATATTGGAGTGTTGAGGTGTCTTTTGTGATTGGGAGGAGGAAGGGGTTTTGAGAGGAAGAGGAAATAAGGGAGAGGAGAGAGAGAAGAAGAGGAAGAAGAAAGAGAGAGAAGGAAGCCATGGAAAGGAAAGAGAGTGGGAAGAGTTGGTTTTGTTGGTTGGTAGTTGAAGAAGAGAAGTGAGGGTTTCAGCGGTGGGTCGCCGCGGCTTGTGTGTTTATATTTGTTTGGTTTGTTTGGGATGGGGATGAATGGATAAGGGCTAGGAATTGTAAGTTGTTTGTTTGTTTGTTTTATTGTGATGTCTACTTTCAATAAGTTTTGGGTTGCTGACTCGATAACACTCTGTCTGTGATGCAAACGTGCTTATCTACTCTTTCTCTCTCTTTAGAAATGTGGGCACTGTGTGTATGACTGTATATGCCTATGGTATATCCAATGGAGATCCTCTCTCTAACAATTACCCTCACACAAAGGTAAACTATGACTTGGTACGAGACGAGGGTAATTGTTAAGAGCGAAATTAGATCGGGCACTCGCCATCTATTTTTATTGTTCAACTCTTTCACAACATTAAAAAACCAAAAGCTCTGTCCCCCATCCCTATCTATCCAAGGGATGGAAGGGCAGAGGCCTTTGGTGTCCCCTCAAGTTAAGAGATAAATGAAGAGTATAGAGGGAGATGAAATATAGATGGAAAGAGAGAATGGTAAGGGCATAAGGTGGATGTCTTGGGACAAGCTTTGTGTCAACAAAGATAATGGCGGCACGGGGTTTCACGGTCTTTATATCTTTAATATGACTCTCATTTTGGACTGGACCAAGAGGTCCATTTAGCAATTCCAAGAGGTGCATTTAGCAATGGATATGGATTGACCCAATCACTTTGGCCCTTATCCACAACATACAAGCCCAATCACGCTTGGACGGTTAAGATCAATTCCGCTGATCCGACGAACCACAAACGGGTACGATTTTCTATAAATACCGGCTCGCATAGCTATTTACAAGGTACTCACTCTTTCTTTGCAAATTCACTAGCCTATTCTCATACTGACTTGAGCGTCGGAGTGGATTTGCAGGTACCCCTGGGCGCTCATTAACCTCCTGCCAGGGCAGCAAGAGACCTACCAAGAGCAGCCACCAAAATACTACTAGGTACAGAACATTGGCGACCACAGTGGGAGATATCTATCTTTCACATCATCACTACTCGAACTTTTCTCTTGCTACTCCATGGCTCCCAGAGGCAGACCCCGGGTTCAAAGTATTGCCATACCCGCACCCCGACCAGAGGGTACTCCTGAGGGAAACGTCGTGACCCTACTTAACGAGGGTACCAGTCAGCCTGACCAGCCCTCGAATGTGAGTCAACTTTTGGATCTCCTGACCAATCGCACTCAAGCTATGCTGCAGCAGGAAGCTCGCCTAAGGGAGATTGAAAGGCGTGTGGCCTCCCTGCCTGAGCAGCCTCCACCCAGCAGGGGAACCCTTCCTCCAACAGCGGTGACTTCAAGGCACCATCGGTCTCCCCCTCGGAGGCATCACGTGCATCGTTCTCCCCGAAGGCGAAGGCACGTGCATCGCTCTCCCCCTCGGCGTCGCAGGCGTGGAGGGCCAGGCTCATCTCCAACATCCCCTCCAGATGATACCTACCAGCCTCAAGACTCCCACTCCAGGACCTCCTCACGCGCATCCCCTGATTCTCGTAAAAGGTCGAGAAACCGGGTCGATACCCATCGGAGGCCCCACCGGGGATCGCCATCGAGGAGATCCCCATACCAAAGCAGGTATCATGAGTTGGACTATGAAGACACCTCCCCCCGAAACTCGAGAGTTTTCGGAAGAAGGACCTTTCACTCGAAGGGTGGATGAATGCCCAATCCCAAGGGCCTTGAAGAAGCTGCCAACCCTCAAGATGTACGACGAAACTGGAAATCCAGACCGCCATCTGGCACACTTCTCCCTGATGATGCGCTATAGAGGCGCCAGGGAGCCTGTTCACTGCAAAATCTTCCCCATCACTCTCGAAAATTCCGCACTAGAGTGGTTTCAAGAGCTAAGGCTGAACTCCATCTCCTCATGAGGCAGCTGGCGAGAATGTTCACAGCTCGTTTCACTGTCTCCCGATTGAAACCCAAATCTGAAGAGGTTCTTAGGGCAATCAGGCAGGGAGAGAAAGAAACACTTAGAGAATATCTGGAAAGGTTCAACAAGGAGGCTGCCAACGTCAGGAACCTTGAAGACAAGAGGAGGCTCTTTTGGATGAAGGACGGTCTCAAGAAGGGAAGCCTGTTTCAAAGGGAAGCCTGTTGCAAAGGGACATGGGGGTTAACAAACCCCGGAGCTTGTACGAGTTCCTTCGGAAGGCACAGAAGTACATGGACTATGAAGAAGACAGCATGGCCTACCAAGAGGAGGCAAAGGTTGGCAGCGAGAAGGGTGATCTAGCTCGTTATGGGCACAGTACCAGCAAATGCAACACCCTTAGGGATGACATGGAAGAGCTGATCCGCGAAGGGAAGCTCGCCCGGTACGTGAATGAAGAAGAGGATGACATCAGGACTTGAGCCTAGGGCTAGTTACGAATTTTGTTATTTGAGCACGAAGGCATAATGTAAAATCTCGATATGAATGATACAAAAATTCATTTTTACAGTTTTTGCTCTAGCTCACTAGCATTAACACTTGTTCCCAAAGAAAAATTCCTTAAGATCAAGAAAGAAAAAGGGTCCAAATTCATAGTTAGGAGTGGAGCGATGCAAGTTTGAGACCCAAGCCGGCACCCAGGAGGGCGCCTGGCAGGAGGGCGCCTGGCAAGTAGGGCGCCTGGCAGGAGGTGGTCTGGAAGTAAATCATTCGCAAGGGGGCAGCTCGCACTGTGCAACAAGGCGCCCAAAGCACCCATGAGGGCACCAAAACCTTATCTCGCAAAATCTGCTCCACGAGGAGACACCCAGCGTATAGGCACCCAAGGCATCCATGAGGGCACCAAAACCTTGTCTCGCAAAATCTGCTCCACGAGGAGACACCCGGCGTATAGCCGCCCAAGGCACCCATGTGGGCGCGTGGCAGGGCGCCAAGGTCAAAGCAGGCAGCGCCCATGTGGGCGCCTGGCAGGGCGCCAGGGCTAAAGCAGGCAGCACCCATGAGGGCGCCTGGCTGGGCGCCAAGGCCAAAGCTAGCAGCACCCATGAAGGCGCCTGGCAGGGCGCCAAGGCAGGGGCAGGCAGCGACCATGAGGGCGCCTGGCAGTCGTTACACAGGCAGTGTCCCACTCGACTTCATAAATCCGGCGAATCGGCGAAAATCCTTCAAGCCAAGACCATCCTCCGGAATAATCTCGGCTTGGGGGAAAACTGTTATGGACTGGACCAAGAGGTCCATTTAGCAATTCCAGGAGGTGCATTTAGCAATGGATATGGATTGGCCCAATCACTTTGGCCCTTATCCACAACATACAAGTCCAATCACGCTTGGACGGTTAAGATCAATTCCGCTGATCCGACGATCCACAAACGGGCACAATTTCCTATAAATACCGGCTCGCATAGCATTTACAAGGTACACACTCTTTCTTTGCAAATTCACTAGCCTATTCGCATACTGACTTGAGCGTCGGAGTGGCTTTGCAGGTACCCCACCCCCGGGCGCTCATTAACCTCCTGCTAGGGCAGCAAGAGACCTACCAACAACAGCCACCAAAATACTGCTAGGTACAGAACAACTCTCTTGGGAAAGCAAGGTTGGCAATTGATGTCTTGTCCTAATTCTCTTCTAGCAAGAATCTATAAATCCAAGTATTATCCAAACTGTGACTTTAAGCATGTATCGAAGGGTAGCAACTCTAGCTTTGTGTGGATAAGTATCCATGAGGCTCGACTCGTACTTCACAAGGGGTGTAGGTGGAGGGTGGGGGATGGGTCTCAAATTCCAATTTTTTGTGAGAAGTGGACTTCTTTTTTTTGATAAGCAATGTTAGTGGGGGTGGGGGAATGTTAGTTTCCGGGGTTTGAACCCGGGACCTCCTTCTTGCACTCTTTTAGTGCACTCATTCGATATCCTTAGCTCGCCAACTGAGCTACCTACTTGGGATAGAAGTGGACTTCTAATTTGCAACCAATTATGCCTACAGATTCAACCCAGTTTATCCCGTTTATGCGAGTATCAAAATTGACGGATCAAAGACTTGGATGATGGATATTATCCACTCATTATTTACTCCTCAGGTTGCTGATGTGATTATTAATACTCCTCTTTTCCATGTTATTACTGATGACATGTTTGTTTGGTCACCAGAGAAGTCGGGTGTTTATAGTGTTAGAAGTGAATACAGGTTGCTGTTGAATAATGTGTTGCAGACAAATCACCTCAAGGTTACTGGGAACTGGCGTTCCATTTGGAAGCTTAATATTCCACCGAAGGTGAAGCACTTCTTGTGGCGGTTGTGTAGAAATGTGCTACCTGGCTCGCTCCAACCTGGTTCACCGGCATATTACCGTGGCAGAGGATTGTCCTTGGTGTGCAGGCTTTGTAGAAACTGAGCACCATCTTTTTATCTCTTATCCCAAGGCAGTGGCTTGCTGGAATGTGCTTGGCATTTCCAACACAATAAATAACTTGGTTGTTGGCTCTGTCACTTTTGCTGTTTTTTTCTTTTCAGTTATGGAAGCTCTTAGTAATGACTCAAAGATTGGATGGTGCATGACGCTTTGGAGCTTGTGGCAGGCTGGGAATGAGCTTGTTTGTAATAATAAGAAGCTGGACACTAATGGAATTATTTGGGCTGGTTTGAGTCTCTTCCATGATTGGTTGCACACTCGGGGGCTAGCTAGTCTTGATGGCTTGCGTAATGAGGCTGGTCCGAGAGCTCTCGTGGAGGCTTGGCGAAAGCCGGTGGCTGGTAGCGTTAAGTGCAACATTGATGCTTCCTTCTCCCTGATCACGAGAACTTTATTCGGGCTAGGACTCACAATTTCACACTGCTGCTGGATGTTCTTGTTGGTGAGACTATGGGTTTGCACTTGCCGATCAATTGGGTTCGAGAGCTGGGCTATACAGATGTTGTATCTTTGAGATGGACGCGAAGATGGTAGTTGACTCTTTTAATTCAAAAGGCTGTAGTTTTTGAGTTTGGTTGTTTATTCCTATTTTTAGTAACATCTCTCATGTGGAGTTCACTAGGAGGAAATGCTAATAAGGTTGCTCATACCCTTGCTGTGGTGACCTTATTTACAGCTTAGTCCTCAAGATTACTATGACATTCTTGCATGTATTACCGACTTGATTGATAATGAAATGCACTGAGTGCTTCTTATCTAACAAAAAATAACTTACGACCAGGGGTATTCGCGGTGCGGTTTGATTCAGTTTTGATACAAAAAGTGAACCGAACCGCAAGGTAAAACTACTTGCGGTTTGGTTTGGTTCGGTTGGTTCGGTTTTTTTCAAGACAAAACATAATTTAAAATAAAGTTAAAATTAACTAACATAAAAAATGGCTAACATAAATCTTTAAGAAAAAATCTACTCAAATATACGTAGTATATAAATTACGCTCTTTTAATTCTTTTAAGATAGCTAAGACAATGTTTAAAAGAATTTGAATTAAATATTTTATTGTAATTTTTAAATATAGCATAACAATATAGATTGTTTGTAAGTGAGTCGAAGAATTAATTGGATTTGGGCTAGTAAATGAGTGAGAGTTGGGTTTTAGTTGCATTTGGGCTAGTAAGTTAGTAAGGAAGGTTGTAAGTCAATAAGTCTTAGTGTTACTTGCGGTTTGGTTTGGTTTGGTTCGGTTTCTGTAATCAAAACCGCAAACCAAACCAAACCGCGCGGTGCAATGAAAAAAAGAACCGAACAAAACCAATAAGAAGCGGTTTTTTGCGGTTTTCAGTTTGGTTTGGTTTGGTTCGGTTCGGTTCGGTTTGCGGTTTTCTATTTATTTGCTTCGGTTTTGAACACCACTACTTAGACTATGACAAAGCTAAAAATTTCATTTTTAATTACAAAGAGGCTAAATTGCTGTTTTGGCCCTTTATCTTTGGGGTTGGTGTCCCTTTGGCCCTTTATCTTTTTTTTTTCTCGTTTTAGACCCTCATGTTTTTTTTGTGTGTCATTTTGGCTCCTGCCGTTAGTTTTTTCTAACGGACGCCACGCTGGCAGTTAACTGCTGACGTGACGTCTTATATGTCAGGGTTGACTTAGACCTGATTTGGTGATGTGGTACATAAGAGACCAAATTGAAACTTAAAAAGAACATAGGGGCCAAATTGACACCAACACAAAACATTCATCTTCTTCCTCCAAACACCACCTCCATCTTCATCTTCCCCGACGACCCACCACCACCTCCGATGAGCCTCCGCCACCACCACCAGAAACAGTGACATTGTCTCTCTCTCTCTCTCCCCCCTCCCCCTCTCTCTCTCCCTTCGTCATTGAAAAACCCAAAAAACCGTAAAACGTGAATCTACATTTCCATTTCGTTCTCAATTCTTTATCATTTTTGTTGAAATCTTTTGCTAACAGTCAGTTACTGCACCAATTTCGTCTATTCCAAGTGGTTTGGTGAATTTTGGTTGAGTTTTGAAGGTTTCCCCAATTTGCATAACCCAAAACGCGTTTTCCTCTGAAAATCACGTTTTTGATTAAGTTCTTCCACTTTTTTGTGAGAATTGGTGATGGATTCTAGTTCCTTGTGAAATTTCGCATGAAATGCACTATTTATTTGCTTGATTTGGTGAAGAATTGAGAATTTTGGTGTTCTTGAGGAGAGAGAGAGAGGGAGAGAGAGAGAGAGAAGTGATGTCACTGTTTGTGGTGGTGGTGGCGGAGGCTCATCGGAGGTGGTGGTGGCTCGCCGGAGAAGATGAAGATGGATGTGGTGTTTGGAGGAAGAAGATGAATGTTTTGTGTTTGTGTCAATTTGGCCCCCCATGTTCTTTTTGAATTTCAATTTGGTCCCTTATGTGCCACATCACCAAATCAGGTCCAAGTCAACCCTGACATTTAAGACGCCACGTCAGCAGTTAACTGCCAGCGTGACATCTGTTAGAAAAAACTAATGACAGAGGCCAAAATGACACACACAAAAAACATGAGGGTCTAAAACGAAAAAAAAAGAAGATAAAAGGCCAAAGTGACACCAACCCCAAATATAAATGGCCACTACACAATTTAGCCTTACAAAGATATGACATGCCTATATCCCACCATTGTTTACTTTTCCACGCCTAAAGAAAGAAGCTAAATTGAGTGCTACACTCTACAAATAAATAAATAAATGTGTGAAAAATACCCTGGAATTTATGAATCATCATGATATATTTGCTTTGATTTGATATAAAATCTTCTATGTTGTTTTTGTCTAGAACCGAGGGGTACTGTTCAAGTCAGTGGCTCCGTCGGTTTCCGATGTGGTGGTGCCGCCGAGGGATGTACCTACAAAGCCATTTTGATGCTAAAGTAAGGTTCTTATAGTGTGATGGTGTACTAGAGTTTTTTTTGGGGGCCAGACTTATCCCACCCCCTCGCTACTCAGTCCACACCCCCGAAGCTCCTAAATCCCCAAAGTACCTTTAAATCAAAAACACTCCCACGAAGGAAAACTAGTGAATTCGGTTGAGGCCTCCCGAAAAATTTCGGTTGAGGTCAACCAAATAGTGAGAGGGGTGTGTCTCAAAAAAATACTCGTTCGGGTGTGTCTAACCGTAAGTTTTCGGCTGACCGTAACCGAATCGGTAAAAATTTCAAAAAAAAAACACGAAGCGCATACCTCATTAATGACATATTGGCCATTTCGCAGGGTTTGGGGGTGTGGGGGTGAGTAGCAAGGGATGTGGGAAAAGACATGCCCTTTTTTTGGTCAAACTATAGTGTTCATTAATTGATTTTCAACAACTTACACAAAAGTGGTAAAAGGAACCGGCCACTAATCTGAAACATCATAATTGTAGCCCTAATTGAGAAATCCGATCCTCTTCTTCTCAAACCTTTGTACCATGGAAGCACTTATCTCAGAGATCGTTCTCGATCTATCGCCACTGCAGGCCGGAGAGACGTGGAGGATGGAGAATCCAACGACTTTGAAGAAGAGCAGAGGCAGCCAAACGAGCTATCGTGTGCGCTACATTGTTGCCCTCTCGAGCAAGCCATGTAAAGCTAACTTCTTTGAACTTTCGCTTTAGATTGTTAATGTCTTCGAGCACTATGGTGTGCTAGAGTTAAGAGAGGTTACCTTCATCTTAGGAGGGGGTCCTCCTTATATAGCTAAACTTTGGGCCAAATATTGACATTGCCTTTAAGCTCAATTGTGACTAAACCCTTTAGTACGGCCCGATTAGTGGCTCCAGTACATATGTTATAAGTTGACTTGTAATATTTTGAGTGTAGTTTACTTTTTTATGTTCTGAAGTTAAGAATATTATGTTATTTTTATTATTATTAAATGCTTTTAAAATATTATTTAATGTTTTCTTCGGTTTTTGTTTAGTCATTTGTAAATATGTCTTGAGAAGAAGAACATGTGATCCATGTTCATTTGTGTTGAGAGCTTGATTAAAATACATGTATATAAATAATAGAAGTATTATGATCAATATCTCTTTCCCGATAGTTGACTTTCCAAGGGTTCATTCTCAATAATTGATTGTATGAACTCTCATTCATTCCATGGAGGCATTTTTTGTTTCCATTCACACAGAAAGAGATCTCCCAATCTCTAGAAAATAAACATGGAAATTACTTCTAATTTTCTTGTCTTCTATACTCTAGTCACCTTCATCTTTCCCTCAATAGCCTCTACCCACATTCAACCCAAGCTTGCACTAGTTCTTCCAGTCACAAAAGACTCTGCCACTAACCAATATGTTACTCTAATTCACCAAAGAACTCCTCTTGTACCTATCAAACTAACATTAGATCTAAGTGGTCAATTCCTTTGGGTTGATTGTGAAGATAATTATGTCTCATCTACCTACCACCCTGCTCATTGCAACACACCCCAATGCTCAATCACAAGATCCAAATTTTGTAGAGATTGCTTTCTATCTAAACCAGGATGCAACCTTAACACATGCAAACTTTTCCCAAACAACATCCTTAGTAACATCAATGAAGTTGGTGAAGTTGCTCTTGATGTTGTCGCAATCCATGTAACTGATGGATCAAATCCTAGGAATTTAGTTACACTTCCTAGATTTCTCTTCACTTGTGGTAGCACAAATCTTTTGAAAGGTCTTGCTAGTGGTGTCAAAGCCTCAAAGGTATGGCAGGTCTTGGAAGGAATGGGATTTCAATACCTTCACTTTTTGCATCTGCTTTCAATTTTCAAACAAAGTTTGCAATTTGCTTGAGTTCTTCAAAAACATCTAGTGGTGTCTTGTTTTTTGGTGATAGCCCATATGTATTCCTTCCGGGTATTGATGTTTCCATGTCTCTTATTTATACCCCACTTATAAAAAATCCAGATAATTCAGCTGGGCCTATTTTTCATGGAAGACCAGCTGGTGAATATTTCATTGGAGTTAAAGCTATTAGAATCAATGAGAAACCCATCCCATTGAACACATCTTTGTTATCTATAGGAGATGAGGGTGAAGGTGGGACAAAAATTAGTACTCTAAATCATTATACAATAATGGAAACCTCTATCTACTATGCTTTTGTTAGTGCATTTGCTAAGGAAGTTGGAGATGTTCCAAAAGCAAATCCAGTAGCACCTTTCAATCTATGTTATAAGATGAAGAAGTTGGGGTTTACAAAGGTGGGACCTATGGTGCCAACAGTTGACTTTGTGTTGCAAAACAAGGATGTGTTTCTGAGGATTTTTGGGGCAAATTCTATGGTTCAAGTGAGCAAAGAGGTTTCTTGTCTTGCATTTGTGGATGGAGGTGTGGAAGTAACAACTTCAATTGTTATTGGTGGACAAGAAAGCACCATTATTAGAATCATAAGTACTACACCAGTGATCCCCAAAACAGTCATTAATTACAGTCCTTACTAGGTGTTCCTCAATTGCTTGTCTTCTTGCCACAAGGTTCCTAAGTTGCTCAATCGAATAATCATGTTGATAGTTGTGACATGAAACAAAGGCCTTGGTATTTTTCCATTGAACAAAAATAGAACCAGTTACCTCCTTTTTAGTAGTTGTCCCAAAAATTGCCAAACAATGAAAAGATATTGCTTCCATGCAACCCCACACAACAATTCCAAAAATGCTCAAAAGTGGAAGTGGTGTATACCCCTCGGAGATCAACAACATTCTTGTGAGAGAGGAACTTCATACGAATTGTACCTTTCACTAGTTGATTCAGAATAAAAGTTTTTGAACTGTTGAGCCAATAAGTGATCAAATATTGATGATCTAATTGCAATTATGAGTGTAGAGGCAACAATAATCAAAAAGTCATACAAAAGACCCAAGTCAATTTCAGGAAGAGATTGAAGGTTAAAGAGTTGTTGAACACTAGCTGCAGCCTGAATAACCATAAAAACATTAATGGTAACCACAAACTTTCAAGTGACATGCTTAGGGGCAGCAACCTTACCCCTGTTAACCATCTTCCTATGCACAACAACTACCAATTTAACTAATTGAGAAAGTAGTTGAGAATCCTTAATGACATTATCATGTTGGTAAGTGGCATAGAGAAACACTTCCCCTAGCTTCCCAGCAAGTAAATCACAAACAACAATCACCATGGTTTTTGCCATAGCCAAACGAACTCTTTCCCAGTGGGTTGCTACTCCACATATATTTGACGTTAACACATCAACTGGTGGGTTATTATGTACCATTTTCAAAAGAAATTTAGCAACAGTGCTACCTAGTTTTGAATTACCATCAACTATGCTAGCACTAAATAATAACTAGCAGGTAAAGGAGTGTACCTTAAGTAATGCAGAGTTTTGTTCTTTATTTAAGGAACATATGGCAAATGATGAGTATCCCAAACTAGCCAAATGTTGGAAAAATGACTCCAGCTAAACTTGCTCTGCACCCTATAGCACTCATCTTTGAACGCGTCACCACTTGGAACCGCATGGTATCCACCTGTCCAATAATTTTCAGTCTTATTGACCTCCAAATTAAAACCAATTACAGATCCATCAACAAGTATAGTAACTATTCCAAAGCAACCAACATGATAAATTCCAATTTTTTTGACATCCAAAAACCTAGGACAAGCCTTGAGATAATGAGTTACTGTGGAATCAATTAGCTTTATCCCCAAATTTTTTATGTCACATAACATTTCAACAACTTCCCAGTCATTGCCTTGGGCCTCATAACCTTGAACTAATGCAACCCACGAGACAATATCTTGTTGAGGCATTTCACCAAGCTCATGGTGTGCATAAGTGGAACAACAGTATTTTGAATAAAAAACTATCAAAGATTGTGACGAAGACAAATTAAGAGATGGTGTCGGAGCTGCACTCATATCAGGTGGCTTCGGCGGCAAGTAGAACCTTTGTAACAAAGCTGGTGCCATGGTCTGAATAATTACAAGACTCCTTGGAATTTCATCAAACACTTGGAGGGTAGTAGGCATTGATATATAGAAAACAGTACCTGAGTGTTGTGTTGTTGTGCAACACTCTGTGGTGGTGAACAAAGGAGACATAATGAGAGACGGTGCTGGAACAGCGGACCTATCGGGTGGCTCCGGTGGCGGAAGAAACGTTGGAGGTCGGAGTGCAAGATGAACTGTGTCTGGTTTGCGGAGAATGAAATTGAAGCGGCATCGAAACCCATTGATGTCGTGGGGTGTGAATATGGTATAAATTGGTATCTGAACAATAGCCATATGTTCGTCAATGGTATCAAGAACACGTTCAGCAACAGGTTCGTCATTGAAGGGCTGATGGTGATTGTCTTTACTAGGTGATAAAAGAAGTTAGGGATGAATTCCTATTGATTCCACACTATGGTAAAATGAATTGTTATAGAAAATTACTCCCTCTTTACCTTTGTTATCAAACTCACAACATTAATCAATTCCTAATTCCTTAGGCAACTAATCCTTTGTAAACAACTAAAAACCCTAATTCCTTAGGTGAATATTCTAATCGAGAACAAGCATTACAATCAAGAGTTTTCAAGATACAACAACTCCAAGACTATTATCAAAGGCACCTAATCCAAATTCATTTATCTATAGTTATATATAAGGACAACTTTTCTATTACCCATCTTTTTGGTGTATTACTTTTTTTAAACCAATATACTACTTTTGAATTAACTATGTTTTACACTTGAGTTGACTAACTTTTAAAAATAAAAATTTGTTATCTAAATTTAAAAATTAACAAAATTCAAATTATAAGAAGGTCGAAAAAATGGAACTTGCCATAGCCATCACAACTCGGCGTTTAAGATCTTATTTTCAAGCTCATCCAATGATACTGAAGACAAATTACCAGATCAAAAATATTCTCCAAAAGCCCGAGATTTCGGGTCTGATGGTGACATGGTCAATTGAGCTCTCAAAATTTGCCATCAAGTTCGAGGCCAAAGGTCCCATCAAATCTCGAGTATTGGCTGACTTTGTTGCCGAATTTTACTCTAAGTCCTGAAAAAGAGGTTTGGATCCTCTACGTAGATGAGTCCTCAAACACACAAGGAATTGGGGTAGGAATAATCTTGGAAAGCCCCAGGGAAGTTTTAATGGAACATGCACTTAGGCTTAAATTGAAAGACAACAACAATCAGTTTGAGTACGAAGCATTACTTGTCGGATTTCAATTGTCACTAGAACTCGGGACTCAGTATTAATTTTCATGTCAAAACCCACTCTCAACCGGTGGCAAACTAGGTTGGGGGCGAGTATTAAGCCTGAGACGAGATCTTGGCTCGCTATTGTCAACTGGCTAGAGATGAAATATAAGTTTCTTGAAGTACAAGTGGACCACATCCCCCGAGCTAACAACATTAAAGTGGATCTGCTAGTAAAACTTGCTAGTATGAAAACAGAGGGTCAACATAACTCGGTGGTTCAAACCCTTACAAAATTTGAGCATTAGTCTGACACCTATAGAAGTGATAGAAGTCTCTAGTTCCTGGTTAGAATAGATGAAGTATTACCCAGAGCTTAGAGAGCTTCTAAAATACTAAAGGAAGACGAGAAAAATACGAGTGGAATCTAGAGTTTTTTTAGAGATTTTTTTTTGAATTACTTTTTTGTAGAGATTTTTGTGTGCACCAAAAGTTGATTTATTTTTTTATAATAGGGAAAATCACCTTTTCATTTTATCCCTCATCTACATCTAGTGCACTCGTTAAAAATCAAATTTTTTTAGCAGCTACTAAAAAACCTTCTCATTTTAATCATAAACCAGCGGTATACTCGTGCATACACACGTGTACCGTTCTGTTGTTTGTATGAATTGACTCAAACAATATTATTTTTATATTGTGATTAATATAAAAATCTTAAGTAAACACAATTAATATGTAATAAATAATTTGTAACAAACATACTCTTAATGTATTTTTAACAAATTTGGACTTATAACATTATTTTTATAGAAACTTTACTAAATATATCTATTAAATATTATTATCAAATCTAAAATATTCAATTATAACAAATGTCAATTGTATATTATTTGGACTGTGATCCCTTACTGTCAGTGGTGGATCCAGAAAATTTCATTAGTGGGGGCAAAAAAATAATTTATCTATAATATTTCTCAAAAGAAAAATATTAAAAGTTTTTAGAAAATACAAGATTATGTACATGAAGAAAAAGACTCCAAAAAAGATATCAAAGCTTCTTTTTTCTTTTGGTTATTGTGTTATTGGTGGGCTGTATCCACCGGCTTTGTTGGTGGGGTGGGACCTGAATCTTGTTACCGCTCGGACCAACCCTTCTTAAATGATATCCAAACTTCTACTAACTACACTAGTTTTTAGGCATTTTCATGCAGATTCTAAAAATGTTGTATGATATTTTCATTATATCTCTCTAAGTATATAAAACCATAAAATTATTCACTATTGATCTCTTTTTATTGCACGGTTCATTCTTCACAAAACTCGTTGCAGAGAAACATATTTCAAATGTTGTAGTTGCTAGAAGCAAAGTGTATTTTTTACTTGGAATTGTGTAATAAAGAGAGTTGGACTTGTGTTTTGGATAATTAGATATTAATGGGGGCAAAGCCAATTTTTTAATCGGGGCAATTAAACTATTATTATGTTTTTGTATATGAAAATTGTTTATTGGTGGGTACTACATTTACCAAAAGTGGGTGCAAGCAAAAAATTAAGTGAGATATTTTTGGTATTTAAAGACTAAAAAGTCCTTAAGTGTAGTTCAAATGCAGAAAATTGTAGAGAATTCAACTACACTGGATTTAAGTCCACATTATTTATACTTTTGGAGAATTTGATTTATTTAAGTCCCAACTTATAGTATTTATTCGGGTTTAAGAATGAATTAGGTTTACGAAATGAATCGAACTTTTAAAGATGGTAGAAGTGAGTTTTTTTGTTATCTTATTATTGGTGCGCAGTATCCACCGACTTTGTCGGTTACCGCTCGGACCAACCCTTATTGGTGGTAGAAGTGAGTTTGGAAGACTAAAAATTATTTTAATGTGTTCAAGTGATATTTGGCTCTTTCACATAAAATCAGGGCCGGCCCTAAGCCTGTGCGGCCTGTGCTACCGCACAGGGCCCAGGCCCAATGTCATTTTTATAGGCCCCCCAAAACGTATCGCTACATATATAATATTCGAAACACTAAACACAAAATCCTCGCTAATTCAGTGGTTAGTTCGCCATCATCAATGAGGTGCAGTACGCGGGTTCGAAACCACATGAAGTCATTATAATGATTAAAACTTAAAATCAGTTTTTTAAAATTGAATCTTGTTTTCCCAAAAGGTAAAAGTGAAGATTTGAACTAATAAATGACTTCACCAAGCTCCACTCAGAACCATCATTACCCCACTGATCCTTTTCAATACTTTTTTGCAAATGTTTTATATATTACATTGTATTTTAATATAAAAATAAAAACAAATTGGCCCAAAAAATCATTTTTTGACAAAGCAATACTAATTTTTTGTACTCTGTATGACCATTATTTTCTTTTTTTCATATAAAAATATACTATTTTTCTTATAAAAAGAAACTCAATACATTAGTTTTCATGAGTTTATAGTTATTAAATTAAGTTTTCCAAAATTGATAAGTCCTAAAAATTTAGAAAAATTTTAATCGAGATTGAATAAATAGTCAGGTAGTTCAACTATAGACCCATTGATCTGACCCTTTACCGAGTCGATCATCTATCCGATTAATCGTCTGAAAATTAGTATACTTGGCGCCCTGAATAAATATCCCAAGCTCCCTATCCATTAATCGTCTGAAAATTAATATACCAAGCTTAAAGTTTTATTGAGATGTTAGTTTGCGGTTTTGGTCTTAGGGGCCCAATTTTTAAAATTTGAACAGGGCCTCCAAATTCTTTGGGACGGCCCTGCATAAAATCAATTTTATTGGTCTGAAATTGATTCTACTAAAAGCTAGAAATTGTAGCTTCTAAGGTTACTAAGAATTGTGATAAAAAAAAGGTTACTAAGAATTGATTATACTCTTTGTCAAAAAAAAAAAGAATTGATTATACAATTGTATATTTACATTTTCCATAATTTTCTTTTACTATATTTATCTTTTTTACTTTTTTTTGGTAGATGATCTTTTTTACTTTTTTAAAATTTGTTATGATTAATATTTTTAATTTTAAGTTGTTAAAGAAAATTGGTCAAAAAAAAAAAGTTAAAAAAATATTTGTAATTTTAAACTCAAACAATTTTAATGCAAACTACCTAATAACATAAATTGATAAAATTATTTTTTCTTGAATTTATCCAAGCATAAATTATGTTACGTTAAATTCACTTTTTAGCAAAATTAATGTTATAAAATCTAGAGCCCGTTTGTTACGGATTGAAAAATAAGTGATTTTGTTGTTATATAATTTAGATATTAGTTTTTAGATATTTTTAAAAAAATGAGAAGTTTTTTCGTGTTTGTGTAACACAATTAAAATGACTCATTTTAAAAAAATCATTCTTAAAAAACTGATTTTCATGAAAAGCTATTCAAAACAACTTCTCATATGAAACTGTTTCTAGATTATTTTCAGTTTTTCATGTTTTTAAAAATCTGTAACAAACGGATGGCGATCATCATCTTAAACGATTATTTTAAAATAAAAGTGATTTTTTTAAAAAATAAGCCGTACAAAACGGGCTCCTATTCAATGAGAATCACTTCTGGTCGCGATAGAAACAAATACACACAGAGATTTGAGAACGTGAGGTTAGGCTATAGTTCCAGTGTCGCTATGCCATCTCCATATCCGTCGTAACAGAAGGCATTATCCTTCAAATGCTTCCGATCTCGTTACACCTTTTGAGGAGTAACACCTCTGCTCTGAACGTAGGTAGCTAGCTAACCATGGCCTTTGATGGCAATGTTGGCGTATTTGACGACGACTCCAACGAGAGTGAAAGTCCACTCCAGACCACGAGTCATCTTCGTAAAGGGACGGTGTCACGATTGCACCTCTTCTCATGTGAGTTTTTAACTTTCTTCACCAATCTGCTTGCCTACGTGATCATGCCACCCTGATTTTTGCTCTTTGGATAATGGGTTTGACTCCAATTTGTTTGCCATTAGTGCTGTGGTCAATTTTTGGGTGAAACATAGGCAGATCAATGATGCATATGAGATGCTTGAGAAAATGCTACATAAGAATTTTGAGTCTAGGAGCCTCCTTTCACATAGTATTTACTTGTGTGTCTTAATTAGTTCTCGGAGAGAATGGCATGAGGCATATGATTGCAAGGGGAAACAATCTGAGAAAGTGATAGATGAATATTTGGAAAATTTACTGCCCTGTTTACCTGAAATAAATGATTTGTGTGCTAAAGGATTTGATGCAAACTTTGATCTTAAATTACCGATAGATCTACATGAGGCTGAATGGTTTTTTAAAAAAAACGTAAAGTTTATATCAAAGAGTGGTTTATTCTTTGTTTTTCCGTTACATTTTACTCATAGGAAAACATTGCTATCTCTTATATCAAATAGTATACTGCTATCGTGGATGGGATGTTTATTTGCATTCCTTAGTGGTTAGACTTATGGTCTGGTACTCCATTGTTCTGCATATTTCCATTCATTTAAATTGTATTTCCCACTTAACAGATCATATACTTTCGTAGTAATTCATAGTAGAGTAAAACCCCATGACAGGTTTGTCCCTGTTAGTTACTATTAGTTAATTAGGTTGAGTTAGTTAGTTAATTAGGTTGAGTTGGTTAGGCTGAGTTAGGAAGGCATGTTGCCTATAAATAAGAGGAAAGGTTTAAAGAGGGAGCTATCTTGTCATTTATATGCAGTGGCGGATCTTGAAAAAAAAGTTAGGGAGGGCCGCTAAGAGTTTTTGTGCTACGAACCAAACACCTAGCATTAACTACGTCCTGATATTGTAATTTCAAGGCTTGACAAAGCACATATGTTATCCCCATCATTTCTTTCATCAAATGCAAGATCAAAATAAAATCAAATGTCTTCAAGTAATTGTAAGCACTATCCCCGCGTGTAACATAACTTGTTCCTTCCTTTGCAATTTTTTTTTAAACATGACAAGTTGCTTCATATATTTTTATCAAGCTACACATTGATAACACTAAAATACTAAAGTTAAACATTGGGTCATATAATACAAGATTGATTCAAAAACCTCCTCCCTCAGAAAATACTAATGTTGTATGTATTTCAAAAAGTTAAACATTAGGTATGTATTTCAATTCAAACAGTGTCAGTAAATGTAAATCAACAGAGCAAATAGGCAATAGCAAAAATGATAAATCCAATAAAGTCAACAGAGCAGCAAGACAATAATCAAAATCCAGAGTAAATCAGCAGAGCATCAGCCAATAATCGAAATTCAAAACGAAGCCAAATCCAATAATAAAAAATGATAAAATCAGTGGCTAGTTTATCATAAGCAGAATGATTGAACGAAGCATAAGTGCAGAACTTATTGGTGATGGTGCGTAGCAGCGTAGGCTTTGGAGAGGAACGGCGCCGACACCGTCAATGAACGGCGTAGCGGCGGCGACCGGCGGCGATTCAACAGACAACAGCGGCGGCCGATGAGAGTGAGGGTGCGATGGTGTGTTGTTGTCGCGCTTGCTGTCCGTTTGTTGCCTCTTGCGTGCGTGAGCGAGAGAGAAAGAGGAACTGTGGAACGAAGCAGCAGAAAAGAAACGTATCCGGTAGGTAGGTTTGGTTTGGTTTGGTTTGTAAATTTCAGAAACACTCAAGGGTATATGTGTATTTTCAAGTATATAAAAAAAATTCAGGGCGGGCCATGGCCCTGCCCAGCCCTTGAAAAGAACCGCCCCTGTTTATAGGCTACATGCCTTCCTATTAATCAGTTGATAGAAACCAACTTGTTAATTGTCGAAAATAGGGCAAAATCTCCTAATGGCAGAAGGCCCCAAGTCTATGCAAATAGTTCATTTTCTAAGCCTTTCCTCTTATTTATAGGCAACACCTTCCTAACTCAGCCTAACCAACTCAACCTAATTAACTAATTGTAATTAATAGGGACAGACCTATCACCCCATTTTAATTGTATCTCCAGTGGTGAAGTACCAAGTTTCATAGTAATTCATTTTCTTCAATAATTTAGAGTGGGTTCATTTTGCAAATTCATTGACACTGTTACTCATAAATCAACTTCTTCAGTTTCAGTTGTCTCGTTATTTTTCTCGATTACATTGCTTCATATTTCAACCAGCAATTTATTTCATATGAACTGCCTGAAGTTGGCAACGTGCTGTTCATGCTTCTAAAGTATCTTCTTGTTGTGACCATGAAATTACATTTATCAGATGTATATTGGCTGCGCCCGCTATTAAGCTTTCTGAAAGTATGCTGCCAGGAATGAATTATTACAACCAATGGATACGAGACTCTCTCATCTTTGAGCAACACGTTAGCTGAAACATTTAACAAGGCATTTGACATGAAACTATGCTCTAAAATGTTTTGCAGGATCTTGGGCATATAAACCACAAGGTAAGTTTTCAAGTTATGTTCATTACCGTTAAATCATACTACATATTCTGGAACTAACATACATTTGGCATGAGTTATTTGAGTATGGTTGCTGATGCTAATTGCATGCAGTCTTGTAACATTACCATATAAATTATATCATATAATTAGAAGTTTTGTAATATTATTGTAATTTTTGAATGCTATATGATTGTTTGTTTTTTTGTTAGTTTATTGGCCTATTGGCTGTTTTCGTAATTGGCTTAATTAGTGGTGGGCTTATTGGCATTTTTAATAGTAGGCCTGGAAGCCTATTTAAAAAGCCCATACTTATTAAACATCCCCCGTACTCATCACACACCCCCTTACCCTAAGAAAATACCAAAACACCCCTAACACTCCAAAAAAAATCCCCCCTCTCCTTCTTCCTTCTTCCTTCTTCTTCCCCTCTATCTCCTACACACTCCCCCTAAATCCCACACCTCTCATCTCTCCACTCAACACCCCTCCAAACACTATTCTCCTTACCCACCTCATTCACCTTCTACTTATCTTCCCCACATTGACAACCCTATTAAGGTATCATCTCTACCCAGCATCCTCCTTTTTTTACTGAGAAATTGTCTATCCGTTTATTTTTGTCTGCATTCGCGCTTGGTTCGGTACTATAGTACCGAACCAGTTCGACAACATAACACCGCACATGTATAGGGGGGTGTTGAGTGAACTATTAGAATATAAGTCTGGTATCATAGTACCGAACCCGTTAGGCACTATAATACTGTACCATATCAGATTGTGCACAATCTGTTTTTAACATCTCTTTTCAGTTGTTTTTATAGATTTAAGAGTATAAAATGGAAGAAAATTGTACAACCTCACGAACAGATGGTGTCCCAGACGACACATTGGTTGTGGACCATACTAGTGCGTTCACAACTCAACAGGTACAGATTGAGTATATTTTTTTTTTTTGTTTAGGTTCATTTAATTATTAGTAACTAACTGATTGTTTTTTCCCCAGTTATTTGCTACTCGTGATGAGCTTTTGACATGGGTACGTTCTGTCGGAAAGTCCTTTGGGATGGTGATTGTCATATCTAGATCTGACAACGGACGTAAGACAGGGAAAGAATACTGCATTTTGGCGTGTGAAAAAGGCGGATTCCACAAGTATGCTAAATTGGTTCCTATTAGGAGTAGAAAATGCTGCTGTAAGTTTAGATTGAAAGGAAAATTTATTAAGAAGCTTGGAGGATGGATATTGAGGGTTAGGTGTGGAACTCATAACCATGCAATAATTACTTACTCTGAAGGTCATCCGTACACCTCTAGATTAACACCGGAAGAGAAGGAAGTAGTGGCTAGAATGACCAGGAATTTGATCCTGCCTAATCGCGTCCTGGATGAAACCAAAGCTATGAACCCTAATAATAGCCACACTACTCTCAAACAAATATACAATGTACGTTTAAGGCTACGGTCGAGTCTATGTCAGGGTAGGACTGAACTCCAACATTTGATGAATCTTTTGGAACGTGATCACTATGTGCACTGGCATAGAGTTGCACATAGTACTGCTGTTGTCACGGACATCTTCTGGGCACATCTGGACTCCATTGAGCTTCTAAATACATTCAATATTGTATTGTTGATTGACTTCACTTATAAGACCAACCAGTATAAGTTTCTTTTGGTTGAGATAGTCGGTGTAACCTCAACGGAGAGGACTTTCTCCGTTGCATTTGCTTATGTCAAGGAGGAGAAATTGGACAACTTTGCATGGGTTCTGGAAAAAATGAAGGGTCTATTTAGGAGACAAGACTCTTTGCCCCAAGCTATAGTGACCGACACAGATATTACTATGATGAATGCTGTGGCTACGGTATTTCCAACGTCTTCCAACTTGTTGTGCCAATTTCACATCAAAAAGAATGTTAGGGCCAAATGCAAGATGTACGTGCATCCGATGGACAGAGTTGAGGACGTAATGGATGCATTTCAAAAAGTCACCCATGCGGCCACTACGGATGAGTATGAGAAGGAGTTGCAAAACTTCGAGAATGTGTCGGCACCATTTGACAACTTGATAAGTTATGTGAAGAACACTTGGCTCACCCCTCACAAAGAAATGTTTGTATGCACCTCGGAAACACTACCACCAACAGAGTTGAGTCTGCACACTCGCAGTTAAAGAGACTATTGCACGACAGTAGGGGAGACTTGTGTAACTGTTGGGATGGGGTCAACAACATGCTTAAGTTACGGCATACTGACCTTAAGATGTCTTTCGAGGATAGTCTCAACAGTGTCAAATTTGATCACATAACACCGGTATATAATAACCTTAGGGGAATAGTGTCTGTCAATGCAATAGACTATATAGCCAAAGAGTTGAAGCGGTGTAACATGATTGGTGTTGATTCATCTGAATGCGGATGCACGATTAGAACCACGCACGGTCTACCATGTGCGTGTGAGCTTGCTAGGTAAATATTCTATTTGACCCCCTTAAGTTACTGTATGTAGTCTATTTAAATTCTAAAAAAATCATAATTATTTTGTAGGTACATGATGGACTTTATCCCAATTCCGTTGGCCATGATTCATGTTCACTGGAAGAGACTGAATTTCAAAATACCCCATGAGGCTCCAGAGCAACCCTCCGGGAACCCAAATGATGACCTGAGTTTGAAGATTGAATTTGAAGCATTGCAGCGAAGGTTTGAAGTGTCAGATCATGTTGGTAGAGTGATGTTGAAGGAGAAACTACATAAGTTGGCATTCTCAGGATGTTAGCACATCTGCTACTCAGTCTCGTAAACGACCTAGCCCACCAGTATCAAAGACCCCAACTCTAACCCAAAGTAGAAGTTCCACTGGCACCCCACCACTACCAAAGAAATCAACTTCAACTCAAACTAGAAGTTCCACTCCTACCTCACCACTACGAAAGAAGGCAACTCCAGCTCAAATTATAAGTTCCAGTCCTACCCTGCCCCTACCAAAGAAGCAAACTCCCACACCAACCCACCACCACCACCACCACCACTAGAAAAGAAGCCAAGTCCCACTTCAACTCCTACTCCAACTCTTACTCCTGTTGCTGCTCCTATCCCTGCACCTACTCATTCAGATGACTACAATAAATTCATTAGCAGTATGCCAGTGATAATTTGTAACACCTTATTTATTCCACTAATTAAGAAATAAATATCAGATAACATTCGATAATAATTCAGAGAATATTAACCAATATGGATTTGAGACTTTTCTTTTTAAAACTGAAATTGAAACTTGGTAAAACTGAGACAACTCCTCAAACTTAGCAGTGTATTCTCTCACGGTCATATTCTCCTACTTGAGTGCTACAAATTCTGTCTGCTTATTCAATTGCATCACTGCGGGAAAATGGTGTTCCAGGAACAATCCTCTGAAATTACCCCAGGTAATGGGAGTCTCCTGATTCACCATGAGGTCATTAGCATTACACCACCATGTTTTTGCTTCCCCTTCCAACATGTGTGCTGCAAACGTTACCTTCTCTTCCTCACTACATTGAAGAGTTCTGAAAATCTTCTCCATGAAATCTATCCAATATTAAGCTGTCATAGCATCGGTTCCTCCTTTGAAGCGTGGCGGATTCATCTTTTGAAAACGGAAATAAGCCCGATTAGGGTCTTCCGGAGGTTGCGACACTTGTGGCTGAGCGTTTTGTTGGAACTGTAGCATTTGTTGCATCATATACTGCTGCCTTTCCATCATATGTTGCATCCACGCGAAGTGTAGATCAACCGGAGGTGGGTTGCTTCCTGATCCTCCCGCCATAATTCTGTAAACAATTAACCAAGTATTGAGTTGATCAAGCTCGATGTCCCTTAGCATAATAAGAAGAAATATAACAAGTAAAATCAAGAAACTAACTCAATTCTAACTATTTTAAGCTCGACTAGGTCGAACTGCTCTGATACCAAAATGTAACACCTTATTTTACTAAATAAGAAATAAATATCAGATAACATTGATAATAATTCAGAGAATATTAACCAATATGGATTTGAGATTTTTCTTTTTAAAACTGAAACTGAAACTTGGTTTAATTAGTTCAAACATCATGACTCCTGACATCAAGTATACTTGACGAAACCTGGAAAACATAACATGACTCAAATCCATAGACGGTTGTCCTAACACTTAGTCTTTTGATACAATTATCAAAATACAATACAAAATACATAAGACTTCCCATAATTGGGAAACTATCATGATACTAGTCTAAGGACCCCAATGAGCATAATATGAAACTCCAGCAGCCGCATCTCTTACCCTTGTTTTCTCGGTCCCTGTGAATCTGAAAAACACAACATATAAACAATGAGATACAATCTCAATGAGCTCTTCCGTGACCCCTAACCTTATTCTCTCGATATTTTCTTTTTTTCATGTCTTTTCACTTGTACTGGTAGCACAACCCGAGGGATTATTTTCAATCCCAGGGGAGAACCCCACCCAACAATAGCTATTGAAGGGTCAACATGGATATTGGGCCTTGGTTTCAGGCTCATGACTTCCCTCCGCCAAGTATGTTATTACTAGAATCGTCATTCTCTTGGTATTTTATACTTTAACTTGGACGTTAAGTCCTTTACTCGACACAAGGTCGTGTTCTCACTCGATAAAACAATTACACGTTTCCTTACAAACCCTCAAAGTAAATTCACTTGTTAACATCATAAAAACACTTGATATATAAATTATGTTGGATCAATGATCATTGGGAAGGGTTGAGAAATGGATTGGGGAAGGATTGGAGTCACAAGGAATAGCGTTTGAAGTGTTTTAAAATGAGTAACAGGAGGTTGGGCCCGGTTCGGGCTCAAAAGCGCACGGTCCAGGCTTGCTAAAAAAAATTTGCGCTTTGAGTACCAGAGGAGGACGCACGGTCTGAGCCTTGAGGCGCACAGACCGGGCTCCTCCACCAGATTCGTAAAATTTTCAATTTCGTGTAGTTTTCGCTATTCCGAGGGCTCCAATACTTTCCCAATACCACTCTTAACACATTTACAGTCAAAACAACATTACAAAACATCTAAACAATCAATCTTTCCAGAAATCAAACCACCATTTAAAATTACATCATGACATTCAATCACATACTCTTTTCAACTCAACTCAAACTATGACTTCCCAATGAGCCCCATTTCAGATTTTCACCATAAAAACACACATGCAATACCAAAAACTTCAGAACCAATCACATGCAATACTTAAAATCATCACACAATCGAATTTAGTGAATAACTCACCTTAGATTCTGAAATTAGAATACAAGCAAATGAAAGGAGATGCTCAAAGTGACCCGAAGCTACCCAAGTGTGAAGTTTTCGAATCCAGCTACCAAACCCTCCTCTAGATGACTTCAATCAACAATGTTGCTTCCTATGAGTGTAGATAAACCCCTAGAACAGACATGCAACCACAAAAATGCAACCTCTTCTCATCTCTAACCTTTGAGCTTTCTTGATTTTTGAAAAGAGATGAAGATGAAAATGAAAGGAACCAGCTGATTTGATGGTAACTGTGGATTTCGGTACATTGCTTAGCCTATTGTGAAGCAAGATATGTTGGCCTATTGTGAGACCAGATATGTTGCCCGAGCTTAGGCGAGACACAGACTTCTACACTAACCTGTATGGTGGGATGAGGAAATACACCAATTTGATGAAATCGTTGAGTGGGACACACAAGGATCCTATGGATAATTGGATGACCGTCCCAGATGGAGGGTATCTAATCGCTAACAGATACAAGGTCACACTTGTTTGTTAGTCTTACACAATTTTCCCCTTTCATATTGCACCATCCAAGAGTGCTCGTGTGTTCAACATCTGCTATGTACAAAAACACTTTGTACATGTATGTGAATCAAAAATTATAATTCATTTCTATATTGTAAAAGGTTAGTTAAAATAATAATTATGTTGTCTTCGTAGGTATTTATGAAGGATGGTAGTCCAATGCCCTCGTCCGATGCGTTATGGCGTATTAACAGGGAAGACATAGCACAGGATTAGGACAAGCCATTTACGAGTCACATGCAACAGTGGTGGTGTTCCCTTTTTTTTATCCTCATGAATCTGACAATACTATGCTATTTTCTATGCTTGTATTAGTATTATTTACCATACGTTGGGTCCATTGGAATTTCTTTCATCCAAGATGGAACAGATTTGGATAACTTATCCAAATTGTTAATTCCGTCTATAGACCTTTTACATCAAAATTCAAAGAATTCTATCAATTGGTATGAATTTTTTGGCTATAAAGATAGAACCCTTTTCTCATGTAGACCTAACTGAAGATTAATAGGATTAATGTTTAGTTGAACATTTTGTTGGTAGTTGTGAACACCCAATTTTAACCGGTACATTTTTACTTTTTCAAAAAAAACCACAAAAATAAATTTTTCGCGTATATTTGATTCTAAATCCCCCGAATAGGTCATTTTGCGCTAATTTACTAATTTTGCGTTATTATTACTTTTTTTAGTGGTTAAACAAAAAAAAAAATGCTAATTCAAAAAATTACAAAGTAGATTTAATTAAAAAACGAAAATAAAAAATAAAATAGATAAGAAATAATACAAATTACAAAAGAAAATAAAAAATGGGGGGTGTTAGTAGTATCAACCTTCAGGCTAACAAGTCTACTAGCCCAACAAGCCTATTTGCCTTGCTTGCCCAACAAGTCGACTTGCCCAACAAGTCGACTTGCCCAACAAGTCTGCTTGCCTAACAAGTCGACTTGCCCAACAAGTCGACTTGTCTAGCAAGTCTCCACACCTAAACTTTCACCTATAAAAGCAGAGCAAAACTAGCAGATTAGCGGGGAGGTCATTGGCGGATTAAGTGGTCTTTTGGGCTAGCCTTTGCGGTCCATTACACTATAAGTCCGTCTTTGACTATTTTGTACGTTTTTAGTCGGTTTTCCTGTTCTCAAAGCGGTTTTTGTATAAGGCGATTTTGGTGCAAAAAAGGACCAGATAGGAGTTCGGTTCGCGGTTGACTTGGTCAGACTGCTTGGTCTGGTTCGGCCTTCATCGTGTTTATCAACTTAAGGTTAGTTTTGTGTTTGTTTATTTATTTATTACTTATTTATTGTTTATTTATTTATGTATATATTTATTTATTTATTTATTTTTATGTGTATAGTTATTTATTTATTTTTATCTTCCCTTTTTACATTATTATTTCTAAAAATGCAAATAAACCTAGTTCACATAAAATAGCATTTTTTTCTTTTCTTTTTTCATAAAAATTATAAAAATGGGTTTGATTGAGATGTAAATCTTGTCAATCCCGGTTTAAGAAACTTTAGCTGTACGGCTTTGATCTTAAACCCCTTCAAAAATAAAATCAACCAAGTATTTTGAGCATCACAAGTGAATCCACTTATACAAGTGTTCCCACTATTTTGCTCGCTACTTTCAGCAATTCCTTCATCGAGTCGAATCTCATCGAGTCGAATCTCATCTTCGACAGCCATCAGCATTAACTCCTCTGAGTCAGAGTCTGAGTCACCATCATTAGCAAACTTGGCTTCTGCATCTTTATCCCTAGGAACTTTCTTGTTTTTACACTTGTTCCTATAATGCCCAAATTGCTGACAGTTGTAACACTGAACTTTCGACAGGTCTCCCTTCTTCTTGTCGAAAGATCCTTGTTCTTTCTTCTTACTGCTTGATCCCTTTTCTCTACCCTTCTCCTTGTTGCCTGCCTTCCAATTTCTCTTAGAGGAGTATAAAAGCAAGGCTTGTTCAGTTTCTTTCTCTGAACTTCTCTGCCTTATTCTCAATTCATGAGCCTCTAAGGAACCCTGAAGTTCATCTAACTTCAATGTATCTAGGTCCTTGGATTCTTCGATAGCAGTAACAACGTAGTCGAATTCCAGGGTTAAGGATCTGAGCACCTTTTCGACTTTATTTACTTCAGTCACAGTTTCACCATTACCTTTCATTTGATTAGTTAATGCTACTAACCTCGTAATGAAATCTCCAATCGATTCTCCATCTGTCATCTTCAAGCCCTCGTACTGCTTCCTAAGCGACTGTAGACGTATCTTCTTCAGCCTATCTGCTCCTCCATACGAGTTCTTTAGGATGTCCCAAGCTGCCTTTGCTGAATCACAGTCGATGATCAGGTTCAGGATGTTGGAATCAACGCATTGGTGAATCAAAAACATCCCTTTTCCATCTTTCTTCCTCAGCGAATGGTGGTTGTTCCTCACCGCTTCAGTGGCGTTTGCTGCCAAGGGTGGAACACCATCATTCACGACATCAAGAACATCTTGATATCGAAACAGCACCTTCATCTGCGCACACCAACGTTCATAATCCTTTCCGTCGAAGATTGGGAGGTTCCCCGGAATACCTCCACCAGAGTTGTCTCGCGCTGCCATGAATCTTGATAGATTTTGTAAGAATCTAACAAGCTCTTGATACCAGTTTGTTGGGGATAAAGACGTGAAAGAGAGAAGAAAAGGAAGTGGCGGCGCTAAAGGACAAGAGGAATAAGTAGGGCAATATAATATTAGGTAAAAGCTGCACTGAATTTCATAAAGATAGGTTACAAAATTACATGCTACTGACGTCTATATTTATATACAATAAAACAGGCCCAAGCCCATGATTTCGACTAGCCCATTCGACTGGCCCATTTCGACTAGGTTTCTAACTACACCTACTATAATTACAAGCAATAGAATTACAAGGCATATCTCTATACAGTACCTTAGTACCGAACCGGTTCCACACTTTGGTACCGTACCTGTGTAAACAAGCCACACACCTCTTATAACACACCTGGAACATTAGTACCAAACTGGTTTGGTACTTTAGTACCATACCCCATTTTTCTATACTCGGTACCAAAGTACCGTACCAGTTTGGTACTGATGTACCGTACCTGTCCAACATGCAGCATGGGGGATTTGGGAGTCTGTTCCATGTGAAGGTATTTTTGGAATTTTTTAAATTTGAGGTTGTGTGAGGCCTATGTAAACCTTATCAAGCCAAACTAGACTTTTGAAAAGGTGGTGTTAGGCCTTAAAGTAGCCATTTAAAACCGTAATGTAAAATACGCCTATGTAAACCTTATCAAGCCAAACTAGACTTTTGAAAAGGTGATGTTAGGCCTTAAAGTAGCCTACTCTCCATTCTTTGCTCTGCAGGGGTTCATGCTAGAGCAAAAAAAGGATTACCACTTGGTTTTGTGGGCAAATTGGAGACTTAAAAACGAATGCATTTTTTCCAAGTAGGCCTAACTATTGTTTCCCCGAGACGGTGTTTGTTTGTACATAGGCATTATGCAGACTTTTACTCCTCCCTAGGTGTTCATTTGTGCTATTAGGTGTACTGAGTTGAAGTGGCCATTGTACTTCCACTTCATATATATAGTTTGCTGTTAAAAAAGACTTCCATTGATCCTTAGTCAACAATAAGCGAGCCTTTATTAACTTCAGGCATAAACAGAGTGAGAGGATAGAAGTTAAACTCATCGTCATGCTCAGTTACTTGGAAACGAAATCAACTTCTGCAGTTGGAACATCTTGTATTATGAAGCTCAGTTTGGAGGAATCTAAGTCAAACTCCAGAAGGTTGTTCTCCAATCGATGCCCGCCAATAACAACTGCTGTTCTTGGCTCTTTACCTCCATCCACATATCCGAGGCATGCCACCTTTTTGTTCACCAATGCCATTGAATTGGCACCATTAATTGTCCACTGCACTCCCCCTTGCAGCTCCAAACCAATAGTGGGCACATCCAGTACTCCAGTAGTTGTCCTACCAATGGTGCTCAAATCAAAACATGCTCCAAATGGTGCTACTGCTTTCACTTTCTTTATTTTCCTACTAGCAGCCTTGTTGACAAAATCTCTAACAAGGGGTTTGTATATGGAACTATGTAACACTGTGAAGGGATCCATGGTGCTAATTTTTGTTCCTCCGTTTCCCTTTTTGTCAATAGACAACAGGGAAGACTTGAACTTAAGAACTTGACCATCGACTCTTAATTGATTTGACATCTATAAAGTATATATATTTTTTTTTGACAAAATCTATAAAGTATTCATAAGAGGCATTACCTCCACTAGAGGTTGGAGCAATGCTGAAAGGTTTGATAATCAAAGGAGTGGTGAGTAGGGAAGAAGCATTTCGATGAGGTTCCCCACCAATGAAGAGGTTACCTAGTCCTTTCTTGTTTGAAGATGGCAAGCTTAGAGCAAACATGCGAGGAAGCTTATGAGTCGATGAGATCTGCATTGGTAATGCAAGTTTTGTTCTTGCAAAGCCCAATGTTCCTTTAGTAGAATTTGGTAAGCCCTTTAGAGGTGAAAGGTTAGGAAATGCTTCAACGTCGGTGCATCCGAAGGCTAGACCAGCAACTATTGAATGAGATATGAACAAAACATCCTCAACCATGTCACCGGAAAATATATTAGCATCAGCTAATGGCTAAATATCTGAGCACCACAAGTGTTGTTTCTGCAACCTGGTTGCAAAGGGACATTGCAGTTACTGCATCCAGCATCTCCAAGGCAAAGTTTGGAGTCACAAGAGAGAAAATTGAAGGTTGAAGAGTTGTATTAATTGCAGCAGTCGTACCATAGGAATGGTGCTCCAATATCAATCACTAGATCGAATTTGTTTTGAGGAATTCCTATGCCAACTGATATATAGAACAGATTGGTTGTTGGGTCTTTCACAATGGGCAAAGTGAGGAGTTTTGGTTTATCTTGTGAGTGTGATAAGCAGGGAAATGAGAGAATGGCTAATGCGAGGAGGGAGAAATGGAGAACAATTATAAGATGAAAGTAACAAAGCAAATATAAGAATTTAGGATGCATAATGATTTCCTTTTTCTTTATCTTGTCACTCAAGTTATGTGAACTGTTTGTTAGGAATTAGGAAATATATAAAAGGCCTCAAGTATCCGTTTTACTTGATGTTTTCACATGAGACCCGATGAAGTAGATTATTTACTCTATGGTTAGCATAATTGGGTTGTGCAGACATGAAACCATTGAATGAGCTTTTCATTCACACTATTACTCATAAATCAACTTCTTCAGTTTTAGTTATCTCGTTATTTTTCTTAAATACATTGCTTCATATTTCAACCAACAATTTATTTCATATGAGATGAACTGCCTGAAGTTGGCAACGTGTTTTTCATGCTTCAAAGTATCTTCTTGTTGTGACCATGAAATTACATTTATCAGATATATATTGGCTGCGCCCACTATTAATGCTGCTAGGAATGAACTGTTGCAACCAATGGATCCAAGACTCTCTCATCTTTGAGCAACACGTTAGCTGAAACATTTAACAAGGCATTGGACTTGAAACTATGATCTAAAATGATTTGCATGATCTTGGGCATATAAACCACTAGGTAAGTTTTCAAGTTATGTTCATTACTGTTAAATCATATAGATATGCTGGAACAAACATACTCTTGCTTCCACTTTATATATAGTTTACTCTTTAAAAAGAAGACTTCCATTTGATTCTTAGTCAACAATAAGTAAGCCTTTATTAACTTCAGGCACAAACAGAAAGTGAAAGGATAGAAGTTAAACTCATCGTCACGGTCAGTTACATAGGAAAGAAATCAGCTTGAGAAGTTGGAACATCTTGTATTATGAAGCTCAGCTTGGAGGAATCTAAGTCAAACTCCAGAAGGTTGTTCTCCAATTGATGCCCGCCAATAACAACAGCAGTTCTTGGCTCTTTACCTCCATCCACATATCCGAGGCATGCAACCTTTTTGTTCACCAATACCATTGAATTGGCACCATTAATTGTCCACTGCACTCCCCCTTGTAGCTCCAACCCAATAGTAGGCACATCCAGTCCAGTACTGGTCCTACCAATGGTGCTCAAATCAAAACATGCTCCAAATGGTGCTACTGCTTCTGCTTTCTTTATCTTCCTATCAGCAGCCTTTTTGACAAAATCTCTAACAAGGGGTTTGTATATGGAACTATGTAACACGGTGAAGGGATTCATGGTGCTAAGTTTAGTTCCACCGTTTCCCTTGTTGTCAATAGTCAGCAGGGAAGACTTAAGGTTAAGAAGTTGGCCATCAACTTTAATTGATTTCACATCTATGAAGTATTCATAAGAGGCATCACCTTCAGTAAAGATTGGAGCAGTGCTGAAAGGGTTGACAATCAAAGGAGTGGTGAGTAGGGAAGAAGCATCTCGATTAGGTGCCCCACCAATGAAGAGGTTGCCAAGTCCTTTCTTGTTTGAAGATGGCAAGTTTAGAGCAAACTTGCGAGGAAGCTTATGAGACGATGAGATCTGTGTTGGTAATGCAAGTTGTGTTCTTGCAAGGCCTAGTATACCTTTAGCAGCTATTGGTAAGCCATTTAGAGGTGAAGGATCGCCAGAAAATGCACCAACGTTGGTGCAACCGGAGAGTAGACCAGAAACTACTGAACGAGATATGAACAACACATCCTCACCCGTGTCACCGGAAAATATAGCATCAGCTAATGGGTTAATTATGTTGGCACCACAAGTGTTGTTTGTGCAACCTGGTTTTAAAGGGCCGTCACAGCTAGTACATCCAGCATCTCCAGAGCAACGTTTGGAGTCACAAGAGATAGGATTGTAGGTTGAAGAGTTGTATTGACTGTTGCAGTCGTACCATAGGATTGGTCCTCCAAGATCAATCACAAGATCGAAGTTGTGTTGAGGAGTTCCTATGCCAACTGATGTATAGAACAGATTGGTTGTTGGGTCTTTCAGAATGGGCAAAGTGAGGAGTTTTGGTTTATCTTGTGAATGAGATAGGCGGGAAAATGAGAGAATGGCTAATGTAAGGAGGGAGAAATGGAGAGCAAAAGAAGCCATTGTACTAGTACAGCTTACTGCTATGGCTAGTTGATTGGTAGTACATAATTAATGCCTGCGCAGGTTCCTTCTTATAGAAGTGGAGGATATGTGAAGAAAATAATGATCTGATACATTATTTATTAGTTTTTAGTTGGTAGATTCGATCTGCTATACGTTCCTGGTATAATTGTTTTCTTTTACTCTCATGTCCAAATTGCTAATAATCATTTTATATTCTTCCCAACAAAATAGTCATTTTAGTCTTCTTTGAAATATATTAAGCTCCCTGTCTACTTGTAGGCGATTCCTTGTGATGCTAAAATAAATAAATTAAGACCTATGGGTTCATTTTAAATTAGACAATAGACAATTGGGTCTTTATTATTTGAAAAAATGATAACCGTGCCAATTTTAAGTTTCCAATGCTCTTCAAAGTTCAATGAAATTCTGTCAAAAGTTTAAAGTTTAACAAAAAAAACAGTGGTTATCACGTGCTTAGGACAATAGACAATTGGGTCTTTATTATTTAAAAATGTTAACTGTGCCAATTTTAAATTTTCAATGCTATTAAAAGTTTAATGAAATTCTGTCAAAACTTTAAAGTTTAACCAAAAAAACAAATGGTTTTCACGTGGTTAGAGCCTACTTGCTTTGTTTTTAAATTTCTATTTTATGTTTTTAAAAATAATGTATGATACCAATTCAAATTTCGTTTTGAAGAAAAAATTCAAATTTCTCAAAGCTAAATTGAGGGATTGGAACAAGGAGGTGTATGGTGTTATTGATTTGAACATTGGAAAGGAGGTTCAGGACATTAATATGTTAGATGATATATTGATTGACTCGTTTGATACCGAAGTGCTCCTGCAGAGAAAAGAAACCACTGCTAAGTTTTGGAAAGATATTAGAATGAAGGAAAGCTTATTATATCAATAATCTAGATCTCGGTGGATTAGAGAGGGCGATGCCAATTCAAAGTATTTCCATTCTCTCATGAATAGTCGAAGGAGGAGAAGTAAATTTCTCCTTATGGATGCGAATGGTGCTTTAATTGATGATGTGGAGGAGGTAAAAGACGTGGTTAGAAGGCACTTTGAGAAGTGCTTTGAGGAGACTCAACAGGCTCGGCCCAATCTTGATGGGGTCGTTTTTAAATAAATTTCTAGTGGTGATAATGACCTTTTGGTGAAGCCTTTCTCGGAGGAGGAGATTAAGGAGGAGATTAAGGAGGAGGTTTGGAACTGTGACGATGATAAGAGTCTGGGACCGGATGGGTTTAACTTGAAGATTATTAAGGAGTGTTGGGATTTGGTTCGGGAGGATATAGTAGCTTTTTTCCATGAATTTCATATGAATGCGTCTTTGCCAAAAGCTATCACGCCCTCCTTTATTGCTCTTATTCCCAAAAATGATCATCCTCAAAATTTGGGGGAATATAGACCTATTTGTTTGATCGGTTGTATTTATAAAATTCTTGCCAAGGTGCTTGCTAGTAGGTTGAAGAGAGTTCTTCCCAATGTTATTTCTAGTTGCCAATCGGCGTTTTTGGGGGGTCGTCACATTCTAGATGGTGTTTTGGTGGTGAATGAGGTTGTTGATCTAGCTAAGAGAAGGAATGAAGATTGTTTGTTATTTAAAGTTGGTTTTGAGAAGGCCTATGACTCTATTTCTTGGAATTTCCTAATCTACATGATGGAGAGGATGGGATTTGGCTCGGCGTGGATTAGGTGGGTGAAGGCTTGTGTGTGTTTTAGCTCCATGTCCGTGTTGGTTAATGGTAGCCCAACTAATGACTTTCAAGTTGGTAGAGGCCTTCGTCAAGGTGATCCGCTTTCTCCTTTTCTTTTCTTGATTGTAGCAGAGGGTTTGTCGGTTATGATGTCAAAGGCAGTGGAGGTGGGGTCGTTTGTTGAATATAAGGTTGATGATAATCTTCGCTTTTCTTTGCTTCAATTTGCCGATGACACCATTATGTTGGGGAAGGCAACATGGGGGAATTTGTGGTGTATCAATTCTATTCTTAGAAGCTTTGAAATGGTGTCGGTGTTGAAGGTTAACTTTCATAAAAGTAAACTTATTGGTATCAATGTGTCGGAGGATTTCTTAGAATCAGCTTCAACTTTTCTTCACCGTCGAACGGAGTCTATTCCATTCAAAATTTTGGGAATTCCCGTGGGCGCAAATCCAAGACGGAGTTCAACTTGGAAGCCAGGCTATTGATAAGATTTGGAGTAGATTGGCTTTGTGGCAAGGGCGTTTCTTGTCTATTGGAGATCGGGTAACTCTTATAAACTCCGTTTTAAATAGCATACCCCTCTATTATTTGTCTTTTTATAAAGCGCCGAAAGTGGTGATAAAGACTCTTATTAAGCTTCAAAGAGATTTCTTGCGGGGGATCAAGGAGGATTCGAGGGGCATGTATTGGGTGGATGGGGAGAAATTTTGTAGATATAAGGAGGAGGGAGGGTTAGGTGTGAAGGATATTGAAATGTTTGATATTGCTCTCTTGGCCAAATGGAAGTGGAGATTGATATCGGATGAAGGTGCGCATTGGAGGGGTATTCTTTCGTATAGATATGGTGATTTGGGGTCTATTTTTTTCAATGGTTCAACATCGGTGCATAGAAGGGAAGATTCTTTATAGTGGCGCGATATTAGGTGTCTGGGGGAGGAGAGGTTCTCGGTGGGTTGGTTCGAATCAAATGTAAGACGGAGGTTGGGGGATGGCAGCAGAGTGGATTTTTGGCATCATCATTGGCTTGGGCAACGTCCGTTGAAGATTGAGTTTGGCAACATTTTCAACAATTGTAATAATAAAAATGTGAGGCTGGCGGATCTAGGAGTTTGGCGTGATGATCATTGGCAGTGGAATTTTTCTTTTTTCGCAGGTGCTGGATCCGCATTCGGTGATGAAGTTGATGAGCTATTGACGATTCTGTGTGATGTTCATATGGCCCGTGGAGTTGCTGACCGATGGTGTTGGTTTATTGATCCGCTAAAATCCTTCACGGTTCGGTCTTGTCACCAATTTCTTTTGCAAGCCAATCAACTTCCAGCCGTGGACAGTAGCATGCCAGTTTCGACTCTGCAGAAATCTGACTTGATAGCGTTATAGAGGACTCGTATTCTAGCCAACATCTTGTTGTTTGGTTGGCGTATATTCAACAATTCTATACCTGTTCGGTCCCTATTACTTAAACGACACGTTATTCACTTGGAGGAGGATGCGGTCTGCGTTTTGTGTAGGTCTCACATTGAGGATTCTCATCACTTGTTTTTGGCTTGCGATTTTTCTTTGAGGGTGTGGGGCGAGATTGGTCGTCGGCTGAATGTTCAAGTGCCTTGCCCATCTACTTTAATTGATCATTTTCTACGCTATGACGACCTTTGTACTGGTAAGAAAGCGAAGAGAATCAAACATCTTATTTGGTTGGCAGCTTGTTGATGTCTTTGACTATCTCGTAACAGTGTTTGTTTTAGAGGGGTAGAGCCAAATGTAGACTCGATAGAGGCCTAGGTGAAGTTCTTATATTGGGGCTGGTTCATTTACGGGGTGGGAAGGAATTCTTGTTGTATTCCAACACTATGGTTGAATAATGCACTTTCATGTATAAACAACCTGTGATCTCATCCTTGTATTTGTGGTTTTGAGCACCCCTAGTGCTCCTATTAATGCAATATTGCTTATAAAAAAATAAATAATAATGTATGATACACTACGCACATAGCTAATGTGATGATATGTAAATTAAGGACAAGTAGTGCAAAAAGTAATAGCTTATTTGAAAATGGTGAGAACAACCGGTAGCATTTTCACCATTTCCAAATATGTTATTCATTGGCTATGTATTGTATATCATCTCACTTTGGACTCGACAATTCCAGTTATACCATGTTTAATTTGAAATCTGTTTATGGTATTAGATAAAAACTCAAATTCATGTATATCACAAAACCAAAGTACAACTCTATCTTATCACCCTAAAAAAATCTAAAAATATTATTTTTTATTTTCTATTCAATAAATTCTCTCTCTCTCTCTCTCTCTCTCTCTCTCTCTCTCCCTCCCTCTCTCTCTCATCTCATCTCATTCTTCTCTCATTTCTCTCTCGCTCTCTTTACCTCTCTCCTCTCACCTCTTTTATATCTTTTCATCTCCCCCTCTCTCTCTCTCTCTCTCTCTCTCTCTCTCTCTCTCTCTCTCTCTCTCTCTCTCTCTCTCTCTCTTCTCCATCACACATTTTTTTTATAATTTTTTAATCATATTATAAATATGTTATATAAAATCATCAGAAAGAAATTTATAGTAAATTTTATATTTTTTTGCGTGTGGAGTCCATTGTTTACCAAACAGTATACAAGACAAAAAGTTGTCCTGTACCGTATTGTCCAATATTGTACTCTCCAGTGTAGTGCTTACCTATTTGCAAATCAAACAGACACTTTAGATCATCTCCTTAGCTGTGTATAGGGGTGTGCAAATAAACCAATAACCACTAACCATACTACAAACCACACTGTACCGTTGATAAAAACCCACACTACTTTTAAAAAAATCTATCCCAATCATTTTAGTAAAATATCCAGAATAATGGTATTCCATATTTGAAAACCGGTGCTGACTATGGTTTACCACTTTACCTCTTCAACTTTCCTCAATTTTTTTGTTTGTGATAAAAGCGTTATTGGAAGGAAAATAACTAGATCCACCGAAAAAAAGGAAAAGAACAACTAGCGTTATATGAAGGAAAAGAGGAGAGTCAACTATAGCGTTCGATCTACCCCTTCAACTTCAGTTCACATCGCACCCTCACAGCCTCCGGCCGCACCGCCTCTCGCCGCACCACTGTCACCTCTTCCTCTTTTCTTTACTGACCTCCTCGTCTCCCTCTTCCACACCCTTTCTCTCTCCCAGATCTATTTCTCTCTCTCTCCTCCCTCTGTTGGCCGCTCTCTCTTATATCTCTCTCTTCTCCCCTGCTGGTCTTTACCTCTCTCAGATCTCTCTCTCTCCATTCTCTTATCATCTCAGTATTTGTCCTGTATCTCTGTTCTGAGTTTGCTGAAGCTTCTAGGGCCTTTAATGGTTATCACGTTTGCGTGTGTTTTGTACATTGCTGCCTTTATTTCTCCCAAACCGGTTATTTACCAGTTTTAATCCAATTTTTAATTGGTTCGAAAATATGAACCGGTATATATAAAGTAGTAAACTATAACCAAATTTTATAAGTGGTGTGGTATGGTGTGGTGTGGTTTATGTACCATGCACACCCCTAGCTGTGTACTATGTACTTGCACTGTTGGACCTACCCTCTAATGAGGGGGGAGGGGGGGGGGGGGGTCAACCGCACACTCTTGAAAACTAAAATTACGCTCACACCCTATAATAAAGTATAGTTTGTACACCTTGAAAAACGATTTGCATCCGGTTCACACTACACCACAGCCACACGATCACGTGTACTATATATATCTTGCTAAAAACAAAAAAATTGAAAACCTAAAAACTAATGAAACTGGGTCTTGGCTCTTTTTTGAATTGTAAACTTCATAGCATTAAGAGAAAATATGGTCATTACAGATAACAGAAATATTACATAGGGAATTTAAACTTGCTAATTGAACTAAGTTTGACCAAGATTGGTCTCCAACGGATCTAGAAAGACCCACTAATGGATGAGCATCGGTCCACTGCGTGCAACTGCAAAAACTAATTAATTGATTTTGCTAATAATGCAGTCCACTAAGTTTGCCAATAATGCAGTCCACTACAACTGAGGCATCACAAACAATATAACAGGCCGAGGGATTCTCCTCTCAGTTGCAACTTCCAGGCACCATCGGACAGCAAGCATTTCGGCTCTTCTCCATCACACAAACAGACCTGCAAGCAGCAAAGGTTAAAGTACCCTGTTGGTTCCTTATAGTCATTCCCCAACCAGCCCCTATTATCATCAAAAATCCCTGCATCAACAGATATATAAGAGCCTAAAAGACTCTGCAATAGTCATTTATATTCGTGCCAAAAAAATGGTCATTTTATATTTTGTCTTCTTTGAAATATATTAAGCTCCCTGTCTTACTGGCTAGTCGTTGTAGGCGACTGTTTTTTTTTATAAGCAATGTTAGGGAGGGGTAGGGGAATGTTAGTTTCCGGGGTTTGAACCCGGGACTTCATTCTTGCACTCTTTTGGTACAGTCCTTCGATATCCCTTAGCTCGTCAACTAAGCTACCTACTTGGGATTTGACGACTCTATGTGATGCTAAGAGTCGATTAAGGTCTGTGGTTCATTTTAAATTAGACAATTGGGTTTTTATTTATTATTTAAAGAATGTTAACTATGCCATTTTAAATTTTAAATTTTCAATGATCTAAAAAGTTTAATAAAATACTGTCAAATTTTTTGAAGTTTAGCGAAAATAATAAATGTTTAAGTACCACTTTAGCATGTTAGTGCATTATAGCTGCCGTCTCTACTTCAAATCTGAGGTATATACATCGACGTCAAATATGATGATTATGGTGATGTTAATATGACTGACGACATAATTCAAAGAAGAAAACTTTCAAAGAATTTCTGAATTGGGAAAATTGGTTTCAATGAATCTACCTATCAAATCATACAAATAAATAATCAAATAATTGTAATTTGGACAAACTAATCTTGCTGGTACAATGATTTTCACCAGAAATTGGTTCAATATCAAGTGTATCTTCTTACGAAACTACTCCTCCTTCCCATTTTATTTGTTGTTTTAGCAAAATCAATTTGTCCCAAACTAATTGCTATTTTACATTTTCAATAAAACATTTAATATTTTTTTCACTCATACCCCTCCTTATTATGAGAACTTTTTACATCCAATAAATGATTCACATTTATCCATGTAGAGAGATAAGAGGATAAATGGTAAACTAGAGAGCCTTTTCAAAAAATCTAAGCTACTAATCATTTTTTAAGGGGTGTGCCAAAACCTTAAACTACATACAAATGAGATGGAGGGAGTAATTGTCAATTTTATTAACTTATCATGAACACGATGAATACTACTCTAGAACCAACATGAACCTCTACTCATAGGTTCCAAGGCCGGTCCCTAGATTTTGGGTGCCTTGGGCAAACCAAGAAAATAGTGCCCTCAGCACTTTTTGAATATTATCTCTAGCTTTTACATTTTTTGTTACAAAATAATTAATAAATCATTTATAATCAATTTTATTTTATAACCAATTTTTTATAGGAACGAAATAAAGTACCATTCAATCTATCTTACGACATAGTAAATTTAGTGTTTCAACAAAACACGTTGAATTACTACTTTTGTTTTATTTTTTAGGGTAAAATATGTTTTTAGTCCCTACAAAATCGGCTCCTTCTAAGTTTAGTCCCTACATTAACGAAATAGGCCACTACAAGAATAAGTCAATATTGCTACGAAAGTTTCCCACGGACAACTACCCGTCGCTAATTTGCGACGGGTTTGCGACGGAAAGTGAATTTGTGCGTTGGCGGTAACAATCCCGCTCATAATTTGCGACGGGAAGACATTTGCGTCACTAATTTGCGACGAAAACAGATGTTGGTCGCAAATTTGCGACGGAGGGTTCGTCGCAAGCCCGTCGCAAATGTTAATAATAATTTTAATTCGCGCACCACTCTCGCTAAGCCCTATTCTTTCTCAAATCAGTTTCATTTTCTCTTATCTTTCTCACACTCCCTCTCCTCACGCAGTCCCCCTCCCTCTCTCTCACGTCGTCCCCCTCTCACGCCATCCCCCTCCCTCTCCCTCACACCGTCCCCCTCCCTCTCCCTCATGCCGTCCCCCTCCCTCACCACCGCCCTTCTCTCAACCACCACCATCCTCACCTCGGCCGGTCACTCCACTCCACGCCTTCGTGCTCACCTCCGCCCCACTCTCAGATTTCGTACTCACGACCTCCAATCTCACCAGTTTTGTTCGTATTGTTGTTGGTGAGTTTCTCTCAGCCCTAATTTACATTTCCCCCTAATTTGTGTGTTTGTTTGTTTCAGATTTTCCTTAATTTTTAATCTAAAATAAAACCCTATTTTCTTTTTCCAATTTCGTTTATGTCCCTTCCTTTTTCAATTTCAGTTCTGTACTTGCGAAATGACAATTATGTTTATATTTGATTATAGATTGATTTGGTTTAAAACCCTTTACGTGAGTATTTCCCCTTTTTGAAGTTTGTGTATATGTTGCCTCTGATTTTATTGACGTTCATATGTTGATGCCTTTAAAAATACTACTAATTTTTCCATTTATGCCTGATTTTTTGTTATGTCGATGTTATTTGATGCCTTTGATGTACTGTGGCAGAAGCTATGTTGAAGAGACTGAGAGTGGTTTCATACGAGGTGCTGCTGTTGGTGCTATATCAGGAGCTGTTTTTTCCATTGCAGAAGCTATTTGTTCTTTGGTTTGCTTTCACGTTAAGGTGTGTAATAGAATCTTTATGACAGTTTTTTTTTTTCAATTTCAAGTTATTGATTCTTCTATTATTATTGTATGACTGAATTACCTATAAATGTCACAATGTTTTGCTTCATTTGCTTCTATGAAAATTGGTCTGATATGAAATTAGTAATTTTAGATCACACATGTTCCCATTCAGTGTCCCCTGACTGGTGAGAGTGGAAGAAACCAACCAGCTTGGGAGAAATGGTCTAATGATGGCACAGAAAGACAGGTGGCTAAGCTCATGGAAGAATTTTTTTTAGATAAAAATAGGGTAAGAAGATATATTATGTGCTTTAGACAACAATAATTGAAAGTGCCTTTTGTTTTTCACATGACTTACTATGGTACTGTTGTATTTCTGGGTGAATCTGTTATGGATAATTAATATTGTTTCTGCCATACAGGGACACTGCACAGTCTACCCTACAAGGCAACAACAAGTATGCCCTTTTATTCCAACAACATGTAAGGAGCCGAACATGTGAAAGTAAAGGGGACAGCATCAGTGTTGCTGAGAAAACCTCTGGTCTGTTCTTCTCATATGAAACTAATTTAACTCTGAGGTGAACTTCTTTAGATATTTTAGCAAATTTCCATTTGAATCTGTGACTGGAATATGATATGGTTCTACTTGTTCCTTTAGAAGCAGCTGAAACTGTGTGTGTGTGTGTGTGTGTGTGTGTGTGTGTGTGTGTGTGTGTGTGTTTTCCATTTAATTGTTATATGCCCTCTGTTCTATTTGAGTACTAGATGTATAAAGTTTTCAATTATTTTGGCTTCTTGGTGTGAATTGCAGTTAGAGAAACTGTTCTGAAGATTATTAAGGATATTCTGAATCTGATTATATGAAATTGTGTCTCTATTTGCTCAGGGGTGATGTTGTTCAGGTAGAAACTTGGGTTTCTGCATCAGGGAAGAATGGTATGCGTAGTGATTAGCTTTTACGTGACTGGAAGGACTGGAAGGGCTGCTGATTACAGTTAATATTAAAGTTGTTTGTAGTAGTAAATTAGGATTTTTCTAGACTCTAGTGTTTTAGAAGGACATAATTTTTTACATTGTATTTAGTTATGTTACAGTAATGTTAAAGTTCTTTGTCTTAATACATAATTTTTTACTTTGTATTTAGTTATGTACTTTTTTTAATTATAGTCTTTACTGTGAAGCTAATATGTATAGATATAACTATTAAAAAGTATTTTGGATGTATGATTTAATTTTTTTTTAATTTTTTTTTAAAATTTCCGACGGATTTGCGATGGACTTGCCACGACAATTTGCGACGGGTTTGCGACGGACAATTTGCGATGGCTTTGCGACGGGTTTGCGACGGTCAATTTGCGACGGAGAAGTCCGTCGCAAATCATTTGCGACGGAGAAGTCCGTCGCAAATCATTTGCGACGAGCTGTTTTGCGACGACTTTTTGTCCGTCGCAAATGCCGTCGCAAAAGTGAATTTGCCACGGAAAAAGGCCCATTTGCGACGGAAATTGCCGTCGCAAATGCGCGATTTTCTTGTAGTGGGCGTTTTGGTCCTCATCTTATTTTTCCGTTTTCAATTTTAGTCCCTCATGACTTTTAATAGCGCTTCAAAACTTTTCATAGCGCTTATAAAAGGTCAAAAAAGCGCTATGAAAAGTTTTGAAGCGCTATTAAAAGTCATGAGGGACTAAAATTGAAAACGGCAAAATAAGATGAGGACCAAAACGCCTATTTAGTTAATGTAAGGACTAAACTTAGAAGGAGCCGATTTTATAGGGACTAAAAACATATTTAACCCTATTTTTTATTAGAAAGTTTTTTATGTCTTTATAAATTCATACAATTTGTATTTTTTTAGAGTTAAAGGGGCTTAAAAGCCCAAGAGAGAGAAACTCAAATTACACAAGAGTAACTAATCTAGGAGTAAAAACTTCATTACGATCATCATTCAAAAGATGTAAAATATTCGCCGGTGGTTGATCCAAGATGCCCAACCTTGTTTTTGAATCACAAGCCATGGAAGCAAGGCCATCCGCCACCCTGTTTGCTTCTCGATACACATGAATAATATTAACATTCCAGTTCAGCCGTAGAAGTTTCTTAATGCGAAAGACTAGACCTCTTCCCTCAACGGTGTTGGTAGCATCACCTGTAAGATTATCAACTACCACCTGGGAATCAACTTGTAACTCAACATTATGGTAACCTTTACTCCTAGCCAACTTGAGGCCTTCTAAAGCGCCCCAAAGCTCCGCAAAATAAGAAGTAGTTTCGCCTAGATAGCGAGTAAAACCTCCTAGCCACTTGCACTTCCACCATCCTTGGACGCACCATCCGTGTTAATTGTTACATAACTTGAAACCGCAGACTTCCAACAAACATTAACTACTGTATTATGCTTCATCATAGTAGGATTGAACTTCTCCTTGCTAGCAAAATAACAATGAACATATTGTTGAATCACCCTTGCCGGATAATAAGGCCTTGTAAAACTGGAATCATGTTCTTCCTTGTTTCGCCATCCCCACAAAAAAGAACACGCAGCTACCCAATACTGATCCATCTATCCTCATTAGTAATCGTAAGATTATAGCTGATCCAATCTTCAAAGGAGTAGCCAAAAAAATTCGCTCTCATACGCATAGGAACTAGCTGCTTCCAAACGACAGTGGCTCGAGAGCAGTCCCAGAGGGCATGTTGAATAGATTCAGACACACCTAAACAGTGGCGACAATCAGAATTTGATACTACAATAAAGCTTTGTGGGAAGCTTCCCATGTGTGATTTTGCCAAACAAAACTTCTTATACGCTTCGGTACATCGAGATGCCAAATGATCTTCCATGGCTTCACCGGATGCGTGACTATAACATTACGGAGGTGATGATACGCACTTGACACCGTGAAGTGCCCTGACTTCTCACCTGGCCAGTACTTTACGTCAGGCCCCATGCAAGGCTCTGGCTCCGGGAAAGCAAGCAACTTGTAAAGAATTTGTATTTTAATATCTACATATACTAGTAAGAAAATAAAATTTGGTGCCCTTAAAAAATGGGGTCCCAGACGGTGCTCAAGACCATCACTGATAGGTCATGTGTTCCAGTCACAAAAACAAGCTATACTGAAAAACAGTTATTCTAAATTCAAAATGAGAAAAATGGCTGAATTGGCCATTGTTCGATCGACTTAGACAGTGGCTGAGGATTGTTGGAGGTGGGGAAGGCATGGTACCCCTCCAAAAATAATAATAATTTTTAATATACTACACGTTTTGTCTCTAATTATAAGACTTTTCTTAGCACTTTTGATTTCGTTTATAATCACATCAACATCAATGTTCTCCAACATATCCTTCTAAATTGACAAAGTTTCCAAACCATTCAATCTCTCTTGTGACATTGATGATCTCAAGTAGGTTTTAATCAACTTCAATTTTGAACACTAAAAGCTTCAATTAGGTACTAAAAATAAAAACCAAATCTTTATTTATTTTTTATAGAACGAGATTCAATCATATTGCAGAACCGATTCATAAACATTTATTCAAGGAAAAAATAAAACAATCATCCATAACATGTCATAAAAGCATGGAATTTTGAACAAGATTCAATCATTCATAAACTTCTATTCAAAGAATAAATAAAACAAAAATAAAAAAAGAAGTACAACAATTGATGAATCAGGATATATGTGTACCTTAAATAGTTGAAATTGGACATCAAAATGGTCAATTGTAAATCGATTGCCAATGCCAGAAATTGTTCTCTTTGCAGTCTTGCAGAATCGATTGCCAGAAATTGCCAGAAATGATTGCCAGAAAGGGGATCTTTGAGCTTGTAGTCTTGCAGAACAGAAAGGGGCAATTGAAATGGGACTGAGAATTGATTCAATTGGGGATTGGGGGAGTTGAAAGGGGATTGATTCTACTATTTATCTTGTTCCTTTTTTTACCGTTGCCATGATAATAAAATTAAGGCTAAATTATAGTTTTAGTCCCCCTATTTTCAAAAATTCAGATATTTGGTCCCCCTATTTTAAAACTCAGACATTTAGTCCCCCTATTTTAAAAAACTCAGAACATTTAGTCCAAATGGGGGTTTTTCTTTTTTTTTTTGCTGAATTGGCCCTCAAACAATTTTTTTTGCTGATGTGGCTCTCATTAAATGACGTGGCAGCTGACTCAGCTTGCACACATCATTTAATGAAGCCACATCAGCATTGCCACATCAGATTTATTATTTATAATAACTAAATTGTGGATACCTTGTGTTGCAGGTAACCTGATATTGCAGGATGTGTTTTGATGATGAAAAAGACAAAGGTAAGATTGACGGTCAAAGTCAATAAAAGTGACTAAACGTCAAAGTCACAATCCAAGACAAGCAAGCCAAGAACTGAAGATTCAAGTTTAAGGGTAGTCCTTAAATATAAGGGTAGTCCTTAGGGTTTGGGTGTGTCTTAGGAAAAAGTGTAAGCTCTTTCAAAAGGTCAGCTCGTATCTCAAAGTCTCACACACTCACAAAGTTTTTTAAAGGTGCATGCATATTTACGTAAACATTCTTATCACCTTTAAAATAACAAAATCGATTTCCTCATGCATAAACAAAATATCAAAATCGATTTTCAGGTAAAATAGAAAAAGTAGAATCGATTGTCAGGTCATGTTTTATAATACACAAATCGATTTCTGAGCCAAATATTCTTTAAGGGAAGAATCGATTCCCAACCTTTTGCACATAACTGAGAATCGATTCCCACTTGTCTCAGGCAAGCTGAAAATCGATTCCTACATATTTTCACTAAGTATAGAATCGATTCCTAGCTTTCCATGGCACTCAAGAATCGATTTCCCATATTTTACAAACAAAGATAAAATCGATTCCTTACCTAAATAAATCGATTCCTAGATCAAATACATTTTAACAAAGAATCGATTCCTACATTATTTTCAACGTAAAAATGAATTCCTCATAGCCTATAAATAGGCAGTGCTTCACGATTCATTTTACACAGAACACACAACTCAACCCACTTGCATGAAACAGAAAACTTTTGAGAAAACTCTTCACGCTTATACTTTTGCTCGTCACGCACCGTTGGTCTGTCTGAGCTGATCTGTTGCTAAGAGTTAGTTGGGGTTGTATTCTTCAAGTTGTAATATCTGCCTACACTAGAGGTATTTCTGCATTTACAATTGTTTATTATTTAACTGTTGTGTTTTGTTCTAGGGAGTAGGGTATCTCTCTAGGGTAGCTGCATGTACTAGGAAGTGGGGTATCTTTCTAGGGCAGTTGATTGTAACAGGGGTGGGGTATCTCTTGTTATTGTTATATTAGATCTGAGGGCTCTCTATAGGTGGGGTATCCTAGGAGGAGAGTGCCTGAGTCTGTAAAGGTTTTCCAAGGCACCTGTAAGCCTTGTTGTTGTTTTAGTGGAAAATCTCACAAGGGTGTGAGGACTGGACGTAGGTCACTAGGAGGTGACCGAACCAGGATAAATCTCTGCGTGCTTTACTGCTTTCCTGCTTTACTATTATACTGCTTTACTGCTTTATATTCTAATTCCTTCGCTTCCACTTAACCTGCGCGAAAATTGATCTAAGTCATTGAAAAGGGGAAAAACATTTTCAAAAGATCTGAAAAGTTTTTTAAATCTCAATTCACCCCCTCTCTTGAGACTGAAGCCACTTGGTAACAAGTGGTATCAGAGCTAGACTCTTGTATAAAGGGCCTAGCAGCTTCAAGAGAAATGGCTTCAGGTTGGTCTACGCAAGAGGGTGCTTCTCTTACCCGTCCTCCGGGATTCAACGGGAAAGATTACGCATATTGGAAAGAAAGAATGAGAATCTTTATTGAAGGGGTAGACTTAGATGTTTGGGATGCTGTGGAAAAAGGACCCTATGTCCCCACACACATAGTAGATGGTATTCTTACTATTAAAAGTAGAAATGAATGGTCTGATGATGAGAAAAGAAAAGTGCAACATAATTTACGTGCCAAAAATATTATTACTTCTGCTTTAAGTCCTGATGAGTTTCAAACTGTAAATCTGCCCAAGAAATGTGGGATAATCTCCAAGTTACTCATGAGGGTACAAATGAAGTGAAAAGGGCAAGAACAAATACTCTTATCAGAGAGTACGAATTATTTAGAATGAATACAGGTGAAACAATACCAGAAATGCAGAAAAGATTCACTCACATTGTGAATCAGTTAAGCTTGTTGGGTAAGTCATTTCCTGCAGAGGATCTAATCAACAAAGTTCTGAGATGTCTGAATAGAGAATGGCAACCTAAGGTTACTGCTATAGTTGAATCAAGAAATTTAGCTACCATGACTCTGGCTACTCTGTTCGGTAAACTTCAAGAGCACGAACTAGAACTCACTCGTCTAGCTGAGTACGAAAATATAGATAAGAAAAAGAAAAGCTTGGCTCTAAAAGCATCTTGTTCTAGTCAATTTGATGATAGTGACAACTCAGATGATGAAATTGATGAAAATGAAGAGAATATGGCCCTTATGGTTCGAAAGTTCAAAAGGTTCATGAAAAACAACAACTATCCAAAGAAGAACTTCAAATCAAAAAGGGTCTCCAGCAAAGAAAGTACATCCGGTCCTCCTACTTGTTATGAATGCGGGAAACCCGGGCACATGAAAATGGAATGTCCTAATCTACAGAAAAAGGACTCCAAATCTGAAAAGAAGGCATTCAAAAATAACAAAGGAAGAAAAGCCTACATCGCATGGGAAGACAACTGCATGGATTCATCAGATGAATCAGAAGATGAAGAAGCTCAAGTTGCATTAATGGCTGATCATGAAAGCGAGAATGAAAACGAGGTAATTTCTAACCCTGACTCATTACAAAATGCATATGATGATTTATATGAAGCTTTCACTGAATTGCATGATGATTCTATGAAATTAGCTAAGGCATTAGATAAAGCAAAGAAAGTTATCAATCACCTTCAAAATGAAGTAATTGCATTAACTAAAGAAAGGTTAGAACTTAGAAAGGAAAACTACAGCCCAGGTTACATTAAAGCAAATTATGTCTGTGACAAATGTACTGAGTTTGAAAAGAAAGTCCATGAACTAGAATGGACAGTAGGAAAACTATCCAGCTTACAACAGGCACATCCTACACATCCTAGAAACAACTACACTAAAAGGCATATGCATTATAGATCAAGACCATGCATCAGTTGTAGTTATTGTGGTAAAAATGGACATACAGTTTCTGTTTGCAGGACAAGAGGAAAACAAAATGTGAAGAAAGTATGGGTTCCCAAAGGGACCATACTAAGTACTAACCCACAAGGACCCAAGGAAATTTGGGTACCTAGAACCCTTGCTTAAATCATTGCAGGTATGCTTCAAGGTATGGGGGACAGATTGGTGCCTTGAAAGCAGAATCACAAAAGCTCATGACTGGGAAGAAACAGATCCTTAAACACTCCACCCCAGGTTAAGCAGTCATGTGACTTACATCAAAAATAAAACTGAGGAAAGAATCCTCAGGAAAGGTTAGTCCGTTTTTTATAGAATTATTAATTCAAACTCTTAACATGAAATTGGTCTATACAAGTACGAAATTTCATTTCCATGTTTTTACTCACATAAATTAAAAAGAACCATCATCCTAGAACCCATGACTCCAATATATGCATACATGATTAAAAGTTAGTTGAGTCTTTTGACGGCCAGTCAAAATTATCTCTTTTTAAAACAATTGCAAAAGAAACAATTTACACTATTTTTTATATAAGTTCCATAGAGCTTTCTTTTTTATTTTTCATGACATGAATCGATTTCCAAGTCACTTCCAAAAGCCAATCTTTTAGCTCAAAATCGATTATATAGAATCTTTCTCTAAAAATCTTTCAATCGATTATGATCTTTGCAAAATCTCCAAATCAATCCCTTCCTAAAACTTAGGAAAACTAGCGCTAATCTCTTATCCTCTCCAACAAGAAAGGCGCAAAATCTCTAAACCATCTCACCACATCCTCTCCTATTTTCTTGGGCGCCTATCCCTATATCTTAGTCAATGTATTTTGTAGCGACCCATCTCACTATTTTCATAGTGTACTCACCTAAAAACAAACCTTCCTTTGAGCATAATTCAATGTCTCCAAGAACCAAGAACCTCTGTGTCAAAAGGAAAAGGGTACATGATGGTGGAAGCTCCTTCCACTCCAGATATTTCACCAGTTCTGAACAAGCTGACCTCTACTGCAAAAACTTCTCTCTTAGAGGATTAGGAACCACTTATGCTCTAGACTTACCTTGGTTTCAAAGTCAAAAGGGATTTGAATTTATTGACTGGTTAGAGTTCCATAAACTGCTAGACTTTGCAACTGAAACAGGCCCAGTCACTCCTGACATGGTTAGAGCCTTCTACACCACTCTTAGCTACAACGATACAACTGAAACACTATCAGCTGAACTAAAAGGAACCAAAATCCACCTCACCCTAGCTCAGTTCAGTAATCTCACCAACTTACCTTGTGATGGTGAGAAATTGATCCATATGAACCCTCCGGAATCTTGGCCCGAATTCGACCTAGGAGATACTTGCATATCTATCTGTCATGCTCTGGCCGAAGTTGGTAAAAAGCCTATTCTAGCAAAATCACTCACAACCCAAAATCGGCTTCTCCACTACACCATAGCCCGAACAATCCTTCCGAAAACCTCAAACATTGCTCAGGTAACCTATGATGAAGTTATTTTACTTTGGGGAATCAAACACCGGAAGAACATAAACTGGGCACATCTGATCGTAAGCCACATGACTCGTCACACAAAGACAAGCGACAAACCTCTTCCATACTGTGTCCTCATTACAAAACTTCTCCAGCACTTCAACATTCCATTCTTAGGGGAGAAAATCATAAAAGGGAAAGCAGCCTATCACATGATAAACACCTCCACCTTAAACCAGATGCAATTCATCCAATCTGGAGATACATGGCATCACTCCTCCATAGGCATAGCATCATCCCAAGAATATGATCCAAACAGGCCACCTGGGTCGAACACAAACTCCACCATACATGAGGATGGTCAAACAGAACCAAACCAAACTGCTGCTGCTGCAGCCCCATCCACAGCTCTCAATCACTTCTTGCATGCACTCAACATCTTTCAAGAAGAACAGAACGAAAGGATGGAAGAATTAAAAAAGGAAATCATCCTTTCCAGAGAGACCCACAGTCACGAGATTACTGCCTTAAACAATCGATTAACAGAATTTGAGGCTCGAAACAGTTCCTTTTCGCATTGGATGCAAGATCTTTAGATAAAATTATGAGTCAGCATTTTATTTTTATGTTTTGTGCCCTGTTGGCATAACCCTTCTCGTATAAGCCTATGACTATTAGCTCTTTTTGTTGGTTACCAAATTGGTTTAATGCAAATGATTATTCTTTTCTAATTAAATGACTGTGCTGTTAAGATTCGCATTTTTCAATTACATGTTGCCCTCTTTGATCATGACAAAAAGGGGGAGAAGAATAGAGTTTTTAATATTTAGAATAAAGTTTTAATATTTAGCATGCATTTGCATTTACTTGCATACAGTCAATAAAACAGGGGGAGCATCATGATAGGGGGAGTATCGTATACATTATCTGTTTGAACTAACCTCCCACCTTGAGATGAGCTAATGTTTTGTCATCATCAAAAAGGGGGAGAATGTGGATACCTTGTGTTGCAGGTAACCTGATATTGCAGGATGTGTTTTGATGATGAAAAAGACAAAGGTAAGATTGACGGTCAAAGTCAATAAAAGTGACTAAACGTCAAAGTCACAATCCAAGACAAGCAAGCCAAGAACTGAAGATTCAAGTTTAAGGGTAGTCCTTAAATATAAGGGTAGTCCTTAGGGTTTGGGTGTGTCTTAGGAAAAAGTGTAAGCTCTTTCAAAAGGTCAGCTCGTATCTCAAAGTCTCACACACTCACAAAGTTTTTTAAAGGTGCATGCATATTTACGTAAACATTCTTATCACCTTTAAAATAACAAAATCGATTTCCTCATGCATAAACAAAATATCAAAATCGATTTTCAGGTAAAATAGAAAAAGTAGAATCGATTGTCAGGTCATGTTTTATAATACACAAATCGATTTCTGAGCCAAATATTCTTTAAGGGAAGAATCGATTCCCAACCTTTTGCACATAACTGAGAATCGATTCCCACTTGTCTCAGGCAAGCTGAAAATCGATTCCTACATATTTTCACTAAGTATAGAATCGATTCCTAGCTTTCCATGGCACTCAAGAATCGATTTCCCATATTTTACAAACAAAGATAAAATCGATTCCTTGCCTAAATAAATCGATTCCTAGATCAAATACATTTTAACAAAGAATCGATTCCTACATTATTTTCAACGTAAAAATGAATTCCTCATAGCCTATAAATAGGCAGTGCTTCACGATTCATTTTACACAGAACACACAACTCAACCCACTTGCATGAAACAGAAAACTTTTGAGAAAACTCTTCACGCTTATACTTTTGCTCGTCACGCACCGTTGGTCTGTCTGAGCTGATCTGTTGCTAAGAGTTAGTTGGGGTTGTATTCTTCAAGTTGTAATATCTGCCTACACTAGAGGTATTTCTGCATTTACAATTGTTTATTATTTAACTGTTGTGTTTTGTTCTAGGGAGTGGGGTATCTCTCTAGGGTAGCTGCATGTACTAGGAAGTGGGGTATCTTTCTAGGGCAGTTGATTGTAACAGGGGTGGGGTATCTCTTGTTATTATTATATTAGATCTGAGGGCTCTCTATAGGTGGGGTATCCTAGGAGGAGAGTGCCTGAGTCTGTAAAGGTTTTCCAAGGCACCTGTAAGCCTTGTTGTTGTTTTAGTGGAAAATCTCACAAGGGTGTGAGGACTGGACGTAGGTCACTAGGAGGTGACCGAACCAGGATAAATCTCTGCGTGCTTTACTGCTTTCCTGCTTTACTATTATACTGCTTTACTGCTTTATATTCTAATTCCTTCGCTTCCACTTAACCTGCGCGAAAATTGATCTAAGTCATTGAAAAGGGGAAAAACATTTTCAAAAGATCTGAAAAGTTTTTTAAATCTCAATTCACCCCCCCTCTTGAGACTGAAGCCACTTGGTAACAAGTGGTATCAGAGCTAGACTCTTGTATAAAGGGCCTAGCAGCTTCAAGAGAAATGGCTTCAGGTTGGTCTACGCAAGAGGGTGCTTTGCTACGCAAGAGGGTGCTTTGCTTCAGGTTGGTCTACGCAAGAGGTTGTGCTAGAAGCTAGACTCTTGGTAACAAGTGGTATCAGAGCTAGACTCTTTGCTACAAGTTTTAATCTTTGAAAAAATAATAATTAAGAGTATCAAAATAAAATAGGCAAAGGAGCATATGGGGGGGTCTGCTAAAAAAAACATATGGAGGTGCAATTAGGATTGGGCCATCTAAAGCCCACTCCTCCACCAAACCTTAACCCAATTCGCCTAACCCATGTCCAAAACCTAACCCATATCCAACCCATAACCCACAACCCAACTCACCAAAACCCTAAAATCCCTCCTCTTCTAACCCTAATTCGCATACCTCCCCCCTTAACCCTAAAATGTGTCCACATTCACTCTCCCCCTTAACCCAAAAGCCATCCACATTCATCCCCAAACCCTAGAAAAAATTCGGCCACTTCCCTCTCTCCTAGCCTAGAAATCCGCCCCCACTCCCCTTTTCCCTCCTTGGAACTCACAATCCCACTTCCACACACTTCCCACTTCCCCACATCTCATTTCCCCATGCACCCCTCTTCCCTCTCCCCAACGGCTCTCTCTCTCTCTCTCTCCTTTCCCTCTTCTCACGTTTCCTCCTTTCACTCAAGCCTCTCACACATCACTTCTCACCAAACCCTAACACACACTTCCTCTTCTTTCTCCCACTCACACTCAACCCTTTCTTTCCCTCTCTCCCCTCCTACGACCCCTTTCTCTCTCTCTCTCATACACTCCCTCCACCTCTTTTCTCTCACACAACCTCCAAAGCACCACTCCCATCATCACCATCAAACCCTAGCCGTCTCCACCCCCCCTTCTCCATCTCCACACGTTTTCCTTTCACATCCTCTCATGAAATCACCATTTTTGTTGCTTCTTTCTCTCCTCTCCCACGAAATCGCCATCTTTGGGCATCACCAACACAAGAAGCCGTTGGTCACTCAAAGGCTCGCGGGTTCATCCAAGGAAACATGTTTTCCATTTCGTTTTTCTCAAGGTTAGCACGCCAACGGATATATACACAAGGCTTGGTGGAAAAAACCAAAAAACAAAGCACACAACCACAAGATCAAGTTTTGGTATAAATAGGAGTTACGGTTTTGAGGCAAGAGGACGATTTTTGGAGAGAGAGGAGGGTGAAGGGTCGAAAGCTCGAAGGAGATCCAAGAGTGAGAGAGAGCGAATTTAAGTTTTTTTTCTATTCTTCTAAAATTTTCATAGAATTTATTTTCGTTGTTGTTACTGTTGGTGAGATCTATTCTTGAGAGATCTGTGAAGGAGTTTCATTGTCCAAGAACATTTGGTAATAATTTCATTTTTATCTCATCCCTAGTTCTCTGCAAATATTTATTTTTATTTGATATGGTCCAAAAACTCACTGTTTAGACTACTCATGTTTTAGATAGTTCATATATATTTTGTCAAAACAAGTACTATGTTGTTATTGCTCATGTGATGCTCCTTCTCCCATATGCATTTGATATATTTCTTTTTTATTATCTTTACTTTCTATTTTTTTGAATGTTAAAAGCCTATGGTGACAGTAGGAATTAAAATGTTACTAATATAGTATCATATTTGTCATTTTGTTATAATCACCCATTTGAGTTTTCATTATGCTTCCTTCTTGAATGCATCGATTCTTGTTGGAAATGTGAGCAATGTCTTTTTTTTTGTCAACAATAATAATTGTCACCAAAATAGTAGCAATAAGAAATGTAGCAATTTTTCTTCTAAAATCCAAAAAGGATTTAAGGTAAAATGTTTCTTTAAATAATTAATAGATCTCTTTATACCAAATGCCAACAAAAAAAACACTTCACAAAAAAATCACTTTTCGGAAAGACTCAAAAAACATTTCCTAGTAATTAATAAAAAGAGGTAGTCAACACATTTCTTTTACCATTGTTAAGTAAACAAATAAATTGACTTTTATGTTTTTGTTTTATTTATTTATTTATTCGTTTTTTAAATCAAAAATTAACAAAAGAAAAAGTAAACAAATAAACAGATTTTTATGTTTTTCTTTTATTTATTTATTTATTCGTTTTTTTAAATCAAAAATTAACAAAAGAAAAAGTAAACAAATAAACTGATTTTTCTGTTTTTCTTTTATTTATTTATTTATTCGTTTTTTTTAATCAAAAATGAACAAAAGAAAAAAAGAGAACAAAAATTTTTCCTTAGTAAAAAAGGAGTGGTAAGTAAAACATTTTTTAAAAAAAAAAACAAGTAAACTGTTATTTACCCTCCCAGGCTCAAGCATAAGGCCCTTTTGTCACTTAAGCCCAGTTTCGCTAACTGGGCCCTCCCATGCGAATTGGGCTTATTTTTCACACCCCCCATTTTGATAACTTAACCCTCTCTGAGAGGGCCCAACATTTACACAGTCCATTAGAATTAATCCCTGATTTTTGCACCCCCATTTTACTATTGCATCCACTGTTTCTCCCTTTTTTTTTAAAAAAAAAATATATTTCCTCTCCCTACATAAATATTTTCTGACATCGAAAACAAATATTTTCAAACGTCGAAATCAACGAAAACACCTTTCAAAAACAAATCTTTTCAAACGTCGAAGTCAAAATTAATCATCACTAATGGTCACTCGCGCCGTTGCCGTTTGATTGTGGGTGATGATTTCATTCCTGTGGGAGCTAGTAGTGTGGCCACTCTAAACCGTTGTTGTTTGGTCCTCACAAACGCTCTCCTTCAATTGCGAAAACCTTTTCAATGCTCAAAATAAAAACCGATTATCATTAATCATCACTCGTGCCGTTGCCGTTTGGTCGCTAATGATGATTCATTTTCATAAGAGTTAGTAGCGCGACCACTCCAAACCATTGTTGTTTGGTCACTGCGAACGCTCAACCCCTTTGCGAAAAACTCCAAGAAGATTAAAGAACAAAACCTTTTCAAAAAAAAAACCAGAACTACGTAGCTTTGAATTCTTCATCGCACCGGGAGATACGTAGGAGCGGATATCCTCCGTCAAGCACAATAAACTAAAAACATTTTTTTTCCCTAAAAAGAAAACAAACACTTTTGCCAAAAATAAAAATTTTCATTAAGTCTTTTCATTCTCTTTTCGAAAAAAGGGCAAATTTAAGTATTTTCCAAATCCGCACTTAAAACCACACATTTAATTAAAGGTTCCCTTTCGGTAGAAAGGAGGCGTAGGGTGCTAAAACCTTCCCCATGCCTAACCGACCCCCGAACCCAAATTCTCCGGTTTTCCAAAAGGGCATCCGTTTTCCAAAAGGTTTTTCTTCAATATTTTCCTGATAAAAAATATTGGTGGCGACTTCATTGATTTTCAAAAAGTTGTAAACGAAGAAAGATTCCCTCAGGGACTTTTTCGGGCGCAACAGCTGGCGACTCCACTGGGGACTTTTCTCTTTTAAGTGGGTCAAACCTAATTAATTAAATGTGTGGTTTAGCGTGCTATCGATGTGATTTGGATACTTTATTTGCTTCTATCCCTTTTCGGTTCGCTCTTCTTATCCTGTTGTATGCATGTGCATTTATTTCCTCTCCTTTCATGTTTATTTTTCCTCGTCTTTGCTTATGTACTTAGTACCCTCATGCTTCTCCTCCCCATCTTGTTATGTTCCTCTCTTCTTGGCCCCCTTTCTTGAGGTAAGCAAAGCACTTGATTATTGTTGAAACCCTAGGCTAGTTTATTTGATATTGAACCCTAGTGTAGACAACATGTTATCGCTTGCTATTGTCTGGGCTGTTCTGGGTTTTCCTTCGCAGGTGGGGTATATGTGGGTAGTTTTAGACGGTATGTCCCCGCTACACACACTCACACCCTATGCTTATTGTGCTTCGAGAGGGGCCTAAAACCCAAGGTCTGACAAAACTTAGGAGAGTGGAAATGAGTAGTGACTGCCAATTGGACCAATGTCCTTCTGCTCTCACGAAAGTTTCAGCCAGAGTATGCTCTTTTATGGTACCTCACACCAGATGGCATTCCATCGTTGTGGGTGTTATCATGAGAGAGATTTAGCTCTGGTAGCCTTTGTGAGGGAGTGAATAGAGCCACATGGGAGGATTACCCTTTAAGTTGCCCTAGATCGTAGGTCTCACCTTTTTTTTTAGGTCACAAGGACTTTCCAAATTGTGTGCTGCATCGTAAACTAGGCACGTTTTCAAAAAGAAAAGGAGATTTTTCGAAAAAAGGAGAAAATAGAGAAAGAGTTGCCGTTGTGACCTTTCTTTCGCCGGTCTGTACGAAGTGACATATGAACCACTTTAGTTTAAAAAAAGAGGGAGTGAAAGAGTTACCGCTGTAGCCTTTCTCATACCGGTCCATATGAAATAACGTACGACCCGCATTTTCCAAAAAACTTGAATCACTGCCAATAAGGACTGGTCTCTGAGTTACATAGACATAGAACATCATCATCATTTACACATCATCCCTTGCATAAAACATACATTTTCGATAATTTTCGCATGCATCTTTGCATTTCATCATGGTTTGCTTGCCCAGAACCCCAAGTAATGAGAAATTTTTGTCATAGATACGGCATGGAATCTAGAAGGGAAACGGTGTATACTCCAAGGTACCCCGTTATAAACAAGGTAGATGTGATTAGTCTGAAAAAATGTGTTGACCTGATGGGACCTATTGAAAAGGGATCGTTCGATAATACTTATGGGAACCTCCGGAAGTTGTTGTTGCTAGAGGTGCAGACTGAGGCTATTGTGGCTTTGAGTAGATTCTATGATCCAGAAATCAGGTGCTTTCTTTTCAAAAATTTTCAAATGGCACCCACATTGGAGGAATATCAGCGGATTTTGGGTTTCACTCAGACAGAAGCTGTCCCCTACCGGTATCAAGAACAGTACTACACAGATGAGGGGTTCGCTGCATTATTGCAAGTGAGTGTAGAGGATCTGAAGCTCCAAAAGCAGAAGAGAAACAATGTGATAGGTTTCCCGCAGAGCTACATTGAAGGTTTAATGGGAGCCTATGCTAGAAGTAAAAATTGGGTGGTCTTCAAGCGAGTTTTGGCCTTAGCAATTTTTGGGGTTGTTCTCTTTCCGCAGATTGAGAGGTATGTGGATGTGACCGTTATTGGTATTTTCCTAGCTTTTCAGAATAGGAAGAGCCCCATTAATCCAATCCCCGCCATCCTTGCTGACACTTATTCTGCTTTTACTCATCATTGTGACTTGAGAAGGAAGAAAATCTCTTGCTCTTCTCACCTGTTGTATGCATGGCTTCTCATTCATGCCTTCACCAACCCAACACGAGTGGAAAAGTTGATTAGCTACGCTGTAACTTGTGAGGTGAAAGCTATGAGTATTCAAGAATGGATCCAGTTTCTAGGGGGTCTAGATGAGCACTCGATCCGTTGGTATCTCTCATCTTGCTGGGAAGATAGGCCTAAGGTAGTCTTCCGCTGTGGTAGTTTTCAAAATGTCCCGCTAATGGGCACTAAAGGATGCATCAACTACAACCCGTCCCTGACTCTGAGGCAATTGGGGTATCCGATGAGGAATTCGCCTACTGAAGAAATGATATCCCCGTTTTACATCTTTGAAGGAGGACCAAAAGATGACAGTTTGCTTAGAAAGGTCTTGCAAGCCTGGAGTACGGTGGTTCGCATGGGAAAAGTAGAGCTTGCTCAGAGGACTAATGGTATCACCTTCGCTCAGTGGCTTGGAAAAAGAATCCGGAATGTTCAACTGCCCTACCAAAAAGAGTTGCAAGTCGAGAGGGAAGTAGTAGACGCCAGTGTCCCTGTTATCGAAGAATTAGGCGAGGTTAAGTTGGCCCTGATGAAGGCAGAGGAAGAGAAGAAATCTTTGCAAGCTGAAATAGAGAAGATGGCTCTGAAGAACAAAAGGTTGAAAGAAGAAAATGCCCTGAAGTCTGATACCATTGAGAAGTTCAGTCAGAAACTAAAAGGGGAAGAGGAGAGAAAGTTAGAAGTCCAAAGGTATCTGCAAGGAGCCAAGGAGGAAATCAAGAGGTGAAGCTTGAAAGAGAAGAAGGCCCTGGAAGAAGCCAATCAGTGGAAAGAATTGTGGGATGAAGCAAAAATGGAAGAGAGAGCTGCGAAAAGCTTGCTTGCCAAGTCAAAGAGAGAATCCCGCATGTTACAGGCTGAGTGGGAGAGTAAGTTAGACAGTGTTGTGCAAGAGAGAGACTCATTTGAGAACATCCTCAGAGAATATCAGCGAGCCCTAAAAGCAGAGCAAGAAGATTCTGATGAGTTGAAGGAGCGCCTTTGTCACATCAGCGATGCGTACCGGCAGGTGAGGGATGAAAGTCAGTATTGGGAACATCGCTATGTTGAGCTGCTCGGTAGGATTGAAGAGCAGGCAGTCATCATTGAGCTGAGGGATGAGGTTCAACACTGGAAGGGTAGGTTCTCCAAGCTATCAGAATTGGTCAACCAGGCTCTTGCGGATATGCCCAGGAGATTAAGAAAAGCTGAAACTGAGATGTATCCCCTCAACACCCCGCTTGAGGTGTACAAATTTGTGGAGTACTGCAGAGCCCTAGTTGAGGAAGCCAAAGGAAAAGCCGGAAGTACCTCTACCAACAACAAGAGGAAAAAGAGTGGAAATGTCAAAGCTCTTTGTATTTGAGCTTCTGTATTGTAATTTTCCATTTTGTTGTACCTTTCCTTTTTCAATCATTGTATCAGAATGTCGTACTTTCGGATTCAGATTTTGAAGTATTTTGTTTAAATACACCCGTTTCGCTTCCAGATTCCAATTTCAGTAGGATCCAAAGAAAGTGATATAATAAAAATAATCAAAGATTTACTTGCGTATCTATGACAAGACATAATACACTGCGATTCTCGGGAAGACAAACTAAACACGCATTCATTCGCATTGCATTCATTTATTCGTTCTTGTGTTCATAAGCGTGTTCCGTCAACAGAAAATTAGGCAAGCTGGTTAATCATCGCTATTGGACGCGTCTGCAAGCAAGAAACATGGAAAACAATCAAGCCAACCTTGATCAGAACGATCCGCAGCCACATCAGGATGACGGAATTCCAGGAGGTCTGGATCCTAATGGTCAGGGTCAGCATGGTCAGAATCAGGAGAATCAAGTCATTCAAGCTGAGATGGAAGTCCTAAAGGCTCAAATGGCGGAGGTCATAAGAGTGCTAAGTGCCTTAAGAGAGGTTGGCACAACTGAAACTGCTGTTGCTGGGACGAACAATCCTCCTCCCCTTCCTGGGTCTGGGATCTCTCAAACCCTTCAAGCTGTGCAATGGCCTCCCTATGGTCTCCCACTGGGCTATACGCCTCCTACTGCTGATACAAACCCTGGAAGAGACCCTTCGGGAACCACGGGGCGCGCTCAGCCTAATACAATTGTGAATGAAGTTGGAACAGGGACGCATCAGGCCCAGATTCAGATCCCAATTCCTGTTATTGCTCCAGGAACTCCGGCGGGTTTCAATTCACCAATAATGGTTCACCCACACGTACAGGGCCCAGTCCCTCAGAATATTGCTCACCGACACATGACCCCGGTCGCGGCATCGATGAATAACCCTCACTATGGTGCCGGCGGTTTCCCACAGAATTACCCTCCCGAAGCTAGAAGTCAGTATCAGATGCTGGAAGAAAGGATAAGAGCTGTTGAAGGGGCAGGTTCCCGAGCCAGGAATGCCCATGAGTTGTGCTTGGTTCTTGATCTAGTCCTGCCGCCCAAGTTCAAAGCACCAACTTTTGACAAATACAGAGGGACAACTTGCCCAGTCAGCCATGTGACAATGTACTGCCGAAAGATGACTGCCTATGCCCGCGATGATAAATTAATGATGCATTGCTTCCAAGAAACTTTAGCTGGAGCTCCCATTGACTGGTACATGCAGTTAAAGCCAACTAATATCCGTTGCTGGAAAGACATGGCGGATGCCTTCATGCGTCAATACCAGTATAACAATGATTTGGCTCCAGATAGAACTCAGCTACAATGCATGTCTAAGAGGGATAACGAGTCGTTCAAAGAGTATGCTCAGAGATGGCGGAACCTTGCGGCTCAAGTAAAACCCCCTCTGCTGGACAAAGAAATGGTCCACATGTTTATGGAAACCCTTCCTGCGGTGTATTACGATAGGTTGGTTGGCAGCGTAGCCTCAAACTTCTCTGAGATGGTGGTTACAGGGGAAAGAGTAGAGAACGGTATGCGGAGCGGAAGAATAGCTCAGGGCCCGACACCGCCTACCGGTCAAAAAAAGCCATTTTTTGGGTCTCATAAGAAGAAAGAAGGTGAAACTAATGCAGTCATCGGAGCCAGTGGTCCGTCGCACAGCAATCCACCGCAAGCTGTCTCGGTTCCTCCTCAGGCACCACTGGCACAGCCTTTTCAATCAAATTATCAGTACCGGAATTATAATGAAAGAAAGCCGGTTGTCTTTGATCCCATTCCCATGTCCTACACTGACTTGTTTAATTATCTCATCACCAACAAATTAATCAATACTCGTCAAATGAAGCCATATCAGCCTCCCTATCCCAGAGGGTACAACGCAAATGCCACCTGCGCCTTTCATTCTGGGGCAGTAGGTCATGTGGTGGAGGATTGTAAAGCGTTCAAATACGTGGTGCAAGAATTACTTGATAAGAAAAGCATATCATTCCAACAACCCAATGTAGCCACCAATCCGTTGCCAGGGCATGGAGGATCTGCTATTAATGCCATTGGCCATCAGGAGGGTCAGTGTTTGGTTAGAAAAGTTGATTGCATTCAGATGCCTTTGAATTTTATCCATGCTGAACTATGCCGTTTCGGTGTCATCAAAGAAGGGTGCGCTAGGAAAGACGCCTGTGATAATCCTCGCTGCATCGGGGCATGTGAAGGCTTTAAACCAATCCTCCAAGATCTCTTAGACAGACACCTGGTCCAAGTGGGAATCCAGGAGAAAGAAGAAAGTGTACTTACCTTGCAATCAAGCAATGGAGGCTTCAGAAGACCGATTGAAATTCCCTGCAATCTGAATTCTAGCCTAGCTGTGACGAGACCCTCGACTGTTGTTATTCCAGTACCTGCTGCTACCCCTAGTGGGGAGACTAGGATGACTCCATAGAGCTGCAATGTGCAAATGCAAACGGAGATCCCTAAGGGCACTCTGGATATAACAAACATCGCTGGAGGTAGTTGTATCACAAGGAGTGGAAGGTTGTATACTCCTGAAAACCTTAGAAGAGAGCAATCCAAGGGAAATGAGGAAAGGGCCCGTAAGGGAAAAGACAAGGAAGCTGTAGAAGTCAGGGATGTGTCGGACAAAGAAGCTCAAGAATTCCTGAGAGTGATGAGACAGAGTGAATATCGGGTGGTAGACCAGCTGAATCAAACCCCATCCAAGATCTCAATGCTCTCTTTGCTGCTTAGTTCAGAGGCACATCGTGCCGCACTGCTAAAGGTCCTGAATGAAGCTCACGTCTCCCATGACATTACAGTAAACCAGCTTGATGGTATTGTTGGCAGCATTGTAGCCTCTAATTACTTGACCTTCTCAGACACTGAGCTGCCTCCGGCAGGAAAGAGTCATAATCAAGCTCTTCACATCTCAGTCAAGTGTGGGGACCATATACTTGCCAGGGTGCTTATTGATAACGGTTCATCCTTGAATGTGCTGCCTAAGTCTACGATGGATAAGCTGGATGTAGACTGCTCATATCTAAAACCGAGCTCCACCTTGGTCAGAGCATTTGATGGGTCAGTGAAGGAAGTTTTTGGAGAAGTAAAAATGCCGCTGCAGGTAGGCCCTGAAGTATTTTATGTCGTCTTTCAAGTGATGGACATCAATTCATCCTACAGTTGCCTGCTGGGACGTCCTTGGATACATGCGGCTGGGGCAGTGCCGTCCTCGCTTCATCAGAAACTCAAGTTTGTGGCTAGGGGAAAGCTAATAGTGATCTCCGGAGAGGAAGAAACATTGATAAATCGATCACCACCTGAATATTATGTGGAAGCAGCAGAAGAGTCCTTTGAGACTGCTTTCCAAGGATTGGAGATTTCAAACGCTGTCTTCGTCGAAGGTGAGCCTCGGTGGAAGCCTAAGTGGTCCAAGGCTGCCATGATGGCTGCAAAGGTGATGCTGGGACATGGGTATCAGATTGGTAAGGGCTTAGGCAAAGCTGCTCAAGGAATTGTAATGCCTGTCCAGTTGAGGGGCAATATTGAGAGGTTCGGTGTTGGGTACATCCCAAGTTTTGCTGATCGGGAGAGGCTGGCATCTGACAGGAGGGAGAAATGGCTGGCCAAACTCAGAGGAAAGGCACCCAATCAGGGGAGAATGGTCATCGCTAATCTTAAGAGTAACTTCCGGAGTGCTAGTATGCTGAACCCTGACCAGGCTAATGTGGTCGAAGAAGGATCGAGCTCAAGTGGCCATGCTGTAGGTCTGGTGCGCCGCTGTGCGGTTGGAGAGAAGCTGCAAAACTGGGAGATCATGGATTTCCCCGTATTTTCCAATTTAAAGTAATTATCGTTGTAATGCAGATCCCTCGGCTCTGCCCAAGGCCTTGGGATATTTCATTCGGGCACACATGTTTTCGTCGAAAATCATCAATCAATAAAGTGTTATTTTGAATTTTCAATAAAATTTCTGTCTTCATCTTTTATCTGTGTTGCTTTTTCTTTGTTTTTTATTCACCGCTCCATTCTAATGCAGATCAAAAATAAACTCTGAAAATAATAATGCCCATAACTCATACTGTGATTTCGATTACCCGGTTAATCAAGCCGAGGAAGATGTTGAGAATGATTGGGATACTCCTCCAGAAATCATGAGAATGGTAGAACAAGAAGAAAAGGTCATCGAACCCCATGAGGAGTCTACAGAAATAGTCAATTTGGGTACTGAGGAAGACAGAAAAGAGATCAAGGTTGGTACCCGCAATGGAGGATAAAGAGCGCAAAAAGTTGATTCAGCTCCTGTTCGACTACGCTGACGTATTCGCATGGACATATCGGGACATGCCAGGGTTGAGCACAGATATTGTTGAACATAGATTGCCGGTGAAATCAGAATGTCCCCCGGTGAAACAGAAGTTAAGGCGGATGAAGCCTGAAATGTCTTTGAAGATCAGGGATGAGGTCAAGAAGCAGTTTGATGCAGGGTTCTTAGCTGTGGCAAAATATCCTGAGTGGGTCGCAAACATTGTTCCAGTCCCTAAGAAAGATGGAAAGGTCCGAATGTGTGTCGACTACCGTGACTTGAACAGAGCAAGCCCTAAAGATGATTTCCCTCTACCCCATATTGACGTTTTGGTGGACAGTACTGCTCAGCATTCGATGTTCTCCTTCATGGATGGATATTCCGGCTATAACCAGATCAAAATGGCTCCAGAGGATATGGAGAAAACCACCTTCATAACCCTTTGGGGAACTTTCTGTTACAAGGTCATGCCTTTCGGGTTGAGGAATGCCGGGGCAACCTACCAAAGAGCGATGGTGACCCTATTCCATGACATGATGCATAAAGAGATCGAAGTCTATGTGGATGACATGATTGCCAAATCAAAAACTGACGAAGAGCACGTGGTTAACCTGCAGAAGCTGTTCGAGCGTCTCAGAAAGTACAAACTCAGGTTGAACCCCGCTAAGTGCACCTTTGGGGTTAGGTCAGGGAAGCTGTTAGGTTTCATTGTTAGCCAGAAGGGAATTGAGGTAGACCCGGACAAAGTACGAGCAATCCTGGAGATGCCAGCACCTAAAACAGAGAAAGAAGTTCGTGGTTTCCTGGGAAGACTAAATTACATCTCTCGATTCATCTTCCAGTTGACTGCGACTTGCGAACCAATTTTCAAACTGCTGTGCAAAAACCAAGAGATGAAGTGGAATGATAAATGTCAAGAAGCATTTGAGAAAATCAAGGCGTATCTTCAAAATCCACCCGTCCTAATGCCACCTGAGTCTGGCAGGCCCCTCATCCTATACCTCACGGTGCTAGACAACTCTATGGGCTGCGTGCTGGGGCAACACGATGAGTCAGGAAAGAAAGAACACGCGATCTACTACATAAGCAAGAAGTTCACAGACTGTGAGGCAAGGTATTCATCATTGGAGAAGACTTGTTGTGCTCTAGCCTGGGCTGCGCATCGACTGAGACAGTATATGCTGAGTCACACTACCTGGTTGGTGTCCAAAATGGACCCAATCAAGTACATATTTGAAAAACCTGCGCTCACAGGTAGAATTGCTCGTTGGCAAATGCTTCTGTCAGAGTACGATCTCGTGTACGTAACCCAGAAGGCGATTAAAGGTAGCACACTGGCAGACTACCTGGCACATCAACCGGTTGAGGATTACCAATCAATGCAATGTGAGTTCCAAGATGAAGACATTATGACATTATTTGACGCAGGGAAATCTCAAGATGATGAAAGGTGGAGAGTGTTGTTTGACGGTGCCTCTAACATGTGGGGGCACGGAATCGGAGCAGTGCTGATCTCCCCAGACAACCGCTTTATACCAGTCACCGCCAGACTAAGCTTCTATGTCACAAACAATATTGCGGAGTATGAAGCATGTATCTTGGGTATCCAGGCAGCTCTCGATTGGAAAGTCAAGAGACTCGACGTGTACGGAGATTCAGCTCTAGTTGTCCATCAAGTAAAAGGAGACTGGGAAACAAGAAATTCTGATTTGATTCCTTACCGTGACTACATTCAAGAATTAATCAAGCCCTTTGAGGAAATCACTTTCCAACACATACCCCGCAGCGAGAATCAGTTGGCTGATGCCTTGGCAACTTTGTCCTCTATGTTCAACGTCAGCTGTGACAAAAGTCTGACGACTGTCAGAATCCAGCACAGAGAACAGCCTGCTTATCACTACTGTATGGCAGTCGAAGAGGGATCAGATAGTAAGCCTTGGTACCATGACATCAAGCAGTATATCACGAATAGAGAGTATCCTCCCGGAGCTACAGAGAATGACAAGAGAACCCTCAGGAGGCTGTCAACAGGTTTCTTCTTGAGTGGAGACGTCCTTTACAAGAGAAACCATGACTTGGTACTCCTCAGGTGTGTAACAGGAGAAGAATCAGTAAAGATTATGCGAGATGTTCATGAATGCTCATTTGGGGTTCATTCCAACGGGCACGCAATGGCTAGAAAAATCCTGAGAGCTGGATACTACTGGTTGCAGATGGAATCAGACTGTTACAGTTTTGTGAAAAGATGCCATAAATGCCAAATCTATGCAGATCACACCCATGTACCTCCAACTTCTCTGAATGTTTTGAGCGCACCATGGCCATTCTCAATGTGGGGCATGGACATCATTGGTCCCATTGAACCCAAAGCTTCCAATGGTCACCGTTTCATCCTGGTTGCTATTGACTACTTCACTAAGTGGGTGGAGGCTGCTTCTTATCCCAATGTAACGAGCTCAGTGATTGCTAAGTTCATCAAGAAAGACTTGGTTTGCCGCTACGGCCTTCCAAATAAGATTATCACAGACAACGGTAGTAATTTGAACAGCAGAATGATAAAGGATTTGTGTAAAGACTTCAAAATACAACATCACAACTCTTCTCCCTACCGCCCAAAGATGAATGGGGCAGTTGAGGCAGCCAACAAGAACATCAAGAAGATTGTGCAAAAGATGGTGGTAACCTACAAGGATTGGCATGAGATGCTCCCATTTGCCCTGCATGGTTACAGAACCTCAGTACGCACCTCAACAGGGGCAACCCCTTACTCCCTGGTTTATGGGTCAGAGGCAGTTCTCCCCATTGAGGTTGAAATACCGTCCCTGCGGGTGTTAATGGAGACAAAACTTGATGAAGCAGAATGGGTTCGGTCTCGTCTTGACCAGTTGAATCTCATTGATGAAAAACGGGTGGCCGCAATGTGTCATGGACAGTTGTACCAACAGAGGATGAGGAGGGCTTTTGACAAAAAAGTCCGTCCTCGTGAATTCCAAGAAGGAGATCTCGTGCTCAAGCAGATCTTGCCGATTCAGACGGACTCTAGGGGCAAATGGGCTCCCAAATATGAAGGACCTTATGTGGTGAAGAAGGCATTCTCAGGAGGAGCTTTAATTCTGGCAAACATGGACGGAGATGAGATCCCAAATCCAGTGAACTCAGATGTGGTCAAGAAGTATTATGCCTAGAAAAATAGACAAAAAAAGAGAAAGATAAACCAAGGAAAAATCAGCTCGCTAGGTTGAAAACCCGCAAAGGGCGACCTAGGCAAAATCAGAGTGGCCCGGTGGATTGAAAACCCGCAAAGGGCAATCCAGGCAAAAATTAGGGTCAGAAAACTTGGGCTTGAGAAAAGAAAAAGGCAATCAGCGCTCCAAAGGTTCGGATAAGGGGGTGATCAGTATTATGAGTATGGACGGTGGGCACCGTTACTTCAGAGACGAAATCACGAGATCTGTTCCTTTTTGCTTGTATTTTTTGTAGTTCAAAAGAAAGATTGCAATGCACTTTCGATTGGCGTGACTTTCTGCACGTCCAATTTCTATATCAATAAAAGTCCGACTTTTCTTTCATATGTGTGCTTTTCGTGTCTCTGCTTTCATCTATTCAGTTTCTGTCAAAATAATAACTTTTATGATTGATGAAATCGAATTGCAAAACATGTGCACATTCAGGGCATTACAGGATCATTGCGAAATCTTTGAAAAAATACAGAAAGAAGTGATTCCCCAAGTAAATAAAATTGCGAAAAAGACAGTCGTGACGAATCAGTGTGCAATCCTCGCGGGATCATCGTCCTGGAGCAGCCTTCGCCCGGCAGATCGATTTAACCAGCAAAAAAAAAAAAAAGAGAGTGCCAAAGAAAAAACAAATAAGCAAAAAAAGAAAGCTGCTTAAAGAAAACAAACAGAATAAACAAAAAACAAAAGAGAAAATCACAGAAGACGGAACATAAAAGAACACAACATCTTCATTCATCATACCATCCATACCATTCGTCATCAAACAGTGGTGCATTACACCTTCAAATTCGCATCTCAGAAGAGCGGAGAATAACAAAAGAAAAAGAAGTGAATGAGGAATCAAACAGAAAAAACATCCCACCAAAATCAATCATTGCATTCATGCCCATCCAAATACCCAAATGCATGCATTTCATGCACCATCCAGGAAGTTGCTTCGGACCAGAGGGTCCCAAAAATCTTATTTTTCAGAAAATCACCATAGCACTGAGTTAGTAAACTCCATCAACACAGAGTTAGTGAACTCCTTCCACAGATCACAACATCGTGTACGAGCACGCGATGGATCCATCAGACTTCGTTAAGTCCCTCGGATTAGTTGTGTCAGCCTAAGGCATAGCGTAAATCCATTGATCAAATCAGTTCCGGACCTGATGTTGATCGGCCGCTCGAAAAGGCCACCCCCAAAGCTCGGACTCGACCAGAGTTCGTTAGAAGGTTTTTAGGCAACCTCCGAATTCCCAATTTACCGCTTTTTCCAATTCACCGTTTTTCCCAATTTACTGCTTTCCCGTTAATGCGACAAGTGTTAACCCCCCTTTTCTCAAAAGGAAAATAACAAAAAGAAAATTTGAGCTTTTCTGGAGCGGACAAAATTAGTGTTATTCCTATATCTTTATTTCCATTTCACCAACAAATATGAAAAGGCCAAGTCATATTTCTTGGCGAAATGCGAAATAAAGAGGGGCAGCTGTAATACCCTAATTTTGTCCTATCCAAGAATAAGAAATTTTATTTATTTTTAGTAAAAAATAATTATTTTATTTTCATGCCATGTTTTATTTTATTTTAGTTTGCTACAAGTTTTAATCTTTGAAAAAATAATAATTAAGAGTATCAAAATAAAATAGGCAAAGGAGCATATGGGGGGGTCTGCTAAAAAAATATATAGAGGTGCAATTAGGATTGGGCCATCTAAAGCCCACTCCTCCACCAAACCTTAACCCAATTCGCCTAACCCATGTCCAAAACCTAACCCATATCCAACCCATAACCCACAACCCAACTCACCAAAACCCTAAAATCCCTCCTCTTCTAACCCTAATTCGCATACCTCCCCCCTTAACCCTAAAATGTGTCCACATTCACTCTCCCCCTTAACCCAAAAGCCATCCACATTCATCCCCAAACCCTAGAAAAAATTCGGCCACTTCCCTCTCTCCTAGCCTAGAAATCCGCCCCCACTCCCCTTTTCCCTCCTTGGAACTCACAATCCCACTTCCACACACTTCCCACTTCCCCACATCTCCTTTCCCCATGCACCCCTCTTCCCTCTCCCCAACGGCTCTCTCTCTCTCTCTCCTTTCCCTCTTCTCACGTTTCCTCCTTTTCACTCAAGCCTCTCACACATCACTTCTCACCAAACCCTAACACACACTTCCTCTTCTTTCTCCCCACTCACACTCAACCCTTTCTTTCCCTCTCTCCCCTCCTACGACCCCTTTCTCTCTCTCTCATACACTCCCTCCACCTCTTTTCTCTCACACAACCTCCAAAGCACCACTCCCATCATCACCATCAAACCCTAGCCGTCTCCACCCCCCCTTCTCCATCTCCACACGTTTTCCTTTCACATCCTCTCATGAAATCACCATTTTTGTTGCTTCTTTCTCTCCTCTCCCACGAAATCGCCATCTTTGGGCATCACCAACACAAGAAGCCGTTGGTCACTCAAAGGCTCGCGGGTTCATCCAAGGAAACATGTTTTCCATTTCGTTTTTCTCAAGGTTAGCACGCCAACGGATATATACACAAGGCTTGGTGGAAAAAACCAAAAAACAAAGCACACAACCACAAGATCAAGTTTTGGTATAAATAGGAGTTACGGTTTTGAGGCAAGGGGACGATTTTTGGAGAGAGAGGAGGGTGAAGGGTCGAAAGCTCGAAGGAGATCCAAGAGTGAGAGAGAGCGAATTTAAGTTTTTTTTTCTATTCTTCTAAAATTTTCATAGAATTTATTTTCGTTGTTGTTACTGTTGGTGAGATCTATTCTTGAGAGATCTGTGAAGGAGTTTCATTGTCCAAGAACATTTGGTAATAATTTCATTTTTATCTCATCCCTAGTTCTCTGCAAATATTTATTTTTATTTGATATGGTCCAAAAACTCACTGTTTAGACTACTCATGTTTTAGATAGTTCATATATATTTTGTCAAAACAAGTACTATGTTGTTATTGCTCATGTGATGCTCCTTCTCCCATATGCATTTGATATATTTCTTTTTTATTATCTTTACTTTCTATTTTTTTGAATGTTAAAAGCCTATGGTGACGGTAGGAATTAAAATGTTACTAATATAGTATCATATTTGTCATTTTGTTATAATCACCCATTTGAGTTTTCATTATGCTTCCTTCTTGAATGCATCGATTCTTGTTGGAAATGTGAGCAATGTCTTTTTTTTGTCAACAATAATAATTGTCACCAAAATAGTAGCAATAAGAAATGTAGCAATTTTTCTTCTAAAATCCAAAAAGGATTTAAGGTAAAATGTTTCTTTAAATAATTAATAGATCTCTTTATACCAAATGCCAACAAAAAAAACACTTCACAAAAAAATCACTTTTCGGAAAAACTCAAAAAACATTTCCTAGTAATTAATAAAAAGAGGTAGTCAACACATTTCTTTTACCATTGTTAAGTAAACAAATAAATTGACTTTTATGTTTTTCTTTTATTTATTTATTTATTCGTTTTTAAATCAAAAATTAACAAAAGAAAAAGTAAACAAATAAACAGATTTTTATGTTTTTCTTTTATTTATTTATTTATTCGTTTTTTTAAATCAAAAATTAACAAAAGAAAAAGTAAACAAATAAACTGATTTTTCTGTTTTTCTTTTATTTATTTATTTATTCGTTTTTTTTAATCAAAAATTAACAAAAGAAAAAAAGAGAACAAAAATTTTTCCTTAGTAAAAAAGGAATGGTAAGTAAAACATTTTTTAAAAAAAAAAAACAAGTAAACTGTTATTTACCCCCCCAGGCTCAAGCATAAGGCCCTTTTGTCACTTAAGCCCAGTTTCGCTAACTGGGCCCTCCCATGCGAATTGGGCTTATTTTTCACACCCCCCATTTTGATAACTTAACCCTCTCTGAGAGGGCCCAACATTTACACAGTCCATTAGAATTAATCCCTGATTTTTGCACCCCCATTTTACTATTGCATCCACTGTTTCTCCCTTTTTTTAAAAAAAAAATATATTTCTTCTCCCTAAATAAATTTTTTCTGACCTCGAAAGCGAATATTTTCAAACGTCGAAATCAACGAAGACACTCTTCAAAAACAAATCTTTTCAAACGTCGAAATCAAAATTAATCATCACCAATGGTCACTCGCGCCGTTGCCGTTTGATTGTGGGTGATGATTTCATTCCTGTGGGAGCTAGTAGTGTGGCCACTCTAAGCCGTTGTTGTTTGGTCCTTACAAACGCTCTCCTTCAATTGTGAAAACCTTTTCAATGCTCAAAATAAAAACCGATTGTCATTAATCACCACTCGCGCCGTTGCCGTTTGGACGTTAATGATAATTCATTTTCATACGAGTTAGTAGTGCGACCACTCTAAACCATTGTTGTTTGGTCACTGCGAACGCTCAACCTCTTTGCGAAAAACTCCAAAAAGATTAAAAAACAAAACCCTTTTAGAAAACCAGAACTACGTAGCTTTGAATTCTCCATCGCACCGGGAGATACGTAGGAGCGGATATCCTCCGTCAAGCACAATAAACTAAAAACATTTTTTTTTCCCTAAAAAGAAAACAAACACTTTTGCCAAAAATAAAAATTTTCATTAAGTCTTTTCATTCTCTTTTCGAAAAAAGGGCAAATTTAAGTATTTTCCAAATCCGCACTTAAAACCACACATTTAATTAAAGGTTCCCTTTCGGTAGAAAGGAGGCGTAGGGTGCTAAAACCTTCCCCATGCCTAACCGACCCCCGAACCCAAATTCTCCGGTTTTCCAAAAGGGCATCCGTTTTCCAAAAGGTTTTTCTTCAATATTTTCCTGATAAAAAATATTGGTGGCGACTTCATTGATTTTCAAAAAGTTGTAAACGAAGAAAGATTCCCTCAGGGACTTTTTCGGGCGCAACAGGGACTATTAATGAAAACGGAAAAAAAATGTAGGGACCAAAACGCCTATTTCGTTAATGTAGGGACTAAAAACGAAAACCGAAATTTTATAGGGACCAAAAACATATTTAACCCTTTTTTTTGTTATAACACTAGTTAAAAAAGACTGAGTATAAAATTTTATGGGCCCCTACAAACCTGGGCCCTAGCTGGTTGCACCCCAAGCCTAGGCCCAGGATACTGCTCCCCTTAATATTTTGGGCAAACTTCAGCACTGGAGAGGAGGAATGAAAAAGGGGAGTTTTTTTTATGTGATTTGAATGAAGAAGAGGTAAATTGAACGGTTTGAAGAATGAAGAAGAGAAGGGGACGAGTGTTTAACTGAAGGAGGGGTATATATATATATATTTTGTTATAACACTATTATAAAAAAGTTGAGTACAAAATAATCAAGGTCGCTACTATTATAACACTATTTTTTTTTGTTATAACACTAATATAAAAAAGAGTGAGTATAATTTTTTTTGAACACCTACAAACCTGGGACCTAGGCAGTTGCACCCCCTTAATATTTTGGACCTAGAATAAAAAATATTTAACTTGAAAGAACAAACAAAGTGCGCGAGTGACTCAAACACTAAGTATTAAATAAAAAATCCAATCTGTAAGGCCTAGCTCAACTGGCAAATGCCGAAATTGTTAGGCTGAATATCATGACCCGGGTTCGAACTCGGGACCTCACAGTTGTGTGCGTGTGTTGGACTTATTGTATTTACTCTCAGTTAGTTGTTAGACTTATTGTATATACTCTCAGTTAGTTATTTTAATTGTAATTTAATTTCTAGTTTAGGGTAGTTTAGTCTTTTTCTCTTGCTTCTTTTGACTTGTATATAAACTAGTATTTTACCCGTGCATACACACGGGTGATATTGTATGGTCGGTGTATTGCCATGAAGTCATAATAGTAATTTGGAAGATATTCATAAGTTGTGAACAATATCCAAAATGTATGGTTTGAAATTCAAAGTGGAATATGCATCCCCGTTGACAATCAGAATTACATTGATCCATAATAATGTATTTGGATATTAGAGGTAAAATATGCATCCCCGTTGGCCCTCCCGTTTGCATCCTCGTTGGCCCATCCGTTGGGACTCCCGTTGGCGCTCTCGTTATGACAAAAAAAAACTGGAAAAAAAAATCAGATTCATCTCCAAGAGATTAGTTTGTAATCTATTCTAGCCGTGCGTAATGAGTCGAAGAATTAAAAAAGATTGACAATCAGGATGACATTGATCCATAATAATGTATTTTGACATTAGAGGTAAAATATGCATCCCCGTTGACCCTCCCGTTTGCATCCTCGTTGGCCCTCCCGTTGGCACTCCCGTTGATTATAAATATTAATAATGGAGTAAAAAATGAGGCAAAAAAGAAAATGAGATTTAATATAAAATATGGACCCCCATTTGTGCTCTTGTTGGCACCTCCGTTGGCGCTCCCGTTGGAGGTTAAAGTTTTTTTACAATTCTTAGTGGTTAAATTCAATGATTTTAATAGAGAAGTTACAGTAAATAGTAAATTTTAGATTATTTAATTATTGAGTATAATATTAATTTAATAATTTAATTTTTTCTACTAAAAATTAATTTTTAAACTTTTGTTAAATGTGCGTCTTTTTTGACAATGGATAGTGGTTAAAATCATTAATTTTATCGTTGTCAAAAGAATCATTAATTTTAGTAGTTTGAGTAGATTATAAAAATAGTGGCTAATCGATTTATAGTATGATTATAAAAAATAGTTTTTAATATTTGGTAAAAAAATAGTTTTTTGTTATGAATATTATCATTGGTGGATATCCATTCTTCTCCCTTCATCCCTTTACTCCCTTGTAGTGGCCTTTTATTAGTGACCATCTACTTTCCAATTCTCATCCTATAAATAGGGTTCACCCTTATGTATAGATTTACACTTGTGAAAGAGAAATACAAAGACTCCCAAATTCTCCCATTCTCTTGTTCTTTGGTTGCTAGAGTTTTGATTATTCTGTAACACGTTATCAGCACGAAGTTCTACCAACCTATGGTAATATCGGTTCTTTCTTCTTACCTCGCTACTACTTGTTGTATAGTATGTGATGTCTTTTCTTAATAAATGATAATGTCAAGACAATTGTATACTAATTCTAAAATAATAAATCCATGTGTTAGTTGGATAGTGTGTAAATAACTTTAAATTGTTTTCTGAATTTTGATAGTCCAATTCTTTTCTAATTTTTGATTGTTCAATTCTTTTGATACGTTCAATTATTTTCTAATTCTTGATCACCGAGTAAACTGAGATCCATCAAGAAAGAACCTTAAATTGTTAATAATGAACACAAAACAAGCATGCCATTATTACTGACTTTTGATTCAGATAGTATATGATCATCACATGATTTTCCATTCAAAAATAATGGTCCATCAACTATTTTTTTTGGCCAAGGTCCATCAACTATTAACAGATACGAAAGTCACGTTTTTTTTATATTCGGTGATAATCATTTACGGCTTCAAATTGATATATGCGAATAAGCCCGACACTTTGTGAATGTGATGATCTAGTTATAATAGTCTAATTAATAAGACATGTATTCTAGTAGGGCTGAAATATGTTTATGGACGATTACATGTTATTCTAGTAGTCTATTCTTTTTCTCTCCAATTTGTTATTGGTTCTTGAATACTACTTCTTTGCAATTGTACATGAATGGGATCCGAAGGCACATTTCTTCTGTCCATGCTCAGATTTTATGCTTGACACATGTAGGAAAAGATGATCTCTGATTTTCCTTCTTATTTTTCATCTCCCCAAATTTATTGTTTGTATATTAAATTTAAGCTTGTTGCATGTTTATCTTCATGATTAGCTACTTTGACCATGGCTTCATCCACATTATCTTTGTATTTTTATTCTTGCCATCATTTAATTCAATTTTTGTGTTTATTTTTTTTAATAATTGACGTATTGTCTATCTATATCTACCATTAACCAATTTTTCTTCACAATCTCTATTTTATCTAACTTGCTTAAATTTCTATTTTTATGATAGTTTTAAATATGTCGAACCTTACAAAACTTGATTTTGAGGCTATTGACATTTCGGGAAAGAATTACTTGCCATGGGCTCTAGATGCTGAAATTCATTTTAATGCCGAAGGGCACAGAGATACTATTAAAGAAGGAAATAAATCATCTAATCAACAAAAGGCAAAAGCCATGATTTTTCTTCGCCACCATCTCCATGAGGACCTTAAAAATGAATACCTTACGGTAAAAGACCCACATGTCCTTTGGAACAGTTTAAAGGAAAGATATGAGCACCAAAAATATATTATCCTCCCAAAAGCTCGTTATGATTGGATGCATTTGCGTTTACAAGATTTTAAAAGTGTAACTGCATATAATTCCGCAGTATTTAGAATCACTTCCCAATTACAATTATGTAGAGAAAAAGTGACTGATGAAGATATGTTAGAAAAAACATTCTCCACTTTTCATGCATCCAATGTGCTCCTGCAGCAGCAATATCGAGAAAAAGGCATTCGGAAATATTTTGACTTGATTTCTCGCCTTCTTGTGGCCGAGCAAAATAATGAACTTTTGATGAAAAATCATGAAGCTCGTCCCACTGGCACCGCTCCATTCCCAGAAGTGAATGTAGCAACACACGATCACTATGGACAATCTCGTGGTCGCGGTCGTGGTCGTGGCCGTGGTCGTGGTCATGGCTATGGTCGTGGTCACGGTCTTAATCATAGTCATAGTGGAAATTACAAGAACACGACTTTTCACCAGAAGTGGAAAAATGTGGCAAAGAATGAAAAAGGTGGGTAGGGTAGCAAAAGTAATGAAAATATTTGCTATCTTTGTGGAGGCAGAGGTCATTGGAGTCGTACTTGTCGTACAGCAGAACATCTTGTTGATCTCTATCAACAATCAATTAAAAATAAAGGTAAAAAGATTGAGAGTCATTTTGCTTATGAAGATGATGGTAATACAGATGCTACCCATTTGGATGTTGCTGATTTTGTTTGCCGACCCTGATGGAAACATTGATCACCTTATTGTGGATTGAAGTATAGTCAAGAAGTAGATTTTCCTAATTATTCCAATAATAATAAAGTTTGAGAGTGTCTTTGAATTTCCTATGATAATAAAATGTTTTGAATGTCCTATGCCAATAATAATAAAGCCTTATATTTAAGTGTGTTTTCAACTTCTATAGATTATGTTCAAATAATTCAATCATAAAATTGTTATTCTTTCTCATGCTTCTCTCTTATCATATTCTTTTCTTCTTTGGATAGAATGAGTATTGACACTAGCATCAATAATGGAGATACGTGTCTTGTCGATAGCAGAACTACCCATACAATTTTTAAAGATGCAAAATATTTCTCTTATTTAGTGAAGCGAGAAACCAATGTTAGTACTATATCTGGCTCTTCAAAGATAATTGAAGGCTCCGGAAGAGCTAATATACTGTTATCCCGGGGAACAAATTTACACGTTGAGAATGCATTATATTCCCCCAAGTCTAGTAGAAATTTATTAAGTTTCAAAGATATCTGTTTAAATGGATATCATATTGAAACAAGAGATGAAGGAGATATTGAATATCTCTATATAACAAGACATACTTTGGAAAAAATAAGTGTAGTGGAAAAGTTGCCCGCCTTTTCCTCTGGTTTGTACTACACTTATATCAGTGCAATTCTTGTTGTAAACGAGAAATTTACAAATCACAAAAAATTTGTTGTTTGGCATGACCGGCTGGGCCATCCCGGATTCATAATGATGCGAAAAATAATTGAAAACTCATGTGGTCACCAATTGAAGAATCAGGAGATTCTTCAATCCAATAAGTTCTCATGCACTTCTTGTTCACAAGGGAAGTTGATAATTAGACCATCACCAACAAAAAATAGAAGTGAATCTCTCAAATTTTTAGAACGAATACATGGTGATATTTGTGGGCCAATACACCCACCATGTGGACCATTTAGATATTTTATGGTTTTAATTGGTACATCAACCAAATGGTCACATGTTTGCCTGTTGTCAACTCGCAACCAAGCATTTGCGAGATTGCTAGCTCAACTAATTCGAATAAGAGCTCACTTCCCTGATTATCCTGTCAAGAAAATACGTCTTGACAATGCTGCTGAGTTTTCATCTCAAGCATTTAATAAGTATTGTGCCTCCATTGGAATTGACATTGAACATTCTGTACCACATGTTCACACACAAAATGGACTTGCAGAATCATTTATTAAACGTATAAAGTTAATTGCAAGACCACTTCTCATGACATGCAAACTTCCCATTTCCACTTGGGGACATGTAATTTTGCATGCTGCAACATTGATTCGCATCAGGCCAACAAGTTATCATGACTCTTCCCCTTTACAGTTAGTTTTTGGTCAAGAACCTAATATTTCCCATCTTAGAACTTTTGGATGTGCGGTGTACGTTCCAATTTCTCCACCACAACGCACTAAGATGGGTCCTCAAAGAAGGGTGGGAATATATATTGGATATGAATCTCCATCTATTATAAAATATCTTCAAACCAACAACACGAGATTTATTTACAGCTCGATTTGCTGATTGTCATTTGATGAATCAAATTTTCCAGCATTAGGGGGAGAGAATAAGCAGTTGGAAAGAGAGATCAGTTGGAATGTATTGTCATTGTCCCATCTTGATCCTCGAACTAAACAATGTGAGGTTGAAGTTCAAGAGATAATTCATTTGCAAAGCTTAGCAAATCAATTACCAAATACATTCACTGATCCAAAAGGTGTGACAAAATCATATATACCAGCTGCTAATGCTCCAATAAAAATAGATGACCCTGTTGGGCAATCTAATATTGCAAATGAGTCTCAACCTCGGCTGAAGTGTGGTAGACCAGTCGGTTCCAAAGATAAAAATCCTCGAACAAGAAAAGGAGCTAAAAAGAAAGATGGTCCAGAGGAGGATATAGAAACTCTCAAAGAGTCTAGAGACATAATTGACATTCCAGTCTCAGAAGAGATTGATCAGGTACCTGAAAGTCATGAAAATAAAGAGATCTCAATAAATTATGTCACTAATGGAATACAATGGAACCGACAGGATGTCAACGTTGATGATGCTTTTTATATCATATGGCGCTAAATGTGATAAATAGTAATGAGGATCATGAACCAAAATCCATTAAAGATTGTAGACAAAGTGAGAATTGGCCAAAATGGAAAGATGCAATTGAAGCAGAATTAAACTCGCTTTACAAGCGAAAAGTTTTTGGACCTGTAGTCCGAACACCTGAAGGTGTGAAACCGGTTGGATACAAATGGGTCTTTGTGCGAAAACGAAATGAGAATGGTGAAATTGCAAGATACAAAGCTCGACTTGTTGCTCAAGGGTTTTCACAAAGACCTGACATTGATTTTGATGAAACATATTCACTTGTTATAGATGCAAGTACTTTTCGGTACTTAATTAGCCTTGTAGCATATGAAGGGCTTAATTTGCATATGATGGATGTTGTCACAGCCTATTTATATGGCTCACTTGATAGTGACATTTACATGAAGCTCCCCGAAGGATTTAACTTGCCTGAGGCACATAGTCCGGGATCACGAGAGGACTACTCCATCAAATTGAATAAGTCTCTCTACGGGCTAAAACAATCTGGACGCATGTGGTATAATCACCTCAGTGAATATTTGCTAAAGGAGGGATATAGAAATGACCCTATTTGTCCATGTATTTTTATAAAAAGATCTGGAAAAGAATTTGCTATAATTGTTGTATATGTTGATGACATAAATATTATTGGAACTCCTGAAGAGATTCCAAAAGCTATAGATTGCTTAAAGAAAGAATTTGAGATGAAGGATTTGGGAAAGACAAAATTTTGTCTAGGATTACAAATTGAGCATTTGAAAATGGAATTTTTGTTCATCAAGAGGCTTATATAGCAAAAGCTTTAAAACGTTTCTACATGGACAAATCTCATCCGTTGTCTACTCCTATGGTTGTTTGATCACTGGATGTGGAGAAAGATCCCTTTAAACCTCGAGAAGAGGGTGAATAACCACTTGGTCCTGAAGTACCATATCTCAGTGCAATTGGAGCACTGATGTACCTTGCAAATTATACACGTCCTGATATATCATTTTCTGTCAATCTATTAGCAAGATATAGTTCTTCACCCACACGAAGACATTGGAACGGAGTCAAGCATATACTTCCTTCTCATTCATTCTCACTTATTCATTCTTATTTCTTCATTATCATATACTCTTCAAACTTAATTAAATTTCTCTACATATCTCTTTTCTATATTTCCCATTTCTTCTTCCATCTCACTTCTTCTTATTTCTTCATTCACATACTCTCATTTATTCTTATTCCTTATCACTTATTCATTCTTATTCTCTCCTACATTATTTTTCCATACTCTTTTTCATATATTCTTACTTTTTTGACACAACTCTCTTTCATTCTAATTTCTCTATTACTTCTCATTCTATTCTATATAATTTTTTTCTCACATTCTAATTCATTTTTTATTACTTCTTATTTAATTAAAATACAAAAAACGAAAAAAAATAATTTTTTTTTTTAAAAATCCGCCTGTAATTCAAAAAATCCGTTGGTAAATTTCCGGCGGATTTTTTGAACTACCGGCGGATTTTGAAAAAAATAATATTTTCTAGGATTTTCCGGCGGATTTTTTGAATTACCGACGGATTTTTTTAACAAAAAATAATATTTTATTATTTTTTGGATTTTCCGGCGGATTATCCCCCGGAAATTTCCGGCGGATGTTTCGGCGCCACGAAATCCGTCGGAAACCGTTTGCTGCGAGCTGGCTACCAGTGCCAAAAATCCGCCGGAAAGTGCACATTTTTGGCGGATATTTGGCTTTTCCGCCCCACAAGAAACGACTTCTGAACTGGATTTTGCAAATTTTTTTGCTTTTTCAGTTCAGAAGTCGCCTCCCCCCGGGTGACTTCTGAACTGTGTTTTTTTATTTTTCTTTTTCTTTTATATTAATTTAAATAAATTTAATTTAATTAATTTAGAAAATTAAAATTGTTAATTATAAATTAATTATAAATATTATTGTGAAAAAACTGTATTTATTTATTTAATATGGAACTAACTGTATTTATTTAATTAGTAGCACATTACAAAAAACTGATAGAAATTGACTAGTCTAGATTGCGGTTTGGACAGTTATTTTTGTTGTGACCCTCATTTCTACAAATACCGCATCTCTTGGTGCGACTACCCCTTTCTCTTTGATCCATCACTCGCAGTAAAAAGTGGTTAAAACATAGTAAAAAACTAAGTTCTTGTCGACACTAATAAACGGCCAAGATCTTGCCGACACTAATAAACGGTGAGGATCTTGCCCACACTAATAAACGGTCAGGATCTTGTTGTTGCCGACACTTTTGGACGCACGAGATCTTGCCGACGCTTTTAAAATTAATTTAGAATTATTTTTGTTCACCATAATATTTATAATTAATTTAGAATTATAAATATTAATTTTCTAAATTAAATAAATTAATTAAATTAAACTTATTTAAATTATTCATTAATTTAAATAAATAATTAAAATTAAAATTATTTAAATTAATCTAAAAACAGTATTATTTTGGTAATTAATTTACGCTATAGAAAAAATACTTAAATAAACAACACAGTTCCCAGAAATACACCATTAGAAAATACAAAACGAAACGAGACGAAAACATAATACAAACTACTTAGATGGGTAGCGATAAACAATATGAATGACTTCTTGCTCCTCACCCTCCATGTTGACGCAAGTCTTTGTTGACTGAAGCTGCAACGACATTGTTGTTGAGTGAACCACAAAGAGGGAAATCTCTAGTACAAAGATGTGATTTCTTATTATTGCTGTTGTTGGCATTTGTTGAAATGCTTCCTTCTGCTTCTCCAACAGCAGTGCGTTTGGAAGAGGAAGGACCACAACTTGTGGGGAAATCACGAAAGGCTGGAACGACTCGACGCTAACGCTGAGTTATGGTGTACGGAAACATTGTTGAGACCACAACTCTAAGTGAAGTTTTCATTCAATTTAGAACATTGCTTTTAACTTCTTCTAGGAATTTATTTGCCAATTGGCAAAAGGCGTAACCTTTAAAGAATAGTCAATTTCTATCCATTTTTTGTAATGTGCTACTAATTAAATAAATACAGTTAGTTCCATATTTCAATATAGCCGATAAATTTTTTTCACAATAATATTTATAATTAATTTAGAATTAACAATATTAATTTTCTAAATTAATTAAATTAATTAAATTAAATTTATTTAAATTAATATATAAGAAAAAGAAAATAAAAAAACACAGTTCAGAAGTCACCCTGGGGGGAGGCGACTTCTAAACTGAAAAAGCAAAAAAAAATAGCAAAATCCAGTTCAGAAGTCGTTTCCTGTGGGGGTGATTTCTGAACTGAAAAAGCAAAAAAATTTGCAAAATCCAGTTCAGAAGTCGTTTCCTGGGGAGACGACTTCTGAGCTGAAAAAGCAAAAAAAGTTGCAAAATCCAGTTCAGAAGTCGTTTCCTGTGGGGCGACTTCTGGCCTGAATTTTGGATGTGTGCTAGTTTGGTAAATAATCTAAAAAAAGTGTTATTTTGGTAAATATTTTATTTGTGCTGCAGTCGTTTTTTTTGCCGAGAAATCACCCATTGGGTTCAGCCTTGATCTGAATCAAGTTAAGACTCACAATTAGTATAACTTTGGCAGTTGAAACAAATTTTTATGCCACAAAGGGATATTTTACTATTGAAATCACAGAAAGACTTGCGCTTATTGGACAACCATTAGGAATATTCTAAAGGTTCATTTCCTTCTTGTCACTGTTTACAATTGTCACTGTTTACAACTGACTGGTGTTATGTTGGCAGAAAAATATTCTAAGTCTTACTAATATTAGTCTTACATTAGATTGGTGTTATGGTTTTCTTTTTGGACCTGATTTTTGGTTGATTTGAAGTTACTTTTGATTTTATTAATTAACAAGGCCAATTTCATCGATGATGTTTGGATGTTTGTGTGGCTTGATGCAGGACTTAATTACGGCCTACTATTTAATGGATTTCAAATACTAATTTGAGTTATTTTTGACACGTTTATAAGGATGCTCATTTCAGTTATCCTGCATGTTTGTCACTTCAAATACCTTTTTAGTGGGCTATATGTTTATCTTTGATCTTTGACTTGCTTACAAAATATTATAATTTGTTGTACATACTTATGTTTACGAGAAGCAAACACTACAAGAATAACTGCTGTTTTCTGCCATTTTTTTCGACGAACTCTAGTCCGTCGCAATTTCTGACGAATTTCCGACCAAAATGTCATCGCAACGGTTAAGAAGAATGGGCGCTAAAATCCCCGCTTACGTTTCCGACCAAATCGTTTTTCGTCGCTAATTTCCGAAGGCTATTTTTCGTCGGAAAACACTAAAAGTCCGTCGCAAACATAAAAACCCAATTAAAATAGAGCCTATTCCCTCGAGCCCTCTCATTTTCACAAACGAACTCATTTTCACGCTAAAACTCACTCACTCTCCTCCTCTGAAACTATCATTCTCTCCCTCCGCCCTCCATCCTCCTCCGCCCTCCACCACCCTCCTGCGTCCTCCTCCATCGGCAAGCTTGCTCCATGGCTAGAAGACAGCCTCTCGTTCTCCCTCTTCCCGTAGAAATCATCAAAAACCCTTTTCCTCCTCATTCACCAAACACCTTCGTCATTCTTCATTCTCACTTTCTTTCTCTTCCTTCACCCAAAATCCGACTACAACCTCCGTGTCCTCCTCCTTTCACCACCACAATGGAGAAACCTCCACTCTAAACCAGCAACGCAGCAAACATCCTTTCAGAAAAACTGGAAGGAAGCAACCAGAGACATCTACACATTCTTCGCTTCCGCACAATGTTCCTCGGTCCAATGGACGGACGAACACAAAATCTATGGGTTTACGAAAACGACAAGATGGTTTACCGATCTATATCCTACGTTCCTGGACTCTACAAGATCTTCGACGAGATCCTCCTCGACGCCGCTGAAAAAACAAACAAAGTGATCCTATGATGGATTTTCTTAAGGTTTCGATTGATCCTTTAAAGTGAAGTAGGAAATACTTACCAGTCATATCCTTTCTTTTATGAAATTGGTGCCTTTATTTATTTTTTTGAGTTGTTTCATTGGAGGGAGATGGTTAGATTATTGGTAGAGATACTAACAATGGGGATTGGTCATGCATGTTATTTGGTAAGATACTGCCATTTGTGAATGCAGTAAGTTAGGGTTCTTCTTTCCATTTCTTCAACCATTTCCTCAAATACATTCGCATTATTGTATTCTAGGGTGGTTATTTTGATATTGGTAAGCTCTGAGTTTGCTCTTCCTAGGGTAAGATTTTTAATTTATTTATTGTATTCTAATTAGTCTATTCTCAAGACATGTTCAATGGTAGTTTTAGTCAATTAGTCTATTTTTATTATTGTATTCTAATTATGCCATTTGACTGAACCTTTCCTCTCCAATTATAAGAACCAGTTTGATGATGTATAAGATGACTTTTGCTGTACCTATTTGAAGATATTTAAATTTGAAATAATGAAGGGATCTTCAAATTTATAGTTACTGTTATTCTTAGAGATTCTAATACTTGAATTTATATCTGTATTGCAATTTTGATGATCTTCTCCTTAGTTCTATTGCAGCTTGCCTTTATATCTTGGGATGATAGGTATTGGTTTGAACACATTGATTTTCATTTATACAAGTATTAGTTTTGCTACAATGTATTATGACTAATTTATCTTTTTTTCCATTTCTAGAGTTCTTCCTCTATAGGTGAACAGTTGAAGGTTTTGGTACTATAGCTAATTCAAGACAACAAGAGAAGGAATTTTTAACTGAGGTAATAACTATGGTATGCTGGAAAATATATTTTTAACTGAGGTAATAACTATGGTATGCTGGAAAATGTAGAGAGATCAAATGAATCTTGATGCTGTTTAGTTTGGAGTGTGACAGTTGAAGGTTGTAGTAGTTAAACTGAATAGAGTTTGGAATCAATATGTGTGATAGAAGCACTAACAAATATATTGGATTGGACTACTCACCGGTGGAAATTTGACATTAAAAAACACCATTTAGCATCGGTTGTTTGCACAACCGAAGCTACACTACAAGAAAAGAAGCCATTAGCGACGGAAATTAGCGAGGGACTAATAGTCCCTCGCAAAAATTGGGATTAGCGACGGAATTTGCGAAGGAATAGGGGCTGTCGTATTTTTGAGAATTAGCGACGGAAAATTAGACATTAGCGACGGAAATTCCCTCGCTAATGGCTTGGGCGAGAAAATTAGCGACGGAATTTCAGTCCCTCGCTAATTTCTGACAGTTTTCAGATGATGAGACTCAGTGCAGGGGTTGGTAAATGTGCAGCAATTAGCGACGGACAGTTCCGTCGCTAATTCCCTCGCAATTTTTTTTTACTTTTTTTTTCCTTAAATCCATTTACACCCTCACTCTTCTTTCTCACTCACAACACCCTCACTCTTTTTCTCTCCTCTTCACCCTTCCTCTTCCCTTACTCTTCTTCTCACTCACACCACCACCACCACGCCACCACGCCACGACCACCACGCCACCCTTCCTTTTCCCTCACTCTTCTTCTCTCCTCTTCTTCTCACTCACACCACCACCACACCACCACCACACCACCACTCCACCCTTCCTCTTCCCTCACTCTTCGTCTCTCCTCTTCTTCTCACTCACACCACCACCGCCGCCACCACTCTCACTCCTCTCTCTCTCTCCCTCCTCTCTCTCCCTCCCTCTCTCTCTCTCTCTCTCTCTCTCTCTCTCTCTCTCTCTCTCTCTCTCTCTTTCTCCCTTACTCTTCTCCTTCTCTCTCTACCATCCACACATCGCCACCTTCACCACCACCACCACCACGCCGCCACCACTCTCACTCCTCTCTCTCTCTCTCTCTCTCTCTCTCTCTCTCTCTTTGGAAATAATAATAATAATAATAATAGTAATAATAATAATAATAAGGCTTAAATACAGTTTTGGTCCCCCTATTTTAATCAATTCACGATTTTGGTCCCCAAAGTTTTAATTTGACGATTTTGGTCCCCCTATTTTCCCAATTTGAAAAATCATAGTCCCCCTCTTAAATAAGTCAAAATTGAAACTCAATTTTGACTTATTGTCCTATGTGGCAGCCTACGTGGCACCCCCCACCCCCACCCCCACCCCCCACTGTTCATCTTCCCCTCCCCCCTCCCCCACCGTGACCTCCTCCCACCCCCCACCGTGAACCCTCCCACAACCAAATCTCTCTCTCTCTCTCCTTCGCATCTTCCCCTCTTCCCCACCCCACCCCTCCCACCCCCCCACCGTGACCCCCTCCCTTCGCACCTCCCTCTCTCTCTCGCTCTCCGTCTCTCCCCTTCCCCCTCGATTTCCCTCTCTCTCGCTCACCGTCTCTCCCCTCCCCCCTCGATTTCCCCCTCTCTCTCGCTCACCGTCGCTCTCTCTCTCTCCATCGCATCTCACCCTCGCTTTCCCTCTCTCTCGCTCACCGTCGCTCTCTCTCTGCGTCTCTCTCTCTCGCAGATCCGGTGAAGGGGAAGGGGAAAACGCGCCGGCGTTTGAGAGAGGAGGGAGGTGCGAGGGGGGGTTCACGGTGGGGATGGGGGGTTCACGGTGTGGGTGTGGGGTGGGGTGTGGGGTGGGGGGTGGGAGGGGCGAAGGGGAAGTGGGGGGTGGGAGGGGCGAAGGGGAACAGTGGAGGGTGGGGTGGGGTGTGGGGTGGGAGGGGCGAAGGGGAACAGTGGGGGGGGGGGGGTGTGGGGGGTAGGGGTGGGGTGGGGTGGGGTGCGCCTACGTGGCAGTCCACGTGGACTGCCACGTAGGACAATAAGTCAAAATTGAATTCAGTTTTGACCAACTTAAGAGGGGGACTATGATTTTTCAAATTGGGAAAATAGGGGGACCAAAATCGTCAAATTAAAACTTTGGGGACCAAAATCGTGAATTGGTTAAAATAGGGGGACCAAAACTGTATTTAAGCCTAATAATAAATATAAAAAAAGCAGATTTAAAAAAAAACAGAAACTGTCAGACTTAGCGAGGGAATTAAAGACAGCATATTCCCTCGCTAATTAGCGGGGGATTCAAACTCCCTCGCTAATCCCAGTAGCGAGGAGGGAATTAGCGAGGGAACCAGTCTGTCCCTAATTCCCTCGCAAATGACCATTAGCGACGGATTTAGGTCATTTTGCGAGGGAAATGTCCGTCGCTAATGACCAGTTTTTTTGTAGTACTAAAGGTAGGCGCGGTGGCAATTTTGCAATTAAATGGAAGTTTTCAGTTTTCGCGCCTACATTTAGCATCGGTTATTTAAACAACCGATGTTAAATGTGTGTCTCAGACACTTTTAGCATCGGTTGTTAAAACACCCGATGCTAAAAGTTCCATTTTATTTTTTTTAATCTTTCCATCGCATTACACTCTCGCGTTCTCAACTCTCTCACTCTCTGAACGCTCTCGCTCTCAACCCTCTTCTGTTAACATTCTCGCTCTCTGAACTTTCTAGTTGTTTCAACGCCAGGAAACAACGAATCCAAAACATCTCGTGGTTCGTCCCTTCCCACCTTCCCACCTTCGTTTCCATAAAGTCAATCTACCAAAACATCTTGTGGTTCGTCCCTTTCTAACCAAACCCTAAAGTTAATATCTTCACTATTTTTGGGTTTTGTATCGTTTTTTTTTTCTGGATTTTACATGACCTTAGATTCACTTGTTGCTTTCTTCAATGTCATTATCAGATCTCACGTCACGTGTCACAGGTACAATATGGTCGAACAATGTCTTATTAAGGAACCAATATTTTCATTTTGGCTCAACCGTAAACCAGAGGAAGAGGAAGGGGGTGAGATTGTTTTTGGTGGTGTAGATCTTGCTCACTACAAGGGAAAGCACACTTATGTGCCTGTGACTAGAAAGGGATATTGGCAGGTTAATCATCAAATATAAGTTCTTTATACTTAATAATGGTTTTGATTTGTTTTTTCATTTTTTTGTTGATATTCTTTTTTCATTTCCAGTTTGATATGGGAGATGTACTTATTGATGGTAAAGCAAATCCAACGGTATGAATAAATGCTTTTAGATATAGATTGATATTTAGTTTTTGTTTTTACGACCGTGGAGTTTGAAAGTTTGGTAGATTTGGCAATGCTGGAAAGCACAGTCACTTGGGATGAACTGGAAAAATGAAAAGGGTCGGTGACTCAAATGTAAATTAAAATGATGAACCACTAAATTTCTTATGGAAATTTTGAAATTTTGATTGTTGAACACATCCAACTTATGATAATGATCAGCATGCCTCCATTCAATTTGATCTTTAGATTGTTTTCTATTTTAATCATGGTTATACTATATGAAATCTTTCATTGGTTCTCTGGATGAGACACGACGTTAATATTGGGGCCTTTAGTAATTGACAATTTTTATTGCATTGTTTATATTACCAATAAACAGAAATTTTAACAAATGCCTCTTTGACTATGGTTTGTTATCGTAAACTGTGATTACCATGATAAACCATGCAATTGGATTATAATTTATAACTAACTAAAGAATTCCCAAGTGGCATTTGACGCAGTGGCATCAACAGCTAAGCATGATGACAAATTTCTTGTAACTTGATTTGTAACTAACTAGTTGTGGATTATAATTTATAACTAACTAAGAATTCCCAAGTGGCATTTGAGGTAGTGGCATCAACAGCTAAGCATGATGACAAATTTCTTGCTTTTGTCACAGAAATTTCTTGATATTCAATTTGATATATGTGGCATAAATTTGCAGGCAACAGAAATTGGATGAATAGAGTTGGAAGGGTGACTTTATGCTGAGTTCAGAAAAGATGGATCCAGAAAGATCAAAAGATGACCTAGTTCTCCAAGCTACATCCTTCCTTGTCAGCAAACGCCATAATTGGAATTGTTGGTGCTGGTCCAAGTGGCTTATCAGCTGCTTAATTATGCACTAGCTAGGCTTGCTCACAAGAATGCCACAGTTTTGGAGAAACACCATACCATTGGTGTGGCATGTGTGAATCAGTGGATATTGAAGGTATATATAGCTTAATTGCACTCTTTACGTGATTCAAGTGAGTGGCAATGAATTTTGACTATATTTAAATGTTTATGATCTAGGTGGGCAAGTTGTTGCTGCAAGCAATGCTCCAGTTATGAGAGGTGTCAGTGTCACTGTCAAGTTTGCCAACACAGGTTTATAGCTTGACAAAAATCAAGATATTCAGAGTTCACAAGGAACACAAGTTGACAAGGGTATAATTTTATTAAGTGTTGGATCCCCCAAAATCGAGTAATTTGCTAATGGATGTAATACTGAAATTGCAATATACAGGTGCTTTGAAACTTGGATGGTTTTTCCTGGTTATATGGTATTTTAATTATACTTCTTAATATGCATAAGCTATGCCTCAAAAACTGGAATTGCTGATAGGTGTGCAAAGTATATTTGTAAACACTCATAATCTCAATATGTTAATATGGGAATGATGAGAGGATAAGGTCCAAATAACTATGGTTCATGCTTTCATAAGTTGATAGTTGGTGTTTGTTTCATTATGTTATCTTCTTCAGGTTCTTTGCAATGGAAGAAACAGATTTCTGCAGGTAAGTTGTCTCTGATATCAAGCAATGTGAGCATGCTTTGGTTTCTTCAGACCCTACTGTTACATCATTTGGAAAATTTCAGCAGGTAAGTTGTCTCTGATATGAACCAAATAACGGTTTTGTTATGTGATAACTTTAATCGATGGTAACAACTACACCCTCTTCTCTCTATGTGCTTGGTGGTTTTCTAGGCTCATGTATTCTCTTCAGGGACTGGAGGATGTGCAACTTTTCTAGCAAATTATGATGCACAGTCTACTGCTACAATTTTATTCATTAACAAGCACTATGACTTACCTCCTTGGTCCATAAGCATTCTTCCTAGAGCTGTCAATGGGCCGGGTTCGGGCCGGCCCGTCTCGGCCCATCGGGCCAAACAGCGTATACGGGCCGGGCCGGGTCGACCCGATATTTTGATGGGCTGCAAAATTTACGGCCCGAGCCCGCTCACCACTAGCCCATGGGCCAACGGGCCAGCCCAATGGGCCAACCCAACAGGCCACAAATCATTGACTTTTTAGAATTTTGACAAAAATAGTTTTAATGTCTCGTTAAAATATGGAGCTGATACAATTTATGATTTCCACGGTGTAGTTTACAATTTCGCAGTACTTTAGTGTTTGCTAACTTTAATTAACCTTTTTCCTTTATTTCATTGGACATGACGGGTACAATACAAACAGAGAAATATTAGAGATTTACACAAAATTGCTTCATTTTCTTAAAAAAATTGTTCTATTTTCTTTACTTTTTTATTAGAGATTTACACAAACGGATGAATATTAGAGATTTACACAAAATTTATTTACTTTTTTATTTTTTTTACTTAAAAAAATTGCTCCATTTTTTATTGGACCATATTTTAAAATTTTAAAACTAAAACAAAAAAGTAACGGGCCGGCCCGAAGCCAATCGGGCCGACCCGACCCGGCCCAATACTATCATCAAGCCCATCCGGCCGGGCCAAAAAAGATACCGTTGATTTTGGGCTACTAATTTTAGAGCTCAGGCCCAACCAAAAAATCGGGCTATTGGGCCGACCCAATGGGCCGGACCCAAATTGACAGCTCTAATTCTTCCTAATTGCAAAACTAATGTATTTAATACCGCCAAAGTAAGAATATTTCACGGGACCTTTTATGCTATGCGGACTAAATGCGATGAAATTGTTGTCCATCAGAATTTTTTTTCATATTAAGCCATGTCATTTGGAACAAGTAGTTGATTGTATTGTTATGTCTTCATGAAGGCGAGAGATCAAAATTCACTTGTACAAATGCTTCCTGTCAACTCCAAGTTTCCATGGGAGACTTATGATGAAGATCTGTTTTCTTTGGATGAAAGTTCAAGGATTACAGCTAGTGGACTCTTAGAACAGCTAGTGGATGAAAGTTCAAATATTGTCACATCTCATCGATTTACTGGCTGGTATACTGACTGATTTCAGTTCATTTACTAGTTTTTAAGCTCTTTGATGTAGTAGAAGAAATAGTTGGATCAGTGAGTTGTATATTGATTGACTGGTATACTGACCGAAAGAATGTTGTACTTGTTCACAATTTACTGTTTGGAATTGTGCAAGATTTTATATTTAGTTATTTGGAAAATGAATCAATGTAATTACCATAGTTCTTGAATATTATTCTCTTCTTGTATGAATTGATGTTGTAAGTGATGTTTGTGAGGCATGTATAAAAAGAAACTAGACATTTAGCATCGCTTGTTTCAAACGAAACAAGCGATGCTAAATGTCAACCGATGCTAAATGTCATTTTTTTTTATCAAAAATGACTTTTAGCATCGGTTATTTGGAACAACCGATGCTAAATGTCACTTTCAGGACATTTAGCATCGGTTATTTGGAACAACCGATGCTAAATGTCACTTTCAGGACATTTAGCATCGGTTGTTTGGAATAGCTGATGCTAAATGTCACTTTCAGGACATTTAGCATCGGTTGTTTCAAACACCCGATGCTAAATGTCATTTTTCAGGACATTTTGCATTGGTTGTTTCAAATAACCGATGCTAAATGTCATTTTCAGACAGCAAAAACAGTGATGAAATGGACATTTAGCATCGGTTATCTGAACACCCGACGCTAAATGTGACATTTAGCATCGGGCGATTTAACGTCGGGCGATAACCGACGCTAAATGTCCAATTTAACCGACGCTAAATGTCTTTTTTCCACTAGTGACTGATTAGCTCCATCAGCTCATAATTAGAGAATGCATAGAAATATATTGGAATCAATGAGTTTGGACTGGTTTAGTGGCGGTTACGAACCGCCACAAAAATAGAAACCGCCGCAAACACATCCCAAAACCACCGCAGAAATATAGGGGATTATTCATACTCAGCAATTGTTTAGCGGCGGTTTAGAACCGCCACAAATACTAAACCGCCGCAAACTACTACTCCAGGCGGTTATTCCAACAGTTGTAAAAATCGCCGCAGAGTTTCCTCACGGCGGAGAAAACTGCAGCGGTTTTAGAACCGCAGCGAGAAGCATTTGACAGCGGTTAAAACCGCCGCAGAATGCCTTTTGAATTGCCGCAGATTGCCGACTGAGTATCGAGCCTCGCTTCCACTTCTTGTGAGATCCAGTGGCTACTATACATCTTTACAGATTTACATGTTCCTCACACAGATTCAGTTCCACTATATTGTGACAACCGGTCTGCCATTCAGATAGCTCAGAATTCCACATTCCATGAGCAAACTAAACATATTGAGCTCGATTGTCATTTGGTTCGTGACAAGGTCCAAGCTGGCATCCTTCATCTAATGCCCATTCCCACTGTTTCCCAGATTGTTGACATCCACACCAAACCCCTCCAGCCTGCCTTGTTCCAGAATTTGTTATCCAAGCTGAACATGCAAAACATTTACAGTCCAGCTTGAGGGGGGTGATAGACTTATATATTGTATTTACTATCAATTAGTTGTTAGACTTATTGTATATACTCTCAGTTAGTTATTTTAATTTCTAGTTTAGGGTAGTTTAGTCTTTTTCTCTTGCTTCTTTTGACTTGTATATAAACTCCTTAATGGGCAATTTATCAATTGTGAGATTCATTTTACCAAAATAACAGCGTGAGTTTTTAGTGGTAATTACCACTTTGTCTAAAAACCAATAAAAAAAATTCAGAAGATCATTGAGACCATTGATTGACCGGAGAAGAGAATGCATGAATTTAAAAGCAAAGAATTTGTAAAAGACATTAAAATAAGTGCTTGATAGAAATTCGACGAAGAAATTAAATTGAGTTAGAATGCATGGGGAAATTCCACTTACCTCTCCTCAATTTTGGTAAAATAATACATATATCCCTCTATTTTGCAAAAGACATAGACCTCTCCTATATTACACACACCTCCTCTCTATTAAGTAAAAATAGAGGATGTCGGTTGAGGTGTTTGTGTTTTTTTTATTTTTATATTAGGGGAGTTGATGAGTGAAATTTTTGAGTAAGTTTAAGGGAGGTGAGTGTTCGTTTAAAAAATAAATGGAGTGTCTATGTCATTTAATCATACTTCAGGGAGGTGAGTGTTCATTTAAAAATTAGAGAAAGTACTGTCTTTGTCATTTAAAAAATAAAATAGGTGGTTGTAATTTCCTCAATTGAAAAAAGTATAATTTGATGAAAAAAAAGGAAATAAGTTGAAGTGATAGGTGGATCATATAGTCTAGCTAGTGGCACGACGGGATATGGGTGAATTCACACAAAACTTCCTAGCTTTAATGCTATTAAAATAGCCAAGAAACCTAAGTAATCCCACATTGTATGATTTGTATGAAGCATCATCAGACCTCATTAGGTTGGAGGGAAACATCATTAAAATGACCAATGAAAGCCATTACAGTTGAGTCTAGCCCTCAAACTTTGAGTCTAGCCCTCAAAGTTTAAGTCTTATGCTTTAAATTGTAAGATACCTAGTAAAATTCGCTGCCCTGATTGTCACTCAATATTATCAAGTTTGGTGAGTTTGAGGTAACAAAGATTCACCTTTGCAGTGCTTTTTTCAAAAGGCTAAACATGAACTCCTAGGATCAGTTTCTCAAAATAGTGGAATGCTACAACATGTATACAAATTAGTGATCACTGATTTGAGTAAAGCCAAGCAATTCATAACCTAACTCAAATCGAAGTGTTGGATTTGTTTAATTTTTATGATCGGGTCAAATCCAAACAAACCCATAAAGACCCGGTTTGGTTCTTGACAATGGATGGATTTACAAAATTAAAACTAAACCAACCCGAGTACCCAAACATAGTGATAGCAAGTTAAATAATTTATATTATAACCAAAAAAGTTAAATAATTTATACTATATTTGTATACATGTTGAAATTTTGCGGGAACTAGTTGCACATATTTTGCATTCATTAGTTTTATTTGGTTTTTATTTCTTATGATGAATTTATATGATTTTCAGTTTGTATTGCCAAGTGTAGAATTTTTTGTTTTAAAAAATTAATGTTAGCGCACGACCTGTGAGTCAAATCTGAAACAACCCGTCAATATTAATTAGACTGCTTTGCAGGTTTGGATTTTGCAGAAAAAACCCAAATTCTGAATCAATCCAAACTAAAAAAAAAATATGATTGATTCGAGCAATAATTTTGGTCAATATTGATGATTCTGGCCAACCCATGAACACCCCAAGTGATGTGTAGGCATGGGACATGATACGATATGTTGCATGTATAAATGTGTATACTCATCCTGTGTGTGTGTGTGAGTCTTCATCTATTTCCTCTATAATGTGCTCAACCATTTTATCTTTGGGTGCTTGTATTCTTTGATGGATTGTTGTAGCTCCATTAGACGCATTTGAGCACTATAGATAAGACGCTCACTTAATTGTTAACTAAAGGTAGACACAGGTAGAGTACACGTTAGCATTCCACTTAGTAATTTTTGTGTATCAAACACAAAACATTTTTTTTAATAAGCAAAATATTAGACAAGGGAGCACCCCAACCCTTACTAAATATTATATCAAACACAAAGCGTTGCTTCTATATAGTCACAAAACCTTTCCAGAACCGGTAATGACTTATGTTACTAAGGAATTCCTTAGTAACAATTATTAAATTTTTTGGTGACCATTATACAATAATCTAATGGTTAGTACATACTAACCACAATTTAGTGTTTATGTGGTGAGTGAGCAGGTAAATGAAAACACTGGTTAGTGTTGGTATGGTCACCGAATTTTTAAATTGATGGAGAAATAACTATTATGTCCATTTAATAACAATTACTAAAATGTTCCTTAGTACTCTGAGTGAGGCTCAACAAAGGACCAAAACTTTTTAGAAAATTAGATTTTCTAACAACAGCAAACTGCATTGTTTTATATTTTTAACAATTTTCCTCGAGAAAGATAATAGATTATTGTCATGGCATATATATACATGATACGATACGACAACAATAAAGCCATTGAATACCCGCCAATTTTGTTTGACAATAGTAGTTGTTAGGTTGCAACTTGTTATATAAGTTGAGCGATGAAGATCACAGCAAGTCATGCATGAATATATGATATGGAAATTAAGGGAACGGATAAAAAATGCATGGGAAAATAACCCCCCCCACTATTTTAACTCACGAGGGCATGTAATTGACGCAAGATCATAAACGTGAGACGCGTAATGTTTTTAAGCAAGAAAAGAGAGAGAAAGAGAGAGTAATATGTTGTGCATATATGTGTCTACGTGCAAACAATGTTAAAGAATACTTCACGAGAAAGCAACCTATAGCATTTATTTCAAACCAAAATATACTAGTTAGCTGTTTTTTGAGGACTCTTACTTTGGTTCATATAAATAGACCATACTTTGATTCGTGTGTTAGACTCAGACAAAAAGGATAAACAATAACAAACCCTCAAACATAGTTATCTTGAACCAAAAATCATGTCTCACATAGCTGTTGAGAGGAACAGGAGAAAACAAATGAATGAACATCTCAAAGTTCTAAGATCATTGACCCCATGTTTCTATATTAAAAGGGTATATATTTATATATAAACATATCTTTTTTTCTTCCAATTATCCTTTTTTTGTAATCTTTGTGTGTGTTTTTTGTGGTTTGATTAGGGAGACCAAGCATCAATAATAGGTGGAGTTATAGAATTCATCAATGAGTTGCACCAAGTTCATCAAGCTTTGGAGTCACAAAAAAGAAGAAAGAGTTTAAGCCCTAGCCCTGGTCCAAGTCCAAGAACACTCATGAAACCAAAACTTCATCAATTTGATATCTCATCTGGAATTGGGACTAATTCTTTCAAGGAACTAGGAGCAAGTTGCAACTCTCCTATTGCAGATGTGGAAGTTAAAATCTCTGGTCCAAATGTGATTTTGAAAGTGATTTCCCATAGAATTCCAGGTCAAGTTGCAAAGATTATTACTGTTTTGGAAAGTCTTTCGTTTGAAGTTCTTCATCTGAACATTAGTAGCATGGAGGAGACTGTGCTATACCAGTTTGTTGTCAAGGTAAAACGTACAACTTTTTGGCTTTATCATTCTCCTAGCAATTAGGGTTTCAAGTCAATTCGGTGAATCAATTACAAACACAACGGACTACTAAAAAAGTGCAAGAGTGCAATTCATGTGATATGAAAGATGTTAACTAAAATCAACAAATTAATCGTTATAGGTAACTTGCTTTTCTTAATTCGACTATTAAAAAAGAGCTATGATGTTTGGTATAAATAGTTTTGACGTATGAAATGACAGAATAGTTACTTTTGGGTCAATATTAAACGGTTGACAGGAGAAAGAAGGGAAAACTAACCCATCACCCGCGTTGTTTTTGTATGTTTCGTTTCGTAACAACTATCATTTTTCATTAGAAAACTGAGTCATTGATGAAAATTAGAGACAACAAGTGAAAATAGTTTTCAATGTTGATGTTAATTAACGATATTAGCGATGAAAGTAGAGATCATTCATTTTTATCTAATTTTTATTGGTAATTCAATTTTTTTCTAGCAATGATATTCCATGGGATTATACATACTTTTGCATGTGTTGACATTCTTTCTTCACTCCATGTACGTATAATCAATTTATTGAGAAGCTAATTGTGGTGCCTTGTGCAGCATTTATGTTTATTCCAACATGAATTTCCTCACTTATATATCCATGTACGGCTAGCGTATAGCTTCCCCGTGAATCCACACGTAAACCTTCAACATATGTATTCTTCTGGCATTACGTGTCATGGATATAATAAATGAACCAGTGAATAATATACCACAGATTATAATACTACACGATTATGTACGCAAACTTGTAGGAGGGTGATCATACATTCATACGTGTCTTGAAGAGAATAAATTGGCAACATAAACAAAGTGAAGTAATCTAAGTTCTTAGCACATAAATATTATTGGATAGATTTTGCTATTATCAATAGAGTTGGTTCAAAGATAATGAATTGCAATATTTTGCTTTGGTTTTCTTAATAATTCTCATATAAGGCATGCATTTTGTTACTACAGATAGAGCTTGGGTGTCAACTAAGCTTGGAGGAACTGGCGATGGAAGTACAACAAAGCTTTTGTTCAGAAGCTATGAAGTTAACTGCACTGTGATGATGTAGCATTTCAAAAGAGACTAGATTTCCAATCGTTTGTTAATAAAATAGAAGCATGTGAGAGACATGCACAAAAACTACTTCTTAAGTTACTATAAATTAGGGTTATATATTAAGTCATAACTGTTGTCATAAACTTCATGACAATGGAAAAGATCCTGTTTCTCAATATATGGTAATATGCATGGATGCATTTTGTTTGCCTATGAACTGATTCCACACACTCAATGGAATATGTGAAAACTGGTAAATCGACTCCATGAATGATAGAGGTAATCTCAAGGTGATTGAGAAACAGAGAAGATGAAGAAGAACTTCAATCATCATTTATTAAACTGAAATGTGAGTTACAACTAACTATATATACAATAGCTAATCTGGAGTTGATCAGTTACACAATCTAACCATTTTCCTAACAGAATTTGTAACTATCCTAACTGAAAGTAAGAGATGAGTAAACCCTATTCTTCTAACTATTACAAGAGCAGAAATAAAAGGGAAGGTAGAACAAAGGGAATGCGAAGGGAATGAAGTGGCATGGTGACTAGGCAGTGTTGACTTGACTTCAACATGTCTGATTTTGACACATCAGCTTGGCTTTACTTCAACATGCCCCCTCAAGCTGGAATGTATGTCAATCATTCCAAGCTTGCTTTGTAGATGAGAGAAATTAAGGGCCTGGATGCAGTGATTTGGTAAGAATATCTGCCACTTGCTCTTTTGAGGATATAGGTAATAGGTGAATTACTCCAACTTGTATCTTGTCTCTCAAAACATGACAATCAAGCTCTATGTGTTTCGTTCACTCGTGAAAGACAGGGTTTGCTGCTATGTACAGGGCAGACCTGTTGTCACAGTAAATCATCACAGGATTGGGGTGTTCAATGTGGAGATCCTTCATTAAGTAAAGTAGCCACTGGGCTTCACATGTTGACTGAGCTAAAGCTCTGTATTCTGCCTCAGATGAAGATCTGGACACAATAGACTGCTTCTTGCTTCTCTATGAGACTAATGATGTTCCTGCAAAGAAACAGAAGCCAGTTGTTGATCTTCTAGCTAGTGTCAGGACATGCCTCCCAATCTGAATCACAGAATCCTTTGAGTGTGAGAGGTGATTTGCAGCCAAAAAATAGTCCTTGACCAGGGTTATTCTTGATGAATCTGACTGACAACCCGCATTGCTGCCTGCAAATGAGCATCTGTTGGAGCATCTAGGAACTGACTTAGGTTGCTGACAGCATATGAAATTTCTGGTCTAGAATGAGTTAGGTATAATAGCTTCCCTATTAGGCGCCTATACACTGTTGGATCTTCAATGGCATGTCTAGTGGTTTTGCATAGCTGTAGCTGAGGTTCCATGGGAGTGGAACATGGTTTGGCTGCAGGTAAACCAGCCTCTTGTAGTAGATCAAGGGCATACTTCCTTTGGCATAGAGAAATGCCTTCTGTGCTTCGAGCAACTTTAAAACCCAGGAAGTATTTCAGAGTTCCCAAGTCTTTTATGCTGAATTTTTCATCTAGGAGAGATTTCACACTATTAATTTCATTAAGATCAGTGTCTGCAAGAACCAGATCATCCACATAAACCAGAATAGCAGTAAAACCATTATCACAGGATTTTGTGAACAAAGAGTAATCTGCCTTTGATTGAATGTAGCTTGTTATGAGCATAGTATCAGTCAATTTTGCATTCCATTGTCTGCCAGCTTGCTTGAATCCGTAAAGGGACCTTTGCAACTTGCAAACAAGGTTAGGATTGGGGAGTTCAAGACCTGGTGGTGGCTTCATGTACACTTCTTCTAACAAAACACCATGTAGGAAGGGTGTGTTGACATCCAATTGATGGAGATGCCAATTCTTGGTTGCTGCAACAGCCATAAGGATCCTCACTGTTGTCATTTTAACTACTGGACTGAAGGTTTCTATGTAGTCAATTCCTGCTGTTTGAGTGAAACCTTTTGCCACTAGCCTGGCCTTGTGTCTCTCAATAGATCCATCTGCATGTAATTTTAATTTGAAGACCCATTTACAACCCACTTCCTTCTTATTTGCAGGTAAAGGAACCAGTTCCCAGGTGTTGGTTTTCATCAAAGCAGTCAATTCAGTTTGAATGGCACTCTTCCAGTTCTCATCACTAATGGCTTCCTCATAGGATGCAGGCTCAGTATTGGATGAAAGATTTAGGGTATAGTGTTTGTGTGCATGTGACAAGTTGTGATATGTAATATAATCAGAAATAGGATACTTACACTTGTCAGTTGATGAAGTTGAGCTGTCTGAGTTTGATTCATGGATTGAAACAGCAAGAAGGGTACAATGGTAGTCCTCTAAGTAGCTAGGGGTTTTGGTGGGTCTAGTGGATCTTCTAATGATTGGTTCAGGTGCTGGTTCTATTGTTGGGGATGGTTCAGTATCATATGTGAAGTCAAGAGAGGGTTCATTGGGCTCTGCAGAGTTTGGTGTGTGATGTTCTGTCTGTATATGGGCTCTGCAGAGTTTGGTGTTTGGTGTTCTGTGTGTGTGGACTCTGCAGAGTGGGGTGTTTGGGTTAATTTAGTAGGGTCATTGTTGTCCTTTTGGTTTACCTCATAGAGGTCATCAAAGTATGGTATAGTTGTGTTGAGGGGAGCAGTGTATTGAGACACTTTATGTGAGACAGGTTTATAAGGAAAAATATGTTCAAAAAACTCTACATCTCTTGAAATAAATATTTCTCTTGTTTTTAAGTCAAAGAGCACATGGCCTTTGACTCCAGTTCTGAAACCTAAATAAATACAATTTCTAGAACGTGAATCCAGTTTCTTTCTATTTGCTTTTAATGTTGAGGCAAAACAAAGTGATCCAAAAACCTTTAAAGGATGTAAATCAGGTAAAATGTTATGTAAAACTTCAAAAGGTGATTTTTGTGAAAGAAACTTTGTGGGTAGTCTATTAATTATATGGACAGCATGATTCACAACATGTCCCCAAAAATGTTTTGGTAGGTTTGCTTGAAAAAGAAGGGCTCTAGTGGTGTTGAGGATGTGTTAGTGCTTCCTCTCTATTCCATTTTGTTGAGGAGTACCAACACATGATGTTTGGTGTATAATGCCCTTTTCATTGTAAAATTCTTTAAGGGAAAATTCAGGACCATTGTCAGTCCTTATGCACTTTACTTTGATTCCAAATTGTGTGTGAACTAAAGATACAAAAGATTTTACTAGTTGGGATGCTTCTGGTTTCCATTTCATGAGAAAAATCCATGTAAACCTACTCTTGTCATCCATCACAGTTAGAAAATATCTATGTCCAAATACAGAGAGGGGGGCCCAAATATCCATATGCACTTATAAATCAAAACATTTATCAGCAACATTGTTACTATTTGGGAATGGGAGCCTTCTTTGTTTAGCATAGCAGCATATATCACAAGGTAAATCTGATTTGACACACTTTACATATGGAAAAGATTTGTTTATTTCAACAAGTTTTTCAAAAGAAGGATGTCCAAAACGTAAATGCCATAGGCTACAATTATAAGTCTTAGTAAGGGTTCGTACATTGTTCACAATAGGAAGTAAAAGCTTGGCAGAAAATCTAACTGATGGTGTGACTAGGCTAAACAATACTTCAACTCAACTTTCCCCTTCCCAATCATCGTCTGGCAAATGTCGTCCTGTATCAGACATCCTTTTCTGTTAAAATGCACATCACAATCAATGTCAATAACAAGTTTTGGAATAGAAATCAGATTGAAAGAAAAGTTCGGTATGTATAGAACATCATTTATGCATAGGTTATTATCAAAGGATACTGTTCCTGCATACCCAATTGTAACAAGGGTTCCATTTCGTAATCTTATGGTAATTGGCTTGCTTCTTTTTAGACATTGAAAATAATCTATAGTGAAGCATACATGATCTGTACGTAGCTCCAATATCAATTATCCAGTCTTTTGATCTATATGGATTAGGGATAAGGCAGATAATACCTGTTTTGATGGTAGTGAAGTGGTAAATGCTATGAGGTTTCCCTGTGCTTGCATTCTCTAAGAGTGCCAGTAAAGCTTTGTGCTGCTCTGGTGTGAATCCCAGCATACCAGAAGCTATCTTGCCCGTGTCCTGCTGCTCCTCTTCATAATTGTCAGATTTGCTCTCATCTTCCTCATTTTCAGCTGTGCAATTGTTTATTGCACCAATGTGAGGGGGATATCCCTGCTTCTTGTAGCAAGTATCAATCATGTGGCCAGTTTTTCCACAACGAGAACAAATTTTGATTCCTCCGCCCCTACCAGCAGAGGTTCTTCCACCATGATCACCTCTACCTCTAGAGGTTCCTCCTCTCCCTTGACAATTGGCAGCAGCAAGAATCTTTGACTCATCCACAGAAACAACTGCTTGTCTTTCTTGTTGAATTAACATAGAGTAAACCTTGCCAATGTTTGGGAGAGGTTCCATTAACATGATATTAGATCTTACCGATGAATATTGTTCATTTAATCCTTTCAAGAATCTTAGAACATTTTTAGTCTCTCTATATTGTTTAAATTTCACCACAGCATTGCATTTGCAATCATCAATACTACAACTACACTTAGGTGCAGGGAGAAAATTCTCTAACTCTTGCCATAATTTCTTCAATTTTGTATAATAAGTAGAGATAGATCCATCACATTGTTTTGTAGTGTAGACTTCCTCTTGAAGATCAAAGATTTTGAATATATCTCCTTGATAAAATCTGTCCTTCAAGTCTTTCCAAACCTCAACAGCAGTATCCATCCAGAGAATGCTTTGAGTGATTTCCGGCACAATCGAATTGTTGATCCAAGACATCACCATCGTGTTGCAACGATCCCATGCTAGAGAATTTCCGTCATCATCAGGTGGTCTAGGCATTGAACCATCAACAAAATGGATCTTGTTCTTCGATTTCAAAGTCATTGTCATGGATCTTGACCAAGTGTGGTAGTTGTTTCCATTGAGACACTACAAAAAACTGGTCATTAGCGACGGACATTTCCCTCGCAAAATGACCTACATCCGTCGCTAATGGTCATTTGCGAGGGAATTAGCGACGGACTGGTTCCCTCGCTACTGGGATTAGCGAGGGAATTTTAATCCCACGCTAATTAGCGTGGGAATTTTCCCTCGCTAAGTCTGACTGTTTTTGTTTTTTTTTTAAATCTGCTTTTTGTTTTATTTATTATTATATTATTTTAATTATTATTATTACTATTATTATTATTATTATTATTATTATTATTATTATTATTTCCAAAGAGAGAGAGAGGAGTGATTGTGGTGGTGGCGTGGTGGTGGTGGTGGTGAAGATGGCGTGGTGGTGATGTGTGGATGGTAGAGAGAGAAGGAGAAGAGTAAGGGAGAAAGAGAGAGAGAGAGAGAGAGAGGAGTGAGAGTGGCGGCGGCGTGGTGGTGGTGGTGGTGGTGGTGAAGGTTGCGTGGTGGTGATGTGTGGATGGTAGAGAGAGAAGGAGAAGAGTAAGGGAGAAAGAGAGAGAGAGAGAGAGAGAGAGAGAGAGAGAGAGAGAGAGAGAGAGAGAGAGAGAGAGAGAGAGGGGGGGAGTGACAGTGGCGGTGGCGGTGGTGGTGGCGTGGTGGTGGTGTGGTGGTGGTGTGAGTGAGAAGAAGAGGAGAGAAGAAGAGTGAGGGAAGAGGAAGGGTGGCGTGGTGGTGGTGGTGGTGGTGTGGTGGTGTGAGTGAGTGAGAAGAAGAGTAAGGGAAGAGGAAGGGTTAAGAGGAGAGAAGAAGAGTGAGGGTGTTGTGAGTGAGAAAGAAGAGTGAGGGTGTAAACAGATTTAAGGAAAAAAAGTAAAAAAAATTTGCGAGGGAATTAGCGACGGAACTGTTAGTCGCTAACTGCTGCACATTTACCAAACCCTGCACTGAGTCCCATCATCTGAAAACTGTCAAAAATTAGTGAGGGAATTAGCGATGGACTGAAATTCCGTCGCTAATTTTCCCGCCCAAGCCTTTAGCGAGGGAATTTCCGTCGCTAATGTCTAAATTTCCGTCGCTAATTCTCAAAAAAAGGACAGCCCCTATTCCCTCGCAATTTCCGTCGCTAATCCCAATTTTTGCGAGGGACCATTAGTCCCTCGCTAATTTCCGTCGCTAATGGCTTCTTTTCTTATTGTGAGAGGAGGAGTAACAATTGCAGTTCTTGGATTATCACTAGGATGCATGAAATATGGACTTAGCATATAAGTTTGATATGCCTTATCCTTGCCTGAGCTTCCACTTTCACCATTGATGTTACTAGAGGATGGACTTTCTGGAGCCATTGAATCAACGCAAGAACGATGAATTGGAGAAGAAAAAATTGTGTAAATTGAGAAATTGAACCGAGGAATACGAAATTGGTTTTGAAACGTGAGTTCAACCAACCGAATCGAGACGATTTGAAGAATAGGTGCGAAACATGAGTATGACCTAAAAAAAATCGAAGAGAAACTCGTCGCAACAGCAAATCGACGAAGATCGAAGAAGGAAAGATGAATTCAGAGTGATACGCAGCAATGGCGGTAGAGCCCCTAGGAAGGAGCTCTGATACCATGTGAAAACTGGTAAATCGACTCCATGAATGATAGACGTAATCTGAAGGTGATTGAGAAACAGAGAAGATGAAGAAGAACTTCAATCATCATTTATTAAACTGAAATGTGAGTTACAACTAACTATATATACAATAGCTAATCTGGAGTTGATCGGTTACACAATCCAACCAATTTCCTAACAAAATTTGTAACTATCCTAACTGAAAGTAAGAGATGAGTAAACCCTATTCTTCTAACTATTACAAGAGCAGAATACAAACAGAATATCTTTAATTATTAAGTTGACTATATGTTAGTTTAAAATCATTTTAGAGCTACGTATAATCATATATCCTTTGACCAAAAAAAAAAGAGCTACGTATAATTTTTTTGGTGTACCATTTTCTTGCTGTATAAGCTGTTTATACATGTTATAATTCTCTCTCTCTCTCTCTCTCATCTAGCTTCTGTTGGAGATATTTCCATAATATTTATTTGGATATAAACAGTTGTGAATTAATGTTTGCACCAAAATTTCAAGTGGCTCAGTGGTAGCGCCTATTGTTGGTAAGGCAGTTGTTCTGGGTTCGAATCTCATAGCAGACATGATTTTGGAAAATCATTTTATTTATTGCACCAATACAGCAAACAGACACACGCCTTAATTGTAAAGACTCTTTTATGAGTTGTTTCCCTTCACCAAGTGGCATGAGTTTCTCTATAAATAGAGACACTTTTGGGCAGAATATATAGACGAAATTCATATATTTTATGCCAAAATTTCCCAAAATTATATCTAAGTCATTTCTTCTTTTCTCTAGTGCACGAGAGTAATTGAAGAAACTTTGTTCCGTAAACTACCATTGATCGATATGCTTGGTGTGGGTATGCAGACCATATCAAGGAACTCCATTGTATCCTAAAGGGGATTCGCTGATCATCCTATTGCATCCAATCTAAAGTGATTGGTGGAGGCGAATCGAACCTAAAGCTTAGTGTCATACATGCATTAGAGTCTAGTGCAATGATGAATTTAATTACCTTCTCCTTGTTATTTATCTTACATGTCATTCACAATTATTGTTACTAATGATCTTCTATGTTTGATTGTTCTTCTTAGTTGCAGCATTATTCCCACCAACAAATTGTTCTCACAATCTTTAGGTTCGATTTTGCATTTGTGTTGAAATGATGATTGCAACATTGAAGGAAGATGTTTTTCTACTTACAATTTGAAAGAGATGATTTCATATTTAAGACCAAAGATGATTTATGGTAACAACTTTCTACTTTGGTGAAAGGTACACAGTTACTCTAAATAAATATACATGAAATGCTTGATGGTCTAAATTAATAACACATGTAAAGATGAATTTTAATTCAAGTTTATTCATGAAAGTGGTTTGTTTAAACTAAGAAAAAATAATTTGTTTTAGAAATAATTTTCATGAATGTGAAACTCTAAACCATGTGTGGAAAAATTGTCACTACAAAAAACAGATCAAATAGCGGGGGGTTTTTTGCCGAGGTTTTAAAAACCCCCTCAGTTTAACATTAAAAAAGGAACTTCTCGTCCATCTAGTTAAAAATTTCGTTTCAATTTACGGAGTTTTAAAACCCCCACTAATTGTCAATAAAAACCCCCGCTAATTGTAAAAAAAAACAAAAAAAATAACCTTTCCCTCTTCACTTTCACACTGCCGCTCTGTCAAACCCATCATTTTGTAAAAAATCATTTCTCTCTTCTCAGCCTCACTCCGCAGTCCTCCGCCTCTCTCGCCTCCATCCATCTCCTCACTGCGCAGTCCGCCTCTCTCACCTCCATCCATCTCCTCACTGCGCAGTCCGCCTCTTTTCAATATGGTATATATCTATTTCCTAATTCCTAATTCCTATTTTAGTTTGAATCTTGATGCTACTCAGTGGTTTGAGTGTCAAATCTGTGATTTTGAACTCTATTATTGTTGACTATTTTGAGCATAAATGATCTAATTGCTTGATATAAATTTTATCCAACACAAAAGTAGTATTTCATTTTCACATGTTTTGATGCAACTTGTGTCCTTTTGCCTTGGTTTAGAGGAAAATCGTTTCAAATTGATGCTTCCTAACTTAGTGCATTATTTCATTTCTTCATGTCTGACTACTTTCAAAACAGTGTGCTCCAATGAGCTATTCCTTTTTGGCTGACTACCTCTCTGAAACCGAATGAGGTCAAGTTTCTTCTGTTTCCGGTTAGGTATTCTACCATTCTGTCGTAGATCTGTTGCTTTAGTAAATCTTTTATGTCACAATAGTTCTATTGAAACTTAAATGGCTGATGTTTATAACTTGTACAGAGAATGGCAGACAATTGCTAAGGAGAATATGACCAAGAATTAGCAAGACAAGAAAGATAGAAATATGAAGTTGCGGCAGCAGCAGGGGTATTCTATTTAAATTTAAAAGTCTAAGATTGAACAGTTAATGGCATAGCTTTATTAACAATGATTTAACTAACCTTTCAGAGGGCAGAGGAAGCTTGCTTTCCTTTCTCAAGGCTAGAGGATGGACGACAACTTGAGCAGGAAGCATACAGTTCTGTTCTAAGAGCCTTTAAAGCTTAAGCTGATGCCATAACTTGGGTATATTTTATTATTTAGTTTCTTCTAATCTAGTGATTTTTAATCTTCTGATTGGGTTTAAATGACTGCTACATTGACATGTATTTTCTTCAGGAAAAAGAAAGTTTGATTACAGAGCTGAGAAAAGAGCTGAGATTATCCAATGAGGAACACAGAGAATATGACCAAGAATTAGCAAGACAAGAAAAAGATAGAAATATGAAGTTGCAGCAGCAGCAGGGGTTAATGTTTTCTTAGGATCTTTGAGTATAAGATTGTTTTAAGATATTATAGATTTTGAATTGTATTACATTGAATATTTGAACTACAAATGTTTCATTTGACAATGAAACTCCATATGTATGAAATACATTTATGTATTATATTTTAAATAAAGTTTTTAAGTACTTCGATTAAATTATTTTGGTTACAATGTTAATGAAGTTGAGTACTTTGATTAAATTTATTGAATTTTAATATTATATATAACACATGGGTGCTAGTAATATAAGCTATTAATGAGGTGAAGGGAATACATTCTCGATTACAAATAATAACAAGAGAGTATTTAAATTCTATATAGAACATTTAGGGGAGGTTTATAACCCCCTCAAAAAAACCTCCACTAAGTGTGGGGGTTAAAAACCCCCGCAGTAAAACCCCCGCTAAAAGACATGATACCAGCGTTTTCTAAAAACCCCCGCAAAACGATTGCGGCACTTGAAACTCCGGCGTTTTTAAAACTCCCGCAGATTACGTTGCGGGGGTTTAAAACCCCCGCTAAGCGACTTAAAAATCCCCGCAATCTGTTCCGTTTTTGTAGTGTGTGAAGACAAAGTTAATTATGTTTTAAAACTTTGTTTGATATATGATTACATGTTTTATTTTAATCTATAAAATAGTTCTTATGAATTATCATAAATATCAAATGGATGGTTTAATGATATTGTAGTTTTGTGTATGAAATTAATAAATTTAGAATTGATGATCTCATATTATATGTGCATGATAATATGAAAGTAATTGTTAATTTCTTGCCTATATTGATATTGAAAATGATTTGGGTAAGTTTTAAATTATTATAAGTTGACAAATGTTCATGGAGTAAAGTGATATAAAATATTAATGATTTTGGTTCATTGTTTATTTTATATTGTGAGTATTATTTTGTTTTAGCATAAAACATGAATATACATGAAACTAGAATTTGACACTTAGAAGTTATGGTACATGTATTAGTTATGTGATAGCTAATATGAAAATGTTCTTTTTCATAAAACATAAATAAATTCTGAAGTGTTTGATTTAATTTTATATGGAGTATATGACTAACATGTTTGGACCCACTTTATGAAATTAAAGGTTGATTAAGACAAATCTTTATAATCATGGTTGTTGTTGATTTATATATTTAATGCATTGAATGTATGGTTTCTTTAATATATTCAAGTGGACGTAGAAATTCAAATTGAAGTGGTAATTAAATATTTAATAGCAAAGGAAGAATGACATAAAGTTTGTGTATATGACACAATGAATGACAAAAGTGTCATGGTGATAGTTAGTTTAGACTATCAAGAATATATAAAAGTCATAGCTATGTGATTGATTGAATATTCAAAGTTTATTAAAGTTGGAATAAAGTTTGTAATTCTTTGACGAAAGAGTTGACAATGATATGATGTTGAAGACATCATTGGGGATGTGATACAAGCCCATATCTAATTGATCACCAATATAGTGGAAACCCAACTCACACTTGAGCAACATCAAGTCTTGAGTTCAATGGATAAAGTACACTATAAGAGTGATTGAAGTACTATACAATACATACATCCCAATGGGTAAAAGTACTTGGACCAGAAGAATAAAAGTGGTAGGATGAGGTTTTCCTCTTAATGGACCTATAGCATATGTTTGCTTAGATGCATAATTATGGGTGCATTTCTGATATAGTCTACCTATATGAGAATGAAGTGGGGCCGCTTCATAGAGTTCAAGGGCTTTGACTCTTAAATTCTCATGAAAAGGATATGAGACACAGGCCTTAACAAATGTGTCAATTTTATAATTCGATCAATGGTACCGAGATTTCATGTGTAAGTTATGCGCACTTTTTCTAATGAATAATTGGTTCAAAGCTTGTCTACCAATCTATATGGGGATGAGTGAAAACTTAACTTACTAAGTAATGGTTCAAATCGCAAGATACCATTATCTGAAACCATGAGATTTCCGGAATAATGGATTTGGATATATTTTGGACTTGGTGGCGGATTGTTGGAGATATTTCCAAAATATTTATTTGGATATATACAGTTGTGAATTAATGTTTGCACCAAAACTTCAAGTGGCTTAGTGGTAGTGTAACACCCCTTTTCTACCCATTAATTTAATTGGAAAAATATCAGAGTTTTTCAAAATTTTGTTTCGCACGAGGAATGTTACACATGCTTCAATAAAACTACACTTCTCAATAAAACAGCTCAAAAACATAATAACCATGTATTACGTAGCACATCACAAAAAGGCGAATCTCAAACCATAGTTATCATCGCAATAAAACTTAACGTCAATAAAATCAACTACGCAGCAGAATAACAAAATAAAACCGAATTGTCAACAAAACATAACAACCAAAATCAATCATAACATTAAGTTCGTCCCCCCCCTGAGTGCTACGTATCAGAGCGTGACGACTCGACTCGAATTAGTGAAGGTACCTAGTCCTTCACTCGCAATCACCTGCACGTTACCGCATGGGGGTAACATTCAAACAGAAGGGCGAGTCCAATTCAATTCATATAATAAATCATATGATAAATAATAAGTCAAGTCACAGCTCTAAATTAATCACATCACAATCATCCATCACATCACTACAATAACTCATCACTATGTCAAGTAGGCATATGAAATGCAACCCACTCGCGGGCATATGCATGAGGTACCTTTTCACAAAACGTGGCTTAGCCATTACGGCCTCATCGTCACTTAGCCTTTTGGGCCTCAAAACGTCACTGGGTTTATGCACATGGGATGCATGAGACACTATAACATGCACCACGAACAAATCACACAATCACGGTCAACCATATGACCCGTCACTTACCAATTTGCTCACAAGAAGCACAGCACCTGTCAATTCACAATTTACACACAACAACATCACTTAGCCTTTTAGGCCTTAACATCACTTAGCCTTTCGGGCCTCAAACGTCACTGGGTTTCATCGTCACTTATACATAAATATCATCAACTCAAACAATAGCCACTGAGGGCAAAAACGTCATTTACTAGCCACCAAGGGCATCATCGTCATTTACACGTCATTATAAATAATAATAGCCACTAAGGGCAAAACAGTCATTTAACTAGCCACTAAGGGCATCATCGTCATTTACACATCATTATAAATAATATTAGCCACTAAGGGCAAAACAGTCATTTACACGTCATTATAAATAATAATAGCCACTAAGGGCAAAACAATCATTTAACTAGCCACTAAGGGCATCATCGTCAAAATCATCATTTTTGACACTAATTCGCTAAAACCACTGGTCATACGCAAAAGAGAATTTTTAAAGACACCAAACGTGTTTTCAATGTCACAACAACGACCACAGGGGACAGCCACTTGGGCGCCCAGCAACCTTCTGAAAATATAAGTTTTTATTTTTAAAAATGGGACACACAGATAGACAACTGAAAAAGCTTCCCAACACTTTTTGAAACGTTTAAAACGGATGTCCGAGTCAAAAGATATAGCGAAAACAATTTTCGAAAACATTTTGGGAACATCCTGAAAAACTGGCACCATGGGCACCCAGCGCCCAGGCACCTGGCGCCCAGCGCCTAGCAAAATGCAACACACGCACACACACACACCCGGGCGCTCAGCGCCCAGCGCCTGGCGCCCAGCGCCTTGGTGCAACACACAACACACGCACACAGGCGCTCAGCGCCCAGCGCCTTAGCGCAACATGGAAACACGCACACACGGGCGCTCAGCGCCCAGCGCTGGCACCCAGCGCCCAGCGCTACACACACACACACACACACACACACACACACACACACACGCACACGGGCGCTCAGCGCCCAGCGCTGGCACCCAGCGCCCAGCGCCTGGCGCAACACTGCACAGCGCACAACACCCATGGGCGCCCAGCGCCCAGACACCTTCAGCAACACGATTTTTGCACAATTTCACATACACATTGGTTTTCCTTCAAATTCCACATGACCAAATCACAACCCATATTACAACCTTTCATAATTATGTGTAAAATCATCAAAACTACCTATCAAACATCGAATTTCAACACATCCCTAGCACAACATAGAATCACGCATATATCAACAATCAAGACATGAATTCGCAAGCATCATCATGATCATAGTTAGAATCTAGGCCATCACTACTTAGGATCTATCATAGGAATTATTATAAAAATTGATAGAACTCCCCTTACCTCGAATTTGAAGAATAGGAGCCCTAGAGACGGTCACGAACGGAATCACGTTCTTCTTTTCTCCTTGCAGCTTGCGACTTGCTCTTCTCCTCTTCTCCTCTCCAACGACGCCCTCTTTCTCTCCTCCTCTCTATTCTCAATTTCGCAAATGTTCACAACAAACCCTAACCCCTAGGCGCTTGTCCACTTCGCATATGACAAGAGTCATGGGCTTGGGCTTCTCACTTAAGCCCAAGTCCATCTAGTTTGGCACCTCCACCTTCTAATACCACCTACACATATTAATATAATTTCTAATTAATTAAATTATACCCAATAAATTAAATAAATTCCTAAATACTTAATTAAATAAATTAATTAAATATTTAGGGTGTTACAACTCTCCCCCACTTAGAATATTTCGTCCTCGAAATTTACCTGATCAAACAACTCTGGGTTGGATTCTCGCATCTTGCTCTCTAGCTCCCAAGTCATACTCTCGCCGGCAGCTCCTAGCCAAACCACTTTCACTAATGCAATCTCTTTGCCTCTAAGCGCTTTCACTTCACGATCCTCAATCCGTACGGGCATCGTCTCCACAGTGAGATTATCCCGCACCTCTACATCATCCATATGGATCACGTGAGATGGATCCGAAACATATTTCCGAAGTTGCGACACATGAAACACGTCATGCAAATTCGAAAGATTTGGCGGTAAAGCCACTCTATAAGCCACATTTCCGATTCTTTCAGAAATCTGATAAGGACCAACAAATCGAGGAGTGAGCTTCTTCGATTTCAACGCTCGACCAACACCGGTAACAGGAGAAACCCTCAAGAACACATGCTCACCTTCCTGAAACTCTAAATCCTTCCTCCGCTTGTCATGATAACTCTTCTGACGACTCTGCGAAGCCTTCATCTTTTCACGGATCATCTTGATCTTCTCTGTAGTCTCCCGGACAATCTCCGGTCCCAACACTACTCTCTCCCCCGAATCATACCAACACAATGGCGTTCTACACTTTCGACCATACAATGCCTCAAATGGTGCCATCCCGATACTGGAATGGTAACTGTTGTTATAGGTAAACTCAATCAACGCAAGGTAGGAATCCCATGAACCCCGTTGTTCCAATACACAAGCCCTCAACAAATCTTCTAACGACTGAAATGTTCTCTCTGACTGACCATCTGTCTGAGGATGATATGCTGAACTCATTTTCAGCTTTGAACCCAATTCCTTCTGCAAACTCGTCCAAAACTCAGAAGTGAACCTCGGATCCCTATCTGACACAATATTCTTCGGAACGCCGTGCAACTTCACAATTTCTTTGACATAGACCTCTGCCAACCTCGACACCGGATAAGTGATATTAATAGGAATAAAGTGAGCCGACTTCGTTAACCTATCAACGATCACCCAAATAGTGTCATGACCCCTAACCGTATTCGGCAATCCCGTCACAAAGTCCATCGCAATGCTATCCCACTTCCACTCTAGAACCTCCAACGGTTGCATTAACCCTGCAGGCTTCTGATGCTCAACCTTAGATTTCTGACAGGTCAAACAGGCATACACAAACTGCGCCACATCTCTCTTCATACCATACCACCAAAACATCTCTTTCAGATCTTGATACATTTTCGTCGCTCCAGGATGTATACTCAACTTGCTACGGTGACCCTCCTCTAAAATTGCCTTTCTTATTTCCTCATCATCCGGAACACAGATCCTACCTCGGAACCTCAACACACCACTAGAATCCAATTTGAAATCTTCATTTTCAGATTGACCAACCCCATTAATTAAATCTACTAACTTGACATCTGACTTCTGAGCCTCTCTGATGCTGCCCAGGAAATCATTATCGATCTTTAACATTCCCAGCTTGACACTGCGAGGTGTCATTTTACAAACCAAACTCAAATCTCTGAATTCCTCAATCAACTCTAATTATTTCACCATCATTGCCGACATATGCAAAGACTTTCTGCTTAAAGCATCAACCACGACATTAGCTTTGCCGGGATGATAATTCAAACCAAAGTCATAATCCTTTAAGAGCTCCAACCACCGACGCTGTCTCATATTCAACTCTTTCTGATCGAACAGGTACTTTAGACTCTTATGATCACTGAACACTTCGAACCTCGAACCATAAAGGTAGTGCCTCCAAATCTTAAGCACAAATACCACAGCAGCCAATTCCAAATCATGCGTAGGGTAATTTTTCTCATGAACCCGCAACTGCCTCAACGCATACGCAACGACTTTCCCATCTTGCATCAGCACACCCCCAAGACCCATCTTCGAAGCGTCACAATATACAACAAACGGTTCCTCCGGATTAGGCAACGTCAAAACAGGCGACGTCGTCAATCTCTTTTTCAGTTCCATAAAACTTTCCTCACAGCGAGCATCCCAAACAAAAACTTTACCCTTACAGGTCAACTGAGTCAACGGAAGGGCCAACTTGGAAAAACCCTCGATGAACCTCCTGTAGTACCCAGCCAAACCCAAAAAGCTTCTAATCTCTGTTGCGGACTTCGGAGCCTCCCACTCCAATACTGCCTCCACTTTTGCCGGATCAACCGCAATACCATTACCAGAAATCACGTGCCCAAGGAAACTCACCTCTTTCAGCCAGAACTCACACTTTGATAACTTAGCATACAACTTTTTCTCTTTCAGAATTTCTAACACTGTCTTCAGGTGCTCAGCATGCTCTTCTTCCGACTTAGAATATACTAGAATGTCATCTATGAAGATCACCACAAACCGATCTAGGTAATTATGGAAAATACGATTCATATATTCCATAAATACACCAGGAGCATTGGTCACACCGAACGGCATCACTGAATATTCATAATGCCCATACCTTGTCCTGAAAGCTGTCTTCTGAACATCCTCATCCTTCACTTTAATCTGATGATATCCGGACCTTAAATCAATTTTGCTGAAAACACGGGCACCCACTAACTGATCCATCAGATCGTCGATCCTCGGAAGCGGATACTTATTCTTGATAGTTACCTTATTCAACTGACGATAGTCTACGCATAACCTCATGCTCCCATCTTTCTTCTTCACTAACAATACCGGAGCTCCCCACGGTGACACACTCGGTCTCACAAACTTCTTCTCAAGCAATTATTCAAGTTGCGTCTTCAATTCAGAAAATTCAGACGCCGACATCCTGTACGGTGCCATAGACACAGGCCTCGTACCAGGTACAAGATCAATCGAAAACTCAGCTTCCCTCTCCGGCGGCACACCCGGAATTTCATCAGGAAAAACTTCAGGGAACTCGCGTACCACTTGCAGTTCTTCAATAACAGCCTGACTCTCAGCAGACAACGATGCCATCAATGCAAAAAGCTGAACTCCTTCTTTCTTCAACCTCTTCAACTGACCAGCAGATACCAAAATAGAATCTTCTTCCCCGAAACTGACCGACTTGCACGACAGTTGATATGAACGTGATTATTCTCTAACCAGTCCATGCCTAAGATTACATCCAGACCTCTCAACGGCAAGCAAACAAAATTCACAATAAAGTCCCTGCCGAAGATCGACACGGGACACTGGGAACACACCTGGGACGTAATCACCGACCCCTTCGCAGGAGTATCGACAACCATATCCCCACACATAGCAGATAAAACAAGACCCAATCTTTTACAACAATCAACAGATATAAAGCAATGGGTAGCACCAGTATCAATAAGAGATTTCAGAGAAGTACCATTAATAAAACACGTACCTCTAATCAGACCATCCTTCTCATCAGGCTCCTCTCCTGCCAAGGCAAACACCTTCCCAGAAGACCTTTCCTTCTTCGGCTTTGTACACTTTGTACTGATATGCCCAGACTCACCACAATTGAAGCACACCACATCCTTGACCTTACACTCGGCCGCCATATGGCCCTTTTTACCGCAACGATAGCAAACTCTCTCATCAGACCTGCATGTTGTACTCTTGTGGCCAGGCTTGCCACACTTATAACAGACAATGCTAGCAGGAGCATCTCCCCCACTAGAATTCTTACCTCCAGCAGCCTTCTGGTAACTCTTACCCGCAGGAACCTCATACGGCTTGCTTCGACTCTGAAACTTACCCTTTTTCTCAGACGTAGCTTTATAATGAGCAGTACTGTCCTCCTCAAAGATTCTACAACTGTCAACCAGATCAGCGAACACACGAATCTTCTGATAACCAATGGCCTTTTTGATATCAGGCCTCAACCCATTCTCGAACTTGATGCATTTAGAAAATTCAGCTGTAGCCTCACTGTAATGTGGATAGAATTTTGCTAGATCCACAAATTTCGCCGCATAGGCAGTCACAGACATACCACCCTGCTTCAGTTCCAAGAACTCTATCTCTTTCTTCCCTCGGACGTCTCCAGGAAAATATTTTCTCAGAAATTCTCTGCTGAATACCTCCCAAGTAATCTCTTCCTGCACAGCCTCTAGCCTCTGCCTAGTAGCCAACCACCAGTCGTCAGCCTCCTCGGCTAACATGTGGGTACCAAAACGGACCTTCTGCTCAACAGTGCAGTCCATCACCCTGAATATCCTCTCGATCTCCTTCAACCAAGCCATAGCACCATCTGGATCATATTTGCCCTTAAAGGTGGGCGGATTCTCTCTCTGGAAAGTAGTCAGACTCCGAAAACCAGCGTTCTCTCCAGCATTCTGCTGACCCTGCACAGCCTGCGCCATAGCCTGCAATGCAGCAGCAAGAGCAACGTCGTTTCTCCCAGCCATTTCAAACTATCACTGCAGCACAAACCAAGAATTTAGTACTAATCTATTGTCATAAGACCACTAATGTAACACCCCTTTTCTACCCATTAATTTAATTGGAAAAATATCTGAGTTTTTCAAAATTTTGTTTCGCACGAGGAATGTTACACATGCTTCAATAAAACTACACTTCTCAATAAAACAGCTCAAAAACATAATAACCATGTATTACGTAGCACATCACAAAAAGGCGAATCTCAAACCATAGTTATCATCGCAATAAAACTTAACGTCAATAAAATCAACTACGCAGCGGAATAACAAAATAAAACCGAATTGTCAACAAAACATAACAACCAAAATCAATCATAACATTAAGTTCGTCCCCCCCTGAGTGCTACGTATCAGAGCGTGACGACTCGACTCGAATTAGTGAAGGTACCTAGTCCTTCACTCGCAATCACCTGCACGTTACCGCATGGGGGTAACATTCAAACAGAAGGGTGAGTCCAATTCAATTCATATAATAAATCATATGATAAATAATAAGTCAAGTCACAGCTCTAAATTAATCACATCACAATCATCCATCACATCACTACAATAACTCATCACTATGTCATGTAGGCATATGAAATGCAACCCACTCGCGGGCATATGCATGAGGTACCTTTTCACAAAACGTGGCTTAGCCATTACGGCCTCATCGTCACTTAGCCTTTTGGGCCTCAAAACGTCACTGGGTTTATGCACATGGGATGCATGAAACACTATAACATGCACCACGCACAAATCACACAATCACGGTCAACTATATGACCCGTCACTTACCAATTTGCTCACAAGAAGCACAGCACCTGTCAATTCACAATTTACACACAACAACATCACTTAGCCTTTTCGGCCTTAACATCACTTAGCCTTTCGGGCCTCAAACGTCACTGGGTTTCATCGTCACTTATACATAAATATCATCAACTCAAACAATAGCCACTGAGGGCAAAAACGTCATTTACTAGCCACCAAGGGCATCATCGTCATTCACACGTCATTATAAATAATAATAGCCACTAAGGGCAAAACAGTCATTTAACTAGCCACTAAGGGCATCATCGTCATTTACACATCATTATAAATAATATTAGCCACTAAGGGCAAAACAGTCATTTACACGTCATTCTAAATAATAATAGCCACTAAGGGCAAAACAGTCATTTAACTAGCCACTAAGGGCATCATCGTCAAAATCATCATTTTTGACACTAATTCGCTAAAACCACTGGTCATACGTAAAAGAGAATTTTTAAAGACACCAAACGTGTTTTCAATGTCACAGCAACGACCACAGGGGACAGCCACTTGGGCGCCCAGCAACCTTCTGAAAATATAAGTTTTTATTTTTAAAAATGGGACACACAGATAGACAACTGAAAAAGCTTCCCAACACTTTTTGAAACGTTTAAAACGGATGTCCGAGTCAAAAGATATAGCGAAAACAGTTTTCGAAAACATTTTGGGAACATCCTGAAAAACTGGCACCATGGGCACCCAGCGCCCAGGCACCTGGCGCCCAGCGCCTAGCAAAATGCAACACACGCACACACACACCCGGGCGCTCAGCACCCAGCGCCTTGGCGCAACACACAACACACGCACACGGGCGCTCAGCGCCCAGCGCCTTAGCGCAACATGGAAACACGCACACACGGGCGCTCAGCGCCCAGCGCTGGCACCCAGCGCCCAGCGCTACACACACACACACGCACACGGGCGCTCAGCGCCCAGTGCTGGCACCCAGCGCCTGGCGCAACACTGCACAGCGCACAGCACCCATGGGCGCCCAGCGCCCAGACACCTTCAGCAACACGATTTTTGCACAATTTCACATACACATTGGTTTTCCTTCAAATTCCACATGACCAAATCACAACCCATATTACAACCTTTCATAATTATGTGTAAAATCATCAAAACTACCTATCAAACATCGAATTTCAACACATCCCAAGCACAACATAGAATCACGCATATATCAACAATCAAGACATGAATTCGCAAGCATCATCATGATCATAGTTAGAATCTAGGCCATCACTACTTAGGATCTATCATAGGAATTATTATAAAGATTGATAGAACTCCCCTTTCCTCGAATTTGAAGAATAGGAGCCCTAGAGACGGTCACGAACGGAACCACGGCAACGGAATCACGTTCTTCTTTTCTCCTTGCAGCTTGCGACTTGCTCTTCTCCTCTTCTCCTCTCCAACGGCGCCCTCTTTCTCTCCTCCTCTCTATTCTCAATTTCACAAATGTTCACAACAAACCCTAACCCCTAGGCGCTTGTCCACTTCGCATATGACAAGAGTCATGGGCTTGGGCTTCTCACTTAAGCCCAAGTCCATCTAGTTTGGCACCTCCACTTTCTAATACCACCTACACATATTAATATAATTTCTAATTAATTAAATTATACCCAATAAATTAAGTAAATTCCTAAATACTTAATTAAATAAATTAATTAAATATTTAGGGTGTTACAACTCTCCCCCACTTAGAATATTTCGTCCTCGAAATTTAGTGCACGAGAGTAATTGAAGAAACTTTGTTCCGTAAACTACCATTGATCGATATGCTTGGTGTGGGTATGCAGACCATATCAAGGAACTCCATTGTATCCTAAAGGGAATTCGCTGATCATCCTATTGCATCCAATCTAAAGTGATTGGTGGGGGCGAATAGAACCCAAAGCTTAGTGTCATACACGCCTTGGAGTCTAGTGCAATGATGAATTTAATTACCTTCTCCTTGTTATTTATCTTACATGTCATTCACAATTATGGTTACTAATGATCTTCTATGTTTGATTGTTCTTGTTAGTTGCAGCATTATTCCCACCAACAAATTGTTCTCACGGGTGTTTTTGCTAATACTCTCTCTTAACTAATTGGATCGTGTATATACATGCATGGTTAAACAGCACATATATATTTTTTTTTATAATTTTGAATAGTGCATAATTTTTTTACCCATTGCTGTTCAGAAAAAATATTCTTACTCATTGCTTCTTCTTCTCTAATCATTGAGAGCTTTTGCTCTAATAGTTTGGTATCAGAGCAACTTTTGTTCTTTCCTAATTAAGCCAAAACACTAGGGAAATTGAGGTTATGGGTTCCATTGACAATTTCCCTAAGCAATTGCCAAAGCTTGATAGCAAAAATAGGAAAGGTGGAGTGTTCTACGGGCATTGTTTTGTTTCCAATAAGTGATGAAAATCATTAAAAATGGCTATTTTGAACTTGGTGAAGAAGGTGCAACCGAGGCTCAGAGGACCTATCACAAGAAAAACAAGAAGAAAGATGGTTGAGATATATCATATGCATGGTGGAGAATATATTAAGAAGCTGAAGCTTCATGCCTTAAGAAAGAAATATTAATTGCCTCAAATGGAGTACTTCTCCGACGACTTTGCCGACACTGAATACCTGATGAACTCAACATTTACCCTACTGAAACCACCTAAAAAGCAGATATTCATAACTGGAGATGATGAGAAAAACGGCATGCCTTGACATGGTTTTTATTTTACCAGCGGCGGAGAGGAGATTGTGGTAATTAAATGATAATGTTAATTTGTATCAGGGGTAGGGGAGGAGAAGCTGGAAAATGGTGAGGAGAGGGGTTGGGGATTTTACAATTATATCCTTGGTGCGTCAATGCACCACTTCGAAAGTGCTGCGCAAACCCTACCAAGCATAGACATGGAAGCACATTGGCTTCACTTTCAATTTCTTTGGACTTAGAGTCCTTTCTAGTAGGGCACTCAGTAGCATAGTGCTCATACTTATCGCATCTGTAGCATTGCACTTTAGACTTATCTTTGCCTTTAGATGCATTGCTATTTCTCTTATTTAAATCAGATTTAGGGTTAGACTTACCTGTCTTACCTTTAGACCAATTAGGCTTACCTGATTGGCTGCTGCCTGTGGCTCCTTTCTTACCCTTAGCTTTGGTGAATAGTGCTTGGCCATCTTCTTCTTCACCTTCTAACAGATTGATCCTTAGCTCCTTTGCTTCAAGCTTTGCTTGAAGCTCCTCCACTTTAAAATCATCTGGTAGAGTTGTATCTTCAATGTTGTTGACTACCCAGCCAAACTTCTTAGTCAATGACCTTAAGGACTTTCTTACAAATCACCTTTTCTGTAAGAGTTTCCCTATACATTGTCATAGTATTAGTGATCTTCTTTAACCTTATAAAAAAGTCAGAAATACACTCCCCTTCCTTCATCCTTAGTGTTTCATATTGAGCTCTTAGATCCTGCAACTTCTCTTCTTTGATAGGAGCAGCCCCTGTGTAGTACTGTTCTAAGGCATCCCAGGCAGCCTTAGAAGCAATGTTTTAAAACTCGAACCGGTGACCGACTCGGTGAAGGTACCGGGTCACTGGGTCAAGGGTCGGACCGAAGGGTCGACAGTTGAACCGCATGACCAAAACCGGAACCGGATGACTCGGACCCGGTCTCTATTTCGAGAATTTTCAATACCTATATAGTATATAATATAAATTTCGTCCCTGTAAAATTAATAACTATGTTTATTTTATATCTACTAAAATATAAAAAATTCCCAAATTTTTAGGACCTATATATTTCATACTTGTAAAACTTAATTTGCTAAAATTACACACCATGCCTATTTTATTTTTATTTGCTTGGTATATATTAAATAAATTTTAAAAGTTCATATCATGCTTCAATAAATATTTAGAACAAATTTCATAAGTTAACAACTTAATATTAAATAAATCTTTAAAAAAATACTTAATATTAAATAAGTTTGTTGAAACATAATATTAATATTACAAGCTAATGCCATGAGGATGAGCATACTTGACTTTTAGGAAAAGAGGTACAAATTATATATATTTGAAATAAATAATATTCTCAATAAGATTGGTAGCCTCATGGTAGCGCTCAACATTTGCTTTCAATAGGTCAGGGGTTCAAACCCCACTAATGACATTTTTGTTAAGGGTTTTGAGTCTCTTTTGTTTTAAGTAGTTTAGAAATAGTCCCACATCGGATAGAATGAACAGAACATGGAGGAAATGAGATATAAAAGCAAGGTGTATGTCAATGGGAAACATACTTACCTAGATGGCAATCACTAGTGGGGGCTTGCGTTCGCGCGGCCCCTCCCAATTACAGTTCAAAGATTTGATAAAAAAAATAAATAAAAAAATGGACAACCCGGTCCGGTTTGAGCCGGGTCACCGGGTCGCCGGTTTTCCCCAAAACCGGCCGGTTTCCACCGGTTCCCACTGGTTTGGTGCATAACCGATCCAAAGGCTTGACCGGCTCGGTTACCCCCCGGTTCCCGGTCCGACCGGCCGGGCCGAGCCGGTTTTTAAAACACTGCTTAGAAGTCTCTAGGTTCCTTATCCTATCAAAGTTGGTTTCATCACATCCTTGATGAATGAGATACATAGCTTTGAAGTCATTTTGCTCATTTTCATTGAAGGTGTTAGTTTGGGTAGGGGTAGGATTTTCAGCCAATGGCTCAAAGCCATCTTTGAATATTCTCAAGACCCCATGACAGCCAAGAACTGTTTTCATCTGAATGCACCATCTGTCATAGTTTTTCCCATCCAATTTAGGGACTTGTGTGTTTAAGTCTGTACTTGTCATCTTGCAAAGTGAAACTTTAAACACTAAGACAATTAGACACTGCTGCTGCACAGTTTCACACTGTGCAGGCTTTAAAGGTTACGAAAATATCTTGACACTTGAACAAGAAACTTTAAAGAAATCTAAAAGAAAGAAATAGAGTTTAGAAATTTTCCTGTTTTCCCTGGATTGTAACTAGCTCATTGATACCATGTTGAATTTTCTCACCATTTGATTAATTTTTCTCTGCAGGCTGTAGGAAGAACAAACTGGGGTGCAAATAACAAAATGCCCAAGTGCTGGCCCAGCCCAACCTTCACTTACCTGCCCTTTCAAACAAAAAACGGAAGCGGGTTTTGCGCACCTGAACCCGGTGCACAACGGGTCAATACGCGGATCCTTCTGACCCGGGGTATAAAAACAGCAACCCTAGCTGTTTCTTCAGAAAATCAAGAACTCTCCTCTGCTCCTTCTTGCTTTCCTCTCTGAACCCTTCTTCTTCCTCACGCTCTTCTCTCCCTGATTCTCTGAAACTCTACAGATTGAAGCACACACTTGCTTCAATCTTGCAAAACACAGTTTTCCTGTTTTCCTACGCAAAACCCTTCTCTTTGATGTCTGATTTGAAGGTTTCACTGAAACCCTAGGTTCGTGACAATGGTGAGAATGAAGATCTGCTTCTAGGGTTTTGCATCGGACACCCTTAGTAAGGTAAATCACGTAGTCGTTTCTTTAAATGCTTCCTTTAGCTGCTGGTTTGATGAAACCCTAACTTCTGTACTGTTTTTATTTCCTTTCTGCTTTCTGTTGCTGTGAGGACTGATGGTTGAGACAGCAAGACTGGATAACCACCCCGCAAAGTATCAGGTAGTATTTCACTCTCTTAGTGAAATTTCAGTTTCTGTTTTGGTTAAAATTAGAAACCCTAATCACTGTTTCTGTTTGCAGGATTCCTTGTGATTGTTCTTGATGAGCAATCACCACCTACACGCGCCTTCACTGCTGTCTGAAAAGGTATATCACCACCTTTCTCTTTGGTTCTCTTTTATCTCTCTGTTTAGTCACAAAACAGATTACTGACCATATGCTTTCTTTCTTTCTTTGTGAGGAACATGCAACACTTTGAAGATGCGCACCAAGGACTTAAAGAACACACACATAAGAAGGGAAATCACAGAGGGAAAGACTGCACACACAGAAGGGTTTCAACACACGCACAATGTAAAATTAACTTGCAAATTTTATTGAATGTAAAATGTGTATATATAAAAAACTATACATAGCTAATGTATTTATAGTTTTCTCTGAGATGTATAGCTGGTAGTTAGAGTTGTTGCAGCTAATGATAAGTCTATTTTTAGAGTCTTTTTAATAGTTATTTTTCTTAAGTTTATTTGGTATTTTAATTATATTTTTGAGCTATTTTACTACAAATGTTTACTTTTTATTTTCAGGTGTTATTTTGAAGCAAAAGAGAAAATATGAGGAAAAATGAAGAAACAAAGAAAATATTTGAGGAGGAACAATTTTTAAGACCGCTTGGCACTCAACAGGGCGCCAAGGGCGCCAAGCAGCAAAACTGGCGCAGCACAGGGCGCCAAGGGCGCCAAGCAGCAAAAACTGGCGCAGAGCCTGCGCACGACCCTGACACATAGGCGCACGACCCTGGTGCAAAACTGGCGCAGAGCAGCCAAAATTGACTGGCCAGGGCGCACGACCCTGGCACATAGGCGCACGACCCTGGCACATAGGCGCACGACCCATGCTTGCCAGCAACGCAGAACAGCTGTTGCCAGCACAAGGCGCACGACCCAGGCTCCATAGGCGCACGACCCTGGTGCAAAACTGGCGCAGAGCAGCCAAAATTGACTGGCCAGGGCGCACGACCCAGGCACATGGGCGCACGACCCTGGCGCCAGACGAGTCAATTTTGGCTGCACCCACTTGCTGATGGCTATCTTTGCCAACTTGATTTGCCACTTTTTTGTGTGGACCATTTTGCCCCTCCACTCAAGTGCCTTGGCCCTCATATTTTCCTATAAATAGGACCTTGATCCTCACTTGTAACTAAGCTTGAATTTTGTTAGAAAATCAATGACAAAGACTCTCTAAGATTCATGACTTCAATTTACTCTTCATGCTCTTTATAATTCTTGCCTTTTAAATTCTTGCTATTTACTTTCTTGCCCTTTTACTTTCTCGCTCTTTTACTTTCTCGCTCTTTTATTTTCTCACTATTTACTTTCTCGCCCTTTTATTTTCCAAGTCATTTACTTTCCTTGCTATTTACTTTCTTGCCCTTTTATTTTCCAAGTCATTTACTTTCCTTGCTATTTACTTTCTTGCCTTTTTATTTTCCAAGTCATTTACTTTCCTTGCTATTTACTTTCTTGCACTTTTATTTTCTTGTCATTTACAATTCCGCTATTTATGATTTTGCAATTTACCGCTTTCTTTTATTTCTCGCTATTTAATTTCATGTCTTTTCTTCTTCTTCTTCTCTCATATTTAAGATGAGTAAGTAGATACAAAGTCTTGGGTTATTGAGAGTAATCCAATGATAGGTCCCTAATAATTCCCAAGACTATTCTCCACTCCAAGTTGTTTTATATTTCGATCTAATTTTATTGCCCTTCAAATCTTATTTTAAACATCAAACGAAGAACCGAAAGGTGAAGTATTGATGTTGGATCTATGAAATTAGACAAGGGAATCAACACATGAGAATAGTTTTGAAACTCTTGAGACATTATAAAGGTGTTATGCTTAATAGGTTTTGGTGACAATCAACCATGAGAATAGGCTTGATTGTTAGTTCAAAACACGCTCTTGTACTCCGAAAGGAGACATTAGTTATATTCGCTGCCTTGTCTTTGAAACATATTACTCTTATAATTTGTTGAATAGTCTAAAGAAATTATTTTGGTTCCTCATTGTTGTGATAAAACTATAAACCTGAGATTGTTTGTTTTTATTTCTAAATTTTACAACTCCTAAAAACTATTCCTTCTAGCTAATCAACTTTGGAAAATTAAATTGGCAATCACTTAGGCTCTCTCTGTGGATCGATAACTCTTTTATTACGCGATATGACTCGTGCACTTGCGAGCCTATCAGCTAACAACTCAGTTTGTTAAAAACTGTTTTAACAAACTAACTGAATTAGTTAGGGACTAATTCAGTTTTTTTTCAAACAGCTGTAATTTTAACTAAACAGGGATTGTTCAGTCAAAATTTCCAACGGTTAGTTAATCCTAGCTGTTGGATTAATATTAATCTAAGGCTAGGATTTAAAGCTGATCTAAGTCGAGGATTACCAAAATCCAACAACAAGTGGACTTATTGGCGTTGATAAATTGGCTAAGATGTAACGATCAAACAAATTTTGCAAAAGTTGAATATTCTTTTTAACACCCTTGCAGAAAACCATAACATCATCTGCATACATGACATGAGAAGTAACAACAACCCCTCTAGAGGCAAACATAAAAGTAATCTTACCATCCTGAACCAGCTTTGATATACCGATCTGCTGAGATCGAACATCCTCTGTGATGCAAAAAAGAAGAGTGAATAGAGGATCCATTGCCTGACGCCTCTCTTAGAATCAAAATAGTAAATAGCCCTCTCGTTAACTAGAATAGATAATTTTGCCGAATGAAGAATAACAATAATCCAACTACTGTCTCCTTGTCGCCATCAACGAGTGTCGTGCCTCCGCCGCCGCTACCTCAGAACAGGGTATCACTCGAAGACTCCTCCGCCAACTTCAGTGTCCCGTCTCTTTGCCTCCTCTCTATTTGCCCTTTCTACAATTCTAGCTAATACCAGGTTTTTCCTTATTTATAATTTACACTTTGTTTGGATCATAAGGAAAAGTTGAAGGAAAGAAAGTGAGGGGAAAGAATGTTCAAGGAATGAAAGTGAGTAGAAAATGAGTAGAAAGTAAGGTGATTGTTAAGTTGTTTGGTAGAGGTGAAAGTGAATAGAAAGTGAAAAGAAAGAAAGATATATATTTGCTAAATGACATAAATACCCTTATATTAAAACGGAATGTGCGTGTGCGCGCGTGTGTATATATATGAGTTTGTGTTTTAATTATTTATTTATCTATATATATATATATATATATATATATAAATAATATTTAAATATTAAATATATAGGGGTAGAAAAGATAAATATCGTAACATATCAATAACCCTATGTATGAAATCAGGTAGCAAGCTCGAACGCACAAACTGCCAAAATCGTGCCGATTGCACAACACTGTCAAATGAAGGGAAGGAAAATAGTACAGTAGATGGTGGTTCGGGAAGTGGATACTGTTAATCTCAGAGTAATGAACTGAATATATTTCTTGATGAATTGAGTTACAAACAGAATGTTATATACAGACTCCATAGAGTAGAAAGCAAAAACTAGTAAAAGCAAAAAACAGAATGGGCCTAGTTTAAGCCAATGACTAAAGGCCCAAGTATACTAAATGGACAGGCCCAATTATCCAACAAATCCTCCCTCAAACTGATGTTTGTTCAGTGATCTAATGCTGCATCAGAAAACTCAGTTCTGTTCACCATAATGCACTGCATCAAAAATCAGTTTGGAGATCAGTTTGGTGCTAGATCATTAGCTCTCTGCATGCCCAGCATTCTTCTTAATTTCTGGAAGCTCTCCAGCTTTAGTGGTTTAGTCATTATATTTGCAATCTGATCCTGAGTGCAGCAGTGCAGCAGTTCCACAGTTCCCTTTTTGGCCAAGTCACGAAGAAAATGGAACCTTAAGTCTATATGTTTGCTTCTCCCATGTAGAATGGGATTCTTTGACAGCTTTATGGTGGAGTTATTGTCACATAGAATCACAGTTTTTCCCTTTTGAGGATGGCCTAGCTTTTCCATGATCCTTCTAAGCCAAATGGCTTGACAAGCACACATGGCTGCTGCAATGAATTCAGCCTCAGTAGTAGATAAAGTCATTATAGGCTGCTTCTTGGATGCCCAGGCAGTAGCACCACTTCCTAGGATAAACACATATCCTGAGGTGCTCCTCCTATCATCTAGATCACCTGCAAAGTCACTGTCAGTGTAGCATAACAGTTCATTCATTTTTGGTTTGCTGTACAGAATTCCCATGTCAATGGTTCCCTTCAAGTATCTCATTATTCTCTTAGCTGCTTGCATGTGAAGTTCAGTAGGACACTCCATGTATCTGCTAATCAGTGCCACTGAATACATAATGTCTGGCCTTGTAGCTGTGAGGTAAATCAGACTGCCTACTATCTGTTTGTAGTAGGTTGCATCCACCTTGGCGCCTTCTCCTTGCTTTGTGAGTTTGAACCCAGGCACAACTGGTATGCCTACTGGTTTGCTGCTGCTCATGCCAAACTTGCTCAGAATTTCATTTGCATATTTGCCTTGACAAATGAATATTCCTTGTGAGTTTTGGATCACTTCAACCCCCAAGAAGTAAGTCATTCTTCCTAGGTCAGTCATGGAGAATTCCTTCTTCATAGATTCTTTGAATTCTCTCATCAATTCTTTTGAATTTCCAGTGAATATTAGATCATCCACGTATAAGCTGATCACCAGAAATCTGTCACTGATTTTCCCTTTAATGAACAGAGTGTGCTCAGATTCACACCTTTCAAATCCTTCTCTGAGAAAGTATGTCTCTATGCGACTGTACCAGGCTCTAGGGGCCTATTTGAGGCCATATAGAGCCCTTTTGAGCTTGTATACTTTGTCCTTTGAACCCTTTAATTGATATCCTAATGGCTGTTCTACATAGACTTTCTCTAATTTCACCATGCAAGAAGGCACTCTTGACATCTAGCTGAAATACTTCCCACCCTTCTGTTGCTGCAACTGCCAGGATAGTTCGGATTGTGTCCCATCTTGCTACAGGGGCATACACCTCAGTGTAGTCTATTCCATATTCTTGAGCATAACCCTTGGCCACCAATCTTGCTTTGTGTTTGTCTATTTCACCCTTCTCATTGAACTTGGTTTTGTAAATCCATTTTACACCTATCACCTTTGCATCTGTAGGTAGTGAGACAAGTTCCCAAGTGTCATTCTTGATGATTGCATCCATCTCTTGGTCCATGGCCTTTCTCCACTTGGAGTCCTTCACTACTACTTCAAATGAGGTAGGATCTTCATCATTTGTGATAGCAGCCATTGCTGTTAAGTCCTGTTCTTCACCATCTGACTCTCTAGGAAAGTGGAGATCAGTTTCATACATTCTCAAATAAGCAGGAGGTTTTCTTATCCTCCCTTTTTCCTGTGCTTCTTCACTGTCACTTTCATCATGGCTTTGCTCAGTTTCTTCACTTGATGCTTGATCCTCTGTCTGCCTCTCATTTGGTTCATTAGAGGTATTAATTTCAGTAACTTGCCTTTCACCAGTGTCCTCCTCATCATCACAGAGATCTTGCTCATTCATCACTTCCTTTCCTTTCCAATCCCATTTTGCCTCCTCATTGAATACTACATCTCTACTTATTATAACCTTCTGACTAACAGGATTGTACATTTTGTAGGCCTTTGAATCTTCACTAATGCCAAGAAGTACGCACTTGATGCTTCTATCATCCAATTTCTTTCTTTGTGCTTCAGGAACATGTACATGTCCCACACATCCAAAGACCTTAAAAAACTTGGCAGATGGTTTGTTGCTAGACCAAGCCTCTTGTGGAGTCATGTCCTTCACAGCAGCTGTTGGAGACCTGTTTTGGAGGAATATACTCCAGTTGACAGCTTCTGGCCAAAACTTCTTTGGCACTTCTTTGTCATTCAACATGCTCCTCACCATGTTTAGAATAGTTCTATTCTTCCTTTCTGAAACTCCATTTTGCTGGGGGCTGTAGGCAGCAGTAAGTTGTCTATTAATTCCACAATCTTCACAGTATTTTACAAATTCTGCTGAGGTGAATTCACCTCCTCTATCTGTCCTTAGACAAGCAATTTTCTCACCACTTTCCATCTCAGCAGCAGCTTTAAACTTCTTGAATGTGTTCAAGGCTTCTGATTTTGCAGCCAGAAAGTAAACCCAAGTCTTTCTAGTTAAGTCATCAATGAAGGTAATGAAATACTTCTTCTTGCTGTTGGATACAGGGGTTAGAGGGCCACAAATATCAGAGTGTACAAGCTCTAATTTTTTTGTGGCTCTCCATGTAGTGTTCTTAGGGAAACTGTCTCTGCTTTGCTTGCCTACCATGCAGCTATCACAGACTTTCTGATCTTCATTCAGTAGAGGCAAGTCCTTCACCATTTCCTTTTGTGCCAACAGTTTTAATCCTGACATTCCTAGGTGACCATATCTGCGATGCCATAACCTTCCAAGGTCTTCACATTCTGCTTTGAGACAATTAACAGTTGCCATTGCAGCAAACACTGGAAATACCTTTTTCTTAGTCATTTTTGACTTCATTATCAGCCCTTTCTTCTTGTGATGAACCTCACATATGTTATCCTCAAAATACACGCCTAGGCCCTGTTCTTGTAACTGACCAACACTAAGCAAATTATTGGATAATTCAGGTATGTACAGAACATCAGTAATTACTTGAATTATGCCTCTAATTCTGAGTTTTATGTTGCCCTTTTCAACAGCCATTATAGTGGATCCATTCCCTAATTTTACAGCTACTTTGTAGTTCTCATCTAAGCTACAAAACCATTCCCTAATGCCTGTCATATGATTGCTACAACCAGAATCTAAAAACCATTGCCATACCTTTTCTGTGAAGGTGTTTTTGAGATCAGTTGTAGTCATTAGGAGCAGTTCTTCCCCTTCTTCGCATTCTGCATAGTTGGCATTCTCCTCCCAGCTTGGACATTCATTCTGATAGTGTCCATACTTGTTGCATTTGTAGCATTGAATGGAGTCCTTATTTGTGTTTCTTCCTCTGCCTCTTCCACCTCTTGCATTGCTGCCTCTTCCTCTGTAGCCACCTCTGCCTGTAACTGTGGCTTTCAAGGCTTGTTCTTCTTCTCCTTTGTACTCTTTCATTATCTGTTCATGAACCAGCAGGCTTGCTTGCAATTCATCAACAGAGAGATCAACGCCACTATTGGCTTCCTCTATTGCACAGACCACATATTGGAATTTCTTTGGCATAGATCGCAAGATCTTTTCTACCACTGCCGTTTCATCCGTCTTGTCATCGCCACTTGCTTTCATCTTGTTAGCCACTGCTAACGTTCTTGCAACATACTCATTTACACTCTCTTCTTCCTTCATGCCAAGCAACTCGAATTCTCTTTTCAAGGCTTGCAATTGCGCTTTCTTGACTTTCGTTGTTCCTTGGTATTTCTTCTTCATTGATTCCCAGATGTCCTTTGCGGTGTTCTTGTTCATGATGGTCTCAATTATTCCCCGATCTATTGCTTGAAACAGGTAATTCTTGACTTTAAGATCCTTCAATTTCGCGTCATCAGCTGCCTTGGTTTGCTCTGGTGTTGCTTCATCATCGAGCGTAGGAATTCCTGTCTCTATCAGAGGCCAATATTCTTTGGATCGCAGCAAGTTTTCCATGAGCATCGCCCAGTGTTCGTAATGCCCGTCGAAGCGTGGGATCGCCGGTTGCACATATGATCTTTCTTCCATCGTTGACGTCGTCGCTGCCATGGTTCACGATTGATTACCGTTCGTTGTGACTGGCTACGGTTAGTTTGTTGGGAAACAGTTTTGGATTCAGTTAGCTCTTGATACCATTTGTTAATCTCAGAGTAATGAACTGAATATATTTCTTGATGAATTGAGTTACAAACAGAATGTTATATACAGACTCCATAGAGTAGAAAGCAAAAACTAGTAAAAGCAAAAAACAGAATGGGCCTAGTTTAAGCCAATGACTAAAGGCCCAAGTATACTAAATGGACAGGCCCAATTATCCAACAGATACAGCAATTACAGGGTGGAACTAGAAGCAGCAAAGCCAAGGTTTTCAAATGTTCTGTGTTCAGACGATCAAAATGAAAGGAGTACAACTACAAGGATTGAGAAATCTGAGGAGAGAGAACAGCAACTTATGAGAAACCATGATGATCATGAAGAGATTCCCTTGTCATCAATTGAAAAATGGTATAGTGTGGACCCAAGTGGTATATATCACCAATCATGCAGCAGTTCTCAATGGCTAGATTTCTGGAATTGACTCCACACTCTATGTTGCATGTTCTGATGTCCAATTCATTTGTTTAGAGATTTGGAACAAGAAATCATGTGAAAAATGTTTCTGTGATTGTCTTTTCAATCCATTTATAACCTCTTTGTTGTTTTTCTATTGGTCTTAATTTATCACATTAGCTTCTCCTATAATAACATGCATGATCATTGTAAGATGAGCGGGTCGGACACACAGGAATATTGTGAATGAGATATTATTGCTTGACTTTACGAAGCAGTGAATATGTTCAATTTCTTAATTTGTTCTAAAGAGTTTTTATACTGTATTTGGAATAAATGCAGCTGATCACGTTCCCAGTTGGACCATTTTTGCCTTATGGTAAGGCTGATATGGCATTTTTCTTTGTTAAGAATTTAATTTACTTTTCTATGTAGGTTGGGTAATGAATAATGAGCTATGATCAAGTTCAAATAAGTAATTCTGTGTTTTGATTATAGAATGTTATAATCTGATCATTTCCATTGCATATCTTTCTAATTTCAATCAAATAACTTTTTCAATCGTTTGATGTGTATGTGTCAGTTTGCTTAGATAATGATTATTTTTAGCATCCTCCTTACGAAATATTTTGTAAACGGTTACTAAAATGCAGAGACATGAATCTTGAGGGAATTTGCAATATGAAGAAGATTCAAGAGATAACAGCTTCAACTTCAAGTCCAAAGCAAACAAATTCAGATTTTATTCTTGAAAAGTCAACCTCTACTACTCCGGAGCAACTATACTAGCAAAGAGGACAAGACTTCTAATCCAACTGTTGCTTCTCCTTTTCTCTTCTGAAAAGACTGATGGATTATATGCTCTACACCGCTCGAGATTCCGGCTTTATTAAAAGTCTGTCTAACACGTTTTTGGAGGGTAACATATGGCAACAATTAACATTAGCTCAATACATGTCACAGTTATATGTTGGTGTATGGGTCCCACCACTATAATGATGCATAGACTTCTTTGAAGTAACTGAAAAGTTCAATTACAAATACAATGAACAAAAATGTAAGACCAACTAATAAAGACGATACAGGAAACCATGGCGATTGGTGTTGATACTTCATTAACTAAGGGTTGGGATTCAATTCCCGCATTAGGTATGGAGCAGCGTTAAAACTCTGCGCCAGCTGTTCTGCCCCTCGAGACACCTACAATGAGCGAGGGATTAGTCACTACTGTTCGTGCGGTATATAGCCGGGTTTACCCAAAAAAAGACCATCTATGAATATGCATAACCGATGGGTTATGGATAATCACAATTTGTTGGTACATCTAATAAACACCATTCGATTTTGTATACTAGATCAATTAGATATTGTTTTTTCATGGAAAACCTCATTTATATTACGTCATCTGTGATCAGATTTCACGTAAACACAACCCCTCTATTTGATTAGTCTCGCTAGATCTTCTCTTAACTAAAAAACTCCTGCACATAAAAACCGCCACAACACACCATTTTGCACAATTACTTGAATCAAAATCGCTTCTATTACATGACATCTTCATAAAAAAATTTGGCTATAAAAAATTATCCTACCCAACCTTCCCACCTAATTGATCCCTACCACACCCCGTGGTGAGTGCCTGATCAGTGTATTTTAATGCACTATTTATAGCTTTTCACTTCGTGATTTTAATTTTGCTTTGTGCCTAATATTTAAGTCTTAGCACGTTTCTAGACTTTGGGTATTAATTGAGCAATATAGCAATTTCTTGATTAGTTCTTGTTTTTATTGCATATTGACCCATGTCTACTCTGTAGGCCATAACTTCGGCTGTGCTTATCTGATTGAGGTGTGCAAACATGCGTTGGAAAGCTAAGGAACACCGCTACAATTCTTCTGTTGAGCTCGAAACCCAATTCTGAAGTCTGGGAGGTTAAAACTGTGAAATACTGAAGCAGTACTGTATAAAACGGGTTTACGGGCCAATTTACTATTTTTATCGGCCTTTTATCATAGAACCTGTTTAGGGATTTAGATATTTCGTTTTTAATGAGACTAAATACACTTTTCAGAGTCTTCTTGGCTCTCTTACGCATTCCTACTTTGAATTTACGTTTTGTGTCCTAACCTCCAAGGAAGCTAAAAACCCGGAGTCAATTCATTGGTGAACGGGTGCCACGGTAAGGATTGAGGTTCAGTTCTTTATTGTTTATGATATTTCGTCTTAGTTTCTAATTCGTCTCTATCATCAATTTTGTTTTCGCTCTTAATGGTTGCAATTTCAGTTCTTCTTATTTCGCTTGAATCATTTGAATTCTGTTTTTGCAAAACGTGATTCGTTTGTGTACGCGCTTGCTTGTATACAATCTCGTTTCATAACCTTTGATTATTTCGAGTTATTTGGATGCTTAATTTATTTAATTCGATTAGAAATTGATAGCGGATTGACATGAATTCTGTTATGATATTGGTTATTCTTCAAACGGCGCTTGTCCGCTTTCGTGACCGATTGAACCCACGGTTTCGGCGCTTTCCCGAAACTGTGTGAATTCATATAAACTAATTAACACTTGTTCTAGTTAGTTTATATCAATGTGGAATTGGAAATCTTTAGAGACGTTATTTTTTAGAACCTATGATAAATCCGAGATGCACACCCCGAAACCGGTGGATTGATTGTCTCTCTAAATTGTTTTCCCCTTCAACATAACTTGTCTACTACAAAAACTATCCCTTTTATTGTTAATTTCGTGCTTGTTGTTGGTATTTTCAGTATTTAGAGGTCCTTGTGAGACGACCAAGGTTACTTACCTTGTTACTATATTTTATATCTCTTAATTATTTTGACCCGCGTACGACCGCTGATCAGTGCCATAGTGAAGTTAAAGATCCAACATAATGTTGTTACTTGTTAGCTTGGCCAAACTTAAACCAACGGGCATAGCTCTTTTCTACAAGCCAGAATGAACATGAAGCTTAGCCTTAAATAACGACCGGGCCTTACAACAACGCCTACTCATTCCCAGATTCTCAGCCCGCTAAAAATAAACAAGAAAACAACACACCATAGGAAAGTCTTTTTTATTAAACACCTTCTCCTACAGTCCTACTCACTAAACACCCCCTCAAACTTTGCGAAAAGATAAAAATATCCTTAATAAACCAAATGTTTCCAACCGGTACCATACTATAGTACCGAGTCGGTTTGATTGGTACAATACTTGGGGTGTGCAGAATTACGACTATATATACTAGTTTTCTATACATGATTAACCAGAATCTATGTTCTTCCTATTCTCTCTCTCTCTCTCTCTCTCTCTCTCTCTCTCTCTCTCTCTCTCTCTCTCTTCCAATCTAGATACGGTATGATGATACGGTACTTTCTTTGTTAAAAAAACCAAGTGCGGTATTATCCTATCGAACCGATTCGGTACTTTGGTACCATACTCAGTAGCAAAGTAAGTTGTTGTAAATAAGGACCTGAAACAACAACGTAACCACCTGCAAAACAAGAAATGTTAGAGAAAATCAACCAGAGGGGTCTAACGACGCGCCCTTAAGGATTTGTCCGCCTCAATAGCATAAATCCCCTGAGGATACAACCGGTCTCGTCCCGAATCACAATAGCGATCGAGGTATCCAAACTGACAAGAATGGAGTTTTAATATTCATGTGATGAACCCAGGAAGAAGAGAAAAGAGTAGCGTATTTTTTTGGTTGAGTTTATGCCTTAACTGACTACTCGACTTGCACTCAGTTAGGAAGTCAGTCAAAGAATAGCCTATTTCCACTCAGTTTGTTACGCTAAAATTGTGGAAAGTTGAGAGTGCTCAACAAGTAATGCACCCTAGACGCTTTTTAACTAAAATGAATTTGGACAATACTTGGAGCTCAAATAAATAGTTGTTACGAAAATATCTAATAGTAATATTTAGTAAATATATTCTGATTAATCAAAATAGCTTAAAATAAGCATTCTTGGATAGGCTCATGTAAGTCCAAAAATATAATATATAAAATTAATATATCAGTAGATAAAGACTTTGGTATCTCCAAAGCCAAGTAACTTCCATACTTTTGAAATATATCATAAAATTACAACAAGTTCGATACTAAGGCAGCGTGGGATGGCTTTGAGATCGTGTAAGCATGAAGAGTATTTTTGGGAATTTTTAAATCAGGGGCTGTTTCTGAATAGGAGCAGGTGTTTAATAAAATCGAGAGCATGTGAATTTGACCTCAGTGACGCTAGACTAGACAATAGGATACATACATAACTCTTTTTTCATTTTTTCGCCAACAACAGGTGATATTTGTGTATTTGTTGGCATCATTAGCAAATGAGATGAAGCCGCACAACAACGTTAGTTTATGTTCATTGTTAATTATCGACCTGATTTATTCTTTTGATTCAGTGATGAAACATGTTTGTCTTGTGCTGCTTGCAAGTATCAACTGTTCCATCCATGATAGGGATTATATAGTTACTTGAAACACGCATGGAACATAGATTCGGGAATTTAGACTCTATTATTTGGTGGGGTCTGGATCTGTTTAAAAAAATTAGTGACCAACTGCCCTTGTTGTCCACCCAATCTGCAATTGTTAATTGGCACCAACCTCCATTGAATTTTAATGTCATAGAGCAACCAAAAACATCACATTCCGCAATTTATGGATGCAGCTAAAAGGTATGAAAAAAAAAACACTATTAAAATAAAATTTATGGCAAATGCTAGGAGTTGCTTTTATGGAACTTTTAAAGACTTAACAATAATGTTTATAAAAGTGTTGTAGTTAGTATTACTAAAATACTAGTATTTTACTCGTGAATTTACCCGTGCTACTGTACGGGTGACACTGTATTTGTTATAATTTATTATGAAATTTAAATTTGTTGAAAATTGTAAAATATAATAAAAGAAAAAGGGAAAACTCGATAGAAGTCTATATTTCAAATTTATTAAAATACTTCTGTTGAAAAAAGTTTAAAAAAAGTCGGTATAATCTTAATAATGAAGTATAAATCAGGGAAAAAGTAAATGGGATTTAATATAAAATATGCACCCCCGTTGGCGCCCTCGCAGGCCCCCACACCTCGTTACCCCCAAGAGCACTTGGATGAGATGGTAGGGGTGTCTTCCAGCTTAACCAAGGTCATGGGCTCGAATCCAGCCTTGGGCATGCGACAGTGTTAAATCTCTTGAGGGAGAGTTTTGCCGCCCAATGTAGTCCTACCCGGCTCGAAAGGTTAGTCTTTGCACTTGCGCGCAGAGATACCTGATTTATACCTGATGCTCCCATTGACGATCTCGTTGCCACTCCCCGTTGCCTCTCGTGTTGCCACCCTCGTTGCCGCTCCCGTTGTCAGTCTCTTGTTGCCGCTCCCGTTTAGATCATTTAATATTAATTTAATCAGTTTAGTTAAATCATTAAAATTAATATTTTTAAAAATTTATTTTGAAATTTTTGTTAGTTGTTCAATTTTTTTACAAAAGTTAGTTGTTAAATTGATTGGTTTATGTAATTTCAGTAGATCATAGTAAATAGTAAATTATATATCATTTAATATTAATTAAATTATTTTATTAAAAAAAGTTATTTTGAAAATTTTGATAATGGTTGAGTTTTTGTTGACGATTGTTTGTAGTTAAATTTATTGATTTAGTAGTTTTAATAGATTATAGTAAATAGGTTAAAAAATTATTTTTTTATGTTTTTCAAAAGGAAGAAAAATTATTTAGTAGTTTTAATATATGTGTATTCATAATTTTTTCATTTTAATATTTATTTTTAGGCTAAAATACATTTTTAGCTCATTGTCTTATTTTTTGGCTAAATTATAGTTTTAGTCCCCCTATTTTTACAAATTCAAACATTTGACCCCCCTATTTCAAAACTCAGACATTTAGTCTCCTATTTTTTTTAGTATTAGTTGTTTCTGAAACCAAAAATATACCACTAAATGTTTGGGAATTCGTGTAGAGCATATAGATCTTCTTAATAAAGCTTTCCCGAGAGGCCTTCATGAACCTGCTACCCCATTTGGAAAAGAGTGACTAAAATTAAAGAAATAAAAGAAATTAAATAAAATTATGTCTTTATAAAAACCTTAAATCCAACCAATAACAAGTATCACCAACAACGCGGAAATACAAAACAAACCAAATAGCGAAAGTATAGAAAAACCCTGTGAAATCCTTGTGTCACATATCTCAGAGCTTTTGCCACTTCATCACAACTCTTTAAAAGGAACAATAACAAAAACCAAAAGCAATTAAAAGTCTTCATCATCACGAACTACTCCTCGGCATCCACATCGAGATGCTCTTCATCACCAGCAAGGTCTTCACCTAAACGTGCACAATGGCACACGAGTAGCCACAAGGAAAGAAGAGTGAGGAAATCACATAACAAGAAAACAATCAACAGTAGTGGATACAATTTTCATAACACGCATGCACAAACAATCATTAACTAATCGTCAGCTAATCCTAGTGTCGCGACCTCACCTACGGTCCTAGGACTACAAGCAACAACAACAACAAGATCACGACACCTTGCCAGATACTGCTTTACAATCATCAACAAACAACAACAACCACAATAGGACCGGGATACCTTGCCCGAACGGGATACCTTGCACGATAACGCCCTACGATGAACAACAATAGGACCAGGATACCTTGCCCGATAACGCCCTACGAAGAACCGCAGGAAGAGGACTATGAGGACCGGGATACCTTGCCCGAACGGAATACCTTGCCCGATAATGCCCTACAAGAACAACAGGACCGAGACACTCGAACGGCACACCGTATCAATATCAGCACACATGAGAGAAAAGGAAAGTTAATTTCATTCCATTGGATGAGTCACACGTGTGTTACAGAAGGTCACTGTACATTGAATATATACAATAAGCTAACAATGGTTAATTGCTGACTAGAGCTAACTGAAAACTAACTACAATCTAACAAACTCAGTTACATTAAATAACTAATAGTAAACTTATAGTTACAATTAAATAGCTAATTACATTGAATGATAACTGACAGTAGATAGTTAATACTCCCCCTCAAGTTGGAGCATACAAGTCTATAATGCCCAACTTGGATATCAGTGTGCAGAAGAGGTTCCTGGGCAGAGCTTTAGTGAAGGGGTCAGCAAGTTGATGCTTGGATGTAATGTGAAACAGGTTGATGAACTTGGAGTTGATGTGTTCTCTGATGAAGTGGCAGTCAATGTCAATATGTTTAGATCGCTCATTGAGTGCAGGGTGTGAAGCTAACTGTATGGCAGCTTTATTATCACAGAAAACTTTGCAAGTTGTGACAGAAACTTGAAAGGTTTGAAGCAGTTGCTTCAGCCATAACAGTTCAGATGTGAGGAGAGCAAGGGCTCTGTATTCGGCTTCAGCAGATGACCCGGATACTGTAGGCTGTTTCTTGGATTTCCATGTGATCAAAGAGTTGCCAAGAAAAACACAGAAACCTGTGGTGGATTTTCTAGTTGCTGTACAGGACCCCCAGTCAGCATCTGCATAGGCAGAAACTACTAGAGAAGCAGCAGAATCAAAGAACAGTCCCTGGCTGGGTGAGGATCTGATGTACTGGAGGATGTGATGGACAGCATGGAGGTGAATTGCTCTAGGCTCAGTCATGAATTGACTGAGTTTGTTGACTGCATAAGCAATGTCAGGCCTTGAGATGGTGAGATACATGAGTCTGCCAATAAGGCGCCTGTATTGAGAGACATCAGCCACTGGTTCACTCTTATCTTCATGGAGGTTGATGTTAGGATCCATGGGTGTGGGTAAGGCCTTGCAATTGTGGAAGCCAGTGTCAGTGAGTAATTGCATAGCATATTTCTTCTGACAAAGGTAGATACCTTTTGAAGAAGTAGCTATTTCAAGTCCTAAGAAGTACTGCAATGGGCCAAGAAGTTTTAACTTGAAAAATAGTTGTAGCATGTGTTGAGTCTCAATGATGACAGCATGATCAGGGCTGCCAAGGATAATATCATCCACATATAATAAGAGAACAATGAAAGTTGTACCACTGCCCTTTGTGAATAGAGATGGGTCAGCAGTAGATTGTGAGAATCCATGCTGCAGGATAGTTGATGAAAATTTCTGGAACCATTGCCTTGAAGCTTGTTTGAGGCCATATAATGATTTGTTGAGCTTACACACTAGGTTCTCCCCCTTGCTAGGGTATCCCAAAGGGAGTTTCATGTGTAACGCCCTAAAATAATTTAATTAAATTAATTAATTAAGTTATTTGAGGGATTACAAAATTATTTAAGTGGGATAATTAAATTGGAATTGTTTTGTTTCAGGGGGTGTGATGAATTAAAAAGGGTGGTGTGAAAAATGGGCCCAAGCCACTTAAGTGACCCAAGCCCATTTCCATTTATCCTAAAACCTAAGTATTGTTTTCATTTCCATCAATTAAGAAGAAACCAGCGAGATACTGAGAGTGAGAGGGAGCAGGGGCGCGCGACCTTCCAGCAAGAGGAGAAGGAGAAATTTGTCTCATCTTGGCTTAGCCACGGTTTGCGCGAGGAGAGGGAGAAGAGTTGCTGTCTTCTTGTTGGTGATCTTGGTGTTGTGGAACCCTTCAATTCAAGGTTAGGGGGCTCACTTTGTACCTATAATAATTATTAGGATATGTGATATGTTAGGTTAGGTTGTAGGAATTGTATTGTTGATTGTGTGTTTTGTGAAATGATTGAACAATTGCTTAAGTTGGGTTGTTGTGGTGATATGGGCTGAATGGTTGTTTTTGGGAAATGATTAAATGACTGCTACTGTTGGAGTTGTCCTAGCCGAATTGTTGCTCTAGGGAAATTGAAATTGTTAAGCAATTAATAATGTGAATTGTTGTTCCATTTGAATTGCCACTGTTTGTAAATTCCAAGTCTTAAATAAATGAATTGGTAAATTGTTGTTTTAGTGAAATGGTTGAATTGTGGTTTAGTTGAATTATTGAGTAAATAGCTACTGTTTTAGTTAATTTAGTGTGATAGGTTGAATTGTGGTTTAGTGGAATTATTGAGTAAATGGCTACTGTGGGTGGTTGTCTTAGTTGAGTTTTTGTTCACTGTTTTAGTGCAGTTTTTCTCACTGTTTTGTGACTGTTTTCCCAAGAGCGAGTTGCTGTTTTTGTTCACTGTTTTAGTGCAGTTTTTCTCACTGTTTTGTGACTGTTTTCCCAAGAGCGAGTTGCTGTTTTTGTTCACTGTTTTAGTGCCGTTTTTCTCACTGTTTTGTGACTGTTTTCCCAAGAGCGAGTTGTTGTTTTTGTTCACTGTTTTAGTGCAGTTTTTCTCACTGTTTTGTGACTGATTTCCCAAGAGCGAGTTGCTGTCTTGTTCGCTGTTTAGTGCAGCTTTTTCCTCACTGTTTTGTGGCTGTTTTTCACACTGCTTTTCCTCAGCCTTAAATGGGATGTTTTCTAAACATAATATGATATTCCACTATTAAAATGTGAGTTTTCTTAAATTAAATGTGGTGTTTCCTAAGCTCAAATTGTGATGCTTCTTCAAGTAAAATGTGGTTTAATAGTTGATGAGCTAAATTAATAATTTAAAGAATACCAACTGAGTTGTGATTAAGCGGAGGTGTGAGAGCGGTGTGGGACTTCGGTCCAAAACGGTGCGGTGCCCTTAAGGCTTATATGTGATGATGTTGAATTGAAAAGTGAAAAGTGGTGAGTTTAAATAATTGTTGTGGTGCATTGTCATAGTGTCTCATGACTCATGTGCATAAAGTGGTGTGGGCTTCGGCCAAAGTGGTGTGGTGGCCTCGGCCAAAGTGGTGAGTGCCCTCAAGGCATAAAGTGGTGATGATGGATCCTCATGCATGTTGCATACATGCATATAAGTATATATATTCATACTATGTTGATAAATATCTGTGGATGGTTGTAAGTTAAATGAAGTATGTAATGATTTCTGTGAGTGGGTGTTGTCTGTTGCCTTCCTGAATATAATGCATATCTTACTGATTATTATTTGTATAAAGAGACTCACCCTACTGCGTTATGTTGCTTCTTATGTCGGCAACTTGCAGGTGATCGCGAGTGAGGCCTTCTTGTGCCTTCTGTTTGGTAGTGGTGTCAGCTCTGATATGTAGCACCAGGGGGGGCGTAGTAGACTTTTTATTATTATTGATGTATTTTATGAATTTCCGCTGTGTTAGAAACAATTTATTTATGTGCTGTAAACTAAACAGTTTTCTTTTGGGTCCGTCCCTAACTATCGTGCTATGTATCATGCTGTTAGATTGTTGACCGTATGTCACTGTTTTAATCTGGTTGTTTTATAAGCAGTGAAATGTGACGCTTCCTTTCAAAAGAAATTTTTTTTATTAAACTCTGATATAATAATACAATAATAGTTGATATAGAAGGGGGGTGTTACATCATGTATACTTCCTCAAGGAGGTCCCCATTGAGGAATGCATTGTTGACATCCAGCTGAACAAGGTGCCACTAATTCTGAGCTGCAAGGGCAAGTAGTACTCGAACAGTATTGATGGTGGCAACAGGTGAGAATGTGTCAACAAAATCCAAACCAAGTTGCTGAGTGAAACCTTGAGCAACTAATCTTGCCTTATACCTATCCAAGCTGCCATCAGCCTTGTATTTTACTTTGAACAACCATCTACATCCAATAGTTTTCTTGCCCTTAGGAAGGGGTTGGACAGTCCAAGTGTTGTTGGCCCCAAGGGCATTGATCTCCTCTTGCATGGCTGTGCACCATTCTACAGATTTGCAAGCTTGATGGTAATAAAGGGGTTCAGGGGTAGTTGAAACCTGTAGGATGTAGGACTGGTAGGCATTGGAGAGTTTGATTGGAGGATTGGTGGTGACATTGGATACTTGGTGGTCATAGTCTTGCAAGTAGGGAGGAGGAATGTGAGGCCTAGTACTCCTGCGGAGGGGAGGGGAAGGAGGTGGCTGAGGTGGAGTGAGTTGGGTGGCAGGGTTTGGAGTGGCTGTTTCTGGATCAGTGTTTGTTGGAGCAGGGATGGGCTGATCAGAGAGGGGATCAGTTTCAGGGACAGGGGAGAGAGCAGCAGGTAGCACAAGGTCAGTGAAGGGATCATCAGAGGTGTTAGGAATGGGGAAGTCTTTGAATGGAAATGAGGATTCATGAAATGTGACATCTCTGGAGATTGTGAATTTTCTAGTTGTGAGATTGTACAGTTTGTATCCCTTGTATCCTAAAGGATAACCTAGGAAGATACATGGGGAGGCTCTAGGGCTAAATTTTGTGCGGAGTTGAGGGATGGTTGCTGCATATGCTAGGCAGCCAAAGACCCGTAAGTGAGAATAGGAGGGTGGCTTGTCATATAGGAGGTCAAAAGGGGATTTGTGATCAAGGCTGGGTGAGGGTGTTCTATTGATTATGTGTGCAGCAGTGTTGATACTGTCTCCCCAAAATTTCAGAGGTAAGCCAGATTGAAAAATGAGGGCTCTAGCAACATTCAACAAGTGTTGATGTTTTCTTTCCACAACAGAATTCTATTGAGGTCTGTGTGGACAAGAAAACTGATGCAGAGTGCCATGTTCTTGCAGAAAATCAGTTAATGCAAGTTCTTTTGCATTATCAGATCATATACATTTTATAGTTTTATCAAATTGAGTTTTGACAAGTGCAAAAAAATGTTTGATTTTTTCAGTGGCCTCAGCTTTTGATTTTAGTAGATAGATCCAGGTGAATCTACTGTGATCATCTACTAAAGTCAAAAAATAAGACTTATCATCATAGGTGGACTGTCCATAAGGACCCCAAACATCACAGTGGAGTAATTCAAAAGGTGCAGTGCACATGTTGTTACTAGAGTGAAAAGGCAATCGTTTGAACTTGGCTAGAGGACATATGGAACACTGACTAGTATTGAAATTGTTTGGGATTGTAATTGAAATTTTATTACTTACAGATTTCAAAACAGAATCAGATAAATGTCCTAATCTGGAATGCCACAGAGAGGCATTCTCAGTTGAATTGAAATGGGAAACAGAATTACATTGAGCAGAGAATTTACCAGTGTCTGTGTATGAATGCAGTGTGTATAGGCCATTTTCCAACTCTCCTTTACCAATCTCTTTCAGCAGGTTTATCCCCTGCAGAAGGAAGTGTTTGGAAAAGAATGTTAGTGACATGTCAGATTTGTGCAACAATTGGCTAACTGAGACTAAGTTGACACTGAAAGATGGAATGTATAAAACATTGTGGAGAGTGAGTGTTGGTGACAAGGTGACTGATCCTATACCAGTGACAGCAACTCTAGTGTGATTAGGTAATGTGACATATTTGTTGGTGACAAGTTTGAAATTGTGGAAAGATTCAAGTGTGCAGCATATGTGTGATGTGGCGCCAGAATCAGACAACCAAGAACTATAAGGAAGTGGTGCATCAGAGTAGAGTAATGATAGAATCATACCTAGGCAAGCAGTGTCCACCTGATCAGGGGAAGGTGATGCGGCTTTGGTCATTTGAGCTTGGATGAACTGCATCATCATCTGGTATTGCTGGTTTGATACAGCCGTAGTGCCAGTTGCAGGCTCAGGATCAGTAACATTGTTGACAGCAGCATTGGACTTGGTGGTGGACGGCTTTCTGTTGAATGATGGTGGATATCCGTGGAGTTTGTAGCGTTTTTCCTTGAGATGGCCGAGAATACCACAGTGAGTGCAGCTAGGGCGTTCACGGCGGTGAGGTCTTGCCGGAGAGGTGGTTACAGCACAAGCGATGGGAGAGTCAGTAGAGGCAGAGAGAGAACCGATCTGACGATGCTTCTCATCTTGCGAGACCATAGCGAAGACTTTGTCAATGGCAGGGAGGGTATCCATCATGAGGATCTGGCCACGAACGTTGACAAAGTGTTCGTTGAGTCCCATCAAGAAGGTCATTACGCACTCATCTTGAAGATGATCGACCAGAGGCTTGACGCCATTGCAGGTGCAGGTGTGCACAGGGCGATATTCACCTAATTCCTCCCACATCGCCTTGAATTTTGTGTAGTAGGAACCGATTGAGGATGAACCTTGAGTGCAGTTAACAAGATCCTTCTTCAACTGAAAGATGCGAGGACCGTTGCGCTGTTGAAAGAGGTTGTGCAGATCTTGCCACATAGTGGCGGCGTCGCCGGAGTAGAGTACGCTTGCAGCGATTTCCTTGCTGATGGAGTTAAGGATCCATCACGAGATGGTGTTGTTGTTGCGATTCCATGCGAGGAAGTTAGCATCATCTTCGCTAGGTTTCTTGATTTTACCGGTGACGTAGCCGGCTTTGTTCTTGCCGTCTAGCGCCATGAGCATCGAGCGCTTCCAGGAACTGAAGTTGTTCTCAGTGAGAGGTTGAGTGACGAGAACGAGGCCTGGACTGTCCGATGCGTGAAGGTAGTAGATGTTATCGTGATTCTGCGCCGGCGTGGACATGGTTGCGGTTGATGACGGCAAACCGGAGGCACGCAAGGAGCAGGGAGATCAGAGGCGATGAAAAGCGACAGGTGGCGATGGAAAGGCGTGTTACTTCTGATACCATATCAATATCAGCACACATGAGAGAAAAGGAAAGTTAATTTCATTCCATTGGATGAGTCACACGTGTGTTACAGAAGGTCACTGTACATTGAATATATACAATAAGCTAACTATGGTTAATTGCTGACTAGAGCTAACCTGAAAACTAACTACAATCTAACAAACTCAGTTACATTAAATAACTAATAGTAAACTTAGTTACAATTAAATAGCTAATTACATTGAATGATAACTGACAGTAGATAGTTAATACACCGTGCCCGAACGGAGAAGCGTTAAAACTCTGGACCAACTGTCCTGTCCCTCGAGGCACCTACAATGAGCGAGGGATTTGTCACTGTTGTCCGTGCAGTGGATACTCGTGTTTACCTAAAAAAATATAAGATCCCGTTCTCAACTAGAATTTTTAAAATTAAATGCTAAGACTTTATAAGCCGCAATTTATTTTTAAAAGATCCTGTACAATCAAAGCCAAAGAAATAAGATTTGAATAACATGGGTAAATATGACAAAACACTATATTTAGCACATGGATTGAATTGCAGGGTGTTTTTTTTATAAGCAATGTTAGTGGGATAGGGAGAAATGTTAGTTTCTTGGATTTGAACTCGAGACATCCTTCTTGCACTCTTTTGACACACTTATTCAGTATTCTTTAGCTCGCCAACTGAGCTACCTACTTGAGCATGTGAATTGAATAGCAGAGTTGATTCTACCAATCGTGAAAGCAAGTATGTTTGGTTTCATGTGATTTTCACAGCAAAGACCCTTTCAACGTGGAAGCTACAACAAGTAGCTTCCTTTAGGCCGCATCTACCATCGTTCAAGAATCAAGACTAGACACCCAAACACAAATAAAAACCAATGGAATTGCTTTTAGATGAGTAAACTCATTTTTAATGGTCTCAAACGCGTATCCCAACGATATTGTAGGAAACATGAGAAGCACATGTGATGCGAGTTCCTTTTTGTATTTTTTTTCAGTAAATAGTTTTTTTTACAATAGCAAACTTAACTCATTTCACTAATCAAAATAGTCTCGATAAAGGTTGGAATCAAATTAAAAATAGTGAGACTAACATATAATCTTGATGCTCGCGCAAAAGAGTAAACAACAATATTTGCTTGTCTCTGAGCAAAGCTAACCTGAAAGCTTGAATAAAACCAAACTCAGTGTGGGGGAAGTGCAACTGTATTCAAAGCCATTCACAATGGTAAATAGTTTGTAGTACTATTTATTTGTATATGAAACTTGTGGTGCAGGAGCGCACCGAAACCACTCCACTTTGTTTAGGTCAAATATTAGTCTTTTGGTTGCATGTCTGCTACTCTTCAACCAAGTGATTAAGTATATGTTTGGTTGTGCAATTTCCCTCATTCTACTATTTTTATAATATAGTTAATTGTACTAATATGACATTGAAGTAGGAGTGAAGAATTTGACATTGCAGATAGCTCTAAAGCACTAACGATAAAAAGCAACAAGAATCTTTATCTTCTTTTTGTCCTTAATGTCAACATTTTCTGAACACCAAACAACAAGAACAACTTATTGCTTTTCACCGATGAGTAAAATATTGCTGAATAATCAGTAAGCAACTAAACACGAAATACGAATCAATGAGTCCAATTTTGCTTTCCTGGAGGACATTAATTTTTCCAAATTTTCGACTAGAATTATTTGTTTGCTACAATTATTCGGTTTCATCTGAGGACACATGAAACAGTGTTGTGAGAACCGGCGATTCAACGAGTTGAACCATGTCGGGCCAGTTTGGCGGTTGGTTCAACCTCATTTGAACTATAGTCTAGTTGAACCGTCCAGGATCGGGTTAAACCGGATTGAACCACGGTTGAACTGTTTTGAACCATCAATTAGATCAAGTTGGACCGTTCAAAATGATTTTCTTATTTTTTATTTACTTTTTCCTCAAAATTTAATTAGTTTTTATTTATTTATTAGTCATTCAGTTCAACCATGGTTGAAGTGAATGAACAATTGAAACATGACCGACCTTACCTTTATTTATTGCACTATGTTTACTTTTATCGGTGCAAAAAACTTTTTATCACAGTGATTTTACTTTTATTATCAATGCAAGAAATCAATAAAGATAATTTAGGAATAATACTTCTTTTTCTTTTTTTCTTAAAACTATGTCCAACCGTCATTTCCTTATGAATGAAAATAGAGAGAGAGTAAATGTTTTACGCTTCCTGATATACTTACTAAGCCACATGATAAAATCACTTTGGAGCGTAAAGTAAAACTCGATCTCATACACAAAGTAATTTATAATAACTCAAAGCGTGGGGTTCAGCGAATGAGGCTAAACCTCCCTTAACCAATGCTCGGGGGTTCGATCCCCGCTTTGGGTACGGAGCAGCGTTAAAACTCTGGGCCAGCTGTCCTGCCCCTCAAGGCACCTACAATGAGCGAGGAAATTAGTCACTACAGTCCGTGCAGTGGATACCCGGGTTTACCCAAAAGTAATTTATAATAATGAATACAATTTTAAAAAATTAGCTGCAAATATTCTTTAGTAGTCATTTATATATCAAAATCACAAAACACCCTTAAATGTATTTCTCGGTTATTCAAATTTAATCATCAAAGTGTCTTCTATTAATTAAATTATTATCAAGTATGTCTTATTGTCTTTTATTTTACTAAGAAAAACCCACTCAAGATACCACATACTATTTTTGTAATTTGAATATATCTTTGACAATTTACCGGTTTTGGTTAGAATAAAAAGTCGACACTTTAAGTTAATTAAATAACTGATGTATCTAATCTATATTAAAAATTAATTACAGATAAACTTAAAAAGTGTTTTTTCTTATAAATGAGACCAACCTGTGAAGAATAATTCGGGGTGTATAAATATGTATGAGTGAAATGTAAAATGAGAGGAATGATGATATGAGATGCGATGAGCAGGTTCTCATGTGAAAATATTGAAGTACACACCTCCCATTTGCATTGGGGTTACCAAGATACTCTAAATAAACAAGATTATTAATAAATTATATGGGATGGAACGCATTACTGTTCATCGAATAAACTCACTCCTGCCTTAGTCCTGACACAGGAATTTGGTGTTTATCACAATTATAGTGATTATAGTGGACGATGATGATGTATAGTGTCCCACTAAGTAATAATAAAACCACTGTTTTGTTTTTGGCCTATTGTTGGGTTCCATCCTTCAATTGCCCAACTTCAGTGTGTGTACCCCACCACGCAAACATCCATAATTTCCTCACATTGAAACAAGGGCCACTTATTCAAACCCTCCATTCTTTAATTAATTACTATGCGTGCCAGAAGAAACCGTAAAGGATTGATTGATAAGTAAGATATGAACGAACTGTGAAGAAAAGAAAACCTTGAGGAAAGAAATGAGTGAGATAGCCTTTTTCTGTTCATCATCATCACCGCATTCCTCCAATTTTCTTTTTGAAATTTGATTGATTTCTGTTTACAGGATATATAAGCACATTTATAGATAACATGTCACATTGAGGAGTAGTAGGAAGAAGAAGCCTACCACTATCCTGTAAAAGCATTATTATAATAATAATAATATATAAAATTACTTCCCTATATGGTTGGTAAATTAAAGCTCTGTTTATAACTAAGAGAGCAAAAAGGAAAAAGAAAATTGAAAATCAAACTAAAAAGTAAAACTCATTTTCTTCTCCATTGGTGTTGTATATCAGAGATTAGTAACCTTCTTTCTTGTTGTTGTTGTTGTCAGCATAAGAAATCACATAACACTACAGCTTGAAGTATTCTCATCATTAAAATAGTTGTTGGAATATGGATCTGGAGGTGGAGGATAGGTATAAGGAGAAGGATACATGTAATTAAGAGGCACAGGAGGTCTTGCATACATCATTGGTTGAAATCTATCATTTCCCATTGCTCTTTGTTGGTTCATCATAGCAGCCATATACTGTTGTTGCTGTTGTTGTTGTTGTTGGTAAGGATTTCCAGGCATCATATCTGGACCAGCTGCACCTTGGAAGTAACCACCAGCACCACCGCCTCCACCACCGTGCACGGCGGCAGCAGGGAGGCCTTGAACAGCTGGGATGTTTCCTATTTGGTGGTTCATTGGCATGTTGCCCATTCCTCCTCCTCCTCCTCCCATACGCATGATCATGTTTCCCATGGTGCCCACATTAGCCCCAGGCATACTAGGATGATGATGACCACCCATGTTTGGAGATCCATCATTGTTCATAGTTTGAACACCTTCACCCATTATTCCATTTCCCTTTTTACCCCCATTTCCATTTGGCATCCCACCCCCATTTTTATTTCCATTTTTACCCTCTGACATCCCACCTCCATTTTTGCCACCATTGTTTTTGTTACCTCCACCCTGGTTCTGATTATTCCCACCACCTCCTCCACCACCACCACCACCTTTCTTTCCTCCATTCCCATTTAGCACTTGAACGGGCACAGATCCACCGCCACCAGCACCTTTCTTCCCATTTCCGCCGCCGCCGCCGCCGCCGCCAACATTCATAGGTTGTTGTGGATGGTTTCCATTCTTCATCATTATGTTAAGAGAATGTTGAGGATTGTTCATTTCATCATCAGAATCATATTCAGAATCACCAAACTCATCTAACTCATCATCAGACAAATCATCATCACCATCTTCAGGCAAACTGAACTTAACTGCTTTCATGTTTGGGTTGTTTTGATTTGGCATCTTCATGTCCTTAAATTGAGGCATCTTCATATCTTGTAACCCTTTCATCTGTTGAAGTTTTTGCAGATGCTGTAGCTGTTGCTGAAATTGCTGATGTTGTTGTTGCTGTTGAAGTTGCTGATGCTGTTGAAGTTGCTGTTGAAGTTGTTGTTGTTGTTGTTGTTGGGGATTTTGTCCTTGCTGTGGTTGACCACTACCCTTTTTGTTGGTTATTTCCACCCTTTTGACCACTCTTGTTGTTTCCACCACCACCTTTGCCATTGTCAATTTGCATGTTCTTCAACTGGTTAGCAATGTTGTTCTGGTTATTGTTATTGTTGTTGTTGTTTGCCTTGGGAGCATTCCAGAGCTCTGCATGTTTCCCTGATTTTGCAAGCTTCTTGATGAGAACGTTGGGGTCCACATTCCCAGAAACGGTCACCTTCCCTTGTTCAGCATCTATCTCAGTGGTAAAAACCCCTGTTCAATTTTTAAAAAAAAAAATGACATAATAAATAAGCAACATTTCTACCGATTCAATGAGTGGTAGTACCATTAGTACAAGATTTTTTATTTTTTTTCTTTGATAATGAAAGGAAAAAATAACAAACCTTTTTAAGAGTAGATATGAATCAAATCAAATGGGGTAAAATAAAATCAGATTTTATGCATTATTATTAATTATTACCATCAATCTTCTGCAAGATTTTCTTGACTTTCTGCTTGCATCCGTCACAGTGTATGTTCACTTTGAGAACACATTTCTGCATGCACAAGTAATCCCAAAACCAAAAACAGAATAAAGAGAAAATCTCATCGTAAATAAGAAGAAATCATAACAAGATAAGAAAAAAATCTCTTACTTTATCGGAAATAACATACAAGACAAAAAAACAAAAATAAAAGAAAACTACCTGTATCTTCAAAATCTCTTCTTTACTCATGTTTTCGTTTTAACCTCTCTACGAAAATCAAATTACAGAACGGGTAGAAACATATATGAGAAATGGAGATAAAAAAAGATAAGAATGTAGAGAAGTTGTTACAATCTTTGGTAAACGGTGTGGAGCTTCCGGAAGCAAACACAAAACCAATGACAGAACAGAACAGGAAAAGAGTGTCTCAGTCACTGAGTAACAGAAAAAGCGAGTCTGAACAACAACGCTCAGACTTGGAGAGAGAGAGAGAGAGAGAGAGAGAGGTTCAAAGATGGTGGGTAGTCATTAAAAACCACTGAAATGTGTTCTGTATTTCAGGGTAGAGAGAGAGAGAGAGAGAGAGAGAGAGAGGAGAATAATTAAGAGAAGGAAACTTAGTAGAGAGAGAAGACCGGTGTTCGAAGCAAGCAAGCGCTCAGTGTTACATTTGTGCCATTATTTATGGGGTGTTTGGCAACATAGCTGATCTTCTTCGGAGACTTTCTACGTTGTAATGTAATGTAACTCCCACCTACAACTTTAACCGTGGTCATGTTAACCTTTGACTTGGTCGGGCTAACACATACTATTCTATCTATCTTTAATTCACTTCTCTCTCTTTCTTATCTTTTCTCTGGCTTCACTTGGCTTGGCTTAGCTTGGCTTCAAGAAGGGTAAGATTCCTTTTCCTTCCATCATCATTACTCTTCACTCACTCCGCGTCAGTTATCTTTCTCAATAAATAAAAAATGAAAGTGTCATTACTTCCTTGAAGAAAAATAGTCTTTCTTTTGTTTAGCTTCATTAAATAAAAAACAAAAATATGCATAAATATAAATATTAATGTGTTTTTTTGTTATTAATTCAATAGAACTTTTTGACTTACGTTATCTATGTAAAGTGATAAAATATTAAGCTCATTGATTTTATGAGTGGGGGATAAACTTACCCCAAAAGTAACCCGTATCCTTGGCTAGTAACTTAATTTATCGTGAGATAGGAGGGGACGGCTCTATGTTCTCGTGTTTGATTTTCACGGAGGATAAATTTGGTGTTACGCAATGGGAAATTTGATCTTAAATATAAGTAGATATTAGTCTTTTGTTGAAAGCGTTGAGACACTCTATGAATAGCCAACAATGGTTTGAATCAAAAAAAACTTACACTAAAGATACTTTGCGTAATATCTCATTATAGATTATAGATATTGAATTTCATTGATCCATGGGTTGAATATTGACAAATTATCTTAATAATTATGTATAAAAAATTAGTTAAATTTAATATGTTTATCTAGTGGCAAATCTAGAAATTTTTTACCGTTGGGGGAAAGAGTAATCAAATATTATTTTAGAAAAAATATTTACAAAATACACATTCTCACGATAAAAAATGTGTAAATACAAAATTAGTACATTTTATTTTTTTTAAAGAGCGGTTAGGTCTTTGTTTTCTTTGTAAAAGATTTTTTTGGGCCTCTACTCCTAAAATAATATAAAATACATCAGCTCTTCATGTGTTTATTAGTGCTAGAAGAGTCTAAAACAATAAAAAATTAAAAAGTATAAAAGAATAAAATTAATACTTTGTGGAGGTATGGCAAGTGCTAGAAGTAACTACTAGCAACATCACCCAACAGCGACGGTGTGGAGGTTGAGGGGCAGGTGGCGTTGGGTGATGTTGCTAGTAGTTACTTTCATGAGTTGTTTTAACGTAAAGAGAGTGGGTACGAGCCGGTTGTGCGTCACATGAGAGGTTGTATTGGTGACACGGAGAATATGGCTTTGGTTGCGCCACTTAGTGTTGATGAATTTAAAAATGCTCTTTTTCAAATGCACTCTGACAAGGCTCCGAGTCCGGATGGTCTAAATCCTGCGTTCTTCAAACGATTTTGGGATCTTTGTGGTGTAGAGTTATTTCACACGGGAAGATCTTGGCTTGAGCATGGTGAGTTCCCCTCAAATCTTAATGATGCTCATATTGTTCTTATTCCTAAAATGGATAATCCGACTTCTATGAGTGATCTCCGGCCCATTTACTTATGTAATGTCATTTATAAAATTATTTCAAAGGAACAACTCTAATCACAAAAAAAATTCAAAGTTGAAAACACAGTGAGGCGATTACCATGTCACCTGTAATGCTCTATTAGGGTTTAGGGTTTTTGTTCCCATTTAGGGTTTTGTTTCCTTCAAGGAAGCAACATTTATTGTTGCTAACGCCTATCTATCTCACCATTAATCTTCATCAACAACATCATCATAAATCCACAACTGCTGCTATTATCATCTCCACCAACTTTTCTGCTTATTACTGTGACGTCATCGTATTACATTTATGGTTGTACCGTTTAGTGGATTTAGTTCACAAGGAAACATATCTGAAATCACATGGCAAGAAAAACCTTAAACCCCAAAACAGTAGCAACACAATAGTACTCTATTACACCACAAAAACTATATCCCCACCAAACAAAACCTCATAACCACATTTGTTACCAGATCTAAACCTTTACCTCAAAACAAACAAAATCCAGACCAACAAAGCATTAAGTTATTCTGTTTCTCTTTTGTTCGTACTCTGGTCCTCTATTTCAATCTCCCAAAGCCTCGCTACTCCATCTAGTTCCAACAATGGCTTCTAGCTCTTATCAATACCCAGCTGGACAGAGAGATAACCCGGAGGAGCTCCATGAAGAACTTATCCCTGCAGGAACAAATGAGGCAGATTTAGTCAAAAGAACTCTAGTAGGACAGCTACACTCCAACAAATCTCACAACAAGGATGCTACAAAGAACATAATAGCAAAAGCATGGTCATCCACCAAGAATCTCCAAATCTCTGACCTAGGTAAGAACAAGTTCTTATTTACCTTTGAGCTTGAAAAGGACTGCCAAGAGATAATAAACAGATCTCCCTGGTACTTTATGAATCACTTAATGTGTCTTCAGCGTTGGAATCCATCTATTACCACAGATGAGATCATTTTTGATTGGAATCCATTTTGGATCCAAATACACAACCTTCCTATGGAGTTCCTAAATGTCCCAAATGGAACTACTATACTTCAGAAAATTGGGAAAATATTAATCATTGAGGAATCTATTCTTGAGGGGAGGGTCCTCAGAACCTTCCTTAGGGCAAGAGTGGTCATAGATGTCACTAAACCTATATCAGCTGGATGTTGGATACCTAGGAAGAATCTACCTAAGGTTTGGGTCCATTATAAATATGAGAGGATCCAAGATCTTTGTTACAACTGTGGATTTATGGGGCATGAACAAAAATACTGCAAGATACCAAGATTAATGTCACCCTACTGCAGTTCTATGCCGAAATACAGCCAGTACATACAAGCTCAACCTGCCAAATCTATAAATGCAATACGAAGGGATCATAAACAGAGGTATGGTGAATCTACCACAAACACAACTCATAAATTTCAATCTAATCAAGGAGAAGCTGGAAATTCAAGCAACAATCAAGGAATTCATGCATCTCAAGAGGAAGATGAAGAAGTTGTGATGGAAAAGGTGAGAAGAGCTTGGGCAGTGATGGTGGCTAACTGCTCAAAAGGCACAGGGACTGTTCCAAGCCCAGTGGGGCAACCTCCAAGAGTTACTCAGCCAACAAGAGGCTCAGTGGGGGAATTCATACCGTTTGAAGTAGACCACCACAACCCTATGCCTTATGAAGCATATCTCAGTGATGAGGAGTTGGCAGAATTCAGAGCACGTTTTTTGGACATAGCAACTGTTTAGCATAATTAGGCATTTGTTGAAGTGCTTCAACTAAAGGAACATTAATATGTAACTGTTTTAAAACATCTAAAAACTTACTGAATTGCTTCTCCTCATGTGCCTTTTTTAGCCTTTGAGGAAAACGAGGAGGAGGGTATTCAGGGACTAACCTTGGAGTTGGAACTTCATGAGATGCAGATGCATCAGGTGCTTCTGCATCTTGAGTATTTTTTTCATTTTTATTTTTTTCTCCCTTACCTGTACCTTCAATCTCTTGTGGTTCTGAAATATCTTTTCCATTCCTTAAAGAAATGGCCTTCACTTGTTCCTTACCTGGCCTGTGGGATGTGGTGGCTTCTGTATTTGATGGTAGTGTACCTGTTGGTCTTTGATACAGAACTGTAGCCAATTGTCCCACTTGATTCTCCAAATTCTTTATAGATGCATCTTGTTCTTGCCTAGCTGTTCTTGTTTCACTAATGAAGGATTTGAGCAAGGCTTCTAAGGAGTTATCATTGGCAGGTGTTTGTTGTCTTTGGTAATTCTGAGATTGGAATCCTGGTGGTGTGGCTGGTGCAGATGCACTTGGTGCAGGTGAACTAGTATTGTTATTGTTCCACCTGAAGTTTGGGTGGTTCTTCCAACCAGGGTTATAGGTGTCAGAGTAAAGGTTGTTATTCCTAGTGTATCGTACATAATTGACAGAGACAGGGTTGCTAGGACATTCCTCATACAAGTGACCTCCTCCACAATACACACAATATGTTTCACCTGGAGGGGCTTGTTCTATGGTTGCTGCAGTGTTTTCTGTTGGTGCAGCTGCACTAGGTGCAGGTGCACTGGTTGAAGTGAAGTTTTTAAACATGTTTGTCAGTGAGGCTAACTGAGCAGATAGGGCTGATACATCACTAACTTCATGTACCCTTGATGGTTTCTTTTGGGTACTTACCCTCTCAGTAGGCCAACTAGAACTGTTTGTTGCAGTTCTATCAATCAATTCACATGCTTCATTATAAGACAAGTTTAATACCACACCCCCAGCTTCATTATATATTCTGGTTTGGGGTTCTAAACCATTATAAAAAGTTTCCATTTGAATAATGACAGGTAGACCATGATGTGGGCATTTTCTTAAAAGTTCTTTCCATCTTTCCCATGCTTCAAACAATGATTCAAATTCTTTTTTTCTAAAAGATGTAATATCATTTCTCATCCTGGAATTTTTGATGGGTAGAAAATATTTTGCTAAAAACTTTTCAGCCATTTCATTCCATGAATGAATAGAATTAGGCTCCATTGAATTCAGCCAAGATTTAGCTTTATCTTTCAAAGAATATGGAAATAGCTTAAGTCTAAATGCATCTTCACTAACACCAGGAAGAATAAAGTTACTATATACTTTTAAAAATTGTTTTAAATGTGATCGGCGGTCGTACGCGGGTCAAAATAATTAAAAAGGATTAAGAATGTAGTACAAGGTGAGAAACCTTGGTCGTCTCACAAGGATCTCTAATACTAATATTACCAGAATCAGGAACAAAATTAACAATAAAATAGGGGGTTTGTTTATGAAGGAAACGATTTGTGTTGGGGGTTTTATCAAATTAAAGAGACAATTGATTCACCGGTTTCCGAGTGCGCGTCTCGAATTTATCACAGGTTCTAAAAACAACAATTCGTTTAATTTCAAATTCGCAATTGACATAAACTAACTAAACAAGCCCTAATCAGTTTATACGAATTCACACCGTTTCGAACAAGCGCCGAAACAATGGTTCAATCGGTCACGGGAGCGGACATGCGCCGTTTCAAACGCAACCAATATCATAACGAAATTCTAATCAATCTCTCTATCAATTTCTACTCAAATCAATTAATCTAAGCAATCAAGTAATTCGAATAAGGCTTAATTATCACTTACCCCCCTGCAAATATCACCATAATCCATTTACCCCCTGCAAAAAAAAAAACTCTCCAAACAAACCCTGCAAAATGTAACTGTTTCCAGTTACCCCCCTGCTGTTAAATTTTCTGTTAAAACTTAACAGTGATGATGTCAGCACTGACGTCAATGCCACGTGTCACCATATTATTGGGCCTCTGTGACACGTGGCATTGACATGCCACGTCAGCTCCTATGTCACCAGTGCCACGTCAGCAACCAATGGATGGCTGCCACATGGCACTAGTTATATCACTCAAAAATAAATATTTTTGTTGCCAATGAGTGTTGAACCCGTGACCAATTACTCACACACACACCTCCTAACCACTGAGCCAAATTAGTTTTTGAGATTATTAACTCACCTACAAATATATATTACATAATTGCTACTTAAATTAAAAAAAAACATCAATTCATGGATACGCAACCATGGAAACCCAGTTTTCATTTTTCTTCTTCTTCATTCATCATCATTCAGAAAAAAAATGGAAATCATGGAAATAATTCATCATTCAGAAAAAAATCGTTTCCAGAAATCAAGCCTTCTTCTTTCAGATCTGGATCCAACAAATAATCATCATCAATTGTTTCAAGTTCTTCAGACTGTAGCTGCGTTACTGGGTTTTCGTTTTTCAATTTCGTTTTTCGTTTTTCGTTCGATTCTCATTCGATTTCAATCCTTCAATTTTGTTCGATTCTACATCTTCCATTCTCATTCGATTTCAATCCTTCGTGGTCAAGCATTGCAGAACGAGAGGTGTTTGCGTTTTCGTTTTTTATGGATCTGGAAGTCATGGATCTACTTGTAATGACAGAAGATACAACTTCGATTCGTAAAATAAATTCGATTAACTTCAATGATAGAGGATACAACTTCAGATCTGCAATTTTCAGATGTGTTCATCGTATGATCTAAAACCCAGAATGAACATGAATTTAAATTCCAGATCTGCGTTTCCAAATGCTTCAACGAAATGTCATAGATGATATTTTTTTTTAATTTAAGTAGCAATTATGTAATATATATTTGTAGGTGAGTTAATAATCTCAAAAACTAATTTGGCTCAGTGGTTAGGAGGTGTGTGTGTGTGAGTAATTGGTCACGAGTTCAACACTCATTGGCAACAAAAATCTTTAATTTTTGAGTGTAATAACTAGTGCCACGTGGCAGTCATCCATTGGTTGCTGACGTGGCACTGTTGACATAGGAACTGGCGTGGCAAGTCAGTGCCACGTGTCACAGAGGCCCAATAATATGGTGACACGTGGCACTGACGTCAGTGCTGACGTCATCACTGTTAAGTTTTAACAGAAATTTTAACAGCAGGGGGGTAACTGGAAACAATTACATTTTGCAGGGTTGTTTGGAGAGTTTTTTTTTTGCAGGGGGGTAAATGGATTATGGTGATATTTGCAGGGGGTAAGTGATAATTAAGCCTTCGAATAATCAAAAATTACGAAATAGAATTGCATACAAACAAGCGTCATACACAACTGAAACGCGTTTTGCAATAAAAACAGAACAATTACTAAGCAGAAAAACGAACTGAGAAGATTGCATACATTCAAAACTAAAATCGAAATTGATAGAGATGGAATTAAGGAAATTAAAACGAAATTGTATTAAAACATTAGATACCGAACCTCAAAATCCGTAAACGGCAGCCTTTCACCGATGAATCAACTTGGGAGTTTAGGCTTCCATGGAGGTTAGAGCACAAAAGTTTTGTAAAGTGAATGATAATGTGTAAGATAGATAAAACGACTGCTAACCAGCCAATCTATAAGACTAAAACGAAATACCTAATCCCTAAATGGGCTATTGGATAAAAGCCCGTTAACAATTTAATATTCGGCCCAAAACCCGTTTTACACAGTACTGCTTCGGTAATTCGCAGTTTTCACCTTCAAGACTTCAGATTTGGGTTTCGAGCTCAACAGAAGAATTGTAGCTCTGTTCCTTAGCTTTTCAACGCATGCTCGCACGCCTCAATTGATAACCACGGCCAAAGTTATGACCTGCAGAGTAGATAGGGGTCAATATGCAATAAAAACAAGAATTAATCAAGAAATTATTATATTGCTCAAATAAGGCCCAAAATCTAGAAACGCGCTAAGAATTAAATATTAGACACAGAACACAATCAAAAATACCAAATGAAAAGCTATAAAGAGTGCATTAAAATGCACTGATCAAAATGCTCATGGGGATCCCCATGGATGGATCCAACAATTTGACCTATTGTTTGTAGCATTTGGAACATCATGGGTTTAAATTCAAATTGCACAGCATCAAAATGAGTTCTTGCTATACTTGTTTGCATATTTTGATGATTAAACATAGCATAATCCCTCATGGGTCTATTTCTATCATTAATCATATCTACTGATCTCATGTTGATGAATTGATTTCTGTGATCATCCTCAGGTTCATGATGAGTGCTTGGGCCACCTCTGACTGATCCTCCACTTGAACCTGGTCTAGATCCCTCTTCTTCATTTTTATGAGACATAGTGACTCTGCAGCTTTGAATTCTTTGTTTCTTGAGCCTCAGCAACTTTCTAAACCTTCTCTCTATCTCAGGATCTAATGCAAATTCTGGTGATCTGACCCTGTGCATAAGCTAGTGCATCTGCACTAAGAAACAAACTACAAGAATAATAAAACACTAATTTATAAATCTAAACAACAAAAATTAATGGCAATCCCCGGCAACGACGCCAAAAACTTGGTGTGTGAAAATATGTGCAAGTATACACAGTCACAAACAAGTAATATAGTGATGAGAAAGGTCGAACCCACAGGGATTGGTTAAACTTTTGTATGTTTAGAAAGCATATAAATTAGTGCTACTACACTAGTCACAAATTTTGGGGTTTTAATGTTAAGTGAAAATAGAATGAAAATATGTAAAAGAATGTGAATGAAATCAGTTGAGAATGATAGTTGAGATGTGTTCACTAAATAATCCACTTTTGAGAGTTTTGTGCTTTTATGTGGTGCAGATGCATTGAGTGCAGCTGCATGAGTATGTGCCTTTCAGCTACTTTCTTCAGAGTTTCGTTACAAGCTTCCTATGTCTAGGCGTGCTACATAAGTTCACTCCTGCCTTTGAAGTACCCACTGTTTCACCCAAAGGACTATGTTATCCTATGTCTAGGACTTAACATGGTTTTAACAAAGTTTTCTTTATTACACGAGTTAACAAAGCCTTCATTAAAACACTCACCCTTATTAGTCTTGATTTCTAGTTATAAACCATGTCTGTGAATATAACTCTACTTATTCTAAGAGATCAACCTCACAATAAGATGGATATAGTATAACACAAGACCCAAAATACATGCAACACTTAAAGGCACAATAACTTACTCAAAAGCTCATTATAAAGTTAGAACATCTCAACCAAAAAAGGTTTAGCTCATAATATGCATTGCAAGGCAAAGATAGATGAAATAAAACATATTAATATAAATGAAAGTACAAGAGATATCAATAGGGTAGAGATTACGCTGATTGAAGTGCTCTTGCATAAATTTGCCCAGCAGTGCAGAAACACTGACTTCCTGGTGCAGTTGCACCTAACTAAGTTGATGAAGAAGTGAAGGAAGAAGTCGTCGGTTCCTTCCTTACCTTCATGCCAACTAACTACTATTAAAAACTATAAGGAATGAAACTACTAAATTACAAGTGAAGTGTATGATCTATATCTTTATGATATGATATCATTCAAGTGAGAAGTGGAAGCCTTTATATAGCCTTGGAGGTTTCTTTCAAGTGAGGTTTTGCTTGGAGATCAAGCTGACCAAAGGTGGCTTAACCATGGTTACTTTTCAGAGCTTTGATTGAGAAGATTGAGTCCAAAAGGGGTGGTCCAATTGTATAAAGCCATGTGTTCTAGATGCGTAGCTTTTCATGATGATTTTCCATTGTGGGCGCCTCCTCTTGTATGTTGGCATGTGCCTCCATGTGACTTATGACTAAGCATGATGTCATAGAAGTTTATGCATTGGTATGAATTGAGGTGCTTCCAAGGTGGGGTTAAATCTGCCTTCAGCGCAGGATGGTGCAGATGCACCTAAGTGCAGTTGCACTGCTGTACGTGTAGTTTAGTGCAGATGCATTGCTGTTTCCCTGGTGTATTTGCACCTAACTGCAAGTACACTGAACAAACATCTCAAACATACCAATATATATATATATATAATGTTTAAATCATTACATAATCCTCTTCCGACTAGGTGTAATCTTCATACCTGTCATGTACCGTGTCCGCGCTTCTGTCCCCAACGAGGAGCATGACGAGGATGAGTTCCATGTATTTTTTGGTTGCAGGCGAGTCGAGGATGTTTGGCGTCATGCTGGTCTTTGGACGGTGGTCCGTGAAAAGGTACAAGGCGGCGGTGATTTTCGTGAGGTATTTTTTTCTCTTCTTAGTTGTGGTAGCGCTCCCCAAGCGACGGCTACAACGATGATTTTCTGGTGTATTTGGAAGCGACGTAATGAATGTGTGTGGGAGCATGTTGATCATCCAGTGGGCATCTCGGTTCAAATTGCTATGGAGGTCTTGCATGATTGGGAGTCCGTTCATCATTTACGTCGTACGGGCCTGGTTGTTCATCGCCCTTCTATTTCTTCTACATGAGCGAAGCCGGTACATGGAGAGTTGAAGTGCAACATTGATGCGGCGATTTTTGAACCGCAAGGTATGTACGGTTTGGGTTTGTGTTTGCGTAATGATAAAGGAGAGTTCGTTGCGGCGAAGACCATGAAGTGTAGCGGTGTTCCAACCCCACAAGAAGCTGAGGCAACCGGAGCGGTGGAGGCTATTTATGGTTTAATGAGCTAGGAGTCCAGCGAGTAACCATTGAAATGGATTGTTTATCAGTTGTTAATGGTATCAACGGAAACCATCTCATAACTACTGAAGTTGGCTCTATTATTAGGAGTTGCGGGTCTTTATTATCTACTTTCCAAAACTATAGGTTTAGTTTTGCTAGGCGACAAGCCAATGTTGTTGCTCATACTCTTGCCAGAGCATCAATTATTTATGCTTGTTCCACGATTTTTGATTATATTCCAGTCTGTATTCGTGACATTATTTATATTGAAATGAAGTAGTTTGGTTTCCGTCAAAAAAAAGTAATACTTTGTCAAAAAAAAATTAGTACCAATTGCTCTCTCTTATTTCTTGTACAAACATTCACAGAATAATTAAAGATGGGGGCAACACCTCTTTTCTAATGGAGTAAAAAATGTATTTTTATGAAGTTCACCAATGTAAATTATTTTCATCTTGTGGGAAAAGTGCCCCCCAGCCCTCCCAACATAGACTGCCGGTGAGTGTAGCTATGTAACTTTTTAGGTGGTATTTACTTTTTTTAAGGAATGTGATATTTACATGTACTTTAAAAAATATATTATACGTTTAATTGAAGTTATTTGAGAGAGTATCAAATGGTTTAGAAGATTTATGAATATTTGTGGAGTTGATGTCCTCACTCAAAAATCTTAAATTCGACGGTTTGATTAGTGAAATTTAATGTCTACAACGAAATATTGAGTAAAGGAACTTTAGCGAGGGTTAATCCTGTAGAGTAAGAATATCCCCACCATTTATTTATTTATTATTTATATTATTACTATTTGTTTTCACGAGGGGTGCAACATGTTATAATATAGTTAAAATTTGGTCTATTTCATCGAATATTGGTCGATTTTCATGGACTAGTTGCATAGTGGTCCATGGATAGACTCAAGGGTAAAATGGTCAATCCATTATCACCCCCAAACCCTTTCTTAGCTCCCTTCTCTCGAAACTCAATCTTTTCCAAAACCTCTTTCTATGTACCGTAATGTAAAACAGTGCAAATAAGACATGTAACTTCCTTAACGAATCTTCTACATCCATCGGAATCAAATCACTTAATTGAGCCACGACGATTATTTTCAAATCTTAATAACTTTTTTGGCCATTTGACCTAAATTACCTCACATAAAAGATTACTTGAAACCCGCTTTAAAAGTTATAGATAAAAAATCGAGTACCAATATTATGATTCAGACTCCCCATAGTTAAACCTAAATTACATTACCTGATGTCTTTCGATTTCTATCCAACTCCTCCTGCCCATACATTCGCCGACCAAACAAATCAACATTTGAAGCACGCCTACACAACAAAAGTAAGTTTAGCCAAGAAACTAAATACACAAATTTAAAGCCTTCTGTGGGAAAGAAAAAATCAAGATAGCCTGAGTTAAATATTCACCTGAATTTTCTAGAAAAAATCCTCATGATTTTGAATAACGGTCGACTTGATGACACTTCAAACTAGTCAGCCTGAGTCACTTCTGCCTTGACTTTCATCGTGATCTTTATCTCCTGCATATTGGTGGTTGGTAGTGGTGGCAATAGCCGACGAGAGAGGTGGGGTGGAAAGGGAATTTGGGGTAGGGAAAGAAGAGGGGTAGGCCTTTTGAGTTTTGACATTTTACCCCTTTTTCAAGTGGTCCATAATATACGCAACTTATAAGTTACAAGAGAGTGGTTTATACATTATGCATAAATTATGTCTTAGCCCGTGTTCGGTTTTTGCTTTTGTGGTGAGAATAATCATAATTAGGCACTATATTTATAACATACAGTTGATTGTGTCTTTTTTTTTAAGGTCAAACATCTTCCATTAGAATTTAAAATGATTACAAACATAAGCTTGTGATGGGGTATTTCCCTTCCACAACTTGGCATAAGACGACAACAACATTACAACAGAAAATATAAGTGCATAACTAGTCCAACAACTGAGTCCTAGCAACATGTCTAGTTTCCTCCACACATGGACAAAGGCAGGAGAACCCGCAGTCTTTAATCTTATCCAATTAAGGATCATATGTTTGACTTTTGGAAGCACATTTCGACTACAAGTGGTCTCAAAATAAGCCAATTTCTTCACATGTATAGAATCCATTTGAGGGGTTGAGAGAACACTGAAGATGGCAGCTGCCCCAATAGAATCTAGATGTAACAAGTCAGCCCAAAAAAACCAAAGCTGCAGAGACATTTCAGCAAACACCTTGACTGCAAACTTCAAAGAGGCTACCAACAGCCATAAAACAAACATTGGAAACACAAACCAGACATAATCAAAGACACTAACCAACCAAAAAACAGCAACAAACATAAAATCGGAAATTGTAAAGCAGGACCAGAAATCATATAAAACCAAACCACAGAACAGCCATGGGGGTTTAGGCGCCGGACGAGAGAGGGTCAGATCTGCATGTGGGAATGCTTCAGTGAGGGCGGAGGTGAAAGGCAGCGGCGGAGGCTCCGTTGGTGGTTGCAGGTCTAGAGAAGGAGCCGTCGTGAGGAATGAGGTAGCGACGGTCCCGACACGACAGCAACAGTGAAGAAGGAGCAGAAGACGCACAAGGTCATCGTTTTGTCGCCGATTTGGGTCGTGGGAATGTTGTTTGCTCGCGACAGTCGGTGAGGAGAGAGGTGGAGGGAACAGCGGAAGGGTTTTGGTGGTTAGGTAGGGATGGGTTACGGTGTGGTGGACGGAACGACGGTGGAGGAAGACAGGAACAAGCCCCAACTGGTCGGGGGTAAGGAACCTCCATGGCGGAGGTGGTATGAGCCTTCATGGTGGAGGGAAAAGCCTCCACTAACCCTAAGGTTGGGAGGAGATATTTTGGTTTTAGAGAGAAGGGAGAGCTTCTCTCTCCACATCTCCATTTTTGGTAATTGATCATGTTCTGTCCCGTATCTCTGGACCTGTATCCGATCTTAGATACCAAGTCCGGTCCAAGATAGTTGGTAGGGGTTGGTACCTGCGAGGACACTCTGACGCTCAAGTCAGCTAGGGAACTGATTAAAGGTAAAGTGTAGGAAAGAGTGTGTCCCTTGAGCATTGCATTGAATGCCTATTTATAGAGTAAAAGTGTGTTGTCCTAATGAATCAGAGCCGTCCGATCTAGGGCCTAGATCTTAGCCGTTTGTTAATGGATCTTCTTTTGCTTATGGGCCTCACTATTGTGGATTGGGCCAATCTGTAACAGTTGCACCCCAAGTCGGGTCGCCTGTGAGGCGATCTTGACTTGTAAGCCTTGTCTGAGCTCCACGAAACCGGGTTAGTGCTCAAGAGACAGAGATGACCGTTGAGTGACTCAAGGTTCCTTTGAACATCCGGGATTCAGTCTTTTAGACTGCGACCTTCTACATGGCCGGGCTTATAGCTACGAAGGTGTCTGCCCCCAGCCTCGGAAGCCTCGGCGGGTCAGGAAATGATGTGACCACCGAGTGACTCGAGGTGTCAGTTTAATGTCGCCTTTAGGACAGTATTCTTCGAGGCTGGGCTTATACCAGCGAGGGTGTCTGCCACCAGCCTCGGAGCGCCCGAGATACGGTTCTTGTTAAAGATCTTCGAGGTCGGGTTTATACCAGCGAAGGTGTCTACCACCAGCCTCGGAGCGCCCGAGATACGGGTCTTGTCAAAGATCTTTGAGGCCGGGTTTATACCAGCGAGGGTGTCTACCACCAGCCTCGGAGCGCCCGAGATACGGGTCTTATCAAAGATCTTCGAGGCCGGGTTTATACCAGTGAGGGTGTCTACCACCAGCCTCGGAGCGCCCGAGATACGGGTCTTGTCAAAGATCTTCGAGGTCGGGTTTATACCAGCGAGGGTGTCTACCACCAGCCTCGGAGCGCCCGAGATACGGGTCTTGTCAAAGATCTTCGAGGCCGGGTTTATACCAGCGAGGGTGTCTACCATCAGCCTCGGAGCGCCCGAGATACGGGTCTTGTCAAAGATCTTCGAGGCCGGGTTTATACTAGCGAGGGTGTCTACCACCAGCCTCGGAGCGCCCGAGATACAGGTCTTGTCAAAGATCTTCGAGACCGGGTTTATACCAGCGAGGGTGTCTACCACCAGCCTCGGAGCCCCCGAGATACGGGTCTTGTCAAAGATCTTCGAGGCCGGGTTTATACTAGCGAGGGTGTCTACCACCAGCCTCGGAGCGCCCGAGATACGGGTCTTGTCAAAGATCTTCGAGGCCGGGTTTATACCAGCAAGGGTGTCTACCACCAACCTCGGAGCGCCCGAGATACGGGTCTTGTCAAAGATCTTCGAGGCCGGGTTTATACCAGCGAGGGTGTCTACCACCAACCTCAGAGAGCCAGAGATACGAGTCTTGTCAAAGATCTTCGAGACCGGGTTTATACCAGCGAGGGTGTCTACCACCAGCATCGGAGCGCCCGAGATACAGGTCTTGTCATGTCGAGCTCGGTGTCTCGGGTTCCGATTTTAGCGTAGAACTTTAAGGCGATCGTTCGGCCGACCCCAAATCATTCCCTTCAACCTCGAAACTCACTTTTATCAAGCACTCAGTGTGAGGAAAATCGTAGCCGAGATATATATTAGATGGTTGAATATCTACAAACTCGGATTACATCACGCCTGTAGGCTCATTCCGAGACCCGGGTGACACGTGACCTTCTTGCGTTAATCCCTTCTTCATGATCGATATACTGCTGAGATCGCTGGAGGAACTCGGCAAGCGATTCTGTTTGGTTGACCCCGACGTCTATCTGAAATAGACTTCCTTCACGAAGACCAACCTCCATGAAGTAAAGACGGAAAGAGTCGTCGAGGTTCCGGACTTGAGCAGCTTCTCTGTTGAATCTCTCTATGTAGTCCCGGAGGAACTCATTTTCTCCTTGTCGAATTGTCTGCAATACCTTCCGAGATTTAGGCTTCATCTTCGAGTGGGAGAAGTGTGCGGAAAAGAGCTTGGCTAACTGATCCTAAGAGGAGATCGTATTTGACCTAAGAGCCCTGAACCATTCCAGCGCCGCCTTCTCTAGAGTGAGAGAAAAGGTTCGGCACTTTATCTCCTCTGGAATGTTACGGTATTGCATAACCGTGTCAAAGTAGTCGAGGTGGCGATCCGGATCGCCAGTCCCATCATGCATTTTCAAACCCTCAGGTGACTTCTTGAGGTGCTTTGGCACCGGAAAGTAGTCTATTTTCGCCGTGAAAGGTCCTTTACACTTTGTCGACCTCTCAAGGGGTGGAGACCGTCGGTAGCCATACTTGCCGGGGGATCTCCGCGAGCTAGGGCGCTGACGTTCCTGCCTCGGAGGCCTTTTCCGACTTCTGGTACGTCGCCTCGGAGAAGAGGAAAACAGAAACGAGCTAGGCCGAGGGGAACCATCAGGACCATAGGAATCCTCAGGGGTCCGACTTAGGGGAGTCTCCGGTCTTCGCCCTCCTCTACAACGAGGTGGAGTGCGATGATGGTATCTCCTCCAAGCCGGAGATCGGTGGCGCCCGCGGCCATGAGTCGTTCCACTTGAAGAGTTGCGCAGAGGGGAACCCCGATCCGGGATGTTACGAGCCCGGATCTCAGCAATCCGAGCTTCTAACCGGGTGTAGTGTTGGCTTTCCTGCCGGTCGGCCTCTGCTTGCCGATTTAGGAATAGGACGAGCTGTTGAACAGCATCGACTGGTACCTGGACGGTCTGCGGGGGAGGTGGAAGTCGGTTCCGAGCTGGGCTCTCATGAACCATAGCGTAGCCGAGCTTCGAGAATGCGTCGGGCTAAGGGGTAAGGTGACTGCCACTCCTTCCGGAGTCACCTGCTGCAAGACCGGTCCTTCAGCGACATTCGGGATAGTCCTATGACGTAAGGTCTGAGCCATCGTCAATCAATGAGATGGGAGAGGAACTAGAGTACAAGATTCTCCCACTGTGGTCGCCAATGTTCTGTACCGTATCTCTGGACCTGTATCCGATTTTAGATACCAAGTCCGGTCCAAGATAGTTGGTAGGGGTTGGTCTTCATCAACCGAGCTCCGCTTCCGATCCGGGGCAGATGGTACCTGCGAGGACACTCCGACGCTCAAGTCAGCTAGGGAACTGATTAGAGGTAAAGTGTAGGAAAGAGTGTGTCCCTTGAGCATTGCATTGAATGCCTATTTATAGAGTAAAAGTGTGTTGTCCTAATGAATCAGAGCCGTCCGATCTAGGGCCTAGATCTTAGCCGTTGGTTAATGGATCTGTTTTTGCTTATGGGCCTCACTATTGTGGATTGGGCCAATCCGTAACAGATCCGATATACCTCAGTTGATTGTGTCTTAACATATGCTTAAATCACATAATTATTCATTTGAATAGAATTACAACTTTTAAAGAAAGTGGTTGAATTGTTATATTTTAATTTACTTCAATAAAAATTCTTGATTTAGTCACTATTTGGAAACAATTCTTGGCTTTTTGAAAACAAACCTATAATTTATTTCAATTGGACCCAAAATCTCCTTATACTTTGTGACTATTTGGAAACATCTATTGGCTCGACAAATTGTTCGTGATGGCCTACACGGGTTGAGCAACACCTCCATCCTTATGTACTTTCTCAGTACCATGGCTAACCAATTTAGTCTCCTCCACCATCTCGTGCTACCAAACTTGTCACTCACAAGACTTTCTCGACCCCCTTGGCCACATTTGAATCAATTTGAGAGTTTTTGCCTTTCATGGGTGTTGAATCTCGTACCTAGAGGAAAAGTACCTAGATTCTTAAACAACCACTACCAATTGAGCCCTTACAACGTCAAGAGGGATTAATGCCTATTGGAAACCAATGAGTTGGAAGCGAAGAGTATAAAAACCATTCAAGGAAGAAGCATCTCAGCTTATCGAGTTCACTCCTTTAGCTTGGTTGCTTCTCAATTATCAAAACCTCCACCCATTGATAGATATACTTGTGTGAATCGGTTTGTTGAATTAACTTAGTAGAAATAAAATCCCTCTCCCAATACCAAAGGTGCACACTTGGAAAAAAATTCATGTTTTTCAAAAAAAAAATTGTAAACCAAGGTATACTCCATGTGCAACTGTAGAGGCTAATCATTCGAGGTAACAAAGATCCATTTAAGGGGTTGATCTCTCCCAATAAATATTTTCCATACGCACCAACAATGGGTCGAACCCAGGACCAAATAGGGATCTTTGACATCCCCAGTTCAACATTCAATGGGTAAATTAAATGAGGGCAAACACGTTAAGAAAATTTGGGATAAAGGCACTAAAAATCAAGGTTGTCAAAACCGGACCGGACCGGGCGGTTCAACCGGTTGAACCGGGAACCGGACCCCTATCTGGTCCAGTTGAACCCCAAACCCGGATTGTTGAAGAACCGGAAAGCCGGCCAAAAACCGGGAACCAGACCAGAAACCGGGAATCGGACAGAAAACCGGATTTTTTTTATGTTTCTTAAAAAATGGTATATCATGTTGATTTTGGAAAAAAAATGATAAATGATGTTGAATTTTGGTATATGGGATATTTTTTTATACATTTTTATAATTAAATTGATAAAATAAATAAATAATTAAAAAATAAATGTGTACACTAATATTACTACGAGAGTATTTACATTATACTAGTATCTAACTATCTATGATTGTTGAATATTATAATTTTATTATGTCATACTATGGTTTTTTTTTTGTTTTTTATCCTTTATATATTGTAAAAAATATATTAAATAATGTATTTAATTAATTCCGGTTCAACCCCAAATTCAACCGGTTGAACCCAAGAACCCCTGTACCGCTACCTCTTCCGATTCAATGTCTGGTCCGGTTTTGATTACCTCGCTAAAAATTGACACTTCACAGGGGAAGATTTAAGAATACCTCCCCCTATCCGGAGCCAGAACCTTTGCCTTGTATTACCTTTGGTTTGACCGATGAAGTTCTTAGAAAGCTGTCAATAGTTGATAACTATAAACAAGTTAATTCATTATTTCTAGATGGGTGTATTAAGAAAGCACTTACTAACTTGAGTGATCTGCTTAGATATTTGTAACATTGATTAGTTGGATAGGCTTTTAGCCATGTAGGGAAGGCACTAGCGTGAAGAAGTTTTTGATAATGTCCTTTTTACATTCATGTCAGCTATAATATGTTACTCCATGAGTATAACTTACCTATTTGAGAGTTGTAAACAAGGAGTGTGAACTTTAGATGAAGTCTCAGTCATTGAAGTGCAGGTTAAGTTATTTCTCTGTGATGGGGACCATGTCTTCAATCTAAACTTTTTAGTGTTCCAAGTTTTATATAATATTGTTCGTGAAGGCTAGGGTGGACAAAGAGAGCCTAAGTGGGTCAACAACTTTAGCAGGCCGTTCAAGGTGTTTTTTTTTATTCAAACAAGTTTTAACAATTGCAAAAGATATAAGCCATCCTTTGAATGACTAGGCATAATAATTCATTATCAACTTTCAAGAGCAAATGTAGGATCGGGCAAAGGAATAAGAGTGTTTTAAGGATTTTAACAGGCGAGAAATTCAGTGAAAAAAACACTTGAAGGGATCCTTTCCCAATCTCGATTAGTTTAACCTCTTGTTAATAAAAGAGAGAAAGAGAACTTCCAACACATGTATAGTTTCAGACATCTATGAATGATTACATGATTATATCTGCCATAATTTTCAAACACAATTTCATTAGGGACCAAACCAGGTGTTTACTTCTTCCTTGCTCAGTGAATACTAGGCAAAATGTTAAATAACCTCTCAAACATTACTTTAGAAAAATCACTGAAAAATTATGACATGTACAATATAGATGACATGAAGGATATATGATCAAATTTTCCCTTGAACAACATATACAAGAGAACTATAGACAGATTATTGACTACAATTTACAAAAAAAAACAAAAAAATGCCATATATCACCTCATGGTTCGCAGTTGCTCACTTTGATTTGATCTCTATAAGTTCCTCACTTTGATTTCCATAAGTTCCTCAATGGGCTGACGGCATATAGGGCATTTATTGGATTGAAGCCGCAGAGCTTTTGCACACTCACTGCACAGACACTGGAAAATACAACAAATAAGTAATGTGAGAATAATCAAAGTAGGAAGTGAATATGATGTAAAACAAAATATGGAATCATCATGTGACATATGATAGCAACTATTTGTAATGTAAGGATCTCTACCAAATCATTAGTCCACTTGCTGCTAGCCAGGGGAAAAAACCATACAATTTTATGTCCCATGATTTTAAACAACACATGTATGATAAATGACATGCACAAGTTTGAAAACAAGTTATGATGTTGCGGCAGGAAGAGAAAAATTTAAGGTGATGTAAGCCAAGGACCACAGAGCATTCATTTTACTCTTTTAGAAATATTAACAATGACCTTCTTTTTCTATAAGCAATCCCATGCATACAGATGATGCTATTATCCAGGGTGGAGATGTATCAAGTGAGAGAGACTATTGTATGTGAGTGAGAGAAATAAATCTTAGTGTGGTCAAGATTAAAACATAAAGTCAGGTGATTTTGATTTTTTTAAGTCAGTCATGTGACAATTAAATAACTTTTAATTTTGACCATTTGACCATTTGACCATCCATGTATGGTCAAAATTTACCTCTCACTCTCATATAAGAAAAATCCGCTCACCAGATACATTCTCTATTCAAGGTTATATATGTGCATAATATGTACATAATATGCCGTATAAGTGCGAAGACCTAAAAATGTGTTTCTTCCTTGAAATTGATTATCTATACCGTATATAAGTAGATTTGACATGAAATCTTACCATATGTCGACAAGGTAAGACAGCTGTATCCCTTGGTTCAGAAATGCATATTACACACTCCTTCCCAGAATCATTGTCATCAAAATCTGTTGCTGCTGATGAGATTCCGTATATCTCTCTCAACTCATAACGAACACCATCAATCCACAGAATCTGCCTAACTACTTTTATCTGGAAAGTACCATTGCCATTACTTTTCTCCAAAACACCTTGAGTTATTTGCATGTGAGGCGATGCATCTGGCATGGAATCATCACGAGTTTTGTCTTCTGAGGGTGTTTCTAAACACGTTTCGGCACATATTACAAGAGGAAATACATCTTCTCCAGGAGAGGGCTTTGACAGATCATCCAACTCAAAGAAGCCTAGGTCAATCCCCGTTCCTGAAGGCTGAACAAATTTCTGGCCAGCTCCTTTCTCAAAGGGGATTCTGACTGGCTTAAATGCTTCAGGAAATTGCGGAATAAACCTACATTTCTCTTCTTCCTTTGCAAAGTAGTAGATAGTAATGCTGCCAATTACAAATACAAGCAGCAAGTTAAGAGAAGCAAAAATATTCCATTATATGGTGATATTCACTCCCTCTTCGAATCATTTTAGAGCAATCAATCCATACAATTAGTTAATCAAACTAATCTGCAACTTCAACTCATAAACTGTGGTTTCTATTTGTTCTTGTGTTAGTACTTGCAATGATTTGAATACTTCAATCAATGTAAGCTTGCTAATGTAATACGAACATTAAACTACTCATGATTTGCACTTACAATTTCATTCAACCAATCATTATAATAGCAGAAAAAAATTATTTTTTCTTAAGAAGCAAGTAAGAAATTTTAATAGCTTACCCAGCAGAAAAGTTCTACTAAATTCACAAAAGAAGCTTAATCAAGACAAACATCAACAAATAACTCTTAGAAATTGGACTTTAGGGCCTAACACCACAAAACCGGATTGTAAGGTAAACACTACCCAAGCCTTATAAGTTACTAGTGCCGGGACCCGTGCGATGCACGGGGCCAAAGATTTAGCTAGTACTTAATTGTTGTGATATTAAAATTTGATGGATAAATTAAAAATCAGCACACAAATTAACGGGAATTTATAATTCAAACATAAGTAATAGTCCATGGAAATAAGGTAGCATAGTAATTTATAATTCAAACATAAGTAATTCAAACAGTTAATTTTTTTTTAAATTCAGCACACAAATGAAATTGATCCATTAAAATATAGACAACAAATGACAATCAAATAACTTTAGTTTAACGCATTATCACATTATATAAGATCTCACAGAACAACACACTACATAACATATTTGAATAGATGAATTTTTTTTACGAACACTAAAGTATAAAAAAACACACTACTTAGCATTGAACTTTACATATTTTGTTTTGACTTTGTTTTCACCAAAACAAAATTGGCGCATTCATACAATTAAATTTTTTTTGATATTGAGCACTGAACGTTGAGCATTTGAACAGTTAATTTTTTTTGTGAACACTAACGTATAAAAAACACATTACTTAGCATCAGACTTTACATATTTTGTTTTGATTATTTTTTTCACCAAAACAAATTTTGCTCATTCAAACAGTTAATTTTTTTTCGATAGTGAGGACTGAACGTTGAGCATTTAAACGATTAATTTTTTTCCAACACTAAAGTATTTCAAAACACACTATTTAGCATCACACTTTACATATTTTGTCACGAAATTATATTTTTTTTCACCTAACCAAATCGATTACTGAGGCACAAACTTTGTATATTTGAATGTTACAATATATAATTTATGTATTTTCATATTCACTACTTAGCACAAACTTCACCTAAATTTTAATGTACTCTTAAAAATGAAAATATGAAAAAAAATGGGGGTGAAAATGAAAATATGAAAAAAGAAAAAAAAAAAGAGGTGGAGGTGGGGGGGGGGGGACAAAAGCTTCATTTAATACATAAATATTGTAACATTGTATGAGTGAAGATAAAATTAATTATATATTGTAGAAGTGCGTGACAATGTAAATCATAATTAAAAGTATCATTTTTAATTAACAAACACATTGAAATGGAAGCAATTAGAAAGAAAAGAAGACAACACAATTAGAAAGTGAAAAACGTGGGTATCATGTAGGGTTGGATGAGAATCACCAATAAAATGGAAGCAACTATACAAAATTGAAGGAATATGGTCTTTAAATTCTTTTTTTCCGAAGCATCTTTAAATTATTTTTTTAAAATCCAGAAAAATATGGTCCTAAAGAATATAAAGAGAAGAAATAAAAAAATTAATTGATTTTTAAATTAGCTATCGAGGGACAAACTTTTAGTATTTGAACAGTAATTTTTTTCGAACGCAAAAGTACCCACAAACACACTACTTAGCATCATACTTTATGTATTTTGTCACAAAATTATTTTTTTAAACAAACTTTGCGTATTTGAACTTTTAAAAATTTTGTCGAACGCTAAGGTAACCCAAAACACACCAAGAAATTAATTTTTGGTATGACCAAACCAATTGTTGAGGAACAAACTCCATGTATTTGTATATTTAATTTTTTTTTTAATCCTAATTAAAGCACCCAAAACACACTACTTAGCATCATATTTTATTACAAAATTATTATTTTTTTAATAAAATTAATTATCGAGTAACAAACTTTGCGTACTTAAACAATTAATTTTTTTTCCGGATCTTAAAGTACCCCAAACCATACTGTCTAACATCACACTTCACACAATTTGTGACGAAATTAATTTCCTTTTCGACAAATTCGATTATGTAGGAGCAAACTTCACGTATTTGAACAATTAAATTTTTTTCCGTACCTTAAAATACCTTAAAACACACTGTCTAGCGTCACACTTTACGTAATTTGCCACGAAATTAATTTTTCTTTTCACCAATCTAGTTATGGAAACTTCGCGTATTTAAATAATTTAAATTTTTTCTAGACTCAAAATTACCTAAAAAATATAAAAAAAAGAAGAAAAAGGGAAAAGGATAAACGAAAGAAAAAAGAATGGAAAAAAAGGGAGGTGGGAGCTTGGCGGGAGAGTTGGCGCCAAGACTCCCCCGGATTTATATTTTAGGATAACCATACTAAGGTTATATCTCTAGTTGATGTATGGCTCTAAACACGTTCTCTTGAGCTAAGGATTGAACATCTAAAGTGTGGTCTAATGCACACACACTCAAGCTTAGGATTTGACATATGGAGCTGGACAAGTCAAAGAAGAATAACAAAGATCTTGATCCAATAACAAATTTAGTATAGGCTATGATACCATCTTATAATTTGAGTTTTATGGCCTAACTCAACCCACAAAACCCAATGGTAAGGTGAAGACTGTCCAAGCCTTATAACCACTACTTAGGTCAAATCTGTAATTTTCAAACTAAGCATAACATGAGCACTCTACAGAAACCAAGAAATGCCTCTCAAAGGAAATAAAACCATATGGAAGGAGAAGCTTTTTGGTCCAAGGAAAAGTGTCTATCAGTTGGTTATTTTGTAAGTCTCCCAATAAGGTTCAAAATTAGAAGTTTAATCAATCTGGAATAACACTTGCAGTTCTTACTTAAGCAAGCATAGATTGAAACAATAGTAACCTTCATTCAAGTTGAAACTTCTATGAACATATATTTGGTAATAGTAACCTCAGCTAGAATTAATGCTTAGCACACCTTCACTAACCCCCTTTCAAATTTCAAAATTGTTGATTAACAAACTTTTACGTGAATTCGTCCAATCAAAACCAATTCATTCAAAATCAATTTTTGCCACAAACTTAGGCCCCTTTCAAATTATCATGACATTTTTTCCAAATAGAGGAAAAATGTAATTGAGTACACATAACATACATAAATTCAGGCTATTTTCCAGAGATTTCGTATCAGTTAAGCAAAATAAAGGGATTTATATATAAATTAAAAAGGCGGAGAGTGGGGGTGAAGAACGAATTGGTTACCTGCCATCATAGACAGCATCAAAAACGAAAGAAAGCAAGTGGTGATCAGGGTTTTGCTCATCAACCTCAAGACGCAAAGTGTCTTTGTGGACATTTACATAGTTCCTGATCTTCTTAGTAGTTAGATGGTCAACATAGGGAGGAGGAGTGGTGGAGGGGGCAGGGAGAGCAAAAGGGCGAGGTGGGGCCCAGGTAGGTTGTTGATTGGGATAGTAAGGGTGGTAGTGATGGCGGTTGACGGAAGAATTAGCGTAGTTGGTGTACCCATTGGGATTGGTGTTGGAGGGGTAAAAGGAATGGGTTTGAGGTGGGTGTGGTGGGGGCAGGGAAGGGAGAGTCGTATAGCCGGTGCTGTGTGGAGTGTAAGGGGTTGTTGATGGAAGCAAGTAACCTTGCGGAGGTGGTGCCGGAGAAGGAGGTTCTGTAGAGTAATAAGGTGGTGGTGGTGGTGGTGGTTGTAGTTGGGGTGGAGGAGGTGGGTTGTGAATGAAATTGTTTCTTCTTCTTCTGCCACTCCACGAAATACCCATCTCAATGAATTGAATGAAGAATTATAAGAAAAGAGGGGGTTTCAAGCTTACGAAAGAAACAGAGAAAAAGAACGGGAGGTACGGATAGAGATTACCTGCCTTTTTATTCTTACTTTCTCGGTGGCTACCTATAAGTAAACGCGTTTTGTATTGTATTGTATCGTGCCGTGTTTTTTTTTTCGTGTGCCTTTATTAGTTTTCTTTTCTAGATGCATTTATTCAATGCTGAAACAAATGTCAAACCTTTTCTTTTTCTTTCTATTTTCTAAACAACAGAAAATATATTTTGTCACAAGAAATCAACGTAGAAAAAAGGCTGATAATATTTGGTCAATGCAATTTAAATATATGGTCAATTTAAATATCAGTAGATGATTAATAGATATAAAACCGGTTGAAACTTATTAATAATTGTGCTGGAATTTAATACAAAATTCCTAAAAACACCCTCAAAATAGATATAACGGCTATTTATCTATTATAGCTGTTATAAGGCAGTTACAAAGTCTGTTTTACAGTTAAACAGTTTGTTAACTAATTTGTTATTTCAACAAACTGAGTTTATAACTAACATAAACTCCTCTAACAGCTAATATCCAGAGAAAGCTGTATAAATACATATACATAATGTAATCTAAACTACAGTTTACAAATCAATAAGAATTTTACATTGAGTTTTGTTTTTACAAGTCTTCTTCCTCTGTTTTTTTCTGTGTACTATTCATCTCTGTGTTTTCTGAGTGTATGTGAGTCAAGAACTTCAACAAGTGGTTGATGTAACCTCGCATCAAGAGAAAAACAGAGAGAAATTAGTATTTTAGTGACTGAAATACACTAAGTGAAAGGAAATACGAAGAGAGGGTGAAGAGGAAATATACCTATGTGATCTCAGGAGGAGATCCTTGATCCCTCTGTTTGTGTTCTTCAAAGAACACATTCAGACAGTGAACATATAGCAACAAAACGAAAGTTCAGTTAGGGTTTGTCCTAAAAGAAAGAAAAACAGAAGTGAAAATCACATAAGGTTATGATTTTACCTTTATTAGGTCTTTGACACTCTCGTTGAACATTGCTACCTGCAAATATCAAAGATTCAGAATTAGGGTTTCTAAATCAAAAAGAAAAATTAGTAACAAAAGAAAAGATCAAGAGTAGAGAAATACCTTTCGCGTAGCTTCGAATCGTTGATTCCTTGAAAGATTCAAGCACTGAAGTTTGTGTTTCACAAACTAGGGTTCGCGAAGTGAGAACACTCAAATCAGTGCAAATCAACAGCAAAACCAGAGGGGTTTTGCAATCAGTAACAAACAATCATCTTTTCATAAGATTTGAAGCAACACCAAAGCCTCAATCATTCAGATCAGTGAAGGATTTGGAAACCCTAGCAGAGCTAGGGAAGGTGGAGAATAGAGAAACGAAAAAACAGAAAGAGGGAGAGAGAGTAAAAGTGAGAACAAAAGATGATTTGCTGTTTTGTTGAAATAACCGGGTCAAAACTCGTATTCGTGTTGGATCCGCGTGTCTCTACAGTAAGATCCACTGGGTTCCGCACAAAAAAAAAACGTTTTGGGTCGTTGAAGGTTTTTGGCAGCCTTGGGTTTTGAGTACTGGGCCAGAAACCTGCTGTCTGTACCTGCTGTATTACTGAATACACCCCTGCATAGAAAAATTAATCAATTGGTCAAGTTTCGCAATAATATGGTTTCAAAATTTATCATGGTATCAGAACATGGTGACAATCCAGGGACAATTCTAACTCTAAACTCTAGTTCTATGTCTTTCTTTCACTATTCTTTAAAGTTTCTTTACATATTCTATTAACACACAACAAGCAGGCTATGTGAATTTTTGACAATTTTAAGGATTTTTGAAACAGGTGTTAGAAGTTGCTAATCAAAGTTTCAAAACAGTATGTCAAATGCAAGTTTACCCACCCAAATTCCCAAACTAAATGGGAAAAACTGGGATAGGTGGAGTTTGCAAATGGAAGCCATTTTTGGCTTCCATGATGTCTTAGAAATTGTTCAAGAAGGGGTTCCAACACTAGCTAAGGACCCAACCCCTGAACAAAGGGCTGAACATAAGGAAAACACCAAGAAGGATTGGAAAGCCATTTATCTCATACACCAGGGGTGTGATGAGAGTAACTTTGACAGAATTAGAGGCATCAAAGTCTCTAAAAATGCCTGGGATCTCCATGACAAATATTATAATGGTGTTGCACCAGCCAATGAGGAGAAACTACAATCATTGAGAAAGCAGTATGAGAATTTAAACATGCAGGAGGGTGAGAGCATTGCTGATTTATTTGGGAAACTAAAGAAAATCACTAATGCAATGAGTCTCAATGGAGAGACTTTACAAGAACAAACTGTTTGTAAGAAAATTCTTAGATTCTTAACAAGAAATTTTGGTTTTATTGTAAACAGCATTGAAGACACCATCAAGCCTGAAGATCTTAAAGTTGAAGACCTCCAAAGTAGGCTTGAAGCCAAAGAGATTAGGTTGAATCTCTTGAATGGTGAAGGTGAAGAAGATCAAGCTATGTTTGCTGCCAAACCAAAGAGAAAGAAATGGACTAAGGGCAGCAACAACAACAACAACCAGTCAGGTAAAGGTAATTGGTCTAAGGATAAGTCAGGCAAGTCTAGTGGTAAGGGTGACTCCACTAAGAAAAATTCTGATTCTAGTAAAAATAAGGACAAATCTAAGGCACAATGCTATAGATGTGATAAATATGGGTATTATGCTACTGAATGCCCTACTAGAACGGATTCTAAGTCTAAGGAAACTGAAACTGAAGCCAATATGCCTAAAGAAGATTCTGATTCAGAATCTGAACATGTAGGCTTTAGTATGATAACTGATGAGTTAGGAGAAACAGAACCTAGGGAGGATTTTGTTGTAACTAACCTAGACTTAAAGGTAAATAGTGACTGTGTAGTCCTGTCAGTTACTACAAGTGATGGCAAAACCATCACTGAAATTTGGTATCTAGATTCAGGGTGTTCCAATCACATGACTGGAAACAAAGAGTGGTTAGTTGACTTTGATTCTAGTAGAAAAACCACTATAAAGTGTGCTAGCAATAAGGCTATAACTGTTGAAGGAATAGGAAACATAAGGTTTACAAAAGAAAATGGACAAGTAATTTTGATAAAGGATGTTTTCTATATTCCTGGAATCAGCTGTAACCTTATCAGCCTAGGACAGCTTATAGAGAAGGGTTTTTCAGTAGTAATGAAGGATCTAAAACTAAAGTTGTATGATGTTAAAGACAAATTAGTTTTAACAACACCTTTAGCCACCAATAGAACCTTCAAAACCAGCATTAGTTTTACAGAGACAGATTGTCTAAGTGCCACAGCTAATTAATTTTGAAGGAATGCTATGGCATAAAAGGTTTGGGCATTTAAACTTCAAAGGCCTAAGTAACCTAAGTACTAAAGGGTTAGTAGAAGGGTTACCTAAAATAGAAGTTACTAAAGAGACATGTACTACTTGCCTAGTGGGTAAGCAACCTAGAAAGAAGTTTAATAAGGAAATGAAACTTTCTTCTAAGGATATTTTGCATGTTGTACATTCTGACCTATGTGGACCACTTGATGTATCCTCTATTAGGGGAAATAAATACTTTATGACTTTTGTAGATGAATTTTCCAGAAAAATCTGGCTATATCTACTTAAGACTAAAGGAGAAGCCTATGGTGTTTTTAAGGAGTTTAAGACAATGGCAGAAACTCAAAGTGGTAAGAAACTTAAGGTCTTAAGAACTGATGGTGGTGGTGAGTACACCTCAAATGATTTTGAGGGATACTGCACCACTCAAGGTATAATACATGAGGTAACATCACCCTATACTCCTCAGCATAATGGTATTGCTGAAAGGAGGAATAGGACAATACTTGATATGGCTAGGAGCATGATCAAGTCAAAGGGGCTACCTAAAAGGCTATGGGCAGAAGCTGTTCATACAGCTGTCTATATCCTAAACATGTGCTCTACTGAAGGTTTGGAAGACAAGGTACCAGAACATGTACGTCTGGTGTGGTGACAAGCCTAAGGTTTCTCACCTAAGGGTATTTGGCTCCCTTGCATATAGCCATATACCTGATGGTAAGAGAAAGAAGTTAGAGAATAAGAGCAGGCCCTTAATCCTTGTTGGATATCATCCTACAGGTGGTTATAGGCTGCTAGATCCTAAAACTGACAAGACTGAGATATCTAGGGATGTGGTTGTGCTTGAAGACAAGCAATGGGACTGGGACAAAGCTGAACTAGTAAGTTCAGTGGACTCTACAATCCTAGAGGAGGTCTTAGACACTGAACCTAATCCTAATGGTGATAGTTCTGATGAAGAGGGTCCTATTCTACCTAATGAGGATCAGAATCCTCAAGAAGAGGAAGAGGACAATGCTGAAACAGAACCCGGACCTACTGTTCAGGCCCTTCCAAGAACACAAAGGTTGAGACAGCCTCCTAGGAGGCTTGCAGATTATGATATTGGCATAGATAGTGAAGTAAATGAGCATGGTGACCTCATCCACTATGCTATGATGGCTGATATGGAACCAGTGGACTTTAAAGAGGCTTTAAAGGATAAAACTGGAAAAATGCTATGATAGAGGAGCTGGCCTCTATTGAGAAGAATAAGACCTGGACTTTGACAGTCTTGCCTAAAGGAAAGAAGGCAATCAGTGTTAAATGGGTCTTTAAGCTTAAGTTGGACCCCAATGGCAAAATAGTCAAGCATAAAGCAAGACTTATTGCTAGAGGGTTCCAACCAAAGCAAGGGAGATTATGAGGAAGTTTTTTCACCTGTGGCCAGGCATGAGACCATTAGATTGGTCACTGCCTTGGCCTGTAGTAAGGGTTGGCACTTACATCACTTAGATGTGAAGTCTACATTTTTGAATGGACCTTTGGAAGAGACTGTTTTCATCTCACAACCTCTTGGTTTTGAGAAAAAAGGAAAGGAAAACCTAGTGTGCCATTTGCATAAAGCACTCTATGGTTTAAAACAGGCTCCTAGAGCCTGGAACAAAAGAATTGACACTTTCTTTGTTGAAAGTGGCTTCACAAAATGCACCAATGAGTTTGGTGTATATGTGAAGGGTTGCTTAGATACTAACCTATTACTAATATGTTTGTATGTTGATGATCTATTGGTAACAGGTAGCAGTACTAAGGAGATTGAGCAGTTCAAGGACTCTATGAAGGCTGAGTTTGAGATGACAGACTTGGGACAGCTTACCTACTTTTTGGGATTGGAATTTCTAAGAGTACCTGAAGGAATCATCCTACATCAGCTTAAATACTCTAAGGAACTGCTTGCAAGGTTCAGAATGACAGAATGCAATTCTGCCAGCACCCTGCAGAAGGCTATTTGTGCAAAAAGGAGGGTGAGAAGGGCTCTAAGGTGGATCCTACCTATTTTAGACAAATTGTGGGGTCTTTGAGATATCTGTGCCACAGAAGGCCAGATATTCTGTTTGCCACAGGTATGATTAGTAGGTTCATGAATGAACCACTAGAGATACACCTAAATGCAGCAAAGAGAGTGCTAAGATATATACAAGGTACTCTGAATTATGGGTTGTTCTTTCATAAAGGGACTGACCTAAGGAAATATGAGCTCCTAGGGTACTCAGACAGTGACTGGTGTAGAGACCACATTGATAGAAGAAGTACCTCTGGATTTTTGTTTAAGTTTCAAGGTATATCTGTTTCATGGAGCTCCAAAAAGCAACAAATTGTTGCTCTTAGCTCCTGTGAGGCAGAATATGTGGCTGCCTGCAGCGCTGCCACTCAAGCAGCATGGTTGGAAGTCTTACTTAGGGAATTGGGTGTGACTTTGACTCAAATTCCTAAGCTATTGATTGACAACAAGTCAGCCTTGTGTCTTGCCAAAAACCCTATGGGTCATGGCAGAACCAAACACATAGAGACACAGTTTCATTACTTAAGGGACCAGGTTACAAATGGAAAGCTACTAGTGGATTACTGCTCTACAAAGGAGCAACAAGCTGACATCTTTACCAAAGCTCTAAAGGGTGAGTTATTTTCTAAGTTTAGGAGAGATCTAGGGTTGGTTGCCTTCAAATCCTAAGAAGGCAACTATTAAAGTCATTACTCAGCGGCTTGTCCTGAGTCATCTTTGGTTCTAAAGCTATGTCACCAGGGGCTTGTCCTGTTTTTAGGTATATTTCCTATTACTAAGTTTTTTTAGGTTTTGCATTAAGGGAGGATGTTGGAATTTAATGCAAAAGTCCTAAAAACATCCTCAGAATAGATATAACGGCTATTTATCTATTATAGCTGTTATAAGGCAGTTACAAAGTCTGTTTTACAGTTAAACAGTTTGTTAACTAGTTTGTTATTTCAACAAACTGGGTTTATAACTAACATAAACTCCTCTAACAGCTAATATCCAGAGAAAGCTGTATAAATACATATACATATTGTAATCTAAACTACAGTTTACAAATCAATAAGAAATTTACATTGAGTTTTGTTTTTACAAGTCTTCTTCCTACGTTTTCTTCTGTGTACTATTCATCTCTGTGTTTTCTGAGTGTATGTGAGTCAAGAACATCAACAAGTGGTTGATGTAACCTCGCATCAAGAAAAAACAGAGAGAAATTAGTGTTTCAGTGACTGAAATACACTAAGTGAAAGGAAATACGAAGAGAGGGTGAAGAGGAAATATACCTGTGTGATCTCACCAGGAGAACCTTGATCCTTCTGTTTGTGTTCTTCAAAGAACACATTCAGACGGTGAACATATAGCAACAAAACAAAAGTTCAGTTGGGGTTTGTCTTAAAAGAAAGAAAAACAGAAGTGAAAGTCATATAAGGTTGTGATTTTACCTTTGTTAGGTCTTTGACACTCTCGTTGAACATTGCTACCTGTTCAGAATTAGGGTTTCTGAATCAAAAAGAAAAAGTAACAAAAGAAAATATCAAGAGTAGAGAAATACCTTTCACGTAGCTTCGAATAGTTGATTGCTTGAAAGATTCAAGCATTGAAGTTTGTGTTTCACAAACTAGGGTTCGCGAAGTGAGAACACTCAAATCAGTGCAAATCAACAGCAAAACCAGAGGGGTTTTGCAATCAGTAACAAACAATCATCTTTTCATAAGATTTGAAGCAACACCGAAGCCTCAATCATCCAGATCAATGAAGGATTTGGAAACCCTAGCAAAGCTAGGGAAGGTGAAGAAGAGAGAAACGAAAAAACAGAAAGAGAGAGAGAGAGAGAGAGAGAGAGAGAGAGAGAGAGAGTAAAAGTGAGAACAGAAGAGGATTTACTGTTTTGTTGAAATAACTGGGTCAAAATCCGTATCCGTGTTTGTCGCACCCCGAAAAATCCTTGGAGGAATTTTTCTTCGCACAACGGGATTTAGAGTCGCCACCAATATTTTTTAAAGGTAAAACATCGGAAAAACCTTTTTTGGAAAGCAATGGTCTTTGGAACCATTAGATTTGGGTTCGGGGGTCTAATTACGTATGGGGAAGGTATTAGCACCACATAACGTCCTTTCAAAGAAGGGTATGTGATTTGCAAAGTTGATTCGGAAAAATGCTTTGTTTTTACCTCTTTTGTTGATGAATGACTTAATGAAAAATCTTTAGTTTTCGTGCTTGACGGAGGGGATCCGCTCCTACGTATCTCCCGGTGCGATGGAGAATTCAAAGCTACGTAGTTCTGGTTTTTGAAAAATGTTTTTGTTTTTTATCTTGTTAAATTGTGAAAATTGAGCTTTCATGATGATCCATTGAGCAAAGGCTCCAAGTGACCACTATTAGCACTCCATTGTTAATAATCATGCAAGCAAAGGCTTCGCAAGACTACTAACAAAGTTTTTGGTTTAGTGAAAATCTTTAGGAAAATTAGGCATTCATGATGATCAATTGAGCAAAGGCTTCAAGTGATCGCCACTAGTACCTCATTGTTGATAATCATGCAAGCAAAGGCTTCGCAAGACTACTAACAAAGTTTGATTTTGAAGAGTTTTCGCAATTGGGTTGATTCTTGTTTAGGGAAAAGAAAATCTGTTATTTTGGAAAAAAAGGTTTGTAAAAAAATAGGTTTACTTAGGGGAAAGAAACAAAATTTAAAAAGAGAAACAGGGGGTGCAGTAGTAAAATGGGGTGCAAGTTACAGGAGGGCTGTATTATAAAAGGGGGGGGTGTAATCAGCGAGCCCAGTTCATTTTTTTTGAACTGGGATGCGCGTTTTGGAAACCATGGGCTTGCGAGGGGGGAGCGCGCGAAGTAAACTGTGGGGGTGTGAATAGAAGTCTGAAAAAAATAAAAGTGAAAGGACGAAACTGTCCTTGGGTCCATAATATAAAAGCCTAACCCTAAAAATGGAAACCCTAAAAAATCCTTCTCTCCTTCCTTGCGGCGCCCCTACCCCAAAAATCAAACCCTAAAAAATTTCCTTCTCTCTCTCTCCATGCGCCGTACTCCTCCTCCCTCTCTCACCCTACCCTAATCGCATCTCCTCTCTCCACTGTGAACCGATCCCTTCTCTCTCAACTCCATTTCCGTTCTTCCCTCCTTCTCCAACACCGAACCCTCTTCTCCCCACCATGGATCTACCTTCCACAGCCCCGTTCTAATCTCTCTCTCTTGTACCGGTGACCACGAAAAGCTTCGGGTTACGGCGATGGTTACGGTGGTGGGCGGTTATGGTGGCGTTGTGGTGGAGATGACGACGAGGGTGGTTTCGCGATGGTTTCGTGGTGGATGAGTGTCGCGCTGTGGGTTGGGGTGGTTTTCGGCGGAGACGGTGGTGGCTGATGGTTCGGTTCGCGGTCGTAGTGGTGGGTGATGGCCGTTGATGGTTCGGAGCACCGCATGACCAAAGGAGAGACTCTCTACGGTGGACACGCGATGGTGTCACTCGGTGGCGACGGCGAGGAAAAAGGTCACGGTGGCGTGAGGAAGAGGTCCGCCGGAGAAGACGACGGTGGCCACCGTGGGTGGTGGTTCAAGGTCCGTTTTTCTTTTTTTTTTTGCATCTCTTTTTATGTCGTTTTTTCTAATCTTTGTCAAACCCTCTAAATCTATTTTTTTACTGTTCTAGCTCAGCTTGCCCTACCCTCCCTTTTGATTTTTTTTTTAAAAAAAGCTTATACCATTCTTTTTCACAGAACACTAACAGAGACTTGTACCATCCTTTTTTACAAAAAAAAAACAGCTTATACCATCATTTGCATTTTATCAGTTAAAGCATTGGTTGATGATTTCTGACTTGTATTTTGTTAGTCATTTTAATCAAAGAAGAAGGAAAACTAACACATACATACATAAGCATAATAGTCACGTATAAGCATAATTGACATATTATTAGTTGCTGGATAAAAAGAAAAAAACAGAATCCTCATACTTCAACAGAGAGTGTAATATGTTATGTATGGAAGAAAAGATGAAGTATACTATGTTGGATATGAAAATGGGAATTTACCTAGTTCCAAATTTTTACTCTCTGAGTTGCTCTTTATTTGCTCAAGTGGAAAGAATTCTGATTCTGAGTGTATTTTGAAGTAATATCAATTTTCCTTTGATATCAGTGTTGTGATTTTTTTTGTGTATCTGTGTGTGTTGCCGTGTGTGTTGTGTGTTACTGTGTCTGGTATTTATAGTGAAGGAATTGTGGTGTAGGTGTGGGAGGAAGCAGTGGAGCAAAACTCTTGGGGACAGATTCTGCAGAGCCAAAACAAACCACCTAAAGGTGGTGGTACTGCTGCTGCAAAATGCTGTGTTGTTGGTGCCAAGAATGGGAAGACAGCAAGGAACAAGGAGAAATAGGCTTGGACTGGTAGCCAAAAATGAATTCCTGCTACAGCAACAACAAGGGCAGCAGCGCTGCCTCCTGTTTTTCACTTTTGTTTTAATTTTTTGTACCTTTTTTACTCTTTTTTTTGTCCTCATTTGTAACAAATTTGACTTTTTGGGTTATATTGTAAATAAAAACTAAATTATAATAATAAAAAGACTTTATATTCAGATCTGATTTTTTATTATATTTTTTCTATAACAATAATGATAATTAAACTAATAGCAATGACTTTAATAGCGATAAAAATAACGAGTACCAAAACTAAATACTCGTACGCAACGAGAAACAAACACGCTCGCGCAATGAGAGCAACGACACGCGCACAATTAAAAAAAGAAACGTGGCATGGCCAGAACAACAAAGCGTGCACAATTAAAAGCGACTCGCATACGCTAAGTGCGAATTGAAACCATCAGCGCTAATCTGATGGACAAAATTGGGGTATGACAGCTGCCCCTCTTTATTTGGATTTTAGCAAGAAATATGAATTGGCCGAGACATATTTCGAAGATAAAATATGAATAAATAATTCAGAAATTATACCAATTTTGTCTACTGGGAGAAACCCGAATTTTTTTTTCTGTTTCTTCTTTTTTTTTTTCTTTTTTTTGAATCAAAACTTGGAGCGTTGATGAGGAAACGATAGACGAAATAATTAACAACATGCACGCTAACCGCGAAAGGCAAGGAAAGCGCTAAATGAAGAAAACGATAAAGAAAGCGGTAAAATGCCAGGCTGCCTAAAACCTGTAAACGAACCCTTGCGAATCCGAGTTTGCACGTGGCTTTGAGGAGCACGCATCCTGAGAATCTCTGGTCATTCGAGCGACCGGGGGGATCGTTATCAGCTCCGGAACTGATATACTGATCAATGCACGGCGTCCACTGTATCTTAGGCTGATACAACTATTCCGTTGAACCTCACATGGGGCTACGGTCCATCGCGTTGCTCGTACACGATGTGAGACCATGAACAGAAGGGAGCACTGAACTCTGATAAGAGCGATCTGAACTCCAAACTGCAATGCACGCTTGAGCGCCGAACTGAAAAGCATTTGAACTCCGAACTAAAAGGGCATTTTCTGGGAACTGGGTGCGAGGATTAACATCGAAGTACTTATTCGCCCTTGTACCTGTAAGTGAGATGAACAAATGCATGCAATGCAAATGCCATGATTGCTTTTTGATGGGATGAACGTGATGTGATGCAGGAGTTTCTTTTTGCTTGCATGAATTTTTTTGCCTATGTTTGATGAATGCAATGCATGAATTTTATTTGTTTTATTGCTCTTTCACTCTTTTCTTTTTCTTTTTCTTTTCCTTTTTTTTTGCTGTTTCGACCAAATCGTAGGACTTGCGTTATGAGGCACGATGGTCGTCCATAATGGTGACAGGGCATGCTTCAACCTTTTGAGAATTGTTTTGACGCGATCAGTGCTTTTGCTTGATTCTTGTGAATTTACCTGATCGAGAGATCATTTCTTTTCTCCTGATTTTCAAAAGTTTCGCAATGATTTTAATGCTCTGATTTATGCACATTTTCATAATTCATTTATCATCTACCATAAAACATCATTTTAAAGCACAAATGAAAAGGAAGCAATGATAAAACAATAAGCAGACGGAGTGGAAAATTTGGACTTTTATTCATATGGAAACCGAACGCGCAAAAGGTCGCGCCGACTGAAAAGAGTACATTGAGAATTTTTTTTTTTGAAACTAAAAAACAAGAAAAATGGACGCAACAGATCTTATGAGCGCTCTTTGTCTTTGGAGTGTTGATGCCAATCACCCATACTTATACCCTTGATCACCCTTTTATCCAAGCTTTGGGAGGCGCTGCTTGCCTCTTTTACTTTTTTAAGTCCAACCTTTCTGACCCTAATTTTTGCCTGGACCGCTCTTTGCGAGTTTTCAGTCCACCGGGTCGCTCTTTTTTTGCCTAGGCCGCCCTTTCGGGTTTTCAACCTAGCAAGCTAATTCTTGCTTGGCTCATCTTTCTCTTTTTTCTTTTATTTTTCTCAGGCGTAATATTTCTTGACTGAATCTGAATTAACTGGGTTTCTGAGTTCTTCACCATCCATGTTGGTGAGTATCAATGCTCCTCCAGAAAAGGCTTTCTTTACCACATATGGTCCATCATAGCTAGGAGTCCATTTCCCACGGGGGTCACTCTGAATAGGCAGGATCTTCTTGAGCACAAGGTCTCCTTCGCTGAATTCTCGGGGACGAACCTTCTTATCGAAAGCTGTCTTCATCCTTTGTTGATACAACTGGCCATGACACAGGGCGGCAATTCTTTTCTCCTCAATGAGATTCAGCTGATCCAGACGAGCCTGGACCCATTCTGCTTCTTCCAACTTGGTTTCCATCAGCACCCGTAGGGAGGGTATCTCAACTTCAATAGGGAGGACTGCTTCCGACCCATACACCAAAGAGAAAGGGGTTGCCCCGATTGAAGTACGCACTGAGGTACGATACCCATGCAAAGCGAAAGGAAGCATCTCATGCCAATCTTTGTAGGTTACTACCATCTTTTGCACGATCCTCTTGATATTCTTATTGGCTGCTTCGACTGCCCCATTCATCTTGGGACGGTATGGAGAAGAATTATGATGTTGGATTTTGAAGTCCTCGCATAACTCTTTCATCATCTTACTGTTCCGGTTGCTGCCATTATCTGTGATAATCTTGTCTGGAAGCCCATAGCGACAAACCAGGTCTCTCTTTACGAACTTAGCAACCACAGAGCTAGTAATGTTGGAGTATGAAGCAGCTTCAACCCACTTGGTGAAGTAATCGATAGCGACCAGGATGAAGCGATGCCCATTTGATGCCTTAGGCTCGATAGGACCTATGACGTCCATGCCCCACATTGAGAATGGCCAGGATGCAGTCAGGACATTTAGGGAAGCAGGTGGCACATGAATGTGATCAGCGTAGATTTGGCACTTGTGACATCTCTTCACGAAACTATAGCAATCTGATTCCATTCGCAACCAATAATAGCCAGCTCTTAAGATTTTTCTTGCCATAGTGTGCCCACTGGAATGAACCCCAAATGAGCCCTCATGGACTTCTTTCATGATTTTTGTTGCCTCTTCTTCTGTCACACACCTCAGGAGGACCATATCATAATTCCTCTTGTATAGAACTTCACCGTTCAAAAAGAAATTCCTTGACAATCTTCTGAGGGTTCTCTTGTCATTCTCTGACGCTCCAGGAGGGTACTCTCTGTTCAAGATGTACTGCTTGATGTCATGATACCAGGGCTTGTTATCAGACTCTTCTTCAATTGCCGCGCAGTAATGATGTGCTGGCAAATCTCGATACTGAATCTTGATGTGAGTCAAGCTTTTGTCGTGGTTGATATTGAACATTGAAGACAAAGTGTCTAGCGCATCAGCCAAATGGTTCTCATTGCGAGGAAGATACTGAAATGTGATTTCCTCAGAAGGCTCAACCAACTCTAGAATGTAATCTCGGCAAGGGATCAACTTGGAGTCCCTGGTCTCCCAATCACCATTCACTTGGTGAATGACTAGAGCTGAATCTCCATACACATCAAGTCTCTTAACTTTCCAATCAATGGCTGCCTGGATACCAAGAATACATGCCTCGTATTCTGCCATATTATTGGTGATTGTAGAATCCTAGTCTGGCAGTGAATGGAATGAAGCGATTATCAGGGGAAATCAACACTGCCCCGGCCCCGTGCCCATATATGTTGGAGGCACCATCAAACACCACTCTCCATCTTTCATCTTCTGGGGATTTCCCTTCTTCAAACAAGGCCATGATATCTTCATCTGGAAAGTCATACTGCATAGGCTGATAATCTTCAACGGGCTGGTGTGCCAGGGACTCGGCCAGCGCACTACCTTTAATTGCTTTCTGAGTGACATATAGGAGATCATATTCTGATAACTGCATTTGTCAACGGGCAAGTTGGTGTGGGGGTCATATTATCTGAGGTGATTAGATCATAGCTTCTATATTGTAATCTACTATTGTGGGGGTCACTTTGAAATCCTGGGATTTGTTCTTGGGTCTCTCAATCAGGAGATTGAGTTGGTTTGAAATCCTGGGAAGTTTTCTTGGGTCTCTCAATCAGGAGACTGAGTTGGTTTGAAATCCTGGGAAGTTTTCTTGGGTCTCTCAATCAGGAGATTGAATTGGTTTGAAATCCTGGGAAGTTTTCTTGGGTCTCTCAATCAGGAGATTGAGTTGGTTTGAAATCCTGGGAAGTTTTCTTGGGTCTCTCAATCAGGAGATTGAGTTGGTTTGAAATCCTGGGAGGTGATCTTGGGTCGTTCAATCGGGGAAGATTGAAGTGGTATTGAAATCCTGGGAGCTGCTATTGGGTCGTTCAAGTTATACACCTACTGTTTTCTCTTGTACTTATTGTCAAAAAGGGAACCATAGCTCACTTAGATGTCCTATTCGTAAATTGTGTGAGCTTGGTACCCTTATACCTGCTTGTGAGAAACCAAGGTGGATTGTGAAAACAAACCCCTTGATGACTAACCCCAAAGGACCCAAAGAGAATTGGGTACCAAAATTTTCTACTTGATTTTAGTGCAGGTGTGCTACAGGGTATGGGGGTCAGATCAATACCTTGATAGCAGAGACTCGAAGTTCATGACTGGAGACACAAAAAGATTCGTAATACTCAGAAACAGCAGTCATGTGACTCGTGATAACAACAATAGAGGAAGAATCACCGGTGAAGGTTAGATTGGAAAAGTTCTATTCACCTTAAGAATAATTTATCACTTCTGTGAAATAAAAATTTTTGTGTGCATCAAAGTCTTTTTTTCTTCTCTCTATTGTGATGGATCTTTGATGCAACATATTTTTAAGTTAAATATGATACCTATATTGTTGAACCAAGTTCGGCATATTATCTTGGGTATCCTATTTTCTCTAAATATCTCTTTTAAACTGTGATGGTCCACCCTCTTTTGGCTAAGCTTTGCATTCTAAAATTAATCAGGGGGATCACCAAGTAAGGGGGAGCATAGCATGAACTACTGTTTTTTGATATATCATATGCTATGCAATGCTGCTTGTTTATTATGCAAGTTTATAAAGTGCTTATGTTGTATGTATTCACCCCACCTCCTTTTTGATGAAAACAAAGGGGGAGAGAATATTATGCATGTTATATGTGGGAGAGAATATATGCATGGTATATGTGAGGGAAAAAAAATTGCTGCTATCCTGCTGATATACTGTTTATTTTATTATGCATATGCTTAGGGGGAGCTTTTTGAAAAAGTTCCATTACTATCAAACCCCCTATGCATAATGTAATTTGTTATCATCAAAAAGGGGGAGTTTGTTGAACCAAGGACAAACACTCTTTGTTTTGAATGATAACAAATTACACCTTATCTACTAATGGTTCAAGTTGAATTAAGTACAGGACATAAAGCAAAGAGCAGGAAGATTAAAATGGAGCAGCTTGGAGAAGAAGCCACCTCAGCAGTTCAAGACCTATTTGTTTATCCGCTTTCTTTAGGACACTGTGTAAGGTCCTATCACTGAAGGTCTATGACATTTTAGTAGCTGAGAGATGACTTTTGAAAACATGCATCATGCATCAAAATTAGGGTTTTGAAAATATGTTATGCATGCATGGCAAGCTTTGGAAAATATCTTATGCATGCATGGCAAAGCCCTAAACCTAAAAATAATTTTGTGGAAAGCTAGAAATCGATTTCTATCATTTTCTAAATCATGAAATCGATTTCCTAGTCCTATTTTAAAGCTTGAAATCGATTTCCTTCTATTTTCAAAAGACTATGAAATCGATTTTCAAGCAAACCTATAGGCTATGAATCGATTCCTCCTCATTTTAAGCAAAGTAAGAATCGATTCGTACCTTATTCAGGATGTCCTGAAAATCGATTCCCACCTATTTCCAAAGAAACAAACAATCGATTCCTATGTTCTCAATATATAAAGAATCGATTCCTCTCTTTTTTAACTAGCCATATAATCGATTCTTATGTCTTCTAAAATGATAAGAATCGATTCATCAACATTTTAACTTCAATCAACAATCGATTCCTAATTTCATTAAATGTTTTTTCAAAAATCCTACGCCTATAAATAGGCAGGTGTGAAACACATTTCAGCACACCACAATTCACAACATCTTCTCTTCTTCTCATTCGAATTTCTAGATCTGAGTAAGAGAAAAAATAGAGCTATCACTTTCATATCATTTTCTATAGATCCAGTCACTCATCTCTCACAGCTATTATATTGTCATATTATCTGAGGTGATTAGATCATAGCTTCTATATTGTAATCTACTATTATGGGGGTCACTTTGAAATCCTGGGATTTGTTCTTGGGTCTCTCAATCAGGAGATTGAGTTGGTTTGAAATCCTGGGAAGTTTTCTTGGGTCTCTCAATCAGGAGATTGAGTTGGTTTGAAATCCTGGGAGGTGCTCTTGGGTCGTTCAATCAGGAGATTGAAGCGGTTGAAATCCTTAGCTAGGTGCTCGGGTTCTCAGTTCGGGGGAATTGGGATTTGCTATTTGAAGTTGCCTGTTTGTAAAACATTCTTCATATAGTGGTTTTCAGCAAAGGCCAAAGGTTGCAAAGCCGGAGGCCGAGGACGTAGGGCTTTTATCCCGAACCTCGTAAAATTCCTGGTGTATCTCTATCCCTCTCTCTTTACTTTATTTACTGTTTATATCTGTTTATAATATCACTACTCTGATCTGAATCTGTTAATCTGGTTGTATAACTATATCCCTACTCTGATCTGAATCTGTTAATCTGGTTATAGTTATACTCACTGTACTACAGATCTGTTTATCTATCATCTTCTCTATCACTTCTGTAGATCTGCTATATTCAATATCATTGCATTACTTATAAAACAACCTTATTGTAAATATTGAATATAGAATAATATCTCATTGTGCCTAATCTGCCTACTTGCATATATCTGATAAGTTCAAATCTCTTTTTCCGCATTTGATTTAAACAAACTTATCATTTATTTTGAAAAGAATCCAAGAATTACACATAACCTTATTCACCCCCCCTCTAAGGTTATACTATAGTCTAACAAGTGGTATCAGAGCTAGAAATTGCATATAGAGCTTTACATCTCGCAATTTAAATTTTGTTCATCTATCTGTGATTATGGGTTCTTTTATGAAAGAGGGGATGTCCTTCAATAGGCCACCCCTGTTTGATGGCACTAACTATGACTACTGGAGTAGTCGAATGAAATTTCATGTGCAGGCTATAGATTTCACCTTATGGAGGATCATTGCAGATGGACCACTGATCCCAATGAAAATCAAAAGTAAAGCTACCGGCAAAGAAGAAGAAGTGCCAGTTGAGGATATCTACACCATTGACCTGAATGAGCTGAGAAAGTCCGAGTTAGACAAAATTTCTCAAAACGCTAGAGAAATGAACGTTCTTCACATATCTCTATGTGAAGAAGAATATGGAAAAGTAAAAGGTTGTCAGACAGCAAAAGAAATTTGGGAGTACTTGGAAGCCACACACGGTACAAGCCAAATGGAGGCTAAATGGGACAATTCTGACACTGATAGTGAATCTGAGGAGGTTGCAAATGATATCTGTTTTATGGCAAATGACACTTCCGAGGTAAGCCTTAATAACCCTAGTCTTTCTAATTCAATTATACATGATGATTTTGATGATGTGTATAGTAGTCACGACTTGAGTGAGGCTTTTGAAGCTCTTTATTTTGAACATGAAACTCTTTTGTTAAAATCTAAGAAATTAACAAAGAGTAAGAAAAGCATGCTCACTCAAATCGAGACACTTGAAAATGAGGTAGCTAAGTTGAAGAATGAGCTACATGAAATAAAACCATTCAACCTTGAGTTTCTAGAGCTTAAACAAAATTTTGAAAAAGTCAAGGATGAAAATGAATTTTTGAAAGAATCTTTGAAAAAGTTTGAGGTTGGTGAAAAGACCTTGACCAAGCTACTTCACTCCCAACATGAATATGTTGATAGGAGAGGTATTGGGTACAAAGGTAATTCCACCTCCTCTGTTTTGAACAAGAAAATAACTTTTGTAGCTGCTATTTCAAGTTATACACCTACTGTTTTCTCTTGTACTTATTGTCAAAAAGGGAACCATAGCTCACTTAGATGTCCTATTCGTAAATTGTGTGAGCTTGGTACCCTTATACCTGCTTGTGAGAAACCAAGGTGGATTGTGAAAACAAACCCCTTGATGACTAACCCCAAAGGACCCAAAGAGAATTGGGTACCAAAATTTTCTACTTGATCTTAGTGCAGGTGTGCTACAGGGTATGGGGGTCAGATCAATACCTTGATAGCAGAGACTCGAAGTTCATGACTGGAGACACAAAAAGATTCGTAATACTCAGAAACAGCAGTCATGTGACTCGTGATAACAACAATAGAGGAAGAATCACCGGTGAAGGTTAGATTGGAAAAGTTCTATTCACCTTAAGAATAATTTATCACTTCTGTGAAATAAAAAATTTTGTGTGCATCAAAGTCTTTTTTTCTTCTCTCTATTGTGATGGATCTTTGATGCAACATATTTTTAAGTTAAATATGATACCTATATTGTTGAACCAAGTTCGGCATATTATCTTGGGTATCCTATTTTCTCTAAATATCTCTTTTAAACTGTGATGGTCCACCCTCTTTTGGCTAAGCTTTGCATTCTAAAATTAATCAGGGGGATCACCAAGTAAGGGGGAGCATAGCATGAACTACTGTTTTTTGATATATCATATGCTATGCAATGCTGCTTGTTTATTATGCAAGTTTATAAAGTGCTTATGTTGTATGTATTCACCCCACCTCCTTTTTGATGAAAACAAAGGGGGAGAGAATATTATGCATGTTATATGTGGGAGAGAATATATGCATGGTATATGTGAGGGAAAAAAAATTGTTGCTATCCTGCTGATATACTGTTTATTTTATTATGCATATGCTTAGGGGGAGCTTTTTGAAAAAGTTCCATTACTATCAAACCCCCTATGCATAATGTAATTTGTTATCATCAAAAAGGGGGAGTTTGTTGAACCAAGGACAAACACTCTTTGTTTTGAATGATAACAAATTACACCTTATCTACTAATGGTTCAAGTTGAATTAAGTACAGGACATAAAGCAAAGAGCAGGAAGATTAAAATGGAGCAGCTTGGAGAAGAAGCCACCTCAGCAGTTCAAGACCTATTTGTTTATCCGCTTTCTTTAGGACACTGTGTAAGGTCCTATCACTGAAGGTCTATGACATTTTAGTAGCTGAGAGATGACTTTTGAAAACATGCATCATGCATCAAAATTAGGGTTTTGAAAATATGTTATGCATGCATGGCAAGCTTTGGAAAATATCTTATGCATGCATGGCAAAGCCCTAAACCTAAAAATAATTTTGTGGAAAGCTAGAAATCGATTTCTATCATTTTCTAAATCATGAAATCGATTTCCTAGTCCTATTTTAAAGCTTGAAATCGATTTCCTTCTATTTTCAAAAGACTATGAAATCGATTTTCAAGCAAACCTATAGGCTATGAATCGATTCCTCCTCATTTTAAGCAAAGTAAGAATCGATTCCTACCTTATTCAGGATGTCCTGAAAATCGATTCCCACCTATTTCCAAAGAAACAAACAATCGATTCCTATGTTCTCAATATATAAAGAATCGATTCCTCTCTTTTTTAACTAGCCATATAATCGATTCTTATGTCTTCTAAAATGATAAGAATCGATTCATCAACATTTTAACTTCAATCAACAATCGATTCCTAATTTCATTAAATGTTTTTTCAAAAATCCTACGCCTATAAATAGGCAGGTGTGAAACACATTTCAGCACACCACAATTCACAACATCTTCTCTTCTTCTCATTCGAATTTCTAGATCTGAGTAAGAGAAAAAATAGAGCTATCACTTTCATATCATTTTCTATAGATCTAGTCACTCATCTCTCACAGCTATTATATTGTCATATTATCTGAGGTGATTAGATCATAGCTTCTATATTGTAATCTACTATTATGGGGGTCACTTTGAAATCCTGGGATTTGTTCTTGGGTCTCTCAATCAGGAGATTGAGTTGGTTTGAAATCCTGGGAAGTTTTCTTGGGTCTCTCAATCAGGAGATTGAGTTGGTTTGAAATCCTGGGAGGTGCTCTTGGGTCGTTCAATCAGGAGATTGAAGCGGTTGAAATCCTTAGCTAGGTGCTCGGGTTCTCAGTTCGGGGGAATTGGGATTTGCTATTTGAAGTTGCCTGTTTGTAAAACATTCTTCATATAGTGGTTTTCAGCAAAGTCCAAAGGTTGCAAAGCCGGAGGCCGAGGACGTAGGGCTTTTATCCCGAACCTCGTAAAATTCCTGGTGTATCTCTATCCCTCTCTCTTTACTTTATTTACTGTTTATATCTGTTTATAATATCACTACTCTGATCTGAATCTGTTAATCTGGTTGTATAACTATATCCCTACTCTGATCTGAATCGGTTAATCTGGTTATAGTTATACTCACTGTACTACAGATCTGTTTATCTATCATCTTCTCTATCACTTCTGTAGATCTGCTATATTCAATATCATTGCATTACTTATAAAACAACCTTATTGTAAATATTGAATATAGAATAATATCTCATTGTGCCTAATCTGCCTACTTGCATATATCTGATAAGTTCAAATCTCTTTTTCCGCATTTGATTTAAACAAACTTATCATTTATTTTGAAAAGAATCCAAGAATTACACATAACCTTATTCACCCCCCCCTCTAAGGTTATACTATAGTCTAACAACAAGTCTCCCTGTAAGTGCGGGCTTCTCGAAGATGTACTTGATAGGATCCATTTTAGATACCAACCAAGTAGTGTGACTTAGCATGTACTGCCTCAAACGAAGAGCAGCCCAAGCTAAAGCACAACAAGTCTTTTCTAGCAGCGAGTACCTTGTTTCACAGTCAGTGAATTTCTTGCTCAAATAGTAAATGGCATGCTCTTTCTTCCCAGATTCATCATGTTGCCCTAGCACACAACCCATTGAGCTGTCTAGCACGGTTAGGTACAGGATCAGAGGTCTGCCGGGTACAGGAGGCATCAAGATAGGTGGGTTCTGAAGATATTTCTTGATCTTTTCAAATGCTTCTTGACAATCATCATTCCATTTGGTCTCCTGATTCTTGCACAATAGTTTGAAGATTAGTTCACAAGTGGCAGTCAACTGGAATATGAACCTAGAGATGTAGTTCGGTCTTCTAAGGAAACCCCGAATCTCTTTTTCTGTTTTGGGAACTGTCATACCCCAATTTTGTCCGGCTTAGGTCAAAACCCTAATTTTCCCCAAAAAAATAAATAAATAAGAGAAAAGAGCATCATGCATTGCATTTAGGGTTATAGAAGTCATTTCAAAGTTCCTAAAATCATTTTTGGAGTTGGAATGTACTTTTGGACAACTTAGGGTTTTAGGGTCAAAAAGGGCATTTTGGTCATTTTTCGCAAAAAGATGATTTTCTCGCAAAAAATGCACATCCTCAAAAAGTACATTTTTATTCTATCAAGGATAATTTTTGTACAATTTTTTAGAAAGAAAACCCTAGTCAAAATAATTAAAAATGTATTTTTCCATTTTTAGTGCATAGAAAAATAAAAAGGGACCATTAAATATTCCTCAATTTTTAAGTGACAATTTTTATTGTCATAGGTGACTAGAGGGAATATTTTATGGTGCCCAAAAACATGTGACACATTTTCAATAGTTGCATTCCCATTATTTCCCATGCCCAAAAATTCAAAAAAAAAAACTCAAAAGAGAGAAGTGTCCTCAATAAGACAAAATACCAAAAACAAGTTTTTTTTTTCTTCCCTCCTCTCCTCACCTACGAATTCTCTCTCTCTCTCTCTCTCTCTCCAATTTCTTCCACACTCTTCCATTATACTCTCTTTGGTAAATTACTCCACTCACTTACACTAACCTATTCATAAGAAAACCCAAAGTTCCCTCTTTGGTAACAATTCTCCCCTAAAATGCCCTTAACCCTACTTCACATAAAATATCTCTTCTAAAATAAGAAATTCATTTTTCTTTTCCTTTTTCTTTCCTCTAAATTTCGCCCCCCACTCTCCATACTCTCACATTTTTGTGTTTCTTCAACACCCTCAATCCATGTGATGATGCATCTCCACCCTCCATTCAAATTTAAAGTCTAATCCTAGTGCACCTCTCAAAGCCAAAGACTAAACTACCCGTAGACCTAGCTTCATCCTATAAATACTCCCTCATTCCCACACCTAAAGTCTCTTCTCTCTTTTTGCTCATTCTCTCCTACACAAAACCCTAGCACACCTCCTCTCCCTCTCTTTCCCTCATCAAGGCCGTAGCCCCTTCCTCCCCTCTTCCACATATTCCCTTCAAAAATCAACCACCAAATCCTCCATTTCTTGTTAGATCACCATCTTTCCTTCCATTCTCTTCAAGGTTGCATCATCAAATTGCTAAGAGCTAGTGATTTTTGGGCTTATCATCTCCTTCTTCATTTCATTGTAGTTTTGAGGTAATCCTTGAAGCTTTGCACCTCATATTTAATTTTCTTGCATAATTTCTCCTCTACTCCAAACTCCTTCTTGATTGTTGTTTGCTTTGAGGATCCATTTCAAACATTTTGACAAAGACTTAGGGAGCTTTGGGTGTTTGAGATGGGTCCTTGGCCTTGAAGGAGTTGTTCTTCTACTTGAATAATTTCCCTTGCATCTTTACATATTTTTGCACTAGATTTCATACACAAATTTGTTGTTTAAGCATTTCGCATATCATGAAAAATTAGGGTTGATGTGATTTTGTTGCACTTCTTTGCTTAATCATATAAATCCTTGCAAAAAATAGATCTATGTTGCTTTGTGTTAATTTTGGTGTTTTCTTTATTAAATAAAATGTGGATCTATGTTTCCCTTGGTTCACATGCTTATAGATCTAAAAATATTTCCAAGTTCATTTTGTTGTTGTTCTTTGTTTGGTGATGTTTAATCTTGTTACTAGTATTTCATCTTAATCTTAAATGTTACTTTTGTTGTTTGATGATTTAGCAATATGATTCCCACTAGTGCCTAGTGCACCTTGACCTAAGTGGTGAAGATTGCTAGAAATGACTCAATTTAGTTTATGTGTCCATTCATTTTTGTGTCTTAGTTTGCTTGTTGTAAATTGTTGATGATAGGCAAGTTGATTCCGACTAGTGCCTAGTGCACTTTGCTCAAGGTGGGAGGATTGCTCTAGGTGATTCAACTTATTTGTTGTGTTTAGTTAATCTTTGCATTTTAGTTTGCTTGTTGCTCATTGTTGATGATAGGTAAGTTGATTCTCACTAGTGCCTAGTGCACTTTTCTCAAAGTGAGAGGATTGCTCTATATGATTCAACTTGGTTTTAGTGTTTATTTACTTTTTACCTTTTTACTTTACCACTCATTAACTTTTTACCAAAACATAAAAATATTTTACTACTTTGGTTTTAACCACTCACTTACTTTTTACTTTACCATTCATTAACTTTTTACCAAAACATAAAAATATTTTACTACTTTGGTTTTAACCGCCCACTTACTTTTTACTTTACCATTCATTAACTTTTTACCAAAACATAAAAATATTTTACTACTTTGGTTTTAACCACCCACTTACTTTTTACTTTACCATTCATTAACTTTTTACTAAAACATAAAAAGATTTTACCACTTCCCATTTACCTCATGCATTTTTACCATCTCATTAATAATTACCATTTACCTCATGCATTTTTATTTTACCATCTCATTAAATAATTACCATTTACTTCATGCATTTTTACTTTACTTTTCACTAACTTCTTGCTTAAAGTTTTACAATTTATCAACTTGCAAAAATACCCAAAACATTTTCACATTCATGCATCTTCATTCATACTTAGTTTATGTGACACTCTCATGCATCCTCATATGCTTACATCTCTTGCATCATCTTATGCATCCTTGTATGCCATCCATTCATAAATAAGGTGCTATGCATCCATTCCTTGCACACTCATGCACTTACATATTCAATCATTTAACTTAGAATACTCTATGTTTACAATCAATTGTATTCACTTGTTCTTGATGCCATGTAAATGTCTTGATTTGATTGTGTGCCCTCCTTTCCACTTGTATGACCTCCTAATGGAGACGTAAGTCTACATGCATGTTGTAGCATAGAGCCATTAGGGTAAATACAATCTTTCTCACACACACACAATTACTTTGAGAACTTTGTTTTGCATCTTTAATAATTGAATCCTTTGATTGTATGGGCATGTTTAATCTTGGTTAATGAATGATATGTTCATGTTTGCTTGAGTAGTATTCATTCATTTGCATTTGGTTATGGATTTAGAATTGACTTGAAATGTTCTACTTCTTTTCTAAAACCCATTTCCTAAAATCATTTCAAAAACAAAAAGAAACTTATTCATTTTCCAAAAATAAGTCAATTCTCATTAAACACCAATCGTGCCGTTGCCGATTAGGTCGTTAATGATGATGTTGTTTTCAAAAGGAGTTAGTAGCGAGACCATTCTAACCGTTGTTGTTCGGTCTTCGCGAAAGCTCAATCCTTTTTCAAAACCCAAAACCATTAGAACTACGTCGCTTTGATTCCCATTTGGGATACGAAGGAGCGAGTCTCGTTCTCGTCAAGCGCAACAAATAAAAATCCCTTTTCACAACCATAAACAAATCATTTTCATAAAACAAACAAAAAGAATCGTTTCCAAACTCATTGTTGCTAGTAGCTCATCAGAGCCTTTGTTCGTTCAGCTATTAGTGGCAATCTCCTTTTCTCATAAGAATAATAAACGGTGATCCATCATAACCTTTGTTAGTTTGATCATCGTGCAAATCAATCTCTTTCGAAAATCACTTTCAAAAAAGATAATAAAAACGAGTTGTTATCAATAGTCCATCAGAACCTTTGTTCGTTCGACTAGCGGTACAACTCTCTTTTTTTGAGTATTTAGTAGTGATTCATCATAGCCTCTGCTAGTTTAATCGTTCGCTGAATACTCGTCCTATTTCGAAAATTCACTAAAAAGATAAAAAATAAAAACCTTTTCATTGACAACCAAGAACTACGTAGCTTTGAATTCTCCATCGCACCGGGAGATACGTAGGAGCGGGCCATGTCCCGTCAAGCACTTTTTCTAAAAACCCTTTTTTCCCCCTTTCTCGCCAAAAATAAAATTTTCATTAAGTTTTCCCATTCACTTTCAAACAAGAAATAAATAGGCAAATCTAGGTATTTTTCAAATCAAACGTTACAACCACACATTTAATTAGAGGTTCCCTTTCGGTAGAAAGGACGTGCGCGGTGCTAATACCTTCCTCGCACATAATCGACCCCCGAACCTATATCTCTAGTTTTCAAAAGACCATCTGCCTTGTCCAAAAGACCTTTTTTCAATGTTTTGGTCTTAAAATTAAAATATTGGTGGCGGCTCCAAATTTTTCCACGTTGTACATCGAGAAACCCAACCCGGGATTTTTCGGGGTGCAACAGGAACTGGCATCTTAAGAATCGCACGCACCTTGTCTGGATCGATTTCTATCCCCTTTTGGCTGACGATGAATCCCAACAACTTTCCTGATCGCACGGCAAAGGTACACTTGGCAGGATTTAATCTGAGCTTGAATTTTCTCAACCGCTCGAAGAGCTTTTGCAAATTGACAATGTGTTCCTCCTCAGTTTTAGACTTTGCGATCATATCGTCCACGTAGACCTCTATTTCTTTGTGCATCATGTCGTGAAATAATGTGACCATAGCCTTTTGATAGGTAGCACCGGCGTTCTTCAACCCGAATGGCATGACTCTGTAACAGAATGTTCCCTAAAGAGTTGTGAAAGTTGTCTTCTCCATATCCTCAGGAGCCATCTTGATCTGGTTATACCCTGAATACCCATCCATGAAGGAGAACAGTGAATGCTGCGCCGTACTATCCACTAAGACATCAATATGGGGCAGGGGAAAATCATCTTTGGGACTAGCACGATTCAGATATCTGTAATCAACGCACATTCTAACTTTCCCGTCCTTTTTCGGAACCGGCACGATGTTAGCACCATTGCGGATACTTGGCTACCGCTAGGAACCCGGCGTCAAACTGCTTTTTCACCTCATCTCTGATCTTTAAGGACATTTCTGGCTTCATTCTTCTCAGTTTCTGCTTTACCGGAGGACATTCTGGGTTGACCGACAACTTATGCACCACTATGTCAGTATCTAACCCTAGCATATCCTGATAAGTCCATGCGAAGACATCAACATAATCATGCAGGAGTTCGATTAGCTTCTTGCGCTCACTTTCCTTTATTGAAGTACCCACCTTTACTTCCTTCTTACTGTCCTCTGTGCCTAGGTTAATTATTTCAACAGATTCCCCATGCGCCTGAATAACCTTTTCCTCTTGTTCAACCATTCTCATCAATTCTGGAGGAGTTTCCCAGTCATCCTCAACATCCTCCTCAGCTTGATTAACGGGGTGATCAAAATTAACATATGAACCGTTGGCATCATTATTTTCAAAGATATTCATTTTAGATCTGCATTTGCGGGAATAGAAAGAAATGAACAAGCAAAATAGAAACACAAGATGAAGACACATGATAATGAAAAGCAATTTTCTTCATTTGAGAGTCCGAAACAACATTTTATTGATAGATGATATTCGAAGGAAAAAACATGCATGCCCTTATGAAATATTCTAAGGCCTTGGGCAGAGCCAAAGAATTTGCATTACAAAATCATTACTTTGGAATGAAAATAACAGGGAAATCAATGATCTTCCAATTATCAAGCTCTTCATCTGCAGCACTGCGACGCACTAAGTCCACATCTTTGTCTTCCATAACTGATTCTTCCTCAATGACGGCCACCTGATTGGGGTCCAGCATACCCGCGCTCCTGAAGCTCTGGGAGAGATCATAGATAGGAACCTTCTTCAAGCTTGGTTCCCGCCCCTGAAGCTTAGCTAGCCTCCTTTCTCGCTTTTCCTCAGCCATTCTCTTCTTATCAGCTTGAGTGGGCCAATATTCTAACCCACGCCTATCCTTGTACTCCCGCAGCTGAACCGGCGCCAGAATTCCCTGTTCGGACTTTCCCAACCCTTTTCCAATCTGGTAACCATCTTTCAACATGACCTTGGCTACCATGATAGCAGCGTTAGATATCTTTGGTGATGACAATGGGGCTTCTTCTCCCACGAAAGCAGCATTTTCAATTTCCAGCGACTGAAAGGCAGATTCAAGTGACTCCTCTGCAGCCTCAATGTATTGAGAAGGATGGGGCTTGCTAATTATGAACTCTTCTTCTCCAAAAACGACTATCAGCTTGTCGTCGACTACAAACTTAAGCCTTTGGTGGAGGGATGAAGGAACAGTGCCGGCAGCATGAATCCAGGGTCTCCCCAGGAGACAGCTGTAGGATGATGCAATGTCCATGATCTGAAATTTCACATAAAATACTTCTGGCCCTATCTGCATCTGGAACTCCATTTCTCCCATAACCTCCTTCTTGGATCCGTCAAATGCCCTAACTAGTGTTGAGCTAGGCTTCATATACGAACAGTCTACGTCTAGTCTGCTCATAGTAGATTTGGGCATGACATTCAAAGAGGATCCATTGTCGATGAGGACCCAAGAGAGTGTATGTTCACCACATCTAACTGAAATGTGAAGTGCCCGATTATGCCCCTTCCCCTCAGGGGTGAGTTCATCATCAGTAAAGGTAATATAATTGGATGCAACAATATTCCCTACGATGCCATCGAGCTGGTCAACAGTGATGTTCTGGGCTACATGGGCTTCATTTAATACTTTCATTAGAGCTGCACGGTGGGCCTCAGAATTGAGCAGTAAGGACATGATAGAGATCTTTGCAGGAGTGTGGTGCAACTGGTCCACCACTTTGTAATCACTATGCTGCATGATCTTCAAAAATTTTGTGGCTTCTTGCTCTGACACCTTCCTACTTTCCTTGGGCTCTTGTGTTATACCTCTACCTTTGCGAATCCTTTCCTCATCCTCCTTTGAGGGACCTTCTTTCAGGACTTCGGGGACATAAACACGTCCGCTTCTAGTGACTCCACTGCTTCCCGCAATGTTTGTGACATTGGGAACAACTTGAGGCTTTTGAATTGGAACTGACACCCCATAGCTCCATGGAACAACACTGTTCTTTTGATAAGGAGCTGGGACAGGAATCACAATGGTCTTAGGTCTCTCCACGATCGGCTTTCGGCTATACGGGACCTCAATAGGTTTCTGAACACTTCTATTCTTATCTGATTGGAAAGTCAGCACATCCCCCTCTTTCTCTTGCACACCCATTTGGATTATATGACGATCCAATAGGTCCTGCAAAACTGTCTTGAAGGCCTCACATGCCCCAGCACAATTAACATCAACGCAGACTTCTTTCTGAGTACAACCTCTCTTGATGACCTCGAACTTGCACAACTCTGCATGAATAATCTCTAAGGGTGTCTGGATACACTCCACAGTTCTGATTAAGGATTGGCCCCCCATATCATGGATGGCATTGGTTGCAGGTTTCTCATGACCAGGCAGCGGATTAGTTGTGATGCTTGGGCTTTCTTGTTTGAAGGTTATCCCTTTGGTATCAATCAGATCTTGCACTACAATTTTAAAGGCCTTGCAGTCCTCAACAACGTGTCCAACTGCCCCTTCATGAAATGCACAGGTAACATTGGGATTGTAGCCTCGGAAGTAGGGTGGCTGGACTGGTTTCATGGGCCTGGTATTGATGAGCTTGTTTGTGGCAAGATAGCCGAAAAGGTCAGTGTAGGACATCGGGATGGGATCAAAGGTGGTCTGTTTTTTGTCTTGGTAGTTTTTGTGGTAATTACTTTGTGGTGGACGGGTTGGTTGTGTTTGAGTGGGGACAGGGATATTTTGTGGTTGATAAGGTGGGCTTATGGTGATGGTGTTGGTCTCTCCTTCTTTCTTCTTCGAAAATCCGGAGAATGGCTTCTTGTGGGTGGTTGTACCTGCGAAACCATGGGCAATCTTGCCGCTTCTCAGTCCATTTTCTAGTCTTTCACCTATGATTACCATGTCTGAGAAGTTGGAAGATACGCTGCCGATCAACCGATCATAGTATAACGGTGGCAGGGTTTCCATGAACATGAAGACCAGTTCTTTCTCCAACAAAGGGGGTGTCACCTGAGCAGCCAAAGCCCTCCACCGCTAGGCATACTCCTTAAATGACTAATTATCTCTTTTTGCCATGCTCTGTAACTGTGTTCTGTCAGGCGCCATATCCGTATTGTACTGGTACTGTCTGAGGAAGGCATCAGCTAAGTCCTTCCAACAATGGATATGGGACGGTTCTAGCTGCATGTACCAGTTGAGGGATGCCCCAGCAAGGCTCTCTTGGAAATAATGGATCAACAACTTGTCATCATGAGAATGTGTAGCCATTTTTCTACAGTACATGGTCAGATGGCTTTTAGGGCAAGTCACGCCTCGGTACTTGTCAAAGTCAGGCACTTTGAATTTAGGAGGTACAACCAGATCCGGGATGAGACACAGATCACAAGCTTCTCTGGATCTAGAGCTCGACCCTTCAATCATTCTTAAGCGTTCTTCTAACATATGATACCTATCCCTAGCTTGAGGAGTTTCAGCAGGGTAGTTCTGAGGAAAACCATTCACACCGTAGTGAGGATTACTCATCGACACTACGACTGGGTTTACGTGTGGGTCACGTGAGTGAGTGGTATTCCCAGGAATTGGTCCCTGAGTTGGGGGATGGACCGTTGCTGGTGAATGAAAGCCAAACGGAGTTCCCGGCGGAATAGGAATCTGAATTTGGCCCTGAGGCGTTCCCGTTGCTCCACTGTTTGCAGCTGAGATGGGTTGGACTTGCTCTGCAACCCTAGGGGGATTACTTCCTGCATTAGCCTCGGCTCCTGGAGGTGTGTATCCGGGTGGGAGTCACCAAGGCATCCTATGCATAGCTGGTTGGCCCTGGTTGCTGGTCCCTGAAGTATGAGCAAAGGTGTCACTCTCCTAGGTTTTTGTTCAGACCTTGGGTTTTAGGCCTCACTCAATGCTCACAAGTATAGGATGTGAAGTGTGTGTCGAGGGCACAGCATCTAGGAATAACTACCCATCCCCACCTGCAAATGAAAATCCAGAGCAGTCCAGACAAATAGCATGTTGTTTATCCTAGGGTTCAATATCGATCCAATATAAACTAATCTAGGGTGCCAATAACAATGCACTACTTACCTCAAGAAAGGGAGCAAAGAAGAAGGGGACATGATAAGAAAGGGGAAGAAATGCATGAGGGAACTAAGCAAAGAAGTAACTATCTATTCAAATCAATCATATAAACCACATATTTAATTAATTAGGCTTGACCCACTTTTGAAAAAAAATGTTTTTTAGGGTCCCCAGTGAAGTCGCCAGCTGTTGCGCCCGAAAAAGTCCCCGAGGGAGAACCTTCCTCGTTCACAACTTTTCTTAAGACAATGAAGCCGCCACTAATATTTATCAAGGAAAATATTAGGAAAACCTTTTATTGGAAAGCGATTGGCCTTTGAAAACTGAGAGTTTTGGGTTCGGGGGTCGGTTACGCGCGGAGAAGGTATTAGCACCTCACACGTCCTCTCTACTGAGAGGGAACCTTTAATTAAATGTGTGGTTTTAAGTGTTGATTTGAAAAATATCTAATTTGCCTCTTTATTTCTTATTGAAAATGAATTAAAGAACTTAATAAAATTTTTTATTTTTGGAGAGAAAGGGGGAAAAAAGGTTTTTAGGAAAAAGTGCTTGACGGGACATGGCCCGCTCCTACGTATCTCCCGGTGCGATGGAGAATTCAAAGCTACGTAGTTCTTCTGTGTAGAAAATGTTTGTGGGTTGGTGTTTTTTAATGTAGGGGTTTTAGGACTGGGTGATCTGTGTTGGAGGACCACTGGGGGTCTGAAGGAGCACTGGGGCTCTGAAGGGCCACTGAGGGCTGAAGGAGCGCTGGGGCTCTGAGGGACCACAGTTCACTTATCTTAAAACGATGATTAACCCGGCAGTACGACCGACTTAATCCCCTACTTTGAAAATAAGACTTTTGCTTTTGAAAGGAAGGAGATCTGTTTGTATATTCTTTAATTTTAGAAATTATTTATTTTTGCGCTTGACAGGGGCGTGGCCCTACTCCTACGTATCTCCGGGTGGAGAATCAAAGGCGACGTAGTTCTAGGTTCTTTTGAAAATAATTGTTGAAAACTTATTGTGAAAATGATTTTTATTTGTTATGCTTGACGGGATATGACCCGCTCCTACGTATCTCCTGGTGCGATGGAGAATTCAAAGCTACGTAGTTCTTCTTTGTCCTGGAAAAGGTTTTTGTTTTTTATCTTGTTTAATTTTGAAAATCAAGCTTTCATGATGATCAATTGAGCAAGGGCTCCAAGTGATCACCACTAGCACTTCATTGTTAATAATCATGCAAGCAAAGGCTTCGCAAGACTACTAACAAAGTTTTTGATTTAGTGAAAATCTTTAGGAAAATTAGGCATTCATGATGATCAATTGAGCAAAGGCTCCAAGTGATCACCACTAGTACCTCGTTGTTAATAATCTTGCAAGCAAAGGCTTCACAAGGCTATTAACAAAGTTTTTAATTTATGAGAAATTATTTTGTCTTGAAGAGAATTAAATTAAATTAAAAAACGAGAAAGGGGGTGAAATGGTAAAATGGGGTGCAGTTTGCAAAAGGGAACTGTACTATTAAAAATTGGGTGTGAAAAGCAGTCCACGTCTTGGTTTCTGGGCTTTGGGCTGATGGATAGAAAGGGGCTGTATTGTTATAAAAAAGGGGGTGCGCTAATAAACCTGATTGTTGGATTTTTAATTTAAAATAAAAAGAAAATAGGGATAGTATATAAATGGAAATTAAAGGATTCAGCAAACCCTAATCTTCTTATTCTTTCCCCTGCTCACAGCGCCGCATCAAAAAAAAAATGGAGAGGGAATCTCGCGAAATTCGCGGCCAAGAGAGAGAGAAAGGAAATTTCGGAGAGAGAGAGCCAGAAACGAAGGGGGAAGGGAAGAAGAAGAAAAGGGAGGACGCGGTGCTGCTACGACGGCGGCTGGCCCTTCTGCTTCCGGTGAAGAGCGTTGCAGCGGCGGCGGCTTACGATGGTGACCGGGAGGTTTGCGACGGTACGGCTACGTAGGGCGGAGATGACGGCAGTGAGAGCGAAGGGAGAAGAGTGGTGGGGACAGAGAGCGCGGCGGTGGTGATGAGGAAACGACACCACGCTGACGGTAGTGGAAGAAGAACGACGCCGACCGGCCGTTCCTTGGCCGGCGATGGCGATGGTGACGTGGCGTGCTCGATGGTGAAAGTGACGTGCACGATAGTGACGGTGACAGAGGTTGAGGGATTGTGGCTGTGGCGGTGTTTGGTGCGAACGCCCAGGGGGGCGGCGGATTCTGCAGAACAAACCACCGTGGGTGGTGGTCGGAGTCTGTCTCACGGTGGCGCAGGTTAGTTTCTTTTTCTCTTTTCATTTTTTGTTGAAAGTTAAAAACGAACAGGTCTGAGATTTTAGTTAAAAATTAAAAACGAACCGGTCTGAGATTTTAGACTTGTGTTTTGATCCCTCTGTCCAGTAAACACGACTCATATTTACATGTGATTTACTTTGACTATCTACGTATTCTGATTTTATTTTGTTTTCTGAAATCCTAACCAGAAATTGTTAAGCTGATAACAAACAGGTATTATAATGATTTGTTTCTAGATAATCACATAAAATGCGTGTACAAAATAACGGACCAACCTAATCTCCAGCATCTTATATTTTCCCTCCGTGTGCTTGCTACGGCTACTGTTATTTACATTCTTGTTTGACTGCTACTGCTTCTTTACTCAAATTCTCCAGCTCTCAGATCTTGAGAAAAAAACGTATTTAGGTGATTAGGGTTTCAATGCGAAGAGAGAGAGAGCCGGAGAGTCGTTTTCGCGAAGAAGAAGAAGAAGAAAGATGTGCTTGAGTGCTTATGGCGAAGGGGAGGGGGGCGAAGGGGAGGAGGGGGGCGAAGGGGAGGAGGGGAGGAGAGGCGAAGGGGAGGAGGGGCGAAGGGGAGGAGGGGGCGAAGGGGAGGGGGGGGCGAAGGGGAGGGGGGGCGAAGGGGAGGGGGGGGCGAAGGGGAGGGGGGGCGAAGGGGAGGGGGGGGGCGAAGGGGAGGGGGGGCGAAGGGGAGGAGGGGCGAAGGGGAGGAGGGGAGGAGAGGGGGTGGGGTGGGGGGGGGTGGGGGGGGTGGGGTGGGGGGGGTGGGGTGGGGGGGGTGGGGGGTGTGCCACATCATCAAAAGATAACACTGTTAAGCCTAAACTAACAGCAGGGACTAAAAGTAGTAACGTTTAGTAATTGCAGGGTCTATTTTAAAAGTTTTGGAATTGCAGGGACTAAACTGGATTATTGTGACATTTGCAGGGACTAAAAGTACCTTTAAGCCTTTTTAGTATTATCATTTTTTGTATTTTTAGACTTTTGGACATCTTTGACACTTCTATACTGTAATAACAATTAAATAGATTTTTTTTGACATTTTTTTGATACTATATTGCTTAAATAAATTAAATAAACAAAATAAGATTAATAATAAGAAAAAGGAGTCGGGCCAAATACAAAGACGAGAACGGGCCAGACTAAACAAATACGCTAAAACGAGGCCCAAAATAGAAAAATGGGCCCGTTAACTAAAAACACTAAAAATTAACTTGGAATTGCATTCTTAGGCCCGAGTTGAAATGACACGCTCAATCGTGAGAAAAATGACTTTTGATGGGCTTGATTAGGTTCGACTAAACCCAAATACGAAGATCAAATTGAAGAATGCACGAAAAGATCGATCATTCGCATGCACGCTTAATTTAAAACATTGGTATTTTGATTTAGTTGAACAGGGTCACTAAAATTGGTCAGGGTTAATAACTGAGATGCCGTACTGATAATTCTCGTAATCACGCGACTTCAAAACACGACTTAGGAAGAATGACCGACTAAAACAAGAAAAAGAAGTCGGACAAAATTGGGGTATAACAAACCCAAATATCTTGTTACGCTCAACTTTGTGGGACTGCACCTCTCCTACACTGATTTGTAACAGGGAAGCAAACTTCTCATCTGAATAATACCGCCCCTGATACTGGTAAGGTCTAACCTCTGAGCGATCAAAACCCAGAATCTTCTCATACTCCTCTAGGGTAGGCGCCATTTGGAAGTTCTTGAAAAGAAAACACCTAACCTCTGAATCATAGAACCAACATAGGGTGGCAATGGCACTCTCTTGTACTTCTAACTGTAATAACTTGCGGATGTTCCCATAACTGCAAACAAACTTTAATGCATGAAGAATGCAAATGATGAAAGTTTTTTTCAAAATTTTTTTTCAGGTGCAAATGCAATGGTGCAAAATGATGTGAATGCGAAATGATGTGTTATTTACATGGAAAAAGGGTAAGAAAATGAGGTTATTGGTGGTATTTTGAACATTTTCAAAGATACACGCTACATGCCACCTCATGTAGGTGTTTATAAGGGGAAAAGAAAATTACTTTCTACAATTTTGAAATAGAGTTTGAGAAAAAGGAAAGCCTAAGCTAATGCCACAAACAAAGGCGTGCCCCCGTGTCCTACAAAGGGTGGTGAATCCGAGTTTGCACGTGGCTTTGAGGAGCACGCTTCCTGTTGGCCTTTTCGAGCGACCGGGGGGATCGTTATCAGCTCCGGAACTGATATACTGATCAATGCACGGCGTCCACTGTATCTTAGGCTGATACAACTATTCCGTTGAACCTCACATGGGGCTGCGGTCCATCGCGTTGCTCGTACGCGACGTGAGACCTGGACAGAAGGGAGCGATGATCTCTGTGCTCCGATCCGCAATGCGCGCTTGAGCGCTCTCTTTTCTTTTCTCTCTTTCTTTTCTATTTCTCTCTCTTTTTTCTTTCTGAACTCCCAACTTGGGGGAACATTTTCTGGAATCTGGGGGCGAGGGCTAACACTGAAGTGCTCATCCTCTTTTGTACCTGTAGCTGAAAAATGAACAAATGCATGCAATGCAAATGCCATGATTGCTGTTTTCTTTTTTCTTATGATGAATGATGAGTTTCTTATTTCCTTTGTCTATGTCGGATGAATGCATGATCTTCTACTGTTCCTATATGCTTGATGGATGCAATGATTTTCCTTTTCTTCTCTTGTCTGTACGCAATGCATGATTTTTCTTTTTCTTTCGCTTATGAATGCATGATTTTCTACTGTTCTTATATGCTTGATGAATGCAATGGTTTTCCTTTTCTTCTCTTGTCTGTACGCAATGCATGATTTTTCTTTTTCTTTCGCTTATGAATGCATGATTTTCTACTGTTCTTATATGCTTTTTCTCTTTCTCTAGCTTCTCTTCTTTCTTTTTTCTTTCTTTTCTTTTCTTTTTGTTGCTCTCTTGGCTCTTTTCTTTTCTCTCTTTTGGCTTCTCTTTTTGCTCTCTTAAGAATGCGAATGCAAAGCTCATGTATTTTAATGCAAAGGAAACTTTCTCTTCCCCCCCCCCCTTTTTTTTTTGGGAAAAATGATGAATAACATGAAATGATGAATGACATGGGATGTTCTAGCTTTCTTTTCTTCTATGAGATGCAAGTATTAATGTGATGCAACTGTATTGCTTTGATGTTTGATGCAAATGTATGCGGTGATTGATGCTTTGATGAATGAAATGCTCCTGTTCTAACTTCTGTTTATTTCTTTTTGCTTCTTCTATGAAATGCAAACATTAATATGATGCAATGCTCTGATGTTTGATGCAATGATTCTTGTTCTTTTTTCTTTTATGGAAATGCTAACGTTAATATGATGCATATGCACTACTTTAATGTTTGATGATTGAATGACAAAGGAATGCTTGTGAAATGATGAATGATATGGAATGCTGGATGACAGGGAATGTTTTTGTGTTGCTTGTTTGGAGTTTGCAAGTGAGAGTCAACACTGGATGTGCTAACGAAAAAGCAATGAATGAGAAGACATAAAATGAGGATCGCCTGGGATCAAGGGAGTAGCTTTGAGTTATGGACACAAGGGTCTGGTTTATGGGTCCACATATGTCTGTATCGATCTAATGGTCTGAAGAATTTTGACGATGCAATGGCGCACGCAAGGATTAATATGATGTCAATGCAGTGAAAAGATTTCTGCTTTTTCTGTGCAACTGACGTGGAACGTTTTTCTTTTTGCTATGTGATGAATGCACAAAATGTGAAGATGCAAATGTAATGCTTTGATGCATATGCTATAATGCCTAGATGCATGAGGTAAACATTTTTGTGATGATGAGATGCGAGACTTTGAATGCAAGGACTTGAGATGATTATTGACCATTCTGTTAAAAAATTGAATTTGATTCAAACTCTAGTGTTCTCAAGGTTTTTATTTACAAATAACCTCACTTGTTTTCTCTTTCTTTCCATGATGACTGAATTTTAGATATCACGTAAACAACTTGTGTTCTCTCCTTTGAAGCATTGTCTAGTAAGCATGCATAAGAGTGCAAATGTTAATGAATGAGTCAGTTAACTTGGAATTGGTTTAGGGCATGGACTTTTATGGCAAGTGAAGTGATGACCGACATGGCTATTGCTGAAGCTTATGAGGGACCAAGAGATACAAGATTGCCCCAATTCAGGTCTTTGACGAGTGGATAACTTGCCCCTGTCTAGTGGTGACAACAACTAGGGGTGTAGAAGATGATGAATTGGGAACGTTTCGGCTCTTGGGATGAAAGCTGGAATGAAAGGGGTTTTGGCTTCAACCCACAGAATTTGATGTTGCCCCAGTCATAACAAGGACAGGGCTGCCCCAATCAGAATGACAAGGTCTTGTTTGGGATAGTGAGTTGAGAGATTGCCCCGGTGAGGTTTTTATGGGAATGAATGAGGCGAAGGAATGGGAATGCACCTGCCCCACTTTGGAATGACATTGACAACTGGAGTGACATGGGATGGGCATTGAACAGACTTTCCCAAGACTAGGGTGTGTGGGTGGTGAAGAGAATGCCCCAACTTTTGGGTCTGAGTGGTATTCTCAGTGCAAATCTTTGGTTCTCTACTGATGTCTTGACTTTTGGTGCGAAAGAATCCTTACCTGGTGATCACTAAACCTTGTTTTAATGCATCTTGAATGTGTTTTGGAGTGCAAGTCCCTCTTTTTTATTTTGTCAGCTTTCTTTTTTTTGACTGTTCGTTTTTGTTTCCTCAGTTTTCTTTTTTCTGAGGGTTTATTCTTTCTTGATCAGCTTTCTTTTTTCTGATCGTTTTTTCTTTTGAGCAAACACATTGTACATAGATAAGCTTGTTCGTCCTAAGATTAGAATTCGAGTGAACAAAAGCAACCGGTCATTGATCGGAATGGACTTTTCTGGATTGTGGTGTTTTGTGGAGGAAGGAGGGTTAGGCTTAATGAAGTGTTTGAGGCTAATGGGAGGATGAGTTTTGTTCGGTGTTGATTGACGGTTAATGGTCTATGAGGAAGATGGTTATTGGGCTTGTTTGGGCTCTGTTAAAGCAAATTCGTGTCTCATGGTAGGATGACGAAGGGGTTTGATGTTGAGGCCAAAGGAAGTGTTTGAAGGTTTATGGAATCAGGTGTTGGAATGATAAAGTGTTTGAAGGTTTATTTAGACAAAGATCTCTTGTACCAGCCCACCACTTACATTTCTTTTGTATTTTCTTTTGTTTTGGGATTTTCCTTTTTGAATCCCCCTTTTTTTGATTTTCTCTTTTTCCCTTTTTTTTTTATGATTCTTTTCCTTCTTCGACTCGGGTGAGCTGATAAAAAGTGATGCACTGTTTTTTTATTTGGGGTGATCCTTGTCTAGGGTGATTTTTGGATTTTGGGTTTTTCTTGGCTCAAGGTGGGTAGGAAAGGGACTTTCTGGGATTTTGGGGTTTTTGAGGAGATGGCCAAACTTCATTTCAAATCCCGATTGCTTATTTCTATAAGACTTAACTTTAGAACAATAATTTATCTATCTTCATGTGTTTGCTCTTTTTTCCTTTTTTGTGCCCTAATTTTTTCCTGGACCGCTCTTTGCGAGTTTTCAGTCCACCGGGCGCTCCTTTTTGCCTAGGCCGCCCTTTGCGGGTTTTCAACCTAGCGAGCTTGTTTTCTTGTTTATTATATTATTATTATTATTATTTTTTTGAGAGACTTTCACTGAAGGAATATGATATTAATCAAGGGGAATTAATGATCACAGACTTGCCCCAGCATGGAGGACTTGAACCAAAAGTCAAATACGCACTGATGGGGAGAATATGCACTTTATGGGTGGACGGGGCGGGACTAGACTTGGACGGGAAACTGTGGTAAGGGAGGAAAACCAACGGACTCAAACAAGAGAATGTACTCATAGCATGCACACTCATTAGAAGAATGCTTCACAGAGAGTTAACATCAGTTAAAAATTTGTCTTTTCTTTGATACACTATTTCAGTCTTTTGTCATAGAATGGATGGGATGCAGTGTTTTGAAAGAAATGCAAATGAGCTATTGATTTGAAAAAACTGAGTGCCTTGGAACACCTTGAGTTTGCGACCGAGTAAGGATAAACTTTTTCAAAAAGGATGATTGTTTCGCAAGAACGTCTCGCTTCTCATCACAACTCTTATTTTATGCAATGAATGAATGAACAAATGATGATATGCAAGTATGATGCAAATGCGTGGAGAATGACCGCTCGAAGAGTGTGGCTTATTCTAAATAATTTTGTTATTTTTAATGCAAGACAAAACATGGAATGCCAATGCGAATGATGCAAGAATGATTCCCCCCTTTTTTTTCAAAATGATTTTTGATTTTGATTTTTTTATTTTTATTTTTTAGAGGCGAGACAAGGTACGAAATACCAATGTCCCCTTTTTCTTTTGAATGATGAAAGATGCAGGAATGATGCTTTTTTCTAAATGATGATTTTTTATTTAGAGGCAAGGCAAGGTATGAAATACCAATGCCCCTTTCTTTTTTGAAAGATGCATGTATGGAGGAATGATGTATTTGAACCGAAGTGATGAGGTTAATGAAATGATGCATGAATGCTACATTTGATGATGATTTTTATTCATGATTATGAATGAGATGCTTTCTTGTTTTCATTTTTTGTTTGTGCAATGAAATGCATGATACTCACAATGATTTTCTTTTGTTCTTTAGTTTTGGAACATGATTTTGAAAATTATTTGGAGATGCAAATGATTTATTGGAAAAAAGAAAAATGTGCTTGACGGGGTATGACCCGCTCCTACGTATCCCCATTGTAATGAGGAATCAAAGCTTACGTAGTTCTACTGTGTCTTTTTTGAAATAATGCTTATGCATGAATGTCTCATCTTGGATGAACTTGACGAGGATTTTTTTTTTGCATGATTATAAATGAAATGCTTATGCTATGCAGATGATAATTGTTTTTTTTTTGTTTTATCTTTATGTAATGAAAGAGAATGCAAGAATTTTTTTTTTTTTCAAACTTTTGTTAGATGCAAATGCAATGGTGCGAAACGATGTGAATGCGAAATGATGTGGATGTGAAATGATGCGGATGCGAAATGATGTGTCATTTACATAAAAAGAGGGTAAGAAAATAAGGATATTATTTTCTACGATTTTTTGAAATAGAGTTTAAGAAAAAGGAATGCCTAAACTAATGCAACAAACAAAGGCGTGCCCCCGTGTCCTACAAAGGGTGGGAATCCTAGGGTCTAAAGTCGACGAAAGGGGTAATCATCCCATGTAGGTTCTAATCACTTCCTTACAATGGCAACCAAGAGCTAAAGTCTCTCTCATGATGGCACCCACAATCGTAGAAAGCTACCGAGTGTGAGGCATCATGACAAAGCGCACTCTTGGGCGGAACTTTCATGAGAGCCATACAGACAAAGGTCTACGAATGGCAGTCACTAATCGTTCCCACTCTCCTAGGTTTTTGTTCAGACCTTGGGTTTTAGGCCCCACTCAATGCTCACAAGTATAGGATGTGAAGTGTGTGTCGAGGGCACAGCATCTAGGAATAACTACCCATCCCCACCTGCAAATGAAAATCCAGAGCAGTCCAGACAAATAGCATGTTGTTTATCCTAGGGTTCAATATCGATCCAATATAAACTAATCTAGGGTGCCAATAACAATGCACTACTTACCTCAAGAAAGGGAGCAAAGAAGAAGGGGACATGATAAGAAAGGGGAAGAAATGCATGAGGGAACTAAGCAAAGAAGTAACTATCTATTCAAATCAATCATATAAACCACATATTTAATTAATTAGGCTTGACCCACTTTTGAAAAAAAATGTTTTTTAGGGTCCCCAGTGAAGTCGCCAGCTGTTGCGCCCGAAAAAGTCCCCGAGGGAGAACCTTCCTCGTTCACAACTTTTCTTAAGACAATGAAGCCGCCACTAATATTTATCAAGGAAAATATTAGGAAAACCTTTTATTGGAAAGCGATTGGCCTTTGAAAACTGAGAGTTTTGGGTTCGGGGGTCGGTTACGCGCGGGGAAGGTATTAGCACCTCACACGTCCTCTCTACTGAGAGGGAACCTTTAATTAAATGTGTGGTTTTAAGTGTTGATTTGAAAAATATCTAATTTGCCTCTTTATTTCTTATTGAAAATGAATTAAAGAACTTAATAAAATTTTTTATTTTTGGAGAGAAAGGGGGAAAAAAGGTTTTTAGGAAAAAGTGCTTGACGGGACATGGCCCGCTCCTACGTATCTCCCGGTGCGATGGAGAATTCAAAGCTACGTAGTTCTTCTGTGTAGAAAATGTTTGTGGGTTGGTGTTTTTTAATGTAGGGGTTTTAGGACTGGGTGATCTGTGTTGGAGGACCACTGGGGGTCTGAAGGAGCACTGGGGCTCTGAAGGGCCACTGAGGGCTGAAGGAGCGCTGGGGCTCTGAGGGACCACAGTTCACTTAACTTAAAACGATGATTAACCCGGCCGTACGACCGACTTAATCCCCTACTTTGAAAATAAGACTTTTGCTTTTGAAAGGAAGGAGATCTGTTTGTATATTCTTTAATTTTAGAAATTATTTATTTTTGCGCTTGACAGGGGCGTGGCCCTACTCCTACGTATCTCCGGGTGGAGAATCAAAGGCGACGTAGTTCTAGGTTCTTTTGAAAATAATTGTTGAAAACTTATTGTGAAAATGATTTTCATTTGTTATGCTTGACGGGATATGACCCGCTCCTACGTATCTCCTGGTGCGATGGAGAATTCAAAGCTACGTAGTTCTTCTTTGTCCTGGAAAAGGTTTTTGTTTTTTATCTTGTTTAATTTTGAAAATCAAGCTTTCATGATGATCAATTGAGCAAGGGCTCCAAGTGATCACCACTAGCACTTCATTGTTAGTAATCATGCAAGCAAAGGCTTCGCAAGACTACTAACAAAGTTTTTGATTTAGTGAAAATCTTTAGGAAAATTAGGCATTCATGATGATCAATTGAGCAAAGGCTCCAAGTGATCACCACTAGTACCTCGTTGTTAATAATCTTGCAAGCAAAGGCTTCACAAGGCTATTAACAAAGTTTTTAATTTATGAGAAATTATTTTGTCTTGAAGAGAATTAAATTAAATTAAAAAACGAGAAAGGGGGTGAAATGGTAAAATGGGGTGCAGTTTGCAAAAGGGAACTGTACTATTAAAAATTGGGTGTGAAAAGCAGTCCACGTCTTGGTTTCTGGGCTTTGGGCTGATGGATAGAAAGGGGCTGTATTGTTATAAAAAAGGGGGTGCGCTAATAAACCTGATTGTTGGATTTTTAATTTAAAATAAAAAGAAAATAGGGATAGTATATAAATGGAAATTAAAGGATTCAGCAAACCCTAATCTTCTTATTCTTTCCCCTGCTCACAGCGCCGCATAAAAAAAAATGGAGAGGGAATCTCGCGAAATTCGCGGCCAAGAGAGAGAGAAAGGAAATTTCGGAGAGAGAGAGCCAGAAACGAAGGGGGAAGGGAAGAAGAAGAAAAGGGAGGACGCGGTGCTGCTACGACGGCGGCTGGCCCTTCTGCTTCCGGTGAAGAGCGTTGCAGCGGCGGCGGCTTACGATGGTGACCGGGAGGTTTGCGACGGTACGGCTACGTAGGGCGGAGATGACGGCAGTGAGAGCGAAGGGAGAAGAGTGGTGGGGACAGAGAGCGCGGCGGTGGTGATGAGGAAACGACACCACGCTGACGGTAGTGGAAGAAGAACGACGCCGACCGGCCGTTCCTTGGCCGGCGATGGCGATGGTGACGTGGCGTGCTCGATGGTGAAAGTGACGTGCACGATAGTGACGGTGACAGAGGTTGAGGGATTGTGGCTGTGGCGGTGTTTGGTGCGAACGCCCAGGGGGCGGCGGATTCTGCAGAACAAACCACCGTGGGTGGTGGTCGGAGTCTGTCTCACGGTGGCGCAGGTTAGTTTCTTTTTCTCTTTTCATTTTTTGTTGAAAGTTAAAAACGAACAGGTCTAAGATTTTAGTTAAAAATTAAAAACGAACCGGTCTGAGATTTTAGACTTGTGTTTTGATCCCTCTGTCCAGTAAACACGACTCATATTTACATGTGATTTACTTTGACTATCTACGTATTCTGATTTTATTTTGTTTTCTGAAATCCTAAACAGAAATTGTTAAGCTGATAACAAACAGGTATTATAATGATTTGTTTCTAGATAATCACATAAAATGCGTGTACAAAATAACGGACCAACCTAATCTCCAGCATCTTATATTTTCCCTCCGTGTGCTTGCTACGGCTACTGTTATTTACATTCTTGTTTGACTGCTACTGCTTCTTTACTCAAATTCTCCAGCTCTCAGATCTTGAGAAAAAAACGTATTTAGGTGATTAGGGTTTCAATGCGAAGCCCTAATCCTTATTTCTTAGTGATTTTTGCAGTTGTATGCATCTGTGATCCTCCCCTTTTGCTGTGGACTGACTGTTTATTTATATTAAAAACTTAGGTCTTGGCATTAATTGCTTTTGACCGGGCTTTGAATTATTTTTCAGGTTTTGGAGCGGATCGACCTAGGCCCAGCAGCTTGGGGAGCAGCTGCTGGAAACCCTAAATCTGCTGCTGCCTATTATTATTTGTATTTTCGGATTTGTATTTTTTGGTATTTTTAGTATTATCATTTTTTGTATTTTTAGACTTTTGGACATCTTTGACACTTCTATACTGTAATAACAATTAAATAGATTTTTTTTGACATTTTTTTGATACTATATTGCTTAAATAAATTAAATAAACAAAATAAGATTAATAATAAGAAAAAGGAGTCGGGCCAAATACAAAGACGAGAACGGGCCAGACTAAACAAATACGCTAAAACGAGGCCCAAAATAGAAAAATGGGCCCGTTAACTAAAAACACTAAAAATTAACTTGGAATTGCATTCTTAGGCCCGAGTTGAAATGACACGCTCAATCGTGAGAAAAATGACTTTTGATGGGCTTGATTAGGTTCGACTAAACCCAAATACGAAGATCAAATTGAAGAATGCACGAAAAGATCGATCATTCGCATGCACGCTTAATTTAAAACATTGGTATTTTGATTTAGTTGAACAGGGTCACTAAAATTGGTCAGGGTTAATAACTGAGATGCCGTACTGATAATTCTCGTAATCACGCGACTTCAAAACACGACTTAGGAAGAATGACCGACTAAAATAAGAAAAAGAAGTCGGACAAAATTGGGGTATAACAAACCCAAATATCTTGTTACGCTCAACTTTGTGGGACTGCACCTCTCCTACACTGATTTGTAACAGGGAAGCAAACTTCTCATCTGAATAATACCGCCCCTGATACTGGTAAGGTCTAACCTCTGAGCGATCAAAACCCAGAATCTTCTCATACTCCTCTAGGGTAGGCGCCATTTGGAAATTCTTGAAAAGAAAACACCTAACCTCTGAATCATAGAACCAACATAGGGTGGCAATGGCACTCTCTTGTACTTCTAACTGTAATAACTTGCGGATGTTCCCATAACTGCAAACAAACTTTAATGCATGAAGAATGCAAATGATGAAAGTTTTTTTCAAAAATTTTTTTCAGGTGCAAATGCAATGGTGCAAAATGATGTGAATGCGAAATGATGTGTTATTTACATGGAAAAAGGGTAAGAAAATGAGGTTATTGGTGGTATTTTGAACATTTTCAAAGATACACGCTACATGCCACCTCATGTAGGTGTTTATAAGGGGAAAAGAAAATTACTTTCTACAATTTTGAAATAGAGTTTGAGAAAAAGGAAAGCCTAAGCTAATGCCACAAATAAAGGCGTGCCCCCGTGTCCTACAAAGGGTGGGAATCCTAGGGTCTAGAGTCGACGAAAAGGGTAATCCTCCCATGTAGGTTCTAATCACTTCCTCACAATGGCAACCAAGAGCTAAAGTCTCTCTCATGATGACACCCACAATCGTAGGAAGCTACCGAGTGTGAGGCATCATGACAAAGCGTACTCTTGGGCGAAACTTTCATGAGAGCCATACAGACAAAGGTCTACGAATGGCAGTCACTAATCGTTCCCACTCTCCTAGGTTTTTTTCCAGACCTTGGGTTTTAGGCCCCACTCAATGCTCACAAGTATAGGGTGTGAAGTGTGTGTTTGAGGGCACAACACCTAGAAATAACTACCCTTCCCCACCTGCAAATGAAAATCCAGAGCAGTCCAGACAAAAGGTCGTCTACCCTAGTGTTCAACATGCATACATCATTTTAATATACAAACCTATTCTAAGAAGTCAACAATAATTACACGCATTACTTACCTCAAAGAAAGTGAGCCGAGAAAAAGGAATGTTCTAAAATCTAGCAAACAAATGGCATGGAAAATAGAACAAAAGTAGGAAGAAGGGAGGTAAAACAAAGCATGTTAAATCAGCAAAGCAAATTACACATTCAATTAATCGGCTTGACCCACTTAAGAAAAAGAGTCCCCAGCAGAGTCGCCAGCTGTCGCACCCCGAAAAATCCTTCGAGGAATTTTTCTTCGCACAACGGGATTTAGAGTTGCCACCAATATTTTTTAAAGGTAAAACATCGAAAAAACCTTTTTTGGAAAGCAATGGTCTTTGGAACCATTAGATTTGGGTTCGGGGGTCTAATTACGTATGAGGAAGGTATTAGCACTACATAACGTCCCTTCAAAGAAGGGTTACCTTAATTAAATATGTGATTTGCAAAGTTGATTCGGAAAAATGCTTTCTTTTTACCTCTTTTGTTGATGAATGACTTAATGAAAAATCTTTAGTTTTCGCGCTTGACGAAGGGGATCCGCTCCTACGTATCTCCTGGTGCGATGGAGAATTCAAAGCTACGTAGTTCTGGTTTTTGAAAAATGTTTTTGTTTTTTATCTTGTTAAATTGTGAAAATTGAGCTTTCATGATGATCCATTGAGCAAAGGCTCCAAGTGACCACTATTAGCACTCCATTGTTAATAATCATGCAAGCAAAGGCTTCGCAAGACTACTAACAAAGTTTTTGGTTTAGTGAAAATCTTTAGGAAAATTAGGCATTCATGATGATCAATTGAGCAAAGGCTCCAAGTGATCGCCACTAGTACCTCATTGTTGATAATCATGCAAGCAAAGGCTTCGCAAGACTACTAACAAAGTTTGATTTTGAAGAGTTTTTGCAATTGGGTTGATTCTTGTTTAGGGAAAAGAAAATCTGTTATTTTGGAAAAAAAGGTTTGTAAAAAAATAAGTTTACTTAGGAGAAAGAAACAAAATTTAAAAAGAGAAACAGGGGGTGCAGTAGTAAAATGGGGTGCAAGTTACAGGAGGGCTGTATTATAAAAGGGGGGGTGTAATCAGCGAGCCCAGTTCATTTTTTTTGAACTGGGCTGCGCGTTTTGGAAACCATGGGCTTGCGAGGGGGGAGCGCGCGAAGTAAACCGTGGGGGTGTGGATAGAAGTCTGAAAAAAATAAAAGTGAAAGGACGAAACTGTCCTTGGGTCCATACTATAAAAGCCTAACCCTAAAAATGGAAACCCTAAAAAATCCTTCTCTCCTTCCTTGCGGCGCCCCTACCCCAAAAATCAAACCCTAAAAAATTTTCCTTCTCTCTCTCTCCATGCGCCGTACTCCTCCTCCCTCTCTCACCCTACCCTAATCGCATCTCCTTTCTCCACTGTGAACCGATCCCTTCTCTCTCAACTCCATTTCCGTTCTTCCCTCCTTCTCCAACACCGAACCCTCTTCTCCCCACCATGGATCTACCTTCCACAGCCCCGTTCTAATCTCTGTCTCTCTCTCTCTCTCTCTTGTACCGGTGACCACGAAAAGCTTCGGGTTACGGCGATGGTTACGGTGGTAGGGCGGTTATGGTGGCATTGTGGTGGAGATGACGGCGAGGGTGGTTTCGTGGTGGTTTCGCGGTGGTTTCGTGGTGGAGGAGTGTCGCGCTGTGGGTTGGGGTGGTTTTTGGCGGAGACGGTGGTGGCTGACGGTTCGGTTCGCGGTCGTAGTGGTGGGTGTTGGTCGTTGATGGTTCGGAGCACCGCATGGCCAAAGGAGGGACTCTCTACGGTGGACACGCGATGGTGTCGCTTGGTGGCGACGGCGAGGAAAAAGGTCACGGTGGCGTGAGGAAGAGGTCCACCGGAGAAGACGACGGTGGCCACCGTGGGTGGTGGTTCAAGGTCCGTTTTTCTTTTTTTTTTTTTTGCATCTCTTTTTATGTCGTTTTTTCTAATCTTTGTCAAACCCTCTAAATCTATTTTTTTACTGTTCTAGCTCTGCTTGCACTACCCTCCCTTTTGATTTTTTTTAAAAAAAAAGCTTATACCATCCTTTTTCACAGAACACTAACAGAGACTTGTACCATCCTTTTTTACAAAAAAAAAAACAGCTTATACCATCATTTGCATTTTATCAGTTAAAGCATTGGTTGATGATTTCTGACTTGTATTTTGTTAGTCATTTTAATCAAAGAAGAAGGAAAACTAACGCATACATACATAAGCATAATAGTCACGTATAAGCATAATTGACATATTATTAGTTGCTGGATAAAAAGAAAAAAACAGAATCCTCATACTTCAACAGAGAGTGTAATATGTTATGTATGAAAGAAAAGATGAAGGATACTATGTTGGATATGAAAATGGGAATTTACCTAGTTCCAAATTTTTACTCTCTGAGTTGCTCTTTATTTGCTCAAGTGGAAAGAATTCAGATTCTGAGTGTATTTTGAAGTAGTATCAATTTTCCTTTGATATCAGTGTTGTGATTTTTTTTGTGTATCTGTGTGTGTTGCCGTGTGTGTTGTGTGTTACTGTGTCTAGTATTTATAGTGAAGGAATTGTGGTGTAGGTGTGGGAGGAAGCAGTGGAGCAAAACTCTTGGGGACAGATTCTGCAGAGCCAAAACAAACCACCCAAAGGTGGTGGTACTGCTGCTGCAAAAGGCTGTGTTGTTGGTGCCAAGAATGGGAAGACAACAAGGAACAAGGAGAAATAGGCTTGGACTGGTAGCCAAAAATGAATTCCTGCTACAGCAACAACAAGGGCAGCAGCGCTGCCTCCTGTTTTTCACTTTTGATTTAATTTTTTGTACCTTTTTTACTCTTTTTTTTTGTCCTCATTTGTAACAAATTTGACTTTTTGGGTTATATTGTAAATAAAAACTAAATTATAATAATAAAAAGACTTTATATTCAGATCTGATTTTTTATTCTATTTTTTCTATAACTGTAGCGACCGAAAAATCCGAAGGAGGGGATTCTTCGTCATTTTTGCAATGAAGCCGCCATTAATATTTATTAAATAGGAAAACATTGAAAAAACCTTTATTTTTGAGTTCGGGGGTCGATTATGCGCGGGGAAGGTATTAGCACCCCACAGCATCCTTTCAAGAGAAAGGTTACCATTTAATTTAATGTGTAGAAAGAAAGTTAATTTAAAGAAAATATTCTAATTTACCCTTTTTATTATTTGTAAAGTTGAAAAGGAAGACTTAAGAAAAATTTTAGTTTTTGTGCTTGACAGGAGTGGGCCCCTGCTCCTACGTATCCCCAGGTGCGATGGGGAAATCAAAGCTACGTAGTTCTTGGGTAGAAAATCTATGTGTTGTTTTTTTATTATTGAAAGTTTTTTTTTTTTAAATTCGAAAGACATTTGTAATTACCAAACAAGTAAACTCAGAGTGGTCGCTACTATTGTCTATTGAAAATATGAAGTTGTCAACGATAATCAAACAAGTTAAACTCAGGGTAATCATTGTTAACAAACCTCCTTGAAAATGAACCTGATTTTTAGAAATGTTCAGTTATGTAGTATCTTTTTGGGTAATGAAAGTATGAGGTGATAATATCGGATTCTTGAAAAATTAACAAAACAGAAAGGGACTGGGTCCGGTCCTCAATCAGGTTTTAAATGAAAGATAAATAAAGAAAACAATTAATAAAAAAAAGGATTTTGTTAACTTAAAAGAAAATAAATGAGGGGAGGCATCAACACGTGGGGTGAGATTTGAGGTGTATGCTGCACTTGCACATTTTTGTTTTGGTCAATGTTCATTTGCACATCTTGAAAAGCTAATACGGGAAACAAACTAATATTAAATATTAAATAAGTCACCAACTAAAAAAGATAAGACTCAGAATGGGTTCACGGGTAAGTAAAGTGTTGAAGGCAAGAAAAATAGAAATCCCTAATTTCTAAACAAGAAGCAAAACAACCACAACAAAAACTAGGGAGCGCTGAACATGGACAAACTGGTAAAGGGGAGGGAGGAAGCGGCGAACGCCACCGCCACATGGTGGCGGCCGGATCCAGTGTTAGTACGGTGGTCTCCCACCGTGAGGGTAAGCCTCCTTCTCTTTCTTCTATTTTATGGTCCATCTTCTTGTCATTCTAACCTTTCTTAATTTTTTTCTTCTAATTCTAACATGTGTTTCTACTTCCTAAAACAGAGTTCTTTTAAATCTGCTTCATGAACAAAAAGAAATGCTAAAAAGTGTATCCTGTTTGGCTTGTTATTTATCAAGATTAGCATTTAAAGTGAACAAGAAGGTTAACAGTGAAGTGAATAGAATGATTCAAACATATAGGTATAAACAGTTTAATCATGTATTTTGCACTTTTTTTTAAAGAGTTATTTGGATATGATACCAACCTCAGTATACTCTTTCTTGTGCTGCTTGTGCCCAACGCCTCTGCCACTCTCGTTTCGTTTCCTTTCTTTTTCTTTTGTATAGATTTTTGGAATTTGAACAAATGCAAACGATTTAGTTAGAGACTATCAGCGCTTTGTGGGTGGTAACTTCTCTCTATATGGTTTTTCTCTAAGAATTCTCCCTCTCCTGTTCATTCTACTGGGGCTGAATTTATAGCCGAAACTTGTATAGATAGCTGAAATGAGATGTCAATGTCTTGCTTGTATTTGTTCAAGTAATTTCATGTTTTGGTGTCTAATTTTTCTGAGCAGCTTTTTACTCCTCGCCAACCTCTGGTGCTTTCATAAATTGGAGTATTTGACTATTATAAACATTGTTTATGTGTGTGCAGGTTCTGTACAACAAAAACTCAGCAAAAACTCTACCTATTTAAAGCTTTGGAGCTAGACAAAGCTAGACCTATTGTTGCCACCATTTTGGCCTTTTCTTTTTGTCATGTTGACTGTGGCTTGCTGTCTGTGTCCTATTATGCAGCTAGCCCTTGTTTTATAATTAATTTTGCACTTGGAAAGGACATAGGCTACACATAGCCTTCTTGGCTGGAGGTTATTACACGTTAGTTTTCTAGTATTCAGCCCTTGTGCTCTTTTTTACTTTGAATTGTATGATAACTAATAATAATTAAAAGAGCCACACCACTTTAATAAAAAAAATATTGGACATCAACAAAGTTTGGGCTTATTGTTGAAAAAACAAAGTTTTGGGCTTAATAGAAAACAAAAGAAAAGGAAATGAACCCAATTATAATCATACTTACTATTGGATTTGAACAAAAAAATTTGGTTTTATTTCTAAAAAAAAAAAAAAAAATGAAAAGCGGACAAAATTGGGGTATGACAATAAAAATAATGATAATTAAACTAATAGCAATGACTATAATAGTGATAAAAATAACGAGTACCAAAACTAAATACTCGTACGCAACGAGAAACAAACACGCTCGCGCAATGAGATCAACGACACGCGCACAATTAAAAAAAGAAACATGGCATGGCCAGAACAACAAAGCGTGCACAATTAAAAGCGACTCGCATACGCTAAGTGCGAATTGAAACCATCAGCGCTAATCTGACGGACAAAATTGGGGTATGACAGTGTTGGATCCGCGTGTCTCTATAGTAAGATCCACTGGGTTCCACACAAAAAAACGTTTTGGGTCGTTGAAGGTTTTTGGCAGCCTTGGGTTTTGAGTACTGGGCCAGAAACCTGCTGTCTGGACTTGCTGTATTACTGAATACACCCCTGCACATAAAAATTAATCAATTGGTCAAGTTTTGCAATAATATGGTTTCAAAATTTGTCAAATTGAATATCTAATAAAAAAGTAAAAATACAAATTTAATTGAATATAATTAACCACGAATTTGAACATGATTAACTACGATTTCGAGGTCTTCAAATCTAAATGTAATTGAATACTCTCATGTTTAAATACATGGTTAATTATATTAAATCAATGATTAGTAAGTATCGCCACATTATATGTATTAATTATTCACTAAATATATTTATTAATCAACCCTAAACTAGTCTAAGCCCGACTAGGTCGAACTGCTCTAATACCAAAATGTAACAACCTAGTATTTCAACCCTGGAAGAATTACCGAGACTTTCATAATAACATACATCAGAGTATTAATCCTACTTAAGGAATTGAACAAACCTAACTCGACGAAATAATTCATCGTAATATCCTTCATTGTAACGAAGTTTCTCAAAAGGATAGCTAAATGACAATAAGGATTAGTCATATGTCACTAGTACACTTCTATTGTTCAACATCCAAAAGCAAAATTCTCAAAACGAAACTTAAACTTCGATTACAAATCAAAAGTCAAAGTATCAACAATAAACTTGTTACATAACGTAACCCTAGGGTAAGCTAAGCAAACATAAAAATCTCGATCACTAAGGATCCTTCTATAACTTGTAACCCAGAACAATAGCTACTTCTTCTCGGTTTGCTTGGACTTTCCCTGCTTATCTGTAAAACACCACATTATAAACAGTGAGATAAAATCTCAGTGAGTTTTTTCGAGACCCCTCACATTAAACTCTCGGTGTCTTACTTATCTTTTCTCTTATCTTAGCACAACCCCGGACAATCACTACGCGATTCCCCTAGTGAACCCACCCGATAATAGGTATTGCCGAGTCAACTTATTCTGGGCCTAGGCTTAGGGCTCATGACTTCCCTTCCCCTAGTATACTCTTTGCTTGGGATCGTCATCCCCTTGGTGTTTTATGCTTTTACTTGACACTTAGGTCTACTTCTCACTCGATACAACATTACTCGGTTCACTTATAAACCATACTAGAAAATTGATCATGTTGCATCACAAATATACATGATATTTATCTCAATTGACTTCAATTAACATTGGGAAGGGTTAAGGGAGGGATTAGGGGAGGGTTTGAATCAAGAGGAATGGCATTTGAAAGCTTTTAAAAATGGTGACAGACGGGTCGGCACGAACCGGGCTTCCTGGGGAACCAACAAAAGTTGGTTGCCAGTTTATTAAGCACGGACCAAGTTCCCTGGGCGCACGGACCGTGCGTCCCCTGCAGTTTAAAAATTTCTCTATTTTCACGAAAATTAGTCATTCCTTTGGGTCCAATGCTTAACCCACTTAGCCCCTAACTCAACAATATTCACAAACAGCACTATGGTATATCCAGACAACCAATTTTAAGGCAATCAAACGTTCAAATGGAACCACATTATGAACATTCAACATGCAACACATTCTTCAAAACAATTTCAACACATACATTGATTCAAAGCCACATTTCAGCAAGTTTGAACAACTCAAAAGCACATGCACAACTAGAGTTCAGAACTAAATTCATGCCTTAACCACAATCCACTAATCAATCAGCAAAATAAGCGAAGAACTCACCTTAAACTGAAATTAACTCAAGAAGAAGCAAGAATGGAAATCCTAGATTCACCACAATGCTCCTATGCAACAACTTCGACCCTCAGCTACAAATCTCCCACTTTTGACACTCCAATCCACAATGTAGGTCTCCAATAACACAACCCAGCACCCAAAACTAACATGCAACTACAAAAACTTCAAATCCGCCCTTCAACCCCACATGCAAACTCGAAAGGATGGTGAGGAGAAGAGTTGCTCAAACTGAGTTTCTTGTGTTCTACACTCTCCAAGGATGATGAATAATACAATGGGAAGGGAAGAGATGGTGAGGAATTCTGATTTTTGTCTTGGTTGATGAAGTGAAGGTGTTTAAGGTTTTTCTCTCCTCTTCCCCCCCCCCCCTCTCTCTCTCTTGTGTTTCAATTTGTGTTTTTGTAAAAGTGAGTGAAAATGTGAGTGTGTGTATGTTTGTTCAGCTGTGGTTAAGTGGGAGGTGTAGAAATTCCCACTTTGCCCTTACCCTCATGTTATTCGCACCCCACCAATCTTCTTATACACTACCCCATTGAATAAAATAACTAGCATTCTACTATTTCATTTAGTCACGTGTTCAAGCAATTTAAATCATTAATTATAGACTCAAACAACAATTAACCAACTCAATTAGCAACAATTAGTTAAAATTATTCACTAATCAAAATAATTAGAACAATCACTTTGGGGATGTTACATATAATCTCTTGAAGCAGAGGTTTAAGGAAGGGGATGTGAATTTTTTTTATTGATAATGAATGAAGTCATTTCATTCTCAATAATTTGATTCATACAAGTGGAGTTATATCGAAAACAAGAGGATTAGCCATATATAAAGCTGCCCTAGCTAAAGAGTGAGATGCTTCATTGGCTTACTATGTAGTATATTCTATGGAAGAGTTTGAAAGACAAAGAGCTAGAAATACTTTTACAGTAAGACACAATTGCTCCAAAATAAGAGTTATGTAAACTAGTGAAATCAAAATTATCAAAAACAGACTTAGAATTCACTTTAAATATGTCATTATTCAGAGACCGGCCCTTTCTTACACCCATTTTAGAGGATGAAAAAGTCCTAAAACTTCTACCCATGGACATATGACAAAGGCGAGAAAAACAACCCATGTAATCTCTAAGACACGTCTGAATCTTAAGTGTATTGTTATTGTGGAACAAAATTGCATCCATGTTGCACTTTCAGTACCCTTGGACCAAGTTAGTCACTCATTAACCAAAGTAGATGATGCACTAAAAGTTGTCTTGTTGCGTACAATAAGCTTTAGAAGATTATTGCATACCTTGGCGTTCCTACTCTGTAGATGAAGTGTTAAGCACCACTTGTAAACTCATACATGCAAAATGGAGATAACACATTCAAATCTAAGTTACCTCCAAAAATATCTAACGTAATAATATCTGTTTGCCAATTGTGCTAGTCCTCAAAAGTTGGAATATAGTTAATTTGAAAATACATTTTAACATGTGATTAATTAATGCTTGATTAATATGTCTTGAGAATTTCATTAGTTGACATATAATTCTCTCGTCAATTGAGAGGGTTGTGACTTAATCCATGTTCGTGCTTAAAAGAAAATCTCACATTAATCGACACCGAGTTCTCACTGCGAGAGTCAATGGAGTACTACGTCAACCCCTTAGAGAGTTGATTTATTTATTACTTTTTTTAAAAAAAAAAACGTTGATTTACTTATTGTAAATTTAAAGGTGTTTTAAAAAAATTAGTTAGTAGTTAATGACTAGGCCTCAAAATTTGAGATCTAAAGGCATGAGTATCGTGGTGACTTTTATTTTGTTGTTGTATCTACTATCTACTATCTACTATCTACTATAGATTTATCTACTATAGATTTATACCAATTCACCACATATGATTTTACCAATACCTCCGTTCTATCTAAAAGACACCTCAAATTTTTGAGGGTAAAAATGTCATTACACTCTATTTCTTATTTTTTTTCTCTTTATTCTTACACTCTCTTTCTTATTTTTCACTTTTCTCTTACACTCTTTTTATTCCTTTTTTCTTTTTCTTCTTACACTCTCTTTCCTCCTTTTCACTTTTCTTTTACACTCTCTTTCTTCCTTTTTTTCTTTTTACTTTACTTTTTCCATAAATAATTATTCTCTTTCTCTTATCACTTCACTTTAATTCTTTTAACTAAATTTCTAAATTTATACAAACACTACTCTATTAAAATTATCTATAAAAATGTAAATGAGTCATACTAAAAAACAAAAAAAACTATCACCTTTTTTGAAAACGTTATCACCTTAAAATTTTAATTTTTCTCTTCAAAATCTGTTTACACTCTTATTGATAATCTATTATCACCACTTATTGATAATCTACTATCTATCTTTTACGATCTATTATAATCAACTAATCAACTAAAGTAATCAATTGAAACTAGGGGTGTTCAGAACCGAACCAAATCAATAGAAAACCGCAAACCGAACCAAACCAAACCGAAAACCGCAAAAAACCGCTTTTAATTGGTTCTGTTCGGTTTTTGTTTTTACTAAACCGCGCGGTTCGGTTCGGTTTGCAGTTCCAATTTCAGAAACCGAACCGAACCAAACCAAACCGCTAATTATATATATACTACTGCTTTTTTCCAGCGCCTACTTATTTAGTTATTTACTTATGGTATGTACTTGAATTGGATTGAATCTTGTTAGATTTTATTACTCTATTAGTTATTGATTTTAGTTATTGAATTGCTTAATAGTTACTAATTTTGTATATCTACTTGTCTATTTTTTCTTTGTAGGAAATTTAGCATCAAGTGCGGCCTAGGGACTTGTTGAGACTTGCTGGAGAATGCTTTTGGAGACTTGTATTAAGTTTAATGTTTTAGGATTGTTTTAAGTAATGGTTGCTGGATATGTTTTAAGTTTAATGTTTAGGATTGTTTTAAACTGGAGAATGCTTGCTGGTGCCCCTATGTTTTATGTTTAGGATTGTTTGAAGTTTTGAAGTAGTGCGGCCTATGTTTTAAGCTTGAGAATGCTTGCTGGTGCCCCCTATGTTTTAAGTTTAATGTTGGATTGTTTTAAGTTTGATGCCTTGCCTTGGCAGAATAGTTTTAATCTATTATATTGGCAGATTTGATTTTTAAATTGGCAGATTTTATTTGTAAATTGGCAGATTTGATTCGTCAAAGAAATTACATATTTTTAAATTATGTTTCGTCTCGCTAAAAACCGAACCAATCCAAACCGCATTGGTTTGGTTTGGTTTGGGTTTTATTTTTAGAGTCAACCGAACCAAACCAAACCGCATCTAATTAGACCTTGCGGTTCGGTTCCCTTTTTTGCTCAAAACCGAACCAAACCGCGCCGCGAACACCCCTAATTGAAACTACGAGATAACTGCAATAATATATAAAAAAACGCGGGACAACTGCACTGATATATAAAAAACACAGTATTAATATTTGTCATTGATAATTAAAATTTTTGAAGACTACTATAAACCTACTATCTAAAAAACTATAAGATTTAATGACTATTTAAAATACCGATTAATATTTAAAACAAATATTTCTTATTGATAATCAACTAATTAACTAAAATAATTAATTGAAATTACGAAATACCTGCACTGATATATAAAAAACACGAGATAACTGCACTGATATATAAAAAAAATATGAGATTAATATTTGTCATTGATAATTAAAATTTTTGAAGACTACTACTATAAATCTACTATCTAAAAAACAAGAAAACTTAATGACTATTTAAATTAGTAATTAATATTTAAAACAAATATTTCTTATTGTTAATCTAATATCTAACTTTTATTATCTACTATAATCTACTAATCAACTAAAATAATCAATTGAAACTACGAGATAACTGCACTGATAAATAAAAAACACGGATAACTGCAGCGATATATAAAAAAACACGGGATTAATATTTACCATTGATATTTATAATTTTTTTTGACAATTTATAATCTACTAATCAATGGTAAGAAAGGAATATTTAATTAATATTTAATTAATATTTAAAACAAATATTTCTTATTGATAATCTACTATCTACTATAATCTACTAATTAACTAAAATAATCAATTGAAACTATGAGATAACTGCATTGATATATAAAAAAACACGGGATAACTGCAACGATATATAAATAAACACGAAATTAATATTTGCCATTGATAATTATAATTTTTGTAGACTACTATAATCCTACTATCTAAAAAAACAAGAAGACTTAATGACTATTTATACTGATTAATATTTGAAACACACGTGACAAATATTTATCAATAATATCTAAAAAGGACAAATAATTGTCACTGATATATAAAAAAACACGGGATAAATATTTGTTATTGATAATCTACTATCTATCTTTTACTATCTACAATAATCTACTAATCAACTCAAATAATCAATTGAAACTATGAGATAACTGCACTGATACATAAAAAAACACTGGACAACTGCACTGATATATAAAAAAATACGGGGATAACTGCAATGATTTATATAAAAACACGGGATAGTTGCACTGATATATAAAAAAACATGGGAAACAACACTGATATATAAAAAACACTGCATTGATATATAAAAACACACGGGATAATTAATGCACATATTATTTTTAAATGATACTTTTACATTTTTAGTTTTTATATTTATCAATTTTTTATTTGAAACTCCTTTTTTATCAACTTTAAATTTTTATTTATTTTCACGGGGTAATATTCAGACTATTTAAATACTGTCTAAATTCATTCATAAAAATAACATGACAGCACCTGTGCATATGCAACTCACCCTCTATATTTTACAATTGATTTTAGATTAATCAGATTTCAAATTAACGTTTCTATTTGAAGTAATCGTGTCACGTAACGCGATCGGCACGTGCAGATGCACGAGTATAGTACTAGTTTGTATTATGATAGCCGTAATAACTATTCATTTGAGTGACCAACGACACAAGTGGTAGATATTTGGGTCCCTTAACCATCGGTCTTGGGTTGGATCCTTGACCGATGCGTATGAAAAAACATTTGTTGGGAGATGTCAACCCCTTAAATGGATCTCAAATACCTCGAAGGATTAGTCTTCACGGTCGTCTCGGAGGATACATTGGTTTAAAAAAAAACTATTCATTTGAGTGAACTAATATCATTTGTAGCAACAAAAAGAAAATCACATGTTTATGTATTTTATTTTACCTAAAAGATTTATTTTAACTAAAAAAAATACCTCCGATGTCACGCTGAAATTGATCTAAGATGTATTCATATAAAAAAAACCTTCCATTATTGGTCTTTTAATTCTTGGTTTCCTTACGTTGCGTCTAGGGGAAATTAGAGCTTCGAGAAGCGAAATCGCCCAGCTCCGATCCGATTATAGCACATCGTCGGGTCTTTCTTCAGCAACCGTCTTCCGCCATTCATTGTCACTGTCGGCGCCGGTAAAGCTAATTTTACTACCTCCTTCTCTTCTTCAGTTTATTCCTTCCTTCCTTAATTCCCGGATCTGTTTCAACTGAATTGATTCTGTCGAATTATCACCGTGTAGTGTTTCCGATGCTAACCCTTTCTGATTCGTTTCTTCCATCATTTTTCCCTGTTTTACATCCCTATCGCAAGTTTTCGTAGATTCGAATGTATTTTGATCATGCATGTATGTATGTGAATGAAGTGACACTGAGATCTTGTGTTGCGTCGTTTATAAGGGTAAAATTAGATGCATCTTTCGATTCAGAAATTGTTTGATTGAAAATCAATAAAAATGAAGGAAAAAACTTGTTCCGTGGTAATGTTGTTCGATCAGATTTGTGCATCACCAAATTGAACATTGGAATTTTCTGATGTAACTTTAAATTGAAATTGGAGTGTTTCTAATTGAAGGCATGGTTATTTGCTTGCACAGGAGTTCTGAGTGCAAATGAATTTGTGAACTGGTGATGATTGCAACAGATATCAAGTAACATGGAATGAACTTCTTGTTCTTCTATCCTTGAAGGTTGGGCTAACGTGAACAAGATAAGGATGTTTTCGTTATTTTATGGACTTTGGCAGTACATGTTTAGCAAGATGGAGCTTCATGTACTCATTTTGGGGATTGACAAGGCTGGCAAAACTGTACTACATCTTTCAATGCCATATTTTTTTAACAAATTACTGAACTTTGTTGTGTTGCTCTGAATTGCTATATAATAAATCATTTTGTAGACTTTGCTGGAGAAGATGAAGTCAGTGTACTCGAACTTAGAAGGCCTTCCTCCTGATCGAATTGTTCCAACTGTGGGATTGAATATTGGTCGAATCGAAGTGGCAAATAGAAAACTTGTGTTCTGGGATCTAGGAGGTCAGGTATGGGCAATATATAGGCAATACTTATCTTTGTAAATTCTATAATTATGATACTAGCCTTAATTCTATAATTATGATACTAGCCTTAATTATGATACTAGCTTTATGAGCTGCTTGTTATAAGTTTAAATTTACTTTATTCTAGAAATTTGATAGCTAATATAATAACCATCTACATAGTTCCTTAGGTATAATTGTTTTATGGTTCTGTATATTATCAAAATGCAATTAATCAAAGGACTAGAAACTGTTTTGCTTTTCAAAAAATTCCTTGGGAAAGCTGCTATCTGCACTAATGTTTTTTCCTAAAGTCTATGCTCACTATTTTATCTTTATATATACCAACTGTTACTTTGTTTATGGCTATTTATAAGAACTGTTGCTTAAACTATGTAATTTGGACCACCAATTTTACCTTCTCCATTACTGAAGCTCGAATTTATTTGTCCAAATTGGCAAGGCATTTTGTAATTGAAATGTGTATGGACAACTGATTCAGTACATCATTTTAAACTGTAAGCTTTTATGTTAGCAGGAATAGAATGCATCATTCGATGCAAAGCTCATCCACATGACCCACTTTATACTGTTTTCTTCTATTATTTTGTTCCTTTTATTATTTTCTGTATTCTTTTAATGTGTTACTGGGAAGGGGAAGGGTATAAAATATGTAAGAAAATGCTAATATAAGTTTCTTTCCTATCAGTCCGGTCTTCGCTCAATCTGGGAGAAGTATTACGATGAGGCACATGCTGTAATATTTGTTGTAGATGCTTCTTGTCCCTCGCGTTTTGAAGATGCAAAGTCCGCACTTGGTTAGTGAGTCTTGATTTTAGTATCTTTAAATAACTAAATATATACTTCTTAAAGATGTTGAGTTGCAGTTCGATAATATTAAATATGTCAGAAATAAACAGCACAGTGATGATTTAATTACTGACTTTTTACCAGAAAAGGTGCTTCGGCATGAGGATCTCAAAGGAGCCCCTCTTTTGGTTTTAGCAAACAAGCAGGTGAGTGTAACTATTCTCTCCCTGTCGACCGTCCTATATAACAAATGTGTCTAATAATTATAATATAGTCTAGTGTCTATGTCTACTGTTGCTGTATATTTCAATGTCTAGATAAATATCATTATACCTTGAGATACTAGTTCTTCCTGTCTGAGCACTAAGCGCAACTGTAAGGGTCTGTTTGGATGGAGTATTTTTTTTTGGGGAATTGAAATATTTTAGTTCAAAGTTTTGAACTAAAATATTTCTTTTTCCCCCAGAAATTACATTACTCCCAAAATTTGCTTCATCCAAACACAGGGTAAGGGCACAAGATATGTTTCCATTTGGTTTTTGAAAGAGAGTCCTTTGGTACCAGTCGATTGATAGCATTACAAGCGCTGTATAAAAAATGTGTCTAATAATTATAATATAGTCTAGTGTCTACTGTTGCTGTATATTTCAATGGCTAGTTAAATATCATTATACCTTGAGATACTAGTTCTTCCTGTCTGAGCACTAAGTGCAACTGTGAGGGTCTGTTTGGATGAAGTATTTTTTGGGGGAATTAAAATATTTTAGTTCAAAATTTTGAACTAAAATAGTTCAATTTGCCCCAAAAATTGCTTCATCCAAACATAGGGTAAGGGTACAAGATATGTTTCCATTTGGTTTTTGAAAGAGAGTGCTTTGGTACCAGTCGATTGATATAGCGTTACAAGCTTCCTGCTAATCCCCCCCCCCCCCCCAATATATGTCAATTTACCCTTGTAGCTTTTTGGTGGAAGTTCATGAGTAATATAGCACAGCGGTGTTCTATCTTATCTGTCCTTTGAGGATTCACCATTATTGTCTACATGTTTGGTTTCCTCATTCATTGTCATCCTCTTTCTTGCCCTCTACTGTGCTCTATCAATACTGTAATGGCGGTGTACTTGACATTCTTGTGCTTTCAGGATCTTCCTGAAGCAGTATCAGCTGAAGAACTTGCTCGGTATCTAGATTTGAAGAAGCTGGATGAAAGAGTTTACATGTTTGAAGCTGTGTCGGCATATGATGGGTAAGTAGGAGGTTGTATAAAACTTTCAAAGCTTAATATGTGATCATCCATTACCATTTCAATAAAGATGCAGATATCTGAAGAACATGTGTACTTTCTTTGAAGTGAAAAATAACTGCCAAGTACATAATGAAGCTCTTAACTGAGGTGACTTTCTTTTGAAATGTTGCAGGTTGGGAATCAGGGAAAGTGCAGAATGGTTGGTGGAAGTGATGGAGAGAAGCAAGAGGACTGAAATGTTGATAGCGCGGGCAGGTGCAATGGGTCCAGGTTCTGCCTAGAAGGTCCTAACATTAAATTGAAGTGATTTCTCCATTCATTTATAGCTTTGTAAATCCAAACAGGATAATACATAAAAGCCATTGTGAAGTAAAAGGAAAAAAAACAACTTGGCATTAAACTAAGCCATGAAAATATGTCATGTTTTAATTTGTAATACAGCCATTTCATATGAGAGGCTCAGTATCCAGTATCACATAGAGCAGTTTTCTTCAGACATGCAATAATCATTCTGTCAAGTGCTCGGCTGGAGGGTTTTCTGCTTCTGCCTCTGTCCATGCTTTTGTCAACTCTAGATCTTATATTTCCTGTTTCCATAGAATTAAATTATTTGACTTCCTAGAGTATCTTATGGACATTGCACTGCCATACAGATCCAGCCTCCAGGTAGTGATAAGGTATTGTGTAAAATACGATTTCTGAGGATGTATGGTATGCAGGTAGACTAGCTGAAGTTTTGTGGACATAATGTGATTGGGGAAGAGCTGCTGATGTTTGATTATTATTATATTTTTTAAGGAAAAATGTACGTTTAGTTTAACCCTGGATAAATGAGTGAGTAGTGTAGTAACAATAGGCTACAATATGTATAAACAGTGTCTTTGAATACTTCATTTATTATATTAGTTAAAATTTTATGTTGATTTTGTTAGGTTTCGAAAAGACAAATTTTGTGGAAATGGAAATGGAAATATGGGAGTGATTTATTTATAGTATTTAAAGTAAAAGAGATTTAACCAAAAAAAACAGTAAAATAGAACAATCTGAGCTTGTATTTATTTTCTAATGGTATGTTTGGATTGAGGGTTTAGGAGGGGAGGGTTTGATTTTCAACTCTAAATTGAGGAAGCTATAAAATGTTTCTAAACAAAAATGAAGTATACTCAATCCAAAACTACCTAGGATCTTTTCATTGTTGTTCAGATGTAGGATGAGTGCTAGACAATTATCGGGTCTATAATATATTGCATGCCTGAAACTTGCTCAAGTCTCCTTGGAATGTGATAGAGCGTGATCCACCTAGAGAAGGATATATTAGCTAAAATCATGTTGCGCTCTTCGGAGATGGGATTACTTGGACCTTGTGAGGTGAGCGTCACAGAAATCATCACTGAGAATTGAGAAAGTATGGTTGGTGTGATGCTGAGGTAGGGGAGACCAACGACGTACCAAGAGGTGTTCTTGCTTGCTGACTAGATGGTCGAGATACAAAATATCTTGAATCTTGGGGCACATTGTTTATGTAGAAATAAGGTACCCTAGCATGCCGTGAGGCGTTCAAGCCTCTAGTTTCGCCAGCCATGAGGCGTCGTCGTTGGGTCACTAGCCCCCAACAATTCTTTACGCCTTAACTGTAGTTGTGGGAATTGTACCAGGTTTTGTTTTATCTTAAGGAAGCAACTGAGGGAGTAGCAATATCTGCTGGTCAAAAGCTAGTCCCAACGATGGTAAGGGTTTGACAACAATGGTTGGTTGTTGGTTAGCTTGAAGGGTTGTAGTAAGGGAGGCCTTCGTCCCATTGAAGGACTCTTTGAGGTGAGGTGGGCGAAGGTCTCTCATGTTTTGGAATGATAGTCTTTCTGAAGCGTCTTCCAATCTTACTCAATACTGAAAAGAAAGAATTAGAGCGATCAATTTGTCGTTCGCACATACAAGGTTAGACCAGGTATAAGGCAGCTCAAGCCGTAGCTTGAGGCCTCCAATTTTTTTTTAAAAATAATATATAAAAAATATGCCTAAAATAATATTGGAAATTAAGAAATAAGTTAGATAATTGTTTTAAGTTGCTTGCTTAGTGTGCCGAACATACTATTATGATAATTGAGGTTAAGTTTGATCCTAGTTAATGCCGGTAGCATACATATATTTTTCTTTTTGCTTCAGGCCTAGAAGTGTGTTAGGTCGGCACTGTCCACTTATGATGCCACATTTCAGAAGTAAACTCATGGATGATGATCTGGCAAAAAACTTCAGATCAGAGCAAAAGACAGAAAATGCTAGAATCGGTGGTTAACAACACCAATGTTGAGATCTCCATAGTACTCCGACGCTCAAGGAATGTGTGTAGAATATTCAGGAGTCTAGAAAATGAACATGTACATGTATTCTTAGTGAAATCTCTCTCTCTTTCTCTCTCACACACACACACACACACACACACACCGCCACTATCAGAGACTACGATGCCTTAACTAGTTGTTACTAGTCAAGAGGACACACACACACACACCTAGATTCATAGCCACTATTAGAGACTATGATGCCTTAACTAGTCGTTACTAGTCAGAGGACACACACACACACACACACACACACACACACACACACCTAGATTCATAGCCACTATCAGAAACTGTGATGCCTTAACTAGTCGTTACTAGTCAGAGGATCTCAGAAACTACTTAGTGAGCTCCCCGCACACATGCACACAGATTCATAGATGGAGCCCTAACTAATCGTTACTAGTCAGAGGATCTTAGAGACTACTTAGTGCGCTCCTTTGTTGTCGGTGGTAGAGCTTCAATGATAGTCTTGAGGGGGCGCAATAGCGTCTTTTTTGCGAATGAAAATCAATGATTTTGCAAAAATAACGTATCACAAGGAATGAACTCCGCGGCCTTGCTTGTTGCCAAAATTAAGAGTTACCACAAACTAATGCCAACAACATAGAGTTTGTGGTATGTATAAAATACATAGAGCACAAGTTTTAGAGTGCCATGGCTCCCCCTTGTCACCACAACGCTCTAACCCTGCTTGTTGTGCTTTCAGCACGCTGAGTTGAGTATTTGAGATATCAACCAAGAATAGATATATTAATAATTTTGCACATATTTTCCATATTATTCAATATTAATCTACTTAATATAGATAATTCAATACAGCTTTTTATTATATCTAAGAAAGTGGACGTGGATACATGACTTTCCATCAAACATTTTTCTCACTAATAAAGCATGATCATGGACTCTTATGTTTGGCAATTAATAACACCCAATAAAGAAAAGTAAAATAAACAAATTAAGAAAAGTTATTTCCCACCCATTCAGCAGAAATCTGGTCTAGTTCTCTTACAAACTGATAAGCAACCTCTGTGTTGATCCCTCAAAATCTTGATCTCAGAACACTCCCTCAAATCTTCAAGGCTAATATACTGTTGCTTCACCATCCTCAAAGAATCACCCCCAATGTCATGAATCCAAATATAAGGGTGGAAACTCTCATCATAGTAATACAACGAGGTCTTCAACCCCCTATTATCACTTCTACTCCTACAAGGCATATAAGCCTTGTATATGCTTTTACTTTTCACTCTCTTAGAACACCCTGGCTTCAATGTGTGAACCTTCTTTAATATTGATCCCACCCTTATCTGCAGCTCCACTGGCCTATCACTAAGGTTCCAGATCCTTGTCCCCAATTTGCAGCCTTGAGTGTGATCATAGCAGCTGTCAAAGCAACCACCAAGAGATATAAGACTCAAACCTCTCATTTTCCCTATGAGGGTCTTCAAATGCTTCTTGGTCATATTAATAAGCCCCTCTCTCTCTCTCTCTCTCTCTCTCTCTCTCTCTCTCTCTCTCTATTCTCTCTCTCTCTCTATATATATATATATAAAAGCTTCATTTATACGTTTTCTTTACTAAGAAAAGATAAGAACTTTGTTAAAACCTTCTGATACAAGCTCTTCGTAATAAAAAAAAAACATTAACAAAAAAAATTAGTAGGGAAAAGAATACTCTACCCGTTTTATTAAAAAAAGCTTCATTTATATGTATACATAACCCCACAAAATTAATCATTCCCTTGTAGTAAAGTTGAGTTCTTTGACAACTTTTGTCAATATGTATCAATATTATGACTAGTTATGATAAAGATCCAAATTGATTCTTTAAAAAAGAAAAATATATATTTAATTTTTAATAAAATAAAAATTAATGTAGTTGGCTTAGTTGCTTGAGCTACTCTGGGACACAGGGTCGATTTGGTGTTCATTTGCTTCTAAGTCCGAACATAGATTAGTATTTTGTTGAAAGAATTGGGACACTTCGTGGGTAATCCGCAATAGTTCAAACAAAAAAATCTAATAAAATAAAAATATTAAAGATGAACTTAATATTTTTCATTTTTCAAAAACTATAATACCTTGGTATTTTTTTTCTCAACTAACCTTACTATCAATAGGGATTGGTCTGAACGGTAATTGGATTCGGATCTCATCCAAAAGTCTCGAGTTCGAGTTTTGGGTGTTGCAAGAAAACTTTGTTGGGAGGGGAGAACCACACGGACCGGTAATTCCAATAAAGTCTCGTACATGTGGTCAACGTAGATTAGTCATCGACAAAATCAATAGATACTGTGCACCAATAACACAGTAAAAAAAAAGGAATTTTACTCTAATATTACAGAGGTCTTTTAACTCTTTGTTGTGGCTCACCCAAACGTTTTTGAGGCTGTAAGAACATAAAACGGATTATGTAGATAATACGTGCACTTCAGAACCCTCACTATGATACAATAATGGTTATCCATCCCCTTGCATTAAGGAAGTGGTAGGGCCATATGAACCCCAAAATTCAACACAAGGAGCCAGTGAGAAAAATTAAAATTCCAAGAATAATAGATTTTGCTTTGATTCTTTGGGTAGAAAAAGAGGCTATCGGCACCCATATTGTGATTCCGGAATAAATCGATTAATCAGAAATTAAATCGGGAATAAATCTGTGTCTGTAATTATATTTATTAGCTTTCCTATTTTAGGCTAGACAAATTAGGAGTTGATTTGATCTCCATTAATTGTATTTATGAGTATTATTTGTTTCTTGATATACTTATTTAGGGTTGAGTCTTTGTATTCCCTCTTTTCGACCGTGTTGTGCGTTCAGCGACATCTCACTTGGTCGCTCTTGTCCTAGTACTGTTTGCTGCAACGAAGAGATAAAGCAGCCTATGGGCTATATGCTCATAGTCGTGTTTGTCGTTTGCTGCAACGAAGAGATAATGCAGCCCATGAGCTATAAAAAAAAACTCATAGTCTCGGGCCGTTTGCTACAACGAAGAGAGAATGTAGCCTATGAGTGAAATGCTCATAGTCTTCGTGTTTACCATTCGTGGTATTCTTAGTGTTCTTGATGTTCGCGATTCTTGGTGTTCTTGGTTCTCACTGGTTCTTGGTGTGTGTGCTTCTTGGTGTTCGTGATTTTTAATGTTCTTGGTTCTGTTCTTTATGCTCAACTTACTTCTTGGATTCTGAGTGGCGCTGTTTCTCAACTGTTCTGAGCTGTAAATATTTTGACAAAAGTTGTCCCCCATTGTTAGCAAATTGATGCTCCTTGAAGAGCCGGATCAATTTGAGGGGATGTGAATCGGGAATAAATCGATGAATCAGGAATTAAATCGGGAATAAATCTGTGTCTGCAATTATATTTATTAGCTTTCCTATTTTAGGCTAGACAAATTAGGAGTTGATTTGATCTCCATTAATTGTATTTATGAGTATTATTTTTTTTTTATATACTTATTTAGGGTTGAGTCTTTGTATTCCCTATAAATAGAGATTAGCGTTTAGTCTTTGATAAGGAAGATACTATCAAGCCAATTTTCCCGACACATATAAGGTATTCACAGATTCATCATGTCAAAAAAAAAGTATTCACAGATTCATGATGAGGCAGCGTATGATGTTGCCTCACCTTTTATCACAAGGGTGGTTTTTTATTTAATTCAAGTTTCAAAATAAATAACCTTCCCCTACAATAAGTTATGCGCTCCTTTTTCTTTGGTAATTTTTGAGCTCCTAGATTTTTTGGATTATACTTCATTGTTAGTGGAACAGCCGAACAGGTGCCATGGGATGGGAATAACCGAGGATTAGTTTTTTAAACAAATTATGATGTTTTTTTTAGTAAACCCGGGTATCCACCGCACGGATAGCAGTGACTAATCTCTCGCTCATTGTAGGTGCATCAAGGGGCAGGAGAGCTGGCCCAGAGTTTTAACGCTGATCCGTACCCAAGGCGGGAATAGAACCCCCAACCCTTGGTTAAGGGAGGTTCAGCTCCAACCGCTGAACTCCACGCTCTGTGTTAAACAAATTATGATGGTTAAAATTACAATATATGATAAGCATTTATTTATTTATACACAAATCTTCTTTTTGGTTGTGAAATTGAAATTAACTTGCTATAAAATATAAGAACCAAAGTGAGTACCAAAAGGTATGCAAATAGTATCAGCATTAATAATGCTGCATTATGTTGGTTTGAGCAGAATTATGCTCGGATTCTTTGAGTGGGGTATCATTGTTGAGTTTTATGGATGAAAAAAAAAAACGTGGTTGGAAGAGAAATTTCAAAGTAAGCCAAGTTTCTAGATGAAGATTAGTCATATTTTAGTTGTAGATATTTTGCACTTTTTTATAGGGAAAAAAGTTTATGCGAGTTTAGTCTTAAGGTTATCAACGCTAGGGAAAACCCTAATGCTCAAGGAATGCTCATAGATGTATAAACATATTATTCATCAACTAAGTCCTCACATCGACAACAGTATTTGAACTCGGGTTCTTTGCTGGTATGCTCAAGTCGTGCAGCACAAGGTAGTTGCGTTTGAAATGACACTTTGTCTACCACCAAAACCATCAGATTGCGATGAGGTTGGGGAGCTTTATTGATGGATTGGTAATTTCAATGCTCAAGGTAACCTAACTTTGGTATCTAAGTAAATAACTTTGTAGTCAAGAGCCATCGTTGGAGTCTAGGCAATATTACAACTTGTACAAGTTGTATAGGTGCAAGTTTTGAAAATTGGTAAACATTTATCACATAAAAGCTTATGTATAATATGTTTTTTTAATAAAAGATAAAAAAAATGCTGCATATTTTTCTATGAGCGGTAAATTGTTTTCATAAACTATCCTACAGAATTTGTGGTAAGTAGCTGAAAACAACTTATGAAGATGTCATAAACTGTTTTCATAAACTCTCCTAAACAATTCATAAGTACTTATGCCAGTAGATAAATCTAGATAAACCGATCCAAATAAGCCCTAAATCATATTGTTGATAATATGAAATATTAGACGGAGAACATAGGAAAATACAACTTAGTGATTTGTTCTGATTTTGCAGATATTCAATGCAAATACGCATGCTATGACATGCATGACATGCCATGTTGACAACCATCTTGCATTATATGATCTTGCTCTCAAATTTGTTTATGTACTATCCAAAATCTTAAACAAATGGAGGCTTAATCTAAAGCTATAGTCTAGAAAAAAGAACAAGAGACTGCTTCATAGAACAACTGCAGGAAAAACGCGCGAGTATAAAAATCCAAAGCTATAAACGGCGTAGGGTTGGAATTTAAAGGCACCTATGTAAACGAAAATGCAGTTAGCAAGCAAGTAGTTAATCAAAAATTCACGTAATAGATGATGGTTGGTGAGGATGCTAAAATTAAGGATCAACATGTGAAGGAACAGTAGCACAGGTATTCCACTTAGTTGAAGGCACTTTGACAACCCACTTTCACATAGCATATATGGGCTAAATTGCACTTTTGGTCCTTTATTTTTTACTTTGGTTTTATTTTGGTCTTTTATCTTTTTTTTCTCATTTTGGTCCCTCATCTACCATTTGTGTCATTTTGGTCCTTTTTTGGTATTTTCCGTCCATTAACTTAACAGACGTCACGCTGGCAGTTAACTGCTGATATGGCGTCTTAAGTGTCAGGGCCGACTTGGAACTCATTAAGTGATGTGGCACATAGGGACCAAATTGAAACTTAAAAAAAATAAAGGAGACCAAATTGACAAAAACACAAAACAGAAAAATAAAATTAAAAAAACAAAAAACACTAAAATCTTCATATTCTTCCTCCAAACACCATTTTCATCTTCATCTTCTCCGACGAGCCACCACCATCTCCAGAAATTAAAGTATTTTAGGATTTTTTTTCTTAGTGAAATTATGTATTTTGTGAAAATTTACAATATTTTTTTGAGAAAATATTATAGGTTATTTTTCGCCCCCACTAATAAATTTTTTTGGATCCGTCATTGACTTTACGAGATCTTATTCTAATTTATTTGACGGATATGAATCAAAAATCAAACCAAACAATTTAGAGAATACGATTGTATATGATAGCCTATTTAATTTTACAATAAGATAATTAAATGTCAAAAATTTGGTTAGGCCATATGCTTAGTTCATTACAAAATTATGTAAATATATGATAATATACAAAATGAAATATAATAATAATCATAATGATAATAATAAAACTATTATTTAATTTACTAAAATAAACTGACTTTTTAGGCTTTAATGGCTTTCGGATTGGCATGATGGCATGAAATCCAACCTAGTTATATCATGCCTAAAAAAATATTTTCCTTATCTATTTAAAAATAAGCCGGAATAATGTATGATTTGGATTCGGTCCAGTTATCCCTCTCAATCTCTCTCTAACTTGTAATTTTTTTCATAAATTTTTGACAAAGCAATCAAAGGTTGAGAGTGTATGAAAATCAACTCGAATGGCTAATATTCTAGTGACTGCATGACTGCACGAAGTGCTTTACTGCACTGAATCCAAGTCCCATCATGTAAGCTACGCCGTAGATCCCTAATTTTATAGGGAATTTATTCAAACATAGGTTATGTTTTAAAATCAAAGGTCAAAAATTCATTCAATCCCTAAAGAAGCCTGTGATTCATTAGTTTATTCAAATTACCACTAATCACGCTACATTTCATAATCCGAGTTACCAAGGATTGCTGTCCAAAAATAGAGGGATAAAATCATGTGATAGAGAATAGAATCTAGAACACCAACATCAAGTCAAGATGTGGCGTGAAAAGTACATAATGATGGACAGACTGAGTTTTTCTTTTATGCCTTACCAAATCTAGGCCATTGATTAAGAAAGAAGAGAAACACTTTAACACGTATAAAAATAGGAAACATATGTTCAATAGTTGGGATCCAACAACTGAGTCTCAAGTGAAATTTCGACGGGAAAGAACCCACAACCAAGATACATAGTTATTACTCAATAATGTCCTATTGATTGTAAGATTAACAACTCCTGTCATAAACTATATTTCTTATCTTGGAACTGTACAAATCACAAATAAATAGCAGCAGGTAGCGACCGCTTGATGAAAAAACAATTGCTTTCGGAATTATGAGAAGGAGAAGAAAGAATTTACACAAAAAAGAGAATTTACTTTTCATGATTGTCATCAACATGATCTATCTTAATAATGAGAGGTTGGTTGAGATCTGTTGATGATGGTTCAGCAACAATTGGTAGCTCTTCTGGTGAGGAAGTAACCCAATCAATATCTTCATTTTCGGCCAAGGCTTTATCCAAAGCAGACTTGGCAACTTTTGTAACACATATCATAAGAACCACTGCACATAACCCAATTTGCAACATGAAAACAATTGCAACATCTAATCACACAAAAAATTATTTAAATCCAAAGCAATTAAGGCAAACTAAATCTACTGACATAACTGCTTAATACGAGTATAACATTCAACCAAGTTTTCAAAACAGATGCATTATGTGCGATGACGATGTAACTTACCCGATACTACCAGGCCAAGAATGATAAATGCCTGCATCAACAAGAGAAAGGAATGTATCTTAGATGTTCAGCAATAAGATTAAAAAAAGTAGTTGAAAGACATATTAATACTAGTAATTCGGGATAGCATCGCATACCCAACGAGTCTTTGAGAACTCGCTCCAACCATGTGTCACGTCAGAAAGATCTTTAAGAGTTGTTCCAACGTATACAAGTGCTAGTGTAATTGGCTGCAACAGTGACAGTAATAGGTATTAACAAATTGTTGTAATGTAATTGGAATGCCATCTAGTGAGCTATAAAACATAAGGATGAGGATGGTAGTTTGCAGTCAATCCAAAGTAGAAACGGATGTGATACTAAATTACTAACAAAAACATATATGCAACAAGAATGATGAAAACATGAGCACTGAGAAATAAGAATCTTATGTTGGTATTTCTACTTGGATTGACTTAGGGAACAGCTTATCAACCACTATAACCACTTGTGAGACCGTTTGGAATTGACTTATGAAAACAGTTTATGACTAATCCATAAGCTGTCTTAAAGCTTATTTTCATAAGCTGTCACCAGCAGCTTCTGAAAAATCTGATGCGACGGCTTGTGAAAAATGCCGAAACTGACTCTTCTTCAAATCCTGGTTACGGCTCAATTGCTCTCTTTTTTATTGCTTGCAACCTGTACAAACGGCACCTTTATTTGTTTTGCTTTTAATGCTTGCCCCATTTTTTATTTTACACTTCTTACATTTTACTATTTGTTCAATTTTTTTGACATTTGAGTTATTAATCTTGCAATTCACGATTCTGATAATTAGCCTTCTGGTATATAATTCAATTCATTATTTGACGAACATGATATGTTTATCAGATATCTTTGAAAGGCTTCAAGACCATCAATTAAGCCTATGCATCGTTTTAGCTAAACACTTGGACAATTTTTTTTAATAAACAGCAAGCAAGAGATTGACTGCTAGAAAAAAAATCAATTAACACTAAATCCTGAAAAGCATAAAGCACAACAGAAATTTATCATTAGAATAATTCCCAAATAAATAATTGTTCAAGGGAGAAGAAGATACCATCATTCCTAACCAGGAAGCTAGCATGTATTCCCCAATTGAAACAGGGGTCACCGACAAAAGATAATTTAACATGTTAAATGGTAGTAGTGGAACAAGCCGAAGCAGTAATACAATCTGTAAAGACAAACAAGAAGGTTAAAAATAAGTCAGATGATGAAAAAGAACTGAAATACTTCTTAAGCAATGGCAATAATAGACTTATCAAGCAATAACAATAAAATGTCACAAAATATGACATTGACAGAGTAATGGGAATATATACTAGATAGTTATATTAAACAGTTGAAGGAAAGAACCAATCTCTTGTTCAATATCATACACTCTAATCCCCAGACCAAATAGCTGGATAATGTGAAGGCTGGATTCTGTTGCCTCAGATCAGAAGCACGTTATAATTGCTCCCCAAAAGGATTCTTATCACCAACACATATATAGTTCCACTAAATAATAATATTAACAATGAAGACCCATAACTTCATTAATATTTATGACCATTTAAATTTAAAATATAGGAGTATTATTTTGTGCATTAGCCTACAGGCAAGCAGAACAAGGGCATGCCTAGCTAAGAAAATTATATACTGCGTATGAAATGCTGCCACCAAACAAGAGACATCTGCACTACAGATAATATCTGGGTTAGTGAACCTTAGCAACATTTACCAACATACCCACATGATTATTAATCAGTGTTTTAATTAAAACTCGAACCAATGACCGAATTAGTTCAATGGTCGGATTGGTGGGTCAATAGTTGAACCACACGAATTGATAAAGATTAAATTTACATATATAAACTAAATAGAAATTATATATATATATATATATATATATACACACACAACATATAACGAATGATTCACATGGGGTAGTGGTAGTTTGCTTTTACAAATAGTTTAACGTCTGGGTTCAACCCCAGGAAAAGCATTTTTTGCCTTTAAAATGCTGATTTAAAAACTATTACCAAGGAACTACTTTAAAAACTCTTCCCGAGCACGTGAAACAGCAGAACCTAGGTGCGGGTAGCATTGCAGAACCAGCCACGTGTAACAGTGAACGAGCCTCAAAACCGTGTGTCCTCAAAAGTCATAATACCTGACCGAGTGGATGGGTTTTACCGGTTTTCAAGCCAGTTCGATGACGCCATCCGGTTTGATGACATAACCGCTCTGAAGCAACTTCCGAACTGGACATGGATTTGGTTCCCCGTTCCCAGTCAAACCAGTTCAACCGGCCAGTCTGGTTTCTAAAACTGTGCCTTCAATTAGAAAGTATACTTCTAACTCATTTTAATAGCTGATCACGTTTTTTGACAGGGCACAATTGGCTGATGGCATCATTGATCCATATAGCTGACACCACCAAGTAGGATAAGCTTGGCGGATTTTTAACAGCCAATCAAACAATACTACTTTAATACACTAAAACCACAGAAATGTTGAAGTATAAATAATTTCATAACCCACTCACTCAATCATGAGTTCTGAGTTGAAACAAGGACCCCAAAAAAAAAAAGTATAAACAAGAGGAAAGGAAACACCAAAAGACCAGCTCACAGACAAAAGTGGTTTATTCAAATTCTGTAGCGCTATTTGACCATACTGCACAAGACTCAAGAATTTCACAATATTAACAAATAGAAGCCTACAAACCTTAAAGCCAGATCTCCGAATTGCAATTGCCACTGATCTAAATTGTGGATAATCCTTCAACCTAGAAACAACAAATGGTCTTCCAATCTGTACAAGGTGACAAAAATTTGAATAAGTAACCTCATTTGATATAACTAACTATGCCATTATATGGAAACATATGGATCATAAAGAATCCCAATTGAAACGCAAGTAACATGTCATGAAGAAAGCACCCTGTTCTAATCAAAATAAACCTAACATCAATTAACTATTCATAAGAAAGTAGTGGACTAATTTTTTTTTGATATTTAGAACTACTTACTAAATGTAAACATAAAAACTTACAGTTCTACCGAGAAGAAATGCAGCTCCTGCACCAACAGTTGCGCCAATAGAGTCAGCAACAAATCCCACTGGAAGCCCAAAAAGATAACCACCACCAAGCTGAAAAAGAAGTATCAAGTAAAGAGACTTGTTAACTTTGCTTTTCCAAGCTTTCTTCTAATTCCCCAGATATTGTTATAGAGATGGAAAACGAAGGCATGAAACTATTAGAAGTGAGTAAGAAACAATCACAACAATAAAGTCGTAAACATGAAGAAAATCACAAAAAGTCGTAAACATGAAGAAAATCACAAAAGGCCGGCAAAGAAATGTCAAAATGTAAGTTGATGTATGTGAAAATTATCTCCCAAGTCCCAACTACTTTTTTTCTCCCATCATCATCAAAACATGCTTCTTTTATCCCTAGTTACCAATCATTCAGCCTTTTGTACTGAATAGAGGTATCAAACTTCTACTAGAGTTGATAGAAAATGATTAACTTTAAGGAACTTATACAAGTACCATTGGTAGGGATGGAATATTTTCCCAGACTTTCGGGAAATCTGCGAGATCTACTACAAACAGGGCACTGAGATAAAAGATTTTCTCCCTACAAGAATGGGAACTTGGGAAACCCAAGGATATTTGAGGAAGAGGACAGTCGGTGTTTATGCTCTCTATGACTGTAAGAATCCTAGTCATGTACACATCATTCTGAGGTGTACATATCAATTAGGATTAGGATTATCAATGAGCATTTATGAGGACAATATCTCCTCCTGATCCTTAGGCCTAGAATTAATGTATAGGATCAGCCTTTCTACTATCTATTCCCTTCATTGTACGGTTGATAATCAGAAAATATACAATATTTTTACTTGGTATCAAAGCAGGCAGTTCTGATTTTGTGACATTAATCTGTGATTCGTTATTGCTGCCGGCGGCGGCGCCGGTAGCACCACCTTTCGTTTTTTTCGTTGTTTTTCATTCTTGCAACTGTTTCTTGTTGTTCGCCGTTGTCACGCGTCGGATCTGTCTCTGGCGATGTCAAGGTATGCCGCCCCTAACCACCACACGTGGCAGCGCGTCTGGCCGTATTTTCAGCCGATCTTCCGTTGCTGGCGTCACCTTGCACCACCAGTTCTTGATTTGGTCTCAGTTCGTTGTTTTAGGCTACGGATACTTAAGTTACAGTGTAAACAGTCCTGTATCTATCTATTTAGTATGCATTTTTTCTCTCCTCTTCAAGCATCCGTTGGTCTAGCTCTATCTTTGTTAGTCATGCCTTCGTTTCTCATTAAGTATTCTAATTCTAATGTGGTGACTTCTCTTCCCACCGGTGATCATTCCGGTGGTGACTCTTTTCCCACAGATGAACCGTTAATGATGATTTCTCTTCCCGTCGATGATCATCCGATGGGAAGAGAAATCATCATTAACGGTTAATGAACCGCATAGGATCAGCCTTTCTACTATTTATTCCCTTCATTGTACGGTTGATAATCAGAAAATATACAATATTTTTACAATGACGCTTTTGGCTTTCCTATCTATCAGAATTTCGTGTCATGTTCCTATGTGAACATCGAACAAGTCTAGCTTAAGTATAATGTGCAGGCCGTTTCACAGAATAGTTACTGCATAGTTTCACTACAAGACAGTTATTTATACGTCTTTGTTTTTCGGTTACCCTCGAGAATCTTGGGGTTTAGGAGTCCTATGAATGTTCTTTTTTCTTTTTATCCTAACTTGTTCACTAATCTTAACCTTCCACTTCCACCACGAGTCTTTGGGCGTGTCTCATTTGTACACGTTCATAGTCAAGATAGGGGAAAACTAGACCCTAGAGCTCTACAATGTCTATTTGTTGGGTAATCTTCAACTCAAAAAGAATACAAATGTTACCATCCTCCTTCAAAAAAAATTGTTTCTCGGGATGTAACCTTTCATGAGATTGAAGGAAGCTTATTTCACACAACCTCATCTTTAGGAGGAGAATTGAAGAGACGATAAGGAATCACTTCAATACCCTACAGCAAGGATTGGGGGGAGGGACAGGGAGCAGGTAAGTACTCCCCACCTCAAAATTGCACGGGTGTCATCCCTCAGCAACATGATATTCCATGATAATTTCAAAATATAATATTAAAATGCATAAAGGTGATAGTCACAAAAGATTACTAGTATTTGAGAATATCATTCCCCAATAAATAAATAACTTTTCCAATAAATGATAAAGAAATAGTGGTCTTACCGTAAGCACCGAAGCTGGAACTGCCAAGACAGTCAAAGGAATGTAAGCAACAGCCCTGAAAATCACCAAACAAATATTGGGCTATGAGTTGAGCCAATTTATAACGTAACCCACAGCACCACAACTAAGACCAATCTGTTAAAGCCTAAAAGTATTTCCACAATACTGTCAAGTATCAACACCCATAACACGGGAATTTTACTGTCATAGGAATGCTCAACATTCACATAAGAAATAACAATACTTCAAGCATACAGCAAAAGGGATCTTACCCTTTGATGTAGTCCAAAGGGTAATGAACTCCGGCATAGAAATATATGAACTTATTTTATAAGAAACATCTTTCAAAGTAGGCTTGGCAGAAAAATAATAGCTCCCAAACAAACTGAAGATCAATTTATCACACTTTTAATAACAACAAAATTAAGAGAAAAAAAGGCCATACTTCACCTAGCCAGCTTAACCACATCAAATGGTATGGCTTTTCAGCACTACCAAAAAGTCTAAATTATGTCTAAACTATGATGTGATCTTTATATCAGCCAGAGGACACAGTATAAGAGCTCTAGCAACAACTATTTCAATTAAGCTACTAACTACTTCGCACAGAGATATTTCCTTTTCACAAGAACTCTATCAATCGCAACTAAAACTACACAAATTTACACAAGCTTCACAATTATGAGACTGCAAAAATCCAATGAGACAAACAGAAATCTCAAGAGACTCACAGAACAAATGGACCCCATGCCCCAAGATCACGATCAACCCATATTAGGAAGTCCTTCATCATCTACATAACAAAAACATGAAAAGGTTAAAAACGTCACACCATAAACAAAATGACTAACCAATTTTCCAAGAATGCAAATCAAATGACAGCGATCCATGAAAAAAGGAAAGGCGAATCTAAAGAAACAAAGGAACCCTAAAAATTGAAGATAAAGGGGAAAATGAGTGTAAGAAAAACGAAACCTTTTCAACAGGGAGAGTGAAACAAGCGACGATAACAGCGGCGATGAGAAGAAGAAGAAGTGTGATCCTGAAGGCAGAAGCCCAGGAAAAAGCCATGGTTATTCTTCGCCGCCAAGGTCTGCACTCCTCGTCGTCGTCGTTCAAATCTGGGGAAGGTTGCTTCAATGAAGAGCGAGCCCTCAATCCCCCAAGATTTGCCAGGGTTGATATTTTCTTTTCTTTTTTATATTTTTTTCTCTTATCTTTTCTTGAACTGAAATGTGTACAGTATTCTTTTTCAGTTTTAGGCCATCAAATAAGACAAGATTGATTTAGATCTTTTGTTTGATTAATTTCCTTTGCCTGAATTTCTTTCAGTGCAAATGGAAATGGAATGTTTGTTGGAAACGGATTTTCTGATCAGAGAGGGAGGGGAGATGGAGAAGATTGAGATCATCTGAAAGGTTGGTTTGGTAATTTCGCTTTGCGTTGGTTCCACGACTACATGTTATTATGTGCCTTAACCGACATGCATATTTGGATAGGGTTTGTGACCTAAGTAAAAAATGCAATCACTTGGTAATTATTTTTGGTATAAATCGAGTATCCTCTGCGCGTAATTATAGAGACTAATCCCTCTAGCTGGGTAGGACCACAATGGGCGGAAAAGTTCTCCCTCAAGAGATTTAATCAGTATTTTAAAAACCGGCTCGGCCCGGCCGGTCAGACCGGGGGGTAACCGAGTCGGTCAGCCCTCTGGATCGGAAATGCATTGACTCGCCCTGAACCGCCCGGTTTTGCTAAAACTCGTTGACTCGGTGGGTTCTCGCAACCCGGATCGATTTTTGCTAAAACTTGGAAATAGTCTAAAAAGTTCTCATATTGGGGATCGAACACCAAACCTATTGTGAGTGAGACAAACGAGAGGTGCCACTGCCCCATTGATGTTGTTGTGTTTGTTTTTCATTTTGATTCTATATATCATTATATTAATACCTCCTTTTACATAATTATAAAATAAACCATGTATTAATTTTACAATAGAGAGCGCTACCACTGTGTTTGTTTTTCATTTTGATTCTGTATATCAAGTAATTAACACAACAACACACTCGTATATCAATATATTAATACCTCATTTCAAATATATTAATATTATGTATGAATAAATTTAAAAATATTAATAAATTAAGATATTAATTTTTATATTTTAGTAGATATAAAATAAACATAGTTTTTTTATATAAAATAAACATAGTTATTAATTTGGCTTAATTACAGTTTTGGTCCCCCTATTATGACCAATTCTCGATTTTGGTCCCCTATTTTCCCAATTTGTAAAATCAAAGTCCCCCACCCCAATTTTGACTGACTTATCCTACGTGGCAGCCCACGTGGACTGCCACGTAGGCGCACCCCCCACCCCCACCCCCACCCCACCCCCTTCGCACCACCCTCACCCCCTTCGCACCACCCCCACCCCCTTCGCACCACCCCCACCCCCTTCGCACCACCCACCACCTTCGCCCTCCTTTCCCTCCGACGGCGATCTGCGACGAGCGAGAGCGACGAGCGAGAGAGGGAGAGCGACGAGCGGGGAAGAGAGAGATGGAAAACGAGGGGGAAGAAAGGGGGATCGGTGATTGAGAGAGGAGGGAGAGCGACGGTGATTGAGAGAGGATCGGTGGGGATCGGTCGAGGGTGAGAGAGATGCGAAGGAGAGAGAGAAGCGAAGGAGAGAGAGATGCGAAGGAGAGAGAGGGTGTGGTTGTGGGGGGGTCACGGAGGTGGGGGGTGGGATGGGGGAGGGGAAGAGGAACAGTGGAGGGGGTGGGGTTCACGGAGGTGGGGGTGGGAGAGGGGAGGGGAAGAGGAACAGTGGGGGGGGGGGATCGGTGGGGAAGACGAACAGTGGAGGGGTGGGGTGGGGTGGGGGTGCGCCTACGTGGCAGTCCACGTGGGCTGCCACGTAGGATAAGTCAGTCAAAATTGGGGTGGGGGACCTTGATTTTACAAATTGGGAAAATAGGGGGACCAAAATCGTCAAATTAAAACTTCAGGGACCAAAATCGAGAATTGGTCATAATAGGGGGACCAAAACTGTAATTAAGCCTATTAATTTTAAAGGTACGAAATTTATATTATATACTATATAGGTCTTGAAAATTTGCGAAATAGAGACCGGGTCCGAGTCATGCGGTCCCGGTTTTGGTCATGCGGTTCAACTGTCGACCCTTCGGTCCGACCCTTGACCCAGTGACCCGGTACCTTCACCGAGTCGGTCACCGGTCCGAGTTTTAAAAGATTGGATTTAATACTGTTGCATGCCTAACGCTGAATTCGAACTCGGGACCTTGTTTAAGCTGGAATCACTTGGTAATTATATTCACAAAATGTATTTTTTGAAAAAAAATATATATAATCACAAAATGTGAGTGTCATGATGTTCATCTTTTGGCTTCCATATTTTACTAAGTCCCTTTATTAAAAATTCGTACCTTATAAATAGGACTCACTCCCTAGTATATACACCTTGAAAAGTATAATACAATAGCTCTCTTCTTCTCTCATTTTTTTGTTCTTCTTCTTGCTCTAGTTTTAGTTAATTTCATAACATGTTATCAGCATGAAGCTCTACCATATGATTGATGGCATAATCATCTTGAGGATCTATTGCATGAATAATTTTTCTTCTTCTTCTCACTATCTTTTAATCATGATCTTTTTACTATCTTTTAATAGTGATCTTGTTTTTATCCTGTTTTATCTTTTATCTCTTAATGTTTATGAATGAAACATGGTAACAAATGAGTATGGCATAACCAAAATCCTTCAAAATATGGCAATAGTAGCTACAGCCTAGCCTACGAAACTTTCAATGATTGTCCAGAAAATATGATAATTGAAATCTTAGTTGCAGGTTTTGTGGTCAACTCAAAGGCTAGTGGGATAATTATCTCACTGAAAATGAAAAACATTTAATTCTTACTACTGTTGAACTAGAGCCGGATGGCACTCCAATCTTAGAAAATGGAGAATATGGTACCTTAATTTCTCACTGCAGGGGTTCTATGGCCAACTCAATGTTGTTAATACCTTAATTTTAACAATAGCTCAATAGCTTAATAAAAGATACATCTGCAGAATTATTATCTAATATTAAATGTAAATTTCTTGGTAACTTTAGATGATATAAAGATACTTTCCTAATCAAAGTATATACCACAAAAGATAGCCAACAAGCTTTTTGGAAAGAAAATTTCTTAGCAAGGCTCCTAAATCATTGCGAGATAAAGTAAGGGGAAAACTTCGTAGCCAAAATCGTAATAGAGAAATCCCTTATCATCAATCAAGCTATGGACAACTAATTGCTATTATCCAAAAGGTTGCCTTAAAATATGTCAAGATGATAAGACTCGGCAGTAACTTTCCAAAGAAAAGACCCAAAACTGCATATATTTAGGGACTTTTGTGAGCCATTTGGTCAACCTACCTTGTGCTAATTGCTATTTCCCTTTTCAAATAATAGAGATGGTATAACTGCCCAACATTTGGGTCAACCAATCATATTTAAATTTCTAAAGAAACCATCTATTAGAAATTTAAATCAAATTTCCTATAAAGAAAATCAAAGTCATTTTCTTAAAAGAAGAAATATCTTTTAAGAATATTGAAAATCAATTACAAAAACCAGATATTCAACAAAAGATTAAAAGTCTTTTAGTCCAAATCCAATCTACTGTTTGTTCAGGTTTACCTAATGCTTTTTGGGAAGGAAAACAACATATTGTTGAATTTCCTTATGAAAAGGATTTTCAAGAAAGACAAATTCCCACAAAAGCATGACCAATTCAAATGAATATAGAACTTCTTCTATTTTGTCAAAAAGAAATCAAAAATCTTTTAGAAAAGGGACTAATTCGTAGTAGCAAGAGCCCTTGATCTTGTTCTGCCTTTTATGTCAACAGACAAGCTGAAATTGAAAGAGGAACACCTAGGCTTGTTACAAATTACAAACCACTTAATCATGCTCTTTGTGGATTAGTGATAACTCTATTTTATATAAAATTATTTATGCTTCTAAGACTTAAATTATTACTAGAATCTCAGTAATATTGTCATGTAAATAATCAAATATAGAAGAAACTATAAAATCGAGGGTTAAGATATGTTTTGATAACAACTTGGCACTTTTGGATGTTTTGTGGTATTTTTATGCGTTTATTCAATGCTACAACATTAGATGCCACAGCATTACCATGCTGACGTCACTATGAGCTCAAAAGTCAAAAAGTTAAGCAAGTGGCCCAAGTTGCTCATCTCAAGCACCACTTTATGACATCATGTCTGCAACTTGCATCTTTTTCAAAAACACTTGCCCATGCTTATAGGCCTACTTTCTAGAGTTGAAAAATCAATTCAACTTTTTTAAAAGCAAGTGATGCAAGTGGGGAATTACTAGTTCACCCTTAAGCAACTTCACCATGAAGAAACCTCTCTCAAGGAGTCTATAAATACCACTCACTTCCTCATTCACAAGTAGACCAGAAAATATCACTTAAATCATCATTGGAGCTAGTTCCAAAGGTGAGGGAAGGAATTGACAACTTCTTCCTTCACCTTCAAGCAACTACAAGGAATGCTGAAGGCGATGCTGCAACATTACTGAGGTGACTGATGCATGAGCAATTAATTATGTACTCTCTACTCTATTTATTGTCTTTTGTATTTTCAGTTATATTACCATGACTATGATTGCAGTAATGTTAAGCATGAGCTAATTCCATTTGTGGTTGGGATGCTATACACTTTGTAATGATCCTTTAATTAGCTCTGTGTTATGTATTAATGTTGGCATTTTAGTTCTTGCATGCTTAATTCTTTCACATTCATTCTTTAGAATTGATCAGCTAAAAGTGAATGCAAATTATTAATTCAGACATGATTTATAATTGGAACTCAAGAACTAATGTGGGTAAGTGTTTTAACAAATGAAACTTTGTAATTCCATGCTCAACCTAGACATAGGCTGCATAGTCCATAGGGTGATACTGTGGGTGCTTCATATACAAGAGTGAACTTATTTAAGGGTGCAGACATGTTGTCTCTTGTAATGAAACTCTGACGATAGTGACTGAAAGACACGCATCAAATGCTACAACATCCAATGCTCCAGCATCATGTGTAACACAATGTTGTTAAAGTGACTTACTAGTGGAAAACATTCCAACTACTTTCTCATCATCTATTCTCCAACACAATTTCAACTTGCTTGTTTATTTTGTCTTTTACATTCTTGCATTCCTCATTTGTGTGATATTTTGTTACTCCTCACTAAAACTATCAATTTAGACTTTGAAATTAATCAAATCACTGTGGGTACGATCTCAACTTACTTCTATATTACTTGTTATGATGGTGTACACTTGCACGTACATTTGTGTATATCACTACAAGAAATTGATTTTTCTGGCCAGGAGTTTTCGGCGGATATGGATCCGCCGCAAATATTCCGGCGGATTCTAGGCATTTCCGGCGGATTTTATCCGCCTCAAAGTTACCGGCGGAATAATTGACGTTTGCGGCGGATTAATTTTCGACTTGGCTTTTGCGGCGGATTTATCGGTTTTTGCGGCGAATTTGGGATTACAAAAATTTATTTTTTTTACGAGATTTTAAAGATCTGCCGGTAAAATTATTTCCGGCGGATATTTGCCAATTTTGAAATTCATAAACCGCCGCAAATTCACCTCCGTCCGCCACAAATCCCCTAATCCGCCGCAAATCCCATAAATCCGCCGGTAACTGCCGTTTCCGGCGGATCATGCCTTTTGACCGTTTGACTTCGTTTCTCCTATATAAACGCCTTCTCCCCTTCTTCTTTTTCACACCTCTATCAATACTCATTCTCTTGATACGGCACTCTCTTAATACGACACTCTCTTGAGCATTGTCGGCAGCGGCTCCAATGGAGTGGCGTATGTCTCCATTTTTTTGTAAAAAAAATTCCACATTGTCATGAACACCCCTTCATCTTTTTCGTTAAAAGTAACCCCTTTATCAGCAAAAATCCCCTCCTCATTATTTTCACCACAAGAGACATATACGCTCATCAAACGCTCGGTATCATCCTCCAACTTAACAACCCGTCCTTGCAGTTCCTCAAACTTTCAATTTAGAGATTCAATCATCTTTTCAAAAGATGGTTTCTTGTGAAACTTTCTATTTTGAAAATATGGTTGAATCTCTAAATAGAAAGTTTGAGGAACTGCAAGGACGGGCTGTTAAGTTGAAGGATGATACCGAGCGTTTGATGAACGTATATGTCACTTGTGGTGGAAATAATGAGGAGGAGCTTTTTGCTGATAAATGGGTTACTTTTAACGAAAAAAATGAAGGGGTGTTCACGACAATGTGGAAATTTCTTTACAAAGAAATGGAGACATACGCCACTCTAATGGAGCTGCTGCCGACAATGCTCAAGAGAGTGTCGTATCAAGATAATGGCGTAGGTCTCTGTTTAGGGGTAGCAGACATTAAATATATATTTTACTGCTTTTCCCAATTTTTACTGCTTTAGATTATTTTATTTTTTTGTATGGATATTTTATTAATTGTATGGATATTTTTTTGGTGATAATATTTTACTGCTTTTCCCAATTTTTATTTTTTTAAATTAAAAATTAATTAGTTATTGGATTTTATTTTTTTATCAATAATTAAAAAAATTAATAAAATAATATATATTTTTAATTAAAACGATTTTTTTTAAAAAATAAAATTTATTTTTCAAAAATAATAATAATTTTTTTAAAAAAAAATGGTACTTTGCGGCGGATTTGTGTCGTTTGCGGCGGATATTGAGTATTTGCGGCGGATATTTTTTGTATTTGCGGCAGATTGTGGCCTTTTGCGGCGGATTTGTTGGTGTTTTTTAAAAAAAAGGCGCGGATATTAAATTTCAAAATCCGCCGCAAAGACCCAGATTCCGCCGCAAATCTCCGTTTAAAAAAAACACGCGGATATTAAATTTCAAAATCCGCCGCAAAGACCCAGAATCCGCCGCAAATCTCCGTTTGCGGCGGATATTACCTTTTGACCGTTGGCTCCGCTTTCCTATATATATCTATTCCCCACTTCTCATTCTTCACACTTCTAACAATCCTCCATTCTCTTTTACTCTCTCCAAATTCTCTCCTTCTCTACTAAATCTCTTTTTGAAGTGTAGCGCTTCCTCCCTACAAATTGTCTTCTGCTCTCATTGGGAAATTTCTTCAAGGTATGTTTTTGATATGAGTTAATAGTTTTAGTTTTTAATTTTTTTTTAATATTCGTTTTTAAATTATTTTATAATAATATGAGTTTGTTACTAATTGTGTTGTTTTTTGTTTAGGTATTGTTTGGGTTCCTCCTTTTTCCTCTCTGCTTGAGTTCAGGATAAGCTTCAAGCCAGAGCCTTCTCTTCACTACGGTTAGTTGTTAAAGTAATTAATAAAATATTACTTACTTCACTATTTTTAGTAAAATTTTGTTACAAATTTTGTTTGCAATAATAATACAAAATAATTTATATTGAAAAAACTTATTTATTAAGTTCACTTATAAATTTTATTAACATATATTGTCTTATAAAAATTGAAATTTAAAATTAAATTTGGAATTATTATTTATAATGTTTAAATTATTAGTATATAGCATTATTAAAAAATTAATTCTGTTGCTTGTAATTGGTAGTTTATTGAAATATCAAAATAAAATGAGTAATATATAAATATATATATATATATATATATATCAAAATATGAAGTAATTGATAGTTTATTTTATTTATATTGTAGTGTAGTATACGTAGTTCTTGAAAATGGATCGTAGTTGGATGTATGATCGATTGTATCTTGGAAGAACTGGTGTAAAACGACGTTTTGTAGAAGGAGTAGAAGAGTTTATTTTTTGTGCTAAGTACATTGATCATGAAGAATTTGGGCGACAAGGCGGTATTAGACGTCCGTGCTTGAAATGTTCATTTGGAGCTATAAAAAATGAACATGAAGTTAGACTTCATTTGTACAATAATGGGTTTAGGCCAAATTATTGGACATGGAGTCGTCACGGGGAAGGAGCGCCAGGGGTAGCTGCAGTTCCCGCGGTTAATGTTCCGGTTGAAGTAGTAGATCACACATCAAGTAGTTATCCAGCGACTACGACATCTGAAGGATGGGGAATACAACCGTTAGATGTTTATCTGGGAATGATATCTGACGCTGTTGGAGTAAATTTGGATTTTGAAGAACCAGATGCTGACGAAGTTCCAAATGAGGAAGCTCAAAGGTTTTACATGTATTTGAGTGAGACAAATAAACCCATATTTGAAGGATCTACAGACTCAAAATTATCAATGTGTGTTCGGTTGTTGGGTCTTAAGTCTCAATTTAATGTTGCTGAGTTGTGCATGGAATATATGACCAAAATGATGTTGGATGCAACCCCCATTAGAGGGAGTTTACCGCAAAGTTATTATGAAGCTAAAAGAGTGGTATCGAAGCTTGGCTTAAAATCTAAAAGGATTGATTGTTGTGTGTCTGGTTGCATGCTCTATTATAACAATGAGTTTGGCATAAATGATGGAGAGTTGTCGGAATGCAAGTTGTGTGGACAACCACGCTATCGTGTCAGTAGATCAGGGATGAGCAGAGGCAAACCGGTTCCACGAAAATCAATGTTCTATCTGCCTCTTATTCCAAGGCTACAGATGATGTTTACTTCAATGGAGACCGCGGGTAAAATGACATGGCACCATCAAAATAGAAATAATTCTGGTGAATTACGTCACTCATCTGATGGTGAAGCTTGGAAGCATTTTGATCGTGTTCATCCAGATTTTGCCAGTGATCCACGCAATGTTCGGCTTGGTTTGTGCTCTGATGGTTTCACACCATATATTCAAGCCTCGGCAACACCGTATTCATGTTGGCCAGTTATTGTTACCCCATACAACCTTCCTCCAGAAATGTATATGTCCAAACCATACATGTTTTTAAATTCTATTATTCCACGGCCAAGTAATCCAACAGCTGGTATTGACATCTATTTGCAACCTTTGATTGATGACCTAAAAAGGTTGTGGAATGGTGTTTTAACTTATGATGTGGCACGCAAACAAAATTTTGTGATGAGGGCGGCTTTGATGTGGACCATTAATGACTTCCCTGCCTATGGAATGTTGTCTGGAAGGGGGACACATGGTAATATGGCGTGTCCGATTTGCATGGTTGACACAAAGGCTTTTAGTCTTAAATACGGAGGAAAAATTTCATGGTTTGACTCGCACCGTAGGTTCTTACCTATGGATCACCCATTTAGAAAGCAGAAATATGCGTTCATCAAGGGAAATGTTGAAACAGCTGGACCTCCTCGTCAGTTGACACCAGAGGAAGTTTGGAATAGTGTTAGGGATATCCCTCCTGTGGAAGTCGTAGCCGGTGTTGTTTCTCGTCCAGATGGCTATGGACAATGGCACAATTGGACAAAAAAAGTATTTTTTGGGAACTTCCCTATTGGAAAGATAATCTATTGAGACACAATCTCGATGTCATGCATATAGAGAAGAATTTTTTTGACAACATATTTAACACTGTCATGAACGTGAAAGGCAAAACGAAAGACAATGAGAAAGCTAGGAAGGATATAGATCATTTCTGTAGACGAAAGGATTTGTTGTTGGTTGAGCAAGGTACTAGGATTTTGAAACCCAAAGCCAATTATACTTTATCTACCGAACAAGCGAAAGCAGTTTATCAGTGGATAAAAGAGTTGAAAATGCCAGACGGTTATTCTTCCAATTTATCTAGATGTGCGGATGTGGATAATGGGAGGTTGCATGGGATGAAGAGTCATGATTGTCACGTATTCATGGAGTGTTTACTTCCTACCGCTTTTAGTTCGTTGTCAACACACGTTTTGAATCCGCTCATTGAAATAAGTCAATACTTTAAGAATTTGTGTTCTGCAACGCTAAAAGCTGATGATCTTTCAAAAATGGAACAAGACATCCCACTTATCTTATGCAAGTTGGAGAGAGTATTTCCACCTGGTTTCTTTGATTCTATGGATCATCTACCGGTGCATCTCGCATATGAAGCTAAACTTGGCGGACCTGTCCAATACAGATGGATGTATCCGTTTGAAAGGTCGGCTAATTTTTAGTTATAATATAAGAAACAAGTTTAAATTGAAATATATGACTATTATATTAATATCATATTCTCTAGGTTCATGGGTGATTCAAAAAGATCGGTGAAAAACAAAGCTAGAGTTGAAGGATCGATATGTTCTTCTTACCTACACCGTGAAACAACACATTTTTGTTCTCATTATTTCAAGAATCAGTTTGCTCCTGGAAGCAGTCGAAATGAAGTGGATACTGAATGGCGACATCCTTTGGCTTTTTCTGTCTTTTGTCTACCCGGTCGTCCATCTGGGAAGGAGTCAACTCACTGGCTAACAGATGAAGAGTTAAGTTCAGCACATGTTCATGTGTTGATAAACTGTACTGAGGTGCAACCATTTATTGAGTATGTTCCTCAACATTAACAATCGATCTTAATTAGTTAATATAGTAGACAAGTGTAACAATTAAATTATTTCTTTTTAGGGAGTTCTTGTCATTAGAGGCAGTACGTGAAGACCAATCTTCTGCTCGTATTCATGCACATTTTCCAATGTGGTTTAGTCAATATGTGTATTCCCTCCCGCCAAATCCTACCAACCAACACTTGAGGAACATATCAGACGGTCCTCAAATATGTGTTAAAGAATGGCACACATACTTTGTCATTGGATACAAATTTCACACCAATGAATGAACACAGGGCAGAGAGACAGTCAATAGTGGAGTGTGCATGAAGGGGGTCACTGGAGGAGGTGAAGATGATTTTTATGGTGTGGTTCAACACATATATGAACTTCAGTACCCCCATCTAGATTTTAGTCCAAAGGTAGTGGTTTTTTATTGTAATTGGTTTGATCCGTCTGCTCGAGGAACAAAGGTGAATCCAAAGTCAAATACAGTTGGAGAGGGAACAAAGGCCAATCACTTTGCCTGATCCGTTTTTTATTTATGTACATATATAGGTGGAGAGGGAACAAAGGCCAATCACTTTGCCTGAGTTGCATTGCCACATGCATATGGTGGAGGAGACTGGTGAGTACGTTACAGATCGGGTGAGGCGTATTCAGGTAAAACTACTTTTGCAATTATATATTAATTAATGTTTATTATTTATATATATATATATATATATATATATATATATATTAATAATTAGTTATTTAATTGTTGGGTTATTTTTTTCAGGAGAGCTTCGAGGGTGGGATGGCTGAGTACCATCAGTCACAACAGAGCAGTGGGGCAGTTGTCGATCCAGTGGAGGAGGCTAGAGTAGCTCGTGATGTTTGGGAGAGAGCAGTTGGTTCCCAAAAGACTAATCGTCTGGTAGGATCAGGTGGTATTGGACCGGCTGCTTTTCGAACAAGCATTATTCCGAGTCTATTAGATTCACATTCTGGATCCTCGACTGGTCGCAATTATGTTCCCAATGCTGGTGAGTTGAATGATGTTAGGCAATTGACGCAGCAACTGAGCGAGGCTCAGCGTCAGATTGTCGAGCGGCAGGAGCAAAGCGATCGGGAAATGCAGGCGCTTCGGGATCAACGTGATCGGGAAATGCAGGCGCTTCGGGATCGAAGTGATCGGGAAATGCAGGCGATTCGGGAGCAGGCTAGGGTAGCTGAGGAGCGCATGGAGGAGCGCTTTAAGTTATTGCAGGATCAGATGGTGTCTCAGCACTCGAGGCCATCCTCATCAGCATCCTACCCGCCGCCGCCACAGCAGCATTACTACCAGCAGCAGTATGCACCCCAGTATCCGCAGCCGTATGCACCCCAATATCCCCCGCAGTATACACTGCAGTATGCGCCATTCCAGCCATACCAACAGCAACATCAGTCACCCCGCCAGCCATACCAGCAGCCCCAACATCAGTCACCCCTGATCCAGCCAAACCAGCAGTACCCCCAGCAGCGGTCACCCCCGCTGGACATTGATCTTAATGTCCAAATGTCATCGCTCAGTGTTTTACTTCAAGATGATATATATTATAATAATGTTGATGACATTGACCGGCAGGCACCCCAGTAGCTTTAGATTATTTTATTTTTTTATTAATTGTATGGATATTTTTTTGGTGATAATATTTTACTGCTTTTCCCAATTTTTATTTTTTTAAATTAAAAATTAATTAGTTATTGGATTTTAATTTTTTATCAATAATTAAAAAAATTAATAAAATAATATATATTTTTAATTAAAACGATTTTTTTAAAAAAATAAAATTTATTTTTTAAAAATAATAATAATTTTTTTTTAAAAAAAATGGTACTTTGCGGCGGATTTGTGTCGTTTGCGGTGGAATTTTAAATAAAACATTTTTTTAAAAAAATTATATTCATTTTTTTTAAAATAAAACGGGTGCTTTGCGGCGGATAATGGGAACTTTGCGGCGGATATTGGGCACTTTCCGGCGGATATTTTGCGGGAAAAATTTGTCCCCTTTTCCGGTGGATTATCCGCCGCAAATTTGCAGTGGATTTTGCGGCGCCACTAAATCCGCCGCAAACTTGCGGCGGATAATCCGCCGCAACGCGTTTGCTTCGAGCTGGCTACCGGCGGCAAAATTCCGCCGCAAAGTCCAAATATCCGCCGCAAATTTGGCTTTTGCGGCGGATTTTGCCCGCCGCAAAGTCCGACTTTTCTTATGGTGTATATACCAAGCACAACAATTAGGTATCCTACATTTGAAATAAAATTAACATAACCATAATGAATCCATAATCAGTTTATTTAGATCCTAAACCTTGATTCGATAATCAAGGCATCAAAAGGAGTACAACATAAAGATGCATTAAAACTCGATAGCATCCGTGAAAGAACTTTATCAGAATCAGCTGCTATCACTTAGGCTCGGTACCTATAAAACACACAAACATAAAGAGTGAGATTACAAATCTCAATGAGTCCCTCCGAGCCCACTTACCGTTCCTCTCATTCGTTTTCTTTTATTATCTTACATGTCTTAAGCACAACCCGGGGGACCAAATCACTCAATCCCACCGGAGAACCCCAATCCGACAATCACTGCCGAATAATGCGGGGGCCTTAGCTTCGGGATCATGACCCCCCTCCACTAAGTATGCTCATAAATCCTTGGGATCGTCATCCCTTTCTTATTCTTTAACATTCATTACATTGACACAGTCAGCTTGTTAGCGTTCTCACTCGTAAATTTCATAATTCGGTAAAACCTACAAATTTCAACATAAAAATATTTCAGGAACATCCCTATTCTTTGACAAATTGTTTAACACCTCAAACGATGACGAAAAATGACAAACGACCACTCATTGGAAATCTTAGAATGTCTAGTTTCTGAAAAATATTTTTACTTCTCAAAATTTTGGGCCATTTAGTATAGTTTCATAAAACAAACTGACGTGTTCTAAAACAGGGCAGCCACCATGACCTAACTTGCCACATCAATTGGTCCATCTATACTCACCCAAATACATCCAAACCAGTGCCAAAATGAAGAGCATCAAGTCTAGTTTCTAAAAAGATAAACCACACCAATTTTGGATCACCAGAGCATTCACAATTTCAATAAAACTGAACCTATATCCAGAATTTCCCAAACAGCACTCCTAACGCCACAAATTGCACCAATTATCACAAAATTCCAGCAACAACACACATTAACATTATATTCAGTTCCAAACACAAATTTAAGTGAAACCTCAAGAATAAATTCGAAGAACTCACAAAAATTCCAATTCACAATATAACAGTAAAATAAAGGCATCATTCAAGCAATTTACTAAACACTTAAGGTGCAGTATTTTTCAGCAGCCGTACGTAAACTTCGACAATTTATTTAACATATCAAAAAATGTTGAAATTAAGCAAACAAATATTCTTTGGAAAGCTTAGAGTTTCTAGTTTCTGAATATAATTTTTATTTATTTGTTTGTGTAGCCAAAAAGTACAGTTTTTCGAAATAAAAGATAAGGGTACAGAAACAAGACAACAACTGTTGTCCAACTTGTAACTCAGTTTTCTTTTTGAATTCTCAACCAAATGAAGCAAACCAAGTGTCCAAATTGAAGCTCTGGAAGTAGTTTACAATGAGACCAAAATCATTCAAAAAGGAGTTCTATGGAAAACGCTATGCACAAAACACTGGACCTATACCAATACGAATTTATGCAGTTTTTCAGCATCTCAACATAAACACTTTTCAATTCAAGTTATAGACAATCAAAGCACCAAGAATCAACTTACATCAGTAACCTAACATGAAACCCTAACATTCCAATTCAAAATACACACACCAAACAACATGCATTTCGGCAAAACACGAAATCGAAGTAAGGAACTCACCTTGACAACAAATGAGTCAAACAAGCACAATTGTTGAACACCTCTACGACACCAACAACTTCAAGCTTCCTAGAATTCAAATCAGCTCCCAAGGCTTCTAAGACTCTAACAAATCAGAATTTTCCATCACAAGGAGGTCCCTTTGTAGCTTCTAGGCTCAACCAAGACTCCAAACTACCCAAGACCACAAGCCAACGACACATGCAAGGTGTTTTCAACTCAAATGAAGGTCTTGCATCCACATGCAACTTGAGATTGAGGGGAATGAAGTTGATATGAAGTTTTCTTTTTCTGATTTTAGCTCTCAATGAGTGGTGGAAGTCGAGATTGGTGGAGGAAGTGGAATAAGGGTGATTGCTTTAAAGGATTTAAGTAACAAAAGAAGTGAAGTGTTTCAAGGTTTTCCCACCTCTCTCTCATCCTCGAACTCTCCTCTCTCTTTTATCAAAAGGGACTAGTTTATTCAAGGCACAAGAATGAAATGGGAGGAAAAGAGCAACTGGTGTAGCGTTCAAGTTAAATGGAAAGGATGGTGTTCACCTCTCCCTCTACTTCTCTTTCTCGAAGCTCCTCACAGTCACACTCCCTCTCTTAGGTGGCATTTTTTTTGAAATGAAATAAATGAGAAGAGGAAAGTGTGTTTTATGCTATTGGTTTCATCCGAAGGGAGAAGGGAATGTTGGATCTAAAACACAATGGATTTGGTTTCTCCCAAGGCCCATGATCAATTAATCTTAGTATACTTAATTAACTCTAATAATAACTCAATCACATAGAAATGCTCAATTAAATCATGACATCACTTACGAAGACACGGGAAATGCATATAGTTAACATTAAGAATGCCAAAGTAAGAGTCAAAGTAATCAAAAATTATTTTGGGCATTACATTAATTTAATTTGCTTTGGTGATTACATTTCACCTCCAACTACTAAGCTAAGCCACAAATCATCCAAGTGCTTGTAAAATCCCTAGATTACCCTTACTCTATCCTTAAATTCCTAATTGACCCCATTTCAAACAATTAATTTACTTTCCAACCACACGTAATTCACACCAAATTTCATAGCAATTAAATCAATTTCATGAAATCATCAATAATCAAGCAATCCTAAAAAAAAATTAAATTACTCAAGCATCAAAGTAATTAAAAATTACTTTGGGGATGTTACAAGGGTCATCCACCCTAAACCAACTAGGGTCATCTACCCAGTCAACCCAACCAATCCAAATTCAATCTTCCATTTCTAGGCAAACCAAAGCAGACTATGACTTCCCCATCCAAACCCTATTGGCATTCCAAGAACAGGGACTCATCAATCTTCCAAAAAAGACTTGGGCTAGTATAGCTGAAGAGAATAGAGCATAGTGACCAAGATATTCCAGCTTTATACCTAACCATATAGAACCAAAATACCCAAATTGTTCAAATAAATCCAAAACTATCTTAAATTACCCCTGCTCAAACTCATTATATTCCAAAAAAACAAATTTCTACTAATAGCAAATTTAGAACCAGAAATTTCAAATGAAAATCCAAATAAAATTTCTTCTAAAATATTTCCACCTCAACTTCACTTTGTACCATCTTCTCCAAATAAAACCCAACTGTTTTATGAGTTTATACTCATAGATACTGAGTCAGTCGCTATCAAGCACTACAAAGATCCTACAGACGACTCAAATATCACCCATTCTACCCTCCAAATCCTTAAAGTATTAACACCTCCAGCTTTTGGATAAAATCCAAATAAAGCTAAGAAGTTCTCTCAACTCTTTGACCCAATAGGTTATAATTATTAGGATTACATCAAAACCTGGGATAACCTCATCCTTGGTTTACAAAATAAATCTTTCAAATATTCTTGATTGATTTATTTAAAAAGAGCAACCAAATATCCTTTTCCAAACTGGTTGTTCCAAGGGTGGAATTATTTTGGTCCAATTCCAGAAATCTTTCCTTTTGAAGTTCAAGAAGGATTAACAATTTTTACCAAAAGATTCAACAAGGATCTTAACAATTATCCAATTGAACTAAATTTCGTTACCACTTTTTCTCTTACATGGTTTTCTCATGGCAGTATAAATTGGTAATTATCATCATCCAAAATCATCAATGTCATTTTATAAACAAGCTTTTGTCAAGTGGTGGCCTCGTTTTGATGCCCTAATGGCATCCCCTGAAAATGTAACCGTTTGGTTCAAAAGCAATCCATGATTCTTGCAGATTGTAGATCCGAATACTTGCAAGTTTCTTAATCAAAAGGCTAGAATTTCTCCAGCTCTAGCCGCTTCGACATTCGAAGAAGATGTCCTTCAAAATCTATAAAATATTGCAGAATCAATATTATGAGAAAATCAAAGAGGAGCAAATTTCTTCATCTTCAAAAAAGAAAGAAAGGAAAAAGAAGCAAGTTCTTCCTCCTTCATCACCATCATCTTCGGCAGATTCATTTTACCAAAATGAAGACGATAGTTTTGGAATATATTCCATTGTCAATCTTGCAGAAGAATAATAGTCAAAAGACGTCAATTTTCAATTATTGTAATTTTATTTTTACTGTCAATTTTTAATTGTTTTAATTTTTATATTTAATTGTTGTAATTTTCTACCATGGCAATAATGCCAAGAGACAAGAATCATCCCCAATCAAATCCTACGGAAGACATGATAGTGCAAGGCATCAAACAAAAACACTTTAGTGTAGTGCTCTATCCAAAAGAATATTCATGATGCAAATATATAGTATTATTTAAATAGTGTTATTCACTATTGAAATAGTATTATTACTATTGAAGGATTCATTTCCAATTCTATATCGGTGCCGAGGGTATTGTTAAAAGCATTTTTTAATATTGCAACTGTAGAGAGATGTATAAGAGAGCTTTGGTCTTGTAAGCCTTAACCTCTTTCTTTCTTCTTCAATTTTCTTATCATCTTTTTCAATCTATGTAATTTATTTTTCTAAGCTTTCAATTAATAATCAATCTCAATTTCAATCTTATGGAAGGCTCTGCCTCCTGGTATTTATTTTTCTTGCATTTGATTTATTGCACTTTTATTTCTGTTTCATGGAAGGCTTTGCCTCTTGTTAATATTTTATTGCATTTAGTATTTTGCACTTTATTTCCATTTAATATTGAGCAGTCTGTCTGCTTCCTACTTCTCTTTTCGTTCTTTATTTAATATCTCAGCACCTATTCTTGGAAAGCCAAGAGGATTTCGATGGGGAAAGCATACTCTGCTTTGCTTTGTTTAGAAATTGAAGATTGATTTTGGATTGGTTGGGTAGATGACCCTGATTAAGAGGGAGATGGAGAGGGAGAGAGGGAGGGAGGTAGCGAGAGAGAGGGAGAGAGAGAGAGAGAGGTTGTCTGCCTTCCTGTTATGGGTATTTTTTTACGAGTGACCGATGATTCTGGGACAAATTGTCATCCCTATAAATAAGGGAATGGAGTGAAGACTTATATTGACAAAATAATTTTTCCGGACCATGAAAGGTAGGAGGTTACCTTTTTTAATAAATTAATGTTAGTTGTTAATTAGTTAGGGGGAGAAGAAAATGTTGGTTGAGAAGGTTTGAACTCTGTACCTCTTGCATGTACTCTTTCGGTGTCCCTTAGCATACCAATCGAACTACCTTCTTGGGACAAGTAGGAGGTTACTTAAAACATTATCATGTAAATCCCTCTTAAAGAAATATCATTAATCATTAATAAAGAAAAGAGATCTCCTCCTTGTTTTATTAAAATAAATAACCAAACAAAATACAAAATAGACAAAGGGGGACTAGGCTAACAGCTTTGTTACATAAATAAAAAGCAAACATCCACAACAAACACTACGATGCACAAAACCAAAAGCCGGTATAAAATATAGCCCGAAACAAAGGCCAACCGTTAAATAAATCTAAAATAAGGAAGACCTCGTCTATTACTGAAAAATTTTCTCTAATAAAAAATGGAATATTGTCCCACCAAAGCAAACATGGGATAAAAATCCCATAATTGACAAGTTTATCTACACAAGAATTATCTTATCTAAAAATGAGTAACTTGAAAGTTCATACCTGAAGCTTTAAGTAAACAATTCCTTATCTAGCTCTAAAAAAAGTATTTAATTTTTACAAATTGTTAAGATAAGCTGATCCAAATAGTATTTAATTTCTTTGTACGTAGATAAGATTAAATAAGCCGATTCAAATGGTACTCCACATAGGAGTGTCTTTTTGTGGGAAGTGTTGGTACTATGAATCACCACTGAATTATCAAACACGTGTGTGTGTGTGTGAAAAAATGAAAAGAACAAAGAAGTTCTTTTACAAGTGCACAAAAAGCATAAAAGAAAAAAACTCATACGCTTACTTGTGTTTCACAAATTTTCATTTAACAGTTTTTGTTGGTTATTGCCAAATGTTAATTGTCATCACATCATCATTCATCACCAAGAATCTAATCCAGCCTTAGACAGAATTCTTACCATTAAGTGTGTGTTTGGTTGCACGGTGGGACAAACGCGCGTCAACACAAAAACCACGGCAGAACCACGGTAAAACCACGGCGAAGGCAAAGCTCCAATTTGGAGCTTCGGAATCACCGTGACTTTTCCGCGGTGGCCCCCTTGTAAACGTGCGTTTGGGTTGCAAACGTGCAACCAAACACACGCTAAGGTGGCAAATAGGGACAAATAAACTATAAAGGCTTGAATTAGAAGTTTTGACTTTTGTCATCAGTTCTGAGTCTCTTCATTCAATGTCGGTTGATTTAAGCAAATTAAAAAGTCTAAGCAAGGTTATGTAACTTAACATGATTTCCTAGTCACAACAAAAGGTACCATGAACTATCTTATATTCAACCAAAGTAACTAATCACAAGCCTGTAAACAAAGCATATTAGCAAACAAACGTGATTTCCTATTTATGGTTCAAAACTCATCCAGATGTTATATGCAAACAAAGCATATCCTATAACCATTGATATTTTGATCTACAAAATGGAGCTCATTTATAAACAACCCGCTTACAAATATATGAACAAGAAAGAATGCTCAATCTAATTTTATGGAAACAACAAGTGCACTTACTCCTAACATGTTGGAGACCACCACAATAGTCTTCATCCAAGCCAATCATCTATTGCTATGCATTATTCAACAATCTATAGAATATAAGATCCGGATCCTGGTGCAGTCGGTGACTCGTGCAGTCGTGCAATCAGTAGATCTAGGCTATCTTTCACATAGTGCATTGAGCAAAACATGAGCTAACATGAGATCAACAAAATACTGATGACCAATTTGACCATCTCTCCATTTCATCTTTGCAGGTGCCCTTCCATAATGAACTCCATCATTACACCTATTATCAAAATGCCATGGAAATGTCATATCAAAGTTATCAATAATCCCAGATATAATCCCAGCTTTCCTCAATTTCTCCAAGAAAACTCCATTGAACACTTCCATTTTATTAGGATTAAATGCTAGTGACCTTGCATATCCACCGGTTGCGACCGTGGTTCTGTAAAAGACTTTCGGCCATGCTAACCCTCTTTGCTTCACTGTCTTCATAACTTCTCCCCAGAACCATGCTGCATAGTCTGCTCCAGAAGAAAACGCCCTTATATTACGAAAGTGAACACCGTCGTGCAACCCTGAGTTCATGATCACGGTGTCTGGTATTGTGTCTTCTGAGAAGTATTTCTTCAACAAATCTTGAAACCCTTTATCTCTCAAAGAATCCAATCCTAAGTAGTTTTGTGTTTCATTCCAATGTCCATTGAAAATGCTTGTAATCCTAACTGTTTGAGATGGATCTTTCGGGTTTGAAAAGTTCATGTCAAATCTTCTTGGAACCGACTTTACTTCAGGCAAATCTAAAATAAAGTTGAGTATATTACGAATCGTGTCGACATGATTCGAATCGCCCCAAAAGAAAATCCACCTATTCTTCAAGCAATCCCAAGCAGATTCAGCTGAATACGTCTTGAATGAGCAATGTGCTGAGTAAACCCAACCATTACTCTCTAGAATTCCCAATGAACCATCACACCATGGAGCCTTACAAGGAAAATCTGGTGCTAAGCATCTATACCTACCATCATTACCTATCTCACAATCATCTTTCTTGCCATGTCTTGTCCACCTTCCACACCAAACATCCTTGTCAAAATCAGAAGCCTTGCAAGTTTGCAATTCTGGTAACTGAACACTAACATTGCTTTTATAGAATCTAATTGCAACATTGTGAACTACTCGGTCGTAGACGAATCGCCACGGAGTGAATTTGAGACCTTCAAAGTGTCTATAAAGTAGAATTATAGTGAGATTATACACCCCATCAAAATCTGGATGAACTTGAAGTGATATTGAGTAAGAACCATTACTAAAATCTTTCACCAAAGGCCTAGATTTCCATGATTCGCCCGAAAGATCGGTTTCGAAGTAATCCCCACCTAAACATCTAGGTTTCCCTAAATCATCCAATGCTTGAAAAACAAACTCATGCAAATCACCAGCTGATAATTCTATCATTTTATTACCATCATTCAATTCCAACTCAGGAATTGTTGAAATTCCAACTGTTTTAGAATCTTTACAAGGTTCTCCTCCATGAGCTAACCATCTAGCTAAAAGATTTGAAGTCAAATTAGGCTCTAACTCACTTGAAAGCCAAGTTGAATGCCTCTCAACATCATCAACCACAAAACTAGAATTATCATTATCAGCAGAAACAGGGTTCATTAACTTCATTGTACACAGACAGTGTAATGTTCTTCAGATTATAAGAATCAAAGTAACTAGTATTATTTGTTTGGTTTTGATTCAAACTAACTTGACTATGCTGAGGGATAAAAGTGGAATTTTGAAGAGAGTTAAGGGAAAAAGAATCTTGATGATACCTCCAAACATCAATGATGTTGCTAAAAGTGCAGCCATTGAAGCTCCAAATTACAAGTGTGGAAATCAAAACAAGAGAAGTGAGTAACCCTACACGCCAATTTAGTATTGGAGTGGACCAAAGTACCCTTAGATTCTCAACCTTTTCTGGCATCAGAAACTTCCAAGATTTCTTCCACCACTATCACCAGAGAACATGAACAACAAACAAATCTAAGTTATACAACAAATACCCAATAGAGGAAAGTTGCAAACTTTGACGACAATACTTCAAAAGATTATCTTTAAAGCATAAACAAGACGCTGTTTTTTCTCGAGAAAGAGAAATAAAGTATAATAAAAAGAAGTGAAAATAAATATAAAAAAATAAAATTGATGTGCAGTGCAGATCGCTAACTAAAGTAGCTATTGAATCATAGAAAGTCTCCGAACAGATAGAGATTGGAAAAAACGATGCGTATTATCTTCTTTTTTTGTGAGCTAAAAAAAATAAAGATTTGAGAAAGATGTGCTTTTTTGTGGTGGTTGTATCTAGAGATATGAAAAAACGATGCTTACATTGTCTTTAAATTTCAAACGATGTTTTTTACATATATTCTTTTTTGTATTAATGAGGGCTAAAGAGCGCAAGAGAGAGATTACACGGAAATAACTCTAGGAGTGGAGACTCCTATAAAGTCTGCTAGCCACAAATGGCTTACAATAGCTGGAGGAAACTCATACAAACACAAGATAACTTCCTGATTACAACCAATGGATGTCATAGCATCCGCACAACTATTTGCCTCTCTATAACAATGAGAGAAGCGGACCTCCCAATTAAGAGATAAAAGAGCCTGAATGCGATTGATAAGAGCAGCACCCTACACACTCACCGGACCAGAATTTGACAATTGGTTCATAACAATCATAGAGTCAACCTGAACATCAATCTTAGAAAATCCTCAATCACCCCCATAACTCCACAATGTAAGCCGAGCAAGCATATCCCCAAATCGAACGTCCGACATCGTCCCTAAGAACACCACCACTACCCGCAACCTTATGCACACCCATCACCGCCCCATTGAATTCAGGAGGGAGCCACCTAAACGATGTTTTTTATATTTTTGTATTTAAGAAAAATATGATTCGGGAGATTTCAATATCAATGATTGAAGCTGAAAAAGAAGTTATTAAAAATTTTTCTAAATTTTGATTGGCTGACAGTTGTGCCTTTTTTCCTTTTTATTTAATACTAACCAGTTTATGGTTGTGGTGTGTTTATCTTAATAATGGCAAATATTAATAATTAGTAGCTGTTAACTTTGTTGTTAGCTGGGACGTGCGCTTTGTTTGTTTGCCTCTATTTCTTCTTTGAAACTTCCGCTGCATCAAGTGTGTTGTCATATCAACTCTTTGGATTTAACCTTTCAAAAAAAAAGAAACTCCTTGGATTTAACAGACATTTCAGTACAGTAGAGTTTCGTTAGGTATAATATAATACTTAACGTGTAATTTTTTAATGATATGCCATTTTTTAAAAATTTACTTATTTTAAAACAAATTTAAATTTTGAGTTATTTTTACCTATAAAATGTTGGTTAAAATTTGGAGAATTTCGATAATTCAAGATGATCCTTGGATAAATCTGAAGTCGTGTAAACACTTTTAGATTGAATCAAATTTCGGGGTTCAACCAAAATCAATCAATCGGATAAAATCAGAAGATTATGTTCAAGAGTTTTGATTTTTATGTATATTGTTCTTCAATGACTTTCTGAACCAGAAGAGAATGATCAAAATCATCAAGAATAAAAGAATTCTACGGTTTTTGGCAGTTCACAACAGTTTTATAATTAAAACTGCCGTTTCCAGCGAACCTGCGCTTAAGTCGCGCCCCGTCTGCGCTTCAAGCGCAACTGCGCTAACACAGCACATTCAGGTTGCGCTTAAGTGGCGCCTCGCTCGCGCCTCACGCGCAACTTGCGCTTAAGCTGCGCCCAGGTCGCGCTTCCACGCGCAAAAGAGCAGCAGCTCCTGCCAATCTGCGCCTAGCTCGCGCTTCAAGCGTGATCCGCGCGCAAACTGCACACACATCACCTTATTACGTTAAAACAAGCGTGCACTCTTATTTTAACATAACAAGGAGATCAATTACACTAAAATGTCCAACAAACCTCCCCCATTTTAGCGTAATTACTGATCAAATCACCAAAGTCATAGCATACAACAAACTATTGCATAAATGAAATATCGTGACGATTGAATTTCATCTTAGCTAATTACACGTTTCAAATATTCGAATATCAAGGTGTCACTAAGGATTGAACCCTTTATATTCATAATGAATACATGAAGGTAATCTGCACAATAGTTTAAAACATTACTCTTGCTCGACACTAGTTTACTAGCCTGTGTCCCTATCCTTCATAAGCATATCAAAGCCAAGTCCCAGCTTCTTGAAGCGGCTAAACTTCATGCTTATATAGGTAGTCCTTTTCTTTCTTGCACCTGCAAATGCAATTTTTCAAAAGAACCATTGAGAAGTTATACTTCAGCCTCCTTAACTTACAGAACCGAACACATACCTTTTGGGATACTTTCGATAATGTGTTCCAATCTCTACATGTTAAGCTTTCCACATTGAATTCAGCACCTAATGTCATATTAGATGGGAATTGAGTATCTTAACATAAGAGATTTCAGATGGACTTTAATCCTAATCCCACAGCCGACCTTTTCACGAGATCTCTACTTAACCCTTTGGTTAAATGATCGGCCAAATTATGCTGAGTTCTCACAAACTCCATTGATATCACATCATGCATGATTAACTCCCGAACCATGCTGTGTCTAACTCCCAAGTGTCTAGACTTCCCATTATATACTTGACTATATGCCTTAGCCAAAGTAGCCTGACTGTCACACCTGATAGATATGGGAGGTATAGGCTTGGGCCACAATGGAATCTCATATATCAGATTTTTTAGCCATTCAGCTTCTTTACCAGCTGCTGCTAAAGCTACAAATTCAGATTCCATTGTTGAATTTGTAATGCAAGTCTGTTTCTTAGATGCCCAAGATATAGCACCTCCTCCAAGGAGGAATACCCAACCACTTGTGGATGAATGATCTTCCATATTGGTTATCCAACTTGCATCAGAGTAACCTTCAACAATTGAAGGAAATCCAGTATATGTCAAACCATAGTCAATGGTTCCTTTTAAGTACTTGAATACTCTGTTCATAGCTTGCCAATGATGAGAACTAGGATTACTTGTAAACCTACTAAGTTTAGCAACAGCATAAGCTATATCAGGCCTAGTACTAATCATTGCATACATGAGTGATCCTATCGCCCTTGAGTATTCAAGTTGAGACACCGCTACACCTTTATTAGGTAATAGCTTCACGTTAGGATCAATGGGAGTACTCACCGGAGAACAATCTTTAAAATTAAATTTCTCCAATATCTTCTCAATGTAATGTGATTGAGAGATGGAGATGCCATTGTTTCCACGTTTGATCTTTATTCCTAAGATCACATCCGCCTCCCCCATATCTTTCATATCAAACTTAGAAGACAAAAATGCTTTAGTTTCATCAACTTGATCTTGGTTGGTACCAAAGATCAACATGTCGTCTACATACAAACAAATGATAACTCCTTTGCCATGAGTATCAAACTTGCTGTATAGACATTTATCTGCTTGGTTTAGAACAAAACCACTAGACAACACAACCTCATCAAACTTTTGATGCCATTGTTTAGGCGCTTGTTTCAAGCCATAAAGAGATTTCATCAGTTTACACACCTTATTTTCATTTCCAGGCATAACAAACCCTTCAGGTTGTTTCATGTATATCTCTTCATCTAATTCACCATTTAAGAATGCAGTTTTTACATCCATTTGGTGAATCACCAGATTGTGGATAGCAGCAAGTGCTAACAACAGTCTAATAGTGGATATCCTAGCAACAGGAGCATATGTATCGAAAAAGTCAATACCCTCCTTTTGCCTAAAGCCTTGGATAACCAATCTGGCTTTGTACTTGTCAACAGTACCATCCACTTTCATCTTTCTTCTAAAGATCATCTTACATCCTAATGGCTTGCATCCAGGAGGTAAGTCAACCAATTTCCAGGTATTATTTTGCATGATGGAATCCATCTCACTTTGGATTGCTTCTTTCCAGAATGCAACATCCCTTGAAGCCATTGCTTCACTAAAAGTCTTTGGATCTTCCTCAACATTGAGGCAATATTGATATTGAAATTCAACATCATTCCTTGACCCTTCAACCAAATAGAGTTGAAAGTCATCTCCAAATGACTTAGCCTTTCTTACTCTCGTACTCTTTCTAGTTTCAGTACTAGTTGAAGGTATATCCTCTTTATTAACTGAGACTTTCGACATGGAAATCATGTTCTTTGGCCTAGGTATAGATGTAAACCTTTGTTCATCAAAGATAGCATCCCGTGACTCTATGACCGAGTTCACAGCAACAGAATCATTAGATTCCAGCACATAGAATCTATATGCTTTAGAATGCTCAGCATATCCAATAAATATGCAGTCTATACCTCTTTCACCTAAGGTTTTCCTTTTAGGTTCTGTAAGCCTGACTACAGCCCTACATCCCCAAATTTTGAGATAACTCAAATTTGGTGTCTTTTTGTGCCAAAGTTCATATGGGGTAACCTTATTCCTTTTGTTAGGAATGCGGTTCAACAAGTAACAGGCTGTCAACATAGCCTCACCCCAAAATCCTTCACTTAGACCCGAATAGGATAACATAGAATTCACCATTTCTTTCAAGGTTCTATTCTTCCTTTCGGCTACACCATTTTGTTGTGGTGTATAGGGAGCTGTTGTTTGATGTATTATTCCAGTAGATTGAAAATAAACTGGATCATAATACTCACCTCCCCTATCCGTACGAAGAGTTTTGATTAGCCCATTTTGATGAAGTTCTACCTCTTTCTTATAGATTTTAAACTTGTCAAGAGCTTCATTTTTTGTAATTAATAAATATACGTAACAATACCTTGATGCATCATCAATAAAAGTAACGAGATATTTTTTATGACCTAAAGATGGAGTAGCATGCAAATCGCACAAGTCACTATGAATAAGGTCTAAGACTTTAGTTTCACTTTTAACATCCTTAAAAGGTTTCCTAGTGATCTTGGTCAACATGCAAGTTTTGCATTTTTCAATGTTCATATCAAAAGGAGGAATCATACTTGTTTTTGACATATCTCTTAATCTTTTGTAATGAACATGTCCTAATCTAGCATGCCAAAATTCTGATTTTGTCATATTAGATATAGAACTACACGAGGCCATACAAACAGATTCAAGAGCAAAGGGAACATCAATGTTTAACTTAAACATTCCATTACAACGATAACCAAATCCAACAAAAGAACCATGTCTTGACAAGATGTACTTGTCGCTTTCAAGTACTTGCTTGAAACCACAATTATTTAAAACCATACCAGACAATAAGTTCTTACAGATACCAGGTACAAATAAAACATTATCCAAATACAAACTTTTTCCGGAAGTAAAAACTAAATTTACACAACCTAATCCTAGGATTGGTTCAGTTGCAACATTGCCCATCTTCACTATAGAGCCATCATCGATTGGTCTAAATTCCTTGAACCAACGACGATCTTTGCACACATGGCTTGTTGCTCCCGAATCAAACCACCAGGCAACATCATCATCCTGCACATAGAATGCATCAGATATTAGTGATACATAATTTGAATTCGTATTCGAATTAAAATTATTCACAACAATCTGACCTTGTTGCTTTTCAGGATCATTCGACCCACTTGGACCAGCCTTGTTCTTTTCTTTGAACACCCGGCAATCCTTCTTTAAATGACCAGGTTTCCCACACTTCCAACAAGACAATTTTGTCTGTTTGTTTGGACCTTTGTTCTTATTTCCTTGAAACTTTCGTTTCTTACCTTTACCATTGTAATTTTGCTTAACTGTTCCACTTTCCTCTACCATATTAACAGAAGAGGAACCTGCTACGGTTTTATCATTGGCCTTGTCATTTTCCTGAGCCCTCAGCGACTCCTCAATCATGAAATGACTACCGAGTTGAACCAGAGTCAACTCTTCCTTCTTATGCTTCAAGGTATGCTTGAAGTCTTTCCAAGAAGAGGGCAGTTTATCAATTATTGATGAAACTGCAATGGATTCGTCCATTTTCAAATCATGTTGAGTAAATTGACCTAGAATTCGCAGCAGTTCATTATATTGTTCCATAACAGGCCTCGAATCAACCATTTTGTAATTAAAGAAATTACTAACTAAGAATTTGTTACTTGAGGCATCTTCTGCCATATACTTGGTTTCAAGAGAGTCCCATAATTCCTTAGCAGACTCAACATTTTGATAAATATCAAAGAGAGAGTCAGACATACCGTTCAGAATGTGTCCACGACATATGTAATCGTCGTTTTCCCATTTCAGACGCTTCCTTGTTTGATCCAGAGTTTCGACTTCCATATACACCGGCATCGGTGTACTCAGCACATACACCGACTTTCAATGTTGTCAAGAGAAAGTGCATCTTCTTCTGCCATCTTCTGAAATCCTGCCCTTCAAACTTGTCCAATTTCGCAAACTTGCTTGTCATCTTCGAACCATCGTTCGTCATTTCGAAGAATTTGATTCAATCTTTTGTTGGTTAAAATTTGGAGAATTTCGATAATTCAAGATGATCCTTGGATAAATCTGAAGTCGTGTAAACACTTTCAGATTGAATCAAATTTCGGGCTTCAACCAAAATCAATCAATCGGATAAAATCAGAAGATTATGTTCAAGAGTTTTGATTTTTATGTATATTGTTCTTCAATGACTTTCTGAACCAGAAGAGAATGATCAAAATCATCAAGAATAAAAGAATTATACGGTTTTTGGCAGTTCACAACAGTTTTATAATTAAAACTGCCGTTTCCAGCGAACCTGCGCTTAAGTCGCGCCCCGTCTGCGCTTCAAGCGCAACTGCGCTAACACAGCACGTTCAGGTTGCGCTTAAGTGGCGCCTCGCTCGCGCCTCACGCGCAACTTGCGCTTAAGCTGCGCCCAGGTCGCGCTTCCACGCGCAAAAGAGCAGCAACTCCTGCCAATCTGCGCCTAGCTCGCGCTTCAAGCGTGATCCGCGCGCAAACTGCACACACATCACCTTATTACGTTAAAACAAGTGTGCACTCATATTTTAACATAACAAGGAGATCAATTACACTAAAATGTCCAACATAAAATATGTATACCTAACTAAAGTTCAAGAGTATCTAAGAATTTTCATTAACAGGAATACATACATTATATATGATACTATATTTTTTGTATGGTTACCGTGTAACAAGCGAAACAAGAACAAAAATAAAAACAAAAGAAAATAGGAACTTAAGAGTTTAGCTTAACCAAGAGGATAATAGATTCGAGACTAGGAGGTGGGGAAGTCCACACCATGACACCATAGAGCCCAAAGCAAAGGCTCATTCCTTAGCCATAAAGTCAACACAATTGTTTTTCACCCTAAGGACATGCACTCGGTGGCGGATCCAGGACTCAGGAGTCGGGGTTCAAAATATTTAAAAGTATGAATCGCTAAAAAATATATAATTAAAAACAACTTTAGTATATTCAAATAAATAAATTATACAACTCATAATTGACCTAGTGATGTGTTTGTGTGAAGTATTTGAGTGCAATCGGGTGCAAAATTAGGGATCCTAATGCAATATTATAATTTCAGGGGGTTCAAAATATTTTTATATAGGAGATAAATGGATAAAAATATTTTTATAAAGAGATAAATGGATAATTTTTTTGAGGGGGTTCAAGTGAACCCCCCTCACTAAAGCCTAGGCTCGCCATTGCATGCACCAACATTGCATTACCAAGATTGTTCCTAACCTCCGCTATCTAAAGGAGCGGGGAATCATAGCAATGGAAATGGTTCACATCTGTGTTGGAAAGGTTTACTGCCTCCAAACAGTCGGTCTATCCAATGACGTGATCATCACCCAGGTTATAGCAAGTGTTTAAGGCTATAAGTAGTCGTCATGCGAGGCAAGAGTCCTCTTGATCACCTCAAGAATTCATCAAGGAGTGTCTTCAAAATCCATGTTATTTTACCAGCACCAAGCATTCCAAATACCGAACAAAAACAAAGTAGGATTCTCCTCCTAAGCCATGCTATGAATCAAGACATTGCATCTGTCTCCAATAAGAAGGAAGGTTTTCTTCCCAAATCCAACAAAAACCAGAGTTCCTTCGAGTGGGGGCATTCGCGAAGGCAGTGAAGAGGAGTCTGACTTGGAGTACTAAGTAATTCCTTAGTAATTGTTACTAAATGGCATAATAGTCATTTCTCCATCAATGAAAAAATTCGATAACCACACAAACACTAAATCGTGGTTAGTATGTACTAACCGTTGGATTGTTGTATAATGGTTAGTAGCATAGACTAACCACACAAACACTAAATTGGGGCTAGTATGTACTAACCATTGTAGTGTTGTATAATGGTTACCGAAAAATTTAGTAATTGTTACTAAAGAATTCCTTAGTATCATAAGTCTTTGCCAATGAAGAGGGTCCTCCATGATGAGCAACAGATGCAGGTAGGTATATATATTAAAAGTGTGGCGTCAATTATATATGAAACAGAGAACTGAGAGTGAAAGTCTCATTTTATTAATTGATGAAGTGAGTGAAATTGAATGTACAGCAAAAACTTAGTAGAGCTGGGTTTAAATAATACCAATGTACCCTTTATCTTCTCTAACTACCCTTTATCTTCTAAACAAACTCTAAAAACAGAATAACTAACTAATTAAATACAATTAGTAAAATGCAATTAAATAAATAATTGAAGTGTAACTTAATACCCCCCTCAAGATAGAGAATAGATGTCAAGCATTCCCATCTTGCCAATGAGTTCTGAGAACCACACAGATCAGTATAGCCAAGACACGTGGTCAACTAAGTTTCCCGACTTAGATTTGTCATCAACAAAGTCTGTAGATACTGCGCACCAAAAAACACGATCACTAAAAAATGTATGTAATTTTGACTCCTTTTTTACTAAAAAAAAATATATCCATTCATTCAAATTGATTGATTGCATCGAAAAAAATAAAAATTCAACATTATTGTTATTGTCGTTGAAATTCATATTCTTTTTTTTTGACAAAGAAAAATTTATATCATTTTATTCATAATCAAAGTGGTAATACAATTCGGACTACAATCATAAACTTGGGAGCTAGCAAAATCCCTTGATGTTCTAGCTAACATACGAGCAACAAGGTTGGCTTGCCTCCGGATGAAACTAACCGCATAGTTTTGTGTCATAGATAATAAAGTCTTACATGTTCTCAAAATTGAGCCAAACTCAGTAATAGAATTGCACACTCCTCTGATGCCATCTACGACTGCTTTACAATCCAGCTCGATGGTAACTCTTCGGATGCCTAATTCTTGTAACCAATTGACTGCTAGCAGTAATCCCAGTGCTTCTACTTCCTGTGGTTGTGGCACTCCATAAAACTAGGCTGATTTCGCTGTTAGGATCGGAGCCCCTCTACACACTTTGACGCCATGGATCTCTCCTCTCACCTCACATTTTTTTAGTAAAGCCGTAAGGCCCTTTGCACAAAGAATAAAAAGGTAAGGTGACAGTGGGTCACCTTGCTTGAGACCTCTCCTTGGTGAGACTGAGCCAGCTCTCTCTCCATTCATGAGCACTGAATAATGTACTGTTTCAACACACATCGCCATCCAATTTACCCACTTCTCATTAAAGCCCAACTTCACAAGAACACATCTCAAGTACCCCCCAATCCACCCTATCATATGCTTTGCTAATATCAATTTTGAGGGCTACCTCCCCTACTTTCCCCCTCACCTTACACTTCAAATGATGGATGGTTTGAATTGCGACCATCACATTATCTAAAATAGAACGATTAGAGACAAAAGCAGACTGCAACCATCATATTCTAAAAATCATCTAATATGGCTGATATTTGTATTTATAGTAAATCATCAATTTGGCCTCTATCCTATCACTCTATTTTTAATTTGGTCTCTAAACTATAGGAATAAAGTAACTTTCTTGAGATAATAGAAATAGAGTAATTTATTACCAAAAAAAAAGAAATAGAGAAATTATAAATCCATTAAATGGGCGGACTCGACTAGTACCCGAGTTTGATCCCCAGCAATGGAGCAAATTAGAGTCAGACTTTACTTAACTCCCAACCGAACTCAAGATTATTCAGGGGCTCCTTTTCTCCTGGAGACTAGAGCGGGGTCAAAGACCTCTAAACCAAAAAAGAGTAATTTTAAATCCATCATATTAATCTCTTAAGTATCATTCTCTCTCCTATTTTGAGAATGTTTCGGGGATTAATTTAATTGATTTAAAATAATTTAAAGACTATTTAATGTATTTTCATAGTTGATTCCAAATTGAAAAAAAGAGTGGTGGTATAGGGAGTAAATAGATGGTTTACTCTTTTATTAATTGACTTTTTATTTGTTTTATGTACTAATTAAGAGTTTAATTGTTATGCACTGCGTAAACTAATATTTCCCTTCCGCAACTAACATTGATTATAAAAAAAAAATAGTACTCCCTCAGTCTCATATTATATGTCATTTTAATCAAAAAAGTTTGTCCCATATTATATGATTTTTACAATACCAATGCAAAATTAATGCTACTTTTTCTATCATATCTTTTCTTATTTAATAATATCTCTTCTTTCAATTCTATTAATTTCTTCTTAATGAAATTAATGAAGGATAATTTTGTAAATTAACTCATAATTTATCTTTTTCCTACAAAATTAACTATTTTTCTTAATTTGTGTCCTCAAACAGATGAAATATCGGTAGCGTAAGTGAAATATCGGTAGCGTAAGTGATAATCATTGAGAGACCGACATGTACAGGTACCGGCAAAATAAGTGGAAGGGAAATTGTTGTTTCAGTGTTTTCGAAATTATACCGAAGAAATTACTGGGATGAGTCGCGGACTAGGTCGCTCTCTTTAAGACGTTTCGTGGCACTGCTCGATGGTGCAAGCAGACTATCAACCACGACGCCCCCAGGATAAAACAGCCCAGTTACGATTATGACTGCACAGTCAGTAATCGCTCGAGATATACACCTCTCAATATGGTTTATAACCACTCAAGAATATGGCTCGTAGGCCACTCTTAGAGAAGAAGAAGAAGAACGAATTTATGAGGGAGAAGAGAAGAGAACTTGGAACTGCTTCGAGTTTTCGGTACGTCAAATGAATTGGGGGAAGGCCTCTTTTATAGGCTTCAATAACCGGCTTCGTGCGCAAGTCATGGGACTTCGTGCGCAAGTTACGAATCATGGATCCTTGGCGCGCAAGTTACGAAGGTTCGTGCGCACGTCTGACTTGGAGCGCAAGTTCGCAACGGTTCGTCGAATCTGGTCGGTTCAATGAATCTGGACAAGCACGTTCCAAAAAATAAATAAAAGGTGTGAACTTCCCACTTATAAACACTCTTCAAGTGCTTAGTCCAAGCAATGTGGGACTTTGTAATTTTTAAATTCACACCAATGTTCCAACAGAAATGTACAAGTACGGCGCACTGCACCGCCATGTGGGTTCACATGGTTGGCAATTTTGAGTGGCAACAAACAGCCTGCCCATTTTTTTGACAATTAATAGCAGAGTCGGTGATGAGATGACATTTTGTAACAACTCTTTTTTCTTCTTCACGAAGTAGTAACAATTGTTTTTTGACAAAGCGTTTTTCTTCTTTTTGTCCTTTTTTTTTCCTTATGTTTCATTTCATTAACAAAACAATAATATATACATTATCAACCGAAAAGTAAACATAAATATTGTTCCGGATTGGGCCGCATTTGGACCGGCTTCACTGGCCCATATCTATGATACTAGCGAGATTCACGTGGCCCAAAAAGATCAACGATGGAGATCACGCAAATATCTTATCGCATGGCCATAAAGTGACGTCGACCTTAATATACCTTTCAAGATTTGGTGGGGTATCACCGGTGGCGGATACACCGTGTGTGGATCAATTGCCCCACTAATCAAAATTATTTGAGTTAGTTATATTTAATAAAAAGTATTTTGCCCAAATGAGTTAATTGTTTTTTAAATAAAAATTAAAGAATATTAATTTATTTTTTAGCTCGCCAACCGATCTAATGAGACAAATAGAGACCTATTTGTTTTCACATAAATAAAAATTACTAATTTGGTCATTAAAAACTCAAATATTAGTCAAACTAATTTTTAGAATAACTAAAATATCTAAAATTATTTTAAAATGACTAACTTAACTGATATTTGATGACCAAATTCATTTTTTTTAATTCTCAAAAGACTAAAAGGACCTGTTTGAATTCTGTTTTGAAAACAGTTTTTAGTTTTTAAAAATTTGAAAACAAAAAAATTTGTTTGAATGGTGTGTTTTATAAAAGTGTTTTTAAAAACTATTTCTATTTTACTGTTTTTAAATCCAAAAAAAAGAGAACTTCACAAAGCTGTTTTTGTTTTGAGTTTTTAGTTTTGGTTGTTTTTAGTGATGAAAATGAAAAACATGGAAAACTCTTCATCTTCATTAATGGTAAATCTGTAAATAAATTGAAAGCATTTCTAATTCAAGTGTCTCTAGGCTTCTGCATTCTTTTTTTGTTACTTTCCGCATGCGTTCTTCTTGCTCCATCATTTTTGTTTATTTTTTTTTTATTAATTAACTTTTGTTTTGATTTAGTTTAATTCGTTCAAACTCATAGAAATGACCATTCATTTTTAAGAGTATTAAATGTGTGTTTCGACAAAAAATTCATTAAACTCTTATCTAATAAAGTATTTTAATTAAGTAGTTTTTTTTTGATAAACCTGGGTATTCTCCACGGCGACTGTGGAGACTAATCCTTCGAGGTATTGGAGTTCATTTAAGGGAGCCCTCACCCAAGCGATGTCTCTCCATACACACCGGCCAGGGATCGAACCTCTGACCAAATGTTTAAGGGGCCAAACAACTTACCACTTGTGCCATACCCACTTGGTAATTAAGTAGTTTTTTGCTATAAGCTATCGGCTAATACGTCTAATTTTTAAATCCGCTATCAACTAGTCAAATTTGTTATAAGCTAACGGATGAGACTTGAGCCTGTGATTGCTCTTTATCAAATGAGACACATTTCAGATGACGACATCTATATGAAAGCCTTTGATAAGTTTAAGGATCCTGATTGGAGAGAAATGTTTATTGTCATGCGAAATGATAAGAAACGTGGATGGCTAAATAGACTTTAGGGATATTTACTGGATATTTGTATTGGCTTGATGTTTTTGCCATGGATACTTATAACTAATGAGTGTATGTTCGTTAATTATAATCTTGGTGACTAAAAGTGAAATTAAGTTAAAAAAGTATTGTACATTTTATATATTTTATTATAATTTAAAATAATAAATATTACATTAAAATTACTCTTAATTATATTCAAATTAAAATAAGCATAATAGAAAAGAATAACTTAGCTCAGTGGGATATATTGAAGAAATGCGTGAATGGTTATCTCAATGGTTTAAATGGATTTGGCCATGGAAGCCTACGGATGTGGATCCGGAAAGAGTAACTTAGCTCAGGTGCTATGGGATTCCAGCCCATGGAACGTTGAGTTCTTCACAAAGATTTCTGAACGCCTGGGAGTGTTCATCAACTCCGATGAGAACACTGACAATAGAAGGTCGCTTGATGTTGCTCGTATCATGTTCGTACGAAGGTATCTGAGTCAATCAATGTGGTGTTCAAGGTCTTAATTAATAAGGTGCCCTTTGTTATAAAGTTGTGGAAGATTGGAGTGGGCCTACTCTTTGGAGCAGATCAAGCGGTCAGGTTCAAGCGGACGTTCTCTCATCAAGCTCTGATGAGGATCTAGACGAGTTTTACAATTCCGGCAATGGAGGCATCGTCGGCGAGGAAGATGAAGGTGACTTGGCGTTCAGAGCAACATTTAATTCCCCCCACGATTCAGGGCGGAAATTTGTGGAAGTTACTGATGAGAATTCAAATTCTTTTAATGGTGGATTTAATGTTAATTCAAATGGTAGCAAGGATTGCTTGATTTACGGTAAGGTGAGGATGTTAAGGAATTCTAATATTGATTTCTCTCCTAGTCAACAACATATGATTAGCGGGGCCTATCTTGATAATTCAAATCCCTCATCATCCTTTGTTGAAGACACGGTGTCGCTGAATAGTTGATGGATAATAGTGGGCCTTCTAAAATTGAGTTACGCGGCCTTGGTGCATTGGGCCATGATCACGAGGCAGTCAGCCCAATTTCCAAACCTTCAGACCTCCCTTAAATCCATAGCAAGGCCAGCCCAATCTCTAAATCGCGCAGGCCCAGAAAGCCACGCAAAATTATGAGGATTGGTGTGAAAAGAAATTCAAGGACGGGTAAATTGGCAAAAGCGACACGTGACCTTGCTGAGATTTCCGGTACTTCATTGAATGCATCTAATTGCGAGCCTAATCAATCTTGTAATAGGAACGAGTCTTCGTTATTTTCTACTGGAACTATTCTTTGTGATGGTTCTATTTCCAGCAATGACATTTCTCGTTGTAATACCAAATTTTGGGCTCTCCAAGGAAAATCGGTTGCTATGAAGGTGTGGGAAGCGGCAAAGAAGTTGGGTGTGGAGGGCAACCTTCCTGATGAGAGGTATGTTGAGATGGTTGAAGCAGGGGAAAGAAGAGATGAAGACGCACATAGTAGGAGGGTGAACAACAACGATGGTCAATGAACTTACTATCTTTGAATATTTATGGGTGGGGTGACCAATCGAGACGTCGCCATTTAGCGTCTCTTATTAATTCGGGTAAGTTCGATTTCATTTTTATTCAAGAAACTAAGCGGGAAGTGATTGTAGAAGGGGGGGTGAGGTTGTTATGGGTAATCAACAGTTTGAGTGGATTGTGAAACCGTCACGAGGTTTGTCTGGAGGCATATTATGTTCTTGGCTCCCAGGGTCTTGGCCTATTCATTCTACATTCTCTGGTGTAGGCTTTCTTGGTGTTAGTATTGATTTGTCACGCACTATGGTATACATTATTAACGTATATGCTCCTCAGTCATCAGTGGCAAAGAGGAGTGTTTGGGAGGAACTTCTTAATCTCAAACGTTCTAGTTCAAGTGGGGAGTGGTGCATTGTTGGTGATTTTAACACAGTCGCTAGTGTGGAGGAAAGGAAAGGGGAGGAGTGATGTTTGTTCTGCTCGGGGGATTGCTGATTTTAATAACTTTATTGCTGATATGGAATTAATTGACGTGGCTGTGTCAGGTAAAAAAATCTCATGGTTCAACTCTGATGGTTTTTCTATGAGTAGATTGGATAGGTTCCTTATTTCTGACGGGTTGATTGATTTATGGGGTATCTCGGGGAAATGGATTGGGAGTCGTGATATTTCTGATCATTGCCCAATTTGGTTGCTCCACTTCATTAAAGATTGGGGTCCTAAGCCTTTTCGTGTTTTTAATTGTTGGTTCGATCACTCCGATTTTCTGCCCTTGTTTCGGATTGTTGGTCTAGTTTTGTTGTTACGGGGACTAAGGCTTATGTGGTGAAAGAAAAATTCAAGTTGCTTAAAGAGAAGTTACGACGGTGGAACAAAGAAATTTTTGGAATGATAGATCTAAGTATTGATGCTTTGATTCGTGATTTGAATGCTCTAGATCATGTTCTTGGTGAAGGTTGGGATGAAGTCGCCGTGATGAATCGTAAGGAAGTCTCCTTAAAAGTTTGGAAAGAGTTACAATTGAAAGAATCAATGCTGTCCCAAAAGGCTAGAGCGAGGTGGATCAAGGAGGGTGACATGAACTCTAAATATTTCCATTCTCTTATGAAGTATAGAAGAAGGAGAGGTAATGTTGTACTTCTAGATGATAATGGGGCTGTTTTAGAAGAGGTCGATGTTGTTAAACTCCGTGTCAAGAATCATTTTGAAGAGGTTTTTGTTGAGCATTGTTATAACCATCCTACTCTTGGGGGGGTGGGGGGGGGTTGCTTTTAATCAATTAACCGATGCAGAGGCTGGTTTTTTGTTGGAACCTTTCACTGAAGATGAGATTTGAATGGAAGTTTGGAATTGTGACGGTGATAAAAGTCCGGGGCCGGATGGGTTTAATCTCTGGTTCATTAAACATTGTTGGGACTTGGTGAAGGCGGATGTGATTGCTTTTATCAACGAATTCTATGTCAAGGCTGCCCTTCCTAAAGCTATTTCAGCGTCTTTCATCGCGCTTATTCCTAAGAACGATAACCCGCAAGGTTTGATTGAGTATAGACCAATTTCTCTCATTGGCTGTCTTTATGAGATTTTGGCAAAGGTCCTAGCCTCTAGGATTAAGAGAGTGCTGCCCAATATTATTTTCAAATGCCAATCAGCCTTTCTTGGGGGTAGACAAATTCTTGATGGGGTGGTTGTTGTTAACGAGATCGTTGATTTTGTGAGAAGAACGAAGGACGGGTGTTTGTTGTTTAAGGTTGATTTCGAAAAGGCCTATGACTATCTCCTGGGATTTTTTATTTTATATGATGGATAGGATTGGGTTCCCTTTGGTGGATTCGGTGGATGAAGGTTTGTGTGTGCTCAAGCACTATGTCGGTGCTTGTGAATGGCAGCCCAACTGGTGACTTTAATGTGCATAGAGGTTTGAGACAAGGGGATCCATTATCCCCCCTTTCTTTTCCTTATTGCTGCTGAAGGCTTGTCTGCTTTGGTTGCTAAAGCGGTTGAGATCGGAGCATTCCAATGTTATTCTATCAATGATAATTTGAGGTTCTCAATTTCGCAATTTGCAGATGACACAGTTTTGATGGGTAGAGCGTCTTGGAAAAAATTTGTGGAGCATCAAGACCATTCTTAGAAGCTTTGAGCTTGTGTCGGGGTTGAAGGTTAATTTTCATAAAAGCAAGCTAATTGGGGTCAATGTCCAAGATCATTTTCTAGATATGGCAGCTACTTTCTTACATTGTAGAACTGAATCTATTCCCTTCAAATTCTTGGGTATTCCAGTGGGGGCCAATCCTCGAAGGGGAGCAACTTGGAAACCAGTTATTGATATGCTTCGCAAGAGATTATCTTCTTGGAAAGGGCGCATCTTATCAATTGGTGGCAGGGTAACTCTTATAAATTCGGTCGTGAACAGTATACCCCTTTATTTCTTTTCTTTTTACAAAGCCCCGAGGGTGGTTATTCAACAAATGACTAAGATACAACGAGATTTTTTGTGGGGGATTAATGATGGAGATAGAGGGATGCATTGGGTAGCTTGGGACAAAGTGTGCAAACCAAAGGATGAAGGGGGGCTTGGCATCAAAGATCTAGAGTTGTTCAATGTGGATTTATTATCAAAGTGGAAGTGGAGGTTATTGATAGATGTTGATACAAGCTGGAGGGGCCTGTTGTTACATCGGTATGGGCAATTTTCCTCTTCTCTCATTCACGGTTTAGCTGAAACAATTAACCGTGGCTTGAGAGGTTCTCTTTGGTGGCTTGACTTGCTTATGTTGGACTCTTCTGTTCCTTCTACTCGTCGTTTCAGCTCTAGCATCAGGAGAGGTTTGGGGAATGGAATGTCGATTGATTTCTGGAATGATCATTGGCTTGGGCATGCTCCATTGTCTGTGGTTTTTCCATCTATTTTTGCAGGTTGTAATGCGAGAAATGTTTCTGTTGCTGATTGTGGTGTTTGGACCGATAACACTTGGAGGTGGAAGGTCCCATGGACTCATGATGGTGATCAAACGTACAGAGAGGAAGCTCTTTTGCTTCATCAGATTTTACTGGATGTTAATCCAACTGAGGGTATTCACGACTCGTGGTTGTGGACGCAGGATGCATCGAAATTGTTCACAATCAGATCTTGTTACGCTATGCTGGCAGTTATTGCATGTCAATCAGATTTTGTGCAAGCTCTCAACAACATTTTATCGAAGATTTGGAAGTCAGCGACTCCCTCCAAGGTTAATATTTTTGGTTGGCGTTTGTTTCGGAACTCGTTACCAACTCGTGGGCAGCTACTCCATCGACATATTATTCATTCCGAAGCAGATGCTATTTGTTCTCTTTGCGCGACGCACATGGAGGATTCTTTGCACTTGTTCCAGACTTGCATTTTTGCATCCGAAGTGTGGCATAATATATGCAATTGGTTGGGTATTCAACAGGTGTCCAATCTTTCTTTGGAGGAGCATTTTAGGTGGATGGGCAAAGTGTGTAAGGGTAAGAAGGAAAGGAAAACCAAATACTTGATTTGGTTGACAACGTGTTGGTGCCTATGGTTGTCCGGGAATGCCGTTGTTTTCAGGAATGAGGATGCTAGCACCACTTCTGTTATTACTCGGATTAAAAGTCTATCTTGGAGCTAGTTTGTGAATAAGGTTATGCTAAAAATGAAATCTTTTTATTTATTTTTATTTTTGAGAATTGAAGATGCTAGTTTAAATCGAATGCGGGAAAAAAGGATTTAAACTATATGCAACAACTATGCAAGCTATAACAATAGGCAGAAACAATTTACAGAGATAATGATATCTAAGCACAATAATATCAAATGCAATAACAATTAACAATTATAAGGGAAATGCAATGTAAAGATAAGGGAAAGAAGTACACCGTGATTTTTACGAGGTTCGGGATAAAAAGCCCTACATCCTCGGCCTCCGGCTTTGCAACCTTCAGACTTGATAATAACCACTATAAGAGAAGAACTTCTTCAACGTCTTACAAACAAGTAAATCCCATATAGCTATCACACCAATATCAATTTTCCCAAATTGAGAACCCAAGCTCCCCGCTAAGGATTTCACTACAATTCAATCTCCCTGATTGAATTACCCAAGACAACTCTCAGGATTTCACAACAATCAAATATAGATGTTTACAATTGAGAACTAGGATCCAATCACTCAAGCATATGACAATGATGTAGTTGAGAGAGATGAGAGATTTGTATTAGTGTGATTCCCAACCTAACCAGTGATGAAGAATGTGAAGAACAGGTGTGACGGTGAGAGTTCGCGTTCTGCTTTGTGATTCGTAGGTTAGTTTTCTTTGTGAATCCTTGGTTCTGTTGTTTGTGAAGTCCTAGGTCCCTATTTATAGACTTCGTAAAAAATATGACCGTTGGGACAATTCAAACAAGTGAAAAAACCGATTTTTTGCTTAAAACCACTTAGTATGACAATCGATTCTTTTCTTTAAAAAGAGAACAACTTCATAAGAGAATGATCGATTGATTGCTTCTAAAACTAAGCGTAAAAATCGATTTTGTACTTAAACAAAATAGGATCATAATCGATTTTGAGCTTTAAAACAAATAAGGTTATGATCGATTATGTGCTTTAGGAAAAATGAGACCTTTTAAAAATCAAGGTGGATAATCGATTTTGTGCTTCCCACAATCAAGCTCATAATCGATTTTGTGCTTGATGAATCAAGTCCAAAATCGATTGTTTGCTTTATAAAACAAGTGAATAATCGATTTTCCACTTTAAAAACACAAAGTCATCAATCGATTGTTTTCTTTCCAAAACAAGTTCTTTAAAAACAATCAAGCCACAAATCGATTCTTGGCTTTGCACTAGGAAGTGAGAAATTGATTTCTCGCTCTAAAAGAAAGAGAGAAATCGATTTCTTGCTTTAAAGACCAAATCAAGAATCGATTCTTTACTTCAAAAACAAGTTCTTTTAAAACACTAAGCCATGAATCTATTTTCTTTAAAAAACAACAATTCATTATTTGTGTCTAACCTATTTGCTTTTATATACAAGATTTTACCAAGCCTAGCTCAACTTTATTTTAACAAAACAGTTCTATTTTAAAAGATCATCTCTCAACTACAAAAGTCATAGAGCTGAAGTGACGGGATCTTACACGCGTCCTATGGAAAACAAAATAACACATAAGTCTTGAACGCTTGAGTAGCTTCTCCTCTGAGATGCTACACTTTAAGATATCCTGTGCTTTGGTTCATGCCCTGTGCTTTGATTCAACTATAACCATTAGTAAACAGATTGTAATTTGTTATCATACAAAACAAAGAGTGTTTGACCTTGGTTCGACAGTTTGTTTATCGTGTGGGTAGCAGCTCTAATCTTTCTATTTCTTCATGGTGGATTAATCCACTTTCTAGCCTAAACAATGTTTAACACTTCTTGTATTGTTTGGGCTTGAGCACCCCTAGTGCTCCATTAATGAATATTTACTTATCAGGAAAAAAAACTAGTAAACATACAATTCTTATTAATTAAACATTGGTAGACGTGCTAGCCCATTAAATGTAACCGGCGAAATATAAGTTATAACTAAATAAATATTAACTACAAAAATATGGACTTGGATCCTCTCTTTCCACTCTCTCTTAATTTCTTTATCTTATCATTAAAAAATTATAAATAAATTATGAGAGAGAGTGATGTAGAACATGCTTAGAGCATTTACGGTGGTGCACCCACTAATGAGTATTTAAGTGGGGTCCACATATTCACATCACTTTTAAGAATTAAGAGCATCTCCATTGGTGAACACAATCAATGTTCTTAAGTGGGGTCCATACCTCGACATCCCTTTTAAGAACTAAACCAAATATTTGCTCCAATAGTGAACTCTTTAAGAAGCAAATTTAGGTCCCATAATTAATCTCACTTTTAATACTTTTTTAATGACATTTAATTTTTTTAAATTTAAATCATCAATTAAATTGTTTTTAAATATAATATCTAACATTATTAAATCATTTAATTTAAATTAAAGTTAACTTCATTAAAAGACTCAATAAATATAGAGGGTATATTTGGAAAAGTTTGGTGAATTATACATTGGGTTCTTAAAAGTACTATTTTTTTGGGACAAAAATAAAAGGCCAAAAGTACTAAAAATTAGGAACAGATGGAGTAACCATGGTTGTCAGACTCGAGAGTCTACATAGACTTGTGAGAGGACCGTAGACTCGACTCGTAGACTCGTAAGAGTCTATGAAAAAAAATACACTAAAAAAATATGAAAAAATATTACTGTAGTGTCAAACAGTATCAATAACAATGAAGACATTTCATCAATAACAACAAAATTTATCAAAATTTTCAACATTCCAACTTCAAACACCATAACTAAGCAAAATAATGAAGTATGTAGATAACAATTCCTATTAGATAAAACTCCAAGTTTCTTTAAAAGCTTTTCTCTAATTTCATGATATGAAGGAGGTTTGTAACCGATTCCATACCTCCCAATCATGTCAAACATCTTTGCAAACTCCACATTTTTAATACAATTGAAAGGAATAGCACTTGTACACATCTAAGACATAATGAGCTTCCTCTACAAGTTGACCTAAAACACAGCGTTTTGGGCTTTTTTTTAGAAAAAATTCAATTCTGTGATAAACTCGTGAGTCTAAGCGAGTCTGACCGAGTCTGAGCGAGTTTATGAAGATTCCGATTCTACACGAAATTTGACTCGTTGGGCCATCATAAACTCGTAAACTCGTAGAATCGTACGAGTTGACTCGCGATTTTGACAACCATGTGAGTAACTATTAACCAACACCGTTGGCCTAGTGGTTTAATCTACCCTAGGACACGGGGGTCGACCAGGTGCTCCCGGGTTCGATTCCCGCAGTGGAGAAACTCGGTGCTGGCCAGTGCGAAATTTAATACTAAGCACGAGTAGAAATTAGTCTTTCGTTGAAAGCGTTGGGACACTCCGTGGGTAGCCAGCAATGGTCCGAAAAAAAAAACTATTAACTATATAAATATATCTTTTGATTTCGTTTTGTCCAAAACTACACAACCAAATGAGTGGTCACAATCATATAAAAAAGGCTTAAATATATGATAAGCCCCTGCAAATATGGCCAAAATCCATTTAAGCCCCTGCAAATTTTTTTTAAAATGACCCTTACAAATATTAAGCGTTTGCGGTTAAGCCCATCAGTCAATTTTCTATCAAAAAAGGCATAAAAAATACTGACGTGGCAACGTGTCTTCATCCCATTGGACCATTGTGCCACGTGTCACTAAACCTAACATGCCACGTGTCACTAAACCTAATTTCTAACTCTAATTTCTAACTCTCCCTCTCTCAGCGCCGCAACCCTCTCCCCTAACCCTAAACTTCTCTTTCACCTCAGCGCCGCTCCTCAATCTCTCTGCCCACCGCCTTACTCCCTCGAGCTCTCTTCTCTTCAGCGTCGTTCTCCCCTTCCTCTCCTCCTCACCAAACCAGATTTCGCTTCTCTTCTCCCACCAACCCGATCCTCTCTTCCTCTCACCACCAACAGTAACTCTAAATTTACTCTCTCTTCTCGCCGCCAATCCTAACCTCCTATTTTGACAACAACACCGATTCAACAAAAGGGAGGGGGAGAAACGCGAACGGGATGCAAAACAGAGTGAGAAGAGATTTAGGGAGAGAAAACGAAAGGGAGGGGGAGCGGGAATGGAGGGGTTAAGACGCGATGACAGTGGGGTTTCGGTGGTGTCGTGTTTGGTTGTCGAGTGGGGGTTGTTGGGTGAAGAGAGAGGGTCGGTGTAGAAACGGCGATGGGGTGATATGGGTTTTCACGGTGGGGGAAGAGAGACGGTGGTGAGAGAGAAAGGGGGTTACAGTTGAGAGAGAGTGAGAGAGCTGCGACGGACGATTTGTCACTATGGTCGGTTGGTGGTTTTGCTGGGTTATTCACGGTGGTTCACGGCGGTGGAAGGTGGTGGCTAGCCGTTTGGGTGGTTTGGGGTAGTTTACGAAGAGGGGGAAGACGGTGGGTGGAGGAAAGGAGGATGGCGGCGAGGGGAGAGAGGGTGACGGAGATGTGGTGTGGAGGGCGTACGACTTGGTGGTTTTGACGAGGGTGGTGAGGAGAGCTACGGTGGTGGTCACGGGGGAGGTTCGCCAGTGGTGGAGGTGAGGAGCAGTGGTGGCTGACGTGGCAGTGATGACATGGGGTGCTTACGTGACATGTTAGTGACACGTGGCACAATGGTCCAATGGGATGAAGACATGTGGCCACGTCAGTATTTTTTTATGCCTTTTTTGATAGAAAATTGACCGAGGGGCTTAACCGCAAACGCTTAATATTTGCAAGGGTCATTTAAAATTTTTTTTTTTTGCAGGGGCTTAAATTGATTTTGGGCATATTTGCAGGGGCTTATCATATATTTAAGCCTATAAAAAACCATCATTGTTAGTGGACCCCATTTAAAAAAGGCAAAAAACATATTTATTAACATATTTATGCATCCATGTGCATAGGCAGAATGATACATACATACCAATACCGAATACGTATAGCTTATAAGGCTTCTCAAGTGGTTTTTGACCAAGTAGCCTGGTAAAATAAAGGATACACAAGAATTTGTTCGTCCTCAATGTGTGTCGAGAACTCCCATTGCAAAACCTCAATACACTCCGCACAAGTTGTCAACCCTTGCTCACCGTCATCCTAACTCCTAAGAGCTGAAAGGTCTTGGCATATCTTCCTTCGTACATCAGTCCCCCCCTCTCGCCCTGCCACTATACCCATGATCAAATTCTAAGTACATTCTCGACCTCGATTCGTCGTATGATCGTCAAACGACATGATGTGATTGCATTTGATGAATCCTATAAACAAGGATATGATCTCAAACGATCTCATTGTCATGTAGTTTGCAAATAAAGTTCAGCTTATATCATTGAACATGATAAAGAATAAGAAAGGGAGTTTGAATTTGTGTTTCTAAAATACTTTCCAAAACTAGGTTTCCAAGAATATTTTTGAAATAATTTTTTAACTAATATATGCAAGTAAAGGCTCAAAGTAAAGAACACTAGACTGGGCCAGAGAATTAGAGTTCGGCCCAATGCAAGACCAACCGAACTCAAGCATACAGGACCTCGACATGGCCCGCAAAGAGAAGTTACCAAGGACAGGTGTCGCAGTGAGGGGACACGTGGAACTCATTTGGCTGGAGCCGAGCTAACCGCTGGTAACCGACCTCCCAAGACAACTGCCGAGGGGATTGGAGAACTAGATATAGGACTCTAGACCAGAGGAGAAGGGGACATTCATTCTGATACTAACTACTTTCTGTACTGGAGAAGACCTCCATACCTGTAACAATCGAGTTGATTGAATAGAAATATTCTTATCCAAGAACATTTGGTGCCCACCGTGGGGCCCGGTAAATTTAATCCCGGCCACACCTTGCATTTTCACCACCGATGGTAACCACCCGTCGCGGACGCCGGCGTCAACCGCCGCCATCACCCCCTCGCAGAACACAAGCCTCGTAAGCAGGACCACATACACAGGATCCTGCCACACCGGAAACAATTCAAATACCGGTTGCTCAACCAGACAACACTGCGACCACCCAAACAGTTACTGAGGAACAACAACCAATTCCTCAACCAAGCTAGGCTGCGATGCCTGAACATCCGTTCATGGTTGGCGTCAATGCAGTCCTCGACGAACTGCGAAAGCAGAACCAGTCCCTGCAACAACAAGTTGATGAAATGAAGCAAGAAAGAGATCCTAACTCGCTTGATAGAGTCCAAGTGGAAAAGCCCCAACCATTCATAGATGCCATCATGAATGACTTAGTTTCCCCAGAATTTCAAACCACCACCCTTGGAACCATATGATGGTCGCCGAGATCCTCAGGAACACCTAACCGCATTTGACACGCAGATGGCCATCATTGGTGCGCATGAAACGCTAAAGTGTAAACTTTTCTCCGGCACCATGAAAGACGCGGCGTTACGATGGTTCATGAGCCTTCCTCGGCAATCCGTTATTTCTTATGCCGACTTCACCAAGAAATTCCTCAGACATTTTTCAGGCAGAAGACACAAGAAAACCTCCACTGCTACATTGTTTAACACCCGACAGCGCCCAAATGAAACTCTCCGTGAATACCTGGGAAGATTTAGTGACATCACCGTCGACGTGGAACACCCTGACCAGAGGTAATTTGCAGACGCGTTCACAAACGGGTTGCGTGGAGGACAGTTCAACGAGTCACTAGCAAACAGACCTGCAACCAATATGCAAGAGATCCTAGCCCGAGCAGAAGCATACATGAAAGGAGAAGAAAGTAATGCCGAGAAGCGACACCGAGATGAACGCGAAAGGCAAACTGACAGAGGATACGAGCACCGCAGCAGATATGACGACTATAGCCGAAGTGTTTCTCAACGGCGCGATCCTTCCACCACCTCCTCGGTGAAGTCCCCCACCGCCTCCTCGGCGAAGCAGCCCTGTCAGAGGAACTTTAACACCTTTGAATCAGAGGCGTGCGACAATTTTGAAAGATGTCCTACACACAAGGTTAATCCTTGAATTAAACCCAGCAAGAAGAGTCCTAGGCAGAGACAGCAATAGTTGGTGCGAATACCACCGAGGTCGAGGAAGAGGATATGAACTCAATCAACATGGCAGTGAACCTAGATCTCCTGGAGGAAATTAGAGAGGCCGCTCATCTACGAGAGTACGCAGTGAAGCAGCGCGTAGCTCAGAAATATGATTCTAAGGTCATCCCACGTGAGATGAAGCAAGGCAACCTCGTTTTAAGGAAAGTTTTGGGGCCAGATACAAAGGGAAAGCTTTCACCTAATTGGGAAGGCTCCATACAAGATCCTTAAGAAGCTGACTGCTGGAGCTTACAAGTTAGAAACGCTAGCAGGACACCCAATACCGAGGAGTTGGAACTCGGCAAATCTCCGCTTCTACTTCAGTTAAGCTTTTCCAAGCCATTTCAGTAGCAATAATGGTGCACTCTTTTCTCCCACTGGGAGTTTTTAATGAGGAACCCCATGTTTTATCTCTTCTATACTTTCATTTCCTGTTTTTACATTAGACAACTCCCCCATGAAAAGGGTTGATTATGTATGTACTCAAAATGATGCGCAGACATTATAGCGCCAACGAATAAAACCTGGCAAGTACTCTTTTCTCCCACTGAGAGTTTTTAACGAGACTTGCCAGTTGAAAAAGTGGTGTCAACGCATTTTACAACTTTTTACAGCTAAGTCTTTGCTGAGAACAAATCAATACAGCTCAGTTAAAATAAAACGGAACAATTTACAACTCACCTCTGCAAAACTTCTAACCGAAGTCATTTCGAAACACTTCGGCAAAGATCAAGACAAGTGATTTGTTCAAAATCCCATACAACAATGATTGGAGATCCACGACCTAACAAATATAAAGGTCAAACCAATCTGGGATGATGTCGGGTTAAAACTCTTAAGAGAAAGAGATACTCCCTCTTGCCGAAATAAGGTAAGAAAAAGGGAACTATTGGAATGAACAAATGGATCGGGTTCTACTCCATAGTTACTCCTCGTAGTCCTCGTAAACTCGAGGTTCACCCAGGGAAGTCCTTATAAATTAAAATGACTCACTCAAACTACTATCTACTGGCAAATTCAGAAACTCGGCGAAGTCTTTATAAACTTTATAAACATGCCGAAGTCTTCATACACTCAAAACGTTTTTTCGAAATTAAAACAGAAATGAAAGAAATTGCAGAAAGATAAATTTCATTCATAAGTTGAAGATACAAAGGGTAACATACAACGAAGCAACGAGGAAAACCGAAAAGAGAAAAGTAAATCAAGAAGATTCATTGAGTTCCTTCATCTCGGCATCCTCTTCCTCGGGCGATGGCAGCAACACCAATTTGCCATCCACAATCTCCTTTAATGGATCAAGTCCACTCACATCTAAAGTGGGGTAGAGCGCCAAGACTTGGCTTTTAGCTTTCTCAAAACCCTTCAAGAGAGCTACAACATTCTCAATGTGGAGTTCTTCAATCTCGGCCTCCTTGGCGACACGCAAATCCGCTAGTTGAGATTTCACCTCAGCCAAAGACGCCTTAAGTCCAGTATTTTCAACTCTCAATCCAGCAATGGTAGATTCATGAGAAGAAACCTTGCCTTCTTGCTCCTTCAAAGTAGTTCGGACTTCCTCAATCTTGGCCTCCCACTGAGTCTCCGTTTTTTCAAGTTGCTTACACACAAACTTTTCCTTTTCCTCAAACAGCTTTACCTGCTCAGCTAACTTGGATTTCAACGCTTAATTATCCTTCACCAACTCGGCATGAGCAGCAATGGCCTTCTCAGCAGCTTCAACATCTTTCCGCCCTTGGCGTTCTCGGCTCCTAAGCCTGCCGAACTCGTCACAAACCACATGACTAAGGGCAGCAGATTTCAACGCATAGGACTGCATCGCCAGGAAAGCTTGTTCTACCCCCAAACTCTGGATGCGGTCACCGTCATCAGCAGTAGTAATGTGTTCCCTCACGAAGTGTTTCAGAGGGAAGCGCTTGTCCCACAAGGACGCGATCTCCCCTTGGCCCTCAAAATCCTGCAGAAATTCCATCCAAGAAGTCTCGCCTTCAGAACTCTTAAATTTCTTCTTAGAGGAAGAACCTTCCTGCATAACAGGCCGTTTTGCAGGAGTTGGAATCGCAGCAGCAGTTTCTTCAACCTCTTTCACAACGGCACCCCCTTTATCCTCCTTCAACACATCAGGAGAATCTCTGGGAACAGCTTTCAAGGGAATAGCCGCGATGGGGGTAGAGCTGAGATGCATTCCAACAATAGTAGTTCGCCCAGTATTTTTGGCAATCTTCACCAAGCCTTTATCCGAGCTTTCCGTTGCAGAGGTCCCACTTTGATTTTGAGCATTCAGTTTCTCCTTTGCCAACCTCTCTTGAGCCTTCTTGATGTAGTTTTTGATGTCCTTCTCCTTCAAACCCATCCTAACTGCACAATGAGATAAAAGGAAACATTAGAAGCGCTTACAAAATACTAAAAAGAAGGCGGGAAAAAACTTACTCAATAGATTTTGAAGACCTTTGTCATCCCCCTCCAGACTAATCACCTCCTTACAAGTCATGGTATGCAACATTTGCAGCATTGCTGCGTCCTCAAGGAGCTCGGGACTTAAGTCATCCGAGATGACTCCAGTCACACCAAAAACCTCACTCTGCCAATACAAAGGGAAATGAGGCGCTCCTGTCTTGTTTATGAGAAGTTCGGGAAAAGAAGGAGGAGCTCGAACTTGTAACGTCCCAAAATAATTTAATTAATTATTTAATTAAGTTATTTGAGGGATTACGATATTTATTTAAGTGGAATAATAATGTTGGAATTTATTTTATTTCAGGGGGTATCTAACTAAGTAAATAAGGTGGTGCAATAAGGGCCCAAGTCAATTAGTGACCCAAGCCCATTCCTAAAACCCCAAAACCCTATGGGAAGGGTCTCATTTGCACATTCCATCGAAGAAGAGAAAAGAATTAGAGAGAGGGAGAGAAGAGAAAGCTAGCGACGGCCAGCAAGGAAGAAAAGAAGGGAAATTGTTCATCTTGGCTTTAGGTAATGAGTTTCTTTGATCCTTTCTTGCCCAATTTTCCCCTTTTTTCTAGTGTGGTAGTTTCCAATCCCTCATTCCCATTTTTGTTGTTTCTCCTAGTGATCAACCCACAGTTTGCGAAGGAAGAGGGAGAAGGGCTGCTGCGTTTTTTTGGTGGCTTGGGGCGTGGCTGAGTTCTTCCATTCTCAAGGTTAGGGGGCTCTTCTTTATACCTATAATAGTTCTTGAGATATGCGATATATGTAGGTTAGGTTGTAGGAGTTTGAATTGTTGAATGTTGTGTTAATATCTTGTTGTTGTATTGAGTTAGTTTGAATTGTTGAATATTGTGTTAATGTCTTGTTGTTGTAGTGAGTTAGTTGAATTGTTGAATGTGGTGTTGATGCCTTGTTGTTGTATTGAGTTTATGTGGTAAAGCATGTTGAGTGAGGTGAGAATGAGCATGATAAGAATTGTGCCTATAAGTTGCTTGATTAATTACTTCAATGAAATGAATATGGATATATGTTGTTGGTGATGTACTTGATAGAATTGTGCCTACAAGTTGTTTGACTAGTTACTTCAATGAAATGAATATGGATATAAGTTGTTGGTGAGGTACTTGATAAAATATCAATTGGAGTGGTGTTGAAGTTGGTGTGAATTAATTGTGGAAATGTGGGATAAATCATGTTGTTGAAGTGTGAAAGAATATGTGTGTGTGTGTGTTTCGCAGGGGCGCCAAGTCTAGGCCGCCCCAATTGTGCAATTGTTGTGTATGTGTGCAATGTGTGTTGTGTGTAAGGTGGTAAGGCACAGGGCGCCAATTGGGCAGCCCTGTGCGCCTATGTATGTTATGTGACAGTTTGGTCCCTAAAGCGTCAATTTAGTCCTTGAGTATGTCCGTTTGTCCAATAATCGCGGAGAAGTGTAATTGTTGAATTAAATTACTAACCTAAGGATACAAACTGAGTTGTAATTAATTGGAGACGTGAAAGCGGTGAGGGACTTCGGTCCAAAGAGGTGTGATATCCTTAAGGCCTATATGTTGATGATGTTGAATTGAGAAATAAAAAGCGGTGAGTTTAATAATTATTGTAGTGCATTGTCATAGTGTCTTATGACCCATGTGCATAAAGCGGTGTGTGGGCTTCGGCCAAAGCGGTGTGGTGGCTTCGGCCAAAGCGGTGAGTGCCCTCAAGGCATATTGCGGTGATAATGGATCCTCATGCATGTCACATACATGCATATATTCATACATATGTTGATAATATTGCTTGATGGTTATAACTCAAAGGATGAATGCACTGATTGTTGTGAGTGGGTGTTATTGCTGCCTTCCTTATTATAACGCTTCTCTTAATTATTATTATTTGTGTAAAGAGACTCACCCTACTGCCTTATGTTGCTTCTTATGTCGGCAACTTGCAGGTAATCGCGAGTGAGGGCAGTCTTATGCCTTTTTGCTAGTAGTCGTGTCAGCTCTGATATGTAGCACCAGGGGGAGGGCGTAGTAATACTATTATTGTTATTTTGGTGTATTAGACTGTTATGGTGATGTACTGAGTATGACTCTAGACTTTAGGTCATCCGCTGTGTTGATGAATATTTTAATATGTGCTGTAAACTAAAACAGGTGTTTGTGGGCCCGTCCCTAAACTATCGTGCTATATATCGTGCTATTGACTGTTGACTTCATGTCACTTAATTATAAACTAGTTGTTGTTTTTTTTATATAAGCGTTGAAATGTGACACTTTCTTCAATGGTTTATATTCTTTTAAAACTCTGATTTTATATACTAAATAATAGTTAACTTAGAAGGGGGTGTTACATAGTGGTATCAGAGCTGAAGTTGGTCTGTCCGACCAAGTGTCTAGATGTTATGTCTGTTGTATCTAATTATGTTTGTTGGTGTAGAAATTTGATTCGATGGCGAGACGCGATGATGCTGCCTTGGCTGCTGCTCTGCAAGCCATAGCTCAAGCTGTTGGGAATCAGCACACTGCTGCTGATGTTAATGCTCGTAACTTAGCAACGTTCCAGAGGGAAAATCCACCCACCTTCAAGGGTCGGTATGACCCCGATGGAGCCTTGGCCTGGTTAAAGGAGATAGAGCGGATCTTCCGTGTCATGGAGTGTACTGCTGCTCAAAAAGTGAAATTGGGAACCCATATGCTAGCAGAGGAAGCTGACGACTGGTGGTTGGGAATGTCGCGAAGGTTAGAAAATGCTGGTGCGGAAGTTACTTGGGAGGTTTTCACAAGGGAGTTCAAGAGAAAGTACTACCCTGAGGATGTGCGAGCTAAGAAGGAAGTAGAATTTCTAGAGCTGAAGCAGGGAAACAAGACGGTAGCTGAGTATGCCGCCAAATTTGAGGAGTTGGCCAAATTCTGTCCTTACTATGCCAATGATGCCGATTCGGAGTTCTCCAAGTGTGTCAAATTTGAGAGTGGTCTGCGCCCTGATATAAAGAAAGCAATTGGGTATCAAGAGATTCGGGATTTTGCTAGATTGGTTGATAAGTGTAGGATCTATGAGGAAGACAGTTCTGCTGCTTACAAGGCTGTGAAGGAAAAGAGGAATTCTCAGTTTAGGGGAAAACCCTATGATGTTGCTGGAAGTAAAGGTAAGTGGAAAGCAGGTGCTGGTCAGAAGTCAAGTGGGGGAGGTGCCCCTTCGGATATTGTGTGCTATTCTTGTAAGAAGCCTGGTCATAAGAGTAATGAGTGCCCCGAGGCCAATTGTTTCAAGTGTGGTCAGAAGGGCCATAAAGCTGCTAACTGTGAAAAGAAAGGGGTTGTTTGCTATAATTGTGAAGAAGTGGGGCATGTGAGTGCTAATTGTCCTAAGCCCAAGAGGGAGAGAACTAAGGGGAAAGTGTTTGCGCTGGCAGGATCCGAGGATGCTAACGAGATTAGAGGTACTTGCCTTATTTATGGTACTCCTTTGATTGCTATAGTAGATACCGGTGCTACTCATTCTTTCATTGCTACATTATGTGCTGAAAAATTGGGTCTTGATTTGTCTTCTATGATGAGGGATATGGTTATTGATACTCCGGCTAAGGGGTCGGTAACTACCTCCCTAGTGTGTGCTAAGTGTCCTCTGTCAGTCTTCGGCAGAGATTTTCTTGTGGATCTTATTTGTTTGCCTTTGGAGGGATTGGACGTTATCCTTGGTATGGACTGGTTAGTTGATAACCATGTGCATATCAATTGTTTCAGTAGATCTGTGAGTTTCCTCGTCCCTGAGGAGGAAGAATCTACCTTGCTGCCTGCTGGTCAATTGCGTAGGTTAATGAAGGAAGAAGTTCATCTATTTGCCTTGATGGCGTCTCTGTCTGTTGAGAGTCAAGATATCATTGAGGGGTTGAAGGTAGTGTGCGAGTTTCCGGAAGTATTCCCTGATGAGATTCCGAGTGTTCCGCCAGAGAGGGAGATTGAATTTGCTATTGATCTTGTGCCGGGTACGAGGCCTGTGTCTATGGCACCGTACCGGATGTCGGCGTCCGAATTATCTGAATTGAAGAAACAGCTAGAAGAGTTACTTGAGAAGAAGTTCATAAGGCCTAGTGTGTCGCCTTGGGGAGCACCTGTGTTGTTAGTGAAGAAGAAGGATGGAAGCATGAGACTTTGTGTGGACTATAGACAGTTGAACAAAGTGACAATCAAGAACAAGTATCCGCTTCCGAGAATTGATGACTTGATGGACCAGTTGGTGGGTGCTAAGGTGTTTAGCAAGATCGACTTGAGGTCGGGTTATCACCAAATCAAGGTGAAGGATGATGACGTTCAGAAGACGACTTTCAGAACTAGATATGGGCACTATGAATATTCTGTAATGCCGTTTGGTGTTACCAATGCACCCGGGGTGTTTATGGAGTACATGAACCGTACCTTCCATAGTTACTTGGATCGTTTTGTAGTGGTATTTATAGATGACATTTTGGTGTATTCCAAGACGGAAGAAGAGCACGCAGAGCACTTGAGGTTAGTGCTAGAAGTATTGAAGGAAAAGAAGCTTTATGCAAAATTGTCAAAGTGCGAGTTCTGGTTGCATAAAGTGAGTTTTCTTGGCCATGTGATTTCTGGTGACGGTATAGCTGTAGACCTAGCCAAGGTTGATGCTGTGTTACAGTGGGAGAGCCCAAAGTCAGTGACTGAGATAAGGAGTTTCTTGGGTTTGGCTGGTTACTACAGGAGGTTTATAGAGGGTTTCTCTAAGCTAGCCCTTCCGTTGACTCAATTGACGTGTAAAGGGAAAGCTTTTGTGTGGGATGCCCGGTGTGAAGAGAGCTTCAATGAGTTGAAGAAGAGGTTGACCACATCTCCTATTTTGGTATTGCCTGTTCCAGAGCAACCGTTTGTAGTGTATTGCGATGCTTCCAAGATGGGTTTAGGAGGTGTGCTGATGCAAGATGGTAAGGTAGTAGCCTATGCGTCTAGGCAGTTGAGAATTCATGAGAAGAACTACCCTACTCATGATTTGGAGCTTGCGGCAATTGTCTTTGCTTTGAAGATTTGGAGACACTATTGTTGTGCGAAAAGGTGATGTGCAAGTATACACAATCGCAACAAGTAATATATTGATAAGTAAAGTTCGTTCCCACAGGGATTGGAATTAATCTAAGAAGTTTAAGTGATTAGAATCTTAGTGAAAAGAATTAAGTAACAAGTGAAGGTGAAGAGTTGTAAACATTATAAGCTGTGATAAAACAGTATTAAATTTGCAGTGATTAAAAGTGAGTTGGATAGCTCAATAGAATGTAAGTTCCCAAGAGCAATGTTCAGATAATATTAGACGCTGTAGCGTTAAGCGCTGTAGCGCTTCAGAATCCTTAGACGCTGTAGCGCCTTGGTGGCGTGCCTTTCAGTCACTTTCGTCAGGGCTATGTTACAAGACTCCTATGTCTAGGCTCTAAATAAGTTTTACCCCTGTATATTAAGCTCTTACAGCAATTGCCTTATGAACTACTACTCCCCTATGTCTAGAGTTAAGTAGTGCTTCCTTTAAATGTCTTTAAAGGGTTTTCATTCATATCATTCCTTGAGTTCTCTTTGTGAACCATGTCTGTACTCACAAAGTTACCTTGTTTTAGTTGATCATTCCCAAACCAAGATTGAAAGTATTATAACACAAGAAATAAAACGCAAACATCATAACATTATACAAAAGTTACTCAAGGTCCATTACATACCAAGAACAATCCAACTACAACAAAGTTAGCTCATCACAAGTTCCATCATCATAATACAACTTGAGAGCATGTATTACCGTATGAAGACAAGAGAAGAATGGTTGCAAAAGATGCACTCCAATGATCCCAAGTAGCATACAAGAGATGAAGTTGAGGCGTGAGCAAAACCTTGAATGAGAACTTAGCAAACTAAAAAAATAAAAGCTTAAGAGTGGCAATCCATGGAGAGATGCTACTACGTATGTATGTAGTCCTTTTTTCCAAGTTACCACGCTGTCTCTACGAATTACCTCTTGGTGAAGTAATCTTAATTAATCTAAAATAATATCTAAGTCTTAATAGTATAATAATATTACATGATGATTTTTAGACTTAGATATTATCTTAAAGCACTTTACAAAAAGTGGTAATGATGGAATACAACAACTATCACTTGGGTTCCATTTAGGAGGCGCCAAGTGTAATTTAGCATCCACTTGAAAGTCAACAATTCCAGCTGAAAGGAAGAGATAAGGGTGGTGACTCATCATGTCCTCAAGTGGCCACACAAATATCTCAATGGTCAGCCGTCATATAACGCTGTAGCGTTTCCTTGATAGCACACGCTGCAGCGCTAAAGCAAAACATCAAACATATTCACAAAGGCATTGACTATGCCCAACTTTTAAGGAATTGACTTATAACCTATATTTATTCTAATATTCACATATTCACATATTTAAGCACTAGAATTACTTGAGAAATGAGCTTTGACTTAGGTATTAGGAGCATAAATAACCTATATGAAATAAGGTTATCACACCCCCAAACTTAAACCATTGCTTGTCCCCAAGTAATGACACTTGAACAAGATAAAGTTCTTATATAACTAGCTGCAGCTTTTAAATTAAACAGGATTTATTCCAAAGCTAAATCTTATCATTTTCACACACCATAGTGGTCCACAATTCAATTAGAATCATTACTGCTCAGTTGTGAGTGTGTGATATCAAAGCTCAACTTAGTTCCTAGCTAATTTCAGAATTTCTCTAAGGTTTGGGAAGAATGGATTTCTTTTGGGTTAGGCAAAGAATGTTTTCAAAAAGAAGAGTGGAATATCAATTTCACACAAGAATTGAGGGGCTTCAAAGCACAGCAAAGGGCTTTAATTAGGCATTTTTCAGATTATTGGTCAGTGCATAAACTTTTGGTCTAGTGATCAAACGCTGTAGCGCTTCAAAGTTTGTAGACGCTGTAGCGCTAGATTTTTATGATTAAAACTAGATGCTATCTTCATTACTGAGCTCCTTATTTGCATTTTCTTTTTATGCTTTTTGGAACAGCTCAGCAATTTATTTAAGATATTTTGCAACTTTTTTCAAGACCACATTCATTTTTATTTTTTTCATTTTGCAAAGACCAAATTATCATCTTTTAATCCTAGCCTTAACATAACCGATGCACCCCCAAACTTAGCTTTTAAAACAACTCTAAATTTTTAATGAAAACTTGACTAACCCTTTGGTTATCCAAAACTTGACTTCATCCTTAGATTACTCCTAGCTAACTAGGTTCTTTACTAAGCTTGGATTTTGTGTAAAAGCAGCAATAACATCATTTCATTGTTTACACAATGCTGCCTTACTCAAAAAAAATTCTTATTTATATTTAACTATATGAATTAGCTTTTGCTTACTAAGAAATTTAAAACATGCAGCTAATCATACTTCCCATTCAAGCATACAAAATATAAAACATGCAACACATGCAAAATATGGCATAATTATACTAAATATTTAAAAACATCATTGTACTTAATTTAAAAACACTGTTAACCATAAGGTCCTCCCCCAGAAATTAAATCCAGCAGTGTCCTCACTGCTTGTTTGAGAAGAAAGGGAAAGGTCTTAACATAACAACAAAATAAAGTACAAAGTACATAACTGGCATAAGAAGCCAACAATTCTTGCCTTATTAGGCCTTCTTGAGCCTCTTACTGGCTCTTGAAGGTGCTGGGGCTCCTTTTGTTGCCTTCTTCTTCTTTGGCTGAGGTGGAGCAGGGCTTTCAGCCGCTACAGCGGTTGGTGGCGCTGTAGCGCTTGCTTTTTGAACTTCTGCCGCTGCAGCGTCTGATTCCTGCACTTCTTCTTCTTCTGTTTCTGTTTGCTCTTGCTCCTCTTCTTCCACCTGTTCTTCCAGCACTGGCTCTGTTTCATCTTGCATATTTACCAGCTTCTCAGCAGCCTTTTTTTCAGATTCCTCTTCTGTGAGATGCACCTCAGGCAATGGGTCACTAGGTACTGCAGACATAGTTGCTGCAGCACCTACTGACTGAATACCTTCTTCTGGGTACTCAGCCAGCTTGACACCTGCGGCTCTTCTAGGCTTTATGTATGACTGGTAAATTTTCTTGAGTTGCTCAGTGGGTTTTTCTTTTGGTGCTTGTTGTTTTGGTTCGGGCTTCTTTGGTGCTACTTGCTTGGCAGGTGTTTTCTTAGGTGTTGGTTTGGTTGTTTCAGGGATGGAGGTAGGGGTTGATGGTGGATTGGTTGTTTTGGTAGTGGGGGTTGGTTTGGAAGGTGTGGTTTTTTGTTTCTTTGGGCTTGGGGTTGGATCACATTGTATTTCTTCAGCTTGCTCCTCCTCCTCACTCTCAGTTTCTTCTTCAGACTCACTTTCCTCTCCTGATGATTCTTCATCATCTTGCTTTTCCATCTCTTTCATAACTGCAATTGTTTCTTCTTCATCTTCCTCACTGATGTTCTCAATGTCATCAGAATCCATGCTTTCCTCCTCTACTATAGCTTTTTGCACTTTCTTGGCTGGGCTAGGCTTTGTTTTCTTTGATGGACTAGCCACAACCTTTTTCTTTTCTGCCTTAACTCCCTTTTTCTCTTGCTTTTTAATTGGCTCTTCTTCCAGCAGCCAATCAGGGAATTGAGGAGGGGGAATTGATGTTTTTCCTTTGGATATTTGAGCATACAATGCTTTTTCCCAGTCAAATTTTTCTTTCACAAATTTGCAGAGGACCTGCTGCTTCAGCTCTAAGCGCTGTAGCGCTTGAGAGTCAGAAGACGCTGTAGCGGCAGGTTTCTGCTTAACTTTGAAAATGCAAGGAAATGCCCCAAGAGGGGATCTTCTTTCTTCTTTCATTTCTACTTCTACATCAGCCTCCAGACATAACTCAGAAATTAAACAAGGAAAATATAAGTTACCTCCCTTTTTAACTCTGCATTTCTCTATCTCTCGGGCTATCAATCTGCCCACGTCTATCTTTTCTCCTGCCATTATTGCATCAATGACAATGAGTCTTTCTTTCTCCACAAATGTTGTGTGAGATGTTGGCAGCAGGGAGTGTTTGATAAAACTACACCACAGATTTGCTTCTTCACAGAGATAGGCTTTTTTAATTTTGTATTCAGCTCCAAATTTTTCCCAAGTTGATCCTTCCACACAAATCCTTCTTCGAACAGCTTCCATTTCCTCATCTCCCCAGTTCAGCACTTTAGTTTCCAGCGCTTTTCCATGATAACCCAAATGGAAGATATCATTGATTGTTCTGGAGTTGAAGTTTACAGTTTCTCCTCTTACCAGTGAATGGGTTTGAGGCTTTCCCTCCTTAGGTTCTTCAATGCCAGAATAGAACTCTCGTACCAAAGATGTCATGTAATCTTTGCGATGCTTGATGAAGCTCTCCCAACCCAGCGATGTGACAGCGGTTGAAAACGCATCAGGAGCATTTTCTGTCTTGAATCCTCTTTCCGCTATGAAATCCATCTTCCAGAACCTTTGAGGATCTTGAGCTGCCTTAGGCATGGTGTTTTTCGTAGGATTTGAGGGTTCTGGTTTCTTAGTAGCTCCTTTTCCAGATCGTTTGAGTGCGGCTTGCTTTTTGGTCATGGCTGGAGTGGGTTTTGTGTATTTGCTTCTGGGCGCTTTGGGAAGTGTTGGTGTGTGTTGGGACGAAGGAAGAAGAAGGAGTGGAAGTTTATGAGTGGTGATTGTAACGGTTGCGAGCAGTTTCTGCGATAAAGGAAAGAGAAAGAGAAAAGAAAATGGTGGCGTGGGGAGTTGTGGATATTAAAGTTACGGTTTTGTGAGTGAAGTGGGAGAGAGAAGATGAAACTGTTGATTTGACAATGGCAGGTGAGTAGGTGCACGTGCTTGTCAGGCTAGGGATGGGGGTTCAGTGCCAGCTCATCCTGAGCAGGATCTTTTTATTTTTTTGTTTGACCTCACCCAGTCCTGATTTAAGACAAACGCTACAGCGTCATTTTAAAGCAACCGCTACAGCGCTTATCCTAATTTCCTGCATAGAAAATAAACATAACAAGTTTGTTAGAATTCTTGGGGTGCCTCCCAAGAGCGCTTGCTTTTAAAGTCTGCAGCCAGACTTTCTTTTTCAAATTAGAGATCTTTAAGCTCAATTGTGGTTTTGTCCCTTACCACATTTTCACCAAAATATTGTTTAACCCTTTGGCCATTCACTTTGAAGGTGGTATTGGTGGTCACATCATAGAGGTCCACAGCCCCATGGCTATATATTTTCATTAATTGAAAAGGGCCTGACCACCTGGATTTTAACTTTCCAGGAAACAACCTTAACCTGGAGTTGTAAAGCAATACTTGTCCTCCTTCTGTGAGATCTCTTTTTATCAGTTTTTGATCATGCCACACCTTGGTTTTCTCTTTATAGATTGCTGCATTCTCATAGGCAAAATGCCTAAGTTCTTCCAATTCATTCAATTGCAGCAATCTAGCATCCCCTGCTTTCTTATAGTCAAAATTGAGTTTTTTTAGAGCCCAATGGGCCTTGTGTTGAAGTTCAATTGGTAGGTGACAGGACTTCCCATAAACCAACCTATAGGGGGACATCCCCAAAGGTGTTTTATAAGCTGTTCTGTAGGCCCATAAAGCATCATCTAGATGTATTGACCATTCTTTCCTTGAAGGCCCTACCATTTTTTCCAACATCCTTTTTATTTCTCTATTTGACAATTCAGTTTGACCACTAGTTTGTGGATGATAAGCAGTTGCTATTTTATATTTGACTCCATATTTAGCCAATAGGGCCTCAATTAGTTTATTACAAAAATGAGATCCCTCATCACTTATGATAGCTCTAGGAGTTCCAAAACGAGTGAAAATGTTTTTCAATAAAAATTTGCTCACAGACCTTGCATCATTGTTGGGTAAAGCAACAGCTTCCACCCATTTTGAAACATAGTCTACTGCTACTAAAATGTATAGGTTTCCATGAGAAGGGGGAAAAGGTCCCATGAAATCCATTCCCCAAACATCAAAGAGTTCAACCTCTAGAATGTTTGTTAAAGGCATTTCATGTTTGTTTGAAATATTCCCTGTTCTTTGGCACCTATCACATTTTTTAACAAAGTCTTGAGCATCTTTGAAAAGTGAAGGCCAAAAGTAGCCAGATTGCAATACCTTTGCAGCAGTTCTAACACCACCAAAATGTCCACCATATGGTGCAGAATGGCAGTGCTGTAGCACTTGAATTTGTTCTTCCTCTGCTAGGCATCTCCTCATTAACTGGTCTTGACACTTCTTGTATAGATAAGGTTCATCCCAATAATATTGTTTCATTGTGTGGAAGAACCTTCTTTTTTGCTGATAAGTCATCTCAGCAGGTACCACCTTGCTAACCAGAAAGTTTACTATGTCAGCATACCAAGGTGTTGCTGGTTCAGCCGCTACAGCGTCAAGTGCTGTTACATTGACCGCTACAGCGGTTACTGAGTCATCAGTCATTGCCAACAGCTGTTCATCTGGAAAGTATTCCTTAATCTCCCCACCTGCTGTGCCTGCAATATCTCTTTCTAATCTAGAAAGATGGTCAGCAACTTGGTTCTCCACTCCCTTTTTGTCCCTTATTTCTAGATCAAACTCTTGGAGTAGGAGAACCCACCTAATTAGTGTAGGCTTTGCATCTTTCTTTGTTATCAAATATTTAATGGCTGAATGGTCTGTGAAGACTATTACCTTGGTGCCAACTAAATATGATCTGAACTTATCAAATGCAAAGACTACAGCTAATAGTTCTTTTTCAGTGACTGTGTAATTCAATTGAGCTTCTACAAGTGTCTTGCTAGCATAATATATAGAGTGAAAAATTTTATCATACCTTTGCCCAAGGACAGCTCCAATGGCAAAGTCACTAGCATCACACATTAACTCAAAAGGCTTACTCCAGTCAGGGGCTATAATAACTGGTGCTGTTATTAAAGCTTTCTTTAATTTATCAAAGGCTAATATGCATGTTTCATCAAATATGAAGGGGTTATCATGCTGTAACAGTTGGCACAAAGGTTTGGAGATTTTTGAAAAATCTTTTATGAATCTCCTATAAAAACCAGCATGCCCCAAAAAGCTTCTTATACCTTTGATGTTTGTTGGAGGAGATAGCTTCTCAATGACCTCTATTTTAGCCTTGTCCACTTCCAATCCTTTTTTGGATACCTTATGCCCCAAAACTATACCTTCTTGTACCATAAAATGGCATTTTTCCCAGTTCAGCACAAGGTTAGTTTCTTCACATCTAATCAAGATTTCTTCCAAATTGGATAAGCATAGATGGAATGTTTCTCCAAACACAGAGAAATCATCCATGAAGACTTCCATGGATCTTTCAATGTAATCAGAGAAAATTGCCATCATACACCTTTGGAAGGTGGCAGGTGCATTACACAGGCCAAATGGCATCCTTCTAAAAGCAAAGGTGCCATAAGGACAAGTGAAAGTAGTTTTCTGCTGGTCCTCAGGTAATATTGCAATCTGGTTATAACCTGAATAACCATCAAGAAAGCAATAGAATTCTTTACCTGCTAGCCTGTCCAGCATCTGGTCAATGAAAGGTAAGGGAAAATGGTCCTTTCTAGTTGCCTTATTCAACCTCCTATAATCCATGCATATTCTCCAGCCTGTTATCTTTCTGGTTGGAAGCAGCTCATTCATTTCATTTGTTATTACTGTTACCCCTCCCTTCTTTGGCACACACTGCACAGGACTAACCCATGCACTGTCAGAAATAGGGTATACAATACCTGCATCCAACCACTTGATGATTTCCTTCTTCACCACCTCTTTCATAATTGGATTCAACCTCCTCTGCCCCTCAATGTAATTTTTAGAGTCTTCTTCTAACACTATTCTGTGCATACAAATGGTTGGACTGATACCTTTTATGTCTGACATTTGCCAACCAATTGCCTTTTTATGCCGCTGTAGCGTCTGAATCAGATCCTGTTCCTGCTTTTCAGAAAGGTCAGCAGCAATTATTACAGGCAAAGTACTATTGTTACCTAGATAAGCATATTTGAGGTGTGGGGGCAAATCTTTAAGTTCCAGAGTTGGGGGTTGTTCAGTGGAGGGGAGATCCTTTCTTAGATCTGCATTCTCCTGCTCCAATGATTCATATCTCTTAGCCCAGATTTCATTGGCTGTCTGTTCCTCCTCTCCTGTAGCTTCTGCATCAGACCTTGTATCTTTACTGTTGTTCAGTAGTTGCCTCAGATGATCTGTGCTTTTCTGGAAGTGATCTTGAACTACTTTATCAATGACAGATACAAAGGAGCACTCTTCAATAGTGGGATCTGGAAATTTCATAGCATTGAGAATATTGAACTTGACTTCTTGGTCATTGACCCTCATGATCAATTCTCCTCTTTGCACATCTATCAAAGTTCTTCCAGTGGCCAAAAATGGTCTTCCCAATATGATGGGTACCTCTTTATCTGCATCAAAGTCTAAGATTACAAAATCAACAGGAAATACAAATTTGTCTACCTTTATTAGAACATCTTCTAGGATTCCTTCTGGATATGCAAGAGTTCTATCAGCAAGCTGCAGTGTAAGTGAGGTAGGTCTGGCAGTTCCCACTCCTAGCTGAGTGTATATGGATTTAGGCATGAGATTTATACTGGCTCCCAAATCACATAGGGCACGGCCAGAGTAAAAATTTCCAATTGAGCATGGTATAGTAAAACTGCCAGGATCCTTTGATTTGGGTGGGAGCTTGTTTTGCATCAACATGCTGCATTCCCCAGTCATTGCCACTGTTTCAAACTCCCCCAGTCTCCTCCTCTTAGTAAGCACATCCTTCATAAACTTTGCATAGTTAGGCATTTGCTGGAGAGCCTCCACCAAAGGAACATTAATGTGCAATTGTTTAAGGACTTCCATGAATTTGTTGAATTGCTTGTCTTCATGAGCCTTTCGAAGTCTTTGAGGATATGGAGGATCTGGGTATGTTGGTATAATTTTGGGTGGTGGTGGTGTTCTATCAACAACAGGCGCTGTAGCGGTAGGTTCAGGCGCTATAGCGTGTGTTGTAGGTTCTTTTTGTTTTTCAGAATTTTGGTTTTTTTTATCAACTGAATCAGTTGAAGATCCTATCAAATCTCTCCCACTCCTTAAGGTTATAGCTTTTACATGCTCCTTCCCTGCAGTACCTGAAGTTGAAGCTTCTGTAGTGGATGGTAATGATCCACTGATTCTTTGGGAAAGGACATTAGCCATCTGCCCCATCTGCACTTCTAGATTTTTAATGGAAGCTTCATGAGTTTTCAGGGCTGTCTTGCAATCACTCATGAAACCTTTCATCAATCCTTCTAATGAGTTATCTATCACAGGGGCATTCTGTCTTTGGTAATTCTGAGCAGGGAATCCTGGTGGATTTGCTGGAGCACTATAATTAGGTGCTGTTGCATTGTTGGCTCCCCATCTGAAATTGGGGTGGTTCTTCCAACCAGGATTATAGGTATTTGAATAGGGATTATTGTTTTTATTAAAACCCACAAAGTTCACAGAGACAGGATTACCAGGACATTCTTCATACAAATGCTCTCCTCCACAATATACACAGCTTACTGACCCGGGAGAGGCTTGCTCAATAACAGCTACTGTAGGTTCATTTACCGCTGCAGCGGTAACCGCTACAGCGTTTGATGTGCTCATAGATTTTATCATGTTAGTAAGAGAGGCAACCTGAGCAGATAAAGCAGAAACTTCACTTAATTCATGCACACCAGCTACCTTCTTTTGCTGAGCTAACCTTTCTGTAGGCCATTGATAGCTATTTGTGGCAATGTCATCAATCAGTTCACATGCCTCATTATAGGAGGTTTTCAACAACACACCCCCTGAAGAAGCGTCTAGCATTTGTCTGGTTGTTGGATCTAGTCCATTGTAGAAGGTCTCCATTTGGATAATCACAGGTATACCATGATGAGGGCACTTTCTCAACAGCTCTTTCCATCTCTCCCATGCCTCAAACAGTGTTTCAGCATCTCTTTGTCTGAATGCAGTAACCTCATTCCTCATTCTTGCATTCTTACTTGGGGGAAAGTATTTTGCTAAGAATTTCTCAGCCATTTCATTCCAAGTATGGATAGAGTTAGGCTCAAGAGAAGTTAACCAGGCCTTTGCTCTATCCTTCAAGGAATAAGGAAAAAGTTTTAATCTGAATGCATCATCACTTACCCCTGGAATGATGAAGTTACTGCAGACTTCCAAAAATTGCTTTAAGTGTAAATATGGGTCCTCTTGAGGAGCACCACCAAACTGTCCCACTGTTTGCAACATTTGGAACATCATAGGTTTGAATTCAAACTGAGCTGTGTTGAGAGTAGGTCTTGCTATGCTTGTCTCCATGGTTTGTGGATCAAACACAGCATAGTCCCTCATTGGTCTATCTCTGTCATTTACCATTTGAGCAGGTCCTTCATTTATGAATTGATGTCTATACCAGTCCTCTTGGTCATGTAAGGTTGGAGTGGGTGGTTGCTGATTTCTACCTCTACCCCTTCCACCTGGTTCAGTTCCTCCTCTACCAGAGCTAGATCTGCCATGTAGAGTGTTAGCTCTACCAGAAATGGTCCTATGGCTATGTTCTGACATGGTGGGTCTGAGCCTGTGAAGATGTCTTAGCTTCCTGAACCTTCTCTCTGGTTCTGAGTATGGTTCAAATTCTGGTGGTTGAGACCTGGGCATACGCTGTAGCGCTTACTGCTGCAGCAACAAGAAACAACACACCAGTGTAAAATAGGCACTAAGTTTACTAAAAACTTAAACAATGAAAATTAAATGCAATCCCCGGCAACGGCGCCAAAAACTTGTTGTGCGAAAAGGTGATGTGCAAGTATACACAATCGCAACAAGTAATATATTGATAAGTAAAGTTCGTTCCCACAGGGATTGGAATTAATCTAAGAAGTTTAAGTGATTAGAATCTTAGTGAAAAGAATTAAGTAACAAGTGAAGGTGAAGAGTTGTAAACATTATAAGCTGTGATAAAACAGTATTAAATTTGCAGTGATTAAAAGTGAGTTGGATAGCTCAATAGAATGTAAGTTCCCAAGAGCAATGTTCAGATAATATTAGACGCTGTAGCGTTAAGCGCTGTAGCGCTTCAGAATCCTTAGACGCTGTAGCGCCTTGGTGGCGTGCCTTTCAGTCACTTTCGTCAGGGCTATGTTACAAGACTCCTATGTCTAGGCTCTAAATAAGTTTTACCCCTGTATATTAAGCTCTTACAGCAATTGCCTTATGAACTACTACTCCCCTATGTCTAGAGTTAAGTAGTGCTTCCTTTAAATGTCTTTAAAGGGTTTTCATTCATATCATTCCTTGAGTTCTCTTTGTGAACCATGTCTGTACTCACAAAGTTACCTTGTTTTAGTTGATCATTCCCAAACCAAGATTGAAAGTATTATAACACAAGAAATAAAACGCAAACATCATAACATTATACAAAAGTTACTCAAGGTCCATTACATACCAAGAACAATCCAACTACAACAAAGTTAGCTCATCACAAGTTCCATCATCATAATACAACTTGAGAGCATGTATTACCGTATGAAGACAAGAGAAGAATGGTTGCAAAAGATGCACTCCAATGATCCCAAGTAGCATACAAGAGATGAAGTTGAGGCGTGAGCAAAACCTTGAATGAGAACTTAGAAAACTAAAAAAATAAAAGCTTAAGAGTGGCAATCCATGGAGAGATGCTACTACGTATGTATGTAGTCCTTTTTTCCAAGTTACCACGCTGTCTCTACGAATTACCTCTTGGTGAAGTAATCTTAATTAATCTAAAATAATATCTAAGTCTTAATAGTATAATAATATTACATGATGATTTTTAGACTTAGATATTATCTTAAAGCACTTTACAAAAAGTGGTAATGATGGAATACAACAACTATCACTTGGGTTCCATTTAGGAGGCGCCAAGTGTAATTTAGCATCCACTTGAAAGTCAACAATTCCAGCTGAAAGGAAGAGATAAGGGTGGTGACTCATCATGTCCTCAAGTGGCCACACAAATATCTCAATGGTCAGCCGTCATATAACGCTGTAGCGTTTCCTTGATAGCACACGCTGCAGCGCTAAAGCAAAACATCAAACATATTCACAAAGGCATTGACTATGCCCAACTTTTAAGGAATTGACTTATAACCTATATTTATTCTAATATTCACATATTCACATATTTAAGCACTAGAATTACTTGAGAAATGAGCTTTGACTTAGGTATTAGGAGCATAAATAACCTATATTGATGACGTTCAGAAGACGACTTTCAGAACTAGATATGGGCACTATGAATATTCTGTAATGCCGTTTGGTGTTACCAATGCACCCGGGGTGTTTATGGAGTACATGAACCGTACCTTCCATAGTTACTTGGATCGTTTTGTAGTGGTATTTATAGATGACATTTTGGTGTATTCCAAGACGGAAGAAGAGGACGCAGAGCACTTGAGGTTAGTGCTAGAAGTATTGAAGGAAAAGAAGCTTTATGCAAAATTGTCAAAGTGCGAGTTCTGGTTGCATAAAGTGAGTTTTCTTGGCCATGTGATTTCTGGTGACGGTATAGCTGTAGACCCAGCCAAGGTTGATGCTGTGTTACAGTGGGAGAGCCCAAAGTCAGTGACTGAGATAAGGAGTTTCTTGGGTTTGGCTGGTTACTACAGGAGGTTTATAGAGGGTTTCTCTAAGCTAGCCCTTCCGTTGACTCAATTGACGTGTAAAGGGAAAGCTTTTGTGTGGGATGCCCGGTGTGAAGAGAGCTTCAATGAGTTGAAGAAGAGGTTGACCACATCTCCTATTTTGGTATTGCCTGTTCCAGAGCAACCGTTTGTAGTGTATTGCGATGCTTCCAAGATGGGTTTAGGAGGTGTGCTGATGCAAGATGGTAAGGTAGTAGCCTATGCGTCTAGGCAGTTGAGAATTCATGAGAAGAACTACCCTACTCATGATTTGGAGCTTGCGGCAATTGTCTTTGCTTTGAAGATTTGGAGACACTATTTGTATGGTGCTAAGTTTGAGGTGTTCAGTGATCATAAGGGGTTGCAGTATTTATTTGATCAGAAAGAGCTGAATATGAGACAAAGGAGGTGGCTGGAATTATTGAAGGACTATGACTTTAGTTTGAATTACCATCCGGGGAAGGCTAATGTTGTAGCCGATGCTTTGAGTAGGAAGTCCCTTCATGTGTCTGCAATGATGGTGAAAGAGCTCGAATTGATTGAGCAGTTTCGGGATTTGAGTTTGGTCTGTGAAGTAACGCCTAAGAGTGTAAGACTGGGAATGTTGAAGATTCACAATGAATTTTTGGACGTTATTAGAGAGGCTCAGAAACAAGACATTAAGTTAGTTGAAGCGGCAGTTGGGATTGATCATTCCGAGAGTAAGGATTATGAGATAGATGCACAAGATGTGTTGAGACACCGTGGAAGGATTTGTATTCCTGATGATGAAGAAATTAAGAAGGCAATCCTTGAAGAGGGTCATCGGAGTAAGTTGAGTATCCACCCAGGAGCCACAAAGATGTACCAAGATTTGAAGAAACTGTTTTGGTGGCCTGGCATGAAGCGAGATGTAGCCCAATTTGTGTATGCTTGTTTGACATGTCAGAAATCTAAGGTAGAACATCAGAAGCCGGCAGGGTTGATGCAGCCATTGGATGTTCCGGAATGGAAGTGGGATGGTATCTCCATGGATTTTGTAACTGGGTTGCCGAATACAGTGAGAGGATTTGATGCTATATGGGTGATTGTGGATAGGTTGACAAAATCTGCTCACTTTTTGCCGATTAATATGACTTATCCAGTTCCGAAGTTGGCAGATATTTATGTTAAGACAATTGTGAAGCTGCATGGTGTTCCTTTGAGTATCGTGTCCGATCGGGATCCTAGATTTACTTCTGAATTTTGGAAAAGCTTGCAAGAGGCCTTAGGTTCTAAATTGAGATTGAGTTCCGCTTATCATCCCCAGACAGATGGGCAGACGGAGAGAACTATCCAGTCACTAGAGGATTTGTTGAGGGCATGCGTTCTTGAACAAGGAGGTTCATGGGATTCCCATTTGCCATTGATTGAATTCACCTATAATAATAGTTTTCATGCGAGTATTGGGATGGCGCCTTTCGAGGCATTGTATGGTAGGAGGTGTAGGACACCCTTGTGTTGGTATGAATCGGGGGAGAGTGTGGTGTTAGGCCCTGAGATTGTGCGGGAGACCACATAGAAGGTGAAGATGATTCGAGAGAAGATGAAAGCCTCACAGAGTAGGCAGAAGAGCTATCATGATAAGAGGAGAAAGGATCTAGAGTTTCAAGCTGGTGACCATGTATTCTTGAGAGTCACTCCGGTGACAGGTGTGGGTCGTGCCTTGAAGTCTAAGAAGCTAACCCCTCGTTTTATTGGCCCATACCAAATTTTGGAAAGAGTTGGGAGAGTTGCCTATCGGGTGGCCCTGCCACCTAATCTGTCTAATCTGCATGATGTGTTCCATGTATCTCAGTTGCGGAAGTATGTTCCTGATCCGTCGCACGTAATTCAGATGGATAATGTAGAGGTGAGGGAGAACCTCACCGTGGAGACTATGCCAGTTAGAATTGAAGACCGTGAGGTAAAGGTGTTAAGAGGCAAAGAGATCAATTTAGTGAAATTGGTTTGGTTGGGAGCCGTGGGCGAGAGCATGACGTGGGAATTGGAAAGTAAGATGAAAGAAGCCTATCCAGAGTTATTTGATTCACGTAATTTCGAGGACGAAATTCTCTAAGTGGGGGAGAGTTGTAACGTCCCAAAATAATTTAATTAATTATTTAATTAAGTTATTTGAGGGATTACGATATTTATTTAAGTGGAATAGTAATGTTGGAATTTATTTTATTTCAGGGGGTATCTAACTAAGTAAATAAGGTGGTGCAATAAGGGCCCAAGTCAATTAGTGACCCAAGCCCATTCCTAAAACCCCAAAACCCTATGGGAAGGGTCTCATTTGCACATTCCATCGAAGAAGAGAAAAGAATTAGAGAGAGGGAGAGAAGAGAAAGCTAGCGACGGCCAGCAAGGAAGAAAAGAAGGGAAATTGTTCATCTTGGCTTTAGGTAATGAGTTTCTTTGATCCTTTCTTGCCCATTTTTCCCCTTTTTTCTAGTGTGGTAGTTCCCAATCCCTCATTCCCATTTTTGTTGTTTCTCCTAGTGATCAACCCACGGTTTGCGAAGGAAGAGGGAGAAGGGCTGCTGCGTTTTTTTGGTGGCTTGGGGCGTGGCTGAGTTCTTCCATTCTCAAGGTTAGGGGGCTCTTCTTTATACCTATAATAGTTCTTGAGATATGCGATATATGTAGGTTAGGTTGTAGGAGTTTGAATTGTTGAATGTTGTGTTAATATCTTGTTGTTGTATTGAGTTAGTTTGAATTGTTGAATATTGTGTTAATGTCTTGTTGTTGTAGTGAGTTAGTTGAATTGTTGAATGTGGTGTTGATGCCTTGTTGTTGTATTGAGTTTATGTGGTAAAGCATGTTGAGTGAGGTGAGAATGAGCATGATAAGAATTGTGCCTATAAGTTGCTTGATTAATTACTTCAATGAAATGAATATGGATATATGTTGTTGGTGATGTACTTGATAGAATTGTGCCTACAAGTTGTTTGACTAGTTACTTCAATGAAATGAATATGGATATAAGTTGTTGGTGAGGTACTTGATAAAATATCAATTGGAGTGGTGTTGAAGTTGGTGTGAATTAATTGTGGAAATGTGGGATAAATCATGTTGTTGAAGTGTGAAAGAATATGTGTGTGTGTGTGTGTTTCGCAGGGGCGCCAAGTCTAGGCCGCCCCAATTGTGCAATTGTTGTGTATGTGTGCAATGTGTGTTGTGTGTAAGGTGGTAAGGCACAGGGCGCTAATTGGGCAGCCCTGTGCGCCTATGTATGTTATGTGACAGTTTGGTCCCTAAAGCGTCAATTTAGTCCTTGAGTATGTCCGTTGGTCCAATAATCGCGGAGAAGTGTAATTGTTGAATTAAATTACTAACCTAAGGATACAAACTGAGTTGTAATTAATTGGAGACGTGAAAGCGGTGAGGGACTTCGGTCCAAAGAGGTGTGATATCCTTAAGGCCTATATGTTGATGATGTTGAATTGAGAAATAAAAAGCGGTGAGTTTAATAATTATTGTAGTGCATTGTCATAGTGTCTCATGACCCATGTGCATAAAGCGGTGTGTGGGCTTCGGCCAAAGCGGTGTGGTGGCTTCGGCCAAAGCGGTGAGTGCCCTCAAGGCAAATTGCGGTGATAATGGATCCTCATGCATGTCGCATACATGCATATATTCATACATATGTTGATAATATTGCTTGATGGTTATAACTCAAAGGATGAATGCACTGATTGTTGTGAGTGGGTGTTATTGCTGCCTTCCTTATTATAACGCTTCTCTTAATTATTATTATTTGTGTAAAGAGACTCACCCTACTGCCTTATGTTGCTTCTTATGTCGGCAACTTGCAGGTAATCGCGAGTGAGGGCAGTCTTATGCCTTTTTGCTAGTAGTCGTGTCAGCTCTGATATATAGCACCAGGGGGAGGGCGTAGTAATACTATTATTGTTATTTTGGTGTATTAGACTGTTATGGTGATGTACTGAGTATGACTCTAGACTTGAGATCATCCGCTGTGTTGATGAATATTTTAATATGTGCTGTAAACTAAAACAGGTGTTTGTGGGCCCGTCCCTAAACTATCGTTGTATATATCGTGCTATTGACTGTTGACTTCGTGTCACTTAATTATAAACTAGTTGTTGTTTTTTTTTATATAAGCGTTGAAATGTGACACTTTCTTCAATGGTTTATATTCTTTTAAAACTCTGATTTTATATACTAAATAATAGTTAACTTAGAAGGGGGTGTTACAGAACTCGGAAGAACTTCGCCTTAAAATTCTTGTATGAGGTGGTGAATAAACTAAAAAGGGGGCGAGGAGAATGGCTATGGAAAGATATCCATTTTCCCAAACCTTCACCCTTAGTCCGGAAAAACTGGAAGAACACCCCTACATTTGGAGTCATACCCAAAGCTCCACAGATTATCTCATAGGCGCGTATAAATCCCCAGCTATTCGGGTGAAGTTGCGTTGGAGCAACGTTGAGAAGCTGCATCACGTGGTGTTCAAAGCGGGTGAAGGGCATTTTCACCTTCAAGTCTTCAAAAAGACAAGCGTACATATAAGTACTCTCCTCCACCACTCCCTTAGGTCGCATCATACATACAGGCTCGTTATGCTTGCAACACTCCAGAATTACATCTTCTTCATTTCCAGTGGAGGACACGGTGTTCTTCCGCCGAAAAGCTATCAAGTCTTCTGGCTTTGTAAACATGGTGAATAAATCCCGCACTTCAAAGTTAGGAACGGACTCAACACTCTGTTTCGATGCCATCAACACCTTGATTCCACGCGCAGGAGTAGAAGGAAGAGCCAAGGGCCCCACCTCTTCTCGTCTAAAGTTTGAAAAGGCCACAGTGTTTTCGAAATGAACCTTGGTTCCTGGGAAAAGAGGAGAAGCAAAGTCAGCATCCTCACCATCCGAAGAATCAGAATCTGAAGAGCTAAAATCAGGAAGACTTGAGAGTGTCTCGGAAATGGATGATTCGAGGCGCCTCCACTTCTCCTTTATTTTTTCCCAACGAGGCCGAGATTCATCCAAAATCACTTGATACGCTGAAGGTACCTCACTCACCTCATTTCCATTTTCATCAACTTCCCAAATTTCTACCATTTTAACTAAGGTACAAGAGAAAAAGGAGGAAGAAGGATAGAAAGGTATACCTCAATGCAAGCAAGCGAAACGCTGAAGGAAGGCGAAGCTTCAAAGCAAGCAAACCTCGGCAGAAGAGCGAGCAGAAATCAAAAGAACAAGCGAAAATAACGAAGTTCTCACATCCCCTGCGCGCCCTTTAAACCATATCAAAAGCCTACCTTCAACGCACGCGCTCATTCAAGCGTGAGGTAGGTGAAACGTTCCGCTGGCGCGTCACCTCAGTCAGCTGTCCATCAAAACGCTGACATTACACGGTTTCCCAAGTCAACGATCACTTCAACCGTCAAAACAAATCAATAAAAGTTCAAACCTCTTCGCCGAGCTTACTCAGCTCGAGCTTGAGGGGCTGTGGACTGGGCCAGAGAATTAGAGTTTGGCCCAATGCAAGACCAACCGAACTCAAGCATACAGGACCTCGGCATGGCCCGCAAAGAGAAGTTACCAAGGACAGGTGTCGCAGTGAGGGGACACGTGGAACTCATTTGGCTGGAGCCGAGCTAACCGCTGGTAACCGACCTCTCAAGACAACTGCCGAGGGGATTGGAGAACTAGATATAGGACTCTAGGCTAGAGGAGAAGGGGACATTCATTCTGATACTAACTCTACTTTCTGTACTGGAGAAGACCTCCATACCTGTAACAATCGAGTTGATTGAATAGTGATATTCTTATCCAAGAACAAACACAAATATATCCCGGTGAATTACACCACTAGGTAGCTACGGCCAATCCCTTCAATATACTAGAAGGATCTTCCCTATAATCACAAGATTGTGAAATCTTAAGGGAATCTAACGTCAACCTTGGCTTATCCTCTTAACTTTTCAGGACAACTTGAAACGATTAAGCCTCTGAAGATGATGTCACAATTGGGTGGGTTTTACGAGTTTCAAAGGATTTTCAAATGCTACAAGTTTTTTCTCGTCATGAGAAGTTTTGAATGAAAGGTAAGATATTATAATAAGAAAAGCTTTCTTAAGAATGGAAGAATGAAGCAAATTAAATACAACTTTTTGGTTTCTCGGATCTCTTGTCTATTCACAATATTTTAGATTGATCAAGTCTTAAAAAATGAAGAGAGCTAGAATTATATATAGCGAGAGGTAGGACTACTTGTTGGACCTTTTATTCCTTGGAATAACATTATTGCGAACTAGCAGGGTTTTCCACTAAATGACAAACCGTTGAAAGTTGAGGATCAAGCTGACTTTGTATGTGCGCGCGCGTTTCCTTTTTGGTGCAGCACGTTGGAACTCTCGTGTGAATTGAAAAAAGTCTCACATTGGATAGAACTCTTGTGTGTGAATTGGAAAAAGTCTCACATTGGATAGGCTAAGCACTACTATAGTGGAAAAAGCCTATAAAATGAGAGCTTCTCCTCATTTGCAAATCACACCACTTGACGATAAATCATCCTCAAGTTTTCTCTCTTCTCCCTAAATTTCTTTCTTCTCTAGAAAGCTTGAAGCATTTCCAAGCTTAGTTTCTAAAGAGTGGTTTTTCATAACCAAAATTTCTTTATTCTCTAGAAAGCTTGAAACATTTCCAAGTTTAGTTTCTAAAAAGTGGTTTTTCATAACCATATTGAGGGTGTATATCTTAGAGCGAATTTTCACAGTGTAGTGAACTTTCGTAGCAGTTTTGACTGGGCTGTTTTATCCTGGGGACGCCGTGGTTGATAGCCAGCTTGCACCTTGGAGCAGTGCCACAAAACGTCTTAAAGATAGCGACCTAGTCTGCGACTCATCCCAGTAATCTCTTCGGCTTGTTCTTGAAACCAGTGTTGTTTGGGGAAAGTTCTGACTAGAAAAGACTTGGTACTTAAGAGTGTCCATTGTGACCCACCTCTCTTTCCTGGGAACCTACTCGGATTAACACAGTACGAAGGACAAATTCAAACTAGCCTTTCAGAAAACTAGGGCGCTCACCCGTGCGATGCACGGGCTAGGGTGGTGGCTAATATTATGGATAAGCGGTATGGATAAATGACTTATTGACTATGAAAATAGAAAATGGTTGCATAATGAGGTTGTATTAACTTATTTATCCCATAGTGGTATGTGAATCACTCACGTTGAACAGGTGTATCTTTTGAGTAATCCTAACGTGTTGTAGCCTAAATAGAATATTGCATTAATTTTCTGATAATACTATTAAAAAGTAATTTACATGATGCGAAAATAGAAAATAGAAAATTGTAAGTAAAAAAAATTGAATGAATCGACTATGCTTTATTTTCTGTTATAATTAATTGAATGCACCTGGTGGGAGTGGCAAGTAATACGGGGTCTAATATATTGTACAGTAAGTGGTATGTACATTGTATTGTGTACTTGACGGTATGGCTTAACAGATGTATAAGTTGTTTTGATAGTTTAGGTTAACTGGAATGAAAATGTAAAATTATTTATAATGGCACAAAACATACTCTAACAAATATATAACCTATCTCACGGGATATGGTGGCGAGTAATACTATACAAAAATGTTAAAGCATGACTGGTATGCGGCTTGTATTGCGTCATTCGCGGTATGTCTTATCAGGGGTGAAAACGTTGTTAGGAAGTTTGGGTGAATATAATATATTTAAGTGGGAATGACGGTGCCGAACCCGATAAACATTTTATTTGATATACTTAGGCGGGTCTTATATAGGTTTTTAGAAATATATTTGTAACGTAACAAAATGTTTTTGAAGGTCGGGGATTTAGTTTTATACTGTATGCATAACGATAGTTCAAGAATATCGTAATGGTTCTTGGAAAATACCTTAAATAATCATTTATTGTAGAAATGATTGTGGGATATTGAAATGAAATATTTTGCAATTTAAAAAAAAGCAACTATAAATATAATTGTATATAAAAATATGATTTTGTTTAAAATTATTAGTGTCACAACTATTATTATTTAAATATGACTACATCTTTTTTGTGACAAATAAATATTTTTTGTTTTAAATTATTAGTGTCACAACTATTATTATTCGTTTTTACCAAAACACGCGGGTTGTGCAGACCCGCACCAGTACCTGCAGTTTATAAGCGAAGATTTAAACCTAATCTGCGCCGTTTGAAAAACTCAGGTTGTTACTCTCTCTCTCTCTCAATTTGTTGGTGTATAATATGAAATTGTGTGGTGTAATTAGAAAAAAGAGTAAGCCCACTATCTTTGAAAAAACTGACCCAATTGTTGTTGTTTGTTTCAGGTACTGTGCACTTAAACCAGATCTAATACTGACCCGGTCCAATGTCATTCAACGAAAGGGTTAACCTCTAACCCTAACAACAAATTCGCCTCAGTTGTAATTCTCTTTCTCTCTCTATTCTTTCTTTCCTTTCTTTTTTCTCTCTGCCTTCTCTCTAAAAGACGAACCCTAATCTTCTTCTTTTTCTAAATTGCAGGTACCACGTTTCTGCTACGGACAATCAGAAGCAGCAAGTTGAAGATGAGAAGTGGTAGATAGCGTTCATGTAAGGTCCAGCTATGGTTGCTGTTTCAAGACTATGAACTTCGTTCTTCATCTTTCTTCTACTTGTGTGCTAGGGTTTTTAATTTCTGCTTGATTTATGCAGAATCAAAGAAGATGATGCTTGAATGGTAGTTCAGAAACATGGTAATCAACAGAACCCTTCGTTTACTTTGTTAATTTCACTGTTTGTTGAACCCTAAAAACGAAAATCTGAGTTTGTTGTATTTCTTCAGTTGCATGTAACGAACTGATGACTGAAACGAAAGTTGGACGAATTTAAATAGGAACTTCGCAGGTATAAATCACCCTCTTAATGATTTATTTGATCTTTCAATTCTGGTAGTAAAATACCCTAACTCTTTGTGTGTTTACGATTGTAAAACACACACACAATGAAGGTTTCGGTGAATGGATGAATATGTCAACACAAGAACAGTAGCACCACTTGCTACAAGGTAATTTCTCTCCTTTTCTCACAGTTACTCTTTTTCACTCAAACTTCTCACAACTTGAAAACACACTAACTCTGTATTTTCTTATTATGCGAGATTGTCAACCACTTGTTGATAGGATGAAAGAACTCAGCAACTTACAAAGGAGAGCAGATAGAAAGTAAAGGGAATTTTACAATTGGAAGAATTGGTAAATGAAAAAGCTGTAAAATGTATTCTATTTCATTCAACTGTAACATTTACATAGCTATCTGTTGTATTTATACAAGTAGTAATAGTTTGTTAGTTTGTTTTTTAACAACTGAATTTAGTTATAACTACTGAGTTAGTTGTAGCTGACTTGTTGTAACTAATTAGGACTTTTGTAACAACTATTTTTTGATATATAGCCGTTAGACTTAGTATCCTAGGTTTTAGAATTAATGAAATTCAACACTATGAAGGAGTAATAGACGATTCTTAATGTGAAATCTCTTCCACAAGTTGATCAAAATCTTTAATCACTTATAACAACCCCAATTAACATCATAACTTCTAATTTTTCATATGAGCTTAGTTTCGATTTCTAATTCTCTATAGGAGAGTCTCACTCAAGATTATGATGTTAAATATTGGGCTTTGAAGTTCATACCAAGCAGTTTAATGCCTTTGCAATAGTGTCATACCGTAATTTTGTCCGTCTTATTTATCAAAAAATCCAAAAAAGTTTTTTATTCTCGTCGTGCTGCGTGTCTTTTCAATCGTGTGCGCGTGTCTTTAACGCTCGTCGTGCGTCATTTTTTTTGTGATACTCGTTTTTTTGTTGATATTGCTTTATTATCATAAAATATAAAAAAATATAAATAAAATGTAATACAAAATCAGGTAAAGGCTGAATAGCCAAAGTCCTTTTTATTACATGATCAACCTTTTACACATATAGACAGAACTAATACAAAAATTAAAATACAAAATTCAAAAAGAGGGAGAGGGGGCGCAGCTGCTGCAGATTGCCCTAGTAGCTGAAATCATTTCGGGAAGGGATCAAATTGCTTTCCCCTATCTTTTTGCTTTTTCCCTTTCAAGCAAAATAGTGCAGCACCCCAATTTGCCTCCACCATGCTGCTGTCCTCCCTCCATGCCAGCTGCTGTCATTTTGCTTATTCAAATGGCTGTCCTCCCTCCATGCCAGCTGCTGTCATTTTGCTTATTCAAATGGCTGTCCTTCCCCAAAATCGCCTCCACCCAGCTGCTGTCCTTCACCAGCCAGCTGCTGTCCTTGGTCCTTTTCCAATTGCTCTCCTTTGATTCCTCAGCACCTCACCAATCTGCCTGTCACACAAACAAGGGACACGGAAATACGCATATACACAGACACATATACACACAGTAACAGAAAACAAAAAGGAGAAAAAAGGAAGAGGAGGAAAAAAGGAGAAAAGAGTAAGGAGGAAACAAAAAGAAAGGCAAAAATAAGCCACCACCGTGAGTCACCCTACAACCCTTTTCACCACCTCCTCCTCCTCATTCTTTCCACAACCACCAAAATCACCAACCACCACCACACCACCGTGAACCACCCAAAAACTCCAACAACCACCACTAGACGCCATCCCCTGCTCTCACCATCACAAACCAGCCTCACGACCACCACCCCAAAGACTAGGGGTGTTCAAAACCGAACCAAACCAATAGAAAACCGCAAACCGAACCAAACCAAACCGAAAACCGCAAAAAACCGCTTTCTATTGGTTTAGTTTGGTTTTATTTTCTGCTGAACCGCGAGGTTCGGTTCGGTTTGAGGTTTTGCTTTCAGGAACCGAACCGAACCGAACTGAACCAAACCGCAATATTGTATAAGTAACAGTTTTTTGGGCCTTACTCACGGTTAAGTTTAGTGTTTTAAGTTTGAAGTTTTGTTGGACAATGTTTTAAGTTTAATTGGCAGATTTTATTTGTTGGAGACATGTTTTAAGTTTAATGTATTGTTTCGTCTCGCTAAAAACCGCACCAACCGCACCAATCCAAATCGTATTGGTTTGGTTTTTTTTTTAAAGTCAACCGAACCAAACCAAACCGCAACTATTTAGACCTTGCGGTTTGGTCCACTTTTTTGCTCAAAACTGAACCAAACCGCACCGCGAACACCCCTACCAAAGACGCCCAAACAGCCGTTAAAGCCACCACCTCACGACTACTATTTCACGACAACCACCCCTCCGTGAACAACAACGTCCTCTCTCTCCACCATCGCGTTCTCTTTCCTCTTCCTTCATTCCCGTTTTCGTTCTCTTCCTTTCTCTCTCCACCATAACTCTCTTTCTCTCTCCACCGTAGTGCTCTCTCTCTCTTCGCCGGCACCACCACCACGGCTCTCCCTCCGGCGACGTCCTTCACCGTGAATCCATCTCCACCACCGTCGCCACTAAGTGGCACCACCACGAGCCTTCACTGGCGCCACCAAGTGACGACACCGTGACTCCCTCTCTCATCCCTCGCGTCTTTCTCTCTCAGTCGTTCCCTCCCATTCAGTCGTCTCTCTCTCTCTCTCTCTCTCTCTCTCTCTCTCTCTCTCTCTCTCTCTCTCTTCATCATCGTCCCCTTTTCTCTCCTCACCGCGTCTCTCTCACCACCGTACGGTGGTCATCTCAGTCACGACCTCTCCCTCTTCTTTCCCCTTCGTTTTCCTTCTCCTTTCCCTCTCTCTCCGAAAACGACTCTTTCTCTCTCCCTGAAATTTCTGTCTTTCTCTCTCCTCTGGAAATGAAGATACGACGCTGTGAGAGTGGGAGTATGTAAATTAGGGTTTATCCCATTTGTTCCCTTTTATATCTCCATCTATTTATTTATTTTGTTTTAAAATTTAATTTTAAATTCTGATTATTTGTTACACCTCTCTTAATTGATAATACACGCCCTCCTGCATCAGCCCAAGCCCTCAAAGCGAAATTGGGCTTCTGCTAAACGCACCCCCGTTTTAATAATACAGCACCCTGCTGCTAACTGCACCTCTCTTATTACTGTTTTGCAACCTACTCTGTTTTTGTAATTATTTTTCCTTATTCCTTTTTACTACCCATAAAAAATCATTTTTTATCAAAAATATAATTAAAAAACACCCAACACACAAATGTTTTCTACCAAGAACTACGTGAGGGCGGTCGACGTCAATTGCACCAATAACAACCTTTTATTTAAGTTTTTCCCTAATCATTTCTTTTCTATTTCCCAAAAAGAACAAAAATAACTAACTGTCAAGTCTTTTATTTAACTTGTGTTCTAACTTGTAAATAAGCGTAAAATCAATTTTTTTTAATTAACGATGGTTACACGTTTAGTTCGATGGTAACCCTCGTTAGGAGGGATGCCGCGGGGTGTTAGTACCTTCCCCGCACATAACCGACTCCCGAACCCATATTTGGTTCGTTATGACCTTTTTAGGGAATTTCTCAAAGTTTGTCCCTTTAAACTAAACTTTGGTGCCGGCTTCATCAGACACTTCGAAGATTCCCTCCTTCGGATTTTTCGGTCGCTACAGCTGGGGACCAATTAAGAGATTCAAGCCTAATCAATTAAATGTGTAAGTATTTGTTAATTTAATATTTTGTTTTTGCCCTTATGCTTATTTTATTTATTTATTAGCGTTTATTTATATTATTGAACCTTAGGGTAGACGACTTTTTTTTTGTTATGGTTGTTGTATATCTTTTCCATCTTGGTTAGTTTAGGTATTTTGCCCTCATCACACACCTCACTTACACTTTTGCACACACTTTTGAGTGGGGCCTTATACCCGGGTCTGAAAGCAACCTAGGACGAGTGGAGATTGTTAGTGATAGTCATTCTGGATTTCTGTCTGACTATTGCGAGAATCTCAGCCAGAGTATGCTCTTTTATGGTATCCCACACCTGGTAGCCAGCTACCATTGTGAATCATATCATTAAGGGGATTTTAGCTCTGGAGACCCTTGTGAGGAAGTGATTAGAGCCACCCAAAAGGATGATCACTAGTGACCCTAGATCATGTTGAAAATCCCAATTTAGACATGACCCACCTAGGACACAGGGGCATTATACTTACTCTCTCTATTAATCTGGTTAGCATTTCTCCAAAAAATAAAACCACTCAAAAAAAAAAATATTTCCATGCTTCTTTCTTTCATATGCACGCACATGAGGCAACATCATCATACAAAAAAACAACAATCATCATGCATTCTAACAAAATAAGATCATTCTTTTCATATGCATCACATCACCATTTCCCTACCATACGTCTCATCATCAATCCATTTATCATATATTCATAATTCATAAATATTGAAAAACATCATCAAATAGTGTAGGCATTTTGTCATTTGCAACATCATTATTACGAATTGCATGAGACATTCTACATCATTTCACTCATATTGTCATCCTAGTCCAAATGCGTAATTTCTCCATACATGCATCATTTCTAAATAAAAAGGAAAAAATCACCATGCATTCATAATAAAATAAAATCATTCTTATGTATCCCATTATCATTGCACTACCATACATCTCATCATCTTTAAAATAACAAAAACGTCATTTTTTTTATTTGTCCATTTTATCCTAGTTGCATCATCTCTCATACTCATACACCAAATAATACATCACCTTGCTATTATAAAAATTTATGTCCATTTTTTACTTAAATGCATCATCTTCATGCATCATAAAAAACAAAAAAAAGTCATTTATTCCTATCCATCTCAAATGCATCAGTCCTTCAACATGCGTCAAAACAAAAATTATAAATTTCTTCATTATTGCATCACTCATCATCCAATAGCATTTTGTTAGCTTCTTATTCTAGTTGAAGCATAAAAAAAGGGTAAACCATACCCATTTAAGGTATCCTTTTATCACATTCAAAAAATCATCACGCATTTCATTGTTGCTCATGTACAACAAACATCCATATGTTCATGCATTATACTTTATTCAAAGAAAACATATATAAAAAAATCACCATGCATTCATACTAAAATCATTCTTCCATAAGCATTTCATTGTTATTGCACTATCACACATCTCATCATATAAAAAATAACAAAGATATCATCAAAATTGCATTCATCTTGCATATCCGTACACAAAAAATATTACCCCCATATTATAAAAAAGTTATGTTCATTCATTTTTTTCATTACTCCTTTTCATGCATCATAAAAAACAAAAACAAAAGCTCCTAGTCATCCATCATGCATCAAAACAAAATTAGGAATTGCTTCATTTTCTTCTATCCTTGCATCATTCATCATCCAATAGTTTTTTTTTGTTTTGTTAGTATCTTACGCTAGTTGAAATGTAAAAAATAAAATCATACACTTGTCTAAGGTATCATTACGCATTTCATTCATATGCATTGTTGTCCATGTACAGCAACACCCATATGTTCATGCATTATATTATTATAAAAAAAACTCATGAAAATATTTTGTTTTGTTTTGTGGAAACACTATTTGATGAGAAACAATAAATGCTTGCAAAATATATTTGAATTGATTCTTCTCCCTTAGAAAAAGTTCTCACATCCTTTGAGTAAATGCCTAACTTGGTTCACCAACATCAAGTTCTTCACTCTTCATCCCATACACACCTGCTCTACGCCTATCACATTTGTGGAAACCAATCCACCCACTTAACCACCATGTAATCACCTTCATGGGATCCATCCTTCTAACCCCGGTGTTATTCTCTTAAAAGACATTCACCAATCACTCACCTACCATCAAACTCACTTCGCATCGACTCAACCTCTTCAACCCTTCCCCCTGTAGGCTTGACCCTAAGCCTCAGAGACGTGCCTCACCAAAGGCATAAGCCAACATCAGTTTTGCACATCTTCAAACCCTTGCTCCTGTAGGCTTGACCCTTAGCCTCAAAGGCGTGCCTCACCAAAGGCATAAGCCAACATCAGTTTTGCACAGCTTCAAACCCTTGCTCCTGTAGGCTTGACCCTTAACCTCAAAGGCGTGTCTCATAAGAGCAACCTAAGCAAAAATTAGGGCATAAAAAAGAAAAAAATAAAGAAAAAGCAAATATATTAAAATGAAGTTTTATCCTATAGTTACAATTTCGAGAAAATAAGCAATCATGATTTGAAGTGAAGTTTGGCCACTTTCCCACATCCTAAAAAAGAATCAGCCTTTGTACTCACTTTTGAGCCAAAAAAATTCCTTCAATCACGCTAAACAAGGATCAATTCCATATCTAAAAATGGTGTATCACTTTATCAGCTCGCTTAGCTCAAAAGGAAAAAGAAAAATCATAAAAAAAGAAAGTGAAATTAAAAAAAAAGAGGATTGAAAAATTCTGAAAGAAGAAAAAACAAAAGCGGTAGAAATTGTGAGCTGATACTTCACACCATCAAGCACATAAAAGATCCTTGTCTGAAATAAACCCTCAAACACTTCCTTTGGCCTAAGTATCCTATCCTCCATAAACCCTTGACTGCGTTACAACCCTAAACAAGTTCATTCTACAATGAAGCATATAAAAGATTCTTTGTCTCAACCAACCCCCCCAAACACTTCTTTGGGCCTAATAATCATTTCCTTCATAAATCATTAACCGTTAGCCACATTACAATCCTAAGGTCTATTCTGATCAATGACTGGTTGCTTCCTTTTTAAAGTTTTAACTTTAGGACCAAATAATCAAAATGATTTGTTTGCTCACAAATGTTACAAAAAAGAAAAAGAAAAAACTTAAAAGGGCTTGCACGCTCGAAGTTCATCAAGCGAAAATAATAGGAAAAAATTTAGTGATCATCAACAAAATGAAATATCATCGAATCAAAAACTCTTGATTGTCTTAGCTCGTGGAATCCTTCCAAAAGAAAACCACAAATCCCTACTAAGGCAGTTACTTGACTTACCATCTCAGAATGGGGCAACACCCCCACCCTCCATTCCATTTAAACTCGGAGAAATTTTTCAGCATCCCCAAAATACCCTCACCTTTCATCCCGTTCTTATACTACACCCATATAGCCGTACCAGACAAATTTCCAAACCATTATTCTGACTTCGCACCCTGTCACAACCACACTCAAAATGGGGTAACCTTGTCTTTTTATAGACCGGGGCATCATATCCCTTGTGCCAAAAGAATTCTTTCGTCTCCCATTCCATTCATCCTTAGCCACTTTTTGCTCCAAGACTAACACGATTCCCAAACTTTTAGTCGACCTATACCCTTAGGTGTCGTTGTCCTCCTTAGACAAAGACAAATTATTTGCTCTCCAGTTTTTGAAGTCAAAATTGGGGCAGTCAAACATTTCTTACCTTGGGGTAAGCTTATCTCTCATAGGCTTGAGCTAATAACCTCATCCTTCACTCCACTCACGTGTCACACTTGTCCATACCCTACATTTCTTGAACCCTGAGTCAACTGGCACATTCATTTGCATTCACACTATTTTTCACATTTATTAAACAAATGCTTCAAAGAGAGAGCACATGTCATGACATGGTATTGATAATTCCTCCAAGATAACATCTTAGGCTTGAAAGCTTAGCCATCATGAGTCATCATAACCAAATGAGAACCCATTCGAAGAAGTCTACAAATGCACATCACAATCTCTAAAAAGGGCACTAATAAATTACCACAAGTCACACTTTTCAAAATGGCAACCTCGAGCTTACCAGAATTTGAGTTCAAGCCATCAAATTTTATTCCAAGGAATGATCAATTCAAAATATTCAGCTCCCTGTTTCTAGCAACAAAAGTTTTGTTTCCCATCAAACATTCTTGCTGTCACCAACAAATCATGCATGTCCTCCTTATTCTAGAATCAAACCATGCATTTGATTATACTCATCACAACTCTTTCATACAAGTATTGTACATGCATTCGCATTCCACTTGTTTTTGCTTACACAATTTTACTTCTTTCGCATTACGCATTGCGTATGCGTACATGCATGCCCACACATAACATGTATTGCTTCAATAAAAATGCCAAATGCCGGCCTCATCATTACCAAAAGTCTGTCTACATCCCAATCAATCATATCATATCATCGCACCTTGTATTTATGCACTTCCTTTTATTCACCATAGCGTTTGCATCAAAATATTACATATCCATCATATTCACATTCTCATTTCATGCATTCATCAAATACCAAAAAGGCAATAAAGCGAAAAGACAAAAAAATCCTTCCACATCCCAACAAACATCCAATCATTGCACCAAACATCCAATCATTGCACCATTCATTCATTCATTCATTCATTCATTCATTCATTCATTCATTCATTCATTCATTCATTCATTCATTCATAAAAAGGGGCAAAAAAGGGAAAGCAAGAAGAGACAAAAATCATCTACATTGCATAAATCATTCCACCATGCAGCCATGCATCTACCATAGCACCTGCATCTAAGCAGTACATTTGCATTCGCATACACGGCTTATCAATTTTTCTTTCCGACCAGCTCCAGCATCCGCAATCCACAAGTTCTTGTAGTTCATTTGCTCACCACATTACATACATGCACACATATAACATTATTTTTGCTTCGATAGATGTGCCAAGTGTTGGTCCCATCGTTGCCAAAAATTTCCTACATCACTAATCATATCATTTACCATGCATTCAGGTGTTTCCTTTTATTCACCATAGCACTGGCATATAATCATTACAATTGCATTCATATCTTATCCACATACACAGTTTATCAACTTCATTAGCCCATCAACTTTAGCATCCATTATCCGCCACATCTCATTCACTACCCCAGCAAACACCAATCGTCGCACACGCTTGCAAGCGCACATGCTCCATTCATTGCATTGTTAAGACATGCCAAATATAGATAGTTTTTCCTTATCAGGAAAATGCATTTATTAGGTATGCCCGGGCAAATACGCCAAGTATCGATCCCTATATTCTGTTCCTCGAAATCGGCGCTCCTAAGCGCCAACCCCATATCGCAATTTGGATCACCAAGCTGATCCTTCAGACCCCCAGCGGGCCTTCAGAGCCCCAACGCTCCTTCAGACCAACAATTGGTCTATCAATCCAGATCGCACGTCGCGTTATCGAGCAACCGACGGATCATCTGACCCCAGGTCCTTCAGACTAGCTGTGTCAGCCTAAGACATAGTGGACGTCCTTCGAGGTGAGCAAATCAGGTCAACGACCCGATCTTGACCCCCATGGCCGCTCGAAAAAGGCCATCATCAAGCAGACCGTTTTACTAGTACCATTGCTGGTTGGCGGTCCATCAGACCATCCTGGTCCATCAAGGCCCAGGCAGCCTCTCAGACCCCTAGCAGTTCTTCAGAGCCCCAGCAGTCCTTCAGAGCCCCAGCGCTCCTTCATACCAACAATTGGTCCATCAATCCAGATCGCACGTCGCGTTATCGAGCAACCGACGGATCATCCGACCCCAGGTCCTTCAGACTAGCTGTGTCAGCCTAAGACATAGTGGACGTCCTTCGAGGTGAGCAAATCAGGTCAACGACCTAACTTGACCCCCATGGCCGCTTTAAAAAGGCCACCATCAAGCAGGCCGTTTTACTAGTACCATTGCTAGTTTGCGCTCCATCAGACCATCCTGGTCCATCAAGGCCCAGGCAGCCTCTCAGACCCCGTCGGTCCTTCAGTTTAACTCCAATCAATGCGCCAAGCATCGACTGCGAATTAGACCATCAGAGCCCCAGTGCTCCTTCAAATCCCCGGTGATCCTTATTTACTTTTGTTCTATGTCAACCCAATTTTTCATGAGTTTCTAAAAAAAAAAATCATAGTCTTGACAAAATTAGTGTCTTTTTATCTTTATTTCTATTTTACTCGAGAAATTTGGAAACCCTTCATATTTCCTAGTAAAATATAAATAAAGAGGGGCAGCTGTCATACCCTAATTTTGTCCGTCTAATTTATCAAAAAATCAAAAAAAGTTTTTTATTCTCGACGTGCCGCGTGTCGTTTCAATCGCGTGCGCGTGTCTTTAACGCTCGTCGTGCGGCACTTTTTTGTGATACTCGTTTTTTTTTTGTTGATATTGCTTTATTATCATAAAATATAAAAAATATAAATAAAATATACTACAAAATCAGGTAAATGCTGAATAGCCAAAGTCTTTTTTATCACATGATCAACCTTTTACACATATAGATAGAAATAGTACAAAAATTAAAATACAAAATTCAAAAAGAGGGAGAGGGGGCTGCTGGCTGCCCTAGTAGCTGAAATCATTTCGGGAAGGGATCAAATTGCTTTCCCCTATCTTTTTGCTTTTTCCCTTTTAAGCAAAATAGTTCAGCACCCCAATTTGCCTCCACCTTGCTGCTGTCCTCCCTCCATGCCAGCTGCTGTCCCTTTCCTTATTCAAATGGCTGTCCTTCCCCAAAATCGCCTCCACCCAGCTGCTGTCATTGGTCCCTTTCTCCAATTGCTGTCCTTTGATTCCTCAGCACCTCACCAATCTGCCTATAAATACCAAACAGTCACACAGACAAGGGACATAGAAATACGCATATACACAGACACATATACACACAGTAACATAAAACAAAATGGAGAAAAAAGGAAGAGGAGGAAAAAAGGAGAAAATAGTAAGGTGGAAACAAAAAGAAAGGCAAAAATAAGCCACCACCGTGAGTCACCCTACAACCCTTTTCACCACCTCCTCCTCCTCCTCATTCTTTCCACAACCACCAAAATCACCAACCACCACCACACCACCGTGAACCACCCAAAAACTCCAACAACCACCACTAGACGCCATACCCTGCTCTCACCACCACAAACCAGCCTCACGGCCACCACCCCAAAGACTAGGGGTGTTCAAAACCGAACCAAACCAATAGAAAACCGCAAACCGAACCAAACCAAACCGAAAACCGCAAAAAACCGCTTTCTATTGGTTTAGTTTGGTTTTATTTTCTGCTGAACCGCGAGGTTCGGTTCGGTTTGAGGTTTTGCTTTCAGGAACCGAACCGAACCGAACTGAACCAAACCGCAATATTGTATAAGTAACAGTTTTTTGGGCCTTACTCACGATTAAGTTTAGTGTTTTAAGTTTGAAGTTTTGTTGGACAATGTTTTAAGTTTAATTGGCAGATTTTATTTGTTGGAGACATGTTTTAAGTTTAATGTATTGTTTCGTCTCGCTAAAAACCGCACCAACCGCACCAATCCAAATCGTATTGGTTTGGTTTGGTTTTTTTTTTAAAGTCAACCGAACCAAACCAAACCGCAACTATTTAGACCTTGCGGTTTGGTCCACTTTTTTGCTCAAAACTGAACCAAACCGCACCGCGAACACCCCTACCAAAGACGCCCAAACAACCGTTAAAGCCACCACCTCACGGCTACTTTTTCACGACAACCACCCCTCCGTGAACAACAACGTCCTCTCTCTCCACCATCGCGTTCTCTTTCCTCTTCCTTCATTCCCGTTTTCGTTCTCTTCCTTTCTCTCTCCACCATAACTCTCTTTCTCTCTCCACCGTAGTGCTCTCTCTCTCTTTTCGCCGGCACCACCACCACGGCTCTCCCTCCGGCGACGTCCTTCACCGTGAATCCATCTCCACCACCGTCGCCACTAAGTGGCACCACCACGAGCCTTCACTGGCGCCACCAAGTGACGACACCGTGACTCCCTCTCTCATCCCTCGCGTCTTTCTCTCTCAGTCGTTCCCTCCCATTCAGTCGTCTCTCTCTCTCTCTCTCTTCATCATCGTCCCCTTTTCTCTCCTCACCGCGTCTCTCTCACCACCGTACGGTGGTCATCTCAGTCACGACCTCTCCCTCTTCTTTCCCCTTCGTTTTCCTTCTCCTTTCCCTCTCTCTCCGAAAACGACTCTTTCTCTCTCCCTGAAATTTCTGTCTTTCTCTCTCCTCTGGAAATGAAGATACAGCGCTGTGAGAGTGGAAGTATGTAAATTAGGGTTTATCCCATTTGTTCCCTTTTATATCTCCATCAATTTATTTATTTTGTTTTAAAATTTAACACCTCTCTTAGTTAATAATACACGCCCTCCTACATCAGCCCAAGCCCTCAAAGCGAAATTGGGCTTCTGTAAACGCACCCCCGTTTTAATAATACAGCACCCTGCTGCTAACTGCACCTCTCTTATTACTGTTTTGCAACCTACTCTGTTTTTGTAATTATTTTTCCCTATTCCTTTTTACTACCCATCAAAAATCATTTTTTATCAAAAATATAATTAAAAAACACCCAACACACAAATGTTTTCTACCCAAGAACTACGTGTGATTTGATTCTCTACCAGGAGATACGTAGGAGCAGAGGGCGGCCGACCTCTGTCAATTGCACCAATAAAAACCTTTTTTTTAAGTTTTTCCCTAGTCATTTCTTTTCTATTTCCCAAAAAGAACAAAAATAACTAACGGTCAAGTCTTTTATTTAACTTGTGTTCTAACTTGTAAATAAGGGTAAAATCAATTTTTTTTTAATTAACCATGCTTACACGTTTAGTTCGATGGTAACCTCGGATGCTGCGGGGTGCTAGTACCTTCCCCGCGCATAACCGACTCCTGAACCCATATTTGGTTTGTTATGACCTTTTTAGGGAATTTCTCAAAGTTTGTCACTTTAAACTAAACTTTGGTGGCGGCTTCATCTGACACTTTGAAGAATTCCTCCTCCGGATTTTTCGGTCGCTACAAATAGATATTCTTAAAATTCTTAGTTTTGATGGTGAAGTATGTTTGTATGTTTTGTATGCACTAACAGGAAATTTGCAGTCTATAAAACATTACCTTCTTGATCAGGTATGATGTTGATCATCTTATGTTGCTCAATTAGAGCACCATTCTCTTGGAAGTCAATATTCACCAATTCATCAATAATGTAGATTTCAGAAACACTAATTTCTTCTTGGCTGATCTTTTTATATTGTTGATGATCACACAGGGTGATTTCTTAGTACATTTTATGGATATTGCTTGAGATGAGCTGGCCAAAAAGACTGATGAAGTATCAGTTGAGAAGCTGCTAGTATAGTTATGGGATATTATTCACTTCAGTATACATCCATTTCTCCTAGTACAATTTAATCGGATCTGCCTCTACTTCAATTTAAATAAATTAAGGTGCTATATTCTAATTATGTGTTTTTCCTTCTTTAAGGTGCATTGAGTTTAACAGTTGTTTCTTAATATTATAAAGCACAACCTATAAAGATAGTCTAACTATAGTATTGCTTGTTTCAGTTGAAATTTGCAATGTCAGAATTGACTATTTAAAAGCAGGGGTAGTACTTTCCTTCTGAAATATTGAAGCATAAGGGGTTTTTCAAAACATAGAAACTATTGTATGCATTGTTTGTAGTGAAAAAAGATGATATCTTTTTAAGGAAAATAGTGGTGACATTGGGTATGTCATACTCAGGAAATGACAACAAAAGTATTTTTTCATTGTTTCCTCATTTACTTTTAATGTGTGTTGTATGTGAAAGCAAGGGTTAGGTGTGGTAACTGAGATAAATGGTCTTGTTGTGCACATGACTCATTCCTTGTTTCTTTTTCTTTTTTACTTGCAGTGGCATGTATTCCTTCAAAATCGTCGAGTCTTTTCTAATAATTTATGTATGTTCTCAGGGGACTGCATCTGTTGTTCTAGCTAGAGTTGTAGCAGCCCTGAAGCTCATTGGAGGTACCCTGGCTGATCATAAATTCCTCTTCCTTGGTGCTGGATAAGTAAGAAAACCTTTATCAGTTTTGCCCCAAATTTTTGTCTTGATAATTGATATCTATGCTTGAACCCAAAGGAATATAGTATACACAAATGCTATTTTTCTGTACTTACAAAGTGGGATTATCTAACTAATTTTTGGTTATGATTTCAGGCAGGAACTGGAATAGCTGAGCTAATAGCTGTTGAGATATCGAAGCAGGTGAATCAGTTATTCCTTGTTTTTATATCAGGTTTCTTTAGTTCATTTTTAAACTACAATTGGCGATGCTCTTTTATTTATCATTTCTATTGTTTCTGTTACAAACTAAGATACCTATAGAAGAGAGTCGCAAGAAGATATGGCTGGTAGACTCAACGGTAGTAGAAAGCATAATAAGTTTCCAATGATAACTAATAAACTACCTTGTTAAGATTCATTTAAAAATTTTCATTTTTTCTAATACAATGATTTATTCTCTTACAGGGTTTAGTTCACGGGCGAATTCACTTCAACATTTCAAGAAGCCGTGGGCTCATGAACATGAACCTGTTGGCAATCTTTTAGATGCTGTTAAGGTATCAAAATATCAGTTCATGGCTTTGCAATAATTTGCCTTTAGATATGTCCTTACTCGTTATCCATAACTACCTCAACTTTGCAGATAATCAAGCCTACACTTTTGATTGGATCATCAGGATTGGGAAAAACATTTACAAAGGAAGTAGTAGAGGTCATGGCCGCAAACAACGAAGTAAAATCTTATCTCAGTCTCTCTTTTGGGTATTTAGATATATGATTTATAAATAGTATTTTTAGAAGCTATATCTCTTTCCATGCTCTCGGCTGCAGAAACCTCTCATTATGGCTCTTTCCAATCCAACCTAACAATCTGAGTGTACAACTGAAGAGGGTTACCAGTGGAGTGAGGTAAAATAAATCACAATCTTGAGTTATGCTTGATACTCCTACATTTTACGATAGTAATTTCCACAATCTGTTCACTTATTTTCCACAAAAGGGTCATGCAATATTTGCTAGTGGGAGTCTATTTGATCCTGTTGAATACAAGGGCAAAGCTTACAATTCAGGCCAGGTTTTAAAATCTTCTTCAGATTCATTAATATTTCTATCTCTTAATTGGATAAACAACATCTCATTATACTTGATTCTTTTCTTAGCATAGGTATAAATATTATAGAAGAATTAATTTGTTTTATATAAATATGGTCTTAAATGTCTTTGGTTCCCCTCCAAAACTAATTAATTGTATGTTCTAGATATTGCCATATACCACTGAATTGAAAATCAGCTATTTTCCAAACTAATTGAAAATTTTGTAAGATGAGGTAGGTATGAAAAAAAAAGACTTTAGTTGCACTAAAACTGAATCAAAGTTAAATTTGTTCTGCAAGTATGAACGAATATTCAAAAGGATTATAGAGAGAAGAAACTTTGTTATAAATAAACCCAAGCAAAAGGATCATCCATAGTAGAACGAGTTTGCTGAAAGAGGACATTTTCATAGGTAAGTAAGTGTGATAGTGATATATGTAAATATGCCCTAGAGTGTATAATATTGAATCATTGATGGGTGAAATTCTGAAACTCTTTTACCAAAGCAATATATGGAGGCAAGAAAATTTATATTTATACAATTTATTTATATTTATAGTATTAATGGTATTAAGTACTATTTATGTTTATAGTGCAAATAACATGTTGAAAAACATTGATGGGTGAATTTCTGAAACTCTTATAAGTTAGTAAAACTATTGAAAAACAATAACCATGCAAACAATGTATATAACATTGGATAATATCTTTCTATTTATATCTAAACACCTTAGGATTATTTATATCTACTGTTTTTAGCTAAACAATTTCTATAACATTGGATACGTACTGTCTGTCTATCTACTGTTTATATCTAAACAATTTCACCCCAACTATAATGGCTTAACCCTCAACCACCTTAGGATTGTTTAAACAATTTTTAATGAGATTGTTATGCATCAAATCAAATAATTTATATTTTTTGTTAGAAGAAGCTTGTTACTTGATAGTCAATAAAAAAAAAGCTTCTTACCTTTGAAGAATATGAAGGTAGAGTGTAATGTTTGAAAAGCTGAAGCCTTTTCCCCTACCAAGTGGTCTGAATCTGAAAACCTCAAACCTTGAAGAGAGTGTAAAAAAGAAATGCAAACGAAACATAATGAGATATTATAACAAAAGCATAATGATATTGAAGTAACACAATGAGATTGAAGTAGCATAATGAGATTGAACTAAAACAATGAGATTAAAGTATTTAGAACTACAACTAACCACAAATATGATGACCGAATGAACTTTAACCAACTTGTAGCAATTTTGTTCCAGGTTTCTGTTATAAGAGAGAAAAGCAGAGATAACATGTTAGCCAAGATCAAATGAAATTGGAAGAAGATGGAGAATCCAAAATTTTTTTGAAATAAGAAGAGAGGGGAAACCATTTAGTGAAGAAGCATTGGAGAGAAAAGTTTCAGCTTTTGAAATCATTTGGGAACTGATGGCGAAATTGGCAAGTGCACCAAATCGTCGCAAGTAATAATAAAAAGGTAAGAATCGGATGTCGAACTCAGGGATTGCACGTACTTATCAATTTAAAAGTCCACTAACTAGATTGAACAAGGGACTAAGTTTAGTTGTGTTGACAATAAAATAAGAATAACAATAGATTGATTTTGTGATTTTTAGGAAATAGAAACAAGAAACGCTTTTGAAAATTAATAGATGATAAGAGAGGTTAGGAATGAACTCCTATTGATTCCACACTATTGCAAAATGATTTGTTATAGAAAATTACTCCCTCTTTACCTTTGTTATCAAACCCACAACATTAATCAATTCCTAATTCCTTAGGCAACCAATCCTTTGTAAACAACTAAAAACCCTAATTCCTTAGGTGAGTCTAATTGAAAACAAGCATTAAAACCAAGGGTTTCCAAGATACAACAACTCCAAGGCTATTCCTAGACTAAGAATTGAAGGTATTCAATCTCAAGCATTCAAATACAAAACTTCCATTTCATACATAAACCATACATCATTTCATGAGTGATCAATTCATAAAAAGCATTAAGAACAAAGATTGAGTACACAAAGGAAGAGGAAATAGGGCATTTAAATAGATCAAAATCAACTACAATAGTGTTTCATCAATACTCATTCATCCCTAACCAAAAGGGTAATTAGCTAGACATAGAAGGAAAAGAAATCAAACATAAAATGGAACTTGAGAGATAGAATGACCACATTGAAGCTCCAAAATCTTGTTCCCAAGCCTTGAATCTTCAATGGAGATGAAGGGTGTTGAGTCCCTAGCTGCCTCCTTTGCCCTCTCTCCACAAACTAGGTCAAGAATATGTCAAAAGATCCTTAAGTTGGGTGAAAATCGCAACTTAAATCAAAACGCAGAGCAAAAGCGCCCAAGCGCATGACAGAAGCGCTTGGGCGTATGACAGACAGCAGCATCAGGTGTAAAAGCGCCCCAAGCGCATGACAGAAGCGCTTGGGCGCATGACAGATAGCAGCATCAGAGGTGAAGGCGCCCCAAGCGCATGACAGAAGCGCTTGGGCGCATGACAGACAGCAGCATCAGAGGTGAAAGCGCCCCAAGCGCATGACAGAAGCGCTTGGGCGCATGACAGACAGCAGCATCAGAGGTGAAAGCGCCCCAGACGCACGCAGAAGCGCTTGGGCGCACGGGCAACAGAAGCAACAAATGCAGAAGCGCCCCATACGCATGCAGAAGCGCTTGGGCGCTTTGTAACAGTTCTTTGAAGTAGTAGGCACTCCAAATGCTTGGAAGATGCATCCTTGGGCGCACGGTAGAACTTTTATCCACTCAACTCATTCTTTCAAGCTTCAACATGATCCAAAACATCAATTTGCACCTGAAAATCATGATTATGACAAATGTGGCAATTTATGGTCCTAAACTACTGTAATTTCCTAAATTCAATATAAAAACACTTCGTTTTGTACCATGAAAACTAAATGCAATGCAGACTTATCAGGAACCAACTGTAGTGAGTCCAAAGTTGTTATTTAGATTTGGGATTGCACTTGCACTTTGAATTTTCTACGTGGAGGACAGCAAGATTTGATGATGAAGTATATTAATCACGTCCCTCTTTGTCAACAATATTGATGTTCACTCTCCTATATTTGAAAAAGGGAAAAGGGAAACAAGTGCTATATTTGAAAAAGGGAAAAGTGTTGGTGTGAACTGCATATTTTCAACGTTTACACTGTTGTGTCAGCCCATGAGGGATAGTTGTGGGGAGTTGTTTGTGTTCACATTGTTTTTGTAGTGAAGGTTGTGTGTGTTCACAATAGTGGGTAGTTAAATGGCTATCTATGTTAGCCCGTGTGAGGGGATACGTTGTGGTGAATTGTTTGTGTTCACAATAGTGGGTAGTTAAATGGCTATCTATGTTAGCATCAATTTTTGTTTTTAATTCTTTGCCGCAATACAGCTTTTATTTATTCAAGTTTGTGATTCGTTGATTTATTTATTCAATCAAGCTTTAATCAAACGATTGAGTCACAAATCACAATATATGCCTTCGGCTTGTGCGTTTTGTTCGTTGGGTTTTAAGGAATGAATTCTTCTTTTGATATAATAAAAGATTATTATATGTAATGGCTTTAGCATATTTATTCCCTTGATCATGAATTCAAAATTGAATTCATCAAGTTTTTGTCTGCTTTGTTTATTTGATCGTGAATTTGTGTTTTCCAGCGAGAAAAAAATGGCTTAATAGAATTCAGTTTTTCATGTTTTTTGTTATTGTGATGGGATCCTTTAGTTTATTGTGACCTGATGACAATGATTTGGTTTAAAGAAATAAAGAATAAATAAAGATTGTATTTGGATTTGAGTCAAGCTTTTAATAGCTTTGCTCTGCTGCACGATGTTTCTTTAATTGTTCTTGTTTATTATCAAACAATTGCATCACAATGTGGATTCGGCTTCTATTCGTATTCGGTTTCTTTTCATTTTTTTATGCTTCAGTTTAAATGAATGAATTAAAGATAATTATGTTGTGTGGGTTTGGATTCACATTGACGAAACAATTTAGTTCAGAATTCTAGAATGACGTTGACGATGCAACTTTGTTTCTTCGGTGGATTGACTTGACTGTGTTGTGGCTACGACATCTTCTTTTTTGCGGCTTAAAAGTATACTAGCCTCAGCACCCATGCGATGCACGGGGAGAGCTAGTATTGATTAAGTTAATCCTTTCAATTTGAATGAGGGAGAGGTGTGTGTATGTAAAGCTAAACAACAAATGCATAAATAGGAATAAGTTAGCAAAGAAATAAGAGAAAAATGAAGAGTCAAAACAAATACAAAAACACAACAATAAAAAACAGTTAGAATGTTAAATAAAATGAACATTTAAAACAAAATAGGAAAAACATAACGATAATTAAAACAAAAATAAAAGAAAATTGAAACGACAAATGCTTAAATAGAAATAAGTTAGTAAAGAGTCAAGTAGTTTGAACTAATAAGAGCAAAATGAACTAAGAATAAATAAATAAAAGAAAATTGTTAAATAGTTAGGACTAAGTTAGAAAAGTGTTAAATAGTTAGAATGTTAATACGATTAATGGAGGGTTAAGTTAGTAAAGTGTTAAATAGTTAGGATGTTAATACAATTAAGCTAGAGTTAAGTTAGTTTTTTTTTATAAGCAAGTGTAGTGGTTAGTGGGTTAGATGTTAGTAGTTAGGGGAGTGGGGGTATGGGGATGCTAGAGTTAAGTTAGTAAAGAGTCAAGTAGTTAGTATTAATAAGAGCAAAACGAACATCTAAACAAATAGGAAAAACGTAATGATAAAAAGTTAAAAATAAGTAAATAAAAGTAAGTGGTTAGATAGTTAGGATCAAGTTAACAAATTGTTGAATAGTTAGAATGTTAATACGATTAATTAGGGTTAAGTCTATATATATATATATATATATATATATATATATATATATATATATATATATATATATATAATCAAGTAAGAATAATTAAAAAAAAAACTAAACAGCAAATGCTTTAGGAATAAATTAGCATCAAATTAGTATATATACAATTAAGATAGGGTTAAGTTAGTGAAGAGATATATATATACTCAAAGAAAAGGACTAAAATAGTAAATAGCATTGAATTAAAGTTGCTGTTCCACTTTCAAGGGTATTTTCGTAAATACCACTAACTTCTGATGGATATCAATATATCATCCACTTGTTTCTATTTTTCTTTCTCTGTCAGATGTCTTTGATGATAACACTTTCTGAATCACTACTCCTAAAAAATACTTTCCATTAGAAGTTGTGTGGAATGATCTCCCGTGGAAGAAAGATGAATTCTTCTGCCTAGCCGATCCTTCAAAATCTGCATTCAGCTCTACAACTGGCTGAAGAATGGGAGATGGTGTATAACATCCACTACTTCCACTTGTTCCAGGAAGATTGTTCAAAGTTTTTCTAATGAGAGCCAACCATTTTTTGGCAGGGCCATTGTCCTCTGAGACTAAGATATTACCAGCATTCAAGGGAACTATCTCTTGAAATCTGAAAGAGACATTTTAAAATGTATTATTATTGGTAAAGTAAAACAGTTACTGCCAACTTTAACTGAAGACTATATATGTTGATAAGCATCAATTCCTACCCAAGGACATAAATATCAGCTGGTGGAGAGGAATGAAGCCAATCATCTAAAGTCAAATTACTTGGTGGTGACCTTCCAGCTACATTCCATGTAGCTACAAAAACGTGGCCACAGTATTCACGCAACTCATGAGAATATGAACAAAACTTCTTTTCTTTCTTGGTAAAAAAGTAAAATCTGAGAAGTGGGATACCTATAGTTCTGCACATCTATAATTCGAGGATGGTCAAGATTCATTCTTGCTCGCCTGACCTGACTCGCGCTTGATTGTGCAAGGCTCTCTCTCAGAGAAGCTACTCCTACTTCCGCATTCCACGCCACCTCCTGAAGAAGGAAAGTAGTGTTAGTGCATCCAATTCACAAAATCAAACAATTGCAACTAATATTGAGAGTATGCTTGCACTTTGTTTGGATGACAAGAAATCTTAGAAAAAGCTAATTTAGTATCTTGCATTGCAGCATGAATTACTTGAGAGCATTGAGAGGGTGATTGGCAGCTATTTTCAGCTCAGCCAGTGAGGTATATCAGAAATAGATCCATGTCCAAACTTTTTTTGTAGGATGATTGGTTATAAACTATACTTTTCAACATGTCCTAAGACTATTACTGGCATGATAATTCTATATTCCTCTTTTCCATCCTAAAATAGGAAGACAATAACTTCAAAGCATATGGTACAAAACCTTACAAGTAGACACTAATTCTAAATGTGAGCTCTTCCTCTTCGCAAATGCATGTTGAGTTTATCGCTGCCATATATCCACAAAAGGAAAGACATGGAACTTCCAAATACACTATATCGATGACATACCAAAACCAGTAAGCACGCATCGACTAAAATCCAAAATTCATTCAGTGATTAAGATATTACCATATTTTTATATAGAGCAGGAAGGCAAACAGTTCTATATGACATGCTTATACTGATACTAAAGTGATGCCTAAATATAAGACCGATTCTGAACTGTGGCATACTTAGCATATGACATGATATCATCACTATCTCTTATGGGATTTGATCATATGCTTGTTGATACATTAGTTTGATGGAATTGATCACTAGTAGAGCGTAGAAAGTGAGTTTTGAGAAAATCAACGATAGCAACCTCCATAGGCAACAGCATCTGCATGGGAATCTTCACATTTATAACCTTTGATATTCAAGAACTTCCTCACCATTTTCTTTGACCATGAGAGCTTTCATCAAACAACAAATAGACAAAACAGTTAACAACTTGCAATTAGAAAACAGCAACACAAAACTTCAAATAACAATAGAACTGTCATGCTCTCCATGAACTATACCTTCTATCCAATTAGCATATTATGGAAGTGTAGAGTTTATGCCTTAGGTTTTAGTTAGTGCTGTTATGTGGTGCTATAGCATCTGTGCTGTTAAACAGTGCTATAGCATGCTGTTAGTGGTGCTATAGCATCAGTGCTGTTATGCAGTGCTATAGCACCTGTGTCTGGTAATTCTGTTATGTTGCATATTTCTGTTATAGGTAGTTAATATGGTTACACCTTGTAACTGATTTTGTAGTCTCTAATACCTATATATAGGTATGACTATGTGTAACAGTTCAGATCAATAGAATAAGATTACATTCCAATTTCCAATCTTTCTCTCTTATCATTTTCTTATCAATTCTCACTAATTCACATAAGCTGAAAACGGATTTATTTCAATTCTTGAGGTTCAAATCCTAACAGGAAGTTACTCCATACTTAGCATGACAACACTGCTTCCTTCCCACATGAGTTCTTCCTTGAGGTTATCAAATTCTTCATTCGACATAATAGCCTTTCCCTCATAATAGAATGACTGTTGCACAAAACAAATTCCCAACCACAAATTTCAACCCACATACACGAAAAGTTAATTTCTATTTTGCATATGATCATCACTCACAATTCACACATGCATAACTAAAACAACATCAAGTTTAAGGGGGAAAAACATTTTAGGCAATACCTGAAGCGCTTGAAGAAATTCTTGCTCAAGTTCACCAACAGATTTTTTCTCCTTTTTATCTATGCTACAATACGGTAGAACATTACTATCTACAACAGCATCTCCTTCAAATTCACCAACCTTCCCTAAAAGAAAAGAGTAAGCATAAGCAAAGAGGAATGTTACTATATATAAATTAAATTAAATTGAAGAGAGATTATGTTAATTAATTTAAGACCTTGTTGATCTGCGGTGGCTTTAGGGGAAAGTAGAAATAGCGAGCGGCGAAGGCATAAGTGGCGACCATTGAAGTGAGTGAATTGAGCACGAGAAACAGAAGAAGGGCTTGGAATGAAGGATGTTGTTGGAGTAGGTGCAGTGCATGGATGAGGGGAAGTTAATGATGTGAAGGCTAATTTGCTAGCCGTGAACATGATGATGATAATGAGTATGGTACTGGTGTGGTGGTTACTGCAAATGTGATGGAACCAAATTATTAGTGATAATCCCTATTCCGTCGGTTATTATGTCCTGAATATATGACCAGTAGATTAGTATCCCGGATTTCATACAAAAATTAGTATATAAAGTCAATATTAACATTGCAATCACACTAAAAAATGGATTCTAGTAAAAAATGGATTCTAGTAAAAAATGAATAGAAACAAATAAAATAAAAAGAAACAATAATTTACAAAGAAGAAGAAAAAGACTATAAGCTTTTTTCATGGCTGAAGCAGACATACCTCTGGAGGCATGAGTGTCTTGGGAATAACTCTGCAAGAAACAACAACATGACAAATAAAAATAGTGTCAATGGAAAAAGAGAGAGACAAACATGAGAACAATTGGTTCTGATTTCTTAATCCTCCTTTCCCAACATCTTTAGGGGAAAAGAGAAAGACCAAATCTTTTCCAATAACAAAAAAAAGAAGAATTAAAAATGGACAAGGTGAGAGAAAGAGTGATATGTACCCAATGACATGACGACCACCATCATGAACAACTTGAGACACCAAACCCATTAGACCAATGCTTCCTCCTCCATACACCAGATCAATATTCCTTGATACATTCATAACAGAAGCAGATGATAAGAATGTTTCATGACTGTGATAAGTGATCATAATATGATGTTAAAAACAAATGGTTAGCTGTTTGAAAGCAAAAGTCACTGAAAATGATTCTCTATTACAAAACATAATTAGAGATAGTGTTTCATTGCTCTTATTAACAATTGCATGTTATAAGCCTAAGGATTTGAATAAGGATCAGAAGTTATAAGTCTTTTGCAGTAGACAAATTAGACATTTAACATGCAAAATGTGTAAATAATTAAATACGTAAATCACATCTCAAGTAATATCTGAAGTTAATTTCTTCCCAGAAAGAACTTCAATCATCATTTCATTGTCTTATGAATTTTTCCATCTCTTTTTTCTACAAAAATCTGAATAGCAAAGAATAAAATAAAGGAAGGAACAAAGATAGAGAGGGTGAGAGGACAGAGACTAAAAATAAAAAAACAAACAGAGAAGAGTCGATTTACCCATCGCTGTCGTTTGCGTGACCACCGCGGTTCACCACCATACCCCTTCTCTCACCACCGCACAACCTCCATCCCCTCCTCCATCTCATCCTTTCCAACACCATCTCCCCCTCCCTCGACCTCTCACTCTCCCTTCACATCATCACCATCACAACAACCCCTCACCGCCGAACACCGTTACAAACCAACATCGTGATCTCTCACCACAACATCCTCTCTTTCCCTCTCCTGACTGTTCCCTTTGTCTCCTCGTTTCTCTTTCTCGCATCGCATTTCTCCGCTTCTCTATCATATGTTGGTGTTACAGTTCTAGGGATTTCAATCCCAAATTACTATTTGGTTTCTATTTTACTAGGGAGCGGGGGATTGGAGGGGGGGGGGGGACGACAGTGGTTGTAGAGAGGGAGGAAGAAAGAAATAAAAAAGGGAGTTGGGGGAGAAAGAAACTGTGGGAGAAAGAAAGAGAAGGAGAAAGAGAAAAAGATGAAAACGGATGGTGTTGATGCCTCGAGATATACGAAGATGTGTCTGACATACAGTAAAAACCGAATTGAAATGCCAAAAATACCCTTGAAATTGCTGAGTCATTTGGCGCCAATTCCAGCCTAAGATGTAGCTCGCTTAAAAGGTAAGATTAAAAGTTCAGGTTCTGGTTTTATTTATTATTATTATTATTATATATATATATATATAATATATAATATATGATATATCTGATATGCATTCAGCTTTGTTCCTTGCTATATTGTTTCTTGAGCTTGAAATTTAGGAACAAATTAATGTATATGTGAATTGAATGAGGATGATTCACCACTTTTATGGTGTTGCGGCAAAATTAAAGAATAATTTGGTTCTTTATTATTAAATGAGTTAAGGGTTGGGGCAGTTTTATTTGTTTCTGCCATACATTGAGTACAGGTTGTGGCGTTTTTGGTTTGTTTCACTCCAGAAACAAATTGCATAAAGGATAATTATTAATTTTATTTTTGAACTTGTGTTCACCGTTTTGGATAAGTTTTTTTTTTTGAGTAATTCTAAAATTCAAGTATCGGACGGTTTATATATATTTTGGACTAAATTGATTGAAGCAACATGTCACCAAAGTGACCTCTCTTGTGGAGATTAATTTATTTTGAAATATAAAAGGTTACGTGCTTGTAACTTATGTGAAGATTTATCGGCCCAAAGGAAGATAGCTATTTTACAGAATTGCAAGTGCACTTGTGGTGATAAATACGTGGTAATTATTCGGTTTTACATGTGAATAGTAAATCGGCCCAAAGGAAGATTTATTGTTTGACATGTTCTTTATTATCAGTATTTGATTACTACACCAAGGTATCACTGAAAAGTTAATATTTTGTCCAAAGATAAAATGTTAATGGATTCCTGGTATCTTGTGATGGGGTTTAACCATTATTTGAATTTAGTATTGCTTTTATTTTGAGGCTTAAGTGAGAATATTTTGCTTGACTATAGTTCTCTAATTAGTTAGGAAAGATCATGCGATTATTTGAACAAACAAATGAAATGGAAAGGTGGGAGACGTCAAATCACATGTGTTGATGATCATGAAGAAGGGCATTCCGGAAGCATTCAAGGACAAAATATCTAAAAAGGTTAATTTAAGATTTTGGTTCCATGATTCACGTCAGTGTGTTAATGGATGGTTGCTTGAATTTCTGAAAGTCAAGTGGTGTTGAAAGATACATCTTTGTGGGGACGACAAGGTTATTCAAGTTGAGGCAATTGGAAAATTTAGATTATCATTTAAAAAAAATTGGATTTTATTTGAATCTTAGTGAAACTTTTAAAGTACCGTCTTTTAGACGAAATTTGATTTCTATTTCTTCTTTGGACATATTTGGTTTTTCTTGTTCATTTTTGGGAATGGAAAATATAGGTTGTTTCAGGATTCAAAATCGGTTGGTTCTAGTTTTTTGTCAGGTTTCGATAATCTTTATTCTATTGAGACAATTGCTTCGTTTAATGAATCATTTCATGTGAGTACACAAGGTATAAGTTTTATGATCCCACAAGTAAGTCGTTTTCCGAATCAGGAAATGCTTGTTTCTTTGGGGATGTTGAGTTTGCAGGGGGAGATATAGTTAAAGACTTTGTCTTTGAAGAAGAATATGTTGATATTCCTGTCATACCCTAATTTTGTCCGATTAATCAAAAAATCCAAAAAAGGTTTTTATTCTCGTTGTGTCACGTATCATTTTAAACACGCGTGTCTTTAACACTCTCGTGCAACGATTGTTTTGATGCTCGTTTTATTTTATTTTGTAGTTATTATTATTTTAGTTTATTGTTATTGGTGCGAAAATATACAAAAAAAAATAATTGAAAGTATAGTAAACTTTTTTGGGCTGAATAGCCAAAGTCCTTTTCATTACATAATCAAGTTTTTTACACACATATAAACAAAAAAAGCAAAAGAGATAAATAGTACAAAAATTAAAATACAAAATTCAAAAAAAAGAAGAGGGAAAGGGCGCAGCTTGCTTGCTGCCCTAGCTAGGGTTGTCCTTTTGTTTTTTCCTTAATGTTGTACTTCCTCCATTGCCAATTACTGTCCTTTTGCTCATTCAAATGGCTGTCCTTTGTCCTTTTTTTTCTCAATTTTGCTGTCCTTCCCAGCGCCTCACAACCCATTGCCAGCTAGTGTCCTTTTTGCTGATTCAATGACTGTCCTTTTTGACTCCTCAGCACCTCATCAATCTGCCTATAAATACCAAACAATAGCACACTAAGAGGCAGAGAGATAGTGACTGAAAAATACACAAAAAACACACACTGAAAGGTACACAGCTACACACACAGACACAGAAACCGAGAATTCACAGCAATCAGAGCAAAATTAGGGTTTTACACTAAAACCCTAATCATAAAACACTTGAAACCCAGAAACACAGAAGCAGCAATAGCAGTAAAAAGCAATAACAGAAGCAGCAGCAAGCAGTAAGCAACAAGAGTCTATTTCAGAGGCTGAAAAAAGGTGGTCTAACCTATTATTTTCCAAAATGTAGTCTTATTTTTTTGTATTAGGAATAAAACTGGTTTTTTTTTTCAGAATTAGTTTTGTTACCTTTCCGTTTACGAAAATGAAATTAATTAAGGGTTAATTAGTAATAAGTTTAGTTAAAAAAATTAGGGTTACAAATCATAATCAGTTCAGTTAGAAAAAAAGAATGTAGGGAGAGGGAGGAGGTACTGTGAGAGGAGACAGTGAAAAAAAAAGGAAAATTTTACCTCCGGCCACCGTCCACAGTGGACGCCGCCGTAGCCTCGCCGTGAACCACCATGAATAACCCAGTAAACCACCACTACCACTCAACCCCCAAACCGTCACCATATAGTCACCACTAGCCACCGCCGACCCTCTCCGTCCTCGCGCCATACGACCACCGTCACCACCACCATAGCCATCGCCGCCACTGTAACCACCCCTCGCACCAAACTCCCACCACCTTCGCAAACATCTCTCTTCTCCCTCATCACCGTGAGCTTCCCCCTCCTCTCCAAAACCACCATCGCACCTCCACGCCTCACCACCGTCTTTTCCTCAACCATCGTACCCCAAACCGTCAGCAACAGCAACCCAAAATAACCACTTCACCATCAACCGAACCGAACCACAACCACCTAACATCAACGGAACCGACCACCAACAGAATCAGACCATCACGAATCGACCCTCTCCCTCTGTGAATCGCACCCACCGCCCTCTTCGCTCCCTACTCAGGTCTCTTGTTTTCCCTCTCTCCCTTTTCTATTTCGTAGAGCTGTGTGTCGGTAGTGAGAAGAGAAGGTGAGGTTAGAGTGGTGAGAAGAAGAGAGCGTGAGATCCGACTAGGTGAGGATAGGAGAGATTGCAGAGAGAAAAAAATGTGAAATCTAGGGTTGGGGAGAAGAGTGGAACGACGCTGAAGAGAGAGAAAAGAAATAATTAGGGTTAAGAATATGAGAGTGGAACGGCGCTGAAGAGAGAAAGAAATTAGGGTTGGTTTTTTTTTGTGTTCTGCTTATATAGTCTAGGGTTTTAATTATCTTTAATTTTTTAGTTCAGAGTGATCTTTACACCCCTGTATTTCATTAAGATAGCCTCCATTTCCTTATTATTATTTACACCCTTTTCATTCTAATATCAGGTCCCCCTCCCTTCTACCTTATTTTCATTTTAAATGTTTATTAATCCGGTTTATAATGGCACCCCTCCTTTTCCCCGTCATAACTAAAAGCCCATGTTCGTAATCTGGGCCTCAGACACAGATTGGATTCACTAACTGCACACAATATTTTTAAATACAGCCTCCATTGCTCTCCGCACCCCTGTTGTTGATTGCACCTACCCCCTTTTACCGTAACCGATTGCATTTTTCTTTGTTACACCGTAATGCTTTCAAATCAATTTTTCTTCTTTTTTTCCTTTTTCTTTCCTTTCAAACAATCAAACTCACATGAAAAGCAGTTCGTTACTAATAGTCACTCTGAGCTCAACTTGTTTGATCGTTAGTAACGACTATAGTTTTCGAATGGGCTATGAGTGATGACCACTCTGAGTTTTACTTGTTTGGTCATTACGAATACCTCTCCCAATTTCAAAAATAAATAAAAAACACCAAACACACAAATCCTTTCTATCCAAGAACTACGTAGCTTTGATTTCTCCATCGCACCCTGGGGATACGTAGGAGCAGGGGCCCACTCCTGTCAAGCGCAAAAAAACTAAAATTTTTATTAAGTCTTCCTTTTCAATTTTGCAAATAACAAAAAGGGTAAATTAGAGTGTTTTCTTTGAATTGACTTTTTTCTACATATTAAATTAAAAGGTAACCTTTTTTTCGAAAGGATGTTGTGGGGTGCTAATACCTTCCCCACACATAATCGACCCCCCAAAAATAAAGGTTTTTTCAATGCTTTTTCCCATTAAATAAATATTGATGGCGGCTTCATTCCAAAAATGTCGAAGAATCCCTCCTTCGGATTTTTCGGTCGCTACAATTCCCATATGTGTTATTGACACTGCTCAGGATCCTTTCCTTGACTCTGTTGAAAACACAACAAGTTAAGGCAATATTGAAATCCCCATACAAGAAATTGTTACAGAAGAACAAACTCTTCCACCTCAAGAAACTTTGTCATTAAGGAAATCTACTAGAGAAAAGAGAACTGCAATACCAGACGACTATTTTGTATTTCTCCAAGAACATGATGTTGACATTGGAATGATGGAAGATGATCCGATCAACTTCCATTAACCCATGAAAAGTTCAAACTCTCGAAAGTGGGTTGATGCAATGAATGTATAGATTAAGTCCATGAAGGACAATGACGTTTGGGATCTTGTCCCATTGCCATAAGGTGGGAAACCCATTGGTTGCAAATGGATATTTAATACCAAGAGGGATTCAAAAGGCAGTGTGGAGAAGTACAAGGCTCATCTTGTCGCGAAAGGATTAACACAGAAATAAGGCATTGACTATAAAGAGACTTTCTCTACAGTTCTTCGAAAGACTCTTTAAGGATTATAATGGCATTAGTGACGCATTTCGATCTTGAGTTACATCAGATGGATGTAAAGACGACGTTTCTCAATGGTAACATTGAAGAGACAATTTGTATGGTGCAACTAGAACACTCTGTTTCGGAAGACTCAAAGATATGGTTTGCAAACTAAAGAAATCCATCTATGGACTTAAGCAAGCATCTCGACAATGGTATTTCAAATTTCATCAAGTGATCATCTCGTTTGGTTTTGAGGTGAATTTGGTTGATGATTGTGTATACCATAAGTTCTGTGGGAGCAAGTATATTTTTCTGGTTTTAGATGTTGATGGCATTTTGCTTGCCAGCAACGATATAGACTTATTGCATGAAACCAAGATATTTATAGGTAGTAATTTTGAAGAAAGATCTTGGTAATGCATCTTTTGTATTGGGCATTGAGATACGCCGAGATCGTTCTCTGGGTGTTCTTTGATTGTCCCAAAAAGGCTATATTGGAAAGGTTCTCAATAGATATGGTATGCAAGATTGTAAACCGGGTGATAACTTTGTGGCTGAGGGAGACAAGTTTAGTCTCCATCAGTGTCCTAAGAATGACTTTAAGAAAAAGGAAATGCAGAAGATTCCTTATGCATCAGGAGTAGGGAGTCTAATGCATGCTCAAGTTTGTATGCATCCAGATGTGGCGTGCATTATGGGATGTTGGGAATATTTTTAGTAATTCAGGATTAGACTATTGGAAAGAAGCCAAATGGATCATATGGTACTTACAGAGAACAAAAGAATACCTGCTCTCATATCGGAGATCAGATCCGCTTGAGATCATTAGGTATACTGACTTCGATTTTCGGTGGATACCAAGATAGTATGAAATATACGTTGGGCTATGTGTATCTGCTGGATAAGTGAAATTTTTGGAAGAGTGCTAAACAGTCTATTATAGTCTCTTCTGTTGTGGCAGCAGAGTTCATAGCGTGTTATACGGCATCCAAATCATGGAATTTGACAGTGAAATTTTGTCACAGGGCTGCACATAGTAGATGGTATTGAAAGACAACTAAGATTATTTTGTGACAATAAATCAACAGTTCATAAATTCAGAGTGAATAGTTGTCTATAAAGCATATCGGAACAAACTCAATTTTTGCGAATTCGCTCATAACGGATTGCCACCTAAAAGGTCTCATGAGCACACTGCTCGTATGGGTGTCACATCATTAAGTGATGTTCAATTTTTGTGGGAGTTTGTTATTTTTTAATGCTTTTATGATATAGACATATTTCAGTTTATGTAAGGTTTAAGAATACATTCTGAAGAAATTAAGTTTTGGTATTTACTACACCCTGATTCTGTTACAGTTTGATCTCACTAAGGTTTAAGGTGGACCAGTTGGAATTAGACATGTTAAGATCACGTTACATGAAAATTCCATGCTACGCATCCACATCATGATCCATGTCATTATTTTGTGTCAGCATATGTGACCATTGATGGGTTTAGTTACGATAGTTGTAACGAAGACTGCTTTGATCAAATGTTGGTATGATTGATGGTCCATATTGGTTATAGATACATTCAGTAACGACAGTTATTTGAGCTCATAAGGATAATTCTTGCAACACATAATTATAAGGTTACACATATAGTCCAAGTGGGAGATTGTTGGATCCTTAATCCAACATTGGCCTTATATGTGAGTAATCATGTGTTGTGGACTGTCACTTAAGATTAAGCCCAATTAAAGTGATTTAATAAGGTTAGGCTAATATGGGCTTTTGAGTATCTAATAGGATGTCAGCCTTTAATGTGTAGAGACTAAAGGGTAATTCTAACTTTGTGATGGGCTAAATTAGAAATACCAATATATAGATATGGGTTCTATAAATAATGAGGTTATGGTCCCCAGGTAACACTACACAAAAACTACAACTTTTAGAGCCGTTCTTACTTGGCATCCCATTATCAGTAAGATACAGAGAGAAAACTAAAGGGTTCTCTCTAAGAGAGTATGTGTTGACCTGGAAGGCCAAATCACATACCGGATCATCATGAGTTCAGGTACGCTTCTGCTTCGGTATTCAGGTCAGGTACGCTTCCGCTATGATTCAGGTACGCTTCCGCTTTGGTATTTTCTAATGATTAGCATGATTGATTCTGGAATTATAAAGACTATTTCTATTCTAACAACTAGATGATAAGTTCTCCCTCTAATATCATTTAATGTCTTTGGACCAAATGGTTGTTGAAGGGTGACGTCATCATAGATTTAGCTAGGGGTATAAACGAAATATAGAGAGAGAGATCCCTTACCTTCAACAACTTTGTCATATGAATGAGAAATCATACAATTATAGGAATCTTACATGCATAGGAGAACCTGATTACCCGCATCATCCCTATTTCTAATAGTTCTCTATTTCTCATCATAGCCTCCATGTTTGCTTGATAAATAAGAACAATGTTACCAAGCCTTAAAAAATTATAAATAAATAGAACATAATCGGGAAGGAGAGATTACCTAAAACATGGTGATGACGCAAATAAGAGACAGTCATGCAGTGGTGTGGAGCGGCTAGCACACTACCAGGTGGAGGCGAGGGTGGGAGAATTTGCAGTAGCTTATAGAATGCGTCTAGGGCACTATAATTTGTGGTCTCGTAGCGGTGCAGCGACATTTGGGAGTTGGGGTTAGGGAAAAATGTTATGCAAGTTTTGGCTTATGATGAAATGAAGAGGGGAGTGAAATCTCAGTTTGCTGTGATTCGTAGAGGGGAAATGAAATTAGGGTTAGATTACTGTGATGGGAAATTGAGACACTGGAAAGGAAGGGGATTAGGGAGTTTCTTTCCGTTGATTTGTTTCTCGACATGGAAGAACTCTGAATTGAAAAACTCTGCAAAAATTGAAGTAACAACAAAGTAAGAGAGATGCGATGACACTGAGAGAGGGAGATGAGAGAAGAAGAGAGAGATGAGAGCGAGAACAGAGAAGATGAGATTAGGGTTCAAAGGTGAATGGATGTCTGCGTGAAATCGTTGTGAGGGAGAGGGTGAGTTCGAGGTTGGAGGGAGGAATGGAATTTCTGATTTTAAGGTTAGAGGGAGAGGGAAGGAAGAGAAGGTGATTTGATGGCTCTACTGCGTGAGTGAGTTTTGTTTGAGGTTTGAGTTCTTGGTGTTTGAGATTTTGATTTTTGGTGTTTGAGTTTTTAGTTTATCTATATCTATATAAATTGGGAATTGCCAATCATAATTAAATTGCCAAACAATGTTGACATGTAATGTAAGTGTAATTTTCTAATTTGCTAATGTTGGCATTCAACTTTTCAAAACCGATCCCTTTAAAAGCAACAATATACATAATCATGTTCATACAAAATTATAGAATACATTATCCTTAAGGCCTAGCTCAACTGGCAAATACCGAAATTGTTAGGCTAGATATCATGTGCTGGGTTCGAACTCGGGGCCTCACAGTCGTGTGTGTGAGTTTCTAGTGGCATTTGCCACTCCGTCTAAAACCAAAAAAAAAATTATAGAATACATTAAATGTCCAATGATATTCATTCAAAAATCGAAATAATAGGGAGCCAATCATAATTAAATTGCCAAACAATGCTGACATGTAAGTGTAATTTTCTAATTTGCTGATGTGGCATTCACCAGTGGAAGCTAATAATCAATTATTCATTGAATCATTTAGTTCACATTTGTATTCAAAAAATTTAAAAGAAGAGTGAGAATTCAACCATACCAAATTAAGAACATTGCTAACGTATAGACATTAAAGTCAATTATTAAAAATCATTTAGTTCACATATGTACTAAAGTCCAATTTAAATTTAAATTGTTCTTAGAATAATTCCTATAATTAATCCAATCAAAACGCCACCATTATAACATTTTTTTTAATATGACTCCCCAAATTTCGCTCATCCATTCTAAACTGCATTTGTAAAATATAAATGCACTAGCATAATTGTTAACCCACACCATTCCCAATTGTTTGAACGTTACCTAATTCTAATTCTAATAACATGTTTTTTCTTTATTTTCTTTATAAAATAGCAAATGGCTTCTGACAATTCTAATTAATTTAATTTGTCTTCTATCAACACTACCATGTTCATCCAGAAGCAGCAATTTGTTTAACTATATCATGTGTTGTCTAAAATGGTTGGGAACAATGTTCATGCTTTATATTGCAGACATTTATTTATTTTCTCCTATATATATATATGTAGGTTTTAGATTGTACGCAAGGTAATCAAAACCGGACCGGATATTGAACCGGAAGAGGTAGCGGTTCAGAGGTTCTTGGGTTCAACCGGTTGAATCGTGGGTTCAACCGGAATTAATTAAATATATTATTTAATATTTTTATGAAATATATAAAGGATAAAAAATAATAAAAAACCATAATACTCATAATAATACAACAACATATCCGGTATGAATAAATTTTATATTAAAATAATATGAGAAATAGAAAAATATATGATATTATAAATCAATATTTTCAAAAAAAAAATAACTATTCATATTTAATAGTATTCTAATCAATAAATATATAGAATCAAAAGTCTATAGAATGTAATACAAAATATTAGATGTTAAATAGTTAAGATATATATGTAATATATAATAGGCTAAAGTGCTCCCGGGGTCCCTTATCTTTATTTAAAGTAACGATTTGGTCATTTATCTTTTTTTTGTCCCAAATCAGTCCTTTATGTTTTAAATTTTTGACACATAAATCCTTTTCTGTCCCAAATCAGTCCTTTATGTTTCAAATTTTTAACACATAAATCCTTTTTTTTGACACATAAATCAGCACTGTTAACGGAAAAGGATTTATGTGTCAAAAATTTGAAAGATAAATGACTTATTTGGGACAAAAAAAACATAAAGGACTAATTCGTTACTTTAAATAAAGATAAGGGACCCCGGGAGCACTTTTGCCTATATAATAACACATATATAAGTATAAAAGTAAATGGTAAATAGATAAAATTATTAGGGAAAAATGAATTTTGTTAGAAATAAAAGGAAGAATGGTTATATACATAATATTACAGATAAGTGACAACATAACGTGATTGCTCTGATGGTTAATATTTGAAGCTTGTACAGAGAGGGAAGGGGTTCGATCCCCACATGGAACACCAAACAATTTTTAAAAAAAAAGCTTTTTCTCAGAACCGCCTTCAACCGTTGAATCGCCGGTTCTTGCCTATTTTCTCGGTTCTGGGGCGGTTTTCCGGTTCTTGCCCCAGTTCTGGTGCAATCCGGTTTTGGGGTTCAACTGGACCGGATAGGGGTTCGGTTCCCGGTCGAACCGCCCGGTCCGGTCTTGTTTTGATTACCTTGATTGTACGTCCTCAATCATTTGAATCATCTGAGTAACAGGTAAGAAAATAAATATAAACTTTGTTTCTTTATTTTTTTATTTCCCTCTATTTTCTATTTTGAAGGGTACTCCCTTCCATTTTGGAAATACTTTTGAATCTCAAGTGTGAATCAAATTATTTTTTAACCATGCTTCTTCATTTTCCTTTGATTGCAGACAATCCTAGAAAATTTTTGTTTTAATAAAGGATGCTACTGAAGTTATCTTTTTAATCATTGCACGTGCCATTTCTAATCTTTCATGAAGACACTATATATATTTTTAAAATACTTAATCTGTATTCTCTAATTGTAGATTTGAGTTTTGATTTAACAAGCATGAATGATGTACCTCCTTTTTCTACATAGTGATCAACGAATATTTGGGAATCATTGAGGGTTTTATGACCACTACCCAACCATCATAGGTTCTTTATTTAGCCATATTTAGTCTTTAATGAAAAAATTAACAGATATATTAATTTGTATTTTTATTAGTAATTATTTTTTTTCCTCTATTTAAAATTGTACTTATCATCAATTTTTATGGACAAATGGGTTTAGGAGAAGTTTTTCCATCACTATTAGACTTGAGAACTCTATTGGAGCTAGAAATGTGGTTATGTGCGAGAGCTTAGACCCAAGTTTTGCTCTAATGTCTTTAAAAGATGCAACAACATAAGCAAAGTCCTAATTTGGAGGTAACATAAAAGTTGTGTCAAGTTTTTTATTCTATGATTTACATGAGTGTTAATTTCAGCAATTTTTTCTAATTGCAGGGTGTAAAAAAGTGACATTGATAGCTGCTAGAAGAAATTGTCTCTCTAAAATGGAAGAGAGGATAGAGAATTAGAGGAATTTGTTTTCATTAAAACAATGATTATAGTTTTTCTTGACTTTTTCGAGATACAAATTTTCTTGCCTTTTTTATGACTCTCAAACTCACCCTAATCTATATCTTTTGCCCGTACTACACATGCATTTCAAATATAGAATTACAACCATCATTACTTAGCATACAATATAAAATATTAATTTTTACTTTGTCATCTGTTTGGAATGTAACTATAAATTCTCACACCATCTCTGGAATGTGTTTAAGATGAATGCACCAAATATTAATCAAAAAATGATTCTTCTGGCTTAGAATAATTTTGTTGAACACATTTGGTTTTTTTCCTACTCTTTCAATAATACAGTTGTATTTGATTGGATCATGATTTGCTTTTAATGGGTTAGTTATTTTAATCTCCTACTTGGTGTCTTGGGTATATTGAAGTATAGTTGTAATTCAAATTGCTTGTTAGTGAACCTATTACTAAATTTTCATTTTGTAATAAGGTCTGTTAGTTAGTACTGCTATATTGACTGCCCATGTGGCACTTGATAGGATTAGTATCCCTCTCTCATATAAAGGGTGTAATGTTGACTTCTCATTTAATATATTGAATACACGTTTTCCTTCACTCTGATATTCTTTGCAACAAGATAGTTACAATTTTGTTACCAGTGTCCTCTTCTTCTTCCAGTTTCAGTTTCAACAAATTGGTATAACAGAGCTTCAAGATCCTTTGAAGATTCATCCATGGCGAACATACGAAGGACGGCCATAGTATTCCGGCGAATCTCCCAATCTTCAATGGCAAGAATTACGATCGATGGCGTGCACAGATGAAGGTGTTGTTATGTTACCAAGACGTGCCCGAAATTGTAAACGATGGTATTCCAGCGCTGGCAGCAAACGCCACTGAAGCTCAGAGGAACACACATCGCGAGCTACGAAAGAAAGATGGTAAAGGGCTATTCTTGATGCACCAGTGCGTTGACTCGAACGTCATTGAAATGATCATAGATTGTGATTAAGCGAAGAATGCATGGGATATTCTCAAGAAAGCGTATGGAGGAGCAGATAGATTGAAGAAGATTTGATTGCAATACCTCCGGAAGCAGTACGAGGCATTGAAGATGAAAGATCAAGAATCAATTGGGGGAATTCATTACAAGGTTAGTCGCTTTAACTAATCAAATGAAGAGTAATGGTAAAACGGTATCTGAATGGAGCAAAGTAGAGAAAGTCCTTAGATCTTTAACCCTAGAATTTGACTATGTTGTTACTGCTATTGAGGAATCCAAAAACCTAGATGAAATGAAGTTAGAAGAACTTCAAGGTTCATTAGAGGCACACAAATTGAGAATTAGACAAAGAAGTTCAGAGAAGGAAACTGAACAAGCTTTGTTATCTCAAGCCTCTAAGAAGAATTGGAAAGAAAGTAACAATAAAGATAAAGGGAAATGGAAGAATAAAGGGAAAAATAATGGTGAAGGAAATGATGAACAGAAAACCAGTAATGTGAGCAAGAAGAAATCTGATAAGAGCAAACCCGATAAGAGTAGTATTCAATGCTATAATTGTCAACAATATGGACATTATAGGAACCAATGTAAGAACAAGAAAGTCCCTAGAGATAAATATGCAGAGGCCAAGAATGCAACTGATGATGATTCAGACTCAGATGATGTCATGTTAATCGGCAGTAGTGAGTGAAGATGAAGCAGAATCTGATGCTTATGTAGAAGGTAAGAAGCAGGGCAGTGGAAACACTGGTGATGCTTCCAATACCTTAGCAGTGATTGAAGAGCAGGGGCAGTGGCAACACTGGTGATGTTCTCATCACTGCAGGCAATGAATCACGAATTACAGAGGATTCAGACACTGAAAACACACTGCTCATGGCAGTTACTGATGAAGACAACAGTAATAGACACAGGAACCTATAAACTGTTTGATCCAATTCAGAAGAAAGTTGTGAGAAGCAGAGATGTGGTGATTGATGAATCAAAATGTTGGAATTGGACAGAAAACACTGAAAACAGTGGTGGAAAAACAACAGTTGTTGACTTAGAAATTGCTTATGATAGTGATGGACAGAATGAAAATACTGTGACAGTAGAACCAGAGGTGCCTGCTGATCAAGGGACAGTGAGAAGGTCACAGAGAGACAGACAAACATCTACAAGGCTTGATGGTTTTGAATTGTTCCCTGATTCTGCTATTACAGCAGAAGGAGACTTGATCCACTTTGCATTACTGACTGAGGCAGAACCAGTAAGTCTGGAACAGGCTCTTAAGCACAAAGAGTGGAAAGAAGCTATGCCTGATGAGCTGAAGTCAATAGAAAAGAATGTCACTTGGAAGCTAGTTTAACTTCCAAAGCAAAAGAAAGCAATAGATGTAAAGTGGGTCTACAAGACAAAAGTCAAACCAAATGGAGAGTGGCCAGGTATAAGGCCAGGCTAGTAGCTAAAGGTTTCCTACAAAAACCTGGGCTGGATTTTAATGAAAATTTTTCCCCTGTGGCCAGGATTGAGACAATAGGGCTGGTAGTTGCCTTGGCAAGTCATAAAGGGTGGTCAATGCATCAATTGGATGTTAAATCAGCCTTCCTCAATGGACCACTAGAAGAGGAAGTATATGTTTGCCAACCACCTGGATTTGAAGTGAAAGGACAAGAAAATAAGGTGCTCAAGCTTGAGAAAGCCTTGTATGGGCTTAAGCAAGCACCAAGGGCATGGAACAAGAGAATAGATACATTTCTCTTAGCTCAGAAATTCGCGAAATGTACTAATGAACATGGAGTATATGTGAAGAAATCTGTCACTGGAAATTGTAACGCCCCAAAAATAATTGATTATTTGTTTGATTAATTATTAGGAATTATTTGGTAGAAAATAAATAGAATAAAATATAATAGAGTACGTGGACCTATTATTATTCTTGGGGTTAGTAAATGAGAGGTGTTAAGAGGAAAGGGCCCGTGATCCAAAAGCCCAATGACATAGGAGCTTAAGTGAGAGCATTGGTTAGGGTTTAGATCATTTGCGTTTTTTGGAGAAAAAGAGGAGAGATTGCGAAGAGAAGAGAGAAGAGAGGGACGACGCACAAGGAGAAAGAGGAGAGGATCTCTAGTTGCTGTGGTTCTTTGGGGTTTTCGTGCAAGGGGATCTCGTATTCGGCAAATCTAAGGTAAGGGTGGGATTCTATCTATCTAATGGGTTCTATGAATTGTTGTATGTATGGGGGGTTAGGGTTTGATGATGTATCACATGTGTGACCATATACTTGTGTTGTTTGATGAATTGCTATATGTGTGACCGTATGCTTGTGTTGTTTGATGAATCATTATATGTGTGACTATATATGTTAAGTTGTTTGTTGAATTATGTTTGTGTGATCATATGTTACGATACCTTGTTGAGTAATCATGTTTGTGTAATTGATGTTCATATACCCTAGAAATTGTTGTTGTGCTTTGCCATGATCATAAGAAATTGAATTGGTGTTGGAAACTCTAATTGTTGATTGAATCTAATCGTTGATGATTGAATCCATTTATTGGTGTTCAGAATCTATTATTGATATTTGAAAATCAATTATTGATGTTTGAGAATATATGTTGATGTTTGAGAATATTTGTTAACGATTGGAAATCAGTTTTGGGGTTTTAATTCGTGAAAAACTGGGTTTTGGGGGTCCCTGGGTGCCATGGGCGCCGTTGCTGCTGTTCTGGGCGCCTTCCTAGGCGCCATCCTGTTGTTCGCTGGCGCTGGGCGCCATCCTGGGCGCCATGGGCGCCGTTTCCTGCTGATTTTCAGCAACTTCGAACTATTTTGTTTTCGCGATATCTTTTGATCCGGGAACCCGATTGAGGCGTTTTAAAATGCGTTGGAAAGCTTATTCAGAGGCCTAGATGAATTTTCTAATTTGAGGCAAAGTGATCTATTTTTCTGGAAATTGTTAGCCGTTGGCTTAGCCGTTAAATGTTGCTGTTTTGAAAAGAAAAAGATTGTTGCGTCTCAAATATTTTGGAAAATTGTCGTCGTCCCAAATATTTTGGAAAATCATCGCGTCTCAAATGTTTTGGCAAATTGTTGTTATTGGTTTCCTGGCGTTGTTGGAGCTAGGTGTGAAGGCTCCAAATCTTGGTGTTCCGTTGTTTCGGGTAGTTTGGTGTTCCGTTGTTTCGGGTAGTTTGTTGTTTCGGTGTCGTTGGGCTAGGTGTGAAAGCCCAATTTTGGTGATATTCGGTGATTGATTTTTGGTGTGTCACATTGTGACTAATTTTTGATGGTTGTCTGTGTGCATTCATGCTGTCGCATACACCATACGCATTTATTTCGATGAAGGCCTTTGGTCTTGGAGCTGGGTGTGAAAGCTCAATTTTTTCTAAAACTAGTGAGCCGGGTGTGAAAGCTCAATTTTTCTAAATTGGTGAGCCGGGTGTGAAAGCTCTCAATTTTGGTGACGCCTCTATTTACAGGCAAAACTTTTGGTGATTGGTACCACATGCATATGCCCGTTGGTGTGGGTTGCATTCATTCATTTACACATGATTTAGGTGATGACTCTTGGTGATGATTTTGGTGATGTTTTGGTGATGACTAGTGGTGACGTTTATGGGTGATGATTATTGGTGATTGTAATTGATGTTATTGTCGTTGTTGTGTGTTGTTGCTGTTGTTGCTTTATGTTGTCGTTATTGTCGTTGGTGTGGCTATTGTTGTTGTTGTCGCTGTTATTGTGTTGTTGATTTTGTTGATGATACTGATTGAGATAATATTGACTGTCGTGACGTGATTGTCGTGCCGTGATAATTTTGATGCCATGACCTAAGTATATACTGCTTTTCATACGATTCACTATATAGTGTGATATCTCACCCCTTCTGTTTGAATGTTACCCCTATGTTGGTAACGTGCAGGTGATCTCGAATGAAGGCTATAAACTCTTCATTAGTTTGGTGTCGTCGCTCTGATACGTAGCACTCGGGGAGGGATGTCCGCTGTTTTTATATTAAATATATACATATGTCGTTTCATTGATGTTACGAACCCTTTTGATTTTCCGCTGCATGTCGAATAAAGTTGATTTGTTTTTAAGGCCCAAAATATGATTTGCTGGTTCACCTCTAGTGAGAGTGTTATGTAACTGTTGTCGAAGTGTAGCATCCGTTTCTTTGTTGAGAATGGTTTTTGAAAACTCTGATTTTACGCTAATAAATTACCGGGTAGAAATGGGTGTTACATAAGTGGTATCAGAGCAATGGTTGGTCCGTCCGGCCAAGTTGTCGATTCGTTGTATCGGTTAGCGACCAACTGTTGTCTTTTAGTTCTAACCATTGTTTGTGCTGTAGTGATGCTTCCGCAGGTAAAGGTATACCGAAAGTTGCTGATGGTAAGAGAACTAGTGGGGGAGATGCCCCTACTGGTATTGTGTGTTGTATTGTGTTTCTATGTGTGAACTCTATGTCTTTGTGCTTGGTTCTCATTGTTAACCTTCTTGTTGTGTGAACCTTGACTTCATTAGTATGATCCCCAATGATTTACACCGTGATTTGGCGATCCAAGATTCAAATGTGTACTTGCTGTGCTTGTATGTTTCTAATGATTTACCTTGTTGTTGATACTCACATATGTCTTAATCTGTTCCAAATTGTTTTAGTTGATCAACACTAAGTCTTGTATAAACTCCTTTGTAGTGTGTTTTGGTGTCTGAGACGAAATGCATTGTAAAATTGTTTTGTCGATTATTTTAGGTTGTTACTTCACTAGTAACTTGCTATGGTGTTTTAATCAATACAAGTGAAAATGTATTTGTTCAAGTGCTATAACTTTGTTTCCAACTTGAAAATGTCTTTTGCAATTAGATGTAACGGTTTTAGCGGTGGACTAGGTTGTTACTACCTTCACTTTCTCCCCTATTTGCACAATTTTTCTCAAAGTGTGATCTTGTACGCTTGAATTGTATGACATGATTTTTGTCGTTACCTCTTGGTTTGTGCTATGTGGTTTTGTAATCCAAAAAGTAAAGTGATTTCTGCAATTGCTTTTGAATATCTATTAAACAATTTTATGGTTGGATACTAATATTGGTATTAAAACTTATTTTAATAAATGAACACTGAGTTTTCATGATTTGGTTTTGGCCACTATATTCTTTATAGTTTGTGCTACGTAAATTTGAAAAAAAACCTTAGATTGTGAATTGGTACTATTGGTGCACTTCTAGTGGAATAGCTTTCATTGCTATATGTTCTTAAGGGTGTCTTATTTAAATTGTTTAAGCTGACGTTCGGTCTCGTAGGGAAAATCAATTTCTATAACATGTTTTATTTCTGTATCAGAAACTCTAAGCAAAGTATTTTGGTGTATGTATTTAATTGTACCTTCCGTGTATGTGCCTTTAACTGTGAATCAATGTTTCCATGGATTGGTCCTTCTAGTTGTTTTGAGGCTCTAATTGCTGTTTCCACTAGTTAAATTATTTTCCCTATACCAAACAATATTGGTAGTTATGTCTAAATCGTTAACTCCAAAAGGCTATTATTTTTTTTGGTGATTGGTGACTAATATCACTGAACTTGGTTTTTGATTCTCTGCTGGTTTGGAAAAAATGCTTGGTTTTCGAAAAACACAGTAGCTACTTCTTTTGGATCCGAAGGAAAATGTTATCGAGGTTTCTTTAAATTTTCTAAACTGATTTGAAGATTAAGTGCTCTGATTTTGTGACATCGGAGTTTGGGCTGTATTTTCAATGTTGTATTTTTGTGTTATTATTCTCGCAAATATTTTGTTTTGTTTGTTCTAATTGCTCAACGGTCTCAATGCGTATATGGCGAGCTTTCCTGGTTACGAAATGACATCTTTTACTTGCAAAAAAAAAAACTATTTCCAGAAATAACTTGTTGATTTTGGTTGAAAAACAATTTTTCTCGTTTTTCGCACTTCCACTTATAAATATTTTTGGGATAAAGGGGTATCACATTTAGTGATATGCCAATTGTGTGACTACTGTGCTGTCTGAATTTTTTTGGACACTGGTACTGAGTTAACTTTTATTGTTGGATATTCATGTGGCCATTTAATTTAATTTGACTAGGTGTAATGTGGTTTTAAATGTCAACTACATTCTTGTGTTAATTGTTTAACTTTGTTTTGTTCTATGCGTCTAATTTCCCTCGACATACAATATTGTGAACTTTTTGTTTCTGTGAATTGTTTCATGACTTCCATGTATATAATCTGTACCTGTAAACTCTGATTATGTGGCTTGTTTTGCAATCGTTATGCACTCTGTAAACTTGTTGTGATGTTGTCATAGAAACCAAACCATTAGCAGACTATTAGTGTGCGTTGATATATTTTGTTGTCCAGGAGGGTAGATGAGTGAGTTGGAATATAAGTTAGTTATCAGAGTAGCGCAGCGGGATCCTTACGGAACAACTAGAGAGTGAGTCTGAATGTTATTACTTGAGTTACCTGGCTGAACAAGTAGGAGGGACGGCCGCCCAATCACTTACCGCCGGTAATCAAAGCAATAGTGATCAGCATGATAGATAGCACTAGTTGTCTAGATGACGTTAGTTGGTTAGTAGAAGAGTGTTCGAATCGGTAGTTGAATTTCGAGGACGAAATTCTTTTAAGTGGGGGAGAGTTGTAACGCCCCAAAAATAATTGATTATTTGTTTGATTAATTATTAGGAATTATTTGGTAGAAAATAAATAGAATAAAATATAATAGAGTACGTGGACCTATTATTATTGTTGGGGTTAGTAAATGAGAGGTGTTAAGAGGAAAGGGCCCGTGATCCAAAAGCCCAATGACATAGGCGCCTAAGTGAGAGCATTGGTTAGGGTTTAGATCATTTGCGTTTTTTGGAGAAAAAGAGGAGAGATTGCGAAGAGAAGAGAGGGACGGCGCACAAGGAGAAAGAGGAGAGGATCTCTAGTTGCTGTGGTTCTTTGGGGTTTTCGTGCAAGGGGATCTCGTATTCGGCAAATCTAAGGTAAGGGTGGGATTCTATCTATCTAATGGGTTCTATGAATTGTTGTATGTATGGGGGTTAGGGTTTGATGATGTATCACATGTGTGACCATATACTTGTGTTGTTTGATGAATTGCTATATGTGTGACCGTATGCTTGTGTTGTTTGATGAATCATTATATGTGTGACTATATATGTTAAGTTGTTTGTTGAATTATGTTTGTGTGATCATATGTTACGATACCTTGTTGAGTAATCATGTTTGTGTAATTGATGTTCATATACCCTAGAAATTGTTGTTGTGCTTTGCCATGATCATAAGAAATTGAATTGGTGTTGGAAACTCTAATTGTTGATTGAATCCATTTATTGGTGTTCAGAATCTATTATTGATATTTGAAAATCAATTATTGATGTTTGAGAATATTTGTTGATGTTTGAGAATATTTGTTAACGATTGGAAATCAGTTTTGGGGTTTTAATTCGTGAAAAACTGGGTTTTGGGGGTCCCTGGGCGCCATGGGCGCCGTTGCTGCTGTTCTGGGCGCCTTCCTGGGCGCCATCCTGTTGTTCGCTGGCGCTGGGCGCCATCCTGGGCGCCATGGGCGCCAGAGGCCTAGCTGAATATTCTAATTTGAGGCAAAGTGATCTATTTTTCTGGAAATTGTTAGCCGTTGGCTTAGCCGTTAAATGTTGCTGTTTTGAAAAGAAAAAGATTGTCGCGTCTCAAATATTTTGGAAAATTGTCGTCGTCCCAAATATTTTGGAAAATCATCGCGTCTCAAATGTTTTGGAAAATTGTTGTCATTGGTGTCCTGGCGTTGTTGGAGCTAAGTGTGAAGGCTCCAAATCTTGGTGTTCCGTTGTTTCGGGTAGTTTGGTGTTTCGGTGTCGTTGGGCTAGGTGTGAAAGCCCAATTTTGGTGATATTCGGTGATTGATTTTTGGTGTGTCACATTGTGACTAATTTTTGATGGTTGTCTGTGTGCATTCATGGTGTCGCATACAGCATACACATTTATTTCGGTGAAGGCCTTTGGTCTTGGAGCTGGGTGTGAAAGCTCAATTTTTTCTAAAACTAGTGAGCCGGGTGTGAAAGCTCAATTTTTCTAAATTGGTGAGCCGGGTGTGAAAGCTCTCAATTTTGGTGACGCCTCTATTTACAGGCAAAACTTTTGGTGATTGGTACCACATGCATATGCCCGTTGGTGTGGGTTGCATTCATTCATTTACACATGATTTAGGTGATGACTCTTGGTGATGATTTTGGTGATGACTATTGGTGACGTTTATGGGTGATGATTATTGGTGATTGTAATTGATGTTATTGTCGTTGTTGCTGTTGTTACTATATGTTGTCGTTATTTTCGTTGGTGTGGCTATTGTTGTTGTTGTCGCTGTTATTGTGTTGTTGATTTTGTTGATGATACTGATTGAGATAATATTGACTGTCGTGACGTGATTGTCGTGCCGTGATAATTTTGATGCCATGACCTAAGTATATACTGCTTTTCATACGATTCACTATATAGTGTGATATCTCACCCCTTCTGTTTGATGTTACCCCTATGTTGGTAACGTGCCGGTGATCTCGAATGAAGGCTATAAACTCTTCATTAGTTTGGTGTCGTCGCTCTGATACGTAGCACTCGGGGAGGGATTTCCGCTGTTTTTATATTAAATATATACATATGTCGTTTCATTGATGTTACGAACCCTTTTGATTTTCCGCTGCATGTCGAATAAAGTTGATTTGTTTTTAAGACGCAAGATATGGTTTGCCGGTTCACCTCTAGTGAGAGTGTTATGTAACTGTTGTCGAAGTGTAGCATCCGTTTCTTTGTTGAGAATGGTTTTTGAAAACTCTGATTTTACGCTAATAAATTACTGGGTAGAAATGGGTGTTACAATAGAAATCACTTGCTGCTGTGTCTGTATGTTGATGATCTGCTAATAACAGGAAACAACAAATCTGAGATAAATGAATTCAAGAAGGCCATGAGAGCAGAGTTTGAGATGACATATTTAGGTCTTCTCTCATACTTTCTTGGCATGGAGTTTGTGCACACTAACAGTGGGATGTTCTTACATCAGAAGAAGTATGCAACAGATATATTAGCAAGGTTTGACATGGCTGAGTGCAAACCAGTTTCAACACCAATAGACACGGGAACCAAGCTTGAGAAAGATGGCAATGAGAGTGAGGTTGATGCCACTCTCTACAAACAAATGGTTGGATCATTAAGGTACCTATGTAATACTAGGCCAGACATATCATTTGCTGTGGGATTGGTCAGCAGATTCATGGAGAAGCCAAGAACTGCTCATCTTGTTGCTGCCAAGAGGATACTCAGATACATAAAAGGAACACAGGATTGTGGCATTCTGTTTCCTAGTTCTGCAGAAAATACTGATGTAGAAGTGTTTGGTTATACTGACTCGGAGTGTAGTGGTGATAAGACCGATAGAAAGAGCACAGGTGGCTATGTGTTCATGTGTGGGAAAGCACCAATCTCATGGTGCTCCAAGAAGCAAAGCATAGTTGCTCTGTCTTCATGCGAGGCAGAGTATGTTGCTGCATCATTTGCAGCTTGCCAAGCTTCATGGTTGAGTATGTTACTTGCTGAAATTGGGTTGAACAAGGTAACAATAATGCGGCTGCTAATAGACAATAGGCCTGCTATTGATCTAGCCATGAATCCAGGGACTCGCGGAAGATCTAAACACATAGAAACTATTTTCTTCGTGATCAAGTAAACAATGGTAAGCTGAAGTTGGTTCACTGCAAGACAGATTTACAAGTGGCTGATGTGCTGACAAAACCACTGCAGAAGGCAAGGTTTGAAGAACTAAGATCAATGCTTGGAATGATGTTCCTAAGCAATATCAATTAGGAAGGTGTATTGAAGTATAGTTGTAATTCAAATTGCTTGTTAGTGAACCAGTTACTAAATTTTCATTTTGTAATAATGTCTGTTAGTTAGTACTGCTATATTGACTGCCCATGTGGCACTTGATAGGATTAGTAAAACACACGTGTAATCCCTCTCTCATATAAAGGGTGTAATGTTGACTTCTCATTTAATATATTGAATACACGTTTTCCTTTACTCATATATTCTTTGCAACAAGATAGTTACAATTCTGTTACCAGTATCCTCTTCTTCTTCCAGTTTCAGTTTCAACTGGGTATTCTAGAGATATAACTTTAATATGATAATTCAAATGGACATGGAAAGAATGAACATGGGATATTGGTTTGCTTGCTTTGTTTCCAAGCTAATCTTTTCGTCAAGACTTTTTGGCTAAAATAATTTGTATTGATATAACAAACAATTATAATTAGTGTTTATAGATCATTGACATATGAATCAAATCAAAAATTTATACACTCCCTTAATAACGTTTTTTAAGAATCACAAAAAATTATATTGAACCATAAGAAAAACAATAACAATAAAGATAGTGTTGAAAAGAGAGTGTTGATAAGACTCTACTGGTCCCACTAAATTAGTAGGACCCACATGTGTTTTACCCAACCATAAAGATAGTGTTGAAAAGAGAGTGTTGATAACACTCCTCTACTCTACATATCTTCACTCACTAATTTGACCTACCTTTTTGTCAAAACAAAGACCTATCAATTAAACATACACACACACATGTTAATCTTGTTGATTCACAAATAAAAATAAAATATATGTAAATGCTTATTGAAGTAGTTTTCAATGGATATTTATTTTTACAATGTTGCATTACACCCACCCACTACAAAAAAAACACTGATTAGCGACGGAGATTAGCGAGGGACTTGTTGTCCCTCGCAAAAACAGTCATTAGCGAGGGAATTAGCGAAGGCATAGAGCTGTCAATTTTTTTGTCATTAGCGAGGGAATTAGCGAGGGAACTGTCCCTCGCTAATGACTACCCTCGCTAATTCCCTCGCTAAATTTTGCTTTTTCAGATGATGGGACTCAGCGCAGGGGTTGGTAAAGGTGCAGAAATTAGCGAGGGACAGTTCCCTCGCTAATTCCCTCGCTAACGTTAACTTTTCAGATGATGAGACAGTTCCCTCGCTAATTCCCTCGCAAATTTTTTTCTTTTTACCTTTATATCCGTTTACACCCCCACTCTTCTTTCTCACTCACTCACTCTTCACCATTCCTCTTCCCTTCCTCTTCCCCCTTCCACTTCCTCTCACACCCTTCTTCTCTCTTCACTCTTCCAACACCACCACCACCACCATCATCTCCACCTCCTCTCACACTCTTCTTCTCTCTTCACTCTTCCAACACCATCACCACCCCACCACCACCACTCTCACTCTTCTCTCTCTCTCTCTCTCTCTCTCTCTCTCTCTCTCTCTTACTCTTCTCCTTCTCTCTCTACTCTAAACCACCCATCACCACTACCACCACGCCACCACCACACCACCACCACGCCACCACCACCACTCTCACTCCTCTCTCTCTCTTTCTCCCTTACTCTTCTCCTTCTCTCTACTCTAAACCACCCATCACCACCACCACGCCACCACCACCACCACCACACATCACCACAAAATTAATAATATAATATTCATTAATTAATATATATATAAAAAAAACAAGCCATTCAGCACTGGACACGTGTCTTTTTTTTTTTTGAAAACTGCAGTCATTAGCGAGGGCAAAAGCCGTCGCTAATTCCTGCGCATTTACCAACCCCTGCAACTGAGTCCCATCACCTGAAAAGCTGTAGTCATTAGCGAGGGAACTAGCGACGGCATAGTCCCTCGCTAATTAGCGAGGGATCCAACTTCCCTCGCTAATCCCATTTGCGAGGAGGGAATTAGCGAGGGAACCAGTCCCTCGCTAAGTCCCTCGCAAATGACCATTAGTGAGGGAATCAGGTCATTTTGCGAGGGAACTGTCCCTCGCTAATGACTAGTTTTTTTGTAGTGACCCTTTGAAAAAAAAAACCTATAGGCCCTTGCAGTTTTTTTAAACCAAACCAAATAATAACTCCATACTGCACCAATGGGTATAATACAAGCACTCTTTATCAACAGCCATTGAAATGACATTTGTTTAATTTTGTATACTTTACCGCTTTTATTCAATTAAAATATCGCCATCATCCAATAAGATTCAATACACTCAAAAAATAAATCAAATAAAACTCATCTTTAACATGCTAATATGTGAACGTATACCCGTGCATGGTATTGGTTTTAATAAAAACCTAAATAACCTTAGGATTTAAGCAACGACTATAAAAAACATAATCAGATAGCCGTTGCCCCCTGCTGTTCATAACAGATTCTGTTTATTCTGTTTAATTAGTTACAAGTGGTTAAGCTAAATACAACCCGTGTAACTAACTCTAAACAACCCTTAGAAGGGTTTTAGATGTATATAAATACATAAGTCCAGAACTATTGAAAAATAGAGAACTTTACAAAGTAAATAAAAAAAATTTACATTGCTTATTACAAGTTCTTCAAATATTCTTTTTCGTCTTCTTCATGCTCTTGTGCTTCTGAGTTTCTGAGTGTGACAAGTTTGATGATCCTTGATGTGGTAATGAGTACCTCGCATGCATCAAAGAAAAAACAGTGAGTGTTTTAGCATAAAATCACATACAGTTAAGAGAAAAACGAGAATAAGTGAGAGAGGGAGAGATTATACCTTCTTCGTTATTGTAATCTTGTAATATTCACAAGTGGTGAAGATCCTTGGAAGATCAGTTGTTGAGAAGCTCGTTCATGTGACAAAGAACAAAAACCAGATTAGGGATTTTGTGAAGTAATCAACAACAAAAACAACAAACAGAAAAATAATAGTGTGGTTACCTTCTCTCTGTGGTCCGATTCAAAACCCTGGCATCGTAGAACCTGAAACACGAAGAACAGTGTTTAGGGTTTGTTGATTTGTAGAAATCAACAACGAAATCAAGGGGCTTTTGTGAGATTCATATACCTGAAACTGTATTCTTGAAGATTGAAGAAGGTTGAACCTTCAATCTACCAGTTTCAGTGAAAGAAACGAAACCCTAGCAGAGGGTTCGTGAAGAAGAAGGAGAGAACCAGAGTGGAGAAGAAGAGAAGAGAGAGAGAAAAAAGGAAAAAATGAGCTGATTCGGTTACCTTGAGTTTTTATACGCTTGGATCGGGTTGAACCCGTTTTCGTGTGTTAAACCTGCGTGTTTGAACAGTACTGATCCAGTGGGTTCCGCAATTACCCGTATTGTGAACTGGGTTGATTTCAATTGGATCAGGCCTTGTGCATCTGGGCTAACTCTGATATTTGCACATCCAGTATTGCTTCTTGCACCCCTGCATGAAACAATCATCAATTGGTCAAATTTCATTATATGATGATCAAATTTCAACATGGTATCCATGAGATGGTAACAATCCAGGGATAAACAGGAAAATTTCTATCTCTTTCTTTAAGATTCTTTGATTTTCTTTAAAGTTTTTTTTCTCTTCTTTGAATCTGCACAATCTGAAACTGTACAGATTCTGTTTCTAGCAATTTTCTTACTGTGTTTTTAAGGATTTCAGTTCTATAGGATGACTAGTACTGGAACAGATTTGAACACACAAATCCCAAAGCTTGATGGGAAAAATTGGGACAGGTGGAGCCTTCAAATGAAGGCCATTTTCGGCTGCCATGGAGTCGTTAAGATTGTTAAAAATGGTTTTGAACCTTTGGGTGAAGAGCCAACATCTGCTCAAACAAATATTTTTAATGAACGTGAGCAAAAAGATTACAAAGCACTATATCTCATACACCAAGGGTGTGATGAGACAAACTTCGACAGAATTAGAAGGTTTGAAACTTCTAAAGCTGCCTGGGAAGCCTTAGAAAATTACTATACTGGTGCAGCTCCTATTAAAGAGGAGAAGCTGCAAGCTCTAGGGAAACAGTATGAAATTCTGAGTATGAAAGATGGAGAGAACATTGTTGACTTCTTTATAAGGCTAAAGAAGATCACCAATGCTATGTCTCTATATGGTGAAACACTTACTGAAACAGTGATTTGTAAGAAAGTGTTAAGGTCTCTAACCAAGAATTTTGGTTGGGTTGTGAATAGTATTGATGATACTACTAGACCAGAAGATCTGAAAGTTGAAGAACTTGAAGCTAAGCTTGAAGGCAAAGAAATGAGGATCAACATTCTGGATGGTGAAGAAGAAGAGGATCAGGCCTTATTCACCAAGGCTAAGGGTAAGAAAGGAACCAAAAGCAACAGCAACAAAACCCAGGCAGGTAAGCCTAATTGGTCCAAAGGTAAGTCAGGTAAATCTAACTCTAAATCTGAGTCTGCTAAGAAAAATAACAATGCACCTAAGAAAAAGGATAAATCTAAAGTGCAGTGTTATTGATGTGATAAATATGGGCATTATGCTACTGAATGCCCTACTAGAAAAGACTCTAAGCCTAAGGAAACTGAAACTGAAGCCAATATGGCTAAACAAGATTCTGATTCAGAATCTGAACATGTAGGTTTTAGTATGATAACTGATGATTTAGAGGAAACAGAACCTAGAGAGGATTTTGTTGTAACTAACCTAGACTTAAAAGTAAATAGTGACTGTGTTGTATTGTCTGTTACTAAAAGTGATGGTAAAACCATCACTCAAATTTGGTACTTAGACTCAGGTTGTTTCAATCATATGACTGGAAACAAAGATTGGTTAGTAGACTTTGATTCTAGTAAAAAAACCAGTATAAAGTGTGCTAGCAATAAGGCTATAACTGCTGAAGGAATAGGAAACATAAGGTTTACCAAAGAAAATGGACAAGTAATTTTGATAAAAGATGTTTTCTATGTCCCTGGAATCAGCTGTAACCTTATCAGCCTAGGACAGCTTATAGAGAGAGGTTTTTCAGTGGTAATGAAGGAACTAAAGCTAAAGTTGTATGATGTTAAAGACAAATTAGTTTTAACAACACTTTTAGCCACCAATAGAACCTTCAAAACTAGCATAAGTATCACTGAGACAGATTGTCTAAGTGCTACAGCTAATCCTGAAGGCATGCTATGGCATACAAGGTTTGGGAATTTAAACCTCAAAGGGCTAAGTAACCTAAGTACTAAAGGATTAGTAGAGGGGTGACCTAAAATTGAAGTTACTAAAGAGACATGTATTACTTGCCTAGTTGGTAAGCAACTTAGAAAAAAGTTTAATAAGGAAATGAAACATTTTTCTAAGGATATTTTGCATGTTGTATATTCTGACCTATGTGGACCACTTGATGTACCCTCTATAAGGGGAAACAAATACTTTATGACCTTTGTGGATGAATTTTCCAGAAAAATCTGGTTGTATCTGCTTATGACTAAAGGAGAAGCCTATGGTGTATTTAAGAAGTTTAAGACGCTGGCAGAAACTCAAAGTGGTAAGAAACTGAAGGTTTTGAGAACTGATGGTGGGGGTGAGTACACCTCAAAAGATTTTGAGGAGTACTGCACCAGCCAAGGTATATTGCATGAGGTAACATCACCCTATACTCCTCAGCATAATGGCATTGCTGAGAGGAGGAATATGACAATACTTGATATGGCTAGGAGCATGATCAAGGTCAAAAGGGCTACCTAAAAGGCTATGGGCAGAAGCTGTTCATACAGCTGTCTATATCCTAAATAGGTGTCCCACTAAAGGATTGGAAGACAAGGTACCAGAACATGTCTGGTTTGGTGACAAGCCTAAAGTTTCTCACCTAAGGGTATTCGACTCACTTGCATATAGCCATATACCTGATGGTAAGAGAAAAAAGTTAGAGGATAAGAGCAGGCCCTTAATCCTTGTTGGGTATCACCCTACAAGTGCTTATAGGCGGCTAGATCCTAAAACTCACAAAATTGAGATATCTAGGGATGTGGTTGTGCTTGAAGACAAGCAATGGGATTGGGACAAAGCTGAATTAGTAAGTTCAGTGGACCCTACAATCTTAGAAGAGGTCTTAGACACTGAACCTAATCCTAATGGTGATAGTTCTGATGAAGAGGATCTTATTCTACCTAATGAGGATCAAAATCCTCAAGAAGAGGAAGAGGACAATGCTGAAACAGAACCTGAACCTATTGTTCAACCCCTGCCTAGAACACAAAGTTTGAGACAGCCTCCTAGGAGGCTTGCAGAATATGATTTGGCCACTGACATTGAGGTGAATGAGCATGGTGACCTCATTCACTTTGCAATGGTGGCAGATATGGAACCAGTTGACTTTAAGGAAGCCTTAAAGGATAAAAACTGGAGAAATGCAATGATTGAGGAATCGGCCTCAATTGAAAATAATAAGACTTGGAGCTTGACACCCTTACCTAAGAATAGGAAGGCAATAAGTGTTAAGTGGGTCTTTAAGCTTAAGTTGGACCCCAATGGCAAAATAATCATGCATAAAGCTAGACTAGTTGCTAGAGGGTTCCAACAAACGCATGGTATTGACTATGAGGAGGTCTTCTCACCTGTGGCTAGGCATGAAACCATTAGATTGGTGACTGCCTTAGCCTGCAGTAAGAGATGGGACTTATATCATTTGGATGTTAAGTCTGCTTTCCTAAATGGACCTTTAGAAGAGACAGTTTTTATCTCACAGCCACCTGGTTTTGTGAGAAAAGGCAAAGAAAACTTAGTGTGTCATTTGCATAAGGCACTTTATGGGCTGAAACATGCTCCAAGAGCTTGGAATAAGCGCATTGACACATTTTTTGTGGACAATGGCTTCACAAAATGCCCCAATGAGTTTGGTGTATATGTGAAGGGTTCTTTGGATACTAACCTATTACTAATATGTTTGTATGTTGATGATCTATTGGTAACAGGTAGTAGCAGCAAAGAAATTGAGCATTTCAAAGATTCTATGAAAGCAGAATTTGAAATGACTGATTTGGAACAACTTATCTACTTTTTGGGATTGGAATTTCTAAGAGTACCTGAAGGAATTATCCTACATCAGCTGAAATACTCTAAGGAACTACTGGCAAGGTTTCAAATGACAGAATGCAATTCTGCCACCAACGCTGCAGAAGGATACTTATGCAAAAAGGAGGGTGAGAAGGGTTCTATGGTGGATCCTACATTATTCAGGCAAATTGTGGGATCATTAAGGTATCTGTGCCACAGCAGACCAGATATATTGTTTGCTACTGAGATGATTAGCAGGTTCATGAATGAACCATTGGAGATACACCTAAATGCAGCTAAAAGGGTGCTAAGATACATTCAAGGCACTCTGAATTATGGGATGTTCTTTCCTCAAGGGACTGACCCAAAGAAATTTGAGCTCCTAGGGTACTCAGACAGTAACTGGTGTGGAGACCACATTGATAGAAGAAGTACCTCTAGATTTTTGTTTAAGTTTCAAGGTGTCTATGTTTGTTGGAGCTCTAAAAAGCAACAAATAGTTGCCCTAAGCTCCTGTGAAGCAGAATATATGGCTGCCTGCAGTGCTGCCACTCAAGCAGCATGGCTAGAAGCCTTACTTAGGGAATTGGGTGTGACTCTTACTCAAATTCCTAAGCTATTGATTGACAACAAGTCAGCATTGTGTCTTGCCAAAAACCCTATGGGCCATGGCAGAACCAAGCACATAGAGACATAGTTTCACTACATAAGGGATCAGGTAACTACTGGCAAACTAGTTGTGGACTACTGTCCTACAAAGGACCAACATGCAGATATATTCACCAAGGCTCTAAATGTGAAGTGTTTTCTAGGTTAAGAAGGGAAATTGGCCTAGTTGCTTTCAAGTCTTAAAGAAAGCAACTATGTCTAAAAGCTATTCCTAAGGGCATGTCTTAGGAGACTTTTTTGAATGCTATACCAGGGGCATGTCCTGGATTTCTTATTTCCCTCTTATCCTAGAATTAACCCAAGTGTTTTTTTAGGTTTTGTATTAAGGGTCACATACAGTTAAGAGAAAAATGAGAGTAAGTGAGAGAGGGAGAAATTATACCTTCTTCGTGCTTGTAATCTTGTAATCTTCACAAGTGGTGAAGATCCTTGTAAGATCAGTTGTTGAGAAGCTCGTTCATGTGACAAAGAGCAAAAACCATATTAGGGTTTTTGTGAAGTAATCAACAACAAAAATAGCAAACAGAAAAATAATAGTGTGGTTACCTTCTCTCTGTGGTCCGATTCAAAACCCCGGCACCGTAGAACCTGAAACACGGAGAACAGTGTTTAGGGTTTGTTGAATTGTGAGAAATCAACAACGAAATCAAGGGGCTTTTGTGAGATTCATATACCTGAAACTGTATTCTTGAAGATTGAAGAAGTTTGAACCTTCAATCTACCAGTTTCAGTGAAAGAAACGAAACCCTAGCAGAGGGTTCGTGAAGAGGAAGGAGAGAACCAGAGCGGAGAAGAAGAGAAGAGGGAGAGAGAAAAAAGGGAAAAATGAGCTGATTCGGTTACCTTGAGTTTTTATACGCTTGGATCGGGTTGAACCTGTTTTCGTGTGTTAAACCCGCGTGTTTGAACAGTACTGATCCAGTGGGTTCCGCAATTACCCGTATTGTGAACTGGGTTGATTTCAATTGGATCAGGCCTTGTGCATCTGGCTAACTTTGATATTTGCACATCCAGTATTGCTTTCTTGCACCCCTGCATGAAACAATCATCAATTGGTCAAATTTCATTATATGATGATCATATTTCAACACATGGCACGGGTTATTCACATTAGTTACCCGAATTTGGGAAATTACAAAGAGCTTCAGAATTTGGCTCCTAATTTTTTTTTATTTTTTTAATAATTGAACATACAAAAACAATTTTACGGCGTTGGCTAAAGCTCAAATAAAAAACTATTATGGTTGACCATTTGGGAACGGTTTTTAACCATTGAAAAAAAAAGAATCAGTTAGGCATACGATATTTAAAATATATATCAAGCTGTATCAAATTATCAATATGCGGTAGCTATTAGAACACGTATAAATACAATGGCTGCTATGCAAGTTGAGTCAAGTGAATGTGGAAATTAGCTGGTTGGTAAGTTGGTAACTAAAACTACACTAGATGATAAAATGCAGGTAGATGAAATTGGTTTTTCCTTTGAAGTTCACGTGGTGTCAAAATGCAAGCTTGTTGGCTTTAATTTTGCGGAGCCATGGGTATGGGTAGGTAGCTGAATTTAATACTACATAATTAGCAAGTCAGAATGCTCTACTATATGCTTTGATTCCTACCATTTTTGGTTCTAAATTTGTACTACGTGTTAAGTAGATCTGCCTATGAGGGTGCTAAAAAACAATTATAGTGAAGTAGGTTGTTATCAGCTATGACTAATTGACTACTGTTTAATTATCATCATTATGCAATAAGAATAATAATTTTAATTCTGCTTAGATAAATTTTAAAACAAATTCGTCGGTGTTAAAAATCGTTGCCATTGCTATCTAAGACAACGGTTTTTAGGCGTTGCCGCAATGTCAAAATGTTGTAGCGGCTCTAATAACTTGTTATTCTGCTGTTGTTTTAAGTGAAATAATGTTTATGTTATTATGCACACTAAGGCTAATCATTAAAACAAAAGTTGTTATCTTATATTTCTTGTCATCAACAAAATAGTTATTGGTTCCAACAGTCATCCTCAGTCAACCCATTCATTGCTTGCCACCATGCATGCACCAAACTCCAACAAGTCATGCATATAGATGGCGACTGTATTTTTGTCCGATAGTGTATGGTTCGACGATGGACAAGTGGAATAACACGTCATATAGTAACTATCATCTCCCCAATGAGAAAATGGAAGCTAAAAGTGTCTCACGGCCAAGTCTATATAAAGGAACACAAAAATTAATTCCTGTTTGGTATATATTGTTGTAAATTTTGTGATATTTCAAAATTTTTAAGTGAATTTTTTCTACAAAGACAAATATTTCGGCACAGAAATATTTCGACACACAATAATTTTTTCGACAGACTAAACTGAATGGTCTTTTTAACAGCTACTTTAATTTAATCCGAATATGCCCAGTTTTAGTCGAAATGGTTTGCAAAATAACTTAGTAACGGATAATTCATTTCGTAATTGCAAACTGAGTTTAATTTTCGTACAACAGCTATTTTCATTCAAACCGAATTATTTCATAACTGCAAAATTAAACCAGCCTTATTACAATTTATTTTGTAACGTTTTTTTGACTGGCTATTAAATGGTTGCTGGAGCCTATGCTTCAAACGGCTATCTCTGAGGCCTATATAAAGGTTCTCCAGTAACACTTGAAGGAACACTAAAAAATCCTTTTCCCTCTTCTTAATATATCGATCTCCTGGGTTCATCTCCCGTTCCATCTCAAATTGTTCGTTCGGAGTCCTCTCTCACTTCTGCGATTGAGACGAGACCGGTTGTACTTCAGGGAATTTGCGCTGTAGAGGCGAATAAATTCTTTAGGGCAGTCGCGAGACGCCTCCGGTTGTCTAACGTTTGTTTTGTTCGCATGTTTTTTCGCAGCATTTCGACCACATCTGTCTCAGCGAATTCGACCACAGCAGTCCTTGCAATTCGACTGCATCAGTCTTTGCAATTTCGACTACAGCTATCTTTGCAATTTCGACTACAGCTGTCCTTGCAATTTCGACTACAGCTGTCCTTGCAATTTCGACTGCTTCAGTCTCAGCAGGTTAGATTCCGACATCTGTTCCAGCATATTTCGACAGCACCTGTCGAAATCATCTGCCTATCTTCATCTCGACATCATATATTACCTGAATATAAAAGTATGGAGCAATTTTAAATCCCTTGACTAGCTGTCTCACCCTTCGAGGTGCTTCCAATTCAGCTAGGGGATTAGTCACTACGTTTGGCGGTGGATACCCTGGCCTCAACCTGAATATAAAAGTATGTACAACAACTAATTTATGGATACAAATGAAATATAAATTTTAGAATAAATGAATTAGAAGACAAAAAATGTGCGACCAATAATAATGAGCGACCAATAATAGAGAAAAAAAAGTGACAGAGATGGGGCGAAATGTCGTTGGGGAAATTTTTATGTTTTAGGTGGCAAATGGGGGGTGGGATAACTAAATGGGCTGGTGGGGATATCAAAACCCTTTGACATTCTTTTGCTCCATAAATGATAAACCCTTTCCCTTAACGTGAATGAAAAGGCCCATTCTTATTACACTGAATTTTGGACCAGCTGAGACTGCTGAGACTGAAGGAAGAGAAGGAATGATGTAATATATATTAGTAGATGAGTTAATAATCACAATTACTAATTTGGCTCAATGGTTAGGAGTTGTGTGTTAGTAAGGGGTCATGGGTTCAAGTCTCACTTTAGGCATTTTAAAGATTTATTTTGAATTAACAACACTGCCACGTGGCAGCCATCCATTGGTTGCTGACGTGGCACATGTCAGTGCCACGTGGCAGTGGTGACATAGATGCTGACGCGGCATTCAGTGCCACGTGTCACAGAGACCCAATAATATGGTGACACGTGGCACTGACATCAGGGGGGTAACTGGATAAAATTACATTTTACATTTTTTTAACAGAAAAGTTAACAGCTAACGTTACATTTTACAAGGCGTTTTTTAAATCTTTTTTTTTGTAGGGGGGTAACTGGATAATGGGTATATTTGCAGGGGGTAAAAACTATTTAAACCTAAATTAAAAAACATCACATGTTTCTAACATTTCGTACTAAATAATTTGTACCAAATAACAGTTATGATAAAAAAAAACTTGTAACCAAAGCAAACAACATGAAGCTAAAGTGTTGCAAATGTTGAGACAAGCCTCGGAAGTTTATGAAATATTGAATGCTCTCTTAGAAATCAATTACAAAAATATGTATAAGAAACACATTTTAGCTAGTCTCAATGATCAAAGCCTGGATATACATGCAACCATCAGCTTTGGTCTCAAATAACTTGGGAGCATTACTTCTAAAATAAGTAATTGGATCAAAGACTGCAACGATATCATCCCTTAAAAATGGGAAGAAGTTTTTGTGTTAAAGAAGAAGAAAAAATGTGTTGTGTTGGAAATAACCCAACACAAGTCAAATGCGTTAGGCTGTTTTTTATTACCCCCTCATAGACTTTGTACCCCATATATTGACCAAACTGACCATTTTACCCCTGATTTCTCAAAAAGTTTCCAGAATTACGTGTTTGTACATAAATCTGGAACACATTTTTTTGATTTTTCCGGAATTACGTCTAAACACATAATTCCGGAACGTATTATTATAGATTTTTTCGGAATTATGTCCTAAGCGATAATTCCAGAACACATTTTATATTCCAGAATTATGTCGTTTGAGGTAATTCCGGAAATATCAATAAAAATAAGTTCCGGAATTATCCCATAGGACATAATTCCGGAATTTTTTTTAATTGAACCTTTATTTTAATTAAATAAAAACGCAGATTCTAAAGCCGTGGAATAAAATATATTATCATACATCAGGTAATGTCTACATAATCAATTGGGCCGGTCGGTGCAATATGGCCTGGAGCTAAACTAGTAGATAACTGAAGACGTCCAACATATGGATATAACCACGATCTAGCGTATGGTGAAGCATAAGCAGACCAAGATCGATGAACATGAGGTAATGGGCTAGTAGAGTTCAACATAACCTGGACCCAATGAATCCCATGGACAAACCCAATACCGACCAATTGGCTCTGACTAGCCACATATTTTCCTCTCAAAGGCAAGAATGTCCATGACCCACCATCTGTAGGTGATAGCGCAACCAGGGCTATGTGATACCTGGTTGCTATAACGTGTCCCATATCAGGCATCGTCATCCACTTCTCAATTGGTTGATGCTTCGTATCATAAGCAACCAATGAATCCCTAGCTGGCTGAAGGTTGTCGCCAATCACCTGTGAGTATAGATCATAATGTGTGTCTATCTCTTCAATCAAATCACGACGAATTAATGGCCAGTTGTGCTGTAGGGATGGATACGTTCCGGAATGTGACTTACCAAATGGATGTCATGCTGTGCTCGCTCCTTTGATGTCCTCTGTGACGGTAGCTGGGAGAGTTGCTGTGATGACCGCTAGGGTGGTTGCTTTGATGACTTTTGGGAGGGTTGCCTAACTGAGCTTTGACTGTGATTCTTCAAAGGCTCATCCACGTGCTCAAAAAATGAAGGATCTCGCTTCACATCATACTGTTTCTTCTTCTTTGGTGCACCCTTCGTCTTCACTTTGGATTTAGGTGGAACCATAGATGTAGTACTTCGAAAGGCATATTCATCAAGGCCTTTCTTAAATACAAATTTCTCCTCAAAATCCATACCATTAAACCGCTTCCAAATTGTCTCCATAGTATAGCTTATGTCACAATCTTTTGATGCTTGTTTGATGCGCTCCTCATCCAAACCCTCCAAGTTGAGCCTCTTCCAATGGGAGTCAACCACCTCCAATGGTATTGGACGACCCGCTAGGTGTATATAACCAAGATCGCAAGCACAAGGTAACCCATGTGTAACTTTAATTGTGCAACCACAACGACCTTTATCAGTACCCACTTCAGATAACATGCTATCAAACTCATCAGCAATATGATTCAATGCATTTACCGAGATCGAACCACGTAGATCCTTGTAGAATGGAGTGTTGTGCCGGGCATCCACTCGGTTGATGCTTTTTTGAAAAGAATCCACAATCTTATCAATTTGTGCATTCACCATACTGTGCATTGACTCCCAGCATCTGCATAAATCTCCTCCACTAAAACCCAATGGCCTCTTCAATGGCGAATCTCAGTTCCTGTATCTCAGTTCTATAACCTCTCCGGCTCGATCGGAACATGCTGCGGGTTCTATACAGCTGCGAGATAGTACTCAAGTTGTTCGAAAATCGCTTCTTAATTGCATCCAGACTTTTCTGCGCTTTAACATTCAACAACAAATGCTCTTCAACCAAAGACCGCTCCTCCTTATTAAACTGCCCAAACATTGCAAGCCCGAGACACATTTTATGAGGCGCATGATTGTGTATTCCACACATAACTCTGACTTTCCAATCCCAATCAGGAGGCTTCAATGGTGTAGCTTTCAGCCTGAAAGGACAATCACACTTCTTTGAAGACCTCGCTCTAGAACACCCAATGTCTACTCCAACATATCTACCATGTCTCTCGCAACCCAAAACTATTTTATTCTTCTTCCCTTTACCATTTATTGAGGACTCGGATCGAATAATGATAACAACCACTCTGTTGGCTTTCCCAATGTCTCTAGCCCAACGTACGAGATTATCACGAGTAGCAAAAATCTACAAAATAATCATAAATATAATTAATAACTTATAAATAATGATAAATCCATAGTAAAGGGAAGGTTGTCATCAGTTGTAGCCATATTCATAAAATAAATAAATATAGGCTTAAATATTTTTTTAGTCCCTCTAATTACAGCGAATATCCATTTTGGTCCCTGAAAAAATATTTTTCTTAAAATAGCCCCTGCAAAATGCTTTTTTGATTCATTTTAGTCCCTAACCTTTTTTTAAACTGATTTGCCACTTTTATTTTTTTGACAGATTAGGTGGCACATTTTAAATTAGTTGGCAATAGTGACATGAATCCGTCGTAGATTTGCACTGCCGTATCATTAAATCAAACCCGAAATCCCTATTATACCCGACTTCAAATTGAGGAAAAAATCAAATCAGTTTTGGTCTCTCTCTGGGTCATGTTCTTCCCCTCACTCGGTCCAACTTGGGCGCTGCCTTCCTCTGATCGCCAGCACAGTTTCTGGAATCCCTGTTTCTGGAAACACCAACAAAGTCATTGAACAAAGATAAATCAATCATAAATAAATAATAAAACCTACCAGTTGGATTATTGAGTGGGTAACAGAGGGAAGCTTAATTGGAAGCTCACAACGAAGCAAACAACCATTCTCCCACACAAACTTCTCAGGATGTTGTTCCTATATGATTAACGTAACAGGCTCGAGACCTTTCGCATTTCCACCCCCGGACACAAAAAATCCGAAGTCACCGAATTCCCAACCAGAAACTGCTCCAATCAGCGGTTGATCCTATTCCTTCACCGTAGAGAAGCTTCCTCGATCCACGAGCAGCATCAATGACAAGAATGGAGATCCGAAGGTCCTGATTACTTCAAAGCCTTTGGGAATTGAGGCCCGAAGGTCCTGTGATTCTTTGAGCAACTCGGGAGAAGAGGAAGAGGGAATGGTGTGGATGCATCGGTGGATGGAGACGATGGTTAGTGGCGGCAAGAATGGAGATCCATGTCTCTTTGTGTAGGGGTGTTCAACGGTTTGGGCAAATCCGAACCGACCCGTAGCCCGACCCAATCCGAAGCATTTGGTTTGGATAATTTTCGTAATCGGGTCAAATTCGAACCAATCCGTAAAGACCCGTACTAGTTTGGTTCGGACAACGGATTTTAAAAAATAAATCCGATCCAACCCGTATACTCGAACCCCTCTACAGCACTAACACCAGCAAGGATCGTTATTATTCTTCGCTCACAATCTATTCACAAACTCATTCATTACTCCTATTTTTTAGGCACACCAGTAATTTCTCAATTCTCACACTAATTCACCACTGCATTCATCACAGGATATTTATTCTTATTTCAGATTTAATGGCGGTGGTTTCATTACAATTTGAGTAGCTTGCCCGAAAACCAATTTTTTAGCCTAAATTATTCGCTCGACGTACAACATCGTCACGTGTTAACGAACTACACACTAAACAGAACCAAAAGACGGTCGAAATTCGTATCTAATTTTTTAGTTAATTGATTTATTTATTAATTAGGTTAAAAAAGCTGATTTACCCTCACATAAGGTAAATCCGCCTTTAATATTTTAAAATTTTCAGTGAAAATCGAATTTACCTCACAGATACATAAATCCGATTTCCAAAAAAAAATTGAAATCAGGATATGTTATGGTTTTTTAAATTTTGTGAAGGGCAATTGCGTCTTTTCGCAGGATCCGTAGGGGTATAATTGAATGTGATGGGGGTAAAAAAAAAAACCTTTCCCGTAACACCTCCACCACATCTCAAACTTCTTTTTTGTCAAAACAAGGTCCTAAATTCTCAAACTTATTCCCTAGTATATAAAAAAGAAAGAAAAGAAGTCAACATACCCATTAGTTGTAAAACAGGCCGAGTCTCGTACAATAAATGAGTTTTTTTGACCGTTGGATTAAAACTTTTATACTTTTATTAGATTTAAAAATAGTTTACCCGCACTCAGTTATCCCTTTAGTCCCATGGCCTTACCTATGGGCTACTGTTTCGTACACTAAAAAGTCTCATGTTGTTTGGCAAAAAAGGTCAATGACAGTTTATTAAACATACTCGTGACTGAAGACACAATCGTGAAGACTCACATATGAGTCAGATAATACCTAATATTAGGACTTGAGGTCGGATGTACAATATGCATTGTATACAAGTAATGATAGAGAAATATGATTATAACAAACGTTTATAATTTAGAGTTTAAAACTTAACTCACTGAATCTATTGAGTACTACTAACATAATTACCTATTTGCATGTTTGACATTAATTTTGTCCTTTACAAAGTAATAATACATCAGTAATATGTCATAATATTCCTAAAGAAGCTTCTTTAACAACTAACTACTTAGTCACTTTTGAAAGTTTCCTTAGACTTCGACATGTTACTCTTGGAAAATTCCGATCTTTGAAAGCTACCTACCTCAAACTGCAATCTAAACTTACCATAGTTACATGCCCTATAAGTGTTTATAGAAGAAATGGTTAAATATGTTTTTGGTACTTTTAATGTTTGAGTTCTTTGGTTTCGGTCACTAAAAAAAATTCACCTACTCTTTGTCCCTAAATTATTTTCATCAGTTTTAGTCTCCTATGACTTTTAATAGCGCTTAGAAGCGCTATAAAAGGTCTAAAAATCGCTACCAAAAATATTGACAGACTAAAACTGATCAAAAAAAATTTGGATGATCATGTAGGATTTTGCACTTCAGCAACTGTGAGGGGTACAAATAGCAACAAATAAGCCCAATAGGCCCAACCCAACTTACCAAAAATCAAACTTGATCCAATAACCAAACACCCACTTGATGCAAAAACTAACGAAGGTAAAACAACAACTCTTTGTGTTTTAACTTCGTTTCGGTGATATTATGCAAACCCTAACTTGTATCTGGTTTTGCATGTACTGAAAACGTGTTCTTGATGAACACACGCTGTAACAGGATCTGTGGATCTTCTCTTTAGACCACAGAGGTGATTTCCTTACGCCCTCTCTCTATTTTCTCTCTTATTTTTCCTGTTTCAGTCACGGAAACTTCTACTAACACTTGATTTTTATCTTTGCGAGATCTTTCAACCACTTGTTGAAGATACAAGGCACTCAAGAAAGCAAGGATCCAGAAAACACACAAGGAAGAAGATAGCACTTAGGGTAAAAGAAAACTTGAGTGTAAATTTTATTCACCGTAAGAAATATGTACAAAGACTAGGACTATTTATACTGATATTTGCAATGGCTATAAGCTGTTAATTAGTTTGTTAAAAACAAACTTAATTTGTTTCTAACAAACACACTTAGTTTAACCAACTTAACAGCTTTGTAATAAGGACTTTCATTTGAATACCTCCTAACGGCTTAGTTTTTGAAATTAAGAAAATATAGCCGTTGTAATTAAAGGGTGGTTTAGGATTTTGATTAAAATCCAATAGATCAAAAGTAGGTGAATTTTTTTGAAAGACTAAAATAACCTTAAGTTATATTGAGACAAAAACAGAAAAAATAAACTAAAATTTGAATAACTCTTTTACATGTCAGATCGATAGATACGCATGTGACATATGGAACTCAATAGCTAGGACAAACGCACCGAGATAAAGAAGGTGGCTCAAAATCAAGAAATGACCCTTAATTAAAGTATGCATGCATATGAATATGAATATGAATATGAATATGCCTTTCTTTAAGCCACTAATCATTATTTTATCATTTCTTTTTTCTATAATCAACATTATTTTAGCATTTCTAATGGCTTTCTGCACGGGTTTAGCATTTCTAATGTGTTATTTTTCTCAATGGAATGCAGCTCTTCCAACATAGCCTACTTCCATTCTTTGTTTTTTAGAGCCTCCAGGTAGTCACAGGTTCTGAGTCTGGCATCATGGAAAAGTGGATGAGATCACCTTCCTCATTCACTTCTCCATCATTGACAAGCTCATATTCTGCTAGCCTCCTTGGAGGTTGTCTTAATCTTCTCCTTCTAGGCAAAGCAGTCTCAATAGGAGCTGGTTCTGGTGAACCAGCCTCGAAAACTTCATTCTCAGGATCTGTTTTTGGTAGAACAGGTCCTTCCTCATCAGTTTCATCATCATTTACTTGATGATGAATTTCTGGGGCAACTTCAGTAGTGTCTTCCAATGTAATAGGACCATCTTAGCACACTTGCTCATTCTTTTCCTAGTCCCAGTGATCATTTTCCAGAACTGTTACATCCCTAGAGATCTCAATCTTGCTGTTCATTGGATTGAACAACTTATAAGCACTAGTGGGGTGATATCCCACTAAGATAAGAGGCTTGCTTTTATCTTCAAGCTTCTTTCTCTTAGGAGTAGGTATGTGGCAGTAACATAGAGACCCAAACACCCTTAGATGACTCACACTAGGCTTATCCCCAGTCCACATCTCTTCAGGCACTTTGTCTTCCAGTCCTCTTGTAGGACATCTATTTAGTAAGTAAGCTGCAGTGGTCACTGCTTCTCCCCATAGCTTGTTAGGTAGCTTCTTAAGTTTTACCATACTCCTAGCCATATCTAGGATAGAGCTGTGCCTTCCCATTGTGCTGTGGGACGTAGGGAAAAGTTACCTCGTATAGAATCCCTTGACTAGTGCAGTATTCATCAAAATCTTTTGATGTATACTCTCCTCCACCACCTGTCCTTAGGATCTTCAACTGTTTACCACATTGCCTTTCAGCCAAAGTTTTGAACTCTTTAAACTTTGTCAAGGCCTCATCTTTAGTCTTAATTAGGTATACCCAGAGTTTTCTTGAAAACTCATCTACAAAAGACAAAAAATATTTGTTACCACCCATTGATAACACATCAAAAGGACCACATATATCAGAATAGACAACATGTAGAAGACATTTAGACCTATGTTCAGCTTCTGTCTTAAACATCTTCCTAGGTTGTTTACCTAATAGACATGTGGTACAAGTACTAACAGGCATTTCAAACTTAGGCAACCCTTTAACTAGCCCCTTTGTACTTAGGTTAGTGAGACTCCAAAAGTTTAAATGTCCTAGTCTCCTATGCCAAATTATACCTTCAGAATCAGTAGTGGCACTGAGGCATCTGCCTCTGTGGTGCTAATACTGGTATTAAAGGTTCTGTTTTTGGCTAAGGGAGATGTTAGTATCAGCCTATCATTCTTTTCATATACCTTAAGTTTTAAGTCCTTCATTATGACAGATAAACCCTTCTCAATTAACTGCCCTCGGCTAATTAGATTACAGCTAATACCAGGCACATAGTAAACATCCTGTATTAATACTACATGTCCATCATCTTTCCTAAACAGTATATTTCCCATACCTTCAGCCTAGATAAATTTGTTATAAGTACACCCGATAGTTGTCCTTTTGTTAGGGTTGAAGTCAACTAACCATTCCTTGTTCCCTGTCAAATGGTTAGAACAAGCAGAATCCAAGTACCATATTTCAGTTATGGTGTTACCATTACCAGTGGTAACAACCAGTGCAATATATTCTGAGTTTTGACTCAATTCAATATTAGTTACAGTAGTTTCTGCCCTAGGTTCAATTTTATTACTTAGTTCAGAAATCATACTAAACACAACAGCTGTGGATTTTGAGCCTGAGTCTTCTTTGGCCACATTGGCCTCTTCCTCAGACTCTTTAGGCTTAGAATCCTTCCTAGTAGGGCATTCAGTAGCATAATGCCCGTACTTATCACACTTGTAGCACTGGACCTTGGATCTGTCCTTTTTACTAGAATCATTACCTTTCTTAGTAAAATCACCCTTACCCTTAGACTTACCTTTAGGCCAGTCCTTACCCTGCTGCTTATTACTTTTGTTGCCATTCTTTCCTTTGGATTTGGCAACAAACAGAGCCTGATCTTCCTCCTCCTCACCATCCATGAGGTTGATTCTGATTTCCTTTGCTTCAAGCTTACTTTGAAGCTCTTCAACTTTAAGATCATCTGGCTTGATAGTGTCTTCAATACGGTTTACAACAAAGCCAAACTTTTTAGTCAAAGATCTCAGAATTTTCTGACAAATAACTTTGTCAATAAGGATTTCCCCATTTAGGGACATTGCATTAGTTATCTTTTTCAGCCTTCCAAAGAAGTCTGCAATGGTTTCTCCTTGCTGCATATTAAGGTTCTCATATTGCTTCCTCAAGGATTGGAATTTCTCAACCTTAACAGGCTCAGCCCCATTGTAATACTTATACAATGTGTCCCAAGACTCCTTAGAGGACTTTATGCTTCTGACTGTATAAAAGTTGCTCTCATCACACCCAAGGTGTATGAGATACAACGCTTTCCGGTCCTTTTGCTCATTCTCTGTGAATTTAGCAATCTGGGCTTCAGTTGGGTCTTCACCCAGCTGATCATGTAACACCCCGAAATTAATTAAATAGTTATTTAGTATTTATTTAATTAATTAAATAGGAGTTGGTGATAGTAATAATAATAATAATAATAATAATAATGATGATAATAATAATAATAATAATATTGGGTGGTTTTAATTATTTAGAGGGTGGTGATATTTAATTATTCAAATGGGCTTAAGTGGATGGAGGCCCGTGATCCAGGCCCAGGAGTTGGCTTAGGCGCATGTGACTAGGGGTTGGGGGAGAGGCGTCTCACTTGAGAAAAAGAGAGAAGGAGGCGTGAAAAAGAAAAGAGAAGAAAGCGTGAAAGAGAGAAAAAGAAAAGAAAAACGTAAAGGAGAGAAAGAAAGAGAAGAGAAATAGCGCAAGGGAGAGAAGAGGAGAAGAGAGAGGCGCAAATCCCAAGGAGGAGAAGAGGAGCTCAGTTGCTGTGGTTACTCGGTGTGCACGTGGAGGAGTCCCTGTCTTCGGTGAAACTAAGGTAAGGGTGGGTCTTGCCTTATAATAGGGAGCATAATGGGATGTATGTAGGGGTTAGGTCCTATGTCCTGTTTATATTGATTTTTATGTTGTTCATGATATATGAGTATGTTGTTGTTATTATTGGTGCCCGTTGTGATGATATGCGAATTGTTGCTCTGTATGTTGAATTTGAGTTGCCTGCTAAGTGCTCGAATAATTGCGTAAACGATGTATTTTTGAACATATTATATAATTTGGTGTTGTTGATGAGATTGATGCATGCCATGTTTCTTGATGTTTCTTTATGCTCTTGATTTGTCCTTGATGATGGATTTATACGTACATATGTGTGTGCATAGGCGCCTAGGGTGCCATAGTGTTGATGTTGATAAAGAGTAAAAATGATTTTGATGATGTGAATAAAGTTTGATTTTTGGTGGTTGGAATTTTGGGTGTGTCAAAAGTATATTTTGATGCTTTGAAATTGGCAAAGAAATTAGTTTTTAGGTGTTTTTGATGTTGCTGGAAAACTGGCTGTGTTGCGCAGGATGTTGCCTCTGCGCCAGTTTTTGTGTGTTGTGTTGCGCAGAATGTTGCCTCTGCGCCAGTTTTTGTGTCTGGCTGTGTTGCGCAGGATGTTGCCTCTGCGCCAGTTTTTGTGTGTTGTGTTGCGCAGAATGTTGCCTCTGCGCCAGTTTTTGTGTCTGGGTGTGTTGCGCAGGATGTTGCCTCTGCGCCAGTTTTTGTGTGCTGTGTTGCACAGAATGTTGCCTCTGCGCCAGTTTTTCCATGTGCTGTGTCTGTGTTGCAGAATTGTGTTGCTCGTGTCTAGGCACCATGGGAACCGGGGGTCCCGGAGATTGGGTGTTCGGTTTGCTTTCAAAGTTGGTATGGGGGTTCCTGGGCACAAAAAGAGTCAGTTTCTAGTGTTGGGTCAAAAATTTGGCCGTGTGCCTTGTGTCATGGGCGCCAAGGGCCCCAATTTTCTGTTGTTCATTTTCCGAAAATTGATACTGGGTTTTCATGTCCAAGCTAAATGGCTCGTGTAAAACAATTTTTGGAGTCATAGGAGTTGTGGTTTGTCCTGGCCTTAGGCGCCTAGTCCATGGGCGCCAAAGAGGCGTGTCACATTTTGCCAAAATTTTTGTTGGGTTCCCTTATTCTGAGCATTTGGCTCGTGCAAAATTAATTTCGAAGCTAAAAGAGTCTTATGGCGTGTTTTGGCAAGGCGCCTTGTGCATGGGCGCTGTGTTCCCTGCGCCAGTTTCCTGCGCCTGTGTCTGGGCGCTGGGCGCCCTGCGCCAGTTTTTCCTGGGCGCCAGCGCCTAAGCGCGTGTTGCTGTTTCCTGGGCGCCAAGCGCCCATGCGCCAAGTGCTGTGTTGCCCCTGGGCGCCCAGCGCCTGGGCGCCAGTTTCCAGGATGTCTAAGTATTTTTCCGGTTTTGTTTTTAACGTAACTTTTGACTCGGGTGTCCGTTTTAGGTGGTTCAAAGTGCGTTACGAAGCTTATTTAATTGTCTATCTGGTTGTCCAGGCCAAAATCAAAAATTAATATTTTTGCATGGTCGTTTTCTGAAAGTCCCAAGTGACTGTGTACTAGTTGTTGTTTGGATTGGAAATCGCTACTGTCCCTTTTTAAATAAAATGTTGGTGTTCTTCATGAGACTAAGGTACTGTTCCTTGTAATTTTAAATGGTGTTGTCACGGTGAAAGTAATGTGCTGTGTAACAGTGTGGTATGCAAATATATATATATGGTGTATATTATTATTGGTGAATGGGGTATGTGATCCTCTTTTGGGTGTGGGTAAATAAACCAACTGTTGGTGAATATGCTATGGCATACTTTTATTTGGTGATTCTGGTGTGTGATGCATTGTCATGGTGTCGCATAATCATATGCATGATCTTTGGTGAATAGGCTTCGGCCTCGGGCTTCGGCCTTATTATAAATTTTGGTGAATGCCCTCAAGGCTCATTTTTGGTGAATGGATCCACATGCATATGCCCAGTGGAGTTTTGGGTTGCATCTCATACATTAAACATACAGTTGGCGATTGTTTGGTGATTACTTTTATTTGGTGATTGTTTGGTGAATATTTAGTTGGTGATGAATTGGTGATTAATTTCGATTGACTGAACTGGTGATTAAAGTGAATATTGTTGTGATTGATGTAGTCCTGTATCCGTACATACTACTCCTTATGTACTTTATTATAGGGTTTGAGACTCACCCCTTTGTTGATTTTTACTTTACAGGTAACCGTACTTGAAGGCTTTGACCTTCATTCCCTTGAGTTCGAGTCGCTCTGATACGTAGCACCTGGGGGGCGTCTTATTAGATAGTGATTTTGTCTTGTACGACTTGTTGGATTTTATTTTAACGTTGTAACCGTATTTTTGAGTAATGGCCGCCCATGATGCCACGTAATGATTTTAATTTAAGTTAAACAAATGACGTGTTTTTGAAGTAAATGTAGCATTCCGTTTCAAAAAAAATAATTTGTGCACTCTGATAATTGTTATAAATGAAAGGGGTAGAAACGGGTGTTACATAGTGGTATCAGAGCAATGGTTGGTCTGTCCGGCCGAGTCGTCGAGTCGTTGTGTCAGATAGTGACCAACTGTTGTCTTTTCAGTGCTGACCGTTGTTTGTATTGCAGGTACACCGGAAAGTTTCTATTGGTAAGTGAACTAGTGGGGGAGATTTCCCTACTAGTGCTGTGTGCCCTATTGTGTACACAGTGTGAGAACTGTGTTTTGCTGTTGTGATCCTTATTGTTGACCTTATTGCTGCGTGCTCCTAAATGAATTGTCATGTTGTTTAAATGTTCACATGTGTTATAGTTGATATTGAGCTCTGTGTGTTTTACATAAAATGTCGAATTAATTGCTGTTGCTGTGGATTGTTAAGTCGCATGTACTTTCTTATGTTGATATGTCCGAACCAGTTTAAGAGGTCGACGCTGAGCTTTTACGAAAAATCTTTTAATGCTTTGACTGCTGTTCCCTGGGGAGTTTCGTTGTTGTTTCAGAAAACTTCTGTTATTGTTCCTAATCTTATGCACTGCCCCTATTTTTATGAGTTGTACCTATTTCTGATTGTTGACTGTCCCGTGTGTCTTATTATTTCTATTATGTTGCCTGGTGTGTTCTTTGTGTCCCTTGTCGATCTTCGACAGAGACCTTGTTGCGAGTTTTGTTGTTTGTCGTTGGGTGAATTAATTGTAATCGTGGGTACGGACTAGTTAGAGCATAACCGTGAGGATGTCAATTGTCGTAGCCAGCCGGTGAGTTAGGGAGATGTTGATGCGAATTTTCGAGGACGAAAATAATCTAAGTGGGGGAGAGTTGTAACACCCCGAAATTAATTAAATAGTTATTTAGTATTTATTTAATTAATTAAATAGGAGTTGGTGATAGTAATAATAATAATAATAATAATAATAATAATAATAATGATGATAATAATAATAATAATAATATTGGGTGGTTTTAATTATTTAGAGGGTGGTGATATTTAATTATTCAAATGGGCTTAAGTGGATGGAGGCCCGTGATCCAGGCCCAGGAGTTGGCTTAGGCGCATGTGACTAGGGGTTGGGGGAGAGGCGTCTCACTTGAGAAAAAGAGAGAAGGAGGCGTGAAAAAGAAAAGAGAAGAAAGCGTGAAAGAGAGAAAAAGAAAAGAAAAACGTAAAGGAGAGAAAGAAAGAGAAGAGAAATAGCGCAAGGGAGAGAAGAGGAGAAGAGAGAGGCGCAAATCCCAAGGAGGAGAAGAGGAGCTCAGTTGCTGTGGTTACTCGGTGTGCACGTGGAGGAGTCCCTGTCTTCGGTGAAACTAAGGTAAGGGTGGGTCTTGCCTTATAATAGGGAGCATAATGGGATGTATGTAGGGGTTAGGTCCTATGTCCTGTTTATATTGATTTTTATGTTGTTCATGATATATGAGTATGTTGTTGTTATTATTGGTGCCCGTTGTGATGATATGCGAATTGTTGCTCTGTATGTTGAATTTGAGTTGCCTGCTAAGTGCTCGAATAATTGCGTAAACGATGTATTTTTGAACATATTATATAATTTGGTGTTGTTGATGAGATTGATGCATGCCATGTTTCTTGATGTTTCTTTATGCTCTTGATTTGTCCTTGATGATGGATTTATACGTACATATGTGTGTGCATAGGCGCCTAGGGTGCCATAGTGTTGATGTTGATAAAGAGTAAAAATGATTTTGATGATGTGAATAAAGTTTGATTTTTGGTGGTTGGAATTTTGGGTGTGTCAAAAGTATATTTTGATGCTTTGAAATTGGCAAAAAATTAGTTTTTAGGTGTTTTTGATGTTGCTGGAAAACTGGCTGTGTTGCGCAGGATGTTGCCTCTGCGCCAGTTTTTGTGTGTTGTGTTGCGCAGAATGTTGCCTCTGCGCCAGTTTTTGTGTCTGGCTGTGTTGCGCAGGATGTTGCCTCTGCGCCAGTTTTTGTGTGTTGTGTTGCGCAGAATGTTGCCTCTGCGCCAGTTTTTGTGTCTGGGTGTGTTGCGCAGGATGTTGCCTCTGCGCCAGTTTTTGTGTGCTGTGTTGCACAGAATGTTGCCTCTGCGCCAGTTTTTCCATGTGCTGTGTCTGTGTTGCAGAATTGTGTTGCTCGTGTCTAGGCACCATGGGAACCGGGGGTCCCAGAGATTGGGTGTTCGGTTTGCTTTCAAAGTTGGTATGGGGGTTCCTGGGCACAAAAAGAGTCAGTTTCTAGTGTTGGGTCAAAAATTTGGCCGTGTGCCTTGTGTCATGGGCGCCAAGGGCCCCAATTTTCTGTTGTTCATTTTGCGAAAATTGATACTGGGTTTTCATGTCCAAGCTAAATGGCTCGTGTAAAACAATTTTTGGAGTCATAGGAGTTGTGGTTTGTCCTGGCCTTAGGCGCCTAGTCCATGGGCGCCAAAGAGGCGTGTCACATTTTGCCAAAATTTTTGTTGGGTTCCCTTATTCTGAGCATTTGGCTCGTGCAAAATTAATTTTGAAGCTAAAAGAGTCTTATGGCGTGTTTTGGCAAGGCGCCTTGTGCATGGGCGCTGTGTTCCCTGCGCCAGTTTCCTGCGCCTGTGTCTGGGCGCTGGGCGCCCTGCGCCAGTTTTTCCTGGGCGCCAGCGCCTAAGCGCGTGTTGCTGTTTCCTGGGCGCCAAGCGCCCATGCGCCAAGTGCTGTGTTGCCCCTGGGCGCCCAGCGCCTGGGCGCCAGTTTCCAGGATGTCTAAGTATTTTTCCGGTTTTGTTTTTAACGTAACTTTTGACTCGGGTGTCCGTTTTAGGTGGTTCAAAGTGCGTTACGAAGCTTATTTAATTGTCTATCTGGTTGTCTAGGCCAAAATCAAAAATTAATATTTTTCCATGGTCGTTTTCTGAAAGTCCCAAGTGACTGTGTACTAGTTGTTGTTTGGATTGGAAATCGCTACTGTCCCTTTTTAAATAAAATGTTGGTGTTCTTCATGAGACTAAGGTACTGTTCCTTGTAATTTTAAATGGTGTTGTCACGGTGAAAGTAATGTGCTGTGTAACAGTGTGGTATGCAAATATATATATATGGTGTATATTATTATTGGTGAATGGGGTATGTGATCCTCTTTTGGGTGTGGGTAAATAAACCAACTGTTGGTGAATATGCTATGGCATACTTTTATTTGGTGATTCTGGTGTGTGATGCATTGTCATGGTGTCGCATAATCATATGCATGATCTTTGGTGAATAGGCTTCGGCCTCGGGCTTCGGCCTTATTATAAATTTTGGTGAATGCCCTCAAGGCTCATTTTTGGTGAATGGATCCACATGCATATGCCCAGTGGAGTTTTGGGTTGCATCTCATACATTAAACATACAGTTGGCGATTGTTTGGTGATTACTTTTATTTGGTGATTGTTTGGTGAATATTTAGTTGGTGATGAATTGGTGATTAATTTCGATTGACTGAACTGGTGATTAAAGTGAATATTGCTGTGATTGATGTAGTCCTGTATCCGTACATACTACTCCTTATGTACTTTATTATAGGGTTTGAGACTCACCCCTTTGTTGATTTTTACTTTACAGGTAACCGTACTTGAAGGCTTTGACCTTCATTCCCTTGAGTTCGAGTCGCTCTGATACGTAGCACCTGGGGGGCGTCTTATTAGATAGTGATTTTGTCTTGTACGACTTGTTGGATTTTATTTTAACGTTGTAACCGTATTTTTGAGTAATGGCCGCCCATGATGCCACGTAATGATTTTAATTTAAGTTAAACAAATGACGTGTTTTTGAAGTAAATGTAGCATTCCGTTTCAAAAAAAAAATAATTTGTGCACTCTGATAATTGTTATAAATGAAAGGGGTAGAAACGGGTGTTACAGATCATACCCATTATTTACTATTCTTAACACACCATGGAAGTCAAATATGGCTTCCATTTGTAGGGACCATCTATCCCAGTTTTTCCCATTCAATTTGGGGACCTGTGTTGACAGATTTGCATTTGCCATTGTTTTTAGAATCCTTGATTGGCAGTCTTCTAATCCCTGATTCAGAAAACTCCAAACTGTTTAAAGCAACACACCTATACAGTCACTGTATAGGCAAAATAGGAAGAAATAATTTAAAGAAAATACAAGAACAGTAAAGAACTATGAGAATAGGTTGTAAAATGGCCCTAGGATCTTTAGCTCTGAGATACCATGTAGGATTTTGCAGTTCAGCAATTGTGAGTGGTGCAAATAGCAACAAATAAACCCATTAGGCCCAACCCAACTTACCAAAAACCAAACTTTGTCTAAAAACCAAACACCCACTTGGTAAACGGGTTCCTTCGGAACCCAGAGTCCAGTTACTGTTACCACACGCGAATCTTGTATCTGGATACGGATCCAACCCGAAACCCAGAGTATAAATCCAAAATTAGGGTTTTTGGTGTCACTTTTCTTTTCTTTTCTCTCTCTTCTTCTTTCTTTTCTTTCGTTTCTTTCTGATTCTTTAACCTAGCTATGGTAGGTTTTCTGATTCGAGTTGATTGAGGAACGATTGAAGCTTGAAATGGCTTCAACCTTGCTGATCTTGAACTCAGAAACAGGTATAACACAAAACCCCTTTATTTTTTGTTGATGACAGTGAGATTCCAGAAACCCTAACTTCTCACTTTGGTTTTCTAGGAGCTATGGAGCTTGGGTTTTGAATCGGAGACTACTATGAAGGTAACGAACCTTTTGTTACTCTGATTTGTACTTTGATTGTTGTTTTTCACACAAACCCTGACCTTGGTTATGTTTTCTTTGTTTGCATGTACCTTGAACGCTTATACGAGGCTGATGCAAATACTCGAAGGTAAAACAACAACAGCTCTTTGTGTTTTAACTTCGTTTCTGTGATATTATGCAAACCCTAGCCAACTTGTATCTGGTTTTGCATGTACTAAAAACGTGTTCTTGATGAACACACGCTGTAACAGGATCTGTGGATCTTCTCTTTAGACCACAAAGGTGATTTCCTTACGCCCTGTCTCTATTTTCTCTCTTATTTTTCCTGCTTCAGTTACTGAAATTTCTACTAACACTTGATTTCTATCTTTGGGAGATCTTTCAACCACTTGTTGAAGATACAAGACACTCAAAGAAAGCAAGGATGCAGAAAGCACACAAGGAAAAAGATAGCACTTAGGGTAAATGAAAACTTGAATGTAAATTTTATTCACTGTAAGAAATATGTACAAAGACTAGGACTATTTATACAGATATTTGCAACGGCTATAAGCGGTTAATTAGTTTGTTAGAAACAAACTTAATTTGTTTCTAACAGATAACTCTATTTTAGAAACAAACTTAATTTGTTTCTAACAGATAACTCTATTTTATATAGAGTTAGTTACGCTTTCAAATCTAAATAATTGTAAGAATCTCAGTAATAATGTTTTTTTAAATAAAGAAATACAACTTTAGAGTTAAGAAAGGTTTAGGCACACTTCATGACTATTTTATTTGATTTGTGGTATTTTATGTGTTTGTTCAATTGTTGCAGCAATCATTGCCCCAACAATGGATGCACCATGTAACATCCCCAAAATAATTGTACCAATTATTTTAGTGATTGTTTTAATTAATTGTTGTTAAGTATGACAACCCAAAGTAATTATTTTAATTACTCTGATGTTTGAGATTAGTTGTTTCACTAATTGGGTGCATAATTATAAATTTTAGAAGTTCTTTATTGGTTGCTAAAATCAAATATGGATTTAAGTGGGGTTTGTTTAGAAATTTGAGATAAAGTAAGGGCATGATGGTCATATCCCATCACACACACTTATCCACAAATAAAAGAAGAAAAAAAGAAAGGGATAAAAGAGAGAGAGGGATTCGAGAAAGGAAAGGAAGAAAGGAAAGAAAGAAAAGAAAAGAAAAGAAAAGAAAGAAGGGTTGAGAGAGAGAGAGAAGAGAGAGTCGCAAGAAGAGAAGAAGAAGAGAGAAACGGCTCCAACCAACCAAACCCTCACTCATTTCATCATCAAGTTAAAATCATCCATGTAATTCCTTCTTCTTCCTCTATAGTTCAACCATCAACTTCCATTTCATTCTCTTTTTCTTGATTTTCGGATTTGCCATAAATTGAGTAGATTGAGTTGAGATTTTTAGTTAAATGTTGATTTTGAAGGTTCCTAGATGTTTAGGAGCAAACCCATGGTAGATTGAGTAAGGATTGAAGTTTGATTTGGTGTTTGAAAACTTGTTGTTGCCTAGGGTTTTGATTTGGGAAATGGGGAAATTTCATCTTTCTCTTCATTTGAGTGGATTCCGATTTGAATGTGAGTTCTTACTCCGTTTAGGTTTTATTTGATGAAATTGGTACGTTGAGTTGTTGTCTCGGTTTGGTGTGCGTTGTCGTATAGCCTTTTAGTTTAAAAACCGTAAAACTGAATTGTTAACAAATTTTGGTGTGAACTCGCTCCAATTTGTTTGATTGATATGATTGGTTGATTGAGTACCTAATTGTGTTGTTAGAAACTGTTCTTAAGTTAGGAATGTTATGGACTAGGTATTGGAACCATTCGGATAACAAAATGACGCAAAACCGAGTTTTTAAAACTGAGAAAATGGCCACTGTCATCAGGACACGGGCCGTGTCAAAGTGACACGGATACCCGTATCCAACTCTGCGTTTTGTAAAAATTTTGAAAAAAAAACTGTTGACACGGCCCTGTCCAATTGACACGGGTGCCCGTGTCCCAAACTGTCTTTTTACATATTTTTCAAGGTAAATGGTTCAATCCTTCCCTAACACCCTTCTTAACCTTTCCAAATGATAATTATACATTAATACTATCATTTGGCTCATGTTTGAGATAAATTGCTATAACCCCAAGTGTATGGTTATTATTGTATATAAAATTGTATAGTTATAACGAGAGAGCAAAGTTATGGAAGTAATTCAATGAAAGCTTATTGTTATGAACTAAGTTATACTCGAATAATTGTTGTATCGAGTGAGAAAGGACCTAAGTGTCAAGTCAAAGACCTAAGTGTCTAAGTTAAAGTAATAAGATGAAAGAATACGGCCTCGTGTCGAGTAACGGACTTAATGTCTGAGATAATGATAAAAGACACCATGGGGATGACGATCCCGAGATTCATGTAGCATACCTAGTGGAGGGGAGTCATGAACCCGAAGCTAAGACCCTAGCATTATTCAGTATAGCTATACGAATTTGGGTTTCCGTTGAAATTGGGTATAGAATACCTAGCATTATTTCTCGGATTATGCTAAGCCACAGACAAGATTAAAACAGACATGAACAAGTCACAGACAGGAATAAGATACAATCAAGAAAAATTCATAGACAAGGAAAACACTGAGAGAGGAATTGTGAGGAGGTGCGAAAGAACACACTGAGATTTGTAATCTCATTGTTTATTGTTGACTGTTTTTCAGATTTACAGGTATTGATTGAGGAATTCATGGGCCAGGCCAAGGGTGCCAAGTTGAGGACCACAACTTCAAAGAATATTAGCAAGATGTTGCTAATGTCATGTAGTATTTTATAACCTTGTCTTATAGTTGGACCATATTCATGTTTACTTTATCGAATATGTACCTCCTGAGTACTTATTTCGGATTTGTATTTGAGAAATTTTTATCTCAAAGCTATGTTAAGTGGTTTTAATCCACTTTAGTTTTAATTTGGTCCAAACTTATGAGCAGGTTATACCCTGATTGATTGTGATTATGTTAACACTTTTACACACCAGCAATAGTAGCAGAGGCATTGCCCCAGCATCGATTGCCGCAACACTCTTCACAACACAGAATGCCCCAGCATCCTGGTGATGACGTCATGATGCGTCAAAAGTAAGGCAAGTGGCCAAATGGGAGATTTCGGCGCCTACCATAGACTCCATCACCCACAAGAGTCACCCTTCTAATTGACACTTGTCCTCTCACCAATGGACCTCTTCTTTTAACATGATGGTGATCAAATCAAGCTTTTTGGAGGCAAGTGGAAAAAAAAACCCTAACTTCATCCTTAAGTAACCTTGTTACCCAAGATAACTCCACTCCAAGAGGCCTATAAATACATCTCCTCCTCATCATTTGAAATCATCTCAAGTTTTAGAATTAGTTTTAGATATACTAATTCGGTTCGAAGGAGAGGAAGAAATTGACAACTTCTCTATCTACTTCTACACCATTTTGTATGGCTGTTTCATTGCTCCAGCATTGCTAGGCAGAATATGCAAAGGAACTCCACTTGTGTAATTTCTATCTTAATTCCTTTCCTTTGTATTTTCAAACATATGAATATGAATCTTTCTGTTTATATGTGCTATGTCAAGCATGAACTAAACATCTTTAGTTGGGATGCCTTAATTTTGTAATGAACGTTTGAATAGTTATTATGTTATATTGAGGCTTGCAATTTAGTTCTTGTGCTATAATTCTTTCAAACTTATTTTGAGGTTGATTACTTAGAATAAGTAGGGTCATAAATACATATATGGTTTATGATTTCAACTCAAGAACTAATATGGATAAGCCTTTTAATAAAAGGAAACTTTGTTAATTCCATGCTAAAACCTAGACATAGGATAACATAGTCCATAGGGTGATACTGTAACACCCCGGTATTTTTATCGAGTAAAAATACCCAAGTGCACCATGCCTAAAACTATCAGAGATATAAAATTCCTGCATAGATACTGAACATTACAATATAGTTATCGTTGAATAACAACAAAACAGTCTTAAATACAAATAAGACCGAACAGGTTCTCTGACCATAATCTTCAGCAAACTATAGTGCTCAATATCATACAAGAAAGCGGAATAAAACATAATACCAATACAATGAGTTGTAGTACAAAGACAACAAAAGGAAATATAAACTTAAGCATAATAGCTAAGTCATCAGCAGTCGCCTGAGCTCAACCAACTCGTGCTTCTTGGATTTCTGCTGTCCCTGTTTCTCTGTAAAACAAAAACATTTAAACAGTGAGATACAATCTCAGTGAGTTCTACCGAGACCCCTACTAGCACTCTCGGTCCTTTTTAAAACATTTTTAAGATTTGACACAACACCGACCGCAATCCACTTGCTAATCCCGGTGAACCATACAATAAGGCTTCGACCTAGTAAGACACCGGCTGCAATCCACTTGCGTCTCCCGATGAACTAGCATCCTAGGCCTTTCTACGTACCACCAGCCGCAAACCTTGCATCTTCTGGTGAACATAGTACAATAACTTTTGACACAACACCGGCCGCAAACCTTGCATCTTCCGGTGAACCCCATAACCAATAGTGTCTCCTAATGGCACGGAGCCTAGGGTAAGGGTTCATGACTACCCCGCCTAGTATGTCAACATGGGTCGTCACCCAAACTCGATATAATATATATATATATCTACAATCATATACAACCACCCACATTGGGCCGACTCCTTTAATCGATATAATTTATATATCGTGAATTATTCACCGGTTTAGACGAATGAATAATAATCATTCCGCGTCAGTTATGCCATACCACGTAGGACTCATAATCCGCTTTATTATTAATAAAACATATTCGCACACGTGTAATATTGTTCGGCTTTTCGAAACAATTTCAACTTCAAAAGTATTTTATAAACCCTTTTGAAACACACCCAAAAATCATGGCATTATAAGCCTAATATCATTAAAGAAGGGTTAGGAAAGGATTGGGAGAGGATTGGAATCGATCGGGATCGTTTCGGGCAAGTTTGGAAAATTTGGACAGAACACAGCGCACGGTCCGTGCTCCCAGAAAGACCCGCACGGTCCGTGCGCCTGAGACGCACGGGTCATGCGCTTTTGACAGCATTGTATTTTATCCCGTTTTCGCATTTTTCATCGTTCCGACCAATTCCGATACCTGTTCCAGTCCAGTCCCAACATAAAAACAGTCCAAAACATATACAAACAATAATAATCATCATCAGTCAATCCAAAAACCAATTGGACATAAAACGCGATTTTCGTACAAAATACGTTTTCGATAACGAACCAAAACCGAAACACATTTCACAAATTGAGTTTATTAATTCAAAAGCCTAAACGTGAGTAAAACTCACCCTTGAAGCGTGAGCCACGAGCGAGCCGAAATCACCGAGTAACCACACGAACATTCCCCGCATAAACTTTCCGTTCCGACGACGCTCAAATCCGCTTCCAAAGCTTTCCACTCGATCACGAAACCGCTTTTTGACCGAAATGCCGAATTCCTCGAAATCTTCCATGAACACTATTCATCATCCCTAACCTCCAAAACTACTATTCATCCATAACCCCAAATCACCCAACTAGCTTCCAATCTTCTAATCGATCTTCAATACTCGAGCAATCCACCTTGGGTTCGTTTCTAATCGAACTTAAACCTTCAAAACCAATCCAAAATCGGATTTCCCTCAAAACCTCCAAAACACTAAAATGGCCAAGTGAGAGAGAGTGAGCTGATCGTCACTAAGTTGGTACCAAATCGAAGAGGAAGTAGCGCTGAACATTTTTCGTGTTGGACGGAAGTCGTTTCGGTGAAGTCTTCTCTCTCCCTCTTCTCTTCTCCCTCACGCCATTCTCTTCTTTTTCCTTCTCCTTTTCTCTCTTTTTCTCCTCTGTTTCTCGCCTCCTCTTTCCTTCTTCTCTTAATTCTTTTAATTAATTCTTTCTCCTCTTCACTCACACACACACACGTATACATATATATATTTATTTAATATATAAGTTGTAACGCGGTCAAATTACCATATTGATCGAAATCTCCTATTTCGATTCCAAAAATTCCTTGGTCCGTATTATCCGGTTAACGATCCGATGACAATCAATAAATAATTTTAGCACTCAGTAAATTTACCAGTCAAGTGCTAAATTAGCTTAATTGGGTTAACACCCAAATAATTCTACTAATTATTTTGAGGGTGTTACAGATACTGTGGGAACTTAATATACAAGGGTGAACTTATTTAGAGCTTAAACATAAGACTTGTAATGAAACCCTGACATTAGTTGCTGAAAAGCACGCATCAATTGCTACAGCATCCATTGCAGGAGCATCAATTGCTACAGTAATCAATCCTCTAGCATCATACATAACATAATGCTATCAAAATAAGTTACTTAGGAAAGAGCATTTCAACCATTTCTCTCAATTGATTTACAACTCATCTTTATTTTGCTTATTTTAAATCCTATTTTCACACACACCAATCATCTTTTATTTTATTTTTTGTTTCTCACCAATATTGCTACCATTTTAAACTCTCAAAAATTAATCCAATCCCTGTGGGTACGATCTCTTCTTATCATTATATTACTTGTTAAAGACTGTGTACACTTGCACAACCTTTTATCAACAACAAGTTTTTGGCGCCGTTGCCAGGGATTGCCATTAATTTTTATTGTTTAACTTAGTAGTAAATTAGTTATAATTTTACTTTGGTGTTTGTTCCTTGTGCTTCAGCAATCATTGCTCCAGCAGTCATTGCTCCAGTAGTCATTGCCCCGACAATAGTTGCTACAGCATATGCCCAGGTCCAACACACCAGAATTTCAGGTGGAGCCTGACATAGAGAGGAGATTTAGAAGGTTGCATAAACTTCAAAGACAAGGAGGCATAGCTTGACAAACAATGTTTGAACCAGGAGTAGGAGAAGGTTCTAATCATGGCACAGATAAAGGCAATGGAAGAGGTACAAGAAGAGGCAGAGGTTTTGTTCATGGCTCACACCCTAATCCTAAGAATGATTACAGAAACCAATTCATCAACATGGGACCTATAGGTATGATAAATGATAGGGACAGACCAATGAGGGACTATGTTGTGTTTGATCATCAAACCATGCAAACCAGCATAGTCAGACCTCAAATTAATGCAACTCATTTTGAATTTAAACCCATGATGTTTCAAATGCTTCAAACAATGGGTCAATTTAGTGGTTCTCCTCACGAGGACCCACATTTGCATCTAAGACAATTTTTAGAAATATGTAGCAATTTCATCATCCCTGGTGTTACAGAAAATGCTTACAGATTAAAAAAAATTCCATATTCCCTCAAGGATAAAGCCAAGGCTTGGTTAAATTCCCTAGAGCCTAACTCTATCACTGAGTGGGATGAACTAGCTGAAAAATTTCTAGCAAAATATTTTCCACCAATTAAAAATGCTAGGATGAGAAATGACATAACTTCTTTTAGAAAAAAAAGAAGGAGAATCACTGTTTGAAGCATGAGAAAGATGGAAAGAACTTTTAAGAAAATGTCCTCATCATGGTATACCTGTCATAATACAAATGGAAACATTCTATAATGGTTTGGAGCCCCAAACCAGACTCATGCTGGATGCCTCATCTGGAGGAGTGCTACTAAATTCATCATACAAAGAAGCATGTGAGTTGATAGACAAAATTGCAACCAACAGCTACAATTGGCCCACAGAAAGGGTCAGTGCTCAAAAGAAGACAGCTAGGGTTCATGAACTCAGTGAAATATCAGCTCTATCAGCTCAAGTGGCATCTCTCACCAACATGATCAAAAATTTCAATTCTACCAATGCCCCAGCATCCATTGCTGAAGCAATGACAAAACCCACTGCTGGTGCAATAGAAAAACCCCTCCAGGAACAACTAGTTGTGTATACTGTGGAGGTGGACACTTGTATGAAGAATGTCCAAGCAACCCTATTTGTGTTAACTATGTGGGATACAACAAAAACAACAATCCTTACTCCAACACCTATAACCCAGGCTGGAGAAATCACCCCAATTTCGAATGGAGTAATAATAATGCTCCAGCATCCAATGCTGCAGCACCATAAACTCCACCAGGATTTCATTCTCAAAATTACCAAAGAACTCCTACACCAACAAATGATAACTCCTTGGAATCAATGTTTAAAGCATATATGAGCAAAACTGATGCTTTCATCAGTGAAACTAGAACTGCAAGACAAGCTCATGATGCATCACTTAAGAACTTGGAGAATCAAGTGGGGCAACTAGCTACAACGTTATATTAGAGGCCAAGTGGTTCATTACCATCCACTACAGAAGCCTCAACCTCACAACAACATGGGAAGGAGCATGTAAAAGCCATTTCCTTGAGAAGTGGAAAAGATCTCTCAGAGCCATATGAAACTGAAGGTGTAGAAAAGGAAGAAAAAGAAAAAAAATGAAAAAATAGAAAAGAAAAAAATACAACGGATGCTGCAGAAACAAATGCAGGAGCAACAGATACAAGAGCATCCAAAGCTGGAGCATCAGAAGCTGCTTATGTACCACCACCAAGGTTAGTTCCAAAATACCCTTCTCCACCTTATCCACAAACATTGAAGAAGGTACATGAAGAAAAACAATTTGGCAAGTTCCTTGAGGTACTTAAGCAACTACACATCAATGTACCCCTTGTTGAAGCACTCCAACAGATGCCCAATTATGCTAAGTTCATGAAAGATGTGTCCAGAAGAAGATTAGGGGAATTTGAAACAGTAGCTATGTCAAAAGTATGCAGCATGATCATGCAGAACAAAATTCCAAGGAAGTTAAAGGATCCTGGCAGTTTCACTATACCATTTTCAATTGGAAAACTTTATACTGGCCGTGCACTATGTGGTTTAGGTGCAAGTATCAATTTGATGCATAAATCCATATTCACACAACTTGGTATTGGAACTGCCAGACCTATCACTGTGACCCTTCAATTAACAGATATGTCAAAAGCCTATCCTGAAGGGATCATAGAGGATGTTTTGATAAAAGTTGATAAATTTGTGTTTCCTGCAGATTTTGATATCCTTGATTTTGATGCAGATAAGGATGTACCAGTCATTCTTGGAAGACCGTTTTTGGCTACTGGCAAAACACTCATTGATGTGCAGAAAGGTGAATTGACCATGAGAGTCAGTGATCAAGAGATCAAATTCAACATTATGAATGCTCTCAAATTACCAAATGAAGATGTTGAAGAATGTTCTCTAGTTGTCTCTCTGGATCACGCTGTACAGCAACAGTTCCACAAGGAGCATGACCACTTGACCAATGGTCTAGCATCCATTGCTGGAGCAATGACAGAAAAAGAAGAAATTGTGGAAGATGAAGCTGTGCAAGAAGAATTGGCTTTAAAAGAGGTCTAGGAAAGAAAATATGAATCTCTAGAGCTTGAAAACCCAAACCTCAAGAAAAATGTTCCTTCAATTGATAAGCCTCATCAACCTGAGCTTAAAGAATTGCCCCAGCATCTTAAATATGTTTTCTTAGGGGAAAATAATACACTACCAGTGATCATTTCTTCTAACTTATCTCAAAAGCAGGAGCATGATCTTATTAATACCCAAAAGAAGCATAAGAAGGCAATAGACTGGCAAATGTCTGACATAAAGGGAATCAGTCCTTCTATCTGCATGCATAGAATTGTTTTGGATGAGAACTGTAACACCTTAAATTCACAACTAGGTGAATCAAAAGTATTAACATAATCATAAACAATCAGAGTATAACCTGCTCTTAATAATGGACCAAAGAAAAACTAAAGCAGATTAAAACCACTTACATAACTTTGAGATGAAAATCTCTCAAATACAATTCCGAAATATGTACTCCAAGGTACATAGTCGATAAAATATACCAACTAAGGTCCATCTACAAGACACGGTTATAAAACGCTACATGACCCTGATTACAATTCAAGGATTTAAACTTAATGATACATGAGAAGGGACAAGACGCAAATACAATCTAAAGATCACCAAAGGATCTTACCTCTAACTGAGCAATTAAGACCTCTGCTACTTCTCCTCAATTTGCTTTGCTTTACCCTGCACATCTGAAAACACCACATATAAACAATGAGATTACAAATCTCACTGAGTACTTTTGCACCACCTCACAATTCCTCTCTCGGTGTTTTTCTTGACTATAAATTGTTCTTGTTCATGTCTGTATTTTAATCTTGTCTGGGGCTTAGCATAATTTGAGAAATAATGTCAGATATTCTAGAATACCGAATTTCAACAGAAACCCCAATTCGTATAGCTATACCGAATAATGCCAGGGCCCTAGCGTTGGGTTCATGACTCCCCTCCGCTAGGTATGCTACATGAAACTCGGGATCGTCATCCCCCTCAATATCTTTTATCATTATCTCGAACATTAAGTCCTTTACTCGACACAATGTCGCATTTTTTCCTCTTATTACTTGAACTTAGACACTTAGGTCTATTTCTTGATACTTAGACACTTAGGTCTATACTTGATACTTAGACACTTATGTCTATACTTGATACTTTGATTGTGTTCACACTCGATACAACGATTACTCGGTTTGTATTCAAACCATAACATTAAACATAAACAATTCGATACATCATACTTCAGTTTTATATTTAAACCCTAACATAACGAAATTCTTGTTGTATCATGAAACGACTTGAAATACATAATTTATAACTCAAGGATATCAACCATTTGCGCATCAAATAAGTCCCAATATGATTAGGATATCTTAGGTTGGGTTAAGGAAGGAATCGGGGATGAGATCACGTCGAAACGGAAGCGAAAAATTACTTTTTGAAAATGTTGACAGAATCAGGCGCACGGGTCGTGCGCACGGACCAGGCGTATGCTGAATTTGTACTATACCCACTGAGTTTCAGGCGCACGGGTCGTGCGCTAGGATGCACGGACCGGGCCTTCACTGCAGAATTTCTAAAACTCTGTTTTTCTTCAATTTTCGATACTCCGTTTGATTCGATTTCTTTCCCGATCAATCCTTAACTTCGCACACATCAAATACAGTACCACTAACAGTCCACACACTCAATTCAAGCAATCAAATCACATCAATTCATAACATTCAATTTGTAACTCAACTCAACTCATCAATGAACAATCATCTCGACACAACCATGAAAAGCCCCAACCAACAATCAACACATCAAACGAAAATCTCATTAATCGAAGAACTCACCTTGATTGTCGATTCCAACACATCAACCACGCGAGAAATTCCTAGCTTGGGGCATCAATTCGACCTAAGGCACCAACAATCCTTCATTTTCCCCAAATTCCCAATTTGAACCCTAAGTTACCAACAAAGTTTCAAATCAATCAAGCTTCAATCCTCCATTAATCTACTATGGGTCTGCTCCTAAGTACCTGGGAACCTCCAAATTTAACTTTCAACTGAAAATCACATCTCACCTCAACTCTCAATCTCAATTTTCGCAACCCTTAAAGGAAAAGAAAAAGGGAGAGAAATTTACTTAGTTGATGGAGAAGCTAAAATGGAAGGAAAGATGATGACTTGATTTAGGGTTTTTGGTCTCACTTCTTTTCTTCTTCTTCTTCTTCCTTTCTCTTCTTCTTTCTTTCTCTTTTTCCTTTCTTTTTTTTCTCTGTTCTACGACTTCTCCCTCTCTTTCTCTCTTTTATTCTTTTCTTTTCTTTTTTATTTATATTATAAACTAAACAAATATCTCATGTGGGGGAAATAACCTTAATACCCTCCATATATTCTAATATCCTAAAAATACCCTTATTATCTATTATTCACTCAAAACTCCACACCAATCAATTCAATTGCCATCAAAATTATTCACTAATCAATATAATTAAAAATAACCAACGAAAATAATTTAAACAATTATTTTGGGGATGTTACATTACACCCCAACTTGAAAAATTTGTCCTAAAAAATTGTTTTAGGTTTTACCGATTGGCTAACCGAGAGTAGACATTCTCAAAAGGATTTTTACTACCTGTAAACAGCTTTATTAAATTAATATCCGTTTTTCTCGTTGGTACGAAACTGATAGGCCGCAAGTATACGGTTCTATCGCGTAGTAAAAATATCGATCCACAGGGAGTTATATGTGATTACCAACCTAATTTCTAGTGGTGATTAGCTGAAAGGGAATGATTTGGTAAAAATTGGTTTTAACTTAGAATATAAAAGGCGTCTTGGGATCTTGGTTAGATCACAATGAAGGTATAAAAATAACCCCTTAACGATCCCCTATCTTGTTAATTAAGTTTGTTTCTAAGGACAAGGTATTCTTTTGGTGTAATTCAAGTTTCCTTTCGGACAACAAGAACGTGTCTCGAAACAATGATCAAGCCTATTCTCATGGTTGATCATTGCCGAAACCCATTAAGTACAACCTTATTATCCCAAGGTCATCAATGCTATTCTCATGCTTTGATTGACCTTGTCTAATTTCATTTGTTCCAATGTCAAATTTCCCCTTTCGGTCCATCACTTGACATTTGGATTATACAAAACGCACGATGAAATTAGATTAGAATCCAAACCTTAATAAGATAGGTTTTAGTCTTGGAATTATTCAGGGACCCATCATTGGATTGTTTCCCAAAATCCCAAGACTAAAGAAGTCTACTCACAATAGCTCATTGTAGACAAGGGAGTAGAAAAGAAGGACATAATGTAAATAGAAAGAAATAAAATAAAGCTGTAAATGACTGAATGTAAGTAGCAAGAATTGTAAAAGTGCTGGAAAGTAAAAGTGCAGAAATGTAAAGAGCAGAAAACTAAAACAACAAAAACTTAGATTTAATTTTGGAGTAAAGTTCCAATGACCAATGATGATTTGATAGCTGATCTAAGGTCCTTTTTATAGCCTAAAATCAGCAGACAAGGTACTAAATACGAATTACAACCATAATGAAAGGAATAAGAAGAGTTTGTGACAGTTTTCAGAATCAGATGAATGCGCACGGATCGTGTGCCAAACACGCACGGATCGTGCGTTAAAATTAAACTGTAGGAATTCTGGCAACTGATGAGGCGCACGGGTCGTGCTGACCAACGCACGGGTCGTGCTCAACTTTCTGGAACATGCTTCCAATTTTCGTACAGATGCGCACGGGTCGTGCGGAACAACGCACGGATCGTGCTGAACTTTCTGGAGATGCTTCTAATTTTGTACAGATGCGCACGGATCGTGCTGACTCACGCACGGATCGTGCGTGTTCTTCTGATCTCTGGTTTCTCTTTTACTTGCTTTTGCTCCTTTTTCAATGCTCTTTTGTTCCTTGGTCTTTAATCCTCAATAACTCTTTAATTCCTCCAAAGTAAGCCCTGAAAACAACTAACAAACAATTGTAGTAAAATAGTTCTAAACTAAAGTAAAAACATCAAATAGACTACTTAAAATAAGTACTAAAAACCTACTAAAATATGACTTATCAAACTCCCCCATGCTTAAATCTTTGCTTGTCCTCAAGCAAAATCATAGAACTCATTGGACCAATTTTTGGAGGAAAACTCTGAATCTTTACAGAACTAGTGGACTGGGGTACTTTTAAAGCTTTTTGACTTGAGACATACTACTCTGGGTTTTTGTGAATTAGGAGACAAGTTTTAGGTACTAGCACAATAGGAAGGATATCAATGTCAGAATAGAACTAGTTCTCTAGCATTCTTAAGCTTGGGTTTTCCATTCACTAGACCGGGTCTCAAAGGAGGGTCTTTATACGTTGGGCATTCAAGTATTTTTCTTTTTCTTTTGCTTTTTCTTTGATGCAGGCCAACCACTTTTAACAATTTTTTTTTTCTTTTTCAATTTGAACTAAAGTGGTCAGCCCTTTTTGCTTGATGCTTTATTATTTTTTTCTTTTTCTTTTCTTTCCTTTTTCTTTTCTTTTTCTTTGCCTGATACCCCAACTCAGACGTTTTTCTCCAGTAACCACGCATCCGATGAATGTCACCAAGAGAACTAAGTTTCTAGTTTCTTTTCTAAACCTCCTAATAGTACCAATAGCTAAAAACAAATCTCAAGTGTGTGTGAAACCACAGAGCAGCAATAAATGGTCATTTATATTTTTCCAGCCAGTCCACAATTATGAAATTTTAAGTTGTTTAACCCAAAAGAGGCCCAATCAAATAAACATGCTTCAAAAACTTACAAAGATTTTCAGCCAGGGGAGATGAAGTTTATTTATTTGAGATAAACTAGAAATTTAAAAACTAGAGAAGAAAACAGTAAACAGGGCTAAGATACCCCCCATGCTTGGATTGAACATTGTCCTCAATGATTTTATAGAGTAAATAGCATGAAAGGGTAAAAGAAAGCTCACATGATCACTGCTGCCCAGGCGGGGGAGCCTGGTTGATGCTGAAGTGCTGCATCATAGTGCGGAGCATGTCTGTCATGTGCTCCATCTGCTGACTATGATACAACTGGTCTTGTCTGATTAGCTGTAGCTCTTCTCCATGCCTCTCCTGCTGTGCCTCTATCCTGGCACACCATGCCTGCATATTAAAGTTAGAGTTCTCCTGCACTCCCTGATCAGCCATTTCTTCATCTCTCCCTTGCATCGGCTCTTCTTGTTGGTTTACCCCATCAGTAAAAAGCCAATTTGCTTTATTTCTTATGTCTGGCCTGGTGTTGTCCGGCAATAAGATTGATCTTTGCCTAGAAATCAGCAGATAATACCTATCGCTGCGCCGCTCTGATTGCTTAATCATTTGCATGCTGCTACACAATTCCAAATCAATGTGCATGTTACCTTCCACTTCCTCTAAGTCATCCAGCTTGCCATCCAAGCCCAGTTTTTCAGCAATATATGTCACCATTCCACCCACAACAGTTAATCCCCTCCCTTACCATAAAATGGCATTTTTCCCAGTTCAGAACAAGGTTTACCTTTTCACATCTTTCAAGAACTTTTTCAAGGTTAACCAAACAGTTATCAAAACTTGATCCATGTACCGAGAAATCGTCCATAAAAACTTCCATTATATTTTCAACAAAATCCGAAAAGATGGACATCATACAGCGTTGAAAAGTAGCAGGAGCATTACACAAACCAAAAGGCATTCTCCTATAAGCATAAGTGCCATAAAGACAAGTAAAAGTTGTTTTTTCTTGGTCGCTAGGATGAATGGGTATTTGAAAAAATCCAGAATACCCATCCAAATAGCAGAAGTGTGAATGCTTTGCTAACCTCTCTAGCATTTGATCAATAAAAGGGAGGGGAAAGTGATCTTTACGGGTTTCTTTATTAAGCTTCCTATAATCGATACACATTCTCCATCCCGTGACAGTCCTAGTTGCAATGGACTCATCTTTCTCATTTTTTATAACTGTAAGGCCTCCCTTTTTAGGTACTACTTGAACCGGACTAACCCATTTACTGTCTGAAATTGGATATATAATCCCAGCATCAAGGAGTTTGAGTACTTCTTTTTTCACAACTTCTTTCATGTTAGGATTCAATCTCCTTTGATGCTCAATGGAGGGTTTATAATCCTCTTCAAGTAATATCCTATGCATACATAATGAGGGATTTATTCCCTTAATATCCTCAATAGTATATCCTATAGCTTTAGGATATTTCTTGAGAATATTAAGTAATTTCTTTGTTTCCACCTCATTCAAGTTTGCATTGACAATAACAGGGAAAGTAGAGTTTAGGCCCAGAAATTCATACCTCAGAGATGTAGGGAGAGGCTTTAGTTCCACCTTTGGAGCTCCCTTTTGAGGAGGGTCAGATTCTTCAACCAAGTCTTCAATGCCCAAGCCTTTTATAGGAGGGTTTTCATCCAGCAATCTGGCATAGGCTTGGGCTTCTTCAGCCATTTCTTTGTATGTACTACCTGTTAGGCATGTTTCTAAACCATCGTGTGAAGATGAAGCTAAAGAGCAGTCTTCCACGCAATGGTCAACAATATCAACTCTACAACAGGAGTCCTTAATAGAAGGACTTTTCATAAGGTTAGCAAATTCAAACTCTATCTTCTCTTCACCCACATTGAATGCCAACTTACCATTTTTGACATCTATTATAGCCCCTGCAGTGGCAAGAAAAGGTCTTCCCAACAAAATTGGAACCTGAGAATCCTCCTCTATTTCCATCACAACAAGATCAGCCGGTATAAAAATTTGTCCTACTTTGATAGGAACATCCTCTAAAATTCCGGTTGGATATTTAATGGAGCGGTCAGCCAACTATATAGTCATTTTGGTGGGTTTTAACTCTCCTAGACCTAGCCTCTTGAAAAGGGATAATGGCATTAAACTCACACTGGCTCCTAAAACACACATGGCTTTGTTTATGGTTTCACTTCCTATCACACATGGTATAGAAAAACTTCCAGGATCTTTTAGCTTTGGTGGCAGTTTATTTTGAATTATAGCACTACATTCTTCAGTTAGAGCCACCGTCTCATTGTCATCTATCTTTCTTTTCTTAGACAGAATTTCTTTCAAAATTTTTGCATAAGATGGCATTTGAGACAGTGCATCGGTGAAAGGAATGTTTATGTAGAGCTTACTCAAAAGATCAACAAATTTCTTAAACTGCTCATCAAGTTTTGTTTTCGCAAACCTTTGTGGGAAGGGAATGGTGGGCTTGTATGGTGGAGGTGACACATATGATGTTTCTTTTTCTTTCTTTTCCTCTACCTCCTCACTTTGTGGACTCTCTTTTTCACTCTCATTTTTATTATTCTTTGGTTCCTCTAAATGTTTTCCACTCCTTAAAGTGACAGCATTAATTTGGGCTTTGGGATTTGGCTCTGGCTGTCCAGGAAATATTCCGGAGGATTTAGAGGATGAAGCGACTTGTTGAGCCACTTGAGAAATTTGGGTTTCCAGCATTTTGTTGTGAGTGGTGATAGAGTCTACTTTTGATGTTAACTTAATAAGAGTATCATTCAAAAATGAGTTTTGGTTTTTGAACTCTTCATTTTGCTTAGTTTGAGTTAACACAAAAGTTTCCAACAAAGTTTCTAAATTGGATTTTTGAGGAGTCCTTTGATTGTTTTGAAAACCAGGGGGTGTTCTAGCTGCTGGTTGGTTTGATGGAGGATTTTTATATGAAAAATTTGGATGATTCCTCCATCCGGGGTTATAAGTGTTTGAAAATGGATCCCCCTTTTGGGCAAAATTTGCTTGTTCAGAAATTCTCAAAAGGATTTTTACTACCCGTAAACAGCTTTATTAAATTGATATCCGTTTTTCTCGTTGGTACGAAACCTAAATACCTTTAAATAAAGAAATGAGTATTAAAACTTCTTTCTAAGTTTGTACATATCATGTAACTTATGTCAAACTTTAGGTACGTGCCATTACTACTCTAGAACGGTCTAAGGTTAAATTTCATACTCTCTCTTGCTTTTAAACAAAGCGAGAAACTTATCATATGCCTACTTAGGCTTGTAACCGTGTTTGAAAACATTCTCTTAACTTTATTAGTTTGGTCTACACCCCAACTTTGATTAATCTTAATCAAAACATGTAATATGAGACACTTACTAGAAAGTACAAGTTTGAAATAGGGTTCTCATATTTGAATTCTTATACACAATGGACAAATGTAACAAAAATTCAATTATGAAATTCGTTAAGTCATGGGGTGCCATACAATATGATAATCTCCTCACTCGTTCCCAAGTTTTCGAAATAAAAATATTTCAAAAAAATGAGATGAGGTTTATTGAAAACCTTTACCTTAAATATAGAAATGGGCCATGATGGCACCAAATAATTTTTGAAGAACAAGCAAACCACATTAGAGTTGTTTTCAAAAATAACATTTCCTCTTCGTAGTGCAACCAACACATATTCCTTAGTTTAATTAAACTGAAGGACATTTCTACCACATACGAAGATATCTTATAACATTATGACCTAATTGGTTCTCACTACTTAAACTCTATCTTTTCACGTACCTGTAACCATTTAATACTCTCGTGATACTAAACATGAATCCAATTAATTGATTTCAAAAGGGAATTATATCAACTTAGGTTAAGGATAAGGTCAGGCAAGCAATGGTATCGAAACAGAATGATTTGGACTTAATTTGAAATGAGGAGACAAAATCTCGCACGGTCCGTGCCTTTCAGGTGCACGGTCCGGGCTCTTTGATCAGTTTCCAAAATCAACTTTTACTTCGAAATTATGCATTCCGTTTGTTACCACACTTATCCTAAGCTATACCTTAAACCATAACTTGTTAAAACAGTCTCTTTTTATTTTCATAACACATGTAAATCCTCAAAATTAATCCAAATTTAACAACACAAGCATTGAACATGAATTTTCAAAGTCATATGAGTTGGGGTATCATTTCATAAACTCAAATCATAAAACAACCACATGCAAGTGGTACAAGCCCTGAATACATTTTCAATTTCCAAACATCGACCATGACAAGAATCCTTATACATAATACTCACAAGCACATTTTTCATAAAAACGGTTTCCAAACCACAATGCAGCACGCCAATCTTCACTTCAACATTTTCAGTCACAACCCAATCATTCAAAGACGTATTGCAATTTCATAAAACATACCTCATGTTATTATTTCAAAAATGCATGTACTCTATTTCAGTCAAGTTCAAGTAATTCAATCAATTTACCTTTTGATGTCTATTCATAGCATAAATCACTGTCAACAGTCACATCACTTTTCATAATAGTATTCACGTTTGACTTGTCAAACGGAAGTCACATAAATACAATCTAATTGTTAACCTTCCCAATGAGAGGTTAACAAACTAAAACCTCGCCACTATAGTGGAGACTTGTGTAGTCATCATGGCTAAGGGCTAAATCCCAACTCAATGCTTAAAACCTCTGTTTTTCCCTATTAGTCAATACACTAACAACTTCCGTTCTAAATTTCTTTCGCAACGGATAGAAAATTTTGAGACATTACCCTTCGGTCCTTTTGGAGATACATCTAGTACTTTGAGCTAGATTCGGGAACAACTACTGTTCTTAGTGACTCGTATAGTGATAGGATTTTATAAAAATAATCTTTCCATGACCTATCTGAGTCGACTATATTGTCTCAATGACTCACATAATGATAGGATTTTATAAAATAATTTTCCATGACCTATCGGAGTCGACTATATTGTTTCAATGACTTACATAATGATAGGATCTTATAAAATAATTTTCCATGACCTATCGGAGTCGACTATAATGTCTCAATGACTCACATATTGATAGGATTTTATAAAATAATTTTCCATGACCTATCGGAGTCGACTATAATGTCTCAATGACTCACATATTGATAGGATTTATAAAATAATTTTTTCCATGACCTATCAGATCCAACCCGATATCTAATAATCAAAATACTAGTATGAGTGAATCTCCATAACTCATGAATTGAGTCTTAAACTCAATAGCCATAGAATCATAAATCATAAAACTAGTGCGAGGACCTTTGGGGAAACTTCTAACCAGATGAAATCCTACAAGACTGGTTATCCTCCTTGATAGAACTTGTCTGAAAATCTATCACTTATCCTTTCAGACCAATAGCCCTCTTAGGGCCTCAACTACTCATACACTATGGTACGAGAATCTCTAGACAATAGGGATCTCACTGGTGAGGCATAACGGTTTCCCTAAAAAGTAGGGTTCACTAAAAGCCTACAAACTTAATCTTATCATGATGGTTTGTTGGTTAATCTAGGTGCAATGATTTACATTTGGATTACGTACGGTATTAGGATAGTTGTAGCATCAAAGAAACGAGAAAATAGAAGAATTCCTATATGGAATCAAACAGGCGCACGAGTAGTGCATCCTGTGTTGATTCGGAAAATGAATTCTAACTATTTTAAACAGTGACGTCATCTCAGTAACTGAGAGACTGGTCAGACAACAATCCGTGTTTTACGGTGCTCACTAGTCCTGAACAAATCTAGGACACTAACATTTCTTCTACCGGAAGGTTTCACAGCTTAAAACTCTCTAGGTCGAATACCAATGACTGGACGGTCGCCCACACTTCCTCAAATCAACTCGGATGCCCATTACTTCTACTGCATGCTCTGATGAAACGAGAAGTCCAAGAATCCTAGGGCTTATGGCTTTCGGACATTTTCGGGGCTGAGGCAACCAATTGTCATTATTCTCAGTACGTTGCATGAAATATTGAGTGGATCCAGGCGCAATGTCTCACACAAGATACTAAAAGGTTCTGACAGTCAAGTGTCTAAGTCCCTAGCTGACTCAATCTATCTAATCTTTTGACCGTAAGGTCTCTATGCCCGACAAGGTCAAACTGCTCTGATACCAAAAATGTAACACCTTGAATTCATAACTAGGTGAATCAAAAGTATTAACATAATCATAAACAATCAGAGTATAACCTGCTTATAATAATGGACCACATGAAAACTAAAGCGGATTAAAACCACTTACATAACTTTGAGATGAAAATCTCTCAAATACAATTCTGAAATAAGTACTCCAAGGTACATATTCGATAAAATATACACGACTATGGTCCATCTACAAGACACGGTTATAAAACGCTACATGACCCTGATTACAATTCAAGGATTTAAACCTAATGATACATGAGAAGGGAAAAGAGGCAAATACAATCTAAAGATCACCAAAGGATCTTCCCTCTAACTGAGCAATTAAGACCTCTGCTACTTCTCTTAATTTGCTTTGCTCTACCCTGCACATCTGAAAACACCACATAAAAACAGTGAGATTACAAATCTCAGTGAGTTCTTTCGCACCCCCTCACAATTCCTCTCTCGGTGTTTTTCTTGTCTATGAACTGTTCTTGTTCATGTCTGTTTTTAATCTTGTTTGTGGCTTAGCATAATCCTAGAAATAATGCCAGATATTCTAGAATACCCAATTTCAACGGAAACCCCAATTCGTATAGCTATAGTACTGAATAATGGCAGGGCCCTAGTGTCGGGTTCATGACTCCCCTCCGCTAGGTATGCTACATGAAACTCGGGATCGTCATCCCCCTCAATATCTTTTAGGTCTATACTTGATCAATTCCTTTAGCCCAACAATTCTTTTAAGTCCGTTACTCGACACAATTCTTTCCTCTTATTACTTGAACTTAGACACTTAGGTCTATACTTGATACTTAGACACTTAGGTATATACTTGATACTTTGATTTTCACACTCGATACAACGATTACTCGGTTTGTATTCAAACCATAACATGAAACGTAAACAATTCGATACGTCATACTTCGGTTTTAGATTTAAACCCTAACATAACGAAATTTTTGTTGTATCGTGAAACGACTTGAAATACATAATTTATAACTCAAGGATATCAACCATTTGCGCATCTAGTAAGTCCCAATATGATTAGGATATCTTAGGTTGGGTTAAGGAAGGAATCGGGGATGAGATCACGTCGAAACGGAAGCGAAAAATTACTATTTGAAAATGTTGACAGAATCGGGCGCACGGGTCGTGCGCTTGGGCGCACGGACCGGGCGTATGCTGATATGCGCCCACTCGGTTTCAGGCGCACGGGTCGTGCGCTGGGATGCATGGACCGGGCCTTCACTCCAGAATTTCTAAAACTCTGTTTTTCTTCAATTTTCGATACTCCGTTCGATCTGATTTCTTTCCCGATCAATCCTTAACTTCGCACACATCAAATACAGTACCAATAACAGTCCACACACTCAATTCACGCAATCAAATCACATCAATTCATAACATTCAATTTGTAACTCAACTCAACTCATCAATGAACAATCATCTCGACACAACCATGAAAAGCCTCAACCAACAATCAACACATCAAACGAAAATCTCATTAATCGAAGAACTCACCTTGATTGTCGATTCCAACACATCAACAACGCGAGAAAATCCTAGCTTTGGGCATCAATTCGACCTAAGGCATCAACAATCGTTCATTTTCCCCAAATTCCCAATTTGAACCCTAAGTTACCAACAAAGTTTCAAATCAACAATCAAGCTTCAATCCTCCATTAGTCTACTGTGGGTTTGCTCCTAAGTACCTAGGAACCTCCAAATTTAACTTTCAACTCAAAATCACATCTCACCTCAACTCTCAATCTCTCAATTTTCGCAACCCTTAAAGGAAAAGAAAAAGGGAGAGAAATTTACTTAGTTGATGGAGAAGCTAAAATGGAAGGAAAGATGATGACTTGATTTAGGGCTTTTGGTCTCACTTCTTTTCTTCTTCTTCTTCCTTTCTCTTCTTCTTTCTTTCTCTACTTCCTTTCTTTTGTTTCTCTCTTCTACGACTTCTCCCTCTCTTTCTCTCTTTTATTAACAAATATCTCATATGGGGGAAATGAACTTAATACCCTCCATCTATTCTAATATACTAAAAATACCCTTATCATCTATTATTCACTTAAAAATCCACACCAATCAATTCAATTGCCATCAAAATTTTTCACTAATCAATATAATTAAAAATAACCAACTAAAATAATTGAAACAATTATTTTGGGGATGTTACAAAAACTCCAAAAATAGCATTGAAGGGCAGAGAAGACTGAATCCATTCATGAAAGAGGTGGTGAAGAAGGAGATAATCAAATGGCTAGATGCTGGCATAATCTACCCTATTTCAGATAGTACATGGGTGAGCCCTGTACAAGGTGTACCAAAGAAGGGTGGAGTGAAGTAATAGCCAATGAAAAAAATGAATTGATACCAATTAGAGCTGTCACGGGATGGAGAATTTGTATGGACTACAGAAGGCTCAACAAAGCTACAAAGAAGGACCATTTTCCATTGCCTTTCATAGATCAAATGCTGGACAGATTAGCTGGTAAGGGATTTTATTGCTTTTTGGATGGCTATTCAGGCTATAACCAGATTGCTATAGTTCCTGAAGACCAACAAAAGACAACTTTCACATGATTCCCTTTGCATTTAGAAGGATTCCCTTTGGACTATGTAATGCTCCAGCAACATTCCAAAGGTGTATGATGGCAATATTCTCTGACTTCATAGAACAATCCACGGAAGTTTTCATGGATGATTTCTCAGTATTTGGTGAGACATTTCAACTCTGTTTGGCAAACTTGGAAGAAATACTCAACAGATGTGAAGAAACCAACTTGGTCCTAAATTGGGAGAAGTGCCACTTTATGGTCCAAGAAGGCATTGTGCTAGGTCATATAATTTCAAAGGGCTGGAAGTAGACAAGGCAAAGATTGCGGTGATAGACAAATTACCTCCTCCAACAACTGTCAAAGGTATCAGAAGCTTCTTAGGTCATGCAGGCTTCTATAGGAGATTTATCAAAGTCTTCTCCAAAATTTCAAAGCCATTATGTCAACTATTGCAAAATTACCAGTGATAGTCACACCAGATTGGAGCGGACCATTTGAGCTGATGTGTGATGCTAGTGATTTTGTTGTGGGAGCTGTCCTAGGGCAAAGGTATGACAAGGTTTTTCATTCTATATATTATGCTAGCAAAACACTTATTGAAGCTCAAATGAATTATACTGTGACTGAAAAAGAATTATTAGCAGTGGTTTTTGCATTTGATAAGTTTAGATCATACTTGGTTGGCACAAAAGTGATTGTTTATACTCATCACTCAACCATTAAGTATTGAATGTCAAAGAAAGATGCAAAACCAAGATTAATAAGATGAGTTCTCCTCATTCAAGAATTTGATCTTGAAATTCGTGATAAAAAGGGGGTGGAGAACCAAGTAGCTGATCATTTGTCTAGACTTGAAGGAGATTATGCAGGTGTGGATACCTTGTGTTGCAGGTAACCTGATATTGCAGGATATGTTTTGATGATGAAAAAGACAAAGGTAAGATTGACGGTCAAAGTCAATAAAAGTGACTATACGTCAAAGTCACAATCCAAGACAAGCAAGCCAAGAACTGAAGATTCAAGTTTAAGGGTAGTCCTTAAATATAAGGGTAGTCCTTAGGGTTTGGGTGTGTCTTAGGAAAAAGTGTAAGCTCTTTCAAAAGGTCAGCTCGTATCTCAAAGTCTCACACACTCACAAAGTTTTTTAAAGTTGCATGCATATTTACGTAAACATTTCTATCACCTTTAAAATAACAAAATCGATTTCCTCATGCATAAACAAATATCAAAATCGATTTTCAGGTAAATTAGAAAAGGTAGAAATCGATTCTCAGGTCATGTTTTTCAATACACAAATCGATTTCTGAGCCAAATAACTTTTAAGGGAAGAATCGATTCCCAATCTTTTGCAAACAACTGAGAATCGATTCCCACTTGTCTCAGGAAAGCTGAAAATCGATTCCTACATATTTTCACTAAGCATAGAATCGATTCCTAGCTTTCCATGGCACTCAAGAATCGATTTCCCATATTTTCCAAACAAAGATAAATCGATTCCTCACCTAAATAAATCGATTCCTAGATCAAATACATTTTAACAAAGAATCGATTCCTACACTATTTTCAACGTAAAAATGAATTCCTCATAGCCTATAAATAGGCAGTGCTTCACGATTCATTTTACAGAACACACAACTCAACCCACTTGCATGAAACAGAAAACTTTTGAGAAAACTCTTCACGCTTATACTTTTGCTCGTCACGCACCGTTGGTCTGTCTGAGCTGATCTGTTGCTAAGAGTTAGTTGGGGTTGCATTCTTCAAGTTGTAATATCTGCCTACATTAGAGGTATTTCTGTCTTTACAATTGTTTATTATTTAATTGTTGTGATTTGTTCTAGGGAGTGGGGTATCTCTCTAGGGTAGCTGTTTGTACTAGGAAGTGGGGTATCTTTCTGGGGCAGCTGATTGTAACAGGGGTGGGGTATCTCTTGTTATTGGTATATTAGATTTGAGGGCTCTCCATAGGTGGGGTATCCTAGGAGGAGAGTGCCTGAGTCTGTAAAGGTTTTCCAAGGCACCTGTAAGCCTTGTTGTTTTAGTGGAAAATCTCACAAGGGTGTGAGGACTGGACGTAGGTCACTAGGAGGTGACCGAACCAGGATAAATCTCTGCGTGCTTTACTGCTTTCCTGCTTTACTGTTATACCGCTTTACTGCTTTATATTCTAATTCCTTCGCTTCCACTTAACCTGCGCGAAAATTGATCTAAGTCATTGAAAAGGGGAAAAACATTTTCAAAAGATCTGAAAAGTTTTTAAATCTCAATTCACCCCCCCTCTTGAGACTGAAGCCACTTGGTAACAAGTGGTATCAGAGCTAGACTCTTGTATAAAGGGCCTAGCAGCTTCAAGAGAAATGGCTTCAGGTTGGTCTACGCAAGAGGGTGCTTCTCTTACCCGTCCTCCGGGATTCAACGGGAAAGATTACGCATATTGGAAAGAAAGAATGAGAATCTTTATTGAAGGGGTAGACTTAGATGTTTGGGATGCTGTGGAAAAAGGACCCTATGTCCCCACACACTTAGTAAATGGTATTCTTACTATTAAAAGTAGAAATGAATGGTCTGATGATGAGAAAAGAAAAGTGCAACATAATTTACGTGCCAAAAATATTATTACTTCTGCTTTAAGTCCTGATGAATTTTTTCGAGTTTCAAACTGTAAATCTGCCCAAGAAATGTGGGATAATCTCCAAGTTACTCATGAGGGTACAAATGAAGTGAAAAGGGCAAGAACAAATACTCTTATCAGAGAGTACGAATTATTTAGAATGAATACAGGTGAAACAATACCAGAAATGCAGAAAAGGTTCACTCACATTGTGAATCAGTTAAGCTTGTTGGGTAAGTCATTTCCTGCAGAGGATCTAATCAACAAAGTTCTGAGATGTCTGAATAGAGAATGGCAACCCAAGGTTACTGCTATAGCTGAATCAAGAAATTTAGCTACTATGACTCTGGCTACTCTGTTCGGTAAACTTCAAGAGCACGAACTAGAACTCACTCGTCTAGCTGAGTACGAAAATACAGATAAGAAAAAGAAAAGCTTGGCTCTAAAAGCATCTTGTTCTAGTCAATTTGATGATAGTGACAACTCAGATGATGAAATTGAAGAAAGTGAAGAGAATATGGCTCTTATGGTTCGGAAGTTCAAAAGGTTCATGAAAAGCAACAACTATCCAAGAAAGAACTTCAAATCAAAAAAATTCTCCAGCAAAGAAAGTACATCCGGTCCTCCTACTTGTTATGAATGCGGGAAACCCGGGCACATGAAAATGGAATGTCCTAATCTACAGAAAAAGGACTCCAAATCTGAAAAGAAGGCATTCAAAAATAACAAAGGAAGAAAAGCCTACATTGCATGGGAAGACAACTGCATGGACTCATCAGATGAATCAGAGGATGAAGAAGCTCAAGTTGCATTAATGGCTGATCATGAAAGCGAAAATGAAAACGAGGTAATTTCTAACCCTGACTCTTTACAAAATGCATATGATGATTTATATGAAGCTTTCACTGAGTTGCATGATGATTCTATGAAATTAGCTAAGGCATTAGATAAAGCAAAGAAAGTTATCAATCACCTTCAAAATGAAGTAATTGCATTAACTAAAGAAAGGTTAGAACTTAGAAAGGAAAACTACAGCCTAGGCTACCTTAAAGCAAATTATGTCTGTGACAAATGTACTGAGTTTGAAAAGAAAGTCCATGAACTAGAATGGACAGTAGGAAAACTATCCAGCTTACAACAGGCACATCCTACACATCCTAGAAACAACTACACTAAAAGGCATATGCATCATAGATCAAGACCATGCATCAGTTGTAGTTATTGTGGTAAAAATGGACATACAGTTTCTGTTTGCAGGACAAGAGGAAGACAAAATGTGAAGAAAGTATGGGTTCCCAAAGGGACCATACTAAGTACTAACCCACAAGGACCCAAAGAAATTTGGGTACCTAGAACCCTTGTTTAATCATTGCAGGTATGCTTAAAGGTATGGGGGACAAATTGGTACCTTGAAAGCAGGATCACAAAAGCTCATGACTGGGAAGAAACAAATCCTTAAACACTCCACCCCAGGTTAAGCAGTCATGTGACTTACATCAAAAATAAAACTGAGGAAAGAATCCTCAGGAAAGGTTAGTCCGCTTTTTATAGAACTATTAATTCAATCTCTTAACATGAAATTGGTCTATACAAGTGCGGAATTTTATTTCCATGTTTTACTCATGTAAATTAAAAGGAACCATCATCCTAGAATCCATGACTCTAATATGTGCATACATGATTAAAAGTTAGTTGAATTTTTTAAACGGCCTGTCAAAATTATTGTCTTAAAACCCCATTGCAAAAGAAACCATTTACAATATTTTAATCGATTGTCAAGCCACTTCCATGACATGAATCGATTGTCAAGCCACTTCCAAAGGCCTATTATTTAGCTCAAAAATCGATTATATAGAATCTCTCTCTAAAAATCTTTTAATCGATTATGATCTTTTGCAAAATCTCCAAAATCAATCCCTTCCTAAAACTTAGGAAAACTAGCGTTTTTTCTTAACCTCTCCAACAAGAAAAGCGCATAATCCTCCTATGTTATCTTATCATATCCAATTGTTTAGGGCGCATAAATCATCCAAAATCACGTCTTCTCTTAGAGCAAACTCAGAGCAAAATTTGCATCTCTCAAAATGCCTCCAAGAACCAAGAATCTCTGTGTCAAAAGAAAAAGGGTACATGATGGTGAAAGCTCCTTCCACTCCAGATATTTCACCAGTTCTGAACAAGCTGACCTTTACTGCAAAAATTTCTCTCTTAGAGGATTAGGAACCACTTATGCTCTAGACTTACCCTGGTTCCAAAGCCAAAAGGGATTTGAATTTATTGACTGGTTAGAGTTCCATAAACTGCTAGACTTTGCAACTGAAACAGGCCCAGTCGCTCCTGACATGGTTAGAGCCTTCTACACCACTCTTAGCTACAATGATACAACTGAAACAATATCAGCTGAACTAAAAGGAACCAAAATCCACCTCACCCTAGCTCAGTTCAGTAATCTCACCAGCTTTCCCGGTGATGGTGAGAAATTGATCCATATGAACCCTCCGGAATCTTGGCCCGAATTCGACCTAGGAGATACTTGCATATCCATCTGTCATGCTCTGGCCGAAGTTGGTAAAAAGCCTATTCTAGCAAAATCACTCACAACCCAAAATCGGCTTCTCCACTACACCATAGCCCGAACAATCCTTCCGAAAACCTCAAACATTGCTCAGGTAACCTATGATGAGGTTATTTTACTTTGGGGAATCAAACACCGGAAGAACATAAACTGGGCACATCTGATCGTAAGCCACATGATTCGGCACACAAAGACAAGCGACAAACCTCTTCCATACTGTGTCCTCATTACAAAACTCCTCCAGCACTTCAACATTCCATTCTTAGGGGAGAAAATCATAAAAGGGAAAGCAGCCTATCACATGATAAACACCTCCACCTTAAACCAGATGCAATTCATCCAATCTGGAGATACATGGCATCACTCCTCCATAGGCATAGCATCATCCCAAGAATATGATCCAAACAGGCCACCTGGTCCGAACACAAACTCCACCATACATGAGGATGATCAAACAGAACCAAACCAAACTGCTGCTGCTGCAGCCCCATCCACAGCTCTCAATCACTTCTTGCATGCACTCAACATCTTTCAAGAAGAACAGCGCGAAATGCAGGATGAATTAAAAAAGGAAATCATCCTTTCTAGAGAGACCCACAGTCGCGAGATTACTGCCTTAAACAACCGACTAACAGAATTTGAGGCTCGAAACAGTTCCTTTTCGCACTGGATGCAAGATCTTTAGATAAAATTATGAGTCAGCACTTTATTTTTATGTTTTGTGCCCTGTTGGCATAACCCTTTTCTTATAAGTCTATGACTATTAGCTCTTTTGTTGGTTACCAAATTGGTTTAATGCAATGATTAAATTTTTTTTTTTCCTGTGCTGTTAGATTCGCATTTTATTAAATGTTGCCCTCTTTGATCATGACAAAAAGGGGGAGAAGAATAAAGTTTTTAATATTCAGCATGCATTTGCATTTACTTGCATACAGCCAATAAAACAGGGGGAGCATCATGATAGGGGGAGTATCATATACATTATCTGTTTAAACTAACCTCCCACCTTGAGATGAGTTAATGTTTTGTCATCATCAAAAAGGGGGAGAATGTGGATACCTTGTGTTGCAGGTAACCTGATATTGCAGGATATGTTTTGATGATGAAAAAGACAAAGGTAAGATTGACGGTCAAAGTCAATAAAAGTGACTATACGTCAAAGTCACAATCCAAGACAAGCAAGCCAAGAACTGAAGATTCAAGTTTAAGGGTAGTCCTTAAATATAAGGGTAGTCCTTAGGGTTTGGGTGTGTCTTAGGAAAAAGTGTAAGCTCTTTCAAAAGGTCAGCTCGTATCTCAAAGTCTCACACACTCACAAAGTTTTTTAAAGTTGCATGCATATTTACGTAAACATTTCTATCACCTTTAAAATAACAAAATCGATTTCCTCATGCATAAACAAATATCAAAATCGATTTTCAGGTAAATTAGAAAAGGTAGAAATCGATTCTCAGGTCATGTTTTTCAATACACAAATCGATTTCTGAGCCAAATAACTTTTAAGGGAAGAATCGATTCCCAATCTTTTGCAAACAACTGAGAATCGATTCCCACTTGTCTCAGGCAAGCTGAAAATCGATTCCTACATATTTTCACTAAGCATAGAATCGATTCCTAGCTTTCCATGGCACTCAAGAATCGATTTCCCATATTTTCCAAACAAAGATAAATCGATTCCTCACCTAAATAAATCGATTCCTAGATCAAATACATTTTAACAAAGAATCGATTCCTACACTATTTTCAACGTAAAAATGAATTCCTCATAGCCTATAAATAGGCAGTGCTTCACGATTCATTTTACAGAACACACAACTCAACCCACTTGCATGAAATAGAAAACTTTTGAGAAAACTCTTCACGCTTATACTTTTGCTCGTCACGCACCGTTGGTCTGTCTGAGCTGATCTGTTGCTAAGAGTTAGTTGGGGTTGCATTCTTCAAGTTGTAATATCTGCCTACATTAGAGGTATTTCTGTCTTTACAATTGTTTATTATTTAATTGTTGTGATTTGTTCTAGGGAGTGGGGTATCTCTCTAGGGTAGCTGTTTGTACTAGGAAGTGGGGTATCTTTCTGGGGCAGCTGATTGTAACAGGGGTGGGGTATCTCTTGTTATTGGTATATTAGATTTGAGGGCTCTCCATAGGTGGGGTATCCTAGGAGGAGAGTGCCTGAGTCTGTAAAGGTTTTCCAAGGCACCTGTAAGCCTTGTTGTTTTAGTGGAAAATCTCACAAGGGTGTGAGGACTGGACGTAGGTCACTAGGAGGTGACCGAACCAGGATAAATCTCTGCGTGCTTTACTGCTTTCCTGCTTTACTGTTATACCGCTTTACTGCTTTATATTCTAATTACTTCGCTTCCACTTAACCTGCGCGAAAATTGATCTAAGTCATTGAAAAGGGGAAAAACATTTTCAAAAGATCTGAAAAGTTTTTAAATCTCAATTCACCCCCCCTCTTGAGACTGAAGCCACTTGGTAACAGCAGGTACAAAAGAAGGAGAGATAAAAGAAAGATTTCCAGATGAGAAATTATTAGCAATTTCTGGAACAACATCCATTGCCGAAGCATCCATTGCTGGAGCAATTGATGCTGTTGCACCATGGTTTGCTGACATAGTGAATTTCCTGGCAAACAAGGTTGTACCTGTCAACATGACTTATCAACAAAGGAGAAGATTTTTCCACATAGTTAAACAATACTATTGGAATGATCCTTTTCTTTACAAGAAATGTCCAAACCAAATAATGAGAAGGTGCTTAGCAGAAGAAGAACAACAGTCAGTGCTGCAGCAGTTGTCATGCTGCCCCTTATGGTGGACATTTTGGCAGCACCAGAACAGCAACCAAGGTGCTACAATCAGCTTACCATTGGCCAACATTATTCAAAGATGCATACCAAATGGTCAAGAACTGTGATAGGTGTCAAAGGGCTGGAAACATTTCAAATAAACATGAAATGCCACTAACCAATATCTTAGAGATTGAAGTCTTTGTTGTTTGGGGAATGGACTTCATGGGACCATTTCCTCCATCCTTTGGAAATCTATACATCTTGGTGGCTGTGGACTATGTTTCTAAATGGGTAGAAGCTTGTAGCATTGCCAAACAATGATACCAAATCTGTAAGTAAATTTTAACAAAGAAACATCTTCACTAGATTTGGTACTCCAAGGGCAATTATTAGTGATGAAGGTTCACATTTATGCAACAAGCTTATTGAAAATCTTCTAGCCAAATATGGGGTAAAACACAAAATTGCTACTGCCTACCACCCTCAAACAAGTGAGCAGGCAGAATTGTCCAATAGGGAGGTCAAAAGAATACTTGAAAAGATGGTTGGACCTATAAGGAAAGATTCGTCATTGCACTTGGATGATGCCTTGTGGGCCTATAGAACAGCATTCAAGACACCCCTGGGAATCTCACCTTATAGGCTAGTGTGTAGAAAAACATGTCATCTACCTGTGGAATTGGAGCATAAATCATATTGGGCAATTAAGAAGCTCAATTTCAATCTTGATCAAGCAGGTGCATCTAGGCTTTTACAACTTAATGAACTTGAAGAAATTAGGCATTTTGCTTATAAAAATGCTGAAATTTACAAAGCCAAGACAAAAGCATGGCATGACCAAAGAATACAAAGAAGGGAATTAATTGAAGGAGGGCTGGTAGTGCTCTATAACTCTAGACTGAAATTAGTCCTTGGAAAACTCAAATCAAGGTGGTCAGGACCATTCAAATTGTTGAAAGTCTATCCTCATGGCGCTGTGGATTTACTTGATGAAGCATCCAACACCACCTTCAAAGTTAATGGACAAAGAGTGAAAATGTACTATGGTGAACATGTGGTGAGAGACAAAGTCACCACTCATTTCCAAAATCTCTAAATCAAGGAGATAGTCAGGCTGAAAGACTCTTAATTCAAGCGCATTTCTGGGAGGCAACCCATGAATTTTTTATTTACTAATTAACTTGTTTATTTTAGTGTATTTTATTATTTTTGCAGATACAAAGTGGAGCATCCATTGCTCCAGTAGTGAAGGAAATCCAATGCCCCAGCAACTATTGCAGAAGCATTCAATCCTGAGGAAACTCCGAAGAAGAGGCAGAAGAAGATCAAACTTGTCCCAACAAGGGCAAGCAGCAGGCTGAGGAGTGGAACTCCCAAGCAGTAAAACTTTACTTTAAAGTTTATATCTTTTATTCTTACATATGTATTTTGTGATAACAGCATATGCAGGTTTTTAGTTCTCCCCTATTATATAAGCAGTGAGGACACTGCTGAAGCTTGAGTTGGGGGGGGGGGAGGACAAAATATTTTGTGAACTTTAAATATTTTGTGAAAACATAATATATGCTATGTTATAATATGGTGAATGTATGTTAGTTGTTTGTGTTAAGTAGCTGTAGATGTTTGTGTTAATGGTTGACAAATTTTAGAAGCATGATCAGCTGAACAAATTTTTGCAAAGAAAGAAAAAAGTACCTTTTTGAACTTAATTTTTATTTTTTTTGGAAAAGCAGAACTTTGTTTGCAAAATAGCCTAAGTTTTTAACAAATGATCAAGGTTATTACTGCTTTTACACGTAACAACTGAACGTAGAAAGGAACTTAGCTAGCTAGAAAATTAACTGAATGCAAAGGATAGCAATAGTAACCCAATATCAATTACTAAATTTTTACTAAAAAGGTAGAATAGCAAAAAGAATTAAGTTTGGGGGTGCATCGGTAAGTATGATAAGGATAGGAAAGACAGTGCAATAGACTTGAAAACTGCTATAAAAAAGCACAATCATAAGAAGCTATTCTTGCCTAAAACAAAAGTTGTACCCGTTCCAAAAATGCATGATAAAAAAGAGAAAAAATAAAAAGAAAAAGAGAAATACAAAAAGGGGGTCAATAATGAGGGCAATATAGCTGAAAATTCTCCAAGCAGCAGGCTGAGGAGTGGAACTCCCAAGCAGTAAAACTTTACTTTAAAGTTTATATCTTTTATATGACTATCTTACATATGTATTTTGTGGTAACAGCATATGCAGGTTTTTGGTTCTCCCCTATTATATAAGCAATGAGGACACTGCTGAAGCTTGAGTTGGGGGGAGGACAAAATATTTTGTGAAAACATAATATATGCTATGTTATAATATGGTGAATGTATGTTAGTTGTTTGTGTTAATGGTTTACAAATTTTAGAAGCATGATCAGCTGAACAAATTTTTGCAAAGAAAGAAAAAAGTGCCTTTTTGAACTTAATTTTTTTTTTTGGAAAAGCAGAACTTTGTTTGCAAAATAGCCTAAGTTTTTAACAAATGATCAAGGTTATTACTGCTTTTACACGTAACAACTGAACGTAGAAAGGAACTTAGCTAGCTAGAAAATTAACTGAATGCAAAGGATAGCAATAGTAACCCAAGATCAATTGCTAAATTTTTACTAAAAAGGTAGAATAGCATAAAGAATTAAGTTTGGGGGTGCATCGGTGATACTAAGGCTAAGTTGATAAGGATAGGAAAGACAGTGCAATAGGCTTGAGAACTGCTATAAAAAAGCACAATCATAAGAAGTTATTCTTGCCGTGAAACAAAAGCTGTACTCCGTTCCAAAAATGCATGACAAAAAAGAGAAAAAATAAAAAGAAAAAGAGAAATACAAAAAGGGGGTCAATAATGAGGGCAATATAGCTGAAAATTCTCCAAGCAGCAGGCTGAGGAGTGGAACTCCCAAGCAGTAAAACTTTACTTTAAAGTTTATATCTTTTATATGACTATCTTACATATGTATTTTGTGGTAACAACATATGCAGGTTTTTGGTTCTCCCCTATTATATAAGCAGTGAGGACACTGCTGAAGCTTGAGTTGGGGGGGGGGGGGGGGAGGACAAAATATTTTGTGAAAACATAATATATGCTATGTTATAATATGGTGAATGTATGTTAGTTGTTTGTGTTAAGTAGCTGTAGATGTTTGTGTTAATGGTTGACAAATTTTAGAAGCATGATCAGCTGAACAAATTTTTGCAAAGAAAGAAAAAAGTGTCTTTTTAAACTTAATTTTTATTTTTTTTGGAAAAGCAGAACTTTGTTTGCAAAATAGCCTAAGTTTTTAACAAATGATCAAGGTTATTACTGCTTTTACACGTAACAACTGAACGTAGAAAGGAACTTAGCTAGCTAGAAAATTAACTGAATGCAAAGGATAGCAATAGTAACCCAAGATCAATTGCTAAATATTTACTAAAAAGGTAGAATAGCATAAAGAATTAAGTTTGGGGGTGCATCGGTGATACTAAGGCTAAGTGATAAGGATAGGAAAGACAGTGCAATAGGCTTGAAAACTGCTATAAAAAAGCACAATCATAAGAAGTTATTCTTGCCTGAAACAAAAGCTGTACCCGTTCCAAAAATGCATGATAAAAAAGAGAAAAAATAAAAAGAAAAAGAGAAATACAAAAAGGGGGTCAATAATGAGGGCAATATAGCTGAAAATTCTCCAAGCAGCAGGCTGAGGAGTGGAACTCCCAAGCAGTAAAACTTTACTTTAAAGTTTATATCTTTTATATGACTATCTTACATATGTATTTTGTGGTAACAACATATGCAGGTTTTTGGTTCTCCCCTATTATATAAGCAGTGAGGACACTGCTGAAGCTTGAGTTGGGGGGGGGGGGGGGGGGGGGAGGACAAAATATTTTGTGAAAACATAATATATGCTATGTTATAATATGGTGAATGTATGTTAGTTGTTTGTTTTAAGTAGCTGTAGATGTTTGTGTTAATGGTTGACAAATTTTAGAAGCATGATCAGCTGAACAAATTTTTGCAAAGAAAGAAAAAAGTGCCTTTTTAAACTTAATTTTTATTTTTTTTGGAAAAGCAGAACTTTGTTTGCAAAATAGCCTAAGTTTTTAACAAATGATCAAGGTTATTACTGCTTTTACACGTAACAACTGAACGTAGAAAGGAACTTAGCTAGCTAGAAAATTAACTGAATGCAAAGGATAGCAATAGTAACCCAAGATCAATTGCTAAATTTTTACTAAAAAGGTAGAATAGCATAAAGAATTAAGTTTGGGGGTGCATCGGTGATACTAAGGCTAAGTGATAAGGATAGGAAAGACAGTGCAATAGGCTTGAAAACTGCTATAAAAAAGCACAATCATAAGAAGTTATTCTTGCCTGAAACAAAAGCTGTACCCGTTCCAAAAATGCATGATAAAAAAGAGAAAAAATAAAAAGAAAAAGAGAAATACAAAAAGGGGGTCAATAATGAGGGCAATATAGCTGAAAATTCTCCAAGCAGCAGGCTGAGGAGTGGAACTCCCAAGCAGTAAAACTTTACTTTAAAGTTTATATCTTTTATATGACTATCTTACATATGTATTTTGTGGTAACAACATATGCAGGTTTTTGGTTCTCCCCTATTATATAAGCAGTGAGGACACTGCTGAAGCTTGAGTTGGGGGGGGGGGGGGGGGAGGACAAAATATTTTGTGAAAACATAATATATGCTATGTTATAATATGGTGAATGTATGTTAGTTGTTTGTGTTAAGTAGCTGTAGATGTTTGTGTTAATGGTTGACAAATTTTAGAAGCATGATCAGCTGAACAAATTTTTGCAAAGAAAGAAAAAAGTGTCTTTTTAAACTAATTAATTTTTATTTTTTTTGGAAAAGCAGAACTTTGTTTGCAAAATAGCCTAAGTTTTTAACAAATGATCAAGGTTATTACTGCTTTTACACGTAACAACTGAACGTAGAAAGGAACTTAGCTAGCTAGAAAATTAACTGAATGCAAAGGATAGCAATAGTAACCCAAGATCAATTGCTAAATTTTTACTAAAAAGGTAGAATAGCATAAAGAATTAAGTTTGGGGGTGCATCGGTGATACTAAGGCTAAGTGATAAGGATAGGAAAGACAGTGCAATAAGCTTGAAAACTGCTATAAAAAAGCACAATCATAAGAAGTTATTCTTGCCTGAAACAAAAGCTGTACCCGTTCCAAAAATGCATGATAAAAAAGAGAAAAAATAAAAAGAAAAAGAGAAATACAAAAAGGGGGTCAATAATGAGGGCAATATAGCTGAAAGTTCTCCAAGCAGCAGGCTGAGGAGTGGAACTCCCAAGCAGTAAAACTTTACTTTAAAGTTTATATCTTTTATATGACTATCTTACATATGTATGTTGTGGTAACAGCATATGTAGGTTTTTGGTTCTCCCCTATTATATAAGCAGTGAGGACACTGCTGAAGCTTGAGTTGGGGGGGGGGGGGGGGGGGAGGACAAAATATTTTGTGAAAACATAATATATGCTATGTTATAATATGGTGAATGTAAGTTAGTTGTTTGTGTTAAGTAGCTGTAGTTGTTTGTGTTAATGGTTTACAAATTTTAGAAGCATGATCAGCTGAACAAATTTTTGCAAAGAAAGAAAAAAGTGCCTTTTTGAACTTAATTTTTTTTTGGAAAAGCAGAACTTTGTTTGCAAAATAGCCTAAGTTTTTAACAAATGATCAAGGTTATTACTGCTTTTACACGTAACAACTGAACGTAGAAAGGAACTTAGCTAGCTAGAAAATTAACTGAATGCAAAGGATAGCAATAGTGACCCAAGATCAATTACTAAATTTTTACTAAAAAGGTAGAATAGCATAAAGAATTAAGTTTGAGGGTGCATCGATGATACTAAGGCTAAGTATGATAAGGATAGGAAAGACAGTGCAATAGGCTTGAGAACTACTATAAAAAAAGCACAATCATAAGAAGTTATTCTTGCCTGAAACAAAAGCTGTACCCGTTCCAAAAATGCATGATAAAAAAGAGAAAAAAGAAAAAGAAAAAGAGAAATACAAAAAGGGGGTCAATAATGAGGGCAATATAGCTGAAAATTCTCCAAGCAGCAGGCTGAGGAGTGGAACTCCCAAGCAGTAAAACTTTACTTTAAAGTTTATATCTTTTATATGACTATCTTACATATGTATTTTGTGGTAACAACATATGCAGGTTTTTGGTTCTCCCCTATTATATAAGAGTGAGGACACTGCTGAAGCTTGAGTTGGGGGGGGGGGGGGGGGGGAGGACAAAATATTTTGTGAAAACATAATATATGCTATGTTATAATATGGTGAATGTATGTTAGTTGTTTGTGTTAAGTAGCTGTAGATGTTTGTGTTAATGGTTGACAAATTTTAGAAGCATGATCAGCTGAACAAATTTTTGCAAAGAAAGAAAAAAGTGTCTTTTTAAACTTAATTTTTATTTTTTTTGGAAAAGCAGAACTTTGTTTGCAAAATAGCCTAAGTTTTTAACAAATGATCAAGGTTATTACTGCTTTTACACGTAACAACTGAACGTAGAAAGGAACTTAGCTAGCTAGAAAATTAACTGAATGCAAAGGATAGCAATAGTAACCCAAGATCAATTGCTAAATTTTTACTAAAAAGGTAGAATAGCATAAAGAATTAAGTTTGGGGGTGCATCGGTGATACTAAGGCTAAGTGATAAGGATAGGAAAGACAGTGCAATAGGCTTGAAAACTGCTATAAAAAAGCACAATCATAAGAAGTTATTCTTGCCTGAAACAAAAGCTGTACCCGTTCCAAAAATGCATGATAAAAAAGAGAAAAAATAAAAAGAAAAAGAGAAATACAAAAAGGGGGTCAATAATGAGGGCAATATAGCTGAAAGTTCTCCAAGCAGCAGGCTGAGGAGTGGAACTCCCAAGCAGTAAAACTTTACTTTAAAGTTTATATCTTTTATATGACTATCTTACATATGTATTTTGTGGTAACAGCATATGTAGGTTTTTGGTTCTCCCCTATTATATAAGCAGTGAGGACACTGCTGAAGCTTGAGTTGGGGGGGGGGGGAGGACAAAATATTTTGTGAAAACATAATATATGCTATGTTATAATATGGTGAATGTAAGTTAGTTGTTTGTGTTAAGTAGCTGTAGTTGTTTGTGTTAATGGTTTACAAATTTTAGAAGCATGATCGGCTGAACAAATTTTTGCAAAGAAAGAAAAAAGTGCCTTTTTGAACTTAATTTTTTTTTTGGAAAAGCAGAACTTTGTTTGCAAAATAGCCTAAGTTTTTAACAAATGATCAAGGTTATTACTGCTTTTACACGTAACAACTGAACGTAGAAAGGAACTTAGCTAGCTAGAAAATTAACTGAATGCAAAGGATAGCAATAGTGACCCAAGATCAATTACTAAATTTTTACTAAAAAGGTAGAATAGCATAAAGAATTAAGTTTGAGGGTGCATCGATGATACTAAGGCTAAGTATGATAAGGATAGGAAAGACAGTGCAATAGGCTTGAGAACTACTATAAAAAAAGCACAATCATAAGAAGTTATTCTTGCCTGAAACAAAAGTTGTACTCGTTCCAAAAATGCATGACAAAAAAGAGAAAAAAGAAAAAGAAAAAGAGAAACACAAAAAGGGGGTCAATAATGAGGGCAATATAGCTGAAAATTCTCCAAAGTAGTTCCCAAATGCCGGAGCATCAATTGCCACAGCAATGATTGCTCCAGCATCCTAAAGGCCACAAAAAATTAGCACTGACCTTGAATTTGAAATATTTAATCCAAGACCCTTCGTTGTGCTTTGAAGCCCCCCATTACTTTGAGGAAATTGTTAGCCTATTCTATCTTTTGAAAAATATCTTGGCTTGATCAAACGCAAACTTTTTCTATCCAATGCTAAGTGAACTTTTTGAAACTAGCTAAAAACCAATCCAAGTTCAATAGAGCACACACTCACATAAATGGGTAGTAATAACCTTGAATGTTGAAAAGAACATATGGCTATGAATTTCTATGAAAATCCAACATGAAGTTCTAGAAGTGCACTTGTTGAAAACATATTTTTGAAAAGTCTAGCTGATCTGTTCTTCTAAAAAATAAAAAAACCTTTTGTTTTTAAATTTTGTCTTGTTCAAGTGTCATTACTTGAGGACAAGCAATGATTTGAGTTTGGGGGTGTGATAACTCTATTTTATATAGAGTTATTTACGCTTTCAAATCTAAATAATTGTGAGCATCTCAGTAATAATGTTTTGTTAAATAAAGAAATACAAATTTTAGAGTTAAGAAAGGTTTAGGCACACTTCATGACTATTTTATTTTTATATGATTTGTAGTATTTTATGTGCTTGTTCAATTGCTGCAGCAATCATTGCCCCAGCAATGGATGCACCAGCAATAGTAGCAGAGGCATTGCCCCAAACATCAATTGCCCCAACACTCTTCACAACACAGAATGCCCCAGCATCCTGGTGATGACGCATGATGCGTCAAAAGTAAGGCAAGTGGCCAAATGGGAGATTTCGGCGCCTACCATAGACTCCATAGCCCACAAGAGTCACCCTTCTAATTGACACTTGTCCTCTCATCAATGGACCTCTTCTTTTAACATGATGGGTGATCAAATCAAGCTTTTTGGAGGCAAGTGGAAAAAGAAACCCTAACTTCATCCTTAAGTAACCTTGTTGCCCAAGACAACTCCACTCCAAGATGCCTATAAATACATCTCCTCCTCATCATTTGAAATCATCTCAAGTTTTAGAATTAGTTTTAGATATACTACTTTGGTTCGAAGGAGAGGAAGAAATTGACAACTTCTCTATCTGCTTCTACACCATTTTGTATTGCTGTTTCATTGCTCCAGCATTGCTAGGCAGAATATGCAAAGGAACTCCACTTGTGTAATTTCTATCTTAATTCCTTTCCTCTGTATTTTCAATCATATGAATATGAACCTTTCTGTTTATATGTGCTTAGTTATGTCAAGCATGAACTAAACTTATTTATTTGGGATGCCTTAATTTTGTAACGAACCTTTAAATAGTTATTATGTTATATTGATGCTTGCAATTTAGTTCTTGTGCTATAATTCTTTCAAACTTATTTTGAGGTTGATCACTTAGAATAAGTAGGGTCATAAATACATATATGGTTTATGATTTGAACTCAAGAACTAACATGAATAAGCGTTTCAATAAAAGGAAACTTTGTTAATTCCATGCTAAAACCTAAACATAGGATAGCATAGTCCATAGGGTAATACTGTGGGAATTTAATATACAAGGGTGAACTTATTTAGAGCTTAGACATAAGACATGTAATGAAACCCTGACGCTAGTTGCTGAAAAGCACGCATCAATTGCTACAACATTCATTGTGGGAGCATCAATTGCTACAGCAATCAATGCTCCAACTGTTACCAAGTGGCTTCAGTCTCAAGAGGGGGGTCAATTGAGATTTTAAAAAATAAGTCCCCTTTAACGACTTGATTGATTTTTCGCGCAGGTTTATGAAACGAATTAACGAGAAACGAAAACTGAAAATAAAGCAGTAAAGAACACATATTTTTATACTGGTTCGGTCACCTTCCAGTGACCTACGTCCAGTCCTCACACCCTTGTGAGATTTTCCACTAACACAACAAAGCTTACAGGTGCTTTGGAAACCTTTACAGACTCAGGCACTCTTCTCCTAGGATACCCCACCTATGAAGAGCCCTCAAATCTACAGCAACAGCAACAACAAGAGATACCCCACCCTTGTTACAACCAATAACCCTAGAGAGATACCCCACTCCCTAGTACCAACAGCAACCCTAGAGAGATACCCCACTCCCTAGTACCGTGAACAACGTAAAACAAATTACAAATTGAAAAACCAAAATACCTCTTATGAAGGCAGATTACAACAACTTGAAGATCATCAACCCAACCTAACCCTTGAGAGAAATTAGCTTTGACAGATGAAAAATACTTGAAGAACAGAGGTGTGTGTGCTAGGGTTTAGTTTTTGCGTTTCAGCGTAAGCGTAAAAATGGGTTGTATTTTTTTGAGAAACACTAAGTCCCTATTTATAGACTTAGGAAAAATATGACCGTTGAATGAGATCACACTAAGTAGAGAATCGATTTTTTGCTTGAAATACTTAGGAGTGAAAATCGATTCTTGTCTTAAAAATAGGAATAACTCATAAGTGTGTGATCGCTTGATTACTTTTAAAGAATAAATGGAAATCGATTCTTAGCTTGACAATATGACCGTTGAGGCTTTTAGAAAGAAGCAAATCGATTTTATGCTTAGATGCATGAGGAGAAAAATCGATTCTTAGCTTGAAACAGTATAGTTTATGAATCGATTCATTACTTGTTTAAAGTAAGAGGCAAATCGATTTATGGCTTTGGATTCAGGAAGGAAATCGATTTTGCACTTTAGAAATAGAGTAGGAAATCGATTTTGGACTTATAACAAATGATAGGAATCGATTCTTAGCTTTTAAAATAGTTTGGGAATCGATTCTTTGCTTTGGGAAATGATTTCTATCTTTTGCACAAGGTTCGAAATCAATTCTTGGCTTTAGGAAAGGGAGTCATTAATCGATTTCTAACTTCCACAAAATAGTTTTTATGTTACGTGCCTTACCTATGTGCTTGCATGCATTTTGAAAACTGTGAAGGCTATGAAACTGTGAGATGAGCTGACCCTCAAAGCGGCTTACAAAATATCCTAAGACATGACCCAAACCCTAGAGACTACCCTTACTTCTTGAGTCTTGTTTGCCTTGGATTTCCGCTTTGAACACATCATCAAATCAAAACCTAACCTGCTTGTCATTTTGACTTCGAACACATCATCATCAAAACCTAAACTGCAAAAGCAAGTAACCACATTCTTCCCCTTTTTGATGATGACAAAACTTTACTCATCTTTGGGTGGGAGGTTAGTTCATCAAACAAAATAATGCATAAAATACAACTAGACTCCCCCTCACTTGATGCTCCCCCTGTCTCAATGATTAGATGCAAAATGACAATACTATATGAAGTCCTGTATACTTCTCCCCCTTTTTGTCATGATCAAAAGGGTGGCCGTGAAATACAGATTTCGAGTCGATGGTTCAGCCTCCTTCTCCTTATTCTCAATTTTCTTTTCTTCTTCTAGCTTTAATGCTTCAAGCCCATCTGCAACATCATCAATAACCTTTCCCAACCTTATGGGGTTAGACTCTTCAAATGTAACATGCACAGATTCCTTAATTACTTCATTTCTTTTATTGAATATTCTAAATGCTTTACTAGATACAGAATAACCAAGAAAAATTCCTTCATCAGCTTTAGCATCAAATTTCCCCAGGTTATTTTTTCCATTGTTTAAAACAAAGCATTTGCATCCAAAAGTGTGTAAGTGTGAAATGTTTGGTTTTCTCCCTTTGTAAAGTTCATAAGTGGTTTTCTGTAAAATAGGCCTAATCAAAACTCTGTTCATAACATAACAAGCAGTACTTACAGCATCAGCCCAAAAGTATTTTGGGATGTCATGATCATTCAGCATGGTTCTGGCAAGCTCTTCCAAAGACGATTTTTCCTCTCAGCGACTCCATTCTGTTGAGGAGTTCTAGGTGCTGAGAAGTTGTGATCAATACCAGATTCTTCACAAAAAATTTCAAACCTTTCATTCTCAAATTCTCCACCTGTGATCGGTTCGGATGGAGATAATCTTCAGCTCTTTCTCGTTTTGTATGCTACGAGCAAGTTTCCTTGAATGCTCCAAAAGCATCACTTTTATTTGCAAGAAACAGTGTCCAGGTGTACCTTGAGTAGTCATCTACTATAACAAGTGCATAATAATTTCCACCAAAGCTTTTCGTCCGTGAGGGACCAAATAAATCCATGTGTAAAAGCTGCAATGGTTTGTTAGTAGACACAATATTCTTTGATTTAAAAGATACTTTGACTTGTTTACCTTTTTGGCATGCATCACATAACTTATCTTTTTCCAACTTGATTTTAGGAAGACCACTAACTAGTTCCTTAGAGACTAATTTATTTAGGTGGTCCATATGTATATGAGCTGCTCTATGATGCCATAGCCAAGAATTTTCTTCCTTACTAATGAGACAACATGCATTATGGGATGACACTTCATGTATATGTTTTCTACTTTGTTTCCTGTTTACTCTTTTTATCCTCTATGATGCATGATCCTGAATCAAATATTACTCTATTTCCTTTATCACATAATTTAATAAACCTTAATAAACTATTCTTAAGTTCTTCTACATTAAGCACATTTTCAATAGAGGTGAATAAAGCTTTACCGAATCTAACATTCACCGGTGATTCTTCCTCTATTGTTGTCATCACAAGTCACATGACCGCTTTTTCCAGGGGTGAGTGTTAAGAACTTTGTTTCGTCTCCAGTCATGCGCTTTGAGTCTTTGCTGTCAATGTATCAATCTGCCCCCATACCTTGAAGCATACCTGCAAATGAGATCAAGTTGAAAATTTTGGTACCCAAATTTCTTTGGGTCCTTGTGGGTTAGTACTTGGTATAGTCCCCTTTGGGAACCCATACCTTTTTCACAACTTGTCTTCCTCTAGCCATGCAAGCAGATGCATTATGTCCTAGTTTGGCACAGTAATAACATCTAATATAGGGTCTAGTTGTAAACTTAGGTCTATGATGCATATGTCTTTTCACAAAATTATTTCTTGGAACCCTAGGATGCACATGTTGTAAGTTGGACATTTTGCCTATTTCAAGCTCATGGATTTTCTTTTCATGTTCTGTACACTTATGACATACATAATTTGCCTTAAAATAAACAAGATCATCATTTTCTTTTCTAAGCTCTAATTTTTCCTTAGTTAAAGCATTGACTTCATTTTGAAGATGAGCAATAGTTTTCTTAGATTTACTTAATGCCTTAGCTAATTTTAATGAATTATCATGCAATTCAACAAATGCTTCATGTAATTCATCATATGCATTTTGAAAAGATTCAGAGTTAGAATATACCTCAGTTTCATTTTCATTGTCGTGGTCGGCCATGAGAGCAACTTGAGTTTTTTTCACTTTCTGAATTATCTGATGAGTTCATGTCATTGTCTTCCCATGCTATGTAGGCTTTTCTACCATTGTTTCCTTTGGACCCATTTTTCTTAAACTTTGACAATTTTCCTTGTAAGTTCGGGCACTCCATCGTCATGTGTCCGGATTTACCGCATTCGTAGCAAGTTGGTGGACTTGACAAGTTTTCCTTGCTTGAGACTCCTTTGGATGAAGAATTCTTTTTGGGTGACATTTTCCTTTTCATGGACTTTTTGAATTTTCTAACCATTTGATCCATATTCTCATCGTCTTCATCATCCTTATTTTCTGAATCATTACTATCATCGGATGGATTTGAATTAGAAGCCTTGAGAGCCTAAACTTTTCTTTTTCTTGCCTTTTTCTTCATGCTCTGCTAGATGAGTGAGCTCTAACACGTGCTCTAGTAGTATTCCAAACAGGATGGCAGGAGTCATCGTAGCTAAATTTCTTGACTCAGTTATCGCAGTTACCTTTGGTTGCCATTCTCTGTTTAGGCATCTCAACACTTTGTTGATCAAGTCTTCGGGAGGGAATGATTTTCCTAAAGAGCCCAATTTGTTCACTATGTGAGTGAACCTCTTTTGCATTTCTTGTATCGATTCTCCTTGATTCATTCTGAATAATTCATATTCCCGGATGAGAGTATTAGTTCTTGCTCTTTTTACCTCACTAGTACCTTCATGAGTGACTTGAAGGTTGTCTCACATTTCTTGAGCAGTTTTACAATTCGACACTCTAAAAAATTCATCGGGACTAAGTGCGGAAGTGATAATGTTCTTGGCACAGAAATTGTGTTGAACTTTCATTTTATCATTATCCGTCCATTCATTTCTTTCTTTCACTGTGAGTGCGCAATTTACCATGTGCGTGGGAACAAAAGGTCCATTTTCCACAGCATCCCATATATATATATATATATATATATATATATATATATATATATATATATATATATATATATATATATACCCCTTCTACGAATATTCTGATTCTTTCTTTCCAATATGCATAGTCTTCCCTGTTGAATCCCGGAGGACGGGTAAGAGATGCACCCTCTTGCGTAGACCAACCTGAAGCCATTTCTCTTGAAGCTGCTAGGCCCTTTATACAACAGTCTAGCTATGATACCACTTGTTACCAAGTGGCTTCAGTCTCAAGAGGGGGGGTGAATTGAGATTTTAAAAAATAAGTTCCCTTTAACGACTTGATTGATTTTTCGCGCATGTTTATGAAACGAATTAACGAGAAACGAAAACTGAAAATAAAGCAGTAAAGAACACAGAGATTTTTATACTGGTTCGGTCACCTCCCAGTGACATACGTCCAGTCCTCACACCCTTGTGAGATTTTCCACTAAGACAACAAAGCTTACAGGTGCTTTGGAAACCTTTACAGACTCAGACACTCTTCTCCTAGGATACCCCACCTATGAAGAGCCCTCAAATCTACAGCAACAGCAACAACAAGAGATACCCCACCCTTGTTACAACCAATAACCCTAGAGAGATACCCCACTCCCTAGTACCAACAGCAACCCTAGAGAGATACCTCACTCCCTAGTACTGTGAACAACGTAAAACAAATTACAAATTGAAAAACCGAAATACCTCTTATGAAGGCAGATTACAACAACTTGAAGATCATCAACCCAACCTAACCCTTGAGAGAAATCAGCTCTGACAGATGAAAAATACTTGAAGAACAGAGGTGTGTGTGCTAGGGTTTAGATTTTGCGTTTCAGCGTAAGCGTAAAAATGGGTTGTATTTTTCTGAGAAACACTAAGTCCCTATTTATAGACTTAGGAAAAATATGACCGTTGAATGAGATCACACTAAGTAGAGAATCGATTTTTTGCTTGAAATACTTAGGAGTGAAAATCGATTCTTGTCTTAAAAATAGGAATAACTCATAAGTGTGTGATCGCTTGGTTACTTTTAAAGAATAAATGGAAATCGACTCTTAGCTTTGACAATATGACCGTTGAGGCTTTTAGAAAGAAGCAAATCGATTTTATGCTTAGATGCATGAGGAGAAAAATCTATTCTTAGCTTGAAGTAGTATAGTTTATGAATCGATTCATTGCTTGTTTAAAGTAAGAGGCAAATCGATTTATGGCTTTGGAAACAGGAAGGAAATCGATTTTGCACTTTAGAAATAGAGTAGGAAATCGATTTTGGACTTATAACAAATGATAGGAATCGATTCTTAGCTTTTAAAATAGTTTGAGAATCGATTCTTTGCTTTGGGAAATCGATTTCTAGCTTTTGCACAAGGTTGGAAATCGATTCTTGGCTTTAGGAAAAGGAGTCATGAATCGATTTCTAACTTCCACAAAATAGTTTTTATGTTACGTGTCTTACCTATGTGCATGCATGCATTTTGAAAACTGTGAAGGCTATGAAACTGTAAGATGAGCTGACCCTCTGAAGCGCCTTACAAAATATCCTAAGACATGACCCAAACCCTAGAGACTACCCTTACTTCTTGAGTCTTGTTTGCCTTGGATTTCCGCTTTGAACACATCATCAAATCAAAACCTAACCTGCTTGTCATTATGACTTCGAACACATCATCATCAAAACCTAACCTGCAAAAGCAATATAACCACACCAGCATCATACATAACATAATGCTTTCAAAGTAAGTTACTTAGGAAAGAGCGCTTCCAACCATTTCTCTCAATTGATTTACAACTCCTCTTTATCTTGCTTATTTTAAATCATGTTTTCACACACACACCAATCATCTTTTATTTTATTTTCTGTTTCTCACTAATATTGCTACCATTTTAAACTCTAAAAAATTAATCCAATCCATGTGGGTACGATCTCTTCTTATCATTATATTACTTGTTAAAGACTGTGTACACTTGCACAACCTTTTATCAACAACACAAACAAACACACTTAGCTAGTTTAACCAACTTAACCGCTTTGTAATAAGGACTCTCATTTTAATACCTCCTAACGGCTTAGTTTTTGAAATTAAGAAAATATAGCCGTTGTAATTAAAGGGTGGTTTAGGATTTTGATTAAAATCCAGTATCCTCCCTTAATCACAAACCTAAACCTAGATAGGCAACCACTAAAATACAGGACAGACCCCTGTTCTAGTCATAGAAATAGAATGATCTGAGACATGCCCTCAGATAGTAGCTTTTAAGTTACTGCTTCTAAGTTAGAAAGCAGTAACACCTAGTTGCCTTCTTAGGTTAGTAAAGACATCACCCTTTAAGGCCTTAGTGAAAATATCAGTCACTTGCTCCTTTGTAGAACAATAGTCCACCACTAGATTACCCTTAGAGACCCTGGTCTCTTAGATAGTGAAACCTAGTTTCAATGTGCTTTGTTCTCCCGTGTGAGATAGGGTTCTTGGCTAGGTTGAGTGCTGACTTGTTGTCCATGTAGAGCTTAGGAACTTCTGTTAGATAAATCCTTAGCTCCTTGATAGTGTCTTCAATACTGTTTACAACAAAGCCAAACTTTTTAGTTAAATATCTCATAATTTTCTGACAAAGAACTTTGTCAGTAAGGATTTCCCCATTTAGGGACACTGCATTAGTTATCTTTTTCAGCCTTCCAAAGAAGTCTGCAATGGTTTCTCCTTGCTGCATATTAAGGTTCTCATATTGCTTCCTCAAGGATTGCAATTTCTCAACCTTAACAGGTTCAGCCCCATTGTAATATTTATCCAATGTGTCCCAATCCTCCTTAGAAGACTTTATGCCTCTTACTCTATCAAAGTTGCTCTCATCACACCCCAGGTGTATGAGATACAATGCTTTCCGGTCCTTTTGCTCATTCTCTGTGAATGTAGCAATCTGGGCTTCAGTTGGGTCTTCACCCATTATTTACTATTCTTAACACACCATGGAAGCCAAATATGGCTTCCATTTGTAGGGACCACCTGTCACAGTTTTTCCCATTCAATTTGGGGACCTGTGTTGACAGATTTGTATTTGCCATTGTTTTTAATTAGAATCCTTGATTAGCAGGTCTTCTAATCCCTGATTCAGAAAACACCAAACTGTCAAAAGCAATACACCTATACAGTCACTCTATAGGCAAAACAGGAAGAAAGAATTTAAAGAAAATACAAGAACAGTAAAGAACTATGAGAATAGGTTGTAAAATGGCCATGGGATCTTTAGCTCTGAGTTACCATGTAGGATTTTTCACTTCAGCAATTGTGAGGGGTGCAAATAGCAACAAATAAACCCAATAGGCCCAATCCCAACTTACCAAAAACCAAACTGGATCCAATAACCAAACACCCACTTGGTAAACAGGTTCCTGCAGAACCCAGAGTCCAGTTACTGTTACCACACGCGGATCCTGTATCTGGATACGGATCCAACCTAAAACCCTGAGTATAAATCCAAAATTAGGGTTTTCGGTGTCACTTTTCTTTTCTCTCTTCTTCTTTCTTTTCTTTCGTTTCTTTCTGATTCTTTAACCTAGCTATGCTAGGGTTTCTGATTCAAGTTGATTGCGGAACGATTGAGGCTTGAAATGGCTTCAACCTTGCTGATGTTGAACTCAGAAACAGGTATAACACAAAACCCCTTTGTTTTGTGTTGATGACAGTGAGATTCCAGAAACCCTAACTTCTCCTTTGGTTTTCCAGGAGCTATGGAGCTTGGGTTTTGAATCGGACACTACTATGAAGGTAACGAACCTTTCGTTACTCTGATTTATACTTTAATTGTTGTTTTTCACACAAACCCTGACCCTTGGTTGTGTTTTCTTTGTCTGCATGTACCTTGAACGCTTATACGAGGCTGATGCAAATACTAACGAAGGTAAAACAACAACTCTTTGTGTTTTAACTTCGTTTTCTATGATATTATGCAAACCCTAACTTGTATCTGGTTTTGCATGTACTGAAAACGTGTTCTTGATGAACACACGCTGTAATAGGATCTGTGGATCTTCTCTTTAGACCACAGAGGTGATTTCCTTACGCCCTTTCTCTATTTTCTCTCTTATTTTTCCTGTTTCAGTCACTGAAACGTCTACTAGCTAACACTTGATTTCTATCTTTGCGAGATCTTTCAATCACTTGTTGAAGATACAAGGCACTCAAAGAAAGCAAGGATGCAGAAAGCACACAAGGAAGACGATAGCACTTAGGGTAAAAGAAAACTTGAATGTAAATTTTATTCACTGTAAGAAATATGTACAAAGACTAGGACTATTTATACAGATATTTACAACGGCTATAAGTTGTTAATTAGTTTGTTAGAAACAAACTTAATTTGTTTCTAACAAACACACTTAGTTTAACCAACTTAACCGCTTTGTAATAAGGACTCTCATTTTAATACCTCCTAACGGCTTAGTTTTTGAAATTAAGAAAATATAGCCGTTGTAATTGAAGGGTGGTTTAGGATTTTGATTAAAATCCAATAGACCAAAAATAGGTTGAAAGACTAAAATGACCTTAAGCTTATATTGAGACAAAAACAGAAAAAATAAAATAAAATTTGAATAACTCTTTTACATGTCACATCGATAGATACGCATGTGACATATGGAACTCAATAACTAGGACGAACGCACCGAGATAAAGAAGGTTAGAAGGTGGCTCAAAATCAAGAAACGACCCTTCATTAAAGTATGCATGCATATGAATACGAATGTGCCTTTCTTTAAGCCACTAATCATTATTTTATCATTTTTTTCTTCTATAATCAACATTATTTTAGCATTTCTAATGGCTCTCTGCACGGGTTGAGCCTTTTGGGGTAATCATGATTGAATTATTAAAGTTTAAAGATTGATGAAATCCCATTGTTGACTCTACAGTTGCTCATGAGTCATGGCCGCTTTTCATTTCAGCCGCATTGCTAATTATTAGTTGAGGATATGATGAGCTCAAGATGGCCTATTATTCTCACTAAACATCAAAGGTTAAGTCGAAATGACTCTTAATACCCTTTGATTTGGTCTCAAAAGATTAGAAATCATTGCAAACAGAATTGCGGACAACTATGCACTTGGCACGAGTCACTCATTCTTTTGATATTATTACTCAAATCGTCTCGGTTGCATTTAATTATAAATATTAATGTTAGAGTTTATTAAAATTTTAGGTCATGTTTAGTTTGTTTTATTGGTTTTCATTATCTATAATTAAATAGTACTCTCTCCGTTCCCTTTCTTTTGATGTTTTAGCATATAGCACAAGGAATAAGAAAATAATGAGTAGATAAAATATAGACTAAAATACCCTTATTTATCTTCTTGTTGACAATTTTACAATGGGAAATATTAGGAGTAGTGTAATTCATAACTTGGTTAACCAGCAGTGTAGGTAACCGATAATAAGGTTTGTTATCATTCAGTTACAGTTTTAGTTCATTTCAAAATATACATGTATCAATTTTTCAAAAAATGAAATACAATTCAGTGTGTTTCACAGTTTTAGGTGTGACTTCTCTTCTCTAATCTCTCTCTGTTCATCTCTTCAATACTGAAAATGCACACAGTGTGCTAACAAAATTGGTATCAGAGCTTCATTTTAGGGATTCTGGGAAACACGAGAGAGCAAGATTGTGAATCTTGCGGTGAGGTGTGAGTACGATTTCGTTTTCGCAAATCGCATCGATTTGCAACTCGAAATCTGAGAAATCAGAGTTTGATTTCTAGGGTTAGGGAAACACGAGCGATTGAGAGAAATTGATACGAGTGATACACGAGAGATTGAGAAGATGAATGGAAGTGGTGGATTCAACACGCACTTGCCGATGTTCGACGGCAAGAATTGGGATCGGTGGTCGATTCAGATGAGAGTGTTGTTTGGTGCGCAAGACGTACTCGATTACGTCAACTACGGCTACGTTGCGCTAGCGGAGAATGCGACGAAAGCACAGTAAAACGCTCATCGTGAAGTTAAGAAGAAAGATCAGAAGGCGCTCTTCTTCATTCATTAGTGCGTAGATCCAAAGGTGTTTGAGAATATCGCTGAAGCAACAACTTCGAAAGGTGCATGGGATACGTTGGTGCGGTGTTACGGCGGTGATGCGAAAGTGAAGAAGGTGAAGCTTCAGTCTCTGCGCAAACAGTACGAGTTGCTTCAAATGAAGGACGATGAGAAGATTGCTGATTAATTCTCACGTGTGATTGCTGTCATGAACCAGATGAAGAATTGTGGAGAAACGATCACTGAGCAAACGAGCGTAGAAAAGGTACTTCGATCCTTGAATTCTCATTTCGATTACATTGTAGTAGCGATTGAGCAGTCAAAAGACACAAGTGAGATTAAGATTGAGGAGTTACAAGGTAACTTAGAGGCACAAGAAATGCGTATAAAGGATAGGAGTACTGAGAAAGAAACTGAACAGGCTCTCAAGGCTCTAACTAATAAGAAAAATGAATCTAATAAGAAGAGGTGGTGGAATAATAAAGGAAAAGGAAAGGAGAATTGGAATAACAATAATAAAGAGAAGAAGAACTTTGAGAAAGGTGAACCATCTAAGCCTAAGGAAGGTAACTCAGGGAAGTTTAATAATAAGAAGAAAGGAGGGTTTGATAAGAGGAAAATCCAATGCTATAACTGTGACAAATTTTGTCATTTTTCTAATGAGTGTTGGAGTGCAAAGAAGGAACCAGATAAGGTAGAGGAAGCTAATGCAGCACATGGTGATTCTGATACTGATCCTATGCTACTGATGGTGACAGTGAGTGATGAGGTTCCTTTGTCTGATTATTGGTACATGGATACAGGCTGTAGTAACCATATGACAGGGCGTAGGGACTGGCTTACTAACCTGAACACTAGTAAGAAGACTAAGATCAGACTTGCAGATCATAGAAGTTTGCAGGTTGAGGGAATGGGAGATATTGTGATCAAGAGGAAGGATGGCAGAGATATAGTGATAGAAAATGTGTGGTATGTCCCTGGTTTGAGCTCTAATTTGATGAGTGTAGGTCAACTCTTGGAGAAGGGCTTCTCAGTCACAATGGAGGATGAAGTAATGTCCTTGTTTGACAGAAACAAGAGACTGGTACTGCAGAGTAACATTGAGAAGAACAGGACTTTCAAGGTCAGTATTAAGGCAACTGAAGTGGAGTGTATGAAAGCTGTTCATAGTGATGATGAAAGCTGGTTATGGCATAGAAGGTACGGGCACCTCAACTTCAGAAGCTTGAGTGACTTGAAGTCAAAAGAAATGGTGATTGGTGTGCCAAGTGTAAGTCAACCACAGATCAGTTGTGAGGTGTGCATGAAGGGCAAGCAAGTCAGATTGCCTTTTGTTGCTGAGAAACCATCTAGGGCAACACATGCATTAGAGGTAGTGCACTCTGATGTTTGTGGACCTCTAGAAGTTCCATCTTTAGGGTGGAAACAAGTATTTTGTGTCCTTTGTTGATGAGTTTACAAGGATGCTATGGCTGTATTTAGTGAAAGTGAAGAGTGATGTGCTTGAGGTGTTCAAGAAATTCAAAGTCTTTCGCTGAGAAACAGAGTGGACAGTCAAATAAAGATAGTGAGGACTGATGGTGGAGGAGAGTACACATCCAAAGAATTTGAGATGTTCTGTGAAAACAGTGGAATTGTGCATGAGAAAACTCCTCCATACACACCCCAGCATAATGGCCTAGCTGAGAGAAGAAATAGGACCATATTGGACATGGCAAGGAGCATGTTGAAGCAAAAGAATCCTCCACATAAATTCTGGGGTGAAGCTGTATCTACAGCAGCTTACGTACTTAATAAATGTCCAACTAAGAGACTCAAATCTGCTGTGCCTGAAGAGATATGGAGTGGCAGAAAGCCTAAAGTGAGTCACTTGAGAGTTTTTGGCTCTCTTTGCTATGCTCATGTGCCTGATGCAAGAAGGAAGAAGTTACATGACAAGAGTGTGAAGCTAATTCTGATTGGATATCATCCAACAGGAGGCTATAAGTTGTATACTCCAGTGACAAACACAGTCACTGTCAGTAGAGATGTGTTGGTGAAGGAGAAGGAAGCCTGGGATTGGAATGGTGTGCAGGATCTTTATACTTCATCCTCAGCACCTGTGACAGTGATTCAACATGAAACAGAACCTGTTAGTGATTACAGTGATGGTGAACAGACTGATAAAGAAGATCCACCAGAGTTAGAATCAGAACATTCTGATGATGGTGAAGATCAGAATGTTAGACCAAGAAGAGTAAGGCATCTACCACAGAGACTTGCTGAATATGAGATACTGTCAGACAGTGTGGTGAGCAGTGAAGGTGAGCTCATTCACTTTGCTCTACTAGCAGATGCAGAGCCACTGAGTTACAGAGAAGCAGTGAAGGAGAAAGTTTGGAAACTTGATATGGAAGAGGAGTTGAAATCCATAGAAAGAAATGATACTTGGAAGCTAGTGAAGCTGCCAGCTAATAAGAAACCTATTGGGTTGAAATGGGTTTTCAAGGTGAAGAGGAACCCTGATGGAAGCATAAGAAAACATAAGGCCAGATTAGTAGCTAGAGGATTCTTGCAAAAGAAAGGTCTAGACTATGAAGAAGTGTTTGCTTCAGTAGCCAGGCATGAAACAATAAGAATGGTGATTGCATTGGCCTGTAGTAAGGGATGGGGACTGCTCCACTTAGATGTAAAGTCAGCATTCCTCAATGGCCCTCTGGAAGAAGAAATTTATGTTGCACAGGTTCCTGGCTTTGAAATCAATGGCAAAGAGGACTGTGTATACAGGTTGTATAAGGCTTTGTGTGGCCTCAAACAAGCACCTCGTGCTTGGAATAAGAAGATTGATTCCTTCTTCATTCAGAATGGCTTTAAGAGATGCAAGGTGGAGCATGGAGTGTATGTGAAGCACAAGTAGAATGAAATTGCAGTGCTCATTTGTTTATATGTGGATGACTTGTTGATTACAGGTGGATCAATGGAAGATATCCAAAAATTTAAAAGCAGAATGCTCCAGGAATTTGAAATGACAGAATTAGGGAGGTTGTCATATTTCTTAGGAATGGAGTTGATTACAGTGGAGGGTGGAATGGTGTTGCATCAGTGTAGGTATGCAACAGAAGTACTGAAGAAATTTGATATGCATCACTGCAATTCAGCAGTGACACCAGCAGAGCAAAACCTGAAGCTGCTGCAGAATGATGATGAAGAAGACATTGATCCAACACTGTACAGGCAGATGGTTGGTTCATTGAGATACCTCTGTCACAGCAGGCCAGACATTGGGTATGCTGTAGGCCTGGTGAGCAGGTTCATGACCAAGCCTAAGATGTCTCATTATCTTGCTGCCAAGAGGATAATGAGATACATCAAAGGAACTCTGAAGTTTGGTGTATTTTTTCCTGAGAATACAGATCAGAATGTACTAGAATTGTGTGCCTTTTCTGATAGTGATTGGTGTGGTGATAAGGTAGATAGAAGAAGCACAACTGGCTATGTCTTCAGTTTTCAAGGTGCAAAAATTTCTTGGTGTTCCAAGAAACAACAAGTGGTAGCATTATCATCATGTGAATCTGAGTATGTGGTAGGAGCAGTGACTGCTTGCCAAGCAATTTGGCTCAACTCTTTGCTGGAAGAGCTGAAGCTGAATGTGAAGAAACCAGTCAAGCTATGGTTGGATAATAAATCTGCTATAAGTCTTGCTAAGAACCCAGTCTCACACGGGCGAAGCAAGCATATAGAGACGAAATTTCACTTCCTTAGAGAGCAGGCGCAGAAGGGGATGATTGAAGTCTGTTACTGCTCAACACTTGAGCAACTTGCTGATATCTTGACAAAATCTGTCAAGATAGAACAGTTTGTCAAGCTGAGGAACAAACTGGGCATAATGATGTTTTAGTTTTTCTGATGTATCTGAATGTATGAATTAAGGGATGCTATTAGGAGTAGTGTAATTATAACTTGGTTAACCGGCAGTGTAGGTAACCGGTATCATTCAGTTACAGTTTTAGTTCATTTCAGAATATACATGTATCAATTTTTCAGAAAATGAAATACAATTCAGTGTGTTTCACAGTTTTAGGTGTGACTTCTCTTCTCTAATATCTCTATGTTCATCTCTTCAATATTGAAAATGCACACAGTGTGCTAACAGTAAATACATACTCAACAATTAATGTAATTATGATGATATGCAAATGGAAGTGGATTAGGAGAGTATATTTATCATCTTATTCTAAGATAGTGTTTTTTATTGTTCTAGGATAGTGTGATTCCTCTTGGAAACTCAACGTACATAAATATTTAAGAGAGATAATCAGTTTTGGTATATGTGCTTATTAAAAACTTAATCGTAATTGTTTATTGATTTATTAAGGGTGTTGTTGGAATAAAAATAGTTAAAATAGCATCGGGGTTGTAAAACATCAAAAGTTTTAGACAGGGCCGTCCCAAACAATTTGGAGGCCCTGTTCAAGTTTAAAAAACTGGGCCCTTAATATACTTTTAGGCCATCACTTTTCCCATACCCCTCCCTACTCACCCCACACCCACAAACCCCCTGAAACCCAAAAATCCCCCTAACTCAAAAAAACTCTTTCTCCCTCTCAAACCCCTCACACCCACCAAAAAACACACCCAGCCGAAACCCTCTCCCTCACCCTCTTCGACTTCTACCTCTCCCAAACCCACTCAATCTTCGATTTTAACCTTCAAACTCATTTTCGGAACACAAGGTACTCCCTCCCTTACTTTCCTGCGTTAATCCTCTAAAACAGGAAAAAAGGTGTGTGTGCCAAAAAATACACCTTCGGTTGCCCATAACCGAATTATTTCGGTTTCCCGTAACTGAATCGGCAAAAAATACGCGTTTCATTAATGACCTTTTGGTTATTTCGCAATGTTAGAGGGTTTGAGGTGAGTAGGGAGGGATGTGGGAAAAGCATGGGCCTACTTTTATCTAATGAGTCACCAAAATCTCAAACTACTTTATTTACATTTTAAATAACAACTCAATACAACTTTTTTTGACCAAGACTCAATACAACTTTAAAGTTGGTATAACTAGTGCATTTAGTTTCTCTTTATAAGAAAAAGTGTATATTTTTATTAAATATAAAAGAATATAATGGCCATGGAGAGTACCAAAAATCAGTACAATGCTTTCCTAAAAAAAGAGTTTATGCGGCCGTTTGTTTTTATATTGAAATGAAAGGTAATGTATAAAAATATTTGCAATTATCTGCTAAGCATCCGTGGCGCAATGGTATTGAGCAGTGCATGGTGGACAAAATAAATTGCAGAAATATATTGCATTTTAGGACCATCCACCTTAAATGGAGTTAGAAAGGAGTATTAATTCCATAAACAAAGAGAAAAATAATAATACTAAGATTCAGAAAAAACAAATGAATAATACTAAAATTTGTGTACATTTTCTTGCTATACTACTAAATTTGAATCAATTAATTTTGTTATAAAGTAGCCTAAATAGCGTAGTGGTAATCTTAGGCAATTTTGGCCTCAGGAACCCAAGTTCGATCCTCGCTTACGCATTTTAATAAAAATTTTGGTAAACTGAATTTTGTTGCAAAAATATAAAAAAGGACTTGTCGGGATCGAACCGGCAAGCTTGTTGATGGTGTAAAACCACGCGGACCACTACGCCGGGAGAGTAAATACGTACCAATTATCATTTTATTTTATAAAACATAGTATTTTGTCTTAAAAAAATGGGGGCCCCTAAATTAATGAATTTGGGCTGGGGCCCTGTGCGGTAGCACAGGCCCATGGCCGGCCCTGGTTTTAGAACAAGTTTTAGAGACTAAAACATCAAAAAAAAAAAAGGAACGAGGAGTAATGAGATATAGATTACGGTCATAGAAAATGAGATATGTACTTGATGGCGAGAGTTTAGTTCTAACCAAAACTACTTGGAATTTAGTTTAATTTGTTTAGTTGAATTTTGAGCGGTTAAGTTGATGGCTTTTGAGAATATCTTAAGAAAGAGTGGATAGTAGAGAATTCCAATTGGAATTCCTTCATCATTAACGTGACATTCTTCTTTATTAGAAGGATCACTTACATATAAAACACCTACTTTGCTTGATTTGCCATGATGAAAAAGACTCGTCTGTATATGGAACATTGTCGAGACCCGCAAATGTAAAATCCTATTCATTGACTTGTGCACCACTGTTACTATTCATTTACATTAAAAAACGTTAGTCTAAATTTAGTATATTAATTGAACTCCCAAATGTCTTAATCACCCCAAAGGAAGGAATGATTGTCATAATGAGATTTTTATCTTTCGAAAAGAGAAGTTTATGAAAGAAGTCACGACCATAACCCCACTGTTTTGCATTGTACTCTTGTTATCGGCTCGTGACTTTGTATAGAATGTTGTATCCACTTCAATTGATGACATCTAAGTTTGACCTATTTGCTTGCCATAGTAATATATCATCATTCAAGATATGTCAAAAAATGTCTTATTACGCTGTTTCAACCACTAATTTTAATTTCATTCATTTTAGGTTTTTTTTACCTAGAGCCTCTCATTCACTTTTGTAAAGCAAATTTAATTTTTGGTTTTAAACACTATTCATGATGGTATAATACAATTAATAGAATACTATTAAATGATAAATTTGTGTATGAGATTTAACTGAAAAAATCTTACCATATTGGATTTTTAAGTTTAAAATATATTTTTATTCTCTTATATTTTTTTTTACAGGATTTCGACTTGAGTATAATATTATTGAGAGAGCCGAAGGAAATACTTACTTTGATAGGATTTTTTTTGATACAATTGAAAAGATAAAAAATAAATAGGAACTACTCTCTAATTCTAACTACACCGATAGCATCGGCTAGAAGCATAGAGGATATTTTTTTTTGGGCAATTGCCTGTAACTCTGCATTTATATTGGTAGTGACACCACAGCTACCTGAGAGTCCGAAAAGCCACTGACCAAGATGGTCCCTGAATAAGTCTCCAAAGCTCGACCTTCCATGATTACCAAAAGAACTGCCATCGACATTTAACTTAACAAAAGATTCCGGGGGGGATTCCAAGAGACAAGACGAGTTTGTCTAGGAGATTTAACCGAGCCAAATAATTTATCAATGGAGTCCATTAGGGTACGTATTCTACTGATGATCTTCCAATTCTCCCATCTTCAAACACCTCCGCATTACGAGCTCTCCAAAGCATCCAACACGTTGCTGCAAAAAGAGGACCGTAGGAACTTGTTGCATTAGTCTTGAACCATAAGCCTGTAATTCAGTTATGTTGAAGTCTGCTAGGGACAAGAAACCAAAGAGCTGCCAAACATAGGAAACTCTAGGGCAATCCCTAAGTGTATGAAGAATGTCCTCACTGAAGTTGCCACACCTCTGACAGGAGTTATCCAAGGTAATATGTCTCGAAAAACGAAAAGCATTGGTTGGGAAGCTATCCTGCATAATAAGCCAAATAAAGTGCTTGATGTTTTCAGGTAAACTTAGCTTCCAGATCCATTTCCAATCATGATTGGTAGTAACTGTGTTAAGTAGAGGACTATCTGAAGTCTGGAGAAGCCAAGAATAAGCACTCTTTACTGAGTAAGAGCCATTTGGAGAGTGTTCCCAGATGAGGATATCTCTAGAATCATTGTTACTGAAAAGGCTCTGCATCTCAAGTTTGATGTCATCAGGGATGTGAGTATACAGGAGGTTGAAATGCCAAGAATTATTGATGAAAATGTCTTGAATGCTCTAGTGAAAAGTAAGCAATCATCTGCAAAGAAAAGATGAGATATGGCCGGACCATTAGGGGAGATTTTGATAGGTTGATAGGATTGTTGTAAGCTACAACACCATTTTGAAAAAAAATAAAAGAAGATTTTTTATTTATCAAAATAGCGATCGACTCAATGAAATAATAAAAATTTGGCAAAATATCTCCCAAGGTCCCTTAACTTATTTTCAGATAACGAATAGGTCCCTTAACTTTTTTTGTAACAATTAGGTCCCTTAACTTTTTTTGTAACAATTAGGCCCTTTACGTTTTAAAAACGCGTCTTTGCCCTTTTTTGCAATTTCCGTTTAACTCTGTTAAAAACAAGCTTAAGTGACTGACGGTGCTGGCGTGTATGTTGATGTGGCTAAATAGTGATTATGTGGCAGGTCCACCTAGGATTTTAATTAAAAATTATTTTTTTATTCAAAATTTAAAAACCCAAAATACCGCTGTGTTACTATTCATCATCTTCCTCCACAATTCCTCTTCACTGAAACCCTAATTCCGTGGCTTCCTCCCGTCGCCTCTTCAACTCCATGGCTTCCTTTTCATTTTCATTTTTGATTTCAGATTTCATTTTTCATTTCAATGGCTTCCTCCCTTTTCGGTTCCTTTTCATTTTCGATTTTCATTTCCGTTGAAATCATTTTCGATTCCTTTTCATTTTCAGTTTTCGATTTCAATGGCTTCCTCCCAGATTTTCGATTTCTGATTCATGTTGATTGGCGCCATTGATTTTCGATTTTCAATTTCTGGAAATCTGGGTTTGTGTTGTTATTGAAGTCTTAGGGTTGAAGCCATCGATCGAAGCCCAAATTTTCGAATTCAGCACCAAGTTGATTAAAGCCATTGATTTTCGATTTTCGATTTCTGGAAACCAAATCTGGGTTTGTTCTGAAAACGAAAACAATATCTGGGTTTCGCAGCAACTGAGTTGGCGGCGTTACTGGGTTTCTTGACGATGGAACAGCCATTTCTTGACGATGGTTTTCTTAATTTCACTCCCCATATTCATGTTCATCATAACCTGCTGAGGCTCGTGTTGGTTAGGAAGTTGTTCAAGTTCTGGGAAATCATGGAGTTGTTGTTCATCATAATGCAAATTTTCGTTTAAACAAAGACGTATAATCAGCGATTCGTTTTCGTTTAAGTGCAATTTTTCCATACTCTAGTGGTGAAATTTGGGAAAGGCGATAATCAATGAGATTCAACTTCCATCAATGGAGTCACGAGGGAGAAAGAGGAAAAGGGGAATTTAGGGATATGGGTTTTTTTTTTTTTTTTTTAAAACATGTGGCAAATGATGTGGCCATGACAGCACATAAAAAATAGACACATGAGCACCGTTAGCCACATATACATTTTTGTAACGGAGTTAAACGGAAATTACAAAAAGAGTAAGGGTGCAACGTTTTTAAAACATAAGGGACCTAATTGTTACAAAAAAAAGTTAAGGGACTTATTTGTTATTTGAAAATAAGTTAAGGGGCCACAGAAGATATTTTGCCTAAAAATTTAGTCAAAATTACTCGATGATCAATCTGGTGGAATATCCAAAATACCATCGGAGATATTTTTAAAAGTTAAGGGACCTATTTGTAGGTGCAAACCAAATATCAATACAAGAAAGGCCCAAAGAGTAAAATCAACCAATGTGAAACTCTCGCCCAAATCCACTAACCACAACGCGAAGGGTAAATACCATTTCATACCTAGGAAAACTCTCTCATTAGGTTACTCTCTCTCTCTCTCTCTCTCTCTCTCTCTCTCTCTCTCTCTCTCTCTCTCTCTCTATATATATATATATATATATATATATATATATATATTATATATCTATATATCTTTCTCTCGCTTCTCTCTACGAAGAACAAAAACCCTAACTCTGTTTCCTCTTCTTTTGATTTGCAGAAACGAGATTCATGCAAGTTGAAACGAAAGACGAAGATCACACACAGAAAGGAGCGGGGGAGTAATTGAGAAAAAAGCATGGAAATGGCTTGAAGAAAACTCGTGAGTATATTCTTCTTCCCTGTTATTACTTCAATTTTTCTTATTACAAAATACAATACATGAGATCTTCTATTTATACATAAAACAATACCTCTCAAGTCAGTTATACATTTGTTATAATTGAACTTGTTACAAACCCTAACCTCCTAACTGATTTTATTTTCAGTTAGAGTTCCTAACCTATATGTCTAGGTTTAACAGTTTAACTAGTATTTTACCCGTGCATACGCATGGGTGATACTGTATTTGTTATAACTTGCGCGCTATGTGTAACACGCCATTTCTACCCGGCAATTTAAAATTAAAAATATCAGAGTTTAAAAATTATTTTTCAATTCATCCAAACGGGATGCTACATTTACTTCAATTCCAGCATACACAATTGATAATAAAATTCATCATTTCAAGGAAAAACATAATACGTAGCTCCTCAATAAATTGGGCGAACCCTCAAGTACTCAAAAGTCTACAACAATAGTTCATCAACACGCAGCGAGCTAAAAGAAATAGTTCCAAACATAGTTGTAATAACATCAACACAAATCAATCAGTGTCACATAAAATAAAACCAAAAATAACATATATTCGCCCCCCAGGTGCTACGTATCAGAGCATGACCGACTCGATGGATGAAGGATTAAAAGCCTTCACTCACGGTTACCTGTAGTAATAATCAACATAATGGGTGAGTCTAAACCGTATAATAAAGCTTATAATAAGCAGTATGCCAGAGTACAGAACTATACCAATCACAGCAATACATATATATATATATATATATATATATATATATATATATATATGTAACAACTATAGTAATACATTTATCAACAGCAGTCACCCCAATATATACATATAACAACTTTTTAATATATTTATAACAACTATAATAACATATATATATATATATATATATATATATATATATATATATATATATAGCGCCCACTACTCATCCACATCAACATTTATATTTGCCACACAAATATATTGCACACCGACCAAAATAATAATTGTCAATGACTAGAATGAATGTATGAAGTGCAAGTATGCATGTGGTACCATCATCGTCGCTAATTCTACCAATTGGGCACATCGTCACTTTTGAGCCTTATTCATCGTCACTAGCTCGAGACCGCAGCCTTACATCGTCATTATATGCACATGTATGCATGTGACTTCATGAACAACCAACAAAACAAAATCATCACAACAACAACGTCATCAATATCATCATCGTCATTTTGGTCATTAGACTCATCGTCAATAACATCATCATTTTAATTTGGTCAATAGACCCATCGTCATTTAACAACATCAATAATATTTGGTCAATAGACCCATCATCATTAACATCAACATGGCAACACAATATTGGTGTCCAGAAACTATCAGAAAATAATCATTTTTCACCTTACAGTAGCATATACAGATAGAGGACTGAACAAGCTTCGAAACGCACTTTGAAGCACTTAAAACGGACACCCGAGTCAAAAGATACGTCAAAAACAAATTAGGAACAAAACTGAGACACATGCTGAAAATGGCGCCCAGGCACTGGGAGCCTAGCAGGGAAACTGGCGCAGCCACACAAACTGGCGCCCTTGGCGCCCAGGTAGAGCTGTCAATTTGGGCCCGGCCCATTGGGCCGGCCCAACGGCCCGATTTTTTGGTTGGGCCTGGGCTCTAAAATTAGTGGCCCAAAATCAACGGTATCTTTTTTTGGCCCGGCCCGATGGGCCCGTTGATAGTATTGGGCCGGGCCGGGTCGGCCCCGATGGGCTTCGGGCCGGGCCGGGTCGGCCCCGATGGGCTTCGGGCCGGCCCGTTACTTTTTTGTTTTAGTTTTAAAATTTTAAAATATGGTCCAATAAAAAATGGAGCAATTTTTTAAAGTAAAAAAAAAAATAAAAAAGTAAATAAATTTTGTGTAAATCTCTAATATTCATCTGTTTGTGTAAATCTCTAATAAAAAAGTAAAGAAAATAGAGCAATTTTTTTAAGAAAATGAAGCAATTTTGTGTAAATCTCTAATATTTCTCTGTTTGTATTATACCCGTCATGTCCAATGAAATAAAGGAAAAAGGTTAATTAAAGTTAGCAAGCACTAAAGTACTGCGAAATTGTAAACTACACCGTGGAAGTCATAAATTGTATCAGCTCCATATTTTAACGAGACATTAAAACTATTTTTGTCAAAATTCTAAAAAGTCAATGATTTGTGGCCCGTTGGGTTGGGCCATTGGGCTGGTGGTGAGCGGGCTCGGGCCGTAAATTTTGCAGCCCATCAAAATATCGGGCCCGACCCGGCCCGACCCGTATACGCTGTTTGGCCCGATGGGCCGGGACGGGCGGGCCCAAACCCGGCCCATTGACAGCTCTACGCCCAGGCAACACAGAAAACTGGCGCAGGAGGGATCCTGGCGCCCAACACTTAGACACAGGCAGCAACACAAAAACTGGCGCATGAGGGATCCTGGCGCCCAGACACAGAAAACTGGCGCAACATCAAAAACTGGCGCAGGCAGGGATCCTGGCGCCCTTGGCGCCCAGCACAAACACTGGCGCAGCAGCACAAAAACTGGCGCAGGAGGCAGCATGCGCCCTTGGCGCCCAGGGGAGGGGATCCTAGTGACACTTCAGAATACGCAACCTAGCAACCAAAATTCAACACCATTGACATCCAAGCAACATAACTACCCTGAAACACAACTTAGGAACGCAACACGGGCAGCCAAAATTAGGCGCCCTTGGCGCCCAGGCACAGGGAACCTGCGCCCATGGCGCCCAGACAGCAACACAGAGGCGCAACAAGACAGGCAACAGGCGCCCAGACAGCAACACAAACTAAGACACGCCTAGACACAGCATGCAACATGACAGGGATCCCGGCGCCCAGCAGGTGGCGCCCAGCGCCAGAATGGCGCAACACGCAGGGGGATCCCAGCGCCCAGCACCTAGACACGCCTAGGCACAGGCGCACAACAGCAACACAAATGGCGCCTTTGGCGCCTAGGGTCCTTCCAATCCGAATTTTCCTAGACTCCCATGAGTTCAATTATATCAACAACAACTTCAATTATCACATACACGTTCTCACATTACCAAACGCAAGTTTTATGGAACATTTAGCGTGCATTTCAAATCTTCAAACGCATCAAACAATTATATACATTTCAACAACACCTATTGAGCATCAAATATTCATCCATACAATCATACATTGCAAACATCATCAAAAATCGTAAGAATAGCTACGTAGGTCCTAAACCCCACATACATCCTATTATAAACCCCATTATAAGGTAAGGCCCACCCTTACCTTTGATTTCCGAAGATGAAGACTCCTCTACGAATACACCGAAGTAACCACAACAACAGCTCCTTGCTCATCTTCTCTCTTGGCCGATCGCACCTCTCCTTCTCCTCTTCTCCCTTGCGCGCCCTTCTTTTCCTTCTCCTCTCTTCGCAAGTTTCTTTCTTTCTCTCTTCTCTCTTTTGCGAATTCTTTCTTTCTTTCTTTCTCACCAAATGCGACACCTACTCAAGACCCTAGCGCCTAGGGGCCTAAGTCTTGGGCTTGGGCCCTTGGGTCATTCCTACTACGCCATAATTTACCGGTTACTACTTCCTTTATTAAAATAAAACACTATGTTAATAATTTAATATAATAATAATAATGCAACACTTAAATAATTTAATTAAATAATTAATCAAATTATTTTGGGTGTTACAACTCTCCCCCACTTAGAAAATTTCGTCCTCGAAATTCTTACCTGATTCAAACAGCCCTGGATAAGACTCCCTCATCTTACTCTCCAGCTCCCAAGTCATGCTCTCTCCAGCAGCTCCTAACCAAACCACTTTCACCAAAGCAATCTCCTTTCCCCTCAGAACCTTCACTTCCTGATCTTCAATGCGCACAGGCATAGTCTCCACAGTGAGATTATCCCATACCTCCACATCATCCATGTGAATCACATGAGACGGGTCTGGAACATACTTTCGAAGTTGCGACACGTGAAACACGTCATGCAAGTTCGAAAGATTAGGCGGCAAAGCCACCCTATAGGCAACATTTCCAACCCTCTCAGTAATCTGATACGGACCAATGAAACGAGGAGTGAGCTTCTTCGACTTCAATGCACGACCCACACCGGTCACCGGAGTGACTCTCAAAAACACATGCTCACCCGCTTGGAACTCTAATTCTTTCCTCCGGTTATCATGGTAGCTCTTTTGTCGACTCTGCGACGCTTTCATCTTCTCACGGATCAACTTAACCTTCTCAGTTGTCTCGCGAACAATTTCTGGTCCAAGCACCACGCTCTCACCAGACTCATACCAACATAGTGGGGTTCTACACTTCCGACCATACAACGCCTCAAAAGGTGCCATCCCAATACTTGAATGGTAGCTGTTGTTGTATGTGAATTCTATCAATGGAATGTAGGAATCCCATGAACCTCCCTGCTCCAAAACACAAGCTCTCAACAAATCCTCCAATGACTGAATAGTCCTCTCTGACTGACCATCTGTCTGAGGATGATAGGCTGAACTCAACCTCAACTTTGATCCCAACTTCTCATGCAAACTTCTCCAGAACTCTGAAGTAAACCTTGGGTCTCTGTCTGAAATAATACTCATAGGAACTCCGTGAAGCTTCACAACTTCCCGAATATAGATCTCTTCCAACCTAGGCACTGGATACGTGATATTAATAGGAACAAAATGGGACGACTTTGTTAACCTATCAACAATCACCCAAATGGCATCATACCCTTTCGCAGTATGAGGCAAACCCGTCACAAAATCCATAGTAATGCTGTCCCACTTCCACTCTGGGATATCCAATGGTTGCATCAACCCCGCAGGCTTCTGGTGCTCAACCTTTGACTTCTGACAAGTCAAACATGCATACACAAACTGTGCCACATCCCGCTTCATCCCCGGCCACCAAAACAGTTTCTTCAAATCTTGGTACATCTTTGTAGCCCCCGGATGAATACTCAACTTGCTTCTGTGACTCTCCTCAAGAATCACTCTCTTCATCTCAGCATCATCAGGAACACAGATTCTATCCCTAAATCTCAACACGCCTTGGGAATCTAACTTGAAATCGCCATTCTCAGCTTGATCATTCACAACTATTAAGTCCACTAGTTTCACATCTGACTTCTGGGCTTCCCGGATACTAGCCAAAAAGTCATTGCCAATCTTCAACATTCCCAATCTAACACTCTGCGGTGTTACTTCGCAAACTAAGCTCATATCTCGGAATTGCTCAATCAACTCCAACTCTTTAACCATCATTGCTGACATATGCAAGGTCTTTCGACTTAAAGCATCAGCCACGACATTAGCTTTGCCTGGGTGATAGTTCAAGCCGAAATCATAGTCCTTCAACAATTCTAACCAACGTCTCTGTCTCATATTCAGCTCCTTCTGATCAAACAAGTACTTCAAGCTCTTATGGTCACTAAACACCTCAAATATAGTACCATAAAGATAATGCCTCCAAATCTTCAGCACAAACACAATCGCAGCTAGCTCCAAATCATGCGTAGGGTAGTTCTTCTCATGGGTCCTCAACTGGCTAGACGCATAAGCTACTACCTTACCATCTTGCATAAGCACACCTCCCAAACCCATTTTGGACGCCTCACAATACACCACAAACGGTTGATCCGGAACGGGCAAAGTCAAAATAGGAGATGTTGTCAATCTCTTCTTCAACTCATTGAAGCTCTCTTCACATCGAGCATCCCACACAAAAGCCTTTCCCTTACAAGTCAATTGAATCAACGGAAGGGCTAACTTAGAGAATCCTTCAATAAACCTCCTATAATAACCAGCTAACCCCAAGAAGCTTCTAATCTCAGTAACTGACTTCGGGCTCTCCCATTGCAACACAACATCTACCTTGGCTGGATCCACAGCAATACCATTACCAGAGATAACATAACCAAGGAAACTTACTTCATTCAGCCAGAACTCACACTTAGACAACAATTGGTCCATCAAATCATCAATCCTCGGGAGCGAATACTTGTTTTTAATTGTCACCTTGTTCAACTGCCTATAATCGACACAGAGTCTCATACTTTCATCCTTCTTTTTCACCAACAACACAGGAGCTCCCCACGGTGACACACTTGGCCTTACAAATTTCTTCTCAAGCAGATCTTCTAGTTTCTTCTTCAATTCTGACAATTCTGATGCTGACATCCTGTACGGTGCCATAGACACAGGCCTAGTACCAGGTACAAGATCAATAGCAAATTCAACTTCCCTCTCTGGCGGAACACTTGGAATCTCATTAGGGAACACTTCGGGAAACTCACACACCACCTGCAACCCTTCAATGATAACCTGATTCTCAGCAGACAACGATGCCATCAGAGCAAACAGACTAACTCCCCCCTTCATTACTTTATGCAACTGACCAGCAGGCAACAAAACAGATTCTTCCTCTTCAGGAGAATGGAAACTCACAGACTTACTAAAGCAATTAATATGGACATGGTTATCCACTAACCAGTCCATACCAAGAATAACATCCAACCCACCCAACGGCAAACAAATCAAGTCAACAACGAAATCTTTGCCGAAGACCGACAGAGGGCACTTAGCACACACAAGAGAGGTAGTTACCGAACCCTTAGCTGGAGTATCGATAACCCTCTCCCTCATCAAAGAAGACAAGGCTAGACCCAATTTCTTAACACATATTGCAGCAATGAATGAATGCGTGGCACCGGTATCAACAATAGCAATCAAAGGAATACCATTAATAAAACATGTACCTCTTATCTCATTAGCCTCCTCTGATCCCGCGAGAGCAAACACTCTCCCACTACTCTTCTCTTTCTTCGGCTTAGAACACTTGGTGCTAATATGACCCACCTCACCACAGTTGAAACAAACCACATCCTTGCGTTCACAGTCAGACGCCAAATGACCCTCTTTGCCACAACGGAAACACACTCTCACTCCCGACTTGCATTCGTAGCTTTTATGACCAGACTTACCACACTTAAAACACACAAGGTTAGCGGGAGCATCTCCCCCACTAGACTTCTTACCCTCAGCAGACTTCTAACCATCAGCATATCTCTGTTTACCCCTACCAGCAGGAACCTCATATGGCTTACCACGGTTCTGAAATTTACCCCTCTGATCCCTCATAACCTTAGAGTGAGCACTACTATCTTCTTCAAAAATCCTACAACTGTCAATCAAATCAGCGAATACCCGAATCTTCTGGTACCCAATAGCTTTCTTAATGTCAGCCCTCAACCCATTCTCAAATTTGATACATTTGGAGAACTCAGAGCCAGCATCAGTGTAGTGAGGATAAAATTTGGCCAATTCAGTGAACTTGGCAGCATATTCCGTTACAGACATGTTTCCTTGCTTCAGCTCAAGGAACTCAATCTCCTTCTTGCCCCTGACATCTTCTCGAAAGTATTTTCTCAAAAATTCCCTACGGAATACAGCCCAAGTGATTTCTTCATTAGCAGTCTCCAACCTCTGCCTAACCTCCAACCACCAGTCATCAGCTTCTTCTGCCAGCATATGAGTACCATATCTGACCTTCTGAACTTCAGTACAATCCATGACATGGAAAATCCTTTCCACTTCCTTCAACCACTCTAGAGCACCATCAGGGTCATACTTGCCCTAAAAGTAGGCGTCTTCTCCCTCTGAAAAGTGGCCAGACTGCGAGTTCCAGCATTAGCATTATCATTCTGCTGGTTCCCAACAGCCTGCGCCATAGCTTGCAAGGCAGCAGCAAGAGCAGCGTCGTTCCTTCCAGCCATTTCAACTTACACTGCAGCATAAACAATAATTCAGAACTAATCTAGCAATACTTGCTAGTCAAAGATACTAAGACTGGACAACTTGGCCGGACAGACCGAACTGCTCTGATACCACTAATGTAACACCCCATTTCTACCCGGCAATTTAAAATTAAAAATATCAGAGTTTAAAAATTATTTTTCAATTCATCCAAACGGGATGCTACATTTACTTCAATTCCAGCATGCACAATTGATAATAAAATTCTTCATTTCAAGGAAAAACATAATACGTAGCTCCTCAATAAATTGGGCGAACCCTCAAGTACTCAAAAGTCTACAACAATAGTTCATCAACACGCAGCGAGTTAAAAGAAATAGTTCCAAACATAATTGTAATAACATCAACACAAATCCATCAGTGTCACATAAAATAAAACCAAAAATAACATATATTCGCCCCCCAGGTGCTACGTATCAGAGCATGACCGACTCGAGGGATGAAGGATTAAAAGCCTTCACTCACGGTTACCTGTAGTAATAATCAACATAAGGGGTGAGTCTAAACCGTATAATAAAGCTTATAATAAGCAGTATGCCAGAGTACAGAACTATACCAATCACAGCAATACATACATATATATATATATATATATATATATATACATTTATATATATATGACAATTGTGTACAATTTATATATATATATGTAACAACTATAGTAATACATTTATCAACAGCAGTCACCCCAATATATACATATAACAACTTTTTAATATATTTATAACAACTATAATAACATATATACATATATATATATATATATATATATATATATATATATATATATATATATATATATATATATATATATATACAACGCCCACTACTCATCCACATCAACATTTATATTTGCCACACAAATATATTGCACACCGACCAAAATAATAATTGTCAATGACTAGAATGAATGTATGAAGTGCAAGTATGCATGTGGTACCATCATCGTCGCTAATTCTGCCAATTGGGCACATCGTCACTTTTGAGCCTTATTCATCGTCACTAGCTCGAGACCGCAGCCTTACATCGTCATTATATGCACATGTATGCATGTGACTTCATGAACAACCAACAAAACAAAATCATCACAACAACAACGTCATCAATATCATCATCGTCATTTTGGTCATTAGACCCATCGTCAATAACATCATCATTTTAATTTGGTCAATAGACCCATCGTCATTTAACAACATCAATAATATTTGGTCAATAGACCCATCATCATTAACATCAACATGGCAACACAATATTGGTGTCCAGCAACTATCAGAAAATAATCATTTTTCACCTTACAGTAGCATATACAGATAGAGGACTGAACAAGCTTCGAAACGCACTTTGAAGCACTTAAAACGGACACCCGAGTCAAAAGATACGTCAAAAACAAATTAGGAACAAAACTGAGACACATGCTGAAAATGGCGCCCAGGCACTGGGCGCCTAGCAGGGAAACTGGCGCAGCCACACAAACTGGCGCAGCCACACAAACTGGCGCCCTTGGCGCCCAGGCAACACAGAAAACTGGCGCAGGAGGGATCCTGGCGCCCAGCACTTAGACACAGGCAGCAACACAAAAACTGGCGCAGGAGGGATCCTGGCGCCCAGACACAAAACTGGCGCAACATCAAAAACTGGCGCAGGCAGGGATCCTGGCGCCCTTGGCGCCCAGGCACAGGGAACCTGACGCCCAGCACAAAAACTGGCGCAGCAGCACAAAAACTGGCGCAGGAGGCAGCATGCGCCCTTGGCGCCCAGGGGAGGGCATCCTAGTGACACTTCAGAATACGCAACCTAGCAACTAAAATTCAACACCATTGACATCCGAGCAACATAACTACCCAGAAACACAACTTAGAAACGCAACACGGGCAGCCAAAATTAGGCGCCCTTGGCGCCCAGGCACAGGGAACCTGCGCCCATGGCGCCCAGACAGCAACACAGAGGCGCAACAAGACAGGCAACAGGCGCCCAGACAGCAACACAAACTAAGACACGCCTAGACACAGCATGCAACATGACAGGGATCCCGGCGCCCAGCAGGTGGCGCCCAGCGCCAGAATGGCGCAACACGCAGGGGGATCCCAGCGCCCAGCACCTAGACACGCCTAGGCACAGGCGCACAACAGCAACACAAATGGCGCCTTTGGCGCCTAGGGTCCTTCCAATCCGAATTTTCCTAGACTCCCATGAGTTCAATTGTCAACAACAACTTCAATTATCACATACACGTTCTCACATCACCAAACGCAAGTTTTATCGAACATTTAGCGTGCATTTCAAATCTTCACACACATCAAACAATTATATACATTTCAACAACACCTATTGAGCATCAAATATTCATCCATACAATCATACATTGCAAACATCATCAAAAATCGTAAGAATAGCGACATAGGTCCTAAACCCCACATACATCCTATTATAAACCCCATTATAAGGTAAGACCCACCCTTACCTTTGATTTCCGAAGATGAAGACTCCTCTACGAAGACACCGAAGTAACCACAGCAACAGCTCCTTGCTCCTCTTCTCTCTTGGCCGATCGCACCTCTCCTTCTCCTCTTCTCCCTTGCGCGCCCTTCTTTTCCTTCTCCTCTCTTCGCAAGTTTCTCTCTTTCTCTCTTCTCTCTTTTGCGAATTCTTTCTTTCTTTCTTTCTCACCAAATGCGACACCTACTCAAGACCCTAGCGCCTAGGGGCCTAAGTCTTGGGCTTGGGCCCTTGGGCCATTCCTACTACGCCATAATTTACCGGTTACTACTTCCTTTATTAAAATAAAACACTATGTTAATAATTTAATATAATAATAATAATGCAACACTTAAATAATTTAATTAAATAATTAATCAAATTAGTTTGGGTGTTACACTATGAAATTATAAATACGTTGAAAGTTGCAAAAATGTAATAAAAGAAAAAGGAAAACCTCGATAAAGGGCGATATTTCAAATTTATTAAAATAGTTTTGTTGCAAAAAGTTAAAAAAAATCGGTATCTTCTTATAATATTAATAATGGAGTAAAAATGAGGAAAAAAATGAGATTTAATATAAAATATGCACCCTGTTGGCACTCTCGTTGCTGATCCCATTGGCAATTCCGTTGGCGCTCCTGTAGGCACTCTTGTTGTCGCTTCGTACAGCTCACAAAAAAAAAAAGCAAATGAGATTTAATCATTGATTTTTTTAGAAAAAATAATTTGGGAATTTTTGCTAGCAGTATTGCTTTTTTTGACAATTGGTAGTGGTTAAATGAATTTTTTTTTTATCAATAATGGTTAAATGAATTGGTTTTAGTAGTTTGAGTAGATTTTAGTAAATAGTAAATCCTGCATAATTTAATAGTAATTTTATGTAATTATTGATTTTTTACAAAAAAATAAATTTAAAAAGTAGAATTTTTTTTTTGAAAAGAAAAATCTGACTACGCGCATCAGCGCGGCAAGCAGCAGGCAGCTTTTGCTATTTTTTTCGCAGCTGTTGTCGGTTTTTTTTCTCAGCTTTTGTGCAGTTTTTTGGTCAGCTTTTCTGCCAAAAGCTGTTGTTTTTTGTTTTTTAGTGCAAAATGTCTAAAATGCCCAAAAAAAAATGGGCACGTGGAGCGCAAGTGAAATGTTTAAAAATTAATATCAATTTGCTAGCATTTTGTTTTATTATATTAGTATTAGATTAAATTAGATTATATATTAGATAGATTACATTTTTATCATTGGTTGGACACTTAGCAATTGTATAAGAGGATTATTTTTGACATTTTGCTAGCATATGAATTGATTATACTATATATAGTATTAGATAGATTAGTATTAGGGACTAGATTAGATTAGTATTAGATAGATATGTTTGAAGTGGAATAAAATAGAAGTAAATGAGAATAAATATAGAGATGGAAGAAGAAAAAGACAAAGAAATGAGAGAGAAAAGGGGGGATATTATGAGAGAGAGAGAGAAGAGAATAAAATAAATAAAAAAAGAGAGAGGAGAGAGATGCTGAGAAGGTGTGAAGAGGACAAATAAAAAATTGTAAAATGTAGAAATTTTTTTCTTTTAGTGGCAAAATGTCTAAAATGCCCAAAAAATGAACACGTGACGCGCTAGAGGAATGTCTAAAAATGTCAATTTGCTAGCATATGATTTTATTATATTAGTATTAGAGTATTAGATTAGTATTAGATTTCACCCCGGCCGCAACTAAATTCATAGTAAATGATTAGTCTGTTATTGTTGTGTTAGAATATTCAAAATAGTGTTTTAAAAAACCAAATTAATCTGACGGTTTAACTGGTTAAATCGTGTACTGACGGTTTGGTTAAAATAAGCGGCTCGATCATAATTTTATCCCGATTTAAATGGTTTAAAGTGACTGAACCATGATTCTAGAGGTCTCATTGGTTCGATGTCAGTCCGATTTTCAAAACATTGATTCGAAAACAATTCGAGAAAACAATCAAAATGGTGTTGGGAAAGCCATAGATTAGATGTGGCAAAAGGGGTTGGGTGTCGGGCTTAACCCGTTAGCTCGCAAATGTAGGGTGGGATTGGTTGGTGTCGCGCAGCCCGTCATCTCACACAACTGAGCTTATCTAGTTTGGCAGGGATTTGTATATGATGTTATTTGGATGTTGGTATCAATGTTGTTAAGATTTGGTAATATAAGAGGTAAAATTTGGATAATATGTTCCACATTACCGACGGAAATTTCATCAAAAAAGGGTAATATTTTGCTAGTTACTACCAACAGAATTACCGACTACATGTATTATACCAGCGGAATTTTCTATTGGTAATAACTGGCAAAATATTACCGACGGAATTACCGACGAAAAACATTACCGACAAACATTTTGGTCAGAAACCATTACCGACCCGTCCATTACCGATAGTTTTTTATCCATCGTCAACTCGTCATTACCGATGGATTTTTGGCATTACCGATGACTTTTGGTCGTGGGTAATTGTCTTTTTTCTGGTAGTGTTCCTTGTTTAAAATGATTTTTTAATATTTTTTTATATATTTTTGTTGGGTTATAGCCTGCTAAATTCGTCTTGTTTAGGGCGAGCTTGAGGATAACCCGCCCATTTTTTAATGATGGGCTATAGCTCGCCAACTTGCAATGGGGTTAGCTCTACTTCTCAACCCATTTTCTTTTTTTGGTATTTAACGGGGCCACTGCGCCAGATCTTAAGAAAAAAAGTGCCCTATTGAGCAGTGCTCTTGCTATAAGCGCTGCTTTTGCTTAAAACACGCAGGGAATGGGCAGCGCTCCTGCTTTAAGTGCTGCTTTTGGTTAAAATGCGCCGGGGCGATGGGCAGCGCTTTTTATCAACCGTTGCCTATAGGAGAACGAGGATGGGCGATGGGCAGCACTTTTTATCAAGCGCTGCCTATAGGGGAATGAGGTTGGGCGATGGGTAGCGCTTTATATCAAGCGCTGCCTATAGTAGAACGAAATTGGGCGATGGGCCGTGTTTTTTTACAAAAGCGCTGCCTATTACTATTATTTTTTTTCATTTTCCTCTCATTCCCTCGCACTCCAACGTTTCATTTTCCTCTCTCCCTGACCCTCTCACTTTCAGTTCACGACTCTCTCACTCACGGCTCTCTCACTTCGTCCCTCTCACCATTGATGCCCACGCTGTAACCAAAACCCTCACGCTAGCTTCTCATTCCCTCAGCAAACATTGCACGTCGTTGTCAGCCATTGACGCCATTCTCACGCTGCTCCTTCCCGTGTTCGTGTTGCTGAAGCACCGCTTTCACTCTTTCACTCAGTTCGTGTTGTTGCCTCCGCGTGTTCGTGTTTGCTGCCTCAGTTCGCATGTTTTCTGCCTTCGTCATTTCTCTGGTATACATTTTATTTTACTACCCCTGTTCATCCGTTGCTTCCTTGTTTGTTGAGTTAGGGATTCGTGTTCATTTGTGGTTATTATTGTTGCAAGATATGTATTAAAAAAATGTATTAAATTAAATTTAACAATTAACTAATATTTTGTTTTGTAGTGTCCAAAACAACCCAATAGCAATGATTGTGGGTATTATGTAATAAAATTTTGGGTTAAAGGTATGTTTCGTCCCTGCAAATATCACAATAATCCAGTTTCGTCCCTGTAAAAAAAAGGTTTTAAAACAACCCTTGCAATTACCAAACGCTTCTAGTTTCGTCCCTGCTGTTAACTTTCCATCCAAAAAACTAACGGTTGCCACGTCATCAACCATTGCCCAAAAAAAAGTTTTAAAACAACCCTTGCAATTACCAAACGCTTCTAGTTTCGTCCCTGCTATTAACTATTCATCATCTTCAACCTCTTGATTGTCTTCTTCAAACCCAAATCCCATCAAATCTCCTCATTTCCTTACACAAAATCTCATTCTCACCACAAACACCAAATAATGACACAAAATCTCATTCTCACCCCAACAGCAACATCAACAACAATAGCAACGCTGAGGATCATTACAGGAATGAGGGTGGAGTAACTGTTCGTGCTAATGGGTCATCATCTTCTTCTTGATCTTTAATGAAAGAGAGGAAAAATAATATCTTGTTAGATAGGTTGAGACTTGAGTATCTATGGTATGCTACCGGTTAATTAATTAGTTACTTTTTTTTAATTTGTTTAGTTTTTATATTATCAGCTATCGATCGATGAGATGATGTTGATGTTAATGATGAACATGATCACCTTTGTTAACATGAGGGAATTTATTTTCTTTTAATTTTCTGAGTTGTTTGTTTAATTTGCTGCTATATGACTAGAGATTAAAATGGGTTTTATTCAAAATTCAAAATTAATTGGTGTTATGTTATGGGCAAGGGTTGTTTTAAGGAGATTTGATGGGATTTGGGTTTGAAGAAGACAATCAAGAGGTTGAAGATGATGAATAGTTAATAGCAGGGACGAAACTAGAAGCGTTTGGTAATTGCAAGGGTTGTTTTAAAACTTTTTTTTGGGCAATGGTTGATGACGTGGCAACCGTTAGTTTTTTGGATGGAAAGTTAACAGCAGGGACGAAACTAGAAGCGTTTGGTAATTGCAAGGGCTGTTTTAAAACTTTTTTTTTTACAGGGACGAAACTGGATTATTGTGATATTTGCAGGGACGAAACATACCTTTAACCCTAAAATTTTTGAAGGAAATTATTACTCACAACCAAACGACTATTCCCCGACAGGTATCTACTTAGAATTCTTTTTGATTTTGATATAATAGTTAATTCCATTTAACCATTTCAATTCTAATTTTATTTATATAATTTCAGTATTTTCCTGATTGTCGGGTGAGGACACACTCTGATGAGCAGCTACTTGAGCTTAGGGGAGAGTGGTGTCGTTATGTCTCCCTTTTTTTTTTATTTTGGATAGAATGTAATACTGTAAGTTGTTAGAGTTTGATTTGGATACATATAGCTAAGCTAGTTTTGGTTCATATTGTAAGTTTAGCTAGTTTTGGATACATATGAATTGGATAATAACTTGTTAGCTAGTTTGTTTTGGTTTATCTTGTTGGGTATATTTGTGCATTTGGATATATATATATATATATAGCTAGTTTGTTTTGATTCTGGTGTATTGTAATTTGTTGGTTTTGCTGAGAAATAGAATTGGAATGAATTGGGAAACAATTGTTTAATTCATTAACCAGCGCTTGTTTTGATTCTGGTGTATTTGGATACATATAGCTAAGTTAGTTATGTGTGATTTTGCTGGTTTACTTGCTGAGAAATAGAATTGGCCGAATTTGGAAACAAGGAAAACAAACAAAAACAGAAGAAAAAAAAATTACACAATATTACACATTGGGCAGTGCTTGTAGGACAAAGCGCTGCTCATTGCCTTAGCGCTTTTAGGAATGGGTAGCGCTTTTAGGAGAAAGCGCTACCCATTCGTAAAAGCGCTAAAGAAATGAGCAGCGCTTTGTCCTACAAGCGCTGCCCATTCCGAAAATGCGCTAACATGATGAGCAACGCTTGCCCCAGGAGCGCTACCCATGGCTATCAATGAGAAGCGCTTTTAAAAGCGTTGCCCATATTGTTGGAGTGGAATCAGCAGTGCAAAGTTTAGCAGCTCTCAAAAGCGCTGCCCATGGCTAAAAAAAAGCGCTGCATGCCCATCCCCAAATCTGTTGTAGTGGGCTAAGCCCCAAAGTAAAACAACAACTAACGAGAAACAAGTTTGGGAATAGAATTCCCTACAACTTCAGAAAGCAATAATGGTCCTACAGAATCAGGACATTGCTCCTAATTAATCAAATCTTTCACTTGACGACACCCAATATTGGGCAACTCATCCGCGCAATGATTAGCCTTCCTGAGAATGCGCACAAAACTGAATCTCCCAAGGAAGTTTGAGAAGCTTGCGAATTTCTCGAACAATACTCCACTCCGAGATGCGACCAATCTCTAAACCAAGGATAACATCACACACAACCTTGGGATCAATCTAGACAATCACTTTGTCCCAGCCTCTAGAACGACAAACCTGTGAGAACTCCCCAAAGCTCAGCAACCAATGGCTCACAATATTCAATCTTCTTAGAAAAGCCTGAAAGCCACAGACCATCTGAATTTCTCATTAACCCACCACAGCCTATGACCCTGTCTGAAGCCTTCACAGATCCATCACAATTAAGGCAAATCCACCCGAATCCTAAAGGATCCCACTTAACTTCAACCTTCTCCACATCAGGATGCAGCGATGACCTGGACAACTTCTCAACCCACTTTCATTGCAAAGCGAGCCACTTCGCTTTTCATTCCTACCATAAATAGATATGATAAACAAATTGAACATAAATTATAAATTAGATATGTACAAGTGTGTTTGGTTGTCCCAGACTCCCAGTACACTTTTACATATAGCGTGATTTTTTTATGGGCCGTATAGCGTAATATTAAGTGCACAAAATATATTTTTTCTGTACACTAAGCACCACTAAATTTTGAGTAAAAAAACAAACATCACTAAATTTATATATTTATGAAAAAATACATAGATAAAAAATTAATTTTAGAGAATGACAACGAGGACATATGTTTACTTCTTACTTTTATAAGTGCAATGTGTGTGATACTCATTCAATTCTCACATGGATTTGACAGTTAATATATTTTGAAAAATATTTAGAACAAAGTTTACAACAAGTCGGTACCTACAGATAATGTAAATTATCCTCCCTTAGTAATTAATTATGAGAATGGTATCATGGCTACATTTGGGTGCTTTCTTTTGATTATCTACTTTAGACTGATTTTACTACCTAAATATTGATGTTGATACATTTTTCTTGTTTTTTTGGCCAAAGATTATAGTCGTTGAGAAGTTAAAAAGAATAGATGGACAATCTTTAGTGCTAGTTGCTTTCTTGTTATATCTTAGTTAATATAAGTAGAATACAATTAGATGGAATCCTTTACCCAGGCCTTTAAAGTGCTCCATTAGGAAAAGGGGTTCATATACAACTTGACATTATAAGAAGTCAATTATATATATATATATATATATATATATATATATATATATATATATATATATATATATATATATATATATATAGTTACTCCACTTAGTGTCTTTACAAACATTGAATTTATCAAATAATTTCAATTCAACGTATAATATATATTTTAAGATACAAGTGAAATATTGATTATATAACTACGGATGTCAGTTGTGTGGGAGATGGAGCCATGCTAGTTCGGATTGCTATAGTTGCCCAGGTGTGGAAGAATCTTAGCTCCATGTTCTCCATGATTGCCCGTTGGCATTGTTCTTGTGGAGGCATCTCTCTTACCTTAGCTCATGCAAATCGCTTTAACGGGGTTACTTTTTCAGAATGGGTATCCATGAATCTCGAGTTATGTCGCAAGGACAAGTATCAGTTGCTTTGGTCTTCAATTTGGGCTATTGCTTGCTATCATCTCTGGATGTGGAGGAACAAAGGGGAACATGACCCATAGTTTATTAGACAGTATAACCCTACTCAAGTGGTTATGAATTACATCTACCCCTAATTTGAAAAGCGCCTAACGAATCTAATCGTCCCTTCTAGGATCTATTTTGAAATCCTCATTAAGTGGATTCCTCCCACCGAAGGTGTTATGAGACTAAATTTTGATGGATTTGAGTTAAATTCAGCTGTGTTTTGCGTAATGCTGATGGGAACTGGATTATAGGTTATGCTCGGTTCTTGGGGTCGACTAATGCCTATATAGCACTTTGAAGTGCTCTGGTAAGGGGTTTAGGTGTGTGGAGTGCTTGTTTTGCTTGAGCAATTAACCAGATGTTTTTTAAATGAGTTTCAATTATTACCACGCGCATTTATTGATTTTTTTTTACATTCATAATTAATAAAAATTCATGGAATGAGTGACATGTTAGGTGGTTATTTAGTTGACTCACTTATTTTTAATGACATATCAACTTATAATTGGTCGATAATTTAAAATATTTATACAGCGTCGGTGTATATAAATTAAATCTTTTTTCATATATAATGAGCAATCATATGTTAGTTGAAAGGTTACTAACTAGGGGTGAGCATGGGAAGGGTTAGGACGAGTTATAACTAACCCTAACCCGGTCTCAAATTTTGATCGGGTCATTTTATTGACCCTAACCCGTCCTTAAAACCCAAACAAACCCGATAAGTTATTATTAAAAAGAGTCAAACCGAGTAGTACAATGATGAGCAATGATCTAAGCGTCTTGTTTAATATCAAAACCCCATATAGTGATAAGCCTTTAAATATAAAGATAATACACAATATATTTGTCGACTGGAAATATATAATATATGAACAGTAGTCAAAACAGAAATTTTAACTATCCAGAGATTTTTTTACAAGATAAACTATCGATATATCTCTTGTATTAGTAGGCAGTGGCACACCCAGCACCCGGGGTAAGGGGTGTCAAAAATTTTATGGTCAATGTTAAATGGGTGCAAAACTTGGTCTACTAGTGCAATTTAAAATTTTTAGGGGGTTTCAAAAAAAATTCAAGGGGTTTGGGTTATTTATATAGGGTGGTAAGTGCAATTTTTTTCAGAGGGTTCAACTGAACCTCTGACCTATAGGTGGGTCCGCCACTGTTAGTAGGTGTATCTTTCTTCTATTTTTATTTTATTTTTTAGGTGTTGGTGGATTGGGGACCTTGATCCACTGCAGTCACTGCTTCAAGCAGTCACTGCAGTCAGCTAAATAAGAGCCAATGGATGGACTCAATTTGCTATCATGGCCCTTGATTATTTTGTTTTAAAAAATGAATAAAAAAATTAAAAGAGGAGAGAGATATAGATACACTACTGCAGGGAATCAGTATCTGTGGATTGGCTCTCACTTGATCTATAGTGTGCTAATATCCTCAGGTGCTCTATATTGTATTAAACTTGGTGTACTTTGATCGCAGTAGTTTTAGCACATGATTGGACGCCCTCTCAAACCCTTCATAGAAGTTGGGGGAGTGTGTGTCAATGATGCTGAGCTATTTGGCTATTATAGGCAAAATATCTCTCCAGGTCCCTTAACCTATTTATTTGTAACGAATAGGTCCCTTAACTTTTTTTTGTAACGCGTAGGTCCCTTAACTTTTAAAAACGTAACACCGCTGCCCATTTTAATGTTTTTTTTGTTAACACCGTTACAAAAATGCTTAAGTGGCTGTTTGGGATGCTTATGTGGCTTTTTCATGCTTATGTGACTGATGATTCATATTTTTTAATTAATTTTGATTAAGAATAAAATAAAACTATGTTTTTTACTCATCTTCTTCATCACTAAAATTGAACCCTAATTTCTCATAGTTAAATTGAACTCAAATTGACCTCCTTCAACCTTCTGCAAGCGATAATGGAATTGATTACAGATCGCTCCTCCTTCAACCTTCTTCATTTTAAGAATTTTGTTTGGGTTCTGTTCATCACGAACCAGTTCTGTTCTTCTTCACAAAAGGGGAAAATCCAGAAACCCATATTAAGAGGAAAAACCCAGATTACTCTTCTTCGTCCATCACTCACACTTCAGGTAATGAGCATGGTAGAAACCGACGAGTCCACGATCTTGCTGGTGGTGGGAGAGCTCCAAGATTCGTGGCCAGAAATATAGAATGGGTTTGCGGGTCACGAACCCGACCCGGTTACAGAAACGTTTTCTAGGGATAAAATCTTCGACGGACCAGAAACCTTTTACAGAAATGTTTTATAGAAACGTTTTCCAGTGGCAATTTGGATTTCGATTCCTGAGAATCCATGTTTTACAGAGGCAATTTCGATTTCCAGAAACGTTTTTCAGAAATGTTGATTCGAGTTCTGAGAATCCATGTTTCTGGGTTTTTTAATTTTTAATTAAAAAATAATTACAAATAACAAGTCAGTAAATAATATTTCCACGTAAGCATAAAAAAAAGGCCACATAAGCAGCCCAAACAGCCACTTACGCGTTTTTGTAACAGTGTTAATAAAAAAAACGTTAAAAGGGGCAGTGGTGTTACAATTTTAAAAGTTAAGGGACCTACGTGTTACAAAAAAAAGTTAATGGACCTATTCATTACAAATAAATAAGTTAAGGGACCTGGGGAGATATTTTGCCAAATATTATCATCTCTACTTATCGAAAAAAAAAAATATACATATATGGTGAAGGTGTGCAAAAGAGAGTCTTGTTAGCACTTCTAAAAAAATAATGAATTTAGAAATAAAACTGACCCACATTTGTAGTTTGTAATTTCAATTTTTCGTTTGTGTAGCTCTTTGTTTGACTAACTAAGGCGACACATGTGTTAGTTTTTTTGGGTAAACCCGGGTATCTACCGCACGGACAGCAGTGTTATTTTTTGGGTGTGTAATTCACTATTTTTTTTTGTAATAAGAATGTGTATGTTAGGAGGATATTTGCCATTTATACTACAAATTTGTACTTTATCAAAAAAAAAATAACAAATTTGCCATTTTATAATTACTTATTTTGAAGATTTAATTGCTGTCAAAAAAACTGAAGATTTGATTATATTACCATAAGTTATTCGGAAAAAAAGTTGAGTTATAGATTCCCATCAAATAGTCAACACGAGAATATATTGTCATATCAGAATTAACTAAATACAGTACGAAGGAACAATAAAAAGTGATGTATATTTTTTGACAATAAAAAAGTGATGTATGTAATATTGGGAAAAATCGCAAGTCCCATAGTCGACTAGTGATAAGGTCTCAAAAAGATATATAATGAAGAGGCAACTCTCACCTTACAAGTAGATTTTGTGGGGTTGAGTTAGGCTCGATCCACTTTCGAAGATGTAAGGTGTGATCACCAACCATGTGATAATTTCTATACACACAACATAAGTCACAATTAGATTAGATTCTTTAAAAGAATAAAATTGTATTAGAATATCATTTTGATTGTGGGATCCAGTTAGCTAATAATCATTCCCGCGAAATACACTTGGTAAGATTCAACACCCTAGGAATGTTGGTAACAACCACTTAAAAACACAACATTTCTAGTGGACTCAATGGTGGCTCTGAGCATGGACGGCAAGGCTATCAAGCCCAGGATCCCATTTTTCGAGGGGAGCCAAATTTTATTTTCTTAATATTATATATATAGATATTATGAAAAAAACCTTATAAACATAAAAGTAAATATTAATTTTCTAAAAATCTTATATGTATTAAGTTCTTTGAACATATTTAATTGTTTTCCTATTTGGTACACTGCTTATAAAATAAAATTAACGATTTTTATAAGGATTTCAAAATAAAATTTACAATCATAAAAAGAAAATGAGATCAAAAACTTGTGTTGTAGAAAGTTAAAAAAATAGTATTTTCTTCTAATATTAAAAATGAAGTAAAAATCATAAAAAAAGAAAATGAGATCTAATAAAATATATGCACTTCGTTGCTACTCCTGTTGTCGCTCTCGTTACCGCTCCCATTTGTCGCTCCCCGTTGCCTCTCCCATTGTCTCTCTCATTGCCGCTCCCGTTGTCGATCCCGTTGCTGTTTGTCGTTGCCGCTCCCAATTGTCGCTCCCGTTTTAATTAATCATTTTAATTAAATGATTTAAAAAATATTTAATATTCTAGATCATTTAATATTATTTAAAAAAAGTTATTCTAGAATTTTTGTTAGTGGTTAATTTTTTTCGACAATTGCTAGTAGTTAATTTTTTTTCGACAATTGTTAGTGGTTATCGCTCTTTGCTGCGTCTACTGTTGCCTCTTCCGCTGCCGCTTCCGTTGTCGATCATGTTGCCTGTCGATGCCGCTCATAGTTTTCGCTCTCGTTGCCAGGTGTTTATATTTTTTTTATTTGTATTTAATTTGTGCTTCAAATTTGATATGAATCTAATCATTTTAATTAAATGATTTAAAAATATCTATCATTCTAGATCATTTAATATTACTTTAATCCTTTTAATTAAATTAGTTATTACTTAAAAAAATCACTTTGAAATTTTTATTAGTGGTTACCAAACGAAGATGATAGACCGCAAGTGCACGGTTCTATCGCGTAATAAAAAGTATCGATCCCAAAGAGACTTTTGTGATTACCAATTTCTTTTTAATATGTTGATTAGCTAAAAGGAATGGTTTTAGTAGAAGGAGTGATTGATTGATTTAAAATTCAGAAATAAAAACAATCTCGGGTTATAGTTTCATCACAACAATGAGAAACCAAAATAATTCTTTAGACCATTCACCAAATTATAAGAGTAATGTATTTCAAAGACAATGCAGCGAATATAACTAATGTCTCTTTTCAGAGTACAAGAGCGTGTTTTGAACTGACAATCAAGCCTATTCTCATGGTTAATTGTCACCAAAACCCATTAAGCATAACACCTTTATAATGTCTGTTAAGATTTCAGTAAGTGTACTGAAACGTTGCAAGTAATAGTAAAAACGGTAAGACCGGTCGTATCCACAGGGATTGTGTGTTGTTAACAATGGCTAAGTTATTAACTCTTAGACGTGAAAATTGGATTAAGTTGGAATTTCAGTGACGCGAAATAAATCGGTTGTTAAACAGAATAAAGACAAGCGATTAGGGATTGAATCCTCTTCCCTATCCTATCACATGAACCTTCAGTTAATTTCAAGTTCTTTATTCAATATACCAGATTCAGTTCACTAATACAGGTTAAGGACAATTCCTTGCCTCAAAACCCCTTTTACCTAATTGAGATACCCTAATTCCTTAGGTGATTCATGCCAATAGGTAAAGCATTAAGCCCTAGAACTAGAGAATTCACAAACCTATGGCTCCATATTCCTATGACAACAAGTATGTGATCTAGACCCCAATTTCAAGCCTACAAACCCATATTCCTATGGTGATCATAAACCCTAAATCATTAAAACTATCATATGTAGTAATAAAGCATTAAACATAGAGGTCTAGACATATGATAAATCAACAAACAACTGAATTAACCAAAGCAAAGTGTTCAACAGATAGGTTTGGGGAGAATCATCTCTCCCTAATCTGAGAAATTTAGTTACACATGATCAGAGAAGTACAAACTAAGATAAAAGAGACAATACAAGTGAAGGAAGTCATGAGAACCTTCAAACCCTTGTTCCCAAGTGCCTGGAAGCCTCCAAATTCGCCTCTCTCAGCTGCTCTAAACCTTGGCTGCGCTCCAATCGATCCGTCCCTCAAAAATTCGCTGAAAACTGCTTAAAAGCCCTAGTTTTCGGTCAACCATCGCGTCGTGATACGAGCCCGTCGCAAAGCGAAAAGTGACAGAAAGTTCTCCTGTGAAAAGGCTTCGCTGCGTTGCGACGCGACGCCTCCTGGTCGCGACGCGAAAAGTGACAGAATGTCTCCTTCAGCTTCCTATTGCACCACTAGGCAAATGTCTGGTTCGCTAGTTGATGCTATGACAACTTGAAGGCCTTCCATTGCAATTGGCACCAGAAGTGAGAGAATTAGCTTACAAAATGAATCCTAATACATTGATCTAAACTAAGCTATAATTCCCCGGCAATCACAGATTACAATCAAATCCCTATAGTTTTGGTTCTAAAATTAAGCAACTTATATCATATGACAGAGAGTCAATAATGTCTCAAGAGTTTCAAAACTATTCTCATGTTTTGATTCCCTTGTCTAATTTCATAGTTCCAACATCAATAGTTCACCTTTCGGTTCTTCGTTTGATGTTTAAAAACAATAAAATTAGATTGAAATATAAAACAATTTGGAGTGGAGAATAGTCTTGGGAATTACTAGGGACATATCATTGGATTACTCCCAATATCCCAAGATCGTATTTCTACTCACTCATGCGTAATATATAAATTGCAATAAGATAAACTGACATAATTGTAAATTACTGAAATCTAAATGACAGGAAAATAAGAGCAGAAAGTAAAGTTGCAAGAAAATAAAAGTGCAGAAAATAAAAGTGCATAAAATAAAGAACAAGAATTGGAGATGAAGTAGAAAATTGCAATAAACTTTGAGCAATGATTACAAGTAAGAATGACATGCCTAGCACTCAGAATTTCGTGCTTATTTATAGGCCTAGAGTCATCAACACTGATTAAAAAACAGTTACAAGAAGAAAGAAAAGTAACAGCAATTGGAGGAATTTGGGAAAACACGGCCACGTTTTGAAACATTGGCAACCGTGTTTTATAACATGGCCATATTGTTTAACACTGGAGGCCATGTTTTCTGCAGAGTTGAATTTGGGCGCTTTAGCTTTCCAGCGAAACACGACCATGTTTTATAACACGGCCAGCCGTGTTTCTTGCTGTTTCTTGATATTTAACTTCCTCATTTCTCTCCTTTTCTTGGTTCTTTTGGTACTTCTTTCCATCCTTTTGCCTTGGTACTTCATCCTTATGCATTATAGGCTTAAATTCCCTTGTTTTGCACAATGTTTGTCCTGAAAATAAAATTAAAACAAAAGGTAGTAAAATAGCTCTAGAATAGAACTAAAATATCAAACAACTTACTTAAAATAAATAATAAAAAGACAACTAAAGTGGACTTATCAAACTCCCCCATGCTTGAATCTTTGCTTGTCCTCAAGCAAAACTATGAAACCCATTAGACCAATTTTGGAAAAAATCTAAATTCATACAAAAACCTTAAGTGAACCAGCGGTAATTTTCAGCACTTCTTCTTTGGTTCGAGACTTTCTACTTGGGCATTTTGTGAATTAAAAGACAAGTTTGAGGTATCAACACATTAGAAAAGATATCAATGTCAGCATAGAACCAGTTCCCTAGCATTCTTAAGCTTGGGTCTTCCATTCACTAGACCGGGTCTCATAGGAGAGTCTTTATACGCTGGGCATTCAAACATTTTTTTTCTTTTTCTTTGATTTCACATGCAGCCCAACCCCTTTTAATTTTTAAATTTTTCAATCTGAACTAAAGTAGTCAGCCATTTTTGCTTGATGTACTAATTTGCATTTTTTTTTTCTTTTTCTCTTTTTTCTTCTTCTTTTTCTTGATACTCCAACTCAGACATCTTTCTTCAGTAACCTCGCATCCGGTGAATGTCACCAAGAGAACCAGATTACTAGTTTCTTTTCAATCTTCCTAATAGTACTACTAACCAAAAGCTAGTCTCAAGTGTGTGTGTGTGTGTGTGTGTGTGTGTGTGTGTGTGTGTGTGTGTGTGTGTGTGTGTGTGTGTGTAAACCCAAGAAGCAACAACAAACACACAGTTATATTATTTTTACCAGCCAGTCCACCTAGATGAATGCTATGAAGCTCAAATATTTATCCAAAAGAGGCCTTTAAAAAAACATGCTTTTAAGAAGTTCACAAAGACTTGTAACAAGGGGAGATGATATTTATTCAAAGCAAACTAGACTCAATAAAAACAAAAAGCAAGAAAAACAGCAAAAATGGCAAGATACCCCCCATGCTTGGACCAAACATTGTCCTCAATGTAAAACAGAATAGAATATATGAGAGGGGTAAGAAAGCTCACATTGACTAGCATTTGTAGCTTTTCTTCTTATTCCAACAAAGCAAAGGTAAACCCGTGGGTTGCCTCCCACGCAGCGCTCGTTTATGGTCATTAGCTTGACCTTTGCCCTTTATAGACTTATTCCTGGGTCCCATTGCTTGAAGCATAAAGACCAAGTGGCACTTGAAGAATGAAAACATATTCCTGGATCCCATGGCTTGTAAAATGGAAGTTGTGCAAACAATAAGATCTTATTTTCAATTCCTCTTAGATCAAATGTTATTTTCACAAAGGAAGGTGAAAAATAAGATAAATGGCACAACATTGTAACATCCACACTTGCATTTAAATTAATATACTTATTCAAGGGAGAAATTCCAATTTCCTTTGTACTCTCCATTTCATGGTATATCTCTTGTGAATCATCTTCCACTACCACTTTACCATTATTTTGATCTACCTCAACAACAATATTTTTCTCAATTTTTGTTTCATGTATTTTTTTGAATAATCCTTGTAAGAAAGGTGGTGGTGGTGGCAACGATGACTCATAAGATTCTCATTCCTCCTGGGAGAAAACAAATACATTTTTGTATATCCCTTTTAAGCAACGTGGTGGTGGTTGCAATAATTCCTCAAAGTATTCACATTCCTCTCTAGAGAATATAAATACATGCTTATTCATAGTAACACGAAAAAAAATTTAGTCTAACCGATACTGAAAAATCAATCAATATTACAAAAGTCCCCGGCAACGGCGCCAAAAACTTGATAGGCCGCAAGTGCACAGTTCTATCACGTAATAAAAAGTATCGATCACACAAAGACTTTTGTGATTACCAATTTCTTTTTCATTGTTGATTAGCTAAAAGGAATGGTTTTAGTAGAAGGAGTGATTGTTTGATTTAAAATTCAGAAATAAAAACAATCTCGGGTTATAGTTTCATCACAACAATGAGGAACCAAAATAATTCTTTAGACCATTCACCAAATTATAAGAGTAATGTATTTCAAAGATAAGGCGGCGAATATAACTAATGTGTCTTTTCAGAGTACAAGAGCGTGTTTTTAACTAACAATCAAGCCTATTCTCATGGTTGATTGTCACCAAAACCCATTAAGCATAACACCTTTATAATGTCTCAAGAGTTTCAAAACTATTCACATGTTTTGATTCCCTTGTCTAATTTCATAGTTCCAACATCAATGCTTCACATTTCGGTTCTTCGTTTGATGTTTAAAATATGATTTGAAGGACAATAAAATTAGATTGAAATATAAAACAATTTAGAGTGGAGAATAGTCTTGGGAATTACTTGGCACCTATCATTGGATTACTCCCAATAACCGGCCAAGACCGTATTTCTACTCCCTCATGCTTAATATGTAAATTGCAATAAGATAAATTGACATAATTGTAAATGACTGAAATCTAAATGACAGGAAAATAAGAGCAGAAAGTAAAGTTGCAAGAAAATAAAAGTGCATAAAATAAAGAACAAGAATTGGAGATGAAGTAGAAAATTGCAATAAACTTTGAGCAAGGATTACAAGTAAGAATGACATGCCTAGCACTCAGAATTTTGTGCTTATTTATAGGCCTAGAGTCATCAACACTGATTAAAAAACAGTTACAAGAAGTGAAGAAAGAAAAGTAACAGCAATTGGAGGAATTTGGGAAAACACGACCATGTTTTGATACACTGGCAGCCGTGCTTTATAACATGGCCAAATTGTTTAACACTGGAGGCCATGTTTTCTGCAGAGTTGAATTTGGGTGCTTTAGCTTTCCAGCGAAACACGACCATGTTTTATAACAAGGCCAGCCGTGTTTCTTGCTGTTTCTTGATATATAACTTCCTCATTTCTTGCCTTTTCTTGATTCTTTTGGTACTTCTTTCCATCCTTTTGCCTTGGGAGTTCATCCTTATGCATTATAGGCTTAATGTAACAGCCTGGGCCTTTTTCTTTCTAGTAGGCTACCCCAGAACTGTACATCATGACCTTCTCTACCCCCTGTAGAGTTTTTGCCTTTCGTGGGAATCGAACATTGTACCGTGGGGCTCAAGTACAATCTCAATGTATTCCCACTACCAATTGATCTACTTGAGCCCCATGGTACAATGTTCGATTCTCACGGAATGAAAAAACTCTACAGGGGGTAGAGATGGTCATGATATATAGTTCTGGGGTAGCCTACTAGAAAGAAAAAGGGCCCAGGCTGTTACATAAAAAAAGCGCCTTTTTTTGTAATGGCCTGGGCCTTTTTCATTCTAGTAGGTTACCTCAGAACTGTACATCATGACCTTCTCTATCCCCCTGTAGAGTTTTTGCCTTCCGTGGGAATCGAACATTGTACCCTGGGGCTCAAGTACAATCTCAATGCATTCCCACTACCAATTGATCTAGTAGGCAAGAAAAAGGCCCAAGCTGTTACACTTTAATTCCCTTGTTTTGCACAATATAAAATTAAAATAAAAGGTAGTAAAATAGCTCTAGAATAGAACTAAAATACCAAACACCTTACTTAAAATAAATACTAAAAAGACAACTAAAATGGACTTATCAAAAGACGAAGGGACAAAAAGAGAGGCGAGAAGGGACTTTAGGAGAGAGAAGGGGGAGAAGAGAAGAAAAATAAAAAAAAAATTGAAAAGAGAGAAGACGTGAGAGAGAGGGGGGAAGAGGAAGGAAATAAAGAAATGAGGGGTAAAAAGTAGATAGGAGGGAGAAAAAGCAAACATAAAAATTGTCACTTTTTGTCATTTTGTGGGTCATTTACAATTTTCACCCCAAAATGTGACACATGGCAAACATTGTGAGTGTCTATTTTAGTCAATTTGCTGACACATGATTTTATCATAGTTAATTTTATTTATCATAGTTATAGTTATAGTAGGATACCCGTGCATACGCACGGGTGCTGTTGTGTTCTTTTTATGAATTAACTTAGACAGTATTTAAATAGTCTGAACATTACCCCGTGAAAATAAAGACAAATTTAAAGTAGATAAAAAAGAAGTTTCAAATAAAAAATAGATAAAATATTAAAATCTAAAAATGTAAAAGTATCATTTAAAAACAACCTGTGTATTTATCCCGTGTTTTTTTTATATATCAGTGCAGTGATTTTTATATATCAGTGTTGTTGTCCCGTGTTTTTTTATATATCAGTGCAGCTATCCCGTGTTTTTATATATATTATTGCAGTTATCCCCGTATTTTTTTATATATCAGTACAGTCATCCCGTGTTTTTTATGTATCAGTGCAGTTATCTCATAGTTTCAATTGATTATTTGAGTTGATTAGTAGATTATAGTAGATAGTAAAAGATAGATAGAAGATTATCAATAAGAAATATTTATCCCGTGTTTTTTTATAAATCAGTGACAATTATTTGTCTTTTTCCAAGTATTAGTGGAAAATATTTGTTACGTGTGTTTTAAATATTAATCAGTTTAAATAGTCATTTAAGCCTTTTTGTTTTTTTAGATAGTATGTTTATAGTAGTCTTCAAAAATTATAATTATCAATGACAAATATTAATCTCGTGTTTTTTTATATATCAGTGTAGTTATCCCGTATTTTTTTATATATCAGTGCAGTTATCTCGTAGTTTCAATTGATTATTTTAGTTTATTAGTAGATTATAATAGATAGTAAGAGAGAGATAGTAGATTATCAATAAGAAATATTTTCTTTAAATATTCATTAGTAGTCTAAATAGTCATTAAATCTTGTTGTTTTTTAGAAAGTAGGTTTATAGTAGTCTTCAAAAAATTTAATTATCAATGAGAAATACTAATGCTGTATTTTTTTATATATCAGTGCAGTTACCTCGTATTTTTTTATATATTAGTGCAATTATCTCGTAGTTTCAATTGATTATTTTAGTTGATTAGTAGATAATAGTAGATAATAAGAGAGAGAGTAGATTATCAATAAGAAATATTTGTTTTAAATATTAATCAGTAGTTTAAATAGTCATTAAATCTTCTTGTTAATTAGATAGTAGGTTTATAGCAGTCTTCAAAAAATTTAATTATCAATGACAAATATTAATCTTGTGTTTTTTATATATTAGTGCAGTTATCCCGTGTTTTTTTATATATCATTGTAGTTATCTCGTAATTTCAATTGATTATTTTAGTTGATTAGTAGATTATTGTAGATAGTAAAAGAGAGTTAGTAGATTATCAATAAGAAATATTTGTTTTAAATATTAATTAGTAGTTTAAATAGTCATTAAATCTTCTTGTTTTTTTAGATAGTAGGTTTACAAATATTAATCCTGTGTTTTTTTATATATCAGTGCAATTATCCAGTGTTTTTTTTATATATCGTTGCAGTTATCTCGTAGTTTCAATTGATTAGTTAAGTTGATTAGTTAAGTTGATTAATAGATAGTAAAAAATAGATAGTAGATTATCAATAAGAGTGTAAACAAATTTATGAGAGAAAAATTAAAATTTTAAGGTGATAAATTTTTCCAAAAAGGTGATAGTTTTTTTTTTGTTTTTTAGTGTGACTCATTTACATTTTTACAAGTAATTTTAATAGAGTAATGTTTGTATAAATTTAGAAGCTTAGTTAAAAAAACTAAAGTGAAATGATAAGAGAAAGAAAAGAATTGTTTATGGGAAAAGTAAAAGTAAAGTAAAAAGAAAAAAAGAAGAAAGAGAGTGTAAGAGAAAAGTGAAAATGAGGAAAGAGGGTGTAAGAAGAAAGAGAAAAAAAGTAAGAAAGAGAGTGTAAGAAGAAAAAGAAAGAGAGTGTAATGACAATTTTACCCTTAAATTAGATATGTGTCTTGTTAATAATTAAGAGATCCAAATTGGTAATTTCATAGGAGGTTTGTTTGTATAAATAGACAAATTGATAATTTCATAGGAGGTTTGTTTGTATAAATAGATAAATAGATAGATTATAGTAGATAGTAAAAGAGAGATAGTAGATTATCAATAAGAAATATTTGTTTTAAATATTAATCAGTAGTTTAAATAGTCATTAAATCTTTTTGTTTTTTAGAAAGTAGGTTTATTGTAGTCTTCAAATTTTTTAATTATCAATGACAAATATTAATCTTGCGTTTTTTTATATTTCAGTGCAGTTATCCCGTGTTTTTTTATATATCAGTGCGGTTATCTCGTAATTTCAATTGATTATTTTAGTTGATTAGTAGATTATAGTAGATAATAAGAGAGAGATAGTAGATTATCAATAAGAAAGATTTGTTTTAAATATTAATCAGTAGTTTAAATAGTCATTAAATCTTCTTGTTTTTTAGATAGCGGGTTTATAGTCTTCAAAGAATGTAATTATCAATGATAAATATTAATCCTTTGTTTTTTTTATATATCAGTGCAGTTATCCCGTGTTTTTTTAAATATCATTGCAGTTATCTCGTAGTTTCAATGGATTATTTTAGTTGATTAGTAGGTAGTAAAAGATAGATAGTAGATTATCAATAAGATGTGATAGTAGATTATCAATAAGAGTGTAAACAGATTTCGGAGAGAAAAATTAAAATTTTAAGTTGATAACTTTTTCCAAAAAGGTGATAGTTTTTTTTTTGTTTTTTAGTGTGACTCATTTACATTTTTATAGGTAATTTTAGTAGAGTAATGTTTGTATAAATTTAGAATTTTAGTTAAAAAAAACTAAACTGAAATGATAAGAGATACGGAACATAGCTTCATCTGGCAGACTGTTTATATAATCACTACTTTCGATTGGAAGCTTCTTTTTGTGTTGTTCACCAATAAATTTCCATTTGGAATAGCATACTGAACTGCCACCAGTGTTTTCCATTTCTCTAAGAAATATATATATTGTTCATGATTTGTAGTAATATATAAGGAATAATGATTATGAATAAATACTGTTATGCAACTTGCTTATGTTATTGCTTTTGATGAAAAAATTGTTGATATTTTTGCATAGGGAATTCACTGAATTGTTTAAACTAAATCTGGGTGTTGACATAGCTGTTGTAATTGCTGGCATTTTTTTTTTAGGAATTAGTTGCTCTGAATATACTGGTAAATTGGTAACGATATTTTAGGAATTTATTTGTTGAGACTTGAGATTTGTATCTCTTAAATGCTGTCCTCGGGTGTCATTTTGACCACTTGATGAAGTCGAGAATTACTATCATTGTATTTTGGTTGATTGCTGGACTTTATGTTGTAGTGCAGTGAGAATTAGGTTGATTAATGTTCTTTTCTTATTTTGTTCTAAATAACTAGTTATGTAGAAAGGAATTGATGTTTTTAATTTAATTTTCTATGTTAAAGTTTGATGCTCTGTTTCCAATATCAGATTTGAGTACAAATTTATTGCTGAATTACCTATATTGTTTGTCTTGTTTTGTAGTTCACGTTGTTGAGAATTTACTATATGCGACATTGTTTAGATATTGGTTATAATTTTATTTATGACTATTATTTTTTCAGCCGGATAATTTGGAAACACAACATGGTTTGAGACGCTCTTCTGAATCCAGTAACATAGGACAACATGAAGCATCACCATCACAGAGGATATCTAGATAGATGATTTTATTTTATTGTTATGAACAACACAAACATGATTTTATTTTATTACCTAAGTTGCTTGTATTTTGACTTCATTAACTAAGTTGGTTGTATTTTGACTTCATTAACTAGTTCTAGTTTGATGTTATGAACTTAGTTTGATTTATAAACTTTAGAACTTTTGGATGTGTTTTTAGCATAAATTTAGTTTCTTTTAATATTTGTATTACCGAATACTTTATAAGTACATTTATAAAATCCGTAAAAGAAAGATAGATATACTGAAACACAAAAAATCCTTATATTTACCAAAAAAAAAACTGTATCTGTTGGCGGCGGTTCCAAACCGCCTTCATATTTAAATAAAAAATTAATTTTAATTCAGTTGCGGCGGTTTCCAACCGCCGCTAACCGTAACGTGGAAAATCAGTTACCCAGTTGGCGGCAGTTTCCAACCACCGCGACATCCGCGGCGGTTTGTGTGGCGGTTGCTGGAACCGCCGCCAACAACACCTCCCGACGCTGAAAACCACGGCGCTTCTGGAACCGCCGCCAGCCTTCATTAACGGCGGTTTAAACCGCCTCCGCTGGCCTTTTTAACCGCCGCCGCTGACAGTTTTTTGCGTAGTGATGGAAAAAGTAAAAGTAAAGTAAAAAGAAAAAAGAGATAGAAGAGAGTAAAGAGAAAAGTGAAAAGGAGGAAAGGGAGTGTGAAAAGAAAGTGAAAAAAAAGAAAGAAAGAGAGTGTAATGACATTTTTACCCTTAAATTAGATATGTGACTTGTTAATAAGAGATAAAAATTAGTAATTGCATAGGAGGTTTGTTTGTGTAAATAGATATTAGATTAGATATAGATAAATGTTAGTTGTTAATTATTAGAAGGATAGAAAAAATATTAGTTTCCAATGTTTGAATCTTTATCCTCCTTTGTTATCCCTTAATCAGGATAAGTGCTCTATCAGAAATAAACTAACAGCACAGTTTTGTCTTTATCAAGCCTAAGATATATTGGAAGTCTTGGGAAGGTATTTTTATTAGTGATATATTAAATTGAAAACTATTTCTAAAATCAGTCCTGGTGCTTTAGTGAGCTTTTATTTTAATGTGATCACACTAACATCTTATCTGAGCTTACTGCCACTTCAACCCGTTGAAACGAAAAGCATTAAACTTTTGTCACGCTGAAGTGGGTGGGCCACACTCTTTACTTCGTATAAATACCAGTGTTAGCTTCCTTTCCTGCACCAGAAAATTCACAAAACAAAACAACTCCACCCATCTCCATCGCTCTCAATCTCCTAACATATACAACACCTTCTATTCACACCGGCCAATTCATACTCATCACACAGAATCACCGCGTTTATAATTACTCTTCTACTCGCCGCGTTTTTAACACCTACGGTACGTTCACTTAAATATGATGCTGTGGTCCATTTTAAATTATGCCGTAAAAAAAATTCATTATTTTTACGCTTTACTTTCCCTATCCACTCCTCTGTTTCAGACTAAGCTCCTTTGTTATATTTTCTGTAGGAATACTGCGTACCTAATTTTATCCTTATTAAAAATAAAAGTTATTGTGATTATAAATTAAAGCCTTGTGTGAGCTGTTTTAGTTATAGTGCTATTGATTATAATTCTGATGATTAAATATTAAAAAAATGTTTGGTCAACATGCAGATATTATTATAGATTTTTAAAAAATGATCATCCCAGTGACTGCCTCTGCCTCAGCCTGCAAACAAGAACTGTCCATAGTGAATTTCCAAAAGGGACTAACAATGGAATCGTTATTTCACCATCGAAAGGAAAAGGTAGTAGTGATAATGGGGGCCACAGGAACCGGAAAGACCAAACTAGCCATCGACGTGGCAAAACATTTTCAGCCAGCAGAGATAATAAACTCAGACAAAATGCAAGTTTACAATGGTCTTGACATAACAACAAACAAGGTAACAGAAGAAGAACGTGATGGGGTCCCACATCATCTCCTAGGAATCATTGATCCTAACTCAAATTTCACTGCCAATGATTTTTGCCACCATGCTTGCTTAGCCATCGATTCCATCGTGGAAAAAAATGGGTTACCGATTATAGCCGGTGGTTCCAACTCCTATTTAGATGCTTTAGTGAACCATCACACGGAGTTTAGGTTAAGGTATGAGTGTTGTTTCCTTTGGGTTGATGTTTCACTACCGGTACTCCATTCTTCTCTTCAGACACGTGTCGATCGTATGGTTGATGCTGGTCAAGTTGATGAAGTTCGTCAATTCTTTGATTCTTTTGTTGATTATACTAAAGGGATAAGAAGAGCAATTGGAGTTCCTGAATTTCATGATTTTTTGAAAGCTGAAGTAAATGGAGATGATGAGAATGTAAAGAAGAAGCTTCTAGAAACTGCCATTGCGAGGATTAAAATTAATAACTGTACACTTGCAACTCGACAGGTTCAGAAAATTCATCGGTTATATGGATTGTGGAAACGGAACATGCATCGCCTTGATGCTACTGAGGTTTTTCTTAGAAGTGGATCATCATCATGTGATTGTCAGCAAGCGTGGGAGGATCACGTGCTTGGTAACAGTTTAGTTATTCTCCACAATTTTCTTTACGATGAAACACGTGTTCGGTCTCGTGTTGTGTCTCCAAAAGATGTTATCGCCGCAATTTCTTCGCCACCAATGTCTGTGCCAATCCCCGCCGTTGCGGCCGCATCTCATTGAGGTAGTGGAACTTGAGAATCTTGATGATATCATCAAACACTCTTCTTGCACACTTTTTTTTAACATACTTTCTTTAGATAGTTAAAATTTATATAGGTCTCATCAAATTTATAAAGACTATAAATTAGTGAGACTCGTATGGATTTTAACTAAAAAATGAAAAAGATAGTATATTGAAAAAAATGAGTGTTACAGTGTGTTACCATGCTCTTCCATAAAAGAGTGCACAATTGACACCATGGAATTCAACAGGCCACGACGTCGTTTTGGTTTTATTTTATTATCTTTTTGGGTTTTTGTTGTTGTTTTGTTAAGGTCATGTCATTAATAGTATAAGTTTTGCATATCTATTATTTTTATTCACAATTTTTGTCCTGCTTCGTCAGAGGTTATATAAAAAATGTAATTTTTTATTCTGCTTTTGTTCTTTTGGGTTACCTGAGGAATACTGGAGTGTATTGCATACAAATTAATTAAATATGTTAATGGAGTATAGCTAGCATATACGATTTCTGCTTTCTTGGCATATATATTGTTGTGATCCTACAGTGCAAAAGTGCTTGTTCAATTTGATACTGGTGTATTTTTTTTTTTCGATAAGTAGCAATTTCATTAATAAGGTTTAACTCGAGCATCACCATGTAATCACTCATCACCATGTAATGTACTCTACTCATTTTCTATAAAAGGATTGCAGATGACACTCTACCATTTGCTACAATAACTAAGAAGTGCACCAAAGGAGTTTTACTCTCCATGGAGAGAGAAAAAAATTACACAGAATTAACACTTAATACGGCTTGCAAGCCTACACCAAAGACAATTGAAGAAAAACTAACAAGGCTGGTGTATTTTAATTTTTCTATAAATAAAAAAATTTAACGTTATTTTGGTTTCACTAATTACTATTCTAATATCAACTAGAGGAGTCTAGCGAAAGGGATTTTTTACAATGTGATCAACCAGAGTTAAAATGTTCATTGGTAGAGCTCAGGGTCGTTTAAGGGGCTGTGCAAGTTGAACTACTGCACATGGCCTCAGTCCAATACCATTTTTTGTGGGCCCTAAAAAAATTAGTATACTAATTTGATAAAAATATAATTAATTTGAAGTTGTATTGAGATGTTATTTACAATTTAAATAAAGTACTTTCAGTTTTTGGTGATTCATTTGATAAAAGTATAATTAGAGACTCAATTTTTAGTATTTCACTTGATAAAATGAGTGGTGGACTAATGAACCCCAATCCACCCCACCTTATTTTGCGAGCTAGCCAACCGATTTATCAAACCTATTCGTATTGTAGTCCCTAGCAGCTATCATGGTAGTGGGGAATTTTTTGAACAAATAAATTATCAAGCAAAGCTATTCTAGGACTTTTTAGAGGCAGCGTCGGTTTTTCTCTCTTGTGGCATTTCCTCACTTTTGTTCAGAATTGTGGAAATCCCGGTGGGGACTAATCCTAGGAGAATCAGTACTTGGAAGCCAGTGGTGGAGTCGATTCGTGGAAGGTTATCGACTTGGCAAGAGCGGCATCTCTCCTTGGGAGGTAGAGTCACTCTAATCAACTCTGTTCTTAATAGTATTCTTTTGTATTTTTTCTCTTCCTTTAAAGCACCTAAATTAGTTTTAAAGGAATAGATTAAGATACAAAGGAATTTTCTTTGGGGTTTCAAGAAGGATGAAAATAAGATTTGTTCGGTGGCATGGGAAAATGTGTGTAAACCTAAGAAGGAAGGGGGTTAGAGATAAAAAAATCTGGAGCTTTTTAACCTTTCTTTGCTTGCAAAATGGAAATGGAGATGTTTAATTGATAGAAAAGCAGTTTGGAGGGATTTGTTAGATTTCAGATAGGTGATTTGGCGGTAAAGTTAACTTGCAGGGATGGGGGTAGATGTGGCAAAAAGGACTCCTTTTGGTGGCATGACTTATTGTCACTAGGGGAGGATTTAAATAATGCTCTAGACTTTTTTTCGTCATCTATTAGATGTGTGTTATGGAATGGGGAGGATGTTTTGTTTTGGGATCAAACTGGATTGGTAATGCATTGTTGTGTGAAGATTTTGCTTGCTTATTTGAGGTCTCAACGCAAAAATTGGCGTGGGTTGTTGATTTGGGGTTCTGGACAGAGTCGGGGAAGTGGCAAATGGGAGCTGGATTGGACTCGTGAGTTGTGTAGTGAGGAAGCAGAGGTAGCGCATTTATTTGAGCTAATTTTGTATGAAGTGCAACTAAGAAATAATTGTGACGATGTGGGGATTTTGGTGGAGAATAATATGAGATTATTTTCTGTTAAGTCTTATTATAACATTGCTTGTGTTGCAGCGAAGTTTTGAGTCAGATTCGGAGTTACAAGCTACTCTTGATTGTGTGTGACGAGTTGCTTGTCCCTCAAAGGTGTCGATCTTTATCGGACGTCTCTTGTTAGGAAGGTTACCCACTAGAGATAATCTATTTGATGGGTATTATAGTGGATGCTCATAGTTTGGTTTGGCCCCTTTGTTTTGGGGAAAATGAAAGTAATATTACACGTCTTTTTCTCCGTTGTTCTTTTTCACAGGGCATTTGGAACACTGAGTTCTTGGATGGGGATTGATCCCATTGCTTCCCTAGATGTGTTGGAGCATTTAAATTATTATGCGTGCAATTTGACAGGTAAGATATCTCACAAGAGAAATAATGTGCTATTTTGAGGGAGAGTGACAGATGCTTCGGGGCTTGTGAACAACACTAAAAATTTGTCTCGGTTTTGGTTCATTAATAAAATTTACGAAAAATCCCTATATAATATCAAAGATTGGTGGAGGTATCCAGCGCTCTGTCTTCACAATGTTAAAGTCCATTTCCATCTGGGGAACTCTCCGTTGTTTTGTTTGTTGTTTCTGGTTCTGTTGGGGGGGGGGGGGGGGGGGGTGTTGAGGGTGTTACGGGTTGTAGTGGCCATTTCTGGTTTGTTGTCATGGTTGTTGTTAAGTTGCTATCCAGGGGCTGTAGGTATAGTGCAGATTTTGTTGTGCTGGTTTTTGATGATCTGTAGTGTTGTTGTTGTATTATTGCAGTGTTGTTACTGTTAGTTGTTTTGCAGTATGTTGTTTGTGAGGTTGTTATTTAGCTGTCGATGGTGTGCAACAGTGTGTTGTTTGATGCCTGTTTTTTTTTCTTTTTTTTGTATTTTTATTTCCCAGTGTTGTTTGCTTTTCGTCTTGTTCTCCTTAGGGTACTCTTTTTCTTCCTTGGGTTTTTTTCCCTGGGGTTTTGGCTTAGGAAGGTTTTAACGATACCCCAAGTTAATTGTACGGGTTTGAATACCTCTTGTACTTCCATTAATATAATCTTTTGCTTATAAAAAATCAAGTAAAACTATTGTTTCCAAGTCTAAATTTTCTACTATTACTTATTTCACATAAATAGTTTTGACGATAAATAATTCCAATTAACATTTGATTTGAAGGAAAACATAATCTCTGTTGTGAATATTAAGTTTAGTGGATGTCCACTACAAAAAACTTCCTCATTAGTAACGGATTTTCCCCTCGCTAAATGCCCCAAATCCGTCGCTAATGCCAATTAGGGAGGGACTAGTTCCCTCGCTAATGGGAATAGCGAGGGAATTTGAATCTCTCGTTAGTTAGCGACGGAAATATCCCTCGCTAATTAGCGAGGGAATTCGAATCCCTCGCTAATAAAGGCAGCCACGTGGTTAAATTCTAACAGCCACGCGTCCAATTTCCCACGCGTCCAATTTCACACGTGGTTAAATTCTAATAGCCACGCGTCTAATTCGAATCCAACTGATTGAATTTTTTTTGATAAACCTGCTTTTATACCTGTTTATTTTATTAATAAATAATAAAATCTAAAATACCTAAAACAGTTTAAAATAAAAATTCCGAGAATAAAATTCTTCAATAACATAAAATTCGAATCAACATAACTTAATCTGAAGTGTTATAACAAAATACTGAAATGTCAAACTGATACAACAAATTCTAAAAGCTGCCGCCATCAGACTCCTCAGCTTGCTCCTCATCTTGCTGCATATTCTTAAAATACCTAAACATCAGCTCCTGCCTACGGGTCACCTTCGCAAAGTCTTCCTGCATCTTTTTCATAGCCTCAGTAGAAGTCCTGACCTCCTGTCGAGTATCGTGTGGCTCCTGTCGAGTAGACTGCAGCTCCTGCTCCAGCTGCCTAATATGCTCTGTCTCCGCAAGAGTAGAAGCTGGTCGACTGCGTCTTCTGCTACTTGGTGTGTGAAAAGATGTGCAAGTATACACAGTCACAACAAGTATTATAATGATAAGAAAGGTAGAACCCACAGGGATTGGATTAACTTTATGTGTGTTTAAAAAGCATATAAATTAGTACTACTATCCTACTAACAAATTTTGGGGTTTTTATGTTGAGTGAAAAATAGAATGCAAATAGGTAAAAGAGTATGAAGGATATCAGTTGAGAAAGATGGTAGAGATGTTTTTACTAAATAATGTTCTTTTGAGAGTTTCTACGTTTTTAGTGATGCAGAAGCACCAAGATGCAGAAGCATCAAAGGTGCAGAAGCACCAAGATGCAGAAGCACCAAGGTGCAGTTGCATTGAGTGCAGTTGCATAAATGTGTGCTTTTCAGCTACTTTCTTCATAATTTCGTTACAAGCTTCCCATGTCTGGACTTGCTAAATAAGTTCACTCCTGCCTTTGAAGTACCCACTGTTTCACCCTAAGGACTATGTTATCCTATGTCTAGGACTTAACATGGTTTTAACACAGTTTCTTTATTAAACAAGTTAACAAAGCCTTTATTAAAACACTCACCCTTATTAGTCTTGATTTCTAATTATAAACCATGTCTATGAATATAACTCTACTTATTGTAAGAGATCAACCTTAAAATAAGATGGATGTAGTATAACACAAGACCCAAAATGCTTGCAACACTAAAAAACACAATAACTTACTCAAAAGTTCATTATAAAGTTAGAGCATCTCAACCAAAAAGATTTAGCTCATAATAAGCATTGCAAGGCAAAGATAGATGAAATGAAACGTATTAATATAGTTGAAAATACAAGAGATATCAATAAGGTAGAGATTACACTGATTGAAGCACTCTTGCATGTAATTGCCTTGCAGTGCAGAAGCACTGACTTCCTGGTGCAGCTGCACCTAACTAAGTTGATGAAGAAGTGAAGGAAGAAGTTGTTGATTCCTTCCTCACCTTCTTACCAACTATCTACTATAAAAACTATAAGGAATGAAACTACTAAAAATATAAGTAAAGTGTATAATCTACATATTATCAAGTGAGATATGCGATGCTCTTCAAGTGAGAAGTGGGAGCCCTTTTTATAGCCTTGGAGATTTCCTTTGCTTGAGGGTTTGCTTGAAAACCAAGTTAACTTAAGGAGGCTTAACCATGGTTGCTTTTCTGATCTTTAGATAAGGAGATTGAGTTCAACACATTTCCATAAGGAGAGGTCCAATTATGTAAGGCCATATGTCTTTCGGTGAATAGCCTTTCATGATGATGTTTATGGTGGGCGCCTCTTTATGCATGTGGCCATGTGCTCCATGTGAATTGTGACAAAGCATGATGTCATAGAAGTTTTGGAGCAGAGGTATGAATTGAGGTGCTTCCATTGTGGGGTTATAAATCTTCAGCGCAGGATGGTGCAGAAGCATCATGGTGAAGAAGCATCATCTGTAGGAAAACTAAACAAACACATCAAACATACCAATATATATATATATATATATATATATATAAAATGCTTTATTCATCACATAATTCTGAGAATGTTGTTATTTTACTAATACCACTATATTTAACATATTTTGTACTTGAGTTTCAAGCAATTTGTTGTGTTTTGAAATATAAATAACTCTATATAAATTAGAGTTATCACTGCTCCCAGCCCCAGACTGGCCCATACCATACATGCGACCCTTAGACCAACCTACTGTCTTCTCCCAATTTTTGTTTGCCAGATCTATCATCTCAGGAGTAAGTTGGCCAAGTGATTCAGGGTCCCAGCTCCCCTGAGTCAGCTGAGTCATGATCTCATTCATTTGCTCCTATTTTGAACAACCACAAATTAGCGCTCCATTTTGACAAAACAACATTATATAATACAAATCAAGTTGTATATTTACCTGAGTCATCCTGGAGCACTCATCAACATACTCGCTAGTGTCTTTCCTTACATGGGTGGCTCTATGCAGCTCAGGAGCAGTGATAGGGCGTCCTGTCTTCTTACTCTGTAAAATGAAACACATTTTCAAAATTGCTGACTAATTAACTAATGTAAAAAAACACATATTTTTAAAATAATTTACCAATCTAGAAGCATGCTGAGCCTGGCTGATGGACCTGCCGTAGTGAAGCGAGCCACCCTTTTCTGAGTTTCTATTATTCTTGGCTTTTGCAGCATTTCTCTTGAAAGTCTCTATAGCCCAATGGTCCTTGAAGGCATTCCAAATAAGATGGATGTAGTATAACACAAGACCCAAAATGCTTGCAACACTAAAAAGCACAATAACTTACTCAAAAGTTCATTATAAAGTTAGAACATCTCAACCAAAAAGATTTAGCTCATAATAAGCATTGCAAGGCAAAGATAGATGAAATGAAACATATTAATATAGATGAAAATACAAGAGATATCAATAAGGTAGAGATTACACTGATTGAAGCACTCTTGCATGTAATTGTCTTGCAGTGCAGAAGCACTGACTTTTCTGGTGCAGCTGCACCTAACTAAGTTGATGAAGAAGTGAAGGAAGAAGTTGTTGATTCCTTCCTCACCTTCTTACCAACTATCTCTTATAAAAACTATAAGGAATGAAACTACTAAAAATATAAGTAAAGTGTATGATCTACATATTATCAAGTGAGATATGCGATGCTCTTCAAGTGAGAAGTGGGAGCCCTTTTTATAGCCTTGGAGATTTCCTTTGCTTGAGGGTTTGCTTGAAAACCAAGTTAACCTAAGGAGGCTTAACCATGGTTGCTTTTCTGATCTTTAGATAAGGAGATTGAGTTCCACACATTTCCATAAGGAGAGGTCCAATTATGTAAGGCCATATATCTTTAGGTGAATAGCCTTTCATGATGATGTTTATGGTGGGCGCCTCTTTATGCATGTGGCCATGTGCTCCATGTGAATTGTGACAAAGCATGATGTCATAGAAGTTTTGGAGCAGATGTATGAATTGAGGTGCTTCCATTGTGGGGTTATAAATCTTCAGCGCAGGATGGTGCAGAAGCACTAAGTGCAGAAGCATCGTGGTGCAGAAGCATCGTGGTGCAGAAGCATCATCTGTAGGAAAACTAAACAAACACATCAAACATACCAATATATATATAAAATGCTTTATTCATCACATAATTCTGAGAATGTTGTTATTTTACTAATACCACTATATTTAACATATTTTGTACTTGAGTTTCAAGCAATTTGTTGTGTTTTGAAGTATAAATAACTCTATATAAATTAGAGTTATCACTGCTCCCAGCCCCAGACTGGCCCATACCATACATGCGACCCTTAGACCAACCTACTGTCTTCTCCCAATTTTTGTTTGCCAGATCTATCATCTCAGGAGTAAGTTGGCCAAGTGATTCAGGGTCCCAGCTCCCCTGAGTCAGCTGAGTCATGATCTCATTCATTTGCTCCTATTTTGAACAACCACAAATTAGCGCTCCATTTTGACAAAACAACATTATATAATACAAATCAAGTTGTATATTTACCTGAGTCATCCTGGAGCACTCATCAACATACTCGCTAGTGTCTTTCCTTACATGGGTGGCTCTATGCAGCTCAGGAGCAGTGATAGGGCGTCCTGTCTTCTTACTCTGTAAAATGAAACACATTTTCAAAATTGCTGACTAATTAACTAATGTAAAAAAGCACATATTTTTAAAATAATTTACCAATCTAGAAGCATGCTGAGCCTGGCTGATGGACCTGCCGTAGTGAAGCGAGCCACCCTTTTCTGAGTTTCTATTATTCTTGGCTTTTGCAGCATTTCTCTTGAAAGTCTCTATAGCCCAATGGTCCTTGAAGGCATTCCAAATAAGATGGATGTAGTATAACACAAGACCCAAAATGCTTGCAACACTAAAAAGCACAATAACTTACTCAAAAGTTCATTATAAAGTTAGAACATCTCAACCAAAAAGATTTAGCTCATAATAAGCATTGCAAGGCAAAGATAGATGAAATGAAACATATTAATATAGATGAAAATACAAGAGATATCAATAAGGTAGAGATTACACTGATTGAAGCACTCTTGCATGTAATTGTCTTGCAGTGCAGAAGCACTGACTTTTCTGGTGCAGCTGCACCTAACTAAGTTGATGAAGAAGTGAAGGAAGAAGTTGTTGATTCCTTCCTCACCTTCTTACCAACTATCTCTTATAAAAACTATAAGGAATGAAACTACTAAAAATATAAGTAAAGTGTATGATCTACATATTATCAAGTGAGATATGCGATGCTCTTCAAGTGAGAAGTGGGAGCCCTTTTTATAGCCTTGGAGATTTCCTTTGCTTGAGGGTTTGCTTGAAAACCAAGTTAACCTAAGGAGGCTTAACCATGGTTGCTTTTCTGATCTTTAGATAAGGAGATTGAGTTCCACACATTTCCATAAGGAGAGGTCCAATTATGTAAGGCCATATATCTTTAGGTGAATAGCCTTTCATGATGATGTTTATGGTGGGCGCCTCTTTATGCATGTGGCCATGTGCTCCATGTGAATTGTGACAAAGCATGATGTCATAGAAGTTTTGGAGCAGATGTATGAATTGAGGTGCTTCCATTGTGGGGTTATAAATCTTCAGCGCAGGATGGTGCAGAAGCACTAAGTGCAGAAGCATCGTGGTGCAGAAGCATCGTGGTGCAGAAGCATCATCTGTAGGAAAACTAAACAAACACATCAAACATACCAATATATATATATATATATATATATATATAAAATGCTTTATTCATCACATAATTCTGAGAATGTTGTTATTTTACTAATACCACTATATTTAACATATTTTGTACTTGAGTTTCAAGCAATTTGTTGTGTTTTGAAGTATAAATAACTCTATATAAATTAGAGTTATCACTGCTCCCAGCCCCAGACTGGCCCATACCATACATGCGACCCTTAGACCAACCTACTGTCTTCTCCCAATTTTTGTTTGCCAGATCTATCATCTCAGGAGTAAGTTGGCCAAGTGATTCAGGGTCCCAGCTCCCCTGAGTCAGCTGAGTCATGATCTCATTCATTTGCTCCTATTTTGAACAACCACAAATTAGCGCTCCATTTTGACAAAACAACATTATATAATACAAATCAAGTTGTATATTTACCTGAGTCATCCTGGAGCACTCATCAACATACTCGCTAGTGTCTTTCCTTACATGGGTGGCTCTATGCAGCTCAGGAGCAGTGATAGGGCGTCCTGTCTTCTTACTCTGTAAAATGAAACACATTTTCAAAATTGCTGACTAATTAACTAATGTAAAAAAACACATATTTTTAAAATAATTTACCAATCTAGAAGCATGCTGAGCCTGGCTGATGGACCTGCCGTAGTGAAGCGAGCCACCCTTTTCTGAGTTTCTATTATTCTTGGCTTTTGCAGCATTTCTCTTGAAAGTCTCTATAGCCCAATGGTCCTTGAAGGCATTCCAAATTTCATCACTCATGTAGTCAGACTTCTTATCTTTACACCGCAACTTATAAAGCAAATCTGATATTTGAGCGCCCATCCTTTTAAAAAAAGTCTCTGCACATTGTCATCATCTTCTATGTCCCATGTCACTTTGGTCTGTGTTAAGTAAAATGAAAATATGTATTAGTAATTATATTAAATGCTATTAAACATAAAATTTAAACTAACAATATAAGTAATGACAAAATAATTGACAGTTACCCTAAAAAAGCCCAGCAGATCCTTCCTGTCTGATTCATCGACTTCACTCCACTTTTTATGGAACTTTTAAAAATACTTTTTGCGGATGACATGGGTGATGCTTGATGAAGCTGCCTTTGCAGGAAGAAGCCTGCATAATGAAAGATATACCAAACAAATATATATATATATATATATATATATATATATATATATAAGTCGTTGCATAATTAACTTTAAAAAAACAAACAATATAATACTTACGCGTTACCATGGCTATAAATGACTTTGAGTCTAACACCATTAATAACAACCACCTCCAATATTGGGCTCAATATCATCCTGGGGCTCTGGTGTAGGCATAGATAATCCAGCTGGGTGGCCCATATGTCCAGATGATGAGCCTATATGCCCAGATGATGAGCCTATATGCCCAGCTGGTGTGCCCATATACCCAGCTGGTGTGCCCATATAATGCCCATGTGATGGTAAGTGATACCATCCAGGGCCAGATGGAGGTTGTGGGGCAATCGAAGCGGTAGCTGGTGGGCCCACAAACGTATGACCCCTCATATTCCCAATATTAAGTCGTACCACATCACGATTACGCCTCCTCTTAGGAGGTTCATCAGTCATAGTCTTCTTCCCTTTTTGAGGACGTCTCGGTGGGTCAGAACCTCTTCCCGGATGCATATCTATGAAAAAATAGAAACGAAATGTGATACTAACAACATTAATGATATATATTTATAAATAAATTAAAGAACCTAATCAAAACTTGATTTAACTTCATACTCTAAAGGTGTATAGATTAACAACTGAATTGGAGCATACTTACTCAAGATATGGTTTAACTTCAGTGCAATTGATCAAGACATGAACATGTGCTGATTTATGCTCTTTATCTGATAAGTAGTTGGTTGACTTCTTTCCCGATGGGTGACCAAGTTTGATAAACACAGATAAAGTGAGTGGGTGTCTTCTTAAATCTCCATTTCGTTTCTATTATTTGTTGACAACATAAAGTTGTTGAAATATTGTGAACAAAAATAAATTGTTTCACGATGTAGGTAAGCCGTGCAGATCGATCCTTCAACTCTATCTTTATTCTTCACCGGTCGTTTATAATCACTCATTAATCTACATATAACGAAAAACACTTCATTAAACTAATAATCATACTAATTAAGATAACTTTAATAAAATGTTGAAATAGATAATTACCTCTCAAATGGATACATCCACCTATGATGAACTGGTCCACCAAGCCTTGATTCATACGCAAGGTGAACCGGTAGATGCTCCATGGAATCAAAGAAACCAGGAGGAAATATTCTCTCCAACTTACAGAAAATGAAAGGAATATTCTGCTCCATCTTAATAAGATCATCCATTCTCAATGTTGAAGAGCACATATTTTTAAAATATTGACTCACTTCAATAAGTGATTCCAAAACACATTTTGGTAATGAATTAAAAGCAATTGGAAGCAAACACTCCATGAATACATGACAATCATGACTTTTCATCGCATACATCTTCCCGGTGTTCACATCGGCACATCTTGCAAGGTTAGAAGAATAACCATCTGGCATCCTCAATCCTTTCAACCAACGACAAACATCTTTCGCTTCATCTGGTGTTAGGAAATATTTGGCTTTGGGTTTTAACATCTTCCCATTAGGCATTTCCACCAAATTCAAATCGGATCGATGTTTGCTACAGTAAAGAGCAGAATCCAATCTAGCCTTATTATTGTCTTTGGTTTTATCATTCACATTCATCACAGTGACAAATATGTTGTCAAAGAAATTCTTCTCAATGTGCATAACATCAAGATTGTGCCTCAACAAATTATCTTTTCAATATGGGAGATTCCAAAATATGCTTTTGTTTGTCCCATTGCGCACCCGTCCATAACCATCTAGCCGGGTGAGCTCCCCTACCTCCGTGGCTTGTGGCAAATCCATAACTCTGCTCCAAATTTCACCTGATGTCAACAAAGGCGGTGGTCCATCTGTTTCAACTACCCCTTTCTTGAAGGCCTTCTTGTTCTTTCTAAATTTATGATCTTGCGGTAAGAATCTACGATGTGAGTTAAACCAAGAACTCTTGCCCCGGTACTTTAGCGTAAACGCTTTTGCGCGTTTGATAACTCTATTTTATATAGAGTTATTCATACAATTAAACTTCGATTATTGCTTATCTTCAAGAACATTAATATATAAATATAGCTTATTTATTAAGAAACAACATTTTAAAGATTCAAAAGAATAAGGACAATGAATTAGGCAAAATGCATATATCTTGTTAGGTTTGATGTTTCTGTTCAATGCAGCTACTTCAGGTGTGCCCACACTGCCTACACTAGGAGTGCCCACACTGCCTACTAAACCAGCACTTTGGACCAAAACATCCAAGGACCATTCCAATGCTTCAACACTTGATATGTGACGTCATGCCTAGTCATATGGAGCAGATCCACTTGCAGAATTCGGAGCCTACAATCAAAGACTAGTTGAGAAGCTCACTCACTCAAGGCCATGTGACACTCATTCATTGGACCACCCCATGTGAGCTTCATGCAAAGCGACCAATTTGAACAACTTGCTTGATGGGAGGTCTGCAACTAACCATGGTTAATTATCTCAGTTACAATTTCGCGCCAAAGGAAACCCTCCAAGGGAGGCAAGCTCTCATGCCTATAAATAGAAGCCATATCTTCACCTAGAAATCATCCTTCATCCATTTCTTAAAGGATCACTTAAGTTTAGTTTTATTTTCAGTTTAGTTTAGTTTTATTTACGTTTCTGAAGAGAAGGAAGGTAAGGAGGTGCTTGACAACCACTCCCTTCACTTCTACTTGGAGGAAACTTGTGTAAGGATATCATCTTGTACTTCAACTTGGAAATCTCATGCAAAAGTTCTTCTACTTGAGTAATCTCTATCTCTTTTAGTTCTTTTGCAATATTACTCATCTTGTTATGTTCCTTATAGATTCTTTCTATTTTATAATGAGTAATATGAGCTAATTTCCTTAAGTTGAGATGTTGTAAGCTTTGTAATGAACTTCTAAGTAAGTATATGTGGTTCAAGTAGTGTATGCATTTTAACTCTTGTGCAATACTTCTTTCAAAATTTATTCTGAATTTGATCACCTTAGAATAAGTAAACTTGTAACAGCAGACATGGGTTACATTTAAGACATCAAGAGTTGATAAGAATAAGTGTTTGTAACATCATCTTTGTTAAACTAGCTTTAATAAAGAATTGCTTGTTAAAACCATGTTAAGTCCTAGACATAGGATAACATAATTCTTAAGGTGATACAGTGGGCGCTTAAGAGACAAGAGTGAACCTATTTAGCATGCCTAGACATAAGAAGCTTGTAATGAAACTCTGAAGAAAGTGACTGAAAAGCACACACTCATGCAGCTGCACTCAGTGTACCTACACTTCCTACATCACTAAGACTCTTAGAAGTAAGTTACTTGGTGAAAACATCTCAACTACTTTATCTAACTAATTTCCTTCACATATTTACTGTTTATATTGTTTAAATACAATTCATAAACTCCAACCAATTGTGAATAGTGTAGACACACTAAGTATACACTCTAAGCAACATAGAGTTTTCATAATCCCTGTGGGTTCGACCTTTTCTTATCATTATATTACTTGTGTGACTATGTATACTTGCATACTATTTTCCACACCAAGTTTTTGGCTCCGTTGCCAGGGATTATTGTAAAATTTTAGTTGTTTAAAAGTGTTAATTTAGTGTTTTTATTTTTAGTACTGCTGGTATTCTGTTTTCTGTGTAGAGCATCTAGTGCAGATACACTTAGTGCAGAAGCACTAGTTTATGCCCAGAGATAGACCACCAGAATTTGATTGTGATCCAGAAATTGAAAAAAGATTTAGGAGATTGCTAAGACAACAAAGACAAAGACAACAGGGCTGCAGAAGTATGTCTCACCACAGTGAAGATGCCTCAGTGAGAGGGGGACCAAATTCACAGCAACAACCTGAAGGTGAAGCAGATCACAGACAACAATTCATTCAAATGGGAACAATAGGTATGATTAATGATAGGGATAGACCTATGAGAGACTATGCTCAAATTAATCATCAACATATGCAAACTAGTATAGCTAGACCTCATATTTATGTTGTTCACTTTGAATTTAAACCCATGATGTTCCAAATGTTACAAACAATTGGTCAATTTGGTGGATCTCCTCAAGAAGATCCCCATGAGCATTTAAAGTAATTCATAGAAGTTTGTAGTAACTTTATCATTCCTGGTATTAGTGAAGATGCATTTAGGCTTAAGTTATTTCCATACTCTCTGAAAGATATGGCTAAATCATGGTTAAATTCTTTAGAGCCCAATTCTATTCATACATGGACTGAAATAGCTGAAAAATTCTTAAGCAAATATTTTCCTCCAATTAAAAATGCTAGGATGAGACATGATATTACATCTTTTAGGCAAAAAGAATTTGAATCATTGTTTGAAGCATGGGAAAGATGGAAAGAGTTGTTAAGAAAGTGTCCACATCATGGTTTACCTGTCATTATACAAATGGAAACATTTTACAATGGTCTAGAACCACAAACCAGAGTGATGCTTGATGCATCAGCTGGTGGTGTTCTCTTGAATATGTCTTATAATGAAGCATGTGATCTAATTGATAGGATAGCTACAAATAGTTCTAGTTGGCCCACTGAGAGGGCAAGTGCCCAAAAGAAAACTTCTGGGGTACATGAGATTAGTGACATATCAGCCCTATCTGCTCAAGTAGCCTCTTTAACTAATATGATCAAGCAGTTCACTAGTGCACCTACATCTAGTGTAGCCACTCCTAAGGAAAACACTGCAGCAACCATAGAACAAGCCCCTCTAGGAACTACAAGTTGTGTTTATTGTGGGGGAGGCCATGTGTATGAAGAGTGTCCTAGCAACCCAATCTCTGTCAATTATGTTGGTTACAATAGGAATAACAACTCTTACTCTAATACCTACAATCCAGGATGGAAAAACCACCCAAATTTTAGATGGAACTGTTGTAATGTCAAAAGAATGCAGCTTGTTATACCCCAATTTTGTCCGATCATTTATCGCAATTGTTTTAGTCCCCATGTCACAAGTCCATATCATTACGAGAACGACATTTCGAGCGCTGTCTTGTTTTAATTTAGATCGGTTTGTCTAATTGGGGAAAAATCTTAGTAAATGGGTCTATGTTCGGTATTTTGGACTTAATTTAGTCATTTTGATCAAAAAGCCATAAAAATAATAATGAAATAAAATCAGAAAATAAAAAATATATATTACAATAAAGTATCCAAATAATACAAACAGCCCAAAAATACAAAAATATCACCAAAAATATACAAAAATACGAATAATCCAAAAAAAATAGAGAAGAACGAAAATAATAAAAGGGGGAGTCAGTAGCATTAACCTTCAGCCCAACAAGCTGCTTGCCCAACAAGTCGACTTGCCCAGCAAGTTAACTTGTCCAGCAAGTCTCTTCACCTAACCCTTCACCTATAAAAGGAGGCCCTGTCCACAGTGAAAAACACACCACAGTGATTCAACAAGAACACTGAACACATTCTCTCTCTCACCCAGCGAAATTCTCGCTTTCTCTCTCTCCCCGCTCCCTTTTTTATTTTATTTTTCCTTTAATTAGTTTATTTTTAAATATTAATGATAATTATTTTTCACTAGTTGCGCACTTCATTTTTTTTTTCGTTGTCAACTTTTCGTTCATATTAAAACAGAAAAACAAAATAATCATTTTCCTCCAAAAATAAAAATCTTATTTTCAAAATAGGGGACTAAGTCGACTGTACAGTCGGGTTAGTCTTCTTTTTAGGTCACTAATGAACCGTTACGGATCATGACTTAAAATCCCTATTCCAATAAAATCAAACCAACACACTTCAAACTATTTTCCAAACTCCAAAAACCCCATTTTTATAAAATAGGGGATTAGGTCGGCCGTACGGCCGGGTTAGTCAGCGTTCTAGGACGAATGAACCGTACGGATCAAGAGTCCTAAAACCCCTATTCAAATAAAATCAAACCACCACACATCAAACTATCTTCCAAGCTTCAAAAAACTCAATTTTCACAAAGTAGGGGACTAAGCCGACTGTACAGTCGGGTTAGTCATCATTTTAGGACAAATGAACTGATCACTCAGGAGTCCTAAAGTCCCTAAATAAAATACACCAACAAACAAAGTTTTCTACCAAGAACTACGTGTGATTTGATTCTCTACCCAGAGATACGTAGGAGCAGAGGGCGGCCGACCTCTGTCAATTGCACTAATAAAAAACCTTTTTAGTCTTCTAATAAATAATCCTTTTTCTTCGATTCAAAAAATATCAAGTCTCTTTTCTTTCTCTTGGTTTCCTTTAATTCACAATAAAAGGGTAAAAATAAACATTTTCAAAATTAATATTATTTCCTACAACTAGTTAGCAGGTAACCTTCATTAGGAAGGATGTCGTGGGGTGCTAATACCTTCCCCACGCATAGCCGACTCCCGAACCCTTATCTGGTCTCAATGACCCTTATCCATTCCAAAAGGGATTTTCCAATGTTTGCCCTTAAACTAAACTTTGGTGGCGGCTTCATTTTTGAACCTTCGAGGAATCCTCACCCGGATTTTTCGGTCGCTACAGCTGGCGACTTCACTGGGGACAATTTAGAGAGTCAAACCTAGTCTAATTAGTTGTAGGATTAGTTGTTAATTTAATGGTTATTTTTACCCTTCCCTTTTTGTCTTTTATTTTTATTGCATATTATTCTTTTGTGATATGAAAACCCTAGGATAGAAGACCACTTTTTTTGTATATATGTTTGTTTGTTTTGCAGCTTGGGGGGTATTCTTGATATTTTGCTCCTTCACACACTCCACTATCACACTTTTGCACACACGTGAGAATAGTCCTGTACCCGGACTGGAGAATAACCTAAGTTAGAACGAGACTGCGTAGTGATGGCCTACTGGATGTGCGTCCTGTTGGGTGGTCACGAAAGTCTCACCTAGATTTTGGTCCCTCTTGAGAATGCTGGCACTCCTAATAGCTTGCCTATTGTTGTTGATCAGTGTTCTTAACTGGGGTCGTTGGCTCTAGGAACCTTATGTAGGACTCTTTAGAGCTACCCTTTGAAAGGTTCACTTAACAGACAAGCCCTAGACCTATTCTCTAAGGAACCCTCGTAGGACACAAAGGAGCCTTATACCCCTTCATTCAAACAAACACTGATACATTTTTCCAATCTTCTAAAAAGAAAAAATTCAAAAATCATATTTTACTTTTGCAAGTTATTTTTTAGAAACATATCTCATGCATTTGCATTTTCATCATTCATATCCATCATCGTGTGTTATTCATCCATTACATTTTATTTCACAATTTAAAAAAAAAAACATGAGCATACTTTTTGAAAAAAAAATTGATGAGAGATGAGGCGTTCTTGCAAATACATTTTAATTGATTGTTCTTCGTTGAAAAAGTTTAACCTACTAGATTTCAAACGAGGTCGAACATAGTTGCAAACTCAAGTTGTTTCAAGACACTCAATTTTCAAAAAATTTCAATGTTGCAGCTCGCCCACAATTTTTGTCAGCAAAACAATGCATCTCATCCATCCCATGATAAACGATCAAAATAGTGCATTTTGTTAACTAAGGTGTTATCAAAAATTCTTCTATCATGTCTCTAACTATGTTAACTCTTTGTGAAGCATTCGTATAGTGAACTTGTATGCGATGTGCATTTGCTCTTATTTGAGTCAGTTAGTGTCCACACCTTTCCATCCTATAATCATCCCTTGTTCATGTCCAGTCTCACCCCGACCACTCTATAAAGTGAATATTCTCCACACAAGTTCTTAGTTGACTCTTTGGTTTTGTTCCCAATGATGAAATTTCATAAACTAACACCTGGATCCTCCAAACTGGGGCAAATTTGTGATCACTAGATATCTTGTCAACATTGTATTCCCTTGGTGCAAGTCCTTTACAAAAAAAATAATAAAAAAGCCTGTTAGGTTGAAAACTCGCGAGAGCAGCCTAAGCAAAAATTAGGGCATATAAAAAGAAATAAAGAAAAAGAGCAGATATATAAAAATAAATAAATTTTTTGTCCTTGAGTTAGTCTTTGAGAAAACAAGCAATCATTATTTGAAATGAAGTTTGGTCATCTTCTCACATCCTCAAAAAGCATAAAAAATACCCTTTGCAACCCACTTTGAGCCAAACAATCAAAAATCTTTCAATCACCCTAGACAATGATCTATTCCCCATTTAAAGATGGTGCACTACTTTCTTCAGTTTATTTAGCTCAAGAGAAATAGGCCGTCAAAGAACGAGAATCATATTTCAAAAAAAAAACAAAAAAAGACAAAAGTCTTGAATAAAAAGCGGCATAAATGTTTGAGCTGATACATCATATCATGAAGTGCACCACTGAATAAAAAGATCATTGTCTAAAACCCCCAAACACTTCTTTGGGCTCAATTATCATTTCTTTTCATAAATCCCTAATCCTTGGTACATTATCCCCAGCCATTGGCCCCATTACAAACCTTTTCTTTCATGAATCCCTAACCATTGGCCACATTACCAACCCTTTCTTACATAAACCCCTAACTGTTGGCCAGGTTACAACCCTAAACAAATCCATTCTAATCGATGACTGATTGCTTTCGTTTTCTTAAAGCTTTAATTTTAGGACAATTGAGTTTATTTATTTACAATATGTTTGCTCAAAAAAAAATATATGACAAAAAAATAAAGCTAAAAAAAAGAGCAAAAAAAAAAGAAAAAGAAAAAAAGGCTTGCGCTCCAAGATTATTCAAGTTGCACTGATATCAACACAAGGTTTAGTGATCACCAAGTGAAATTTTCATCATATCCAAAAATCAGGACTATCATAGTCTATGGGAGTCATCTTAAAAGAACCAAAAATTTATACTGGGACCATCATCTAGATCCCAAAGTGGGGTAGTCCCTTCACCTTTCATGCTTCTCAAACTTGGGGAAATTTTCCAACGTCCATCCCATTCATATACCACATCCTATCCATATAGTCATACGACCAATTCCAAAAACCCACGACCCTAACTCAGTCACCTTTCACAACCCCACTAAAAGCAACTATTTGAAATACCATTCCAAAAGCAATCCTGTCACCATTAACCCCTCACTCCGCTCAAAATTGGGGAAATTCGCTCTACACCCATCTCATCCTCTTGTCATATTCACATTCATAAAACCATACCGGGGTAATTTCTCAACCCACCATCCTAAATACAGCTTTTCGCAAACTCTAGGCAGGGCAACATTGTCCTTGTCATAGGTGGGGCAACACCAAACGCCATGGGTTGAGACAAAATCTTTTGCGTTCCGCCTCTCATTCCGAAGTCACAGCATTACCAATTCATAATTTCCTCTACACCCCTAGTTGTTGTCACCACTAGACAGGGGCAAGTTATGCATTCACCGTCATCAACTATGAATTAGGGCAGTCCCACATTTCTAGAGTTGGAGAGAACCTACCTTTCATGACTTTGGCAAAAACCTACCATTCACCCCCTCACGTGTCATATCTGCCCATAGCCTAAGTCAACCGACTCATTCATCTGTATTTGCACTACTCTACATGTTCACTAACACAATGCTTCAAAGAGAGAGAACACAAGTTACTAATATGAAGTTGGAAACTCACTCAATTAACTTTGTGGACCTAAAATTCAATCGTCATGGGACATCATAATCAAATGGAAGAACAATGTGAACGAGCTTGCAAATCCAATCAAATACTTTTGTGCATCAGTGCATGTGAATCACAACCTTGAGGTTGCCACATCTGAGTTCAAACCTTTTTCCAAGAAATAATTACTTCTCTGCCTCTCGCATCAAAAGTCTCATTTCTCATCATTACAAAAAAAAATCTGCATCATCAATAAATCATAGCATAAATCATTCCATCATGCAATCATGCATCTACCATAGCACCTGCATCTAAGCAATACATTTGCATTCACATGTTATCTATATTCGCATACATGGCTGATCAATTTTTGTTTCCGATCAGCTCTAGCATCCACAATTCACGGGCTTTGGTAGTTTATCTGCTTTCACATTGCACATTCATCACATTACACGCATGCACACATAACAGTTTGCTTATAGACGTGCCAAGTGCCGGTCTCATCATTGCCAAAAACTTTCAACATCACTAATCATATCATTGTACCATGCATTCGTGTGCTTCCTTTCATTCATCATTGCCAAAACCTTCTTTACATCACTAATCATATCATCATACCATGCACGGCATTCGCGTCAAAGCATTACATTTGCGTCACATTCGCACTTTGCATTTCATACACCCATCATATACTAAGAAAAAAAGGAAATGCAAAAAGCAAAAAGAGGAAAAATCGCTCATTCCATTACATTCATCATTAATCAGCACAATCACATTCACATGTTATCTGCATTCACATACGTTGTTTGTCAACCTCCATGTTCCACCAACTTCGACTCACATCATCCGCCACGTTTCATTCATCCCATCGGACACCTACCATGCCGCATACCCATATTGCACGCATGCATCATCCATCGCATTTTTAGACATGCAAAATATAGATAGCTTTTCCCTTCTCAGGTAAATGCATTCATTAGGTATGTCCTAGGCAAGTACGCCACGTGTCAATCCCAATACTTTGTTTCCTCAAAGTCAGTGCTACAAGCACTGGTCTCATATCACAATTCAGAGTATCGGACCCCCAGCGGTTCCTCAAAGCCCCAGTGCACCTTCAGACCCCCAGAGGTCCAATCCAGATCGCACGTCGGCATCGAGCACCGACGGATCATCCGGCCCCAGGCCCTTCAGACTAGCTGTGTCAGCCTAAGACATAGTGGACGTCATTCGTGATCAATTCTAGACCTGATCTTATTAACGGCCGCTCGAAAAAGGCCACCCCCGGACCCCGGCAGTCCTTCAAAGCCCCGGTGCACCTTCGGACCCCAAATGGTCCTTCAGGGTTTAGGCAACCCCTTGGAGCCCCAGTGCTCCCTTAGAGCCCAAATGCTCTTTTAGAGCCCCCAGTGCTCCTCCAGATCCCCAGTGATCATTTCTTTATTGTTCTCGGTTAACACGCCAAGTGTTAATCGTCCCTCTTTTCCCTAACTCATCTTCCCCCTAAGCGGACAAAATTAGCGTCTATTCTATCTTTATTTTTATTTCTACTACAAAAATCTGAAAGCCATTCACCTTTTCTAGTAAAATATAAATAAAGAGGGGCAGCTGTTATACCCCAATTTTGTCCGATCATTTATCGCAATTGTTTTAGTCCCCATGTCACAAGTCCATATCATTACGAGAACGACATTTCGAGCGCTGTCTTGTTTTAATTTAGATCGGTTTGTCTAATTGGGGAAAAATCTTAGTAAATGGGTCTATGTTCGGTATTTTGGACTTAATTTAGTCATTTTGATCAAAAAGCCATAAAAATAATAATGAAATAAAATCAGAAAATAAAAAATATATATTACAATAAAGTATCCAAATAATACAAACAGCCCAAAAATACAAAAATATCACCAAAAATATACAAAAATACGAATAATCCAAAAAAAATAGAGAAGAACGAAAATAATAAAAGGGGGAGTCAGTAGCATTAACCTTCAGCCCAACAAGCTGCTTGCCCAACAAGTCGACTTGCCCAGCAAGTTAACTTGTCCAGCAAGTCTCTTCACCTAACCCTTCACCTATAAAAGGAGGCCCTGTCCACAGTGAAAAACACACCACAGTGATTCAACAAGAACACTGAACACATTCTCTCTCTCACCCAGCGAAATTCTCGCTTTCTCTCTCTCCCCGCTCCCTTTTTTATTTTATTTTTCCTTTAATTAGTTTATTTTTAAATATTAATGATAATTATTTTTCACTAGTTGCGCACTTCATTTTTTTTTTCGTTGTCAACTTTTCGTTCATATTAAAACAGAAAAACAAAATAATCATTTTCCTCCAAAAATAAAAATCTTATTTTCAAAATAGGGGACTAAGTCGACTGTACAGTCGGGTTAGTCTTCTTTTTAGGTCACTAATGAACCGTTACGGATCATGACTTAAAATCCCTATTCCAATAAAATCAAACCAACACACTTCAAACTATTTTCCAAACTCCAAAAACCCCATTTTTATAAAATAGGGGATTAGGTCGGCCGTACGGCCGGGTTAGTCAGCGTTCTAGGACGAATGAACCGTACGGATCAAGAGTCCTAAAACCCCTATTCAAATAAAATCAAACCACCACACATCAAACTATCTTCCAAGCTTCAAAAAACTCAATTTTCACAAAGTAGGGGACTAAGCCGACTGTACAGTCGGGTTAGTCATCATTTTAGGACAAATGAACTGATCACTCAGGAGTCCTAAAGTCCCTAAATAAAATACACCAACAAACAAAGTTTTCTACCAAGAACTACGTGTGATTTGATTCTCTACCCAGAGATACGTAGGAGCAGAGGGCGGCCGACCTCTGTCAATTGCACTAATAAAAAACCTTTTTAGTCTTCTAATAAATAATCCTTTTTCTTCGATTCAAAAAATATCAAGTCTCTTTTCTTTCTCTTGGTTTCCTTTAATTCACAATAAAAGGGTAAAAATAAACATTTTCAAAATTAATATTATTTCCTACAACTAGTTAGCAGGTAACCTTCATTAGGAAGGATGTCGTGGGGTGCTAATACCTTCCCCACGCATAGCCGACTCCCGAACCCTTATCTGGTCTCAATGACCCTTATCCATTCCAAAAGGGATTTTCCAATGTTTGCCCTTAAACTAAACTTTGGTGGCGGCTTCATTTTTGAACCTTCGAGGAATCCTCACCCGGATTTTTCGGTCGCTACACAGCTTAATCTTGCAAAACAAGATTCCAAGAAAATTAAAAGATCCAGGTAGCTTTACAATTCCTTTTTCTACAGGTAAGTTCTACACTGGTAGAGCATTGTGTGACTTAGGTGCAAGTATCAACTTGATGCCTAAGTCCATCTTTACCAAATTAGGAATTGGAAATGCTAAGCCTACTACCTTAACACTCTCTCTAGCTGATAGATCAATAGCATATCCAGAAGGAATCGTTGAGGATATCTTGGTACAGGTTGACAAATTTGTGTTTCCTGCAGATTTTGTTATCCTTGATTTTATTGCAGATGAGGAAGTGCCTGTTATACTTGGAAGGCCATTCTTAGCAACAGGAAAGACATTGATAGATGTGCAAAGAGGAGAATTGACCATGAGAGTAAATGATCAAGAGGTGAAATTTAATGTATTGAATGCTTTGAAGTATCCTACAGAGGAGAGTGAAGAGTGTTCAGCAATTTCTCTTGACCATTTGGTGGAGAAGCAATTCCACAAGCAATATGATCACCTTGCTAGAGTACTAGCACCAGATGCAGCTACACTGCCTGCAGGGGACATCATTGAGAATGGAATGCTAACAGAGAAAGAAACAACACCTAAGGTTTGGGCTAGAACTTATGAATCTCTTAATCTAGAAGATCCCAATCTTAGAAAGAATTTACCTTCTATAGAGAAACCTCCTAAGCTTGAATTAAAAAAACTGCCTAAACACTTAAAGTATGCTTTCTTAGGTGAAGATAATACACTTCCTGTAATTATTGCATCTGAATTATCTATAGAACAGGAAATTGATCTTATTAACACCTTAAAAAAGCATAAGAAGGCCATAGGCTGGCAAATGGCAGATATTAAAGGGATTAGCCCCTCCATAAGCATGCATAGGATAATTTTAGAAGAAAACTCTAAAAACAGCATAGAAGGGAAAAGAAGATTGAATCCCATAATGAAAGAGGTTGTTAAGAAAGAAATAATAAAATGGCCAGATGCTGGTATTATCTACCCTATTTCTGATAGTTCATGGGTTAGTCATGTGCAATGTGTTCCAAAGAAGGGGGGTGTAACAGTTATAGCCAATGAGAACAATGAGTTAATCCCAACAAGAACTGTCACAGGATGGAGAATCTGTATGGATTACAGAAAACTCAATAAGGCCACAAAGAAAGACCATTTCCCTCTACCATTCATAGATCAAATGCTAGATAGGCTAGCAGGCAAGGAGTTCTATTGTTTCTTAGATGGTTATTCAGGATACAACCAAATAGCCATTGAACCAGAAGATCAACAAAAAACTACCTTCACTTGTCCTTATGGCACTTTTGCTTTTAGGAGAATGCCTTTTGGACTTTGTAATGCACCTGCCACCTTACAGAGATGCATGATGTCCATTTTTTCTGACTTCATTGAGCAATCAATGGAAGTCTTCATGGATGACTTCTCAGTTTTTGGAGAAACCTTTTCATTGTGTCTATCCAACTTAGAGAAAATTCTCCAAAGGTGTGAAGACACCAATTTAGTGCTCAACTGGGAGAAATGTCATTTCATGGTGAAGGAAGGCATTGTCCTTGGTCACAAAATATCTAAAAAAGGTTTAGAAGTGGATAGAGCCAAAATAGAGGTCATTGAGAAACTACCACCTCCATCAACAATCAAAGTGATTAGAAGTTTTTTAGGTCATGCAGGTTTTTATAGGAGATTCATCAAAGACTTTTCAAAGATTTCAAAACCATTGTGTATGCTTTTGCAACATGATGTGCCTTTTAATTTTGATGAAACTTGTATAGAAGCTTTTCAAAAACTGAAAAAAGCATTAGTAACAGCACCAGCTGTAGTCACTCCAGATTGGAGTAAGCCTTTTGAACTCATGTGTGATGCTAGTGACTTTGCAGTAGGAGCAGTCCTAAGGCAAAGATATAACAAAGTGTTTCATTCTATCTATTATGCTAGCAAAACACTAATTGAGGCTCAAATGAACTCCACTGTAACAGAGAAGGAACTATTAGCAGTGGTTTTTGCTTTTGAAAAATTTAGATCCTACTTGGTTGGCACCAAAGTAATTGTATACACTGACCATTCTGACATCAAGTATCTAATTTCTAAAAAAGATGCAAAACCAAGGCTAATTAGATGGGTTCTCCTCCTTCAAGAATTTGATCTTGAAATTAGAGATAAGAAGGGGGTGGAGAACCAAGTGGCTGATCATCTCTCTAGACTAGAAAGTGATAATACAGGTACAATTGAAGAAATCAAGGAAAGTTTCCCTGATGAGAAATTGCTAGCAATTACCATGAATGTAGCCAGTGTTTCTACACTCAGTGTGGCCACACATCATACACCTACACCATGGTATGCAGACATAGTAAACTACCTTGTAAGCAAAATTGTACCAAGTGACATGAGCTATCAACAGAAAAGGAGATTTTTCCATATAGTAAAGCAATACTATTGGGATGATCCCTACCTTTATAAGATGTGTCCAGATCAAATCATGAGAAAATGCATCTCTGAAGAAGAACAGCAAGCAGTGCTCATGCATTGCCATGCTGCACCATATGGAGGTCACTTTGGAAGCCAAAGGACAGCAGCTAAGGTACTCCAATCAGGTTATTTCTGGCCTACTCTATTTAAAGATGCTTATTATATGGTCAAAACCTGTGATAAATGTCAAAGAAGTGGTAACATATCTGATAAACAAGAAATGCCTAGAACTAATATTCTAGAAATAGAATTATTTGATGTTTGGGGTATGGATTTCATGAGACCTTTTCCACCTTCTTTTGGCAATGAGTACATCTTAGTAGCAGTAGACTATGTGTCCAAATGGGTTGAGGCTGTAGCACTCCCAAATAATGATGCCAAATCTGTAAGCAAATTTTTACAAAGAAACATATTTTCAAGATTTGGCACCCCAAGAGCTATCATCAATGATGAAGGCTCTCATTTTTGCAATAAACTCATTGACAATCTTCTTGCAAAATATGGGATAAAACACAAGATTGCTACTGCCTATCACCCACAAACAAGTGGACAAGCTGAACTTTCAAATAGGGAAATAAAAAGAATGCTTGAGAAAATGGTTGGACCAAATAGGAAAGATTGGTCACTACACTTAGATGAAGCATTATGGGCATACAGAACAGCATATAAAACTCCGTTAGGTATGTCCCCCTATAAGTTAGTCTATGGCAAAGCATGTCATCTCCCTGTTGAACTTGAGAACAAGTCATATTGGGCTATCAAAAAGCTAAATTTTGATCTCAGAAAGGCAGGTGAGCAAAGGTTTTTAGAGCTTAATGAATTAGAAGAACTTAGGCAATTCTCTTATGAGAATGCAGAGATCTATAAAGCAAAAACCAAAGCATGGCATGATAAGAAAATCCAAAGGAGAGAACTTAGAGAAGGAGGAATGGTTCTGTTGTACAATTCTAGGTTGAAACTCTTCCCTGGAAAACTAAGATCAAGATGGTTAGGACCATTCAAACTAGTTAAAATCTACCCCCATGGTGCAGTTGATCTATATGATGCAACCACTGATACCACTTTCAAAGTCAATGGACAAAGAGTGAAAATGTACTATGGAGAACATGTGGTGAGAGATAAGGTCACCACTCATTTTTAAAAACCTTAATGCAAGGTACAAGTCAGGTTGTAAGACTCTTAAAACAAGCGCTTGAGGGAGGCAACCCATCACTATATATAGCTAATATTATTATTTTGTGCAATTTGATGTTTTGTGTATTTTGTAGAAAAACAGGACAACAGAGTAGCCAGTGTTGCTACACTTGGTGTTTCTACACTTGATGCAGCCACACTGCCTACACTAAAGTTAGTATTGTGACTGAAAGACTTGGATGAAAAATGTTCACTTGCCAACTCATCACATTAGTGGAAACTCTGATTAAGGGCTAGGGTGCAGCGTGTTAAGCCTAAACACTACACGTGTCGCCTTGCATGTCACTCTTCCCCACCTAACGGCTGGTTTCAATAGAGCAACAGCAAGAGGGAATTGAGCAGCAATTTGAGCAAACTCCAGTGCAGAGTGGTGTGCCTGCGCTTGAAGTATCTACACTGGCTACATCAGATGTTCCTACACAAGCTACACCTGAAGAGGCAGAAATGCCTGAGGCTAGTGTTGATGATCCTGGTATGCCTACCTCTGATGTGGCTGCTACCAAAACAAAGCCAAGGAAGATGAGAGCCAAACATAGCCCTGCTATGAGAGCCAGTCCCAGATTCCAGAAGAAAGAGTAAAAGGATACTTTTAATGTTGTTTCCTATATTATATCTTGCTTTAGTACTTTGCTCTATGTGTTAAATATTATATGTTAACTTACTGCTATGTGCTAAATACTTTTGATTATATCTCCCATGTTTTGGTTCCCCTGTTTACTCAACTTAGAGCAGTGAGGACACTGCTCATACTTAAGTTGGGGGGAGTGGAGAATACTATGTGTTTTGTGTATGCACTATATTTTGCAACATGTTTTGTGCTTAAGTAATGATATATGACTGAATATATGTATGTATGATGTGTTTAAGTAAGTTATGTATATGTGTTTAAATAAGTTCTTATAATATGTTAAAAAGCATGTGAGTATGTAGTGTTAGTATGTTTTAAGTTTTAGATGTACTTAACAAAGCATGTGATAACATGATTAATTGTGTTAACATGATGAATTAAGTGCATCAATTTCTGTTAGACTTAAATAAATATGAAACATGGTCAATTCATATTCTTCTCAAAAATTGAAGAAGTGCATCAATGAGTCAAATTTTTAAATGATGAAAAAGCCTTGTTTTTCTAGAAATGATCAGTTTTATAAATACTTTGACACAACAAAATTGAGTTTTGAAAAGAACCATGCTAGATGAAAAGCTATCCAAAACCAAGGAATTTTTGGAAATTTGAGGTCAAAATTTGATTTTTACTAAAAATATAGAAGAGCATAAGGAATTAAGTTTGGGGGAAAATTCCATGAATACAAAGGCCAAAGTGTGAAAGCTTGGAGAGTTCATGCCACAAGTGTCAAAACCACTCAAAAATGTCAAAAACATTCCAAAAAGCTACACTTGCCTGAGTCATATAACTGAACCTGTCCCTTAAGTGCAATTGGTTTGAAAATAATGAACAAAGTTCAAAAAGAAAAAGAAAAAGAAAAGAAAAACACACCAAGAAACAAGAAGAAAATTGCATGTGGAGGTCAGTGAGGAGGGCAGTGTACGCTACCAAAAATACTCAAAGAGTTCCAAGTGTGGCTACACAAAGTGTACCAACACCACCTACATCAAAAGGCACCTACACTCAAAATAAGGTGTACCCACAATCCAGAAAAATGATGTCTTTGCACTCACTGCATTGCATCAACAAAAAGCAAACACCTCAAATTGAAATAAGGCATTGGCTCAACAAGTTTGAAACACCAAAGCCCTTTGTTGTGCTTAAGAGTCCCCTAATTCTTGAAGAAATTGTTAGTCTAGTCCATATTTTGAAAAATCTCTAAGGGTGACCAAAAGAGTTCCATCTTTTTCAAAAAGCTAAGGAGAAACTCTTTGTTTAGTTATGGAACCAATTGAAACTCAATGGGCCACACACTCACAAATGAGTTTTTATAACTCTGAATGTTTTAAGAAGGCAAGGGCATAGAAAAGAGGTCGTGAAAGAGAAAAGCTCATTAAGATACACTTCAAACACTCCTTGAAAAACATGAGTTGAGATGTCTTCATAACTATAGAAGTCTTGTATTTGCTCCTTGTCATTGCTTGAGGACAAGCAACAATTTAAGTTTGGGGGTGTGATAACTCTATTTTATATAGAGTTATTCATACAATTAAACTTGGATTATTGGTTATCTTCAAGAACATTAATATATAAATATAGCTTATTTATTAAGAAACAACATTTAAAAGAGTCAAATGAATAAGGACAATGAATTAGGCAAAATGCATATATCTTGTTAGGTTTGATGTTTCTGTTCAGTGCAGCTACTTCAGGTGTGCCCACACTGCCTACACTAGGAGTGCCCACACTGCCTACTAAACCAGCATATGGAGCAGATCCACTTGCAGAATTCGGCGCCTACTACCAAAGACTAGTTGAGAAGCTCACTCACTCAAGGCCATGTGGCACTCATTCATTGGACCACCCCATGTGAGCTTCATGCAAAGCGACCAATTTGAACAACTTGCTTGATGGGAGGTCTGCAACTAACCATGGTTAATTATCTTAGTTACAATTTCGCGCCAAAGGAAATCCTCCAAGGGAGGCAAGCTCTCATGCCTATAAATAGAAGCCATATCTTCACCTAGAAATCATCCTTCATCCATTTCTTAAAGGATCACTTAAGTTTAGTTTTATTTTCAGTTTAGTTTAGTTTTATTTACGTTTCTGAAGAGAAGGAAGGTAAGGAGGTGCTTGACAACCACTCCCTTCACTTCTACTTGGAGGAAACTTGTGTAAGGATATCATCTTGTACTTCAACTTGGAAATCTCATGCAAAAGTTCTTCTACTTGAGTAATCTCTATCTCTTTTAGTTCTTTTGCAATATTACTCATCTTGTTATGTTCCTTACAGATTCTTTCTATTTTATAATGAGTAATATGAGCTAATTTCCTTAAGTTGAGATGTTGTAAGCTTTGTAATGAACTTCTAAGTAAGTATATGTGGTTCAAGTAGTGTATGCATTTTAACTCTTGTGCAATACTTCCTTCAAAACTTATTCTGAATTTGATCACCTTAGAATAAGTAAACTTGTAACAGCAGACATGGGTTACATTTAAGACATCAAGAGTTGATAAGAATAAGTGTTTGTAACATCATCTTTGTTAAACTAGCTTTAATAAAGAATTGCTTGTTAAAACCATGTTAAGTCCTAGACATAGGATAACATAATTCTTAAGGTGATACAGTGGGCGCTTAAGAGACAAGAGTGAACCTATTTAGCATGCCTAGACATAAGAAGCTTGTAATGAAACTCTGAAGAAAGTGACTGAAAAGCACACACTCATGCAGCTGCACTCAGTGTACCTACACTTCCTACATCACTAAGACTCTTAGAAGTAAGTTACTTGGTGAAAACATCTCAACTACTTTATCTAACTAATTTCCTTCACATATTTACTGTTTATATTGTTTAAATACAATTCATAAACTCCAACCAATTGTGAATAGTGTAGACACACTAAGTATACACTCTAAGCAACATAGAGTTTTCATAATCCCTCTGGGTTCGACCTTTTCTTATCATTATATTACTTGTGTGACTATGTATACTTGCATACTATTTTCCACACCAGCGTTCCATGCAGTGGGGACATGCCAATTTACCGAGAGTCCACCAACCAGACAACATACCATAAGCAGGAAAGTCGTTAACTGTCCACATCAATGCGGCTCTCATCATAAAATTCTTCTCTCGTGCTGCGTCATATGTCAACCCCCCCCCCCCCCACAATCTCTTTAGATCATCAATCAGAGGTTCCAAAAAGATATCAATGTTAGTTTTTGGATTGGATGGACCAGGTATCAGACAAGTCAAAAACATATACGGTTTAGTCATGCACATCTCAGGAGGAAGATTGTAAGGGGTAACAATGACTGGCCAACAAGAGTAGGGTGACACCGATGCTTGGATATATGGAGTAAATCCATCAGAGCACAAGCCAAGCTGAACATTTCGTGGGTCTGAGGCAAAATCTGAATGCACTTGATAAAAGTGCTTCCACGCTTCACTGTTAGATGGGTGGCGTAAAATGTCTGAGGTACGCCTATTGTCATAATGCCAAGTCATTTTCTGCCCAATTTCGGTCGATGCAAACATTCTTTGCAACCTTGGAACTATAGGCAAATAGAACATCGACTTTACACGGATAGGTTTATAATTACATTTTTCCCCTCTACGATCATGATACCTTGGGTTTCCACAGAATCTGCATTCAAGTAGCTCACCATCGTTTTTACCAAATTCGTTGTTGTAAAACAACATGTGCCCTTTCTCACAACAATCAATCTTCTTAAATTCCTATCTCAGCTTCGAAACTAACATCTTTGCTGCATAATAATTTTTTGGCAAATTATCCTTATTAGGTATCGCTTCCAACATCATTTCAGTCACATAGTCTAAACCCACCTTAGAAAATTACACATGGACTTGAGAGCTAAAAGTTTCACACACATAGATAATTTTGACTGTGGCGAGCCTTCAAACAACGGTTTGTTTAAATCTCTTAACAAATTATAAAATTATTGTGCTTCTTCATTTGGAAGTTCATCATGATCGTCATATTGAGGCTCATCAAATGGCACATTCACCCTGAGACCATCACAAATCATGTTTTCCATCGACTCAAAATTTTCATTACGTGGAACACCAACACCAGAACTGCTTGAAGCCCCTACCTCAAAATTTTGACGTCGTTGTTCTCCATGGTCCACCCAAATACAATAATTAGGCCTAAACCCCCAATGATACAAGTGCTTCATGATTTCATTATCGGTCCTAATAGGTACACCGTCGCAATTTAAGCATGGACATCTAACCCCCTTTTCCCGTTTATCCAATTCATGTCGCCACGCTACCACAAGAAATTGTTCAACCCCAATTACAAAAGATTCCTTCAAACCCGCTCTTCTCGGATATAACCGATCATACACCCAATAACGATTAAATTCATACAAATTCATTTACACACATTTAAGAAAACGTGTTAGATTCCCTTAACATTCCCAATAATCTATCAAGTTAGTGGCATCGATATGATCTCAGTGGAGATGAGTTTGAACCGAATATGGGGGTTAAGGACAGATCTAACAAAACCCTTTTTCATATAAGTAGTGATGGAAGTTATTTCTAACTCCCAACCTTAAAATTGTTAGTATTGTCTCGCATTTATCTCAATGTAGATGATTTCGAGCAAAATATGGGGGTGAGGGACATCACCTCACCCTTTTCCATCAACAACACACAGTCATCTAACCTAGGGTTCATCAAAACAACGATTAAACACTTTTCAATTAACAACTCTAAAATGATACACTTTTCAATAACACATTTCAATTAACATCTCTAATTAAGTCTTGCTCTAACAACATACACTTTTCAATTTCAACAATTTAACACAATTAACTCACATTTCACAACAACACTAATCCTAACACTCAATTATAACTCACATTTAACAACAACACTCAATTCTAACACAACAACAACAAATTTATTTTAAAAACTAACTGTTATGAGATTGAGGTCCGGTGACGGTGAATCTCCAGGTGCGGTGGTTTGGTGACGATGCGCACTCCGGTGCGGTTGTTAGACTTCAAACACCAATAATTTCAATCCTAAATCATTTCAATTCAAGCAAAAAACATAAATCAAAACAAATTCATTAAAAAATCAAAATCAAAACAATATCATAAAAATAAAAATCAAGAATGAGGAATGTGTTCTGAGAATCTGATTTGGAAAAAAAAAATTTACGTTAGCGACGGATTTAGCGACGGATAGTGCGTCGCTAAATGTAACACAATTTCCCAAAATTTGAACGGTCAAAATTCGTTTGCAAGGGACCCTATTTCCGTCACTAACTTTCCCCCCAATCCATTAGAGACGGATTGGCCGTCGATATTGCCTAACATTTCGTCGCTAATTCTCAAAAAATACGACAGACCCTATTCCCTCGCAATTTCTGTCGCTAATGCCAGTTTTTGCGAGGGAACATCAGTCCCTCGGTAATTTCCGTCGCTAATAACTCTTTTTTTTGTAGTGGTCCATCTTAATCTTCCATCTTCTCTTCACTCCCATTATTTAGTGGGTCATTAGTGGCTTTTAGTTTTTGATCTTTCACTTGCCTATTTGTGTCCTATAAATAGGACTCATATATTTTAGTGTAAAGGGACACTTGTGAAGAGAAAAATACAAAAAGGCTCTCATATGCCAGTTTTTGCGAGGGAACATCAGTCCCTCGGTAATTTCCGTCGCTCATAACTCTTTTTTTGTAGTGGTCCACCTATTTCTTCCATCTTCTCTTCACTCCCATTATTTAGTGGGTCATTAGTGGCTTTTAGTTTTTGATCTTTCACTTGCCTATTTGTGTCCTATAAATAGGACTCATATATTTTAGTGTAAAGGGACACTTGTGAAGAGATAAATACAAAATTGCGAGGGAACATCAGTCCCTCGGTAATTTCCGTCGCTAATAACTCTTTTTTTTTGTAGTTGTCCATCTTAATCTTCCATCTTCTCTTCACTCCCATTATTTAGTGGGTCATTAGTGGCTTTTAGTTTTTGATCCTTCACTTGCCTATTTGTGTCCTATAAATAGGACTCATATATTTTAGTGTAAAGGGACACTTGTGAAGTGAAAAATACAAAAAGGCTCTCATATGCCAGTTTTTGCGAGGGAACATCAGTCCCTCGGTAATTTCCGTCGCTAATAACTCTTTTTTTTGTAGTGGTCCATCTTAATCTTCTATCTTCTCTTCACTCCCATTATTTAGTGGGTCATTAGTGGCTTTTAGTTTTTGATCTTTCACTTGCCTATTTGTGTCCTATAAATAGGACTCATATATTTTAGTGTAAAGGGACACTTGTGAAGAGAAAAATACAAAAAAGGCTCTTCTTCTTCTTCTTCTTCTTCTTCTTCTTCTTCTTCTTCTTCTTCTTCTTCTTCTTCTTCTTCTTCTTCTTCTTCTTCTTCTTCTTCTTCTTCTTCTTCTTCTTCTTCTTCTTCTTCTTCTTCTTCTTCTTCTTCTTCTTCTTCTTCTTCTTCTTCTTCTTCTTCTTCTTCTTCTTCTTCTTCTTCTTCTTCTTCTTCTTCTTCTTCTTCTTCTTCTTCTTCTTCTTCTTCTTCTTCTTCTTCTTCTTCTTCTTCTTCTTCTTCTTCTTCTTCTTCTTCTTCTTCTTCTTCTTCTTCTTCTTCTTCTTCTTCTTCTTCTTCTTCTTCTTCTTCTTCTTCTTCTTCTTCTTCTTCTTCTTCTTCTTCTTCTTCTTCTTCTTCTTCTTCTTCACCACTCCCATTATTTAGTGGTTCATTAGTGGCTTTTAGTTTTTGATCTTTCACTTGCCTATTTGTGTCCGATAAATAGGACTCATATTTTAGTGTAAAGGGACACTTGTTGATGAAGATTTGTGATATAGTTCCTGAAGAACAATAAATCCATTATCCAAGCATCCCTGAAGGATTTCACAAGGAACAGTTTCTATGTATCACTGTTTAGGAAGATTTATGATATAGTTCCTGAAGAATTTAAAAATTTAATATCCAAGCATCCCTAAAGGATTGCTCATATGGTTTTTCTTGATCACCATTGAAGAAGTATTATGGTATAGTTCTTAAAGAACTAATAAATTGGTAGTCAGGTATCCTTGTAGGATTGCACAAAGAATCGTTTTCTTTATCATTTATTAGAAAGTATGTTTTTCTTTGATCATCGTATATGAAAGATTTGTAATCGAGTTCCTGAAGAACTTGATTTTTACTCAATGATTGCAATTTATAAGATCAATTTGATCTTAGTATATTTTGAAGCAAAGGAAATCAAAAGAAAGGACGTAAAATTTATGTCTCAAATGTTCTCACATAATAGAAAAATGAGAAAATATTTTCAAGAATATTGCGAGTCTAGATTACGTGTTATGGTGAATGAAAGGGTAATCACAAGTCACTCAAAGGAATGAAGTTCTTTCCTAGAAGTAAATGATTCACATTATCATTATCTTATCTTGATCCTCAAACTAAACAATGTGAACTAGAAGTTCAAAAGATAACTCATATGCAAAGCTTAGCAAATCATCTACCAAATGCATTCACTGATCCAAAAGGTGTGACCAAATCATATATATCAGCTGCTAATGCTCCAATAAAATGGATGTCTCTGTTGGACAATCTAATATTGCAAATGAGTCTCAACCACGCCTGAAACGTGGTAGACCAATCGGTTCCAAAGATAAAAATCCTCAAATAAGAAAAGCACTACAAAAAAAAGAGTATTAGCGAGGGACAGTTGCGAGGGATAAAGGTTGCCTCGCTAATCCACCAATTAGCGACGGAATTTGCAAGGGATAGTGGTTTTATCACCTGAAATTACATTAGCGACGGAAATAAAGGGTATTAGCGACGGAATAGGGTCCCTCGCTATGCGTTGGGCGCCAATTTGAAAAGCCAGCACGGAACCCTAGGTGATTAGCGACGGAATAGGGTCCCTCTCTATGCATTTCTGATCGTTGCAGTGTTGGGAAACTTGAAGGGATTAGCGACGGAATAGGGTCCCTCGCTAAATCTATCGCTAAATCCACTTAAATGCCACTCAGAAACTCATTCTCCTCACTCTTCTCTCTCCATTCACTACGACTCCTTCACTCTTCTCTCTCGCCCAAACCGAACCCTAACTCTCCTCTCTCATTTCCACTACCACCACACAACCACCACCACGAACTCCTCTCCTCTCTCTCTCTTACGAATTCCTCTTCTCTCACCTACGAATTTCTTTCCTCTTTCTCTCTTCTTCTCTCCACCTTCCACCACCACCACACCACCACCACGAACTCCTATTCTCTCTCTATCCTACGAAGTGAACTGTCACCACCACCACACCACCACCGGAGCTCTCCCTTTTGTCGGTTTTGATTTTTATTTTTTATGATATTGTTTTGATTTTAATTTTGTAATGAATTTGTTTTGATTTATGTTTTTTGCTTTAAATTGAAATGGTTTAGGATTGAAATTGTTGGTGTTTGAAGTCTCACTACCGCACCGGAGTACGCACCGTCACCGAACCACCGCACCGGAGTGTCACCGTCACCGGACCTCAATCTCATAACGGTTAGTTTTTTTTCGTTTTTAACTATTATTTTAGTTTTATTGCTTGTTAAAATAAATTTGTTGTTGTTGTGTGTTAGATTTGAGTGTGAGTGTTAGAATTGAATGTTGTTGTGAAATGTGAGTTTGAATTGAGTGTTAGGATTAAGTGTTGTTGTGAAATGTGAGTTAGAATTTGTTGTTCTTGTTGTTAAAATAAACTTGTTGTTTTTAGGGTTGTAGGATTGAGTGTGAAATGTGAGTTAGAATAAATTTGTTGTTGTTAGAAGTGAATGTTTTTTGGGAAACTATATTAGAGATGATTGTTGTTAGTAATTGAAATGTGAATTTCAAATTGTTAAATTGGAATTGTTGAGAAGAGTTAGATTGAAAATTGTGTATGTTGTTAGAGATATTAATTGAAATTGTGTTAAATTGTTGAAATTGAAATTGAAATGTGTAATTGAAATTGAATTGAAATTGAAAAGTGTATGTTGTTCGAGTTTTAATTAGAGATGTTCATTGAAATGTGTTATTGAAAAGTGTATGATTTTAAAGTTGTTAATTGAAAAGTGTTTAATTGTTGTGAAAATGTTTGATGAACCCTAGGTTAGATGACTATATTGGATGTAGTTTTTATTTTTTGATGTTGATGGAAAAGGGTGAGGTGTTGTCCCTCACCCCCATATTTTGCTCGAAATCATCTCCATTGAGATAATTGCGAGACGATACTAACAACGGTAAGGTTGGGAGTTAGAAATAACTTCCTTCGCTACTTGGATGGAAAAGAGTTTTGTGTTGTCCTTGACCCCCATATTCGGCTCGAAATCATCTTCACTGAGATCATATCGATGCCACTAACTTGATAGGTTATTGTGAATGTTATGAGAATGTAAAGTGTTTTTTTAAATCCGTGTAGATGAATTTGTATGAATTGAATCGTGGTTGGGTGTATGATCGGTTATTTCTGAGAAGAGCGGGTTTGAAGGAATCTTTCGTAATTGGGGTTGAACAGTTTCTTGTGGTAGCATGGCGAGATGAATTGGCTAAACGGGAAAAGATGGTTAGATGTCCATGCTTAAAATGTGACGGTGTACCTATTAAGACCGATGATGAAATCAGGGATCACTTGTATCATTGGGGGTTTAGGCTTAATTATTGGATTTGGGTGGACCATGGAGAACGACTTCCAAATCTTGACGTAGGGGCTTCAAGCAGTTCTGGTGTTGGTGTTCCACGTAATGAAATTTGAGTCGATGGAAAACATGATTTGTGATGGTCTCAGGGTGAATGTGCTAGGTTTATGAAGCGGAACCAACTCCCCTAATTCGACACTTGAGGAACTTAGTCGATGGTCCTTTTCTTGAGGTGACTAAGTGGCACATGTACCTAGTTAACAGTTACAAACTTGACACCCAATCATGGAGTGAGGGAAAAAAACAATTAATAGTGGGGTATATGTTAAAGAGGAAATAGGAGGAGGTGAAAATGACTACTACAGTGTGATCGAACATATATATGAACTTGAATACCCACGGTTAGACTATGAAAAGAGAATAGTTTTGTTTTTTTTGTCGTTGGTTTGATCCATCGGTTAGAGGAACGAAATTGAATCCAAAATTTAATACCATGGACATTCGAATGGATAGAAGGTATAAACTTTATGATCCGTTTATCATGGCAAAAAATGCGAGGCAGGTGTATTATGTTCCATATCCATCAACTCGGAGAGGATGGTGTGTTGCAATTAAGACAAAACCACGCAGATACAAGATAAAAAGAAATATCTTCAAATAAATTCTTTTGAAAAACAAAGTTTCATATTGATCTGCAAAAATTATTTATATTGAGTACATGAGTTGTGTGGTAAGAATATATGAAATATCTCAGTCCCAAATACTATGAAAACATGCATCCATATTACCAAATGTTATATCACTTGATATGATAATATTATGTGATAATAAGTAGTAATATAGTTCATTACAAACCAAAATGTATTAGAACAAAGTGGGATGCATATTTCATTTTTTACTATCCTAACGAATAAATCATTTTATATATATTACCCAAATTAACCATGCAGATACAAAGTATTTTTCTGATCTAGATCAAGTCAGATCGCAAGTCAGCTATTATCTACATGTGGGGACATTGAAATATCTTTTTGATTTACAAAACAATCTATGGTTCTTGCTTCTTCATTTATGCTCAAATGCCAACAATTCAAGAAAGATCCTGAAGATAATAACCGCAAAGCTACGTTAAAAGAGGATATATCACAAGTGACAGAGCTGAGTAGATTGCTCCATATGAACTTGGGGAGAAACTCCAGATGTTGGAATTCATATTCTTAAGTGATGCTTCAAACATGGGGAGAAAACTGCACTCTTTTTCCCTTCGCTATGGTTTTGTCCCATTGGGTTTTCCTGGCAAGGTTTTTAATGAGGCAGATCCCATAGAAATGATATTGTACTCTTTTTCCTTCACTAGGATCTTTTGCCACTGGGTTTTTTTTAGTAAGGTTTTAATGAGGTATATCCTTGATGGACATCCAATGGGGACTGTTATGAATATTAAGTTTAGTGTATGTCCATCTTAATCTTCCATCTTCTCTTCACTCCCATTATTTAGTGAGTTATTGGTGGCTTTTAGTTTTTGATCTTTCACTTGCCTATTTGTGTCCTATGACTCATATTTTAATGTAAATGGACACTTGTGAAGAGAATAATGTGGTTATATTGCTTTTGTAGGTTAGGTTTTGATGATGATGTGTTCGAAGTCAGAATGACAAGCAGGTTAGGTTTTGATGATGTGTTCAAAGCGAAAAATGACCAAACAGAAATCCGAGGCAAACAAGACTCAAGAAATAAGGGTAGTCTCTAGGGTTTGGGTCGTGTCTTAGGATACTTTGTAAGCCGCTTCTGAGGGTCAGCTCATCTCACAGTTTCATAGCCTTCAACTTTCAAAATACATGCATGCACATAGGTAAGGCACGTAACATAAAAACTATTTTATGAAAGTGAGAGATCGATTCATGGTTTCTTCCATAAAGCCAAGAACCGATTTCCAACTCTTCTCAAAAGATATAAATCGATTCCTAGTATTTCTCATAAGACCAAAATCGATTTCCTACTCTACTTTTAAAGTGCAAAATTGATTTCCTACTCTATTGATAAAGTGCAAAATCGATTTCCTTCCTGTTTTCAAAGCCATAAATCGATTTGCGTCTTACTTTAAACAAGCAATGAATCGATTCATAAACTATACTACTTCAAGCCAAGAATCCATTCTTGTCCTCATGCATCTAAGCATAAAATCAATTTCTTCCTTTTAAAAGCCATCAACGGTCATATTTTTAAGCTAAGAATCGATTTCCACTTATCCTTTAGAAGTAATCAATCGATCACACACTTATGAGTTATTCACTCCTAAGCATTTCAAGCAAAAATCGATTTCCTTTAGAAGTAATCAATCGATCACACACTTATGAGTTATTCACTCCTAAGCATTTTAAGACAAGAGTCGATTTTCACTCCTAAGCATTTCAAGCAAAAAATCGATTCTCTACTTGGTGTGATCTCATTCAACGGTCATATTTTTCCTAAGTCTATAAATAGGGACTTAGTGTTTATAAAAAAAAACAACCCATTTTTACTCTTACGCTGAAACGCAAAACTCAAAAACCCTAGCACACACACTTTTGTTCTTCACATATTTTTCATCTGTCAGAGCTGATTTCTCTCAAGGGTTAGAGTTGGGTTGGTGATCTTCAAGTTGTGTAATCTTCCTTCATAAGAGGTATTTTGGTTTTTCAATTTGTAATTTGTTTTACGTTGTTCACAGTACTAGGGAGTGGGGTATCTCTCTAGGGTTGCTGTTGGTACTAGGGAGTGGGTATCTCTCTAGGGTTATTGGTTGTAACAAGGGTGGGGTATCTCTTGTTGTTGCTGTTGCTGTAGATTTGAGGGCTCTTCATAGGTGGGGTATCCTAAGAGAAGAGTGTCTGAGTCTGTAAAGGTTTCCAAAGCACCTGTAAGCTTTGTTGTGTTAGTGGAAAATCTCACAAGGGTGTGAGGACTGGACGTAGGTCACTGGGAGGTGACCGAACCAGTATAAAAATCTGTGTTCTTTACTACTTGATTTTCAGTTTTCGTTTCTCGTTAATTCGTTCCATAAACCTGCGCGAAAAATCAATCAAGTCGTTAAAGGGTACTTAATTTTTAAAATCTCAATTCACCCCCCTCTTGAGACTGAAGCCACTTGGTAACAAATAATACAAAGGCTCTCATATTCTCTCATTGTCCGGTTCTTCTCCTTGCTATAGTTTTGGTTATTTTTATAACAATCTCCAATAAATAGAGTTTATATATCTAGTGATAATAACTAAAAACCAGTAACATGCAATTGTTAAATTTTATGCGTTTACGTTTGAAAAAACTTATATTTTATCAGAGATAATTATATACTTCACAGTCAACAATAATTTACCTGTAATGATTTAGATTATTTTTTTATAAACAGGTTAATAAATATACATATTAAAAAAATATAACATGATCATAATGTGTTTAATAAATTTTTTCGGTGGAGTTTTTTTTCGATATATTAAAGTTTCAATGATAACTTTAACTACTATAAAATTGAGTTCTAACTATTAAGAACGATGCAAAATGTTATGGAAGATAATTTATAGATAAATGTGTTATTTAATTAAAAAATTTCAGTATAATTATAATATATTATTATATAATCAATAAAACTTTATTTTACATGTTTTTTATGCAGGGAAGAGCATAAGACCAAGAGAAAATATGTCCACTACAAAAAAAAAAGTAGCATTAGCGATGAAAATTAGCGAGGGAAATAGTATCCGTTGCAAAAAAAAATTATCGAGGGAATTAGCGACGGATAGAGCCGTCGCTAAAGTGGAGGGAATTTTTTTAAAAAGAGGTATATTCCGTCACTCAAACCAAATATTCTGTCGCTAATAAAGTCAAATTTGACCGTTCTAAGAGTGTGGGTCCCCAGTCAGTCGCTAATTCAAAACTCCATCGCTAAAATTCCGTCGCTAATCCTTGATTATGACACGTGTCATTCGTTAGCGAGGGAATATTCCCTCGTTAATGATTAGCGACGGATTCAAATTTCCGTCGCTACGCATTAGCGAGGAGTATTTTAGCGACATAAAGTGTCCTTAATTCCGTCACAAATATGCATTAGCAAGGGATTTTTAACTTTTAGTGAGGAAAAATTTCGTCTCTAATGTCCGTTTTTTTTAGTGGTTAAATCATGACTATGTATCAAGTTAACAACAAATTGTTGGGAGGTTTGTATAAAATGTTTATATATATATATATATATATTAGTATTTAATTTTTTAAAAAATTCGTATAAAATTTGAATAAACTCGTGCAATATTATATCTATTATATACTACTTATTATTTATCTATTCAATTAAACAAGAGATGAAAATTTTTAATTTTTTTTATCTACATAATAAAATCAACCACTAATCATCATTCCTCTTCCTTACTTCTATAGCCAAACATAAAATTTATCCCCAACTTGCAGTACATGCCATATAGGCGGCCGTACATGTGAGGATTGGGGGGTATATACGTGGAAAGCAGGGGATGGCTTATAATATAATGAGAAAAAACAAAAACAAATACAAAAAATGATTGATACTTTATTTTTTTAATTTGTTGCATTATAAAAACTCCTTTCTCTGAGGCTTCCGTACTGAGAGTTTGTGGCGCGCCTGCATAAGCAAGCATGATTAAAGCTGGCTCTTTGGTGGGTCCAATTAAAAAGTTTCAACTTTCAATTAGGCAATTAACTAGATCATAGTTACTCATTGATTTGTAATGCCAATAGAGATATGGTGTATGGTGGGGACACAGAATGGCGTTTTATGGCCTTTCAACTTGCCTTTTGCCAATTACATCTCTAATATTGGACTTGACTTGGAGTCGTACTCTATATTATATTGAGCCATGGCTAGCCCCTTCCCACTACAAAAACAACATTGTAAGTTTATAACAAGTAGTTCGTGTGTTTGTTTGAGGTGAAAGAGAGAAGACAGAGTAAGGGAAGTGATAGTCATTTTCTCATGTTTCGTTGATGAGAGAAATGAGAGAGAGAGAGAGAGAGAGAGAGAGAGAGAGAGAGAGAGAGAGAGAGAGAGAGATGGGGGTATAGTTGTTTTGGCTTTTTTGCAATATCTCCAATTGTGAAAGAAAAAAAAAGTGACGAGAAAAGGCTGAACAATTATGCTTTCCACAATTGTGCAATCACCATCTATGTGAGATCAAGCGAGTGTGGGAGGCCTCTCAGAAGATTAGACACGATATTTGATCATGCAGTTCGGCCAAACTTTGCCTACGTCTACGACTACAGAGTAGCTGTGGTTCCGTTTTATTGATTATGTTTCGATACCTTGAGTACAAGCACAAAAGCGTTTAAATAGGCTTTTCTCTCTGAGAAAACCTAACGGACCTGAGCCGAATACATATAAATAAATCTACAAAACTACTATTTACAATATCCTTATTTCCTTATTGTCATCCCCCCTCAAAATTGATGCGGCTCATCAATGAGCATCAATTTGCTGACAAGAAACTGATGGCGCGGACAAGGAACAGCTTTGGTCAAAATATCTGCAACTTGAAATTGAGTATTGATATGAGGGATGGATATAACATGATTATCATAGGCTTCACGAATAGCATGACAATCAACTTCGATATGCTTAGTACGCTCATGAAAAACCGGATTTGCAACAATCTGAATGGCACTTGTATTGTCAGCATAGAGAGAAGTCGGTTCAGTTTGAGGAAATCCAAGTTCACCCAAAAGACCACGAAGCCAAAGTATTTCGGAGCATGCCGTAGACATAGCACGATACTCTGATTCGGTTGAGGACTTAGAGACTCTCGCTTGCTTCTTACTTTTCCATGAGATCAACGAAGAACCAAGAAACATGCACCAACCACTGACAGAGCGGCGAGTGTCAGGGACACCCAGCCCATGAAAGAACCTCAAGTCCAAGAAAATAATGTAAAAGGCCAAGGTCTTTCATTTGAAATGAGGCTTGAAGCTTTTGTTTAACTTCCTGTATGGACGCTGCATCAGAACCAGTAATGATCATATCATCAACATAAAGAAGGAGCAGAACAATGCCGGTAGATGTGCGGTGAATGAACAACGAGGAATCATATTGACTTTGAGTAAAAGAGAACCCGAGTAGAGTGGAACGGAATTTCGCATACCAAGCTCGAGGCGTCTGTTTCAAACCATATAGAGAGCGTTTGAGCTTGCACACCCCCTTAGATGAAGAGAAGAGGCCCTGAGGGGGAGTCATATAAATATCTTCAGTCATGTCGCCATGAAGGAATGCATTCTTCACATCAATTTGGTGGAGGGACCACCCATGAGAAGCAGCTACAGAGAGCACCATTCTAACAGTAGTCATTTTAGCAACTGATGCAAATGTCTCATCATAATCTATACCACATTCCTGCTTGTTGCCTAAAGCAACCAATCGAGCCTTGTACCGATTGAGAGATCCATCAGAATTTAATTTCACAGAATAAACCCATTTACAGCCTATGGGTTTGATACCAGGAGGGCAAGGAACAATATCCCAAGTGAAATTGTCCTGAAGGGCCTGAAGTTCCCAATTCATGGCATTTACCCAAGAGACATCTTTAACAGCCTGAGAATAACAAGTAGGAATAGATGTGCCAGATAGAGAAGTAGTTAAAGTAGTATGTGAGGAACCAAACCTGTCTGGGGAATATCTATCAGGTGCTCGAGACGTTCTACCAGAACGCCGTGGTGCAGGCAGTACAAGATCAGGATCAGGTGGCAGATCAGCGTCGGAAGGGGAAGTGGGGACGAGTCCTGGTTGGGAACGTTCTATAGGTGATTGCGGGGTAGAAAATTGGGGAAGTATGGCAATTTCATTCAATCCAGGAGAAGAGCAAGGAAACATAAACTGATTATCGAAAAATGTCACATTCCTAGAAATGCGAAAATGATGGTTAGAGACATCATAACACACAAAACCCTTATGAGACTGACTATACCCCATAAATGCACATTGGACAGATTGTGCTCCAAGCTTATGTCTTTCAGTGGATGGGAGGTGAACAAAACATACACACCCAAAAGTATGTAAACTACGGTAATCAGATTGAGTTTTAAAAAGGCGAAAGTAAGGAGAATCAAACCCAATCACCGTGGAAGGAAGACGGTTGATCAAAAAAACAGCTGTGGAAAGAGCCTCCACCCAAAATTTGGATGGAACAGCGGCCTGGAGAAGTAAGGTACGCGTCACATCCAGCAAGTGACGATTCTTACGTTCTGCAACACCATTTTGCTGAGGGGTATTCGGACAAGAGCGTTGAGACAGTATACATTTTTGCTGTAAGAACTCCTGAAACTCATGAGACATATACTCACCACCAGAATCAGACCGAAGAATTCTAATACTGGTTTGAAATTGGTTTTCAACATACATTAGAAATTTCTTAAACATAGAAAACACTTCAGATTTAGATTTAAGAAAATAAATCCAAGTAAAACGGCTATAATCATCGATAAAGGTGACAAAATATTTATAGTGAGCATGAGAAGCGGCAGGAGAGATTCCCCAAACATCACTATGAATCAACTCAAAACAAGTAGAAGCACGATGAGCACCAGACGGAAAAGGAAGTGTTTTACTTTTAGCTAATTTGCAAACAGAACATGAAATAGAGGTACTAGAATCCATCAGTTTAGTACCTAACAAGCCAGCCTTAAAAAAGTGAGACAAAAAAACAGAGTTTGGATGGCCCAATTTCCTATGCCAATCCTCACATGCATTCAAAACACTATTACAAGCAAGAGATAAATGATTTGAAATAAACTGGAGTGGAAAGACTCGTCCAACTTTAGGCCCCTTCGCGATCACCTTCCCAGACACCCGATCCTGCACAAGACAACCATTCGGAGTAAGATTAACATCACAACCTTCATCTACTAATTGACCAGCAGACAATAAATTTGAGGCAAGCCCAGGTGCTACCAGCACATTTCAAAAATTAGAATTTAGGTCGCCAACATTAGTTATAGGAAGGGTACTGCCATTAGCAATTTGAATTTTCTGATTACCAATATAAGAACGTAAATTGTGCAGGAGTTCAGAGGAACGCGTCATGTGATTCGATGCACCAGAGTCAAGTAACCAAGATATGAAAGAAGACATACCAGTAATGCCCAAGGCAGAAAGAGCAGATAGTACCATTTGTTGAATCAATTCAGGCTGTAGAGCACCACCATCAGATGCACCAGTGGTGGAAGGACCAGCTGTAGAGCTAGAGTGGCCTGGAATGCCTGCACCGGGCGCTTAGTCGGTCGAGGAGGACGCGTAGGACATGCAGAGATGATATGGCCCTACTGCTTGCAGTAATTACAAAATTTCTTAGGACAACTATGAGCAACATGTCCAAATTGTTTGCAAGAGAAGCATTGAGTTTGTCGCATATCACGGCCCACGCCTCTATTGTGCGCAGCATATGCAACTGTCACAGGTTCAGAATGGGCGGGATCATTAATCATGGTGCCTTGAGTATTAAGACGCTGTTCTTCCCTGAGCAGTTCACCGACACAGATATCCAAGGAAGGAACAGGGTTCCTATTCAGCAAAGCACCTCGAACGGCCTCAAATTCCGGACGAAGTTTCATGAGAAATTGATCCCGTTTACTAGTATAATAAACATCACGAACGACCGACAGAGACGGCTTGGGAACAACGGCATAGATAATAGCAGAGTGTTCTATCCATAAATTCAGAAAGCCAAAATAATATTCTTGAATCGACAAGTTACCTTGTTTGTAATTGGAGATCTCTAACTCCAAATGAAAACGCTTGGTCGTATTGTCCTGGTTGTAAATACGCTGCAAGTAATTCCACATTTCTCGAGCAGTTGAAAATGCTCACAAATTATTGATCATCTGAGGATCAATAGTACTGAGGATCCAAGAAATAATTTGAGCATCTGTTACTTCCCACGCATCTAAAGCAGGATTATCTTCCGGGGCCTTAGAAATCCCATCAAGGTGTCTCCATAAACCTTTCCCTTTGACATACATTTTAAATTGAAATTCCCAAGCAGCATAGTTCTTACCGGTAAAGCGAACACAGAAATTGTCTTTTTCTTTCTCCGAGGCCATGGAAAAATTAATAAAAGTAGCCAATAGGAACAACACAACCCAACTAGAAATAATGAATAGCACAAAGCCAAGCAAACAAGAGTATCAAAACCAAAACACGTACCGGCGTAAACAACGAATCAAAACACGGACCCACGAACAAAATCACAATCGGAACCAAACAACGAATCCACCACAAACAGGAAGAATCGGCAAGTGGAACGCAGCAAGAACAAGAAGCTATCAGCAACAACCCGAAAAAAAAACCAAACAACGAAGAACCAGCGATGAGTGCGAACAAAGAGCAAGAGCCAATCAACGAAGAACCAAGGAGGAATCGCACAGCCGCCTCAGAGGGAGAATCGTACAGCAGCCACAGAACCAACGAAGAACCAATTATCGCACTGAACCAAGGACGCGCTACAGAGAGTAGTGCACAACGGCGAACAGACGGAGGATGCGCACAACCAGCGAGAAACGAAGAACCAAGGACGTGCAACAACCAGCGAACAACCAGCGCACACCTAGATCGAAGGACGCGCAACAACCAGTATAATACGCTGAGTCACAGAAACGCGAAGGAACGGATGTGGATCTCGCAACCAAGAAACGGATGCGGTACGAGCAACAGAGACGAAATCACCAAGAACGAAGTCACCAAGAACGAAGTCACCAAGAACGAAGGCACCAGGAACGCGGAGGATCTCGCAACCAAGAAACCAAAATCACCAAGAAGATTAGACACGATATTTGATCACGCAGTTCAGCCAAACTTTGCCTACGTCTGCGACTACAGAGTAGCTGTAGTTCTGTTTTATTGATTATGTTTCGATACCTTGAGTACAAGTACAAAAGCGTTTAAATAGGCTTTTCTCTCTAAGAAAACCTAACGGGCCAGGGCCGAATACATATAAATAAATCTACAAAACTACTATTTACAATATCCTTATTTCCTTATTGTCAAGGCCAACTCCAACGCATATGATGATATGAACTATGTTTGGTAAAAAGTAGTGGGTAGCGATAAGCTAGCGGATATTGGATAAGGTAGTAGATTGAATGATATTGAGGTAGTAGATTGAATTTAAAGTGTTTGTTAAAATTAGCGGTTGAATTAACTTATAAATATAAAATGACATAAATAATATTTGTAATTAATGCGTAAAACTGAGAGAAAATATTTATTTAATTAAGGATAAATGAAGAGTTTAATTAAAGTACGTAAGGGTAAGAATGATAGAAAAACACTATATACTAATGATATGAATCACTTACACGAGCTTATCCGCCATGGTTGGCAATCGAACCGCACCAAATCGAACAAAGTTTGAAACTCAACCTGATAAATAGCTCGTTGAACTCGGTTTATGAACCAAATGAGTTGAACTTGAGTTGAAAATTTAGCTCGTTAAATAAATGAGTTGAAAATTTAGCTCGTTAAATAAATGTGTGTGTGTATATATATATATATAATATATATATATATATATATATATATATATATATATATATATATAACATTTTTTTAATTTTAATATAATCTTTGTTATGCATTTTGTGTTTCTAGAGTAATATTTTTTGTTTTTTAGTTGGTGCAACTAGTTTAGAATTAATTATACCATTAAATAATTCTCAAATTATATTATTATGCTTGTCCAATTTTTTTATTAAACTCAAGAAAAGTAAATAAGAAATACTATAAATATATTCATATTTTTCATTAGGTAATTATTATTTCATAAAAAAGGTAATTATTTAATCCAAAAAGTACTAGTAAATTGATAATTTAAAATGTCAATGATCTAGAATTTTTTGGCTTTTTTCACAAAAAAGAGAGATTAACCCAGAGCGTGGGGTTCGATCCTCCCTTAACCAAGGGTCGGAGGTTCGATCTCCACCTTGGGTACGAAGCAACGTTAAAACTCTGGGCCAGCTGTCCTGCCCTCGAGGCACCTACAATTCAGCGAGGAGATTAGTCACTACGGTTGGCGGTGGATACCCTGGGTAAATCCAACAAAAAAGAGGGATTATTTTTACTTGTTATTCATGTGAGTCGAGCTAACGAGCCGAACCAAGCTACTCGCGCGCGAGCTTGAATCGAATCGAATTCGAGCTGACAAAAAGGTTTATGTCTAACTCGAGTCAAGCTATGAGCTGAACCGAATCTTATCGAGTCGAGCCGAGTTGAACTGAGTTCGACTAAGCTTGACTCATTTCCAGCTCTATTATCCTATAGGCTATCAGCTAAACGCTACTTCTTTAACCTTACCAAATAGAATCAGGGTCGATGGATGGATAAACACGAGTTGAAATGTGTGTGATCACTTAGAAATATTTTTCAATTGATGATGGACTCACTTGCTTTAAATTTGATGCTACTAATATTTTATAATATCACCGCGTGAAATTCCTTAAGACTATCACTCGCATTTAACTCGGGGTATGATAATAGTACCATTTTTATTAATATTTTTATGACAAGTGTTTATCGGGAATCAAGAAAAAGAAGACAAAAGGGGGGAAAGGCTCACAGAAGCCATTTGTCTTCTAATTCATCTCATTATCATATGATTCCAACCAATATAATATATTATAACACACATGCAGTTTGCCTTTATGCTTCCACTCACCACCCTATATTTAAAAAGTTAAAGTGGACCCATAATTAAGAAAAAAAAACATATTTTGTTCTTAAGCACTTTACATTTTAGTTCCCCTACCTCCCCATTAGATCAAGTATATTTAGCATTTTAAAAATATTGCGTGTACTATATTAGGGAAATCTTTGGAAAAAATTGATAAAGGAAAGAAACATTGTATATAAATATATTTTTTTGGTGGATTCATTGCATATAAATATTAACAATATATGTATGGTCAAAATCGCCTTTAGTAAAGGGGCATAGTCTTAGCTAGCTTTGCATCCCATATTAAAAGAAAAGGGGAAAAAAAGGCAGAATGAGTAATGATTTTCCAACGTTTCCATTAATTAGCATCTTGGTCCATATCAAACATAGAATATATGTATGTATATTGGTCCACATCAAACATAGAATACATAGAATATATGTATTTTACAAAATCTGTAATATAAAAAGTTAATTTAGTATCTATTCTTGTCAGTTAATTAGTAACTGTTTGAAAGTGATTTATATGCATTTCATCACTACTATGAATATTTTAATTGACAGATATCATTATTTAGAAGGTTATCAATTAGGGGCTTCTTCTGCCTGACATTTGTGAGTTTCTGGATTACTACTTCCATTATATTATATCATTACTGCCAATGCAGGCCTCGATGGATCTGTGTCCATTAATGAGATATATAGATGAAAACATATTAACAAAATTTGATATTTACAGCTGTTTTTTTATAATATGTTCTGTACCTGGCGGTCGTCCGGGCCGGATCCGGTGACTGCTGCCGGTAGGTCTCCTGCCGTCCAAGTGGCATGTCAAAGTGAACCCGGGTGGGGTACCTGCGATGCCACTCCGACGCTCAAGTCAATATTGAGGATTGTAGAGTAGTATAGAAAGGAATGAGAATGTACCTATTTGTGGCAATGTGAGCCAGTATTTATAGGGATTTGTGCTAGCTTTAAGCCGTTGGATCGATCAGGTGGATCTGAGTCGTTCAGTCATGAGAGACATAAATGGGCTGATTTATTGTGGATATGGATCAAAGTTATTGGACTTCTCCATGTTCCATTGCAGAGTGGACCTCTTGGTCCAGTTCGGAACAGTTGCCCCTAAGCTGAGATTATTCCAGAGGATGGTCTTGGCTTGCTGAAATCATCCCTGTCGGCCTGTCAGCCTCAGCAGGTTGTATTGAGTCGTCTCACCGCTTGAAGGTTGCATTTTTTCCTCTAACTTGGAGAGTAAAAATAAAAAATTTATTTAATAATCTCATGGCCCCATTGTCATACCCCAATTTTGTCCGGCTTAGGTCCAAACCCTAATTTTCCACACAAAAATAAATTATGCATTGCATTTTGGGTCCTAGAAACCGCTCCAAAGTTTTTGAAATCATTTTTAGGGTTAGAATGCACTTTTTGGGGAAATTAGGGTTTTAGGGTCAAAAAGGGCATTTTGGTCATTTCTCACAAAAGGTTTTATAAAAATAATTTTTGCATTAAACCTCATGCATGCAAGATAAAATAGGACAAGCACATGTGTTATGAAGTATAAAATCGATTTTATCTTGCATATAATATATTCTTGATGAATAAGGAAGTTGTCCATGTTTTTAGGAAGGCACTCAATCGATTACATCATATCCTTCCTTCAAGAAAATAATCGATTATTCCACTCCTTTCAGTCAGGAGCATAATCGATTATTCACTCTGAAATAAATTCAGGAGCATAATCGATTATCATCTCCTTTTCAACTAAGTCCATAATCGATTACTCACCTGAAAATAGTTAAGAGCATAATCGATTATCCCACTTTAGAACTACTTAGCCTAATCGATTATCAACTATTTTTGGTAAGTATCAACATTTTTGGAAAGCTTATAATCGATTATACAAGGAGTATAATCGATTATCTACTCTGAAAAACAAGGAGCATAATCGATTATCTACTTGAAAAAACAAGGAGCATAATCGATTATCTACTCTGAAAAAATTCAGGAGCATAATCGATTATCCCATGTTTTCACTAAGGTCCATAATCGATTATCAACATTTTTGGAAAGTACCTAATCGATTAATTCAGGCTCCTAATCGATTATCTACTTGAAAATCAATGAGCCAATAATCGATTACATCTCTCAAGTTATTTCCAACATAATCGATTATCATGTTTCCTAAAATAGATCAAATCTAATTTCCTATAAATAGGACGCTCATTTTTTCATTTCAAAGGGAGGGGATTCTCACGATCTATCACTTCTACAGATCCAATTTCGCAAATCTCACATTTTAGAAAAAACTCTTCTACACTTTATTTTTGCTCTATTCGTTCCGTTGGTCCGTCTGAGCTGATCTTCTGCAAGAGTTAGTTGGGGTTGCATTCTTCAAAGCTGTAACATCTGCCTTCATTAGAGGTATTTCTGTCTTTACATTTGTTATTATTCAATTATTGTGATCCGTGCCAAAACAGCCCTATGTGATTCAACTTAGCTTTAGCGTTTATTTACTTGTTCTTGTATATTATTGTCCATTGTTGATGATGAATCATATGATTCCCACTTATGCCTAGTGCATCATGTTCTAAGTGGTGAAGATGGTTTCAGATGATTCAACCTCCCCCCCTTTTTTTTAGCTTCTTAATGAATAAAAGATAGTTAGGTTTATGGTTTAAGGTACATGGGGCATTGCAAAGGATAGGTTACCCAAAACCTTGATGCTCCCTCCTCTTTGATTGTGTTACTAGCCTTTGGGCACTTATTCATGAATGCAAAGGATAGGCTTACCTTAGCCTCGATGCAATTTCCCCTTTTGTTCATGTTATTGAGAAATCGTTGCTCATATGTTCCTTAGTTTAATTAAGATCATTCTATGCCTATGATCAATTGCTTGCTTGTTTTTGATGCATTTTAAATGTCTTGATTCAATATGCCATTCCATCCATGTGTATGACCTCCTAATGAAGACGTAAGTCTACATGCCTGTTGTAGCATAGAGTCATTAGGGTAAATACACTCCTTCCTACACACACACTTGCTTTGAGAATTTTACCTTGCATCTCTGATAAGTAGGTCTTTTGATCATGTTGGCATGTTTAGTCTTGATTAAATATTCAACATATGCATGATTTCGTGATTATTGAATGTGCTTGAACTTTTGCAATCAATCATTGATAGTACCTTCACCCTTTTTTCCAAAAATCTTTCGAACTCTTTTCCAATTAATACGAGTTATTAGTGACTATCACTCAAAGCCTTGGCTTGTTTGATTGTCATGAACTCCATCAAGAGTTATTAGTAATGATCGCTCAAAGCCTTTGCTTGCTAGATCGTTATGAAAACTCTTCCCCTTTCAAACCCCTTCAAAAACATTTTCATTAGAACTACGTCGCTTTGATTCCCATTTGGGATACGTAGGAGCGAGTCACGTTCTCGTCAAGCGCAACAAATAAAAATCCTTTTCGCAACAATAAACAAATCATTTTCATAAAACAAACAAAAAGAATCATTTTCAAACCCATTGTTGCTAGTAGCTCATCAGAGCCTTTGTTCGTTTAGCTATTAGTGGCAATGTCCTTTTCTCATAAGAATAATAAACGATGATCCATCATAACCTTTGGTAGTTTGATCATCGTGCAAATCAATCTCTTTCGAAAATCACTTTCAAAAAAGATAATAAAAACGAGTTGTTATCAATAGTCCATCAGAACCTTTGTTCGTTTGACTAGCGGTACAACTCTCTCTTTTTGAGTATTTAGTAGTGATTCATCATAGCCTCTGCTAGTTTGATCATTCACTAATGCTCGTCCTATTTCAAAAACTCACCAAAAAAGATAAAAAACAAAAACTTTTCAAAAAGACAACCAAGAACTACGTAGCTTTGAATTCTCCATCGCACCGGGAGATACGTAGGAGCGGGCCATGTCCCGTCAAGCACTTTTTCTAAAAACCCTTTTTCCCCCCTTTCTCGCCAAAAATAAAATTTTCATTAAGTTTTCCCATTCACTTTCAAACAAGAAATAAATAGGCAAATCTGGGTATTTTTCAAATCAAACGTTAAAACCACACATTTAATTAGAGGTTCCCTTTCGGTAGAAAGGACGTGCGCGGTGCTAACACCTTCCTCGCATGTAATCGACCCCCGAACCTATATCTCTAGTTTTCAAAAGACCATCCGCCTTGTCCAAAAGACCTTTTTTTCAATGTTTTGGTCTTAAAATTAAAATATTGGTGGCGGCTCTAAAATTTTTCCACGTTGTACATTGAGAAACCCCAAACCGGGGATTTTTCGGGGTGCAACACCCCTCCAGCTCCAACTTTCGTTTTTGTTCGCAAAAAGGAGAGAGTACCCGAGACCATCATAACTCGTCCCCCTAGCTCCAATCTCCATTTTGTTCGCCAAAAGGGGAGGGTACCCGAGACCATCATAACTCATCCCCTAGCTCCAAATTACGTTCGACTTTGCGAAAGGAAGGGGGTACCTGAGACCAACACAAGTCGTCCCCCCCTCAAGCGCCAATCTCCGTCGCATATCTCTATTTTGCTTCATGGAAATGAAAGGGGTACCCGAGACCAACACAAGTCGTCCCCCCTTTCTCGTGTGCCAATCTCCGTTTTCGTCAACCTGCAGGGGCAGGAGACAAGTGCATCTCGTCCCTCTGGTGCCTTCTTTCAGATCTACGTGTGCAAGCCCTCGTCCAGGTACCACTTTTAACTTTCAATCCTCTAATACTCATGTATTTGGACTTAGGACCTTCTTTTAAGCAATTTTTCGTCAAAGTAGAATTTGGTTATCCATTAGGAATTGAATTTTGGCACCGGGGATTGCCTAGGCTTTGAGTAGGCGATAGGAGACTGTAGCTATATTTTCTTATTGAGATTGGGTTTGCGAGAGAGTCTTTGTGTATGTCTTGTTTCCCCTAGCTTTCAATGGACGACCTCAGGAGAGGGGGTTTTCAGCAAGTTTTCTCATTGCTTCATAATACTTGTTTTGACTGCATGCCCCTTGTCCTGCAAGTCTTGATTGATTTCTAGGACAAAGACGACAAGTGCATGGACCTGTATAGAGGGCCCATTCACGCCTTAAGGGAGGCTGGTTTTCCGATTGGCAGACCAACAGAGGGACATGGTGAGCCATTGGCGTCTGAGTTAGTGGAGTCAGAGGCACCTCGTTTGGTTGTCTTTTCCTCCACTGGAGATTCTGACATTAAATCTAATCTTAAGATAGAGGAGATAGACAGAATTAATTATGATTGGGTCGCAGGGAGTGTTTGGTCTATTAGGAGAATCTCGCCCTGTACCTCTTGCACTTAGTGCCTGCCTTGGCGCCCTGGGGCCGAGACTATGAGGTCTCACCCTTTGGTACCTTTTCATCACGCTCGTGCGCCTACTTCGTTGGATCTCGCCCAGGTTCGTTTGTCAAGGTACCATCCTTATCCTCCAAACTTTCAATATCTCATGTTACCTTATGTTTTAGAATTTGGACTTAGGATTTTTTCGAGTACATAGTCGCCAAGTTTGGCTCGTTTTTTGCTGTGAGGTACCGACGTCTGCCGAGACAGATTGTAACCCCAATTTTCGTGCTTTGTGTTTTTTTTAGTATGTGCTTGTTTTATGAACTATTTTCAATTGGTAAGATTAAATTATTTTGTGTTTGAGTCATTAAAATTGGTTGAAATCATATTTAATTGTATTGTTATATGCTATTGGTAATATATGATTGTTATTATATATTATTTTATTTTTATAAATATTATTATTTTAAATGTTATTTATTTTATAAATTATTTTGGGCTTCTGGGGTGTTAAAATAATAGTGGTAATGAAATTGGGATTTAAAAACGAATTAAAATAGATTTTGGGCTTTTTATACGCATACAACCCTCATTTTCCTTGCTAAATGCACCCCCTGTGATCCACTCCCTTCAGCGCAGCCCAGTCCACACGAAACCTTACCTGACCCGGCCCAGAACCCGCGCCCTGTTCTTCTTCTTCCACGCGATTCTGCAGCGAAACTGCAACAGCGCCCCAAACCCTAACCTCCTTCTTCCACCATCGTGTTCTCACTCCTCTCTCCGCGGCTGAACCCCAAACTCCACCTTTCAACTCAAAATTTCCCTCTGAGTTCGATTATGGCGTCAATTTAAACAATTACAGGACCAAAATCATGTTCTAATGCCCCCCTCCTTTCGAAGAACTCCATGGCCGAACCACCATAGCTCTCCCCCCTTGCTGCCATTTCGCGAACAACACCATTGCGAATCAAGTCTCTCACTCTTAAGTTTGTTGCTTTCTCTCCCTCAATGAAACTTCTTCATTCCTATGCGATTTCACACTTCCCTTGACTGTTGTGATACGGTTCCAGCAACTTTGGTTCCCTCTCTCTAACTGGTGTTGCCGCTACGTAAAAACCTCTCCATCTCAGATTTTGCCCACCTTGCTTGGTAGCGACTTTTGCCCATATCTGAAATTGAAGAATCGTAATCGTGGCACCTTTGGTCCCTATATTTCGTTGTGTAATTGGTGCTTTGACAAACAAGGAATGGATTCAAATTGTTAGTGTTAATATGAAATTAACAATTTGTTAATGACGACATCGCTTCGGACTTTCATGGCAACGACATGTCAGCCCCTTTGTCATTGACATGTGGAATCTAGATATGAACCCCGAGTCCTCCGATCTGCGACTTCGGATGACTGTAAGTGATTTAAATGTCTGTAAATTATTTGATCTGGATTACTATAACTAAATGATTTGGATGACTGTAATTTAATGATTTGGAAGACTGTAGATGATATGTCGAGGTTATTGAATGAATACAGTATGAGTAGATAACAGCATAGAGTTATTCATAATTAAATATAATAACTCAAGAGAGAATGAAGAGTTAGTTATACGATTTAAAGGATGAGTTAGTGTCTAATGTGCTCATGGATTAGAATGGTAGGTAAGTCTAACTGATACGAAGTTAAAATTGTGCAGGATCTAGACTGATACCTTAGCATGGATTAGTGTAGCCAAGTTCGACTTGGAGTCGTTAAAATTGTTGAGGGACTTGGCGTTCATGCTTGGTTGTGATTGCTACTTGGTTTTATGTGTTTTGTTATGGGAAACTTGTCGCGCAATGGGCAAGTTGTCCTTCGTCGATGATTAACGAGCTGGTTCGGGTTGAAGAATCTTGTCGCAACATGGGCAAGAACTCGTTGCAGTATGGACGACATGTATCTTCGTGATTGAGATTGGTTGAAGGAACCTTGCCGCAGCATGGGCAAGGACTCTTCGCAGCATGGGCGAGCCGTACCTTAAAAGTTGAAGATTGTAAGAGGAACCTTGTCGTAGTATGGGCACGGACTCGTCGCAGTTTGGGCGAGTCGTACCTCAATAGTTGAAATTTGTAGGAGGAACCTTGTTGCAGTATGGGCGAGCCGTACCTCAATGATGGTAGGGATGATAGGTGGGGTGGTAAGCAAACGATTATGGGAGTAGTAATAGAAATGGCCACTACCCAGCCTTGCGGGTAGGCCCAGTGGGGGGGTCCTAAGTGGGGCACTACTGGGGCGTTCCATAAAACACTGGGGTACCCTGACTAGACTCTATCTGTTTCCCGGGATGTGAGGGCACTTGCATCCGCTTACCTAGAGTTAGATGAATACAGTCTTTATCGTTGGAGTAGTGGGTAGGATCGTCTTGACATTGCACCAGATTCAAGATGACGACATTGATTGATGATCGATCGAGCACGCGTGGCATGTTCGTGGTATTTCGCTATTGTGGTATTCTCCGTGTTGACCATACACTAGATTGAGGATGATGATCTCTGTTGATGATTGATTGGGTATGCATGTTATGTTCATCGCATATACGGTTGTGATGTTTGTTTTGTGGTGTGATCTCATCACTTTTTACGTACGAGCCCTATGCGGTTCATTTTTGTGACATGTCGCAGTATGGACATGTTATGTTTGTTGTCCTTTCAGAATTGACTGTTTGATATTGATTTATGGATTGTGGTATAGTCCTTGCTGTTTTAGTTTCAGTCTTATGTTCTTTATATAGTTTGGACACTCTTTCTCACCCGTGCACCACTTTTTTAGATTTAGTTCCAGGTGTCGTTGGAGTGACCTTCTACGATTGGGCATCGGTGGAGATGTGATCACTACGGATCACCCAACAACTTGCTGAACGATACTACACGTTGATGTTACTTTCTTTTTATTTAATTGATTAAAGGTTTATTGCTCTAATCATGTGACATCGGGATTTGGGCTGTATTTTCAATATTATGTTTCAGGTCATTGTGGTTACTGTATTAAAAGAAATGTTTTATCTCTTTAGTCTTTAATGTTATTATAAATCATGTTTATATTATTTCAGGAGTTGGAGGACATCTTTTACTTGTGAAAAATGTTTTAGAAAGTGAATTGCTAATTTTATTTCGAAAAACAGATTTACTCATTTTTCGTACTTTATCTTTTATAATTACTTTCGGGGTAAAGGGTGTCACACTCGGCCCGAACAGAATTCGTCCAACGGGGTTGTGACCACCAAGGCCAGCTTGAAGTATACCCTTGGCACAGTTTACCGGGACTCGGCCCAGATAGAACTCGTCCAATGGGGTTGTGACCACCAAGGTCAGCTCGAAGTATACCCTTGGCACAGTTTACCGAGACTCGGCCCAGATAGGACTCGTCCAACGGGGTTGTGACCACCAAGGTCAGCTTGAATTATACCCTTGGCACAGTTTACTAGGACTCGGCCTAGATAGAACTCGTCCAACGGGGTTGTGACCACCAAGGTCAGCTTAAAGTATACCCTTGGCACAGTTTACCGGGACTCGGCCCAAATAGAACTCGTCCAACGAGGTTGCGACATCTTTGAAGGTCGCTTAGTGGAGGGAATCATGGCGTGCTTGGCTCATTTACCCGGGTTCAAGGTACACGTCAACGTCGACCTACTTCACACGGACATGCTTTCAATAGGTGTATTTGCAAAGCCATCATCTTGGGAGGATGCGCTTGGCTTGAAGCAGTTGTTGAGGTTGTCCTTGCCGTCTATGTCGCCCGTGTGGGCCAGGCTGGGTCTCAAGCTCGCCTCGCTCTATGTTTTACTATGGAGTTGGACCCTTTTTCTTTCTTACTCTTAAGGAATTTTCTCTGGATCAAGTGTCAATGCAAATGAACTTAGAGCAAAAAGACTATATTGCAAAATGAATTTCAGTTAATCATTCATATCGAGCTTTTACATTCTGCACTTGTGTCCATACAACGAATTTTCTTAACTAGGCCTAGCTCTAGGTTCGGGTCCTAGTGATTGGCTCCCTATTCAGAATCAGGAGTCCCGTCTTCTTCTTCTTTCACGTATTGGGCTGAGTTTCCCTTTGTGAATTGGCTCTTCAACGTCTTCTCTTAGGGTGTTGCACTTGTTGGTGTCGTGTCCATAACTTTTGTGATAACGACAGTACTTCTTAGAGGTTCGACATTTTCTTTGCACAAGAGGTTCGATTGTTTGATGTCCCAAAACTCTGCGTCGGCGCATTCGGTGAGGATCTCCGCTCGAGATGTGTTTAGTAAGGTGTACTCTGAGAAACGAACTTGTCGGGGTCGGGACTCACGAGGCGCTCCCTCAGCTTGGGCTCGCTCCTGCCATGGTTCCCTCAGCTCGGGCTCCCTTTCCGTCTTTGGTTCTTCAATGGCATTGTAAGTGAGCTCGTCCTCTTCGTAGTCCATGTGTTTCTGGGATCTTCAAAGGAAATCCCCCAAGTCGCGGGGCTTGCTGACCCTGATTTCTATTTGGAACACGGTCCCTAACATTCGTAGCTTCTTTGTTGAACCTTTCAATATTATCTCTAAGTGTTTCTTTCTCTCCCTGCTTGATCGCCCTGAGAACCTCTTCAGACTTGGGCTTCAAACGGGAGGCGGCAAAACGAGCTGTGAACATCATAGCTAGTTGTCCCCAGGATGAGACCGAGTTTGTTTTCAACTCCTGGAACCAAGCTAGTGTTGACTTCTAGAGAGTGGGGGGGAAGATCTTACAGTGGACGGGTTCTCTTGCCCCTCGGTAGCGCATCATGAGAGAGAAGTAGGCCAGGTGGCTGTCAGGGTCCCCGGTTCCATCGTACATGTTGAGGACTAGAAGCTTCTCCAAGGCCCCTCATGGGAGATCCATGAAGAGTAGCGAGGTGACCCGTCCCCGAGATCGAAGCCTCGATGGTCACGTCGGGCTGGAGATCTCCTCGAGGTGGATCTATGGCGACGCCTCTTGTGGGACTCAGCTCGGCTTCGAGACCTCTCGCGATAATTAGAGGACGCTAGCGATGAGCTTCTGGAAGGAGAGTCCTCAAGCCAGTAGGTACTATCAGGTGAAGTTGGAGGAGTACTTGGAGGAGAGCCTGATCCTCGGTGCCTGCGGCGTCGGGGAGGAGAGCGACGAGCTTGTTTCCGCCTTGGGGGAGAGCGATGGTTGAGAGGACATTTGGGTGGAGATCTGTGGCGCCTGGAGTTCACTATCCTTGGGGGAGGAGTGCTCCAACGAGGACGAGGTTGCTCAGGCATGGATGCCACTCGCCTCTTTATCTGCCTGAGGCGTGCTTCCTACTGCAGTATAGCCTAAGTGCGATTGCTCAGCAGGTCTAGGAGATGGCAGGATGGGCGCTGCATCCTCAGGTTGGACGTGGTCCTGGACCGAGGCTGGCTGGGGTGTCGGAACTTGGATGTCATCGTCCGGCATAGAAATAGCAATGCCTTCAGGAGTGTCTACGGGTTGGGGTTGAGACACAACAATGCTTCGAACTCGGGGTCTACCTCTGGGTGTCATTGGAATGCAGGAGAGAGTTCAAAGAGTAGAGATGGTGTGAAAGATAGATATCTCCCACAGTGGTCGTCAATGTTCTGTACCTAGCGGTCGTTCAGGCCGGGTCCGGTGACTATTGCTGGTAGGTTTTCCTGCCTTCCAAGTGGCATGCCAAAGTGATCCCGGGTGGGGTACCTGCGATGTCACTCTGTTGTGCAAAAAAGTGTGCAAGTATACACAGTCACAAACAAGTAATAAAGTGAAAGTAGAGTATCATTCCCACGGGGATTGGATTAATTTACAAGTTTTAAGATCAATAGTTTACTAGTGAAAGGTAACCAATAAACAATATCGTAGGAGTGCAAGAATGTAAACAAACATAAAATAAACAAGCAAGTAAAAGATGTATGAAATCAGTGGAAAATGATAGTTGGGATGTTCTTTATCAAATAAGTCACTTTTAAGAGTTTTGTGTTATATGAGGTGCAGGTGCACTGGATGCAGTTGCATTAGAATTGTGCTTTTCAGTCACTCTCTTCCGAGTTTCATTACAAGCTCTTAAAACCTTGTCTTGAAGTAAAGAGAGAAGTTGTCAATTCCTTTCTCGCCTTCTTACAATTGTAGTCTAAGATGCTAAATAAGTTCACTCCTGTATTTTAAGTACCCACTGTATCATCCTAAGGACTATGCTATCCTATGTCTAGGTCTTAGCATGGATTTAACAAAGTTTCCTTAATTAAACACTTATCCATATTAGTTCTTGACTTCTAATCATAAACCATGTCTGTATTTATGATTTATATTCACTTTTAGTTGGCCAATTCTAAACATGAATATGAAAGATTTATCATCCAAGAACTACATCACATATGAACACAATAACTTACTTAAAAGATCATTATAAGATTAAAACATCCAACTAAAATAGTTTAGTTCATGCTAGTCATCACAAGGCTTATATAAATATAATTGAAATAACAAAAGGAAACAATAAGATAAGAGTAACACGGTTGGAGTTCCCTTTGCATGGAATTGCCAAGTGATGCAGGTGCACTACTCCACTGCACTAAGCTACCTCTATGTAGAAGTGAAGAAAGAAGTTGTCAATTCCTCCCTTACCTTCTTACAATCTAAAAACTAACTAAAACTAAATTTTTGAAATATAAATTGAAGTGTATGAGATGATCTAAGAAGATCTTAGATGATTTTTCCAAATGAAGAATGAAGGTCTTTATATAGGCTTCAAGTTGAGCTTTCCTTCATGTGAGGGTTTGCTTGATGATGAAGTCAGGGTTGCCTTTATCCTTCCATCCCATAAAGCGATTCAAATCAATCACTCAACCATGAAGGGAGGTCCAATAATGGATTAACATGTGTCCCTAAGTGAGTTTTCTTCATGGTTGGATTTCTTTGGAGAAAATTTTGACCTCTTTTGAATCCGTGTGCCACCAAAAGTAGATTGGACAATTGCTTTATTAAAGTAAAGAGTTCCTATAGATATTTGACACATGTCCTCAAAAGGTGGCTCCTTTGTGAGGTTACTTCATGGATGGGTTTCCTAAGGTTGGAGTAAGTTATCACTCGTAAATGTAATGCTGGTGCATCAGTTTGCCATAAATGCTGGTGCATTGAGTGCTGGAGCATTTTGATGGTCTAAGATAACTTCGAGCAATGTAGTTTGTTTCCAGTGCAGATGCATCTAGTGCAGGTGCACGTTGTATTCTTGTGCAGGTGCGTCAACTGCAGCTGCACTGAACAAACACATCAAACATACCAATATATATGCAAAATGCTAAGTCATACTTTTAACCCTTAAAAACTTTGAATGTTGTTATTTTATTTATAGAACTATATTTAACACTTATTTTACTTGAATTTGAGCAATTATTTAGATTTAGATGCATAAATAACTCTATATAAAATGGAGTTATCACACTCCGACGCTCAAGTCAGTATTGAGGATTGTAGAGTAGTATAGCAAGGAATGAGAATGTACGTATTTGTGGCAATGTGAGCCAGTATTTATATATAGGGATTTGTGCCAGCTTTAAGCCGTTGGATCGATCAGGTGGATCTGAGTCGTTCAGTCATGAGAGTCATAAATGGGCTGATTTATTGTGGATATGGATCAAAGTTATTGGATTTCTCCATGTTCCATTGCAGAGTGGGCCTCTTGGCCCAGTCCAGAACATAATCCGAAAAAGTTTATTGTAGAAAAGCGTACAAGAAGAGCTCGTTAGTACTTAGTAGTACAAAAAATCTTTTCGCAGTGCGCTGAACGTCTATCCCACCTCTGTGTAGCCACCGCAATTCATCCCCGGCCACCGCATTAGACCTGAGATTTTGAATTGAAAAACATAAGTTGTGAGGCTACCACCGTGGACATGAGTACGGCAGTATCCCGTCCTCCCTCGGCGGAGGAGATCGACCAAGTGGACCGTTGCACGAAGAAGAAGAAGGCAGGGGATCATGTCTTTACTGGCCAGGCTTCGGGTCCAGTGAGATATGATGATCTATATGAGGATAGTGGTGAAGGGGTTCTGGTAAGAATATCCTACAAGGAAACAATACTTGCGGTTCAGGCGGATGGTGGGAATGGGGAAAGCAAGGAAACGACTAGTGAAATGAATGAGCAAGGAGAGTACATCTTTGGTGCTATGAACTTGCAAATTATTGAGAAGAAACATGGAGGATACGATTGCCCGGAGATCGTTATTCCTCCTAACACTGAAGTCCGCTTGAGTCGTCCATGGAAGCAAGGCTTGATCATTAAACTTCTTGGTAGGCATATTGGTTTCAAAGCTCTAGAGAACCGTCTCAACCAGTTGTGGGTTCAAAAAGGTGTTTTGAATATTGTTGATCTAGGTAGTGAATTCTTCTTTGTTTACTTGACGAGCCAAGAGGACTATGACAAGGCACTAAGTAACGGTCCATGGATGATCTATGATCATTATCTAATAGTTAGACCGTGGAGACCAAATTTTCGGCCTGAGAAAGAGGAGATAGAGCGTGTAATAGTTTGGATTCGGTTGCCGGAATTACCCATTGAATACTATGATCCGGACTTTTTATTTTTCCTGGGTAATGGAATAGGGAGGACAGTTAAAGTGGACAAGACAACGGAGGCACTATCAAGGGGGAAGTTTGCGAGATTGTGTGTGGAGATTGATCTCAATACGCCACTCTTGGCCATGTTCGAAATCAAGGGTCACATCTACAAGATAGAGTATGAGGGGCTCCATTTGTTATGTATGGTATGTGGAAAATTTGGTCATTACAAGGACCTGTGTGTTGAACGTGGTGGTGTGGAGATGACTGAGAATGAACCCTCTTTGGAGCGTAGAGATGGGAAAACGGGGAGCTGTACCGTTATGGCACCGGAAAATGGTCCATGGACGGTTGTCCAAAAACAACGGCGGCCGAGGAAAGGGAGAGATAAGGGTGGTCCGGCGTCTGGTGGTGGTCGAGTGCTACCGGCGTCCATTAATGCCAAGGTGCAATCAGGGGGATCCAGGTTCATTGTTTTGGAAAATAATGAGGAAGTCTTTGAGGGAATTAATGAGGAGAGAGTTTCTAGGGATCATGAAAAGCAAGATTCGATGTTGGCCAATAATATTCCTCCAATGAAAAAATAGGTAGTTAACGTTCCAAAATTTGTCACCAGCCGCAAAGGTAACAGTCAATTGTCACATGCGAAAATCAAGGAGACAGTCAACAAGTCCAATGGTTCCAGACAGAGTCACGTGCAACAACAATTGAATGATGATGAATCAATCCCAAAAAATGGCGCATACAGTGGATCAGGCGATGTGGTACAGGTTATCTCAAGGGCGCAGCCAATCAGAATTTAAACGTGGAGAATAATGGAAGTTACACGTTGGTCAGGAATGCAACAGAAGGGGATCCGGGTATTTTGGGTTGTGAGACTCCTACAGTTTCGAGGCCCAATAAATCTTTAACATAGTTGGGCCTAATTTGTTTCATACTACTAGACCACCAGATTTAGCACAAGGTAATTCGTACACCCCCCTAATTACTGATGCTGTTGATGACGTTGGGATGTTTGATTCTGAGGAGTTTGTGGATGCTCATGAACAAGGCGATGCTAGCTCTGAGAATGAGATGGAGGTGGTCATGGAGACCCCTCATTCTTAAGTCTCCCCTCTTTGTTTCCTTTGATTGGCCTTCCTAATACTTACTTGTTTAAATGAATTTAAACAAAATAATGTTATGGAATTGTAGGGGTGCTGCTAGTATGGATCTTTTTCGGAATTGTAAACAGTATGTGGAATCTCATCGTCCTGAGATTTTTTTTTAATGGAGACTCGCTCTAACCCAGCTCGTTTGAGGAGGACCTTCAACATGGTTGGTTATGATGGTTTCACCTTTGCTGAGAATAGAGGGTTTGCTGGAGGTATTGTTGTTGATTGGAAGACTACTATTGTAGATATTATGGAAATTGATAACAACTTTCAATTCATCCATTTCAAAGTTACCTTGCAAAGGGGTGGACGTGGTTCTTTACGCCCACTTATGCTAGCCCTTTGGATGACTTGAGGAGTGAACTTTGGGATACGTTTTACAATATGACTAGAGGTATGGAGTCCCAGTGGCTTATCGCCGGTGATCTTAATGATATCATGGATGCAAGTGAAAGAAAAGGGGGGGGGGACTCCAAATTTTCGTAAATGTCAACTTTTCAAGGACCGTATCCACAAGTGCAAATTACTTGACCTTGGTTCGGTTGGGCCCCAGTTTACATGGAAGGGACAACGGTGTGGCCTTTTTGATAGAATGTTTGTTCGTCTTGATAGAGCTTTATGTAATGATAGATGGAGAGTGGCCTTCCCAAATGCTTTTGTCAAGGTTCTCCCTCGGATAGACTTTTGGGATCACCATCCTATTCTTGTTTACCTTCATGGTAATGATAACGATCGGAGAGAGAGGCCCTTTCGGTTTGAGAGTGCTTGGTTAACTCATCCTGATTTTAAGACTGATTTCCAAGGTTGGTGGGATCATTCTGGTGATTTGGCAACTAATCTTAAGAAGACGGAAGGTGAACTCGGTGTGTGGAAGCAATCTACTTTTGGTTGTGTTCGGGCCAAAAAAAGGCAATTAATTGCTAGAATTGGGGGGATTCGGAAGAAACTTCAAGAGGGTAATGCCAATAGATATTTGTTTCGGCTTGAGAAAGATCTTAGAAGGATTTGCGTGGTATTCTTCATCAAGAGGAGCTCATGTGGTTTCAACGGTCAAGAACGGTTTGGATGCATGATGGGACCGCAACACTAAATATTATCAAATTAAAGCTGCAACCCGGAAACGAAAGAATTGTATTCATGTTCTTCGTAATGGCCAAGGGCGATGGTTTGAGGATGAGCTTCAGACAAAGTCACATGTTTTGGATTTTTTCAAGGACCTCTTCACTGAGATTGAGGAACCCACCGTAAGGCCCAGCTTGCGGTTTGGGTTTAACAAATTAGACAGTGTTGCAAGCAATCAGCTAGGTAGACTTATTGAGACTGAAGAAATTGATCAGGCTCTCTTTTCTATGAAGGCATGGAAGGCGCCAAGGCCAGATGGCTTCCAGGCTGGGTTTTATCAATCTAATTGGCATACTGTGGCGCCTGAGTTCTATAGGTTTGCTACATCAGTTTGGTAGAGTCCGGAGAAGATTGGGGAAGTTAATGACACTGATATTTGCCTCATTCCCAAGATTAACAAGCCGGAATTCGTCACGCAATTCAGGTCGATCTCTCTTTGTAATGTTAGCTATAAGGTGATTACGAAGGTGATCGTCAACCGTCTCAAGCCTTTTATTACTAACATTGTTTCTCCGTTTCAAACAGGTTTCATTCCTACTAGAAGCATTCATGAGAACATTGTAATCGCTCAGGAGCTTATTCATAGCATGCGCAAAATGAGGGGCATGAATGGTTTCTTTGTTATCAAGGTGGACCTTGCTAAAGCCTATGATCGTATTAGGTGGAGTTTTATTTTTGAAGTGCTTTTGGAGATTGGTCTTCCAGCTAATCTTACTAATATCATTCAGCATGCAGTTTCGAGTGTCAAGACCAACGTGATGTGGAATGGGAGTCGTGGTGATTTTTTCTCTCCTCAGCGGGGCATCCGTCAAGGGAACCCCATCTTTCCCTATTTGTTTGTTCTTTGCATGGACAGGTTAACTCACTTGATAGCTGAGGAGGTTCACAGAGGCAATTGGCATCCCATCAAGGTTGGGCGGAATGGCCCAGAAATCTCTCATCTTATGTTTGTTGATGACTTGCTCTTGTTTGGGAAGGCAACTGAGGCTAGTATGCCTTGTGTTATGCGTACGTTTGAGAACTTTTGTAGCATGTCCGGTCAAATGGTTAGTCATGAGAAGACCACAATTTTCTTCTCCAAGAATGTTAACCATGTGACCAAGTCTTCTCTAGTAAGGATGTCCGGGTTCAAAGTCTCTGATTCTATGGGCCGTTATCTTGGAGTTCCTCTTCTTGGGAAGTCTCCTAAGAAAGAGGATTTTAATTATCTCGTTGATAAGATTAAAGACAAGTTGTCGGGTTGGAAAGCTAGTCATTTGTCTTTTGCGGGAAGAGTCACTCTTTCTAAGTCCGTTATTCAAGCCATTCCAATCTATACAATGATGACCACTCTGATTCCCAAAAGTTGTCTGCATGAAATTCAAAGGTTCCAAAGGAATTCTATTTGGGGGGGATACAGAGGATAAAAAACGGATGCACCTCATAAAGTGGGACTGTTGACTCTCTGTCATATGTATAAAGTTGTGCAATTTTAGAACCAAAACTGCAGGGATTTGATTGTAATTCGGTTGATTGCTGAGGAATTAGCTTAGTTTTAGAATGATGTATTAGGATTCATTTTGTAAGCTATTTCTCTCAATCCTGGTGCCAAATGCAAAGGAAGATCTTCAAGTTGTTGTGGCATCAACTAGCGAACCAGACAATTGCCTAGTGATGCAACAGGAATTGGAAGAATTGGTTTCTGACTCTTCTCGCGTCGCGACCAGGAGGCGTCGCGTCGCGACGCAGCTGAAGTATTTTGGAGGAATTGACTGAGAGTTTTCGCGCCGTGACGGGCTCGTGTCGTGTAACACCCCATTTCTACCCGGCAATTTAAAATTAAAAATATCAGAGTTTAAAAATTATTTTTCAATTCATCCAAACGGGATGCTACATTCACTTCAATTCCAGCATACACAATTGATAATAAAATTCATCATTTCAAAGAAAAACATAATACGTAGCTCCTCAATAAATTGGGCGAACCCTCAAGTACTCAAAAGTCTACAACAAATAGTTCATCAACACGCAGCGGGTTAAAAGAAATAGTTTCCAAACATGGTTGTAATAACATCAATACAAATCCATCAGTGTCACATAAAATAAAACCAAAAATAACATTTATTCGCCCCCCAGGTGCTACGTATCAGAGCATGACCGACTCGAGGGATGAAGGGTTAAAAGCCTTCACTCACGGTTACCTGTAGTAATAATCAACATAAGGGGTGAGTCTAAACCGTATAATAAAGTTTATAATAAGCAGTATGCCAGAGTACAGAACTATACCAATCACAGCAATACATATATGTACATTTATATATATATATATATATATATATATATAACAATTTTTTTTTACAATTTATATATATATATGTAACAACTATAGTAATACATTTATAATCAGCAGTCACCCCAATATATTTATATATATAACAACTTTTTAATATATTTATAACAACTATAATAACATATATATATATATATATATATATATATATATATATATATATATATATATATACAGCGCTCACTACACAACCACGTCAACATCTATATTTGCCACACAAATATATTGCACACCGACCAAAATAATAATTGTCAATGATGAGAATGAATGTATGAAGTGCAAGTATGCATGTGGTACCATCATCGTCACTAATTTTGCCAATTGGGCACATCGTCACTTTTTGAGCCTTATTCATCGTCACTAGCTCGAGACCGCAGTCTTACATCGTCAATATATGCACATGTATGCATGTGACTTCAAGAACAACCAACAAAACATAATCATCACAACAACAACGTCATCCATATCATCATCGTCATTTTGGTCATTAGACCCATCGTCAATAACATCATCGGTATAATTTGGTCAATAGACCCATCGTCATTTAACAACATCAATAATATTTGGTCAATAGACCCATCATCAATAATATCAACATGGCAGCACAAGATTGACAGTCAACAACAACTCACTACACAACATAGTACCTAAGACACAACTAGGCAGCAACCGGACACAAAAAGGGGTTTTAGACACCGAAATAATTTTACAACGCCAACAACAACGGCCACCGGGGGCAGCCACTTGAGGCGCCCCGAAACCATCAGAAAAATAATAATTTTTACTTTAAAAATAGAATATAACAGTAGGAAACTGAATAAGCTTCACAACGCCCTTTGAAACACTTAAAACGGACACCCGAGTCAAAAGATATTTCAAAAATAAAACCGGGGAACATTTGGGCAACATCCTGAAAATGGCGCCCAGGCACTGGGCGCCTAGCAGGAACACACAACACAGAAAACTGGCGCAGCCACGAAAAACTGGCGCAGCAACAAAAACTGGCGCCCTGAGGCAACCTGCGCCACTCTGGGCGCAACACAGACAGCAAAAACTGGCGCAGAGGCAACCTGCGCCACATCTGGGCGCAACACAGACAGCAACACAGACAGCAAAACTGAATTGGCGCCCCTGTGCGCCTAAGGTCCTTCTAATTCAATTTTCTCCAATTTTTTTTATATGTTCAATCATCAACAATAACTTCAAACATCACAAATTCATTCTCACATATTCAAACACACATTTTAACGAGTACCTAACATGCATTTTCAATCATCACATACGCCTAACAAGTCATGTACTTTTCAACAAGCACTTAGTGTGCATCAATTCATCATCCAAACAATCGTACATTACAACATCGTCAAAAATCATACAAGATAGCGATATAAGCACTAAACCCACATGCATCCCATTATGAACCCTATTATAAGGTAAGACCCACTCTTACCTTAGATTTCCGAAGATGAAGATTCCTCTACGAAGACACCGAAGTAACCACAGCAACAAAAGCTCTCCTCTTCCTTTCTCTCTTGGCCGATCGCGCCTCTTCTCTTTTCTCCCTCTTTCGCAAGTTTCTCTTTCTCTCTTCTCTCTTCTCTCTTTTGCGATTTCTTTCTTTCTTTTCCTCTCTCTATTTCGCAACCCTTTCTTTTCTTTCTTTCTCCCACAATTTGCAAATAAGCCAACCCTCACTAACCCCTCACCACATGCGCCTAGGAGCCTAAGTCAATGGGCTTGGGCTCTTGGGCCAATCTTACCGCTCCGTAATTACCGGATACTACTCCCTTCATTTAAATAAATCACTATATTAATAATTTAATAAAATACCATTTTATTATTTCTAATATTTTTCCACAACCTAATTCCCAATAATTAATTAAATAATTAGCCAATTATTTTTAGGGCGTTACATGTCGCGTCGCGATGGATCACCGAAATTAGGGTTTTTATGTTCAGTTTTGCGCTTTTGCTGGGGGACTTGATCATGGGAGCGTGGCTACGGTTTTGAGCAGCTGGGAGAGGCGAATTTGGAGGCATCCAAGCACTTGGGAACAAGGGTTTGAAGGTTTCCATGGCTTCCTTCACTTGTATCTTCTCTTTTACTCTAGTTAGCACTTATCTTATCATGTGTAACTAAACTTCTTTGATTAGGGAGAGATGATTCTCCCCAAACCTATCTATTGAACACTTTGCTATGGTTAATTCAGTTATTTGTTTGATTTATCATATGTCTAGACCTCTATGTTTAATGCTTTATTACTACATATGATAGTTTTAATGATTTAGGGTTTGTGATCACCATAGGGATATGGGTTTGCATACTTGATATGGGGTTTTAGATCACTTACTTGAGGAGTATAGGAATATGAAATTAAGTTTGTGAATTCTCTAGTTCTAGGGTTTAAGGCTTTACCTATTGGCATGAATCACCTATGGAATTAGGGTATCTCAATTAGGTAAAAGGGGTTTTGAGGCAAAGGATTGTCCTTAACCTACTTTAGTGAATTGAATCTGATATCTTGGATAAATGACTTGAAATTAACTGAAGGTTCATATGATAGGTGAGGGGAGAGGATTCGATCCCAAATCGCTTTTCTTGCTTTATTAAACAACCGTTTTATTTCGAGTTACTAAATTCCAAAATTATTCCAATTTTCCCATCTAAGAATTTATAAATTTGCATTTGTTAACGACGCGCAATCCCTGTGGATACGACCGGTACTTACCGTTTTCTCTATTACTTGCAACGTTTCAGTACACTTGCTGAAATCTTAATAGGGACACTTTGACTTTGCCCAAAGAATGTGGTGGTTTGAGTATTAGGGATTTGGATATAATGAACAAATCTTGTTTGATGAAGCTTGCTTGGAATTTTAATTGTGATAATACTAGACTTTGGAGTCAAGTTCTTGAAGGGAAATATGGTAGAGGTGGTGCTCCTAGAGACGCTCTCCAAGTGAAAGCGACTGACTCTTATTTTTGGAAGGCTATTTGTGATTGTTCCCTTGACATGTATGATATGCAAGCTTGGTGCGTTGGTGATGGTTCGGTAGTGAGCTTTTGGAAGGACAAGTGATTGGACGGCGCAACCAAGCTCCAAGACATGGTGACGGCCATTCCTCCTCATGCAATTAGTTGGAAAGTTAGCGACTTGGTGGATCATAGTGGTGCATGGAATCTTGATATGGTGCGTGGTATTTTTCCTGATCATAGTCTCATGCAGATATGAACCATCCTGTCCCTATGGCTATAGAAGGGCCTGATATTCCTTACTGGGCCAGAGAAAGCTCTGGTAATTTTTCAGTTGCTAGTGCTTATGCCTTTTTATCTAATTTTGCCTGGCAGCTGGTGCATGGGAAGCTAGCGACAAAAAGTTATTGTGGCCGGTGGTCTGATGGAGATTTGAGCTGTCATCACTGTCGGAGGTGTGAGGAAACCATCCTTCATGTTTTGCGTAATTGCTCTTTGGCAAGGCAGGTATGGATTCATATTGTCCCTGATTCTATTAAACCAAACTTCTTCGGTTTGAATACTTTTGATTGGGTGAGATTCAACTTGTTAGTATATATGAATTTTAATGATTCCAAGTGGAGAAATCTTTGGGCTTCAGCTTGTCATCATCTATGGACGTGGCGGAATAAGCATGTTCATGATAGTGATTTTACTAGGCCTTTGTTCCCTCATAATGTTATTGTTAAATTTGTGGAGCATTATAGAAATGGGACTTCTCTTCTTCAGCCCGTGATAGCATCTAGTGCAAGGCTGGTTCATGTCTCTTGGAAACCGCCTCAACATGGTTGGGTTGCTGTTAATACCGATGGTGCAGTAAGGAGCACTAGTGGTGTGAGTCTGCTTGTGGTGGTGTGGTCCGCAGTGACGAGGGGAGGTGGTTGATTGGGTTCGCCAAACGGTTATTCGTCACTACAGCTTATATGGCGGAGCTTTGTGTAACACCCTAATAATTCTATCAAATAGAAATGCTAAGATGCACGAAATGGCATACATCAGAGTAATATTTCCTGTTTAGATATTGAACACAACTAAAAATTTTCTCGATGATTAACATCAACAGTCTTAACATTCATAACTGAATTAAAAACCATATAGGTTCCATGTCTTTCAATATCCTCATAACCTAGTGTTCAATACCATCACAAGAAAAGCGGAAACGATTACATAACTTAAAACAATTCAAGTTATACTATTGAGTTACAAAGACAACAAGGGAACTCAAAATCTAAGATAAAAGAACCAAGTCTTCTAACTTCTCCTCTAGCACGTCACCTACTCGTGCCTCGTCGCTTTCTTCTTTCCTTGTTTCTCTGTAAAACAACAACATATAAAGGGTGAGATAAACATTATCTCAGTGAGTCCTACCGTAACCCCTCACAATAACTCTCGGTTCATTTATTCCTTTTTCCTTTAATCGTAGTCCATATAGGTCCTACGTGCATATATCTTTTCCTTTCATGCCATAGTATATCTTCGGTAATGACCACGCCTTTACCGTCGAACCTCTCCACTAGCTTACACTAGCTTCAAACCTTCTGGGGCCTAGGTTCTGGGGCTCATGACTTCCCCTCTCCTAGTATACTAATCTACTGGGTCGTCACCCATCCTTTTGATATAGTCTATATATCCACCCGCTTTGGGCCGTCTTTTATATAATGCCTGCATTGGGCCGTCTCCTGTATCCAATATAATTTATATATTTAAACCTCATCAATCTTTGATGAAAATGTTTATTCATCCCTTTTCATTACATGTCATTCATGTTAATACAACAACATAAACTTGACCGAACATATAGTTCCATAACCTTAGACCTAGCCCATGTCCACTCACGTGTACAATCTTTCGGTTTTCGAAACATTTATAGGTTTGAGGGAAGTTTTCAAACCCATCTTTTAAAACATGGCCGTGTTTCTGCATTTTGAAAATTTTTGTGCAGAAATAGACTAAAACGCGGCTAGCCATGTAATAAAACATGGCCATGTTTTCTACAGACAGCCAAAATCCTGCACTAAGAAAACAGTGTTTTTAAATTCGTTTCTTCGCCCTTTTCGATTTCACTTCAATCCCAAATACTGAATCCAACCTAATACTTCATCATACTAATAATATTTCCAATCAAGAATACAATCAAATCATCATTTAACTTCAATCAATGACAATGACATGAGTTTCCAAACAAGGCACGAACACAAGACTTTTACGAAAACGGTTTTTAACTCAATTTCGAGATAAACACCAATCAACCAAATTCCAGAAACACGCAATATTTAGTTCCGGAAGGAAAACAAAACCCTAAGCGAGTTTGAACTCACAATCCACACTATTATCATATCATCACATTTAAACATCAATAGCATCACATTCAAACACATAATACTTCATAGTTTCGAAATCACGGTTTTTAACGAAACGAAAACACAACGACTCGATTCAGAATACATGCAATCATATATTCGAAAAACAAATCCCTAAGCGAGTATAGAACTCACCGATCGTGATGAGAATCACGAGATACCGAAACTTGCAAAGCTCAACCGCTCCAAAATCTCACAACACGTTTCGAACTCGATCCAAATGCGTCCAATCGCTTCCAACCGAAAATGCAACCTCCCCAAATGTTCCTCTTCTACCCAATTTGACCCAAAACAGAAATGTAGCTATTTCAAGGGCTCTAGTACTGAATCTTGACTTCACAATTTAATTATGGAGCTTCATCATCCACATGCAAGCTACTAGAGACCCAAAACTCCATTTTTGCCCAAGATGAGCTTTGAAATTCAGAAGTGGTGAAATGAGTTAGGGAAAGGGTTAGCTACTGACATTGGTATCTATGGATAGAGCAAGAAAAATGGAGAAGATTGATATATGGGATGCTTACATGCAATGGGAAAATGGAGAGCTTCTCCTCCTTCTTTCTCCTCCCTTTCTTCGCGCCTTTCTCCTCTCCCTCTCTCTATGTTCTGAATTTTTTTTCTTCTCTATTTCAGCAAGTGAGGAATGAGAGGGTGTTTCAGCTGAACAAGATTTTAAGTGGGTGGAAAAAGACTAAAGTGCCCTCCACTTAGCTCATCATCTTAGTTTACTTCTAATTAACCACTAACTCATAATTAACTTCTAAAAATTGTGGTTGTGGTCTTATGGAGTTAAGGAGTATGTTTTGGTGTTGAGTAATTTGGGTTAGGGTTCGAAAGATATGGAAATGACCAAAATGCCCTTGGTCCCCTAATCCTCACATAATTCTATTTCTACCTCAAAACGACCACATAATTCATACTATTAGCAACAAAATGTGGCTTCCACGCTTTTAACATGTCCATGACTTGAATTATTATTTTATCGAATAACAATTCGCTAGTTAATTTCATAAAACGAAATTAACCGAAATTAGGGATGTTACAATCACCCCAACTTTTAAAATTTTGTCCTCAAAATTGAACAAAACATACCTCATGAGAATAGATACGGATATCTAGTCCGCATGTCGTCCTCCAATTCCCATGTAGCTTCTTCGATCGAAAATCCATCCCAAACCACTTTGACAATGGGAATTGTCCTCGTCCGAAGCGTCTTCTCGCCATGTTCCATGATGTAACTAGGATGAGGTTGAAAATACAAATCCGGCCTAAGGTCAATCGTCTCGAAACTCAACGGCTGACTCGGATCGGAAATGTATTTCCTTAGCTGAGACACATGGAATACATCATGAAGATTGGACAAAGCTGGAGGTAATGCAATACGGTAAGCTACTAGCCCAATCCGCTCGATAATTTGGAAGGGTCCAATATACCGAGGACTGAGTTTCTTCGTCCGCAATGCTCTACCGGTACCAATTGTTGGAGAAACTCTCAAAAACACATGATCACCAGACTCAAACTCTAGTGTTCTTCTTCTCTTATCTGCATAACTTTTCTGCCTACACTGGGCAGCCTTCATTCTTTCTCTGATTTGCCGAATCTTTTCGGTTGTCTCACGAACCAAATCGGGCCCTAACAATCGATCTTCACCGACATCCCACCAACACAGTGGTGTTCTGCACTTCCTCCCATACAGGGCTTCAAATGGAGCCATTCCGATACTGGAACGATAGCTATTGTTATAAGCAAACTCCACCAATGGAAGGTGATCCTCCCATTTTCTTCTGTTATCAAGCACACAAGCCCGAAGCATATCTTCTAAAGTCTGAATAGTCCTCTCCGTCTGATCATCTGTCTGCGGATGATAAGCGGTACTAACAAACACTTTGGTTCCCAAAGCTTGGTTTAAAGCTTTCCAAAATCGCGAAGTGAACTTTGGATCGCGATCTGACACAATACTTGTAGGAACTCCATGCAACCTTACTATACTCTTCAGATATTCTTCTGCGAACTGGGAAACCTTACTGTTCGAACGAACAGGAATAAAATGAGCTGATTTGGTTAGACGATCCACAACGACCCAGATGGAATCTTTACCGGCTTGGGACCTTGGCAATCCCTTGACAAAGTCCATAGAAATATCTTTCCATTTCCATATTGGGACATTCAACGGCTGCAACTGACCAGCAGGCTTCTGGTGCTCTGCCTTGACCCTTTGACAAGTTAGGCATCGAGACACAAATTCTGCAGTCTCTACTTTCATTCCTGGCCACCAGTACATCTGTTTCAAATCCCAATACATCTTGGTAGATCCAGGATGTATGGAATACTGACTCCGATGTGCTTCCTCCAACACTTGCCTTTTCACGTCATCATTCTTCGGCACGCAAATTCTACCGTCGAAGCAAATAATTCCATCACTATCTTCGGTAAAATTTGGAAGCCCTCTTTGAGCTTGCAACTCTACATCAATTTCTTGAGCTGAGCGAATCAGATTTCTCAATAAACTCGAAATCTGGATATGACTCAACACTAACCGGTTCTTCCTTTGCCTCACATTCAACTTTTAAGTCTCTGAAAGACTCTAGTAGCTTCATCTCATGCATCATTAACTCTACCATGTGAATAGATTTCCTACTCAACGCATCAGCTACAACATTGGCCTTCCCGGGATGATACTTCAACTCGAAGTCATAATCCTTCAGAAACTCAACCCATCTTCTCTGCCTATTATTCAGCTCCTTTTGGTCGAACAGATACTTAAGGCTCTTGTGATCACTAAAGACTTCGAAACGAGAACCGTATAGGTAATGTCTCCAAATCTTTAAAGCATACACAATTGCTGCTAACTCTAAGTCATGAGTTGGGTAATTCTCTTCGTGAGGCTTCAATTGTCTGGAGGCATAAGCAACCACTTGTTGATTCTGCATTAAGACACACCATAAACCCTTCCCAGAGGCATCACTGTGAATTTGGAATCCCAGTGACGTATCTGGAAGAATTAGGATAGGGGCATATGTCAACCTACTTTTCAACTCTTGAAAACTTTCCTCACAATCGGAACTCCATTCAAACGGCTGACCCTTGCGAGTTAACCGAGTAAGTGGAAGAATTAACCGTGAGAATCCTTCAATAAACCTCCGATAGTAACCAGCTAGACCTAAGAAACTTCTTATTCGGTCACAGGCGTTGGTTGTTCCCAATTCAACACTGCTTCTACCTTACTAGGATCCACTGCGACTCCCGACTGGGATATCACATGACCCAGAAACTTTACCTCAGGCATCCAGAAATCACACTTTGAGGGCTTTGCATACAACTTCTTCTCTCGGAGTACATTCAGAACAATTCAGAGATGCTGAACATGCTCCTCAATGGTTTTCGAGTACACCAATATATCATCGATGAACACTACTACAAACTGATCCTGGAACGGGTGGAAGACTCTGTTCATGTAATCCATGAATACCGCGGGGGCATTAGTTAGACCGAAGGGCATCATTACAAACTCGTAATGTCCATACCGAGTACGGAAAGCTGTCTTCAGAATATCTAAGGCTCTCACTTTTATCTGATGATAACCCGACCTCAGATCAATTTTAGAAAACACTGCAGCACCTCGAAGTTGATCGAGCAAATCGTCTATCCTTGGTAGAGGATACTTATTCTTGACGGTTACCTTGTTCAATTGGCGGTAATCAATACACAATCGCATGCTCCCATCTTTCTTCTTAACAAGCAATACCGGAGCACCCTATGGCGAAGCACTAGGCCTGACAAACTTCTTTGATATCAACTCTTCCAGTTGAGACTTTAATTCCTTTAATTCTAAAGGAGACATTCTATAAGGAGCTATAGAAATTGGCCCTGTGCCCGGAACCAATTCTATAGAGAACTCCACCTCACGATCCGGAGGTGACGAAGAAGCTTCATCGGGAAATACATCTAGGAATTCATTAACAACTTGCACAGAAGATAGATTTAAACCTGTCTCAGTCGATGCAGACAGCATCATGACGTAAGCTTCTGCGCCTTGGAGTAGACAATGACTTGCGGAAGCGAATGAGATAACCGCTTCGGAATTCGTCGGTTGTAGCTCCACTGACTCGGAGGCGAAATCGATAGTCCGATGAAAATAATTAATTGTTACTCAGTTGGTAGATATCTATTTCATACCTAGGACAATATCCACATTCTCGGTGGATTGTCTGTAGCCTTGACTTTCTGAGCATCTGCAGTGTAGACTCCCCGTGTATGGGGCAGCTCACCCCTCTCTGTTCCTCCATTGGTATTTGGTACATAGATGACCAACCGATACAGTTGGAATAACTTCCTTCATTCTTACTTTGAAAAGATCCAAAAATCCTTTCTACATTATCTATCTGATGTTAGGCTTCCAGCACTTCAGCTCTTCATTCCCTGAGATGAAACGGGTTTTTAAGGAACTTCGGTCTTGGTCGAGGACTACGTCTTGATCATCCTGCCATAATTCCACTTATGATGCACCAAGTGTTGAGTTGATCAGGCTCAATGTCTCTTATCATCACAAGTAGAGTCACAACAAGACCAACAAGGAATCGACTCAACCCTAAACTAAACTAAGCCCGACTAGGTCGAACTGCTCTGATACCAAAATGTAACACCCTAATATTTCTATCAAATAGAAATGCTAAGATGCACGAAATGGCATACATCAGAGTAATATTTCCTGTTTAGATATTGAACACAACTAAAAATTTTCTCGATGATTAACATCAACATTCTTAACATTCATAACTGAATTAAAAACCATATAGGTTCCATGTCTTTCAATATCCTCATAACCTAGTGTTCAATACCATTACAAGAAAAGCGGAAACAATTACATAACTTAAAACAATTCAAGTTATACTATCGAGTTACAAAGACAACAAGGGAACTCAAAATCTAAGATAAAAGAACCAAGTCTTCTAACTTCTCCTCTAGCACGTCACCTACTCGTGCCTCGTCGCTTTCTTCTTTCCGTTTCTCTGTAAAACAACAACATATAAAGGGTGAGATAAACATTATCTCAGTGAGTCCTACCGTAACCCCTCACAATAACTCTCGGTTCATTTATTCCTTTTTCCTTTAATCGTAGTCCATATAGGTCCTACGTGCATATATCTTTTCCTTTCATGCCATAGTATATCTTCGGTAATGACCACGCCTTTACCGTCGAACCTCTCCACTAGCTTACACTAGCTTCAAACCTTCTGAGGTCTAGGTTCTGGGGCTCATGACTTCCCCTCCCCTAGTATACTAATCTACTGGGTTGTCACCCATCCTTTTGATATAGTCTATATATCCACCCGCTTTGGGCCGTCTTTTATATAATACCCGCATTGGGCCGTCTCCTGTATTCAATATAATTTATATATTTAAACCTCAACAATCTTTGATGAAAATGTTTATTCATCCCTTTTCATTACATGTCATTCATTTTAAAACATTTATAGGTTTAAGGGAAGTTTTCAAAACCATCTTTGATCATGTCAAAAACAATGTCTTATAAGTGAAAAGTCATCACAAAAGGTTGGAAAGGAGATTAGAAAAGGTTTGGAATCGAAAAGAAGTAATCCTGGAAACAGCAGAAAACACGGCTGCCAGTGTTTTAAAACACTGCCAGTGTTTTAAAACACGGGTGCCCGTGTTTTAAAACAAGGCCATGTTTCTGCATTTTGAAAATTTTTGCGCAGAAACATACTAAAACACGGCCAGCAGTGTAATAAAACATGGCCATGTTTTCTACAGACAGCCAAAATCCTGCACTACGAAAATAGTGTTTTTAAATTCGTTTCTTCGCCCTTTTCGATTTCGCTTCAATCCCAAATACTGAATCCAACCTAATACTTCATCATACTAATAATATTTCCAATCAAGAATACAATCAAATCATAATTTAACTTCAATCTATGACATTGACATGAGTTTCCAAACAAGGCACGAACATAAGACTTTTACGAAAACGGTTTTTAACTCAATTTCGAGATAAACACCAATCAACCAAATTCCAGAAACACGCAATATTTAGTTTCGGAACGAAAACAAAAGCCTAAGCGAGTTAGAACTCACAATCCACACTATTATCATATCATCACATTTAAACATCAATAGCATCACATTCAAACACATAATACTTCATAGTTTCAAAATTACGGTTTTTAACGAAACGAAAACACAATGACTCGATTCAGAATACATGCAATCATATATTCCAAAAACAAATCCCTAAGCGAGTATAGAACTCACCGATCATGATGGGAATCACGAGATACCGAAACTGGCAAAGCTCAACTGCTCCAAAATCTCACAACACGTTCCGAACTCGATCCAAATGCGTCCAATCGCTTCCAACCGAAAATGCAACCTCCCCAAATGCTCCTCTTCTACCCAATTCGACCCAAAACAGAAATGTAGCTATTGCAAGGGCTCTAGTACTGAATCTTGACTTCACAATTTAATTATGGAGCTTCATCATCCACATGCAAGCTACTAGAGACCCAAAACTCCATTTTTGCCCAAGATGAGCTTTGAAATTCAGCATTGGTGAAATGAGTTAGGGAAAGGGTTAGCTACTGAAATTGGTATCTATGGATAGAGCAAGAAAAATGGAGAAGATTGATATATGGGTGTTTACCGTGATTTTTGGTAAACACCGCTAGTTACACGTGTGTGTTGCTTGCGAGATCAACTAGAAACATCTCAGAACATTCGTGAATTAAAGTTTTATTAAAAATTATTGATGTTTATGATGATAACCGTTTTAATGGAGTAAAACAATGAAGAAACGCATGTGTTTAAGAGGAAATGCAGAAATGTAGTGAAGTGCAGGAAAATACAGGAAATGTAGATAAAGAAAAGAAAATTAAAAACAGTAAAAAGGCAGGAATTCGTAAAGGAAACAAATAAACTGCAGAAATCTTTAAAGGAATGATAAACACATTACTGAATTTAAAGGTTGGTACGCAGATTCATACATTGAATTCCTTTGACTTTGTTTTCTCTGATGCGGAAGTACGAGTTTTGCGGAAGTTTATGTAGAAATGAAATGTGCGACCTCTTTCTCTACAAGAAAACTCCTATTTATAATAAAAGAAAAACAATAACCGCTCAGCGGTTTTTCTAAATAAAACAACTGCTATTTCGACTAGATAAGATTAGACAGCCGCTCTATCTTTCAACCACATCACTGCTATCCTTTTCTACCAGCATTCTTTGATTTAACCTGCTATCTGAATGTTGTTCAACTTCCTGTCGAAACTACTAACTTCAGCTTTACAATTTTCGCTAAGTTATGTGTTATGCTAATTCTCCCTGTACACAGCTTTTGGTTGTCGAAATATCAAATCTTCTTCCTGAATACACCAAGTCAAACCTTGTTGACACATAAATGCCTATGTTTTCGACAACAACACTGCTCTGCCTTCGACTAAACTCTTTGACGTCTTTCTTGTCGAAATCTTTGTCTTTAAACTCTCAATTTCATTAAGCCTTAGACATAGTCGAAATTACTCTTCACAACACCTTTCTCAATGCTAAATATTAGCATCTCTTCTTTAAAATGACAAGTCATCAATATTGACTGCATTTAATTGAGCCTGTCGAAAATGTAGGCTAACAATGGGATGCTTACATGCAATGGGAAAATGGAGAGCTTATCCTTCTTTCTCCTCCCTCTCTTCGCGCCTTTCTCCTCTCCCTCTCTCTATGTTCTGAATTTTTTCTTCTCTGTTTCAGCAAGTGAGGAATGAGAGGGTGTTTCAGCTGAACAAGATTTTAAGTGGGTGGGAAAATACTAAAGTGCCCTCCACTTAGCTCATCTTCTTAGTTTACTTCTAATTAACCACTAACTCATAATTAACTTCTAAAAATTGTGGTTGTGGTCTTATGGAGTTAAGGAGTATGTTTTGGTGTTGAGTAATTTGGGTTAGGGTTCGAAAGATATGGAAATGACCAAAATGCCCTTGGTCCCCTAATCCTCACATAATTCTATTTCTACCTCAAAACGACCACGTAATTCATACTATTAGCAACTAAATGTGGCTTCCACGCTTTTAACATGTCCATGACTTGAATTATTATTTTATCAAATAACAATTCGCTAGTTAATTTCATAAAACGAAATTAACCAAAATTAGGGATGTTACACTTTGGGGGGCTTTGGAAGGTGTTATGCTTGCTCATCGTCTGGGTTATATGAATATTGAGCTCCAAATGGATTCCGTGGTTATTGTTAATCTGCTCAACAATGGCGCCTCTGGGAGCATCTCCGGTCGCAACCTCTTTAGAAGGATCAAGTACTATCTCTCCTTCTTCTCAAATGTTCGTATAGTCCATATATATCGTGAAGCAAATAGAGTTGCGGATGGTTTAGCAAATGTCGGTTGCTCTAGGAATGAGGGGCTTGTTGTTTATTCACATCCCCCTTTAGATATCCAGTTGCTTGTTGACTCTGATGTATTGAGAGTTTCTACTCCTAGATTGATTTCCGTGTAATCTTTTTTGGGCTTTTTAGCCCCTTTGAATCTCAAAAAAAAAAGTAGTATAAAAAATTATTGTATCAACATAAATTAATTAGCAAAGACCAAAATAATAAAGATTATTTATTATTCAGATTTTTTGACAGAATTTATTATTAAGATTAAAGTATACTACCTTCGTTCTTTAATATAAGATTTTTTTTGAGAATTTTACTTGTCTTATAATATAAGGCTTCTTCTAACCAACACTATTGGTCCAGTGGCTTAATTTACCCTGGGCCACGAGGGGTCAATTCGGTGCTCTCGAGTTCGATTTCTACAGTGGACAAACTCGGTGTTCGCCATTGTGAAATTTGATCTTAAGCACGAGCGAAGATTAGTCTTTAGTTGAAAGCATTGGGAAACTTGGTGGGTAGCCAACAATGGTCTGAACCAAAAAATAAGGCTCTTTCTAAATTTTCGCTGCATTATTTATTTTGTGACCAAAATAGAACCAAGTAAATGTTTACTCAAAAAAATTATTTTTTTTTGTATTAATTCACTCTCTCCCTATCTTATGATGCTAAATTGCACCTTCTCTACCTTTTTGAAAAACACAACTATCAAAACACCTTATATAGAGAGAGGGGGGGAGGGAGGGAGAGAGAGAGAGAGAGAGAGAGAGAGAGATGATGAGTCCAAACAATATAAAGGGTAAAACTAGAAAAGTAGTGCTCTCTCTGTTCCAGTTATTTGTAGTTTAAGATTTTGACACATTCCTTAAAAAAAAAAGAGTAATAGTCTTAATTTAATAATGTCATACCCCAATTTTGTCCGCCCAAGTCAAAAACATTTTTTTCAGAAAAATAGAACAATAAGGTAATTCATAATGTGTGGAAAATAGTGGATTTGATTGTGCTTGTGTAAATGTGAGTTGTGTTATTGTGGCGATGGGTTGCCTCTATTCTCATTTCGTAACAAAAAAGAATCACTTTCGCAAACCAAGATCATTTTCAAAAACCTTTTCCTTTCTAAAATCATTTTCAACCCATCGTCGCTAGTGGTTAATCAGAACCTTTGTTCGTCTAGCCATTGGTGGCGATGTCTTTTTCCCCAAAGAACAACAAGCGATGATCACTCATGACCTTTGTTAGCTTGATCATTCGTGCCAATCAATCTCTTTCGAAAACCACTTTCAAAAAGGCAAATAAAAAACGGGTTGCTACTAATAGTCAATCAGAACCTTTGTTCGTCTGACTGGTGGTAATGACTCTCATTTTCAAGAGTACTTAGCAGTGATTACCCATAACCTTGGTTAGTTTAATCATTCACTAAATGCTCGTCCTATTTCGAAAACTCACTAAAAAAATAAAAGACAAAAACCTTTTTTTCAGGACAAAGAAGAACTACGTAGCTTTGAGTTCTCCATCGCACCGGAAGATACGTAGGAGCGGGCCTTGTCCCGTCAAGCGTTTTTTTTCTAAAAACCCATTTTCCCCCTTTTTTCATAATAAGTAAAGATTTTCATTAAGAATTTTTCAATAAGAAGTAGAGAGGCAAAATTAAGTATTTTCAAGTCAACACACTAAAACCACACATTTAATTAAAGGTTCCCTCTCAGTAGACCTTTCCCTGCGCGTAACCGACCCCCGAACCCTATTCTCTAGTTTCGCAAGACCAATCGCTTTCCAAAAAAAGGTTTTCCTAATATTTTCCTTAATAAATATTGGTGGCGGCTTCATTGTCTTAGGAAAAGTTGTGAACGAGGAAGGTTCTCCCTCGGGGACTTTTTCGGGCGCAACAAATAAATGAGTAAAGACCCATTTTAGTCCCTGACACTTTTTTTACGGGACAAGATGAAGATGAAGATGGGGGTGCTTTTCCAGATTTGTTAATTTTGTCAATTTGGTCCCTCGTGTTTTTTTAAGTTTCATTTTGGTCCCTTATATGCGACATCACTTAATAATTTCCAAGTCATCCCTGACACGTAAGACGCCGCGTCAGCAGTTAACTGCCAGCGTAGCATCCGTTAAGAAAAACTAACGGCAGGGACCAAAACGAAACGGAAATGAAAGATGAATGACCAAAATGGGAAAAAAAATAAAGGACCAAAATGAAATTTAAAGCAAAGATAAAGGACCAAAAGTGACATTTAGCCTATAATCTAATGAGTGATAAATTCATTTAAGTCATGCAATGTAATATGTAGTTTTGTATTTAAAACTAGTATTCCTACCCGTGCCCTGCACGGGGAAATATTCCATACCAGTTTTTTTTGAAAAATTATATATATTATATAAATATTATCATTTACTAATAAGTGTGTGTATTTATATGTGTGTCTATATAAATGAATAGACATATATGAGTGTATTTATATAACTTTGATGTGTATGCTGGGGAGAACAATAAACATATATTCATTACCGTGTGATGTATTAAATTTACATACATACATATATATATATATATATATATATATATATATATATATATATATATATATATATATATGAGTATGTATGTATAAAAGAATAAGCATATATTTGTGCGATGTATATGGGAAAACATTTGTAAAAAATATGACTTCAGTTATATATCTTATATTTTATACTACAATATGTCATAACACTAAAATATAATTATACACATCCTGAGTAGTTAGTTCAGTTGGTGAACTAAGAGATACCGAAGGAGTGAAAGCACGGGGTCCTGTTCAAACCCGGGAAACTAATATTTCCACATCTCACTAACTACTAACATTTGTCTTTAAAAAATTTTTTTGTACACATAATAATCATATTTATTCTACTTAAAATAGACTCACAAGTTTTAAAATAAGTTTACAACTTTACATATATATGAAAATGCTATTCTGAGAAAAGAATGAGAGCAAAACAGAAAGTAAAACTCTGTAATATGTAGGCCCGTGCTACTCACGGTGTATAGTAAAAAATATAACTTTTTAGTTAAAAGTTCTTATTTTTTGGTTTGAACTATTGCTAGCTACAACGCTTTCAACAAAAGACAGATCTTCGCTCGTGCTTAGGCTCGTGCTTAGGAGCAAATTTCGCACTCGCCAACAATGAGTTTTTCCATTACGGGAATCAAACTCGGGAGCACCTGGGTCGACTCCTTGTGTCCCATGATAACTTGTACAACTGGGCCAATAGTTGGTTCAAATTCTACTAAAATATTTAGTAAGTTAAATACTAATATTTTTCAAAGAAATGAAATACTAATTATTGTTATACTACTTAGGATAAATAATATATAATTCAGAATTACTCATATATAATTTCTACAAAAAATGATCACACAATACACACAGTGAAGGAAACGATAATATCATACACCCAAATTAGAAAAAAATTTAAAATGCTAATAATTAACGCCAAATTGTACATGACTCTAATATAATTATAATTTCGGTAATTATCTTGAAAAAGAACAATTTATAACTATTATTTTTAATTTTTGATAGGTTTCGAGAAAAACATGTTATAACTATAATTGTAGGCTTTTGTTGCAGATAATGCATAATAAGAAATATGAATACTAGGTTAAAGTATATTAATGTAAAATTCTTTTAAAATATTCTCACAATGTAATTTAAATATTCATATACTGGGAAATATGAATTGATATTTTTTTCACAACAAAAACTCTTCTAAGAAAGTTAAGTGTATATATTGACATTTAATAATGTAATGATATTTATGTCATAATATATTATTTGTTATATATGTTATGCTATATGTTATAATTTTTTTACCTATTTAATTTATTAATTTAACTCATTTATTATTTTATATAATTGATTTGAATTACTAAAGCTTAAAGTAAAAATGATAATTGATATATGAATGAGAATCGAAAACAAAATACAAAAATATCTGTAATATGTAGACTCGTGCTACGCACGGAGTATAGTAAAAAAAATATAAATGTTATGGTATAAATTATATTGATATAAAATTCTATTAAAATATTTGTCCAGAGTAACTTAAAACTATGCCGAAGATAATGGAGTTAGATATTTAATTTTGGTGATTAAGTGACCCCTGCAATAAATTTTGAAAGGAAAACATACTCATAGAAATGAGTAAATACAAAAAATTAGTCATATTAGAGAATGTTTCATAATAAATATAAAAAGTGCCAATCACAACACCATAGTCCCTGAATAAATATATTGTGAATTATGGAATACAATTATAGGTATAAATATATTACAGATGGAAAAGATCTCGTTCAATCATGATTGAAGAGTTATGGACTTGAATTTTGCAGATGGACAAATAATTCTTTAAATCACACTTCCCACGATTGGGTTTCCTTAGAATTGATATTACTTGCAATTGCACGTAATATAATTTTTCATACTCATTTAGCGATAATTTGCAGCTATAAAAATAGTTATGGACTCAAATTTTGCTTTCATGTCCCATTCCCTATTGAACTTTAACCAACAAACTGACAATTGAAGCTTTAAGAAACGTCTCATTCTTCCACCATGATGATTTCATGTTGGTTTTTCAAATTCAATAATTGCAATGTTTTATTTTTATTTTGGTCGGTATAGACTATCCCTGACACACCAAAATCAATACTTTTAATCAATAACACAAATTTGTTAAAACTTGCAGAATCACTAAGCCATAGTGTTGAAAATTCTTATGCTAGTACGATTCCCATGCACAATACAAATCCAGTTAAAAGGAACAAATCATCATATTGGTCTCCTTCATCAAGTATTAAATTCTTTTTTAATAAAATCATTCCAAAGCCGAGATTTCTCTATTTCATAAAGAATTTAGGGAACAATCAAAATGGGAATTGTGCATTTGGCACATGTCATTGTTGTTTATCACTATTAACTGATAATGATAAATCCATATCACATGTTTGTTTCGAATGTTAAAAACTGTGTTTTGAATGAAGATTTTAATGAAAACCAGTAAAGTTTGAGCAGATTTTGTGAATTTGTAAATCTAGTTTTTCTGTAGTGGTTATGCCGGTTTTTTTGTTATTATGTGCACAGGAACTAGATCGAGTTGTAGAACAAAGTGTGAAGGCAAGGGGTGAAGTTTGGAGCGATTTAAGAAAGGGAATAATGCAACAAAAAGGGCTATTTGATTTGTCAAAACAAATGGCTATAGACCCGTGTGGGTACGCTAGCGATCCACGTGGTTCTATGAGCGAAAGTGAATTATAGCTGTTGCGTGAGTGAACAGTGTCTGCTGCGCTAGACTCTATAAATAGCGCGTTTTCATTTTGCAGAAGACAATTTTAGACGGCTGGAAACCCTAGAATTGGAAAATACTCTCTCCATATTCATCCTCTATTGAAGATTCAAGGCTTGGGAACAAGATTTGGAGCTTCAAATGAGTTCATCTTCTTCATTTTGCTGTAACCTCTGTTTTTCCCCTTTTACTATGTCTAGCTAAACCTCTTTGGGTTAGGGATGAATGAGTATTGGTGAATAACTACTGTAACTGATTTTGTTTGTTCTTAATGTCATATTCTCTCCTACTTTGTATGTTTAATCTCTGTTTTTAATGTTTTTCATGATTTGATCAACCATGGAATGATATATGGTCATTTATGGAATGGAAATTTTATACTTGAATGCTTGAGATTGAATACCTTCAACTCTTAGCTTAGGAATAACCTTTTAGTTGTTGTATCTTGCAAATCCTTGATTCTAATGCTTGTTGTCATCTATAATCACCTAAGGAATTAGGGTTTTTAGTTGTGAACAAAGGATTGGTTACCTAAGGAATTAGGGATTAATTAATGTTGTGGGTTTGATAACAAAGTGAAAGAGGGGATTATTGTCTCTATTAAATCAGTTTGCAATAGTGTGAAACCAATGGAAGTTCATCCCTAACTTCTTTTATAATCTCGTAAACCTCGTGTTCTTTATTATTTATTAAAAATACAAAAACATTTTATTGTCAACGGCGCCAAAAACCTGATGGGATCACGGCAAGTGTACCGGATCATTGCAAGTAATAGTACGAAAAGACCGAGTATCGAACTTAGGGACTGCGGTTAATTATCAGTTTAACGATTTAACTACTAAATTGAAAAGGGACTAATTTGGATTTGTTTGACAAGAAATTAAAGTGAAAAACAATAAATATATTTTTTGTGATTTTAATTTAAGGATAACAAGAACACAAGTTGAATTTGTATGAATTAAAGAGCATTGAGGACAAGATTTGGAGCTTCAAATGAGTTTATCTTCTTCATGTTGCTGTAACCTCTGTTTTTCCCCTTTTACTATGTCTAGCTAAACCTCTTTGGGTTAGGGATGAATGAGTATTGGTGAATCACTATTGTAACTGATTTTGTTTGTTCTTAATGTCATATTCTCTCCTACTTTGTGTGTTTAATCTCTGTTTTTAATGCTTTTCATATTGGAATTTGTTATTGACAAGAAATTAAAGTGAAAAACAATAAATATATTTTTTGTGATTTTAATTTAAGGATAACAAGAACACAAGTTGAATTTGTATGAATTAAAGAGCATTGAGGACAAGATTTGGAGCTTCAAATGAGTTTATCTTCTTCATGTTGCTGTAACCTCTCTTTTTCCCCTTTTACTATGTCTAGCTAAACCTCTTTGGGTTAGGGATGAATGAGTATTGGTGAATCACTATTGTAACTGATTTTGTTTGTTCTTAATGTCATATTCTCTCCTACTTTGTGTGTTTAATCTCTGTTTTTAATGCTTTTCATGATTTGATCAACCATGGAATGATATATGGTTCATTTATGGAATGGAAATTTTATACTTGAATGTTTGAGATTGAATACCTTCAACTCTTAGCTTAGGAATAACCTTTTAGTTGTTGTATCTTGCAAACCCTTGATTCGAATGCTTGTTGTCATCTATAATCACCTAAGGAATTAGGGTTTTTAGTTGTGAACAAAGGATTAGTTGCCTAAGGAATTAGGGATTAATTAATGTTGTGGGTTTGATAACAAAGTGAAAGAGGGGATTATTGTCTCTATTAAATCAGTTTGCAATAGTGTGAAACCAACGGAAGTTCATCCCTAACTTTTTTATCATCTCGTAAACTTCATGTTCTTCGTTCTTTATTAAAAATACAAAAACATTTTATTGTCTTTACTATAAAAGTTCTCGTTACTTTACAATTTCACTCAAACTTCGGTTCATTTTTGTTCGTTTAGTTGTTGTTAACGTTTATTGGTATTTGCATTCGATCCTTGAGTTTGACACTCGGTCTTACCGTTTTATTATTACTTGCGACGATTTGGTACACTTGCCAATTTTGCCATCAAGTTTTTGGCGCCGTTGCCGGGGATCGAAATTACATTTACTAGTAAATTCGAAGAGAACTACTAATTCGAACCCGTTTATATTTTTTGTTAGTTTTTTTTTATTACTTTATACCCTATTTTACACATTTCGCTTTGACACTTGGTTGAGTTTGTTGTTTTTTCAGTGTATGCATGGAACAGTTGATCCTAAAGATTTGCTCTTCAACCCTGAGATTGAAAAGACTGTTAAGGCCAATCGAAAAGCTGCAAGAGAGAGGCATCTCAGAGAAAGAGAGGCAGCAAGAGAAGAAGAGATTGTGTCCGAGATTCCTGTGATTGAAGAGATGGCCGACTCTCTAGTTAGACGCACTCTTGGTGATTGTGGAAATCGTGACAGAAACAGGCAGAGATTACCGATTGCTCATCAACCAGTGACTGCTAATAGGTTTGAGATCAATCCTGGTCTGTTCCGTGAATTGAGGGAGATGCAATTTGGTGGAAGACCATGTGAAGATGCAAACAAGCATCTCACCAATTTTGCACAACTATGTGAAACAATGAAAGTGAATGGTAATACTGATGAAGCTAAGAAACTGAGGCTTTCTCCATTCTCTCTAAAGGATGAAGCCAAAGAGTGGTTTGATTCACAACTTGAAGGTATCATCACCACTTGGAATGATCTTGAAGACAAGTTCCTTGAACAATTTTTCCCCCTTCCATGTTTGTAACACCCCTTTTCTACCCGTTAATTTAATTGGAAAATCAGAGTTTCAAAATTTCTTTTCATCACAAGGAATGTTACACATACTCAAAACAAAACGTCGTACTTCAAATAATAGTTCAACATCAAATAATTGTGAAATACGTAGCACGCCCCCAACGGGGAAAACTCAAACATCATTCTTTGTCACCACAACCGTGACATCAATAAAACCAACTATGCAGCGGAAAATATAAATAAGAGAAAACGTCAGATAACATATAACAACCAAAATAGTCTTAAAACATCGAGTTCGTTTCCCCCCTGAGTGCTACGTATCAGAGCATGACGACCCGACTCAAAATTAGTGAAGATACCTAGGTCTTCACTCGTGATCACCTGCACGTTACCGCATAGGGGTAACATTCGAACAGAAGGGTGAGTCCAATTCAATCCATATAATAAATCACATGATAAGCAATAACTCAAGTCACAGCTCTAGAGTAATCACATCACAATCATCAATTACATCACTACAATAACTCATCACTATGTCATGTAGGCATATGAAATGCAACCCACTCGCGGGCATATGCATGAGGTACCTTTTTACAAACGTCGCTTAGCCTTTTGGGCCTCATCGTCACTTAGCCTTTTGGGCCTCAAACGTCACTGGGTTTATGCATATGGGAGGCATGAGACACTATGACATGCACCACGCACAAACACACAATCACGGTCAACTATGTGACCCGTCACTTACCAATTTGCCAAATAAGAGGCACAGCACCTGTCAATTCATAATTACACACACAACGTCACTTAGCCTTTTGGGCCTTATCGTCACTTAGCCTTTTGGGCCTCAACGTCACTTAGCCTTTTGGGCCTCAACGTCACTTATTCATAAACATCATCAATTCAAACAATAGCCACTGAGGGCAAAAACGTCATTTACTAGCCACCAGGGGCATCATCGTCATTTACACATCATTATCAACAACATTGGCCACTAAGGGCAAAAAGGTCATTTAACTAGCCACTAAGGGCATCATCGTCATTTACACATCATCACCAATAATATTGGCCACTAAGGGCAAAAACGTCATTTAACTAGCCACTAAGGGCATCATCGTCATTTACTCATCATCATCAATAATATTGGCCACTAAGGGCAAAAACGTCATTTAACTAGCCACTAAGGGCATCATCGTCATTTACACATCATCATCAATAATATTGGCCACTAAGGGAAAAAACGTCATTTAACTAGCCACTAAGGGCATCATCGTCAAAATCATCACTTTTGACACTTGGACGCTAAAACCACTGATTATACGCAAAAGGGGATTTTTAAAGACACCAAAACGATTTTTCAATGTCACAGCAACGACTACCGGGAACAGCCACTTGGGGCGCCCAGCAACCTTCAGGAATAATAAGTTTTTATTTTTTTAAAAATGTGACACACAGGTAGACAACTGAAAAGGCTTCACAACGCTTTTTGAAACACTTAAAACGGACACCCGAGTCAAAAGATATAGCGAAAATAGTTTTCAATAAAAATCGGGAACATCCTGAAAATGGCGCCCTGGGCGCCCAGCGCCTGGCACCTGGCGCCCAGCAACACGCAACACACACACGCACTGGCGCCCTTGGCGCCCAGCGCCCACGCAACACACACACACTGGCAACACGCAACACGGCGCACAGCGCCCATGGGCGCCCAGCGCCTGCACACTTCCAGCAACACGAAATTCAGCACAATTTCAGCATTTTTTTTTTCGTTTCAAATTTTTACATGATCAATCACAACACCAATTACAACCATCATGAACACATATAGAATCATCAAAATCATCCACCAAACATCAAAATTCAGCAACATCACGAGCACACCCATGGCGCCCTAGGCGCCCAAACACTAACAACGGATCTTTGAGCAACGAATTCATCAAACAACATGCTAATCGTAACCACAACATGAAATCACGCATAATTCATACTCATGGATTAGATCTAAGCTATCCCTACTTAAAACCTATCATACGAATTATTATAAAATTTGATAGAACTCCCCTTACCTCGAATTCGAAGAGTAGAAGCCCTAGAGACCGTCACCACCAGAACCTCAGCAACAAAATCACGTTCCTCTTTTCTCCTTGGGTTCGCGACTTCTCTTCTCCTCTTCTCCTCTCCAACGGCGCTCTCACTCTCCTCCCTATTCTCTTTCTCTCAATTCGCGAATGAGGCACCAAACCCTAGCCCCATTAGCTATTCGCATGTCACTTGGATCATGGGCTTGGGCTTTTCACTTAAGCCCAGCTCATCCAAGTGGCGTCTCCTTTTCCTAATACCACCACAAAATTAATATAATTTTAATTAATTAAATTATATCCAATAAATTAAATTAAATTCCTAGATACTTAATTAAATAAATTAATTAAATATTTAGGGTGTTACAATGTTCATTAAGAAGAGGGGAGAAATCAACAGTTTTGAGCAAAAAGAGGGTGAGTCACTCTATAAGACTTACAAAAGATTCAAGATCACATTGAAGGCTTGCCCGAATCATGGTTTTGATGATCATCAACAGATGAATTTTTTTTTTACTGGGTTGAGACCGAATGACAGGATGATGCTTGATGCCTCAGCAGGTGGTTCTTTAAATTTCAAGACCGCGGTAGAAGCAAGACAAATAATTGAAGCTATGGTTTCAAATGATTACTTGGCGGCTCATGATAGAGGAGGTACATCTAGAAGAGGTCTTCTTGACTTAGATGCTCAAACGGCCGGGTTGGCTCAACAAAAGATAATCACTCAACAATTGGAGGAACTGAAAAAGGGAATGGAAGCTCTAAAGTTTAATTTTGTGCAACACCACTCTACTCAGGTAAGTGCTGTGACAAGTTTGAAGTGTGACTACTGTGAAGGTCCACATTCTAATCAGGATTGTGAATTCCCCTAACAGTCCAAGAGCAGATATGTTTTGTCAAAAATAATCCATTTTCCAACACCTACCATCCGAGGTGGAGGAATCATCCAAATTTCTCTTGGAAGGATCAAGGGGAAAGCCAAAATTCTCATCAGAAGAAAGCAGATTGGGAGATAGCCATTGAGAAACTAGCTACACAAACTTGTTCATTCATGGATGAGACAAGAGCTGGTTTTAAAAATCAAGAAGCTAGCTCTAGAAATCAAGAGGCCTCCATCAAAAATCTTGAGACTCAAGTGGGCCAATTGGCCAAGCAAATTGCACAAAGACCTTCAGGCACTCTTCCTAGTGACACCGTCCCCAATCCAAAGGGAAATGAAACAATTAATGTCGTGACCACAAGGAGTGGGAAAACTGTTGAAGACATGACAAAGAAGAGCCTGGAAGATTTTACAGAGTCCAATGATAAAACTTCTGTGGATGTGGATGAACCTTCTAAGGTGCAAGGTGATTCTACTGTGCAAGAGAAGTCTAAGCTTCCAAAGCCAATCATCAAGCTACCTTTCCCTCAACGATTGAAGAAGGGGAAAGATGAAAAGCAATTTGGTAAGTTTTTTTATGTTTTTAAAAAGTTACAAATTAACATTCCTTTTGCAGAAGCCCTTGAACAAATGCCCAAATATGCCAAGTTCATGAAAGATATTATTTCAAAGAAGAGGAGGATCGTGGATGAGGAGACGATCATGCTCACTGAGGAATGTAGCGCAATTTTGCAAAGAAAGCTTCCACAAAAACTCAAAATCCCGGAAGTTTCTCTATCCCTTGTACTATTGGGGATAGAACTTTTGGGAAGGCATTGTGTGATCTAGCGGCAAGTATCAGTCTGATGCCACTCTCCATTTTCAAAAAGTTGGGGATTGGTCAGATAAAGAACACCATGATGACTTTGCATCTAGCTGATCGTTTGGTGAAGCATCCATATGGTGTAGTTGAAGATGTCTTTGTGAAAATTGACAAATTCATCTTTCCGGTGGATTTTGTGGTTCTTGACATGGAAGAAGACAATGACATCCCATTGATTTTGGGTAGACCTTTCCTAGCTACCGGTAGAGCTATAATTGATGTGGCGGATGGAACTTTAACATTGAAAGTTCAAGACGAAGTTGTGACCTTTAATGTGCTCAAGGCTATGGAGCATCCAAAGGGAAAGGAAGGGTGCTACCAAATTGAGGTTCTTGATTCCATCATTGATAAGGAATTTCAAGACCAAATTCCTTACTTACCTCGTGAAAAAGCTCTTGTGTCATCAAATGAGGAGGTAGGAGAAAGGTGTGATTCTGAGGTAAAAGAAGCCATTGCTATGTTAGATGCCTCCCCACCTTACTCTCTCCATGTACCTCCTAAGTGGGAAGAATTGAAGATTCAAGAAAAATGCGTCCAAGAGGGAATGAAGAAAGCACTTGTGGTTGAGCTCAAGCAATTGCCCTCCCATTTGAAATATGTGTTCCTTGGTGAGGGGAATGTGTATCCTGCTATCATTAACTCTAACTTGAGCCAATTGCAGGAGGAAAAGCTACTTAGAATATTGAAAGAGCACAAGGGTGCTATTGGTTGGTCCATTGAGGATTTGAAGGGAATTAGTCCTTCATTTTGCATGCATAAGATCCTCATGGAGAAAGATCATAAGCCGGTGGTGCAACCACAAAGAAGATTAAATCCGGCTATGAAAGAAGTGATAAGAAAAGAAGTTGTCAAGCTCCTTGAAGCCGGCCCTATTTATCCCATCTCAGACAATTCTTGGGTGAGTCCCGTCCAAGTTGTTCCTAAAAAGGGCGGGACCACTGTCGTCATGAATGAAAAAAATGAGTTGATCCCTACAAGAACTGTCACGGGATGGCGAGTTTGCATTGATTACAGAAGGTTGAATACAGCTACAAAGAAGGACCACTTTCCTTTGCCTTTCATTGATCAGATGCTGGAGAGGTTGGCAGGTCATGATTTTTACTGTTTCTTGGACGGGTATTCTGGTTACAACCAAATTGCTGTGGCTCCGGAAGACCAAGAGAAGACCTCCTTCACATGCCCATATGGTATATTTGCTTACCGGAGGATGCCCTTCGGGCTTTGCAATGCTCCGGCTACTTTTCAAAGGTGCGTGATGTCCATATTCTCCGATATGATTGAAAAACATATCGAGGTGTTTATGGACGATTTCTCTATCTTTGGTAACTCTTTTGATGATTGTTTGCATAATTTGTCTCTTGTATTAGAAAGATGTAAGAAATCCAACTTGGTCTTAAATTGGGAAAAATGCCATTTTATGGTAAGAGAGGGAATTGTTTTGGGCCACCGCATCTCCCACAAGGGGATTGAGGTTGACCGTGCTAAAGTTGAAGTCATTGAAAAACTTCCCCCTCCTACCAATGAAAAAGGCATTAGAAGATTTTTAGGCCATGCTGGATTTTATTGGAGGTTCATAAAAGATTTTTCAAAGATTTCTAAACCTCTTACTAATTTACTTGTGAAGGATGTTCCCTTTGTGTTCAATGAGGAATGTCTAAACGCCTTTAACACTCTAAACGATAGATTGGTAACTGCCCATGTTGTCACTGCTCCTAATTGGACCTTACCTTTTGAAATTATGTGTGATGTGATACACCGCAAGTATACGGTTATATCGCGTAAGAATAATATCGATCCACAGGGAGTTATATGTAATTACCAATCTAGTTTCAGTGGTAGCTGAAAAGGAATGATTAAGTAGAAAATGTTTGGTTTTAACTTTAGGATAAAAAAAGGCGTCTTGGGATCATGGTTAGATCACAATGATGGTAATAGAAAAATCCTTTAGATATTCTCTATCTTATAATTTAGTTTGTTTTAAGGACAAGATATTCTTGCGGTTTAATTCAAGTTTCCTTTCGGACAACAAGAACGTGTCTCGAAACGATGATCAAGCCTATTCTCATGGTTGATCATCGCCGAAACCCATTAAGCACAACCTTATTGTCCCAAAGTCACCTCGGCTATTCTCATGCTTTGGTTACTTTGTCTAATTCCATTTGCTCTAATGTCAAGCTTCACATTTCGGTACTTCGCTTGACATTTGGGTTATACAAATTTGTACAATGGAATTAGATTAAAAGTCAAAGCAATCATAAGATAGGGCCTAGCTTTGGGATTATTTAGGGACCATCATTGGATTGTTTCCCATAATCCCAAGACTAAGAGAAGTCTACTCACAATTGCTCATTGTAGACAAGGGAGTAGAAGAGAAGGACATAATGTAAATAGCGAGAAATAAAATAAAGCGTGTAAAAGACTGAATTGTAAAAAGGGCAGAATAACAATAACCTTAATAGAAACTTGCAAGAACTTTAACATAAACTTGGAGTGAAAATTACAAAGATCCAAGATGAATGTGAAGCTACATTGGGGTCCTTTTTATAGGCCAAGATCAGAGACAAAGCACTAAATATCAATTACAATCCATAAAGACAGAATGGGAAGAGTTGTAACATTTTTGGCCATCAGAAGGGACGCACGGATCGCGCCTCCCAGGCGCACGGATCGTGCCTCCCAGGCGCACTGGTCGCGCTCAGGATTTTTTCAGCTTCCTTTCATTTTTTCAACTTCCCTCCAAAATATGATTTTTGCACCTTCTATTTCTTATTCTTCTCCCCATCCTTTTGCCTTTTTATCCTTTGCTCTTTAAGCACTAAAATTCCTCAATTGCTCCAATAATAACCTGAGAATAGAAACCAACAATTTGTAGTAAAATAGCTCTTAACTAGAATCAAAACATCAAATAAACTACTTAAAATAAGTACTAAAAACATACTAAAACATGACTTATCAAACTCCCCCATGCTTGAATCTTTGTGTAGCGACCGAAAAATCCGGAGGAGGGATTCTTCGTTGTTTTTGAACAATGGAGCCGCCATCAATATTTATTTTTAGGAAAACATTGAAAAAAACCTTTGTTTTGGGTTCGGGGGTCGATTAAGTGCGGGGAAGGTACTAGCACCCCACAACATCCTAAAAAGGTTACCTTTTAATTTAATGTGTAGAAAAAGTTAGTTTTAAATGAAAATACTTTGTTTACCCATTTTTGATTGTTTGCGAAGAAGAAAAAAAAGAAAGGCAGACTTAATAAAAATTTTAGTTTTTTGCGCTTGACGGGAGTGGGCCCCCGCTCCTACGTATCTCCGGGTGCGATGGAGAAATCAAAGCTACGTAGTTCTTGGGTAGAAAATATTTGTGTGTTGGTATTTTTTTTTTTTTTTTTTTTTGAAAAGTTCGGGAAAACTAGAGACCGTTCATGGTGACCAAACAGATAAATCCAGAGTGGTCGTCATTAATGGCTTATTCGGAAAAGAAGGTATTTATAGCGTTCAAACAAGCAAGGCCCAGAGTGACCGCTATAGACAACCCATTTTTTTTGTGCGAATTCGATTTTCGAAAGAAAGAAAAAAAACGGTTCGGAAGTAACACGTTGAATAAAAGCGGAGTAAGTGATAAAAGGGGGGTGCAAATAATAAAGGAGTTGTATTAAAAAGGGAGGTGTGAATAGCGTTTTGACGCTAGAAAAAAAAAGTGTCACCGGGGGTGCAAATAGTGTTTTGACGCTAAAAGAACGATTGCCGGGGGTGCAAATAGCGTTTTGACGCTAAAAAAAAAACGATTGATTGGCTTATTTTTACTTTTTTCTATTTGACTCTAGAACACGTGATTCTCGAAGCGCTTTTTTTTTAAAAAAAAACAAACCTAGACTAAACAAGTGGTATTTTGAAAACGGATTATGGAGAAAAATTCTTTTGTTTTTTTTTGTTTTTTGTCATAGTTATTATTTAATAAAAGGGGGCCTTTTTACTTTTTTTGAAAAAAAGATTTTTGTTATTATATTATTTTTTTTTAGAAAAGAGTAGTGACACTAGTAACCATTTATTTTTTTTTAAAAAATATTTTTTAGTATTTGAAAAAAAGGCTTTATTTAAATCCGAAAATAAAAAAAACAACACATCTTTTTTTTTTATCACCTTTTTTTTAATCCGAAAAATAGTAATTGTAAAAAAAAACAACACAATTTTTTGTCACTTTTTAATCCGAAAATTGTAATTTATTTTAAAAAAAAGCATAACATTTTTTTTCACTTTCTTTTAATCCGAAAAATAGTAATTGTAAAAAAAACAACACAATTTTTTTGTCACTTTTTAATCCAAAAATTGTAATTTATTTTAAAAAAAGCATAACATTTTTTTTCACTTTCTTTTAATCCGAAAATTAGTAATTATTTATTAAAAAGTACAACATTTTTTTTCACTTTTTTTTTTTAATCCGAAAATTGTAACAAAAAAAACATCAATAATAACAACATATATATATCTATAAAAACAGCAACTAAACTAAAAAAACAATAATATGTTCAAGGAAGAGAAAAAAAAACAACCAATATTTATAAAAACAGTAACTAATATTTATAAAAAAGTCAAATAACTAATATTTATAAAAAAAACAGCAACTAATATAAAAACATGACAACAACAAAAACAGTAACTAATATATTTTTTTTTTTAAAAAAAACGAAAAAAAACGTGAACAACAATATGAACAAAAATTACAATAACTAAAAATTACAAAAAAAAGCAACAATACTACAAATTATTACATTTTTGTACCTTGAACAAATCCAAGCTTTCTTCTTCGGATCTCTTAATACAACAAAATTTTAAACTAAAAAAAATCTAAGAAGGAAGAAAAGAAGGGGAAGAAAATTTTCTAAAAGAAACTCTAAAAAAAATTCTTTCTTTCTTTGAAACCCTAGTTTTTTAGAAGATTTTTCCCCTTTCTTCCTAAGAGTTCCCCCTCCCTTCTTCGAATTTGTGACCCTATTTATACAAAAAAAGTTGCCCTTGCTTCTCTTCATTGCTCCACTTCAACCACTCTTGGATAGTGATGATGATCTTTTTTGATATGATGGAGGTTTGGGGGTAGTTGTTGAAGGGGAAAAAAAAAAAAAATAAAAAAAAGAGACATGTGAGATGAGGGGAGAGGAGGGCCGTAGGTTTTGAGAGAGGAGAGGAAGGTTGAGTGTTGTGTGTGAGGGAGGAGAAGAGAGGATGAAGTGAAGGTTGAGTGTGGTGTTGTTTTAGGGTTGAGTGTGAGAGAGAGAGAGAGTGGAAGAGGAGTGAAGTGTGTGAAGTGATTGAAGTGGAAGAGGTTTGGTGAAGGGGAAAAAAGAAAAATAAATTTGTGAGAGGAGGGGGAGAGGAGAGAGCCGTAGGTTTTGAGAGAGAGAAAGAGGGGTTTGTGTGTGAGAGTGTGATGTGAGGGAAGTGTGGGAAAATTGTATGGGGAAGGAAAAAAAAATGGGGAAGTGGGGTTGTGTGTGGAAGTGGGATTGAGAGTTTCAAGGAGGGAATCAAGGAGAGTGGGGGGCGGATTTCTAGGGATGAATGTGGATGATTTTTAAAGCTAGGGGGGAGAGTGAATGTAGACACATTTTAGGGTTAAAGGGGGGGTATGCGAATTAGGGTTTAGTTGGAGTGGGTTGGATGGAGTTGGGTGTTGGGTTATGGGTTGGATATGGGTTAGGGTTAGGATATGGGTTGGGTTTGGTGGAGGAGTTGGATTGGGCTTGGTGGAGGAGTGGGCTAGGCGAATTGGGCTAGCTATTTTGCTGGGTTGGGCTTCCATGACAGCACCTTATTATTAATAGACCCCCCCCACTTCCTTCTTGGCTTATTTTTATTTCTTCACTTCTAATTATTATTTTTTTCAAAAATTAAAACTTGTAGCAAACTAAAATAAAATAAAACAAAAAAGAAAAAGTAATAATTATTTTTATTAAAATAAATAAAATTTCTCTTTTTTTTGGATAGGACAAAATTAGGGTATTACAGCTGCCCCTCTTTATTTATATTTTGCTAGGAAATCGGAGGGATTCCGAATTTCTCGAGAAAAATAGAAATAAAGATAGAAAGACGCTAATTTTGGCCAGACTGAGGTACTTTGGTTTTTTTTTTTTTTTTTTTTTTTTTTGAAAAATCTATGAAAACTGGGTCGATTTAGACAGAAAGTAAATAGGGAGCACCGGGGCTCTGGGGGATCGCTGGGGATCTGGAGGAGCACTGGGGCTCTGAAGGAGCACTGGGGCTCTGAAGGTCTAGCTCAAAATCAATGCTTGGCGCATCGTCCTGAGTTCGACTGAGGGACCGTCGGGGTCTGAAGGGCATGCCTAAGCCTGAGGGACCGATGGGTCTGAAGGAGCGCAACTAGCTTATGATACTAGTAATACGGTCTGGGGGTGGCCTTTTTCGAGCGGCCATTAGGGTTAATCAGGTCCGGAGCTGATATAACCACGAAGGACGTGCACTGTGCTTTTTAGGCGGACACAGCTAGTCTGAAGGGCCTGGGGCCGGATGATCCGTCGGTTGCTCGATTTAACGCGACATGCGATCTGGATTGAAGGACCATTGTTGGTCTGAAGGAGCGCCTGGGCTCTGAAGGACCGCTGGGGGTCTGAAGGATCTGCTCGCAGCTCGAATACGAGGTGAACTCTGCTTTTGAAGGGACGCTTGGGTCCTGAAGGGATTCACGAATCCTGTTGATTGATTGATTGAAATGGCTTATGCTGCTGCACTGGATTGAGGTACCTGCATATGTCGGCTGATGCGAGGAATGGTGCATGGAGTGTGGACGCATGTTACGCGGGGGCATGTTATGCAAGGGCGTGCTATGCAAATGCATGCAATGCTATGATTCTGGTGTAATGATGACATGGAATGCTCCTGTATTTTAATGGAATGACATGCAAAGGAAAACTTTCTCTTCTTTGCTCTTCCTCTTTTTCTCTCTATGAGGAGGAGCAGATTCTGGGCGAGCATACGAGCTCTATAAGTATAGGACGAGCACATAAGCTCTATAAGTATAGGGCGAGCACATAAACTCTACAAGTATAGGGCGAGCATATAAGCTCTATAAGTATAGGGCGAGCACATAAGCTCTATAATCTGGGGGCCAACAGGTCCAAAGCAAATGGTTCAGAAAATTCTTTGGAAAGTTGAATTCTGGGGACCAGCGGGTCCAAGCTTTCTGGTTCTTTTTTTTTTTTTTTGGTAGCAAGCATGAGGACTAACATTTGGTGCTTATCTGTATTCACTTAACAATGCATTTGAATGGTGCAGGTCATGCAAGTGATTTATGCAATGGTGGATTGTCTTGGTATGCAAATGTATGTAGTGATTTATTGAATGGAATGCTCTTGTTGTTCATTTCTTAACTTGAATGATGAATGAAATGGGAAACTTTTGTTTTTTATTCCTTTTCTAAAATATGATGCAAATGCAATGACATGAAAGGATTTTTGCTTTTCCTTTATTGCTTCTACTATGAGATGCCAGTGCGAATGCGATGCCTTGTTGTTACGGGAAAAATGAGATACCCAGATGCATGAGGCGAAAATAACATTTTTGTGAACATTTCGTGATGATAAGATGCGAGCCTTTGGATGCAAAAAGTGAAGGTAAATTTTGATTATTCTTTCGAAACATTTGAGTTAAATTCAAAACCCGGTGCTCTCAAGCTTTTTATTTATCAACCAGCTCATTTATTCTTTCTCCTCCTTTCCATGATGACTCACCTTGTATTCTCTCTCTTTGAAGCATTGTCTAATAAGTATACAAAAGAGTGCAAATGTCAGACAGGTGTTTGAGACATGGCAGGTGAAGGGGTGAAAGGCAATGGCTTTTGCCGGACTGCCCCAATCTAGGCTTGGTGACTATGAATGAAAGGCTTGCCCCTGTTTGGTGATATTGACAAACTGGAGTGAACATGGGATGGACACTGAACAGGCTTTCCCAAGACCAGGGTGGGTGAGTGGTGAAGAGAATGCCCCAACTTTTAGATCCGAGTGGTGTTCTCAGTGCAAATCATTGGTTCTCTACTAATGTCTTGACCTTTGGTGTGAAAGAAGCCTCACTTGGTGATCACTAAACATTGTTTCAATGCAGCTTGAATGCGTTTGAAGTGCAAGTCTTTCTTTTTCCGTCAGCTCCCTTTTTTCTGACTGTTTGTTTTTGCTCCCTCATTTCTTTTTCCTGAGGGTTTTTTTTTTTTTTTTTTTTTTTTTTTTTGATCAGCTTTCTTTTTTTTTTGATCGTTTGTTTTTCTTTTTGAGCAACCACATTGTAGACAGATAAACTTAGTTGTCTCTAGATTTAAAAAAATGAGAAAACGAAAGCAACCGGTCATGGACTTTTCGGGATTATGGTGTTTTGTTGTGAATGGATGATTGGGTTTATCGAAGTGTTTGGGGCTAATGGTGGGATGATTTTTGTTCGGCATTGGCTGACAATCGATGATTTATGATGGTTAATTGGCTTGATGAGGTGTTTGGAAGTTTTATTCCTGGCTAAGGGTCTGTGGAAGGCGGGATGCCAAGGTCAAAGGGAAGTGTTTGCGGTTTATGGAAGGAGGGGTGTATGAGAATGATGAAGTGTTTGATGGTTTATTGAGACAAAGGTCTCTTGTGTTTGGTAGCAATATGTACCAGCTCACCACTTACATTTCTTTTGTATTTTCTTTTTCATTTTTGAATCCCTTTTTTGATTTTCTTTCTTTTTTTTTTCTTTGACTCGGGTGAGCTGGTAAAAAGTGATGCACTGCTTTTTTTGATTTTTGAGGTGATCCTTGTCTAGGGTGATTTTTGTATTTTGGTTTTTCTTGGCTTAAGGTGGGTAGGAAAGGGACCTTCTGGGATTTTGGTATTTTTGAGGAGATGGCCAAACTTTATTTCAGATCCCGATTGCTTATTCATTTATTTTTTTTGTAAAACATGACAACAGTTCACCTATCTATATGTGTTTGCTCTTTTCTTTGCATTTTTTTTTATGCCCTGATTTTTGCCTGGACCGCTCTTTGCGAGTTTTCAATCCACCGGGCGCTCTTTTTTTTTTTTTTTCTAGGCCGCCCTTTGCGGGTTTTCAACCTAGCGAGCTTATTTTCTTGTTTATTTTTATCTTTTGAAAGACTTGCGCTCAAGGAATATGATATTGACGAGGAAACTTAGTGATCACAGAACTGCCCCAGCATGGAGGACTCAAAGGTTTTAGTGAGGAAAGTAACTTTTTATTGATGACAATATTGAAAAGGAACATGTGCCCTTATTGAAATATCCTAAGGCCTTGGGCAGAGCCAGAGGATTGCATCACAGATAAATGCTTTGAACTGAAAAACTACATAAAAAAAATCAACAGTCACTCATACATACTATGTACAGCACGGGAAAGATGATGCTGCCTTCAACATTTTGATCATCTTCAACTGTTGTCATTTTGACCTGATAGCTCTGAACTCAGAGGGTTAAATCCTTCACCACCCTCTTCAAAGGTTAATCGCCTTGAATCAATAAGACCCTGAACCAAATGTTTCAAAAGATAACAATTTTCGGCAGAGTGACCGATTGCCCCAGCATGGAATTCACAAGTGGCCTGTGGGTTGTATCCTTTTGGGAATGGAGGTTGTACTGGCTTCATCTCACGAGGGGAGATCAAATTGTGGCTGATTAGGCATCTGCATAGGTTGGTATACGACATAGGGATAGGGTCGTATCGAGGCGACTTTTTTTTGCCTGTTATTGGATTAGCTTCTTCATTCTTCTTTGCAGGAAACCCGGAAGATGGGTTTTTGTGCGCACTTGTGTTACCTGGGGAACTCTGGGCGATCTTGCCACTTCTTAGTCCGTTCTCTATCCTCTCCCCAACAATCACCACATCTGAAAAATTGGAGGATGCACTGCTGATCAGACGATCATAGTATAGTGGTGGCAAAGTCTCCAAAAACATAGAGACCAATTCCTTGTCCAAAAGAGGAGGTGTACATTGTGCAGCCAAAGCTCTCCATCGCTGGGCATACTCCTTGAACGATTCATTGTCCCTCTTGCTCATGCCCTGCAGCTGCGTTCTGTCTGGTGCCATGTCTGTATTGTACTGATACTGCTTGAGGAATGCATCGGCTAAATCCTTCCAACAGCGAACCTGAGATGGTTCTAACTTCATATACCAATTGAGAGATGCCCCTGCAAGGCTCTCTTGGAAGCAATGGATTACCAGTCTGTCATCATGAGAGTAAGTAGACATCTTTCTACAATACATCGTCAAGTGACTTTTTGGACAAGTCGCGCCCCTGTATTTGTCGAAGTCGGGGACTTTGAACTTCGGAGGCAGCACCACATCAGGAATAAGGCACAAGTCTCTGGCCTCTCTTGCTCTGGAACCGAAGCCTTCAACCCTTCTTAATCTTTCCTCTAGTATCTGAAACTGATCTTTGGTCTGCTGACGCTCAGCGGAATAAACCTGAGGGAAGCTGCTTACATTATGAGGGAGCTGGAGCATTGGAGCCATAGTTGGAGTTGAGTGATGAATCTGAGGGTATGCAGGGTTTCCAGTCGTGAAGTCCTGAGCCTGTGGAATGGCAGCTAGCTGAGGAGTGAAGCTCTGAAGAGTAGCCTGGGGTATAACAGTAGGATGCGGGATCTGAGCCCGAGGTTCACCAATCATTCCTTCAGATCCGATAGATGCCGGTTGTTCATTCTCAATAATGGCTACAGAACCAGCTCCCTGATTAGCTTTTGGGTTAGAAGGGAGAGTGTAACCTAGAGGAATTAGAACCCTCACCATTTCTGACATTTGCGTCCTTAACCCATTCACATCTGCTTTTAACTCATTCACCTCTGCTTTTAACTCATTCACTTCTGCTCTTAGTTCTTCATTTGTTGCCATGTTCCTAGCTAGAGAACAAGTCCAACTTTGCCTTTCTCTGTCAACAGGACACACACTATAAGCCCAAGAACGAATGACTGGACAAATGCATGCAACATTTTAGACTTGAATCAAAGGGAAGCAATTTTAACAAGGTAATTATGTGATTACAAAATTGCCCCCTTGCACAGAGGATTTAACCCAAAAGTCAATTATGTACCAACACGGGAAGAGTATACACTTTGGGCGAATGGGGCGGGACTAGACTTGGAGGGTGATGAGGGCAAGGAAGGAAACTGACTGACTCGAACAAGAGAAACTGCACCTAGTATGCACGCTCACTAGAAGAATGCTTCACAGAGAGTTACCATTTTTTTTTTTTTGAGTTGCTCCAGTCTTTTGTCATGGAATGGATGGGAATGCAGTGTTTTTGAAAGAAATGCCAATGAGCTATTGATTTGAAAAAAAAAACTGAGTGCTTTGGAACACCCGGAGTTAGCAACCAAGTAAGGATAAACTTTTTCAAAAAGGATGGTTGTTTTGCATGAACGTCTCGCTTCTCATCACAACTTTTATTTTATGCAATGAATGAATGAACAAATTATGATATACGAGTATGATGCAAATGCGTGGAGAATGACCACTCGAAAAGTGTGGCTTATTCTAAATAATTTTGTTGCTTTTTTTTTAATGTAAGACAAAATATGGAATGCCAATGCGAATGATGCAAGGACGATGTCCCCCTTTTTTCAAAATGATTTTTTTGATTTGATTTTTTTTATTTTTAGAGGCAAGACAAGATACGAAATGCCAATGCCCCCTTTTTTTTTTGAATGATGAGAGATGCAAGAATGGTGATATGAGGCAACTGATTGTCGTTACCCTGAGTAACTTGCATGAAACATTGAGTGGATCCTGACTCAATACTTCACACAATATACTGAAACGTTTCGACAATTAGTTGACTCAATTTGACTTCCTGCTCGAAAATAAAACACGTGTGACTGGGTCAAAGTGCCCTGACATCGCAGAGCAACATCTCAAATTTGTAGTCGACAAACAAATTTGAGATATTACCCTTCGCCGTTCAAAGGTGCAATTCTATCCATTAAGCCATCACATGAGAGATTTTTTTTTTTTTTTTTTTTTTGAAAGGATGCATGCAGGGAGAAATGATGTATTCAAACAAAGTGATGAGGTTAATGAAATGATGCATGAATGCCACATTGACGCGATGTCCACACTTTTTGATGAGGATTTTTGTGAATGATTATAAATGAGTGGCGGTGAATACTAAATGTGATGCTAACGTTGTATGAACATAATTTTTGTGCTTATATTTTTTTCTAGGAACCAAATGTGATGCATGAATGATAATGTACGAAATCCTTGAAGAAATGGTCACTTGAGAAGACCATCTATTCTAAATGATTTTGTGTTTACTGTTAGACGCGATGCAACATGTAGATAATGCAAAATGCTAGCTAAAACATATTTCTTATGATGATATGCAAGAGTAATGATACTTATTTTTTCGGAAATGATGCCTTCAGGGAGGAATGATGTATTTGATGATAATGATTACATGATGATGATTTTTGTGAATGATTATGAATGAATGGTAGTGCGAGCTAACAATTATTTTTGTGCGAGGAAATAGAATGCATGACACTCGCGGTGGTTTTTTTTTTTAATGCATGGGAAGAAAATAATGCATGAGTGTTGGCGAACCAACTTGCTTGACATGATTTTAACATGATTTTAACAGATGCATGAGTGTTGGCGAACCAACTTGCTTTTTTTTTTTTTTTTTTTTTTTTGCCCTGATTTTTTGGAATATGAATGAATGAGTGTGTATGAGACGCGAATGTATGGTTTTATTAATCTCGTCGGGGAATTGTGAGCTTTTTATTAAAGTATGATCCAGGTGGTCTGACTTTCAAATGCTTGTTCTCTTTAAAAAAGTTTTATGATTCCCCGACGGTACTTGAAATGCATGCAAAATGATATGTTTGAACATTTTTGATATGCGAAAGAATATAAGAAATGCATGAGACATGTTTCTAAAAAAAAAACTGAAAAATAATTAGAATTAGATGCACGAATGATGCAGTAATAAAAGAATAATGTCATGCCTTTTTGTTTTTGTTTTTTTAGAAAATAATGCCTTTGAGCAACATGATGCATGAATGCATTGTTATTGGGTACAATGACATGACTACATAATAATAATTTTTTATTGTAAGGGAAAAGACAATACTAAATAAAACAAAGAAGATGCTCCATTGTATCCTAAATGGGCCATGTCTAAATTGGTATTTTCAACATGATCTAGGGTTACTTTAGTGATCATCCTTTCGGGTGGCTCTATTCACTTCCTCACAAAGGTCTCCAGAGCTGAAATCTCCTTCGTGATATGACCCACAACGATAGCGAGCTACCTGGTGTGGGATACCACAAAAGAGCGTACTCTGGCTGAGACTTTCATGAGAGTCAGACAGATAAAATCCAGAATGACTGACACTAATCGTCTCCACTCGTCCTAGGTTTTTTTTTCAGACCCGGGTATAAGGCCCCACTCGGAAGTGTGTGAACAAACAAGTGTAAGTGATGTGTGTGATATAGGCATAATACCTAGACTACCCAAGCTGCAAAAGAAATACAGATAATAGTACAAAGGTTTTCTACCCTAAGGTTCAATAAAGCAAATAAATAGATAAGTAAAATAGACATGCAAATAGAAGGGCAAAGGGTAAATAAAGTACTTAAATTAATAATAATCTACACATTTGACTAAATTAGGCTTGACCCTCTTAAATAGTCCCCAGTGGAGTCGCCAGCTGTAGCGACCGAAAAATCCGGAGGAGGGATTCTTCGTTGTTTTTGAACAATGGAGCCGCCATCAATATTTATTTTTAGGAAAACATTGAAAAAAACCTTTGTTTTGGGTTCGGGGGTCGATTAAGTGCGGGGAAGGTACTAGCACCCCACAACATCCTAAAAAGGTTACCTTTTAATTTAATGTGTAGAAAAAGTTAGTTTTAAATGAAAATACTTTGTTTACCCATTTTTGATTGTTTGCGAAGAAGAAAAAAAAGAAAGGCAGACTTAATAAAAATTTTAGTTTTTTGCGCTTGACGGGAGTGGGCCCCCGCTCCTACGTATCTCCGGGTGCGATGGAGAAATCAAAGCTACGTAGTTCTTGGGTAGAAAATATTTGTGTGTTGGTATTTTTTTTTTTTTTTTTTTTGAAAAGTTCGGGAAAACTAGAGACCGTTCATGGTGACCAAACAGATAAATCCAGAGTGGTCGTCATTAATGGCTTATTCGGAAAAGAAGGTATTTATAGCGTTCAAACAAGCAAGGCCCAGAGTGACCGCTATAGACAACCCATTTTTTTTGTGCGAATTCGATTTTCGAAAGAAAGAAAAAAAACGGTTCGGAAGTAACACGTTGAATAAAAGCGGAGTAAGTGATAAAAGGGGGGTGCAAATAATAAAGGAGTTGTATTAAAAAGGGAGGTGTGAATAGCGTTTTGACGCTAGAAAAAAAAAGTGTCACCGGGGGTGCAAATAGTGTTTTGACGCTAAAAGAACGATTGCCGGGGGTGCAAATAGCGTTTTGACGCTAAAAAAAAAAACGATTGATTGGCTTATTTTTACTTTTTTCTATTTGACTCTAGAACACGTGATTCTCGAAGCGCTTTTTTTTTAAAAAAAACAAACCTAGACTAAACAAGTGGTATTTTGAAAACGGATTATGGAGAAAAATTCTTTTGTTTTTTTTTGTTTTTTGTCATAGTTATTATTTAATAAAAGGGGGCCTTTTTACTTTTTTTGAAAAAAAGATTTTTGTTATTATATTATTTTTTTTTAGAAAAGAGTAGTGACACTAGTAACCATTTATTTTTTTTTAAAAAATATTTTTTAGTATTTGAAAAAAAGGCTTTATTTAAATCCGAAAATAAAAAAAACAACACATCTTTTTTTTTTATCACCTTTTTTTTAATCCGAAAAATAGTAATTGTAAAAAAAAACAACACAATTTTTTGTCACTTTTTAATCCGAAAATTGTAATTTATTTTAAAAAAAAGCATAACATTTTTTTTCACTTTCTTTTAATCCGAAAAATAGTAATTGTAAAAAAAACAACACAATTTTTTTGTCACTTTTTAATCCAAAAATTGTAATTTATTTTAAAAAAAGCATAACATTTTTTTTCACTTTCTTTTAATCCGAAAATTAGTAATTATTTATTAAAAAGCACAACATTTTTTTTCACTTTTTTTTTTAATCCGAAAATTGTAACAAAAAAAACATCAATAATAACAACATATATATATCTATAAAAACAGCAACTAAACTAAAAAAACAATAATATGTTCAAGGAAGAGAAAAAAAAACAACCAATATTTATAAAAACAGTAACTAATATTTATAAAAAAGTCAAATAACTAATATTTATAAAAAAAACAGCAACTAATATAAAAACATGACAACAACAAAAACAGTAACTAATATATTTTTTTTTTTAAAAAAAACGAAAAAAAACGTGAACAACAATATGAACAAAAATTACAATAACTAAAAATTACAAAAAAAAGCAACAATACTACAAATTATTACATTTTTGTACCTTGAACAAATCCAAGCTTTCTTCTTCGGATCTCTTAATACAACAAAATTTTAAACTAAAAAAAATCTAAGAAGGAAGAAAAGAAGGGGAAGAAAATTTTCTAAAAGAAACTCTAAAAAAAATTCTTTCTTTCTTTGAAACCCTAGTTTTTTAGAAGATTTTTCCCCTTTCTTCCTAAGAGTTCCCCCTCCCTTCTTCGAATTTGTGACCCTATTTATACAAAAAAAGTTGCCCTTGCTTCTCTTCATTGCTCCACTTCAACCACTCTTGGATAGTGATGATGATCTTTTTTGATATGATGGAGGTTTGGGGGTAGTTGTTGAAGGGGAAAAAAAATAAAATAAAATAAAAAAAAGAGACATGTGAGATGAGGGGAGAGGAGGGCCGTAGGTTTTGAGAGAGGAGAGGAAGGTTGAGTGTTGTGTGTGAGGGAGGAGAAGAGAGGATGAAGTGAAGGTTGAGTGTGGTGTTGTTTTAGGGTTGAGTGTGAGAGAGAGAGAGAGTGGAAGAGGAGTGAAGTGTGTGAAGTGATTGAAGTGGAAGAGGTTTGGTGAAGGGGAAAAAAGAAAAATAAATTTGTGAGAGGAGGGGGAGAGGAGAGAGCCGTAGGTTTTGAGAGAGAGAAAGAGGGGTTTGTGTGTGAGAGTGTGATGTGAGGGAAGTGTGGGAAAATTGTATGGGGAAGGAAAAAAAAATGGGGAAGTGGGGTTGTGTGTGGAAGTGGGATTGAGAGTTTCAAGGAGGGAATCAAGGAGAGTGGGGGGCGGATTTCTAGGGATGAATGTGGATGATTTTTAAAGCTAGGGGGGAGAGTGAATGTAGACACATTTTAGGGTTAAAGGGGGGGTATGCGAATTAGGGTTTAGTTGGAGTGGGTTGGATGGAGTTGGGTGTTGGGTTATGGGTTGGATATGGGTTAGGGTTAGGATATGGGTTGGGTTTGGTGGAGGAGTTGGATTGGGCTTGGTGGAGGAGTGGGCTAGGCGAATTGGGCTAGCTATTTTGCTGGGTTGGGCTTCCATGACAGCACCTTATTATTAATAGACCCCCCCCACTTCCTTCTTGGCTTATTTTTATTTCTTCACTTCTAATTATTATTTTTTTCAAAAATTAAAACTTGTAGCAAACTAAAATAAAATAAAACAAAAAAGAAAAAGTAATAATTATTTTTATTAAAATAAATAAAATTTCTCTTTTTTTTGGATAGGACAAAATTAGGGTATTACACTTTGCTTGTCCTCAAGCAAAACCATAGAACTCATTGGGCCAACTTTTGGAAAAAACTTTGAATCCTTACAAAACTTCAAGCCGACTGGGGTAAACTTTTGCAACTTTTTGACTTGAGACATACAACTCTGGGCTTTTGTGATTTGTGAGATAAGTTTTAGGTACTAGCACAATAGGAGGGATGTCAATGTCAGCATAGAACTAGTTCCTCAGCATTCTTAAGCTTGGGTCCTCCATTCACTAGATCGGGTCTCAAAGGAGGGGTCTTTATACGTTGGGCATTCAAGCAATATTTCTTTTTCCTTTTCTTTGATTTTTCTTTGATTTGGGCCAACCACTTTTTAAATGACAATTTTTTTTTTCTTTTTGGACTAAAGTGGTCAGCCCTTTTGCTTGATTTTTCTTTTCTTTCTTTTTGCTTGATACCCCAACTCGGACGTTTTTCTCCAGTAACCACGCATCCGGTGAATGTCACCAAGGGAACTAAGTTTCTAGTTTCTTTTCTAAACCCCCTAAAGATACCAATAGCCAGAAACAAATCTCCAGTGTGTGCGTGAAAACCCAAAGAGCAGATGAATATTATGAATTTCAAAAATTTAATCCAAAAGAGGCCCTGATCAGATATAACATGCTTCAAAAACTCACAAGGACTTTCAGCAAGGGGAGATGAACTTTATTTATTGAAATAAACTAGAAATTAGAAACAAGAAAACAGTAAAACAGGGCAAGATACCCCCCCCCCATGCTTGGACTAGACATTGTCCTCAATGTAAAACAAAGTAAAATAGATGATAGGGGGTAAGAAAGCTCACATTGATCGGTACTTTGTAGCTTTCTTCTTATTCCAAGACAAAGGTAAACCAGTGGGTTGCCTCCCACGTAGCGCTTCTTTAACGTCACTAGCTTGACGGTTATGGTGATTATCGGGGATCCAACTTAGGGATGTCTGTCCCTTTAACTTTCCAGACTTTGAAAGGTTTTGACTTCTTCATTTTTCCCCCTATATGTGACATTCTTCCTTTAACATCATCTACCCATGTGGGTTTTGTGAAGACACCTTTTCGACGAGCCCGTTTTTTCACTTTACTGTTGATCTTTTGTGGTGATTTGTTCAAATTGTCAGATTTTGATTTAAGAATCTCTTTCTCATACTTGGGTGCCATACCCTCAACATCACTTGCCTCTAGCAAATCAATCCTGCAACAAGAGACCTCAAAGGAAGGTTGGTTCATAGATTTAAATAAATTAAATTCTACCTTTTCATCACCAACATTGAAGGCCAACTTACCATGCTTGACATCAATTAGCGCTCCTGCAGTGGCAAGGAAGGGTCTCCCCAACAGAATTGGAACCTGGGAATCCTCCTCTATCTCCATAACAACAAAATCAGCTGGTATAAAAATTTCTCCTATTTTAATAGGAATATCCTCAAGAATTCCAACTGGATGTTTAATGGAGCGGTCAGCCAATTGTAAGGTCATTTTGGTGGGTTTTAACTCTCCTAGGCCCAGTCTTTTGAAAAGGGATAATGGCATTAAACTCACACTGGCTCCTAGATCACACATGGCTTTGTTTATGGGCTCTCTCCCTATCACACATGGTATAGAAAAGCTGCCTGGGTCCTTAAGCTTTGGTGGAAGTTTGTTTAGAATTATAGCACTACATTCCTCAGTCAGGGCTACTGTCTCATTGTCATTAATTTTTCTTTTCTTGGATAAAATTTCTTTTAAAAACTTTGCATATGATGGCATCTGAGACAGGGCATCTGTGAATGGAATGTTAATGTGAAGTTTTTTCAGTAAATCAACAAACTTTTTGAACTGTACTTCTAGCTTAGACTTGGCTAACCTTTGAGGAAATGGTATCTTGGGCTTGTAAGGTGGTGGTGGAACATAAGGTGGTTCTTTCTCTTTTTCAACCTCAGTTACCTCACTCTCATTTTGAATCTCTTTTTCTTTCTCATTCTCACTCTCATTTTGAATCTCTTTTTCTTTCTCATTCTCACTCATACTATCCTCATTAGTTCCCTTAGGCTCTTCTAATTGTCTACCACTCCTTAAAATGACAGCATTAATTTGGGCTTTGGGATTTGGCTCTGGCTGTCCAAGGAAAGGTTCCGGAGGATCTAGAGGATGAAGCGACTTGTTGAGCCACTTGAGAAATTTGGTTTTCCAACATTTTGTTATGAGTAGAGATAGAGTCCACTTTTGTTGTTAACTTGATAAGAGTATCATTCAAAAATGAGTTTTGGTTTTTGAACTCTTCATTTTGCTTAGTTTGAGTTAACACAAAAGTTTCCAATAAGGTTTCCAAGTTGGATTTTTGAGGTGGCCTTTGATTTTGAAAACCGGGGGATGTTCCAACTGCTGGTTGAGTTGATGGAGGATTTTTATATGAAAAATTTGGATGATTCCTCCATCCGGGGTTATAAGTGTTTGAAAATGGATCCCCCTTTTGAGCGAAATTTGCTTGCTCAGAACCAGCAGTAGATGCCCCTAGGGTTTCACAAGAAGAAGAAGAAGTAGTAGGAGAGATAGCATTCACGCTCATTTTATCAAACTTAGCAAACAACGCATCTACTCTAGAAGCTATATGATCAAGGGCAGAAACTTCGTACTTACCTGGTTCTTTTTTTTTGTGCAGATGGAGCCGTGATGGCCCTCTCGCTTGTCCACTGGTAGTGATTCTGCGCCATGTCTTCAATCAAGGCGTAAGCTTCCTCAATATTCTTGTTCATAAGGGCACCACCTGCAGCTGCATCAACAGTCATTTTTGTGGTGTACAACAGACCATTATAAAATGTATGGATGATCAACCATCTCTCTAGTCCATGATGGGGGCAAAGCCTTAGCATTTCCTTGAAACGCTCACATGCATCATAAAGAGATTCCCCATCATTTTGAGTGAATCTTGTAATTTGATTCCTCAATTGAGCAGTTTTGCTTGGGGGGAAGAATCTGGCAAGGAATGCTTGCCTTAGTTGATCCCAAGTTGTGACAGACTCATTAGGTAATGAGTGAAACCAGGCCCTGGCCTTATCCCTTAACGAGAAACGAAAAAGTTTCAGCCTTATGGCTTCCGGAGTCACTCCATTTAGTTTTAGAGTGCCACAGTACTCAAGAAAAAAAGACAAATGAAGATTAGGATCATCAGAAGCAGATCCAGAAAATTGATCCTGTTGGACCATAGAAAGTAGAGATGGTTTAAGTTCAAAATTATTAGCTTCCACATTAGGGTGCACAATAACACCATGGGGTTCTGCCGTAGAAGGCGTAGCATACTCTTTGAGAGTACGGTTTGGATTAACTGCCATTTCTTGGTTATTGCGCAGTTCTCTTCTTCTTCTATGTAAGAATCGTTCAATCTCAGGAATTGGTTGAACAATTTCTCCGAGACTTTGGACTCTTCGCATTCAACGGAGAAGAAAACAGAAAAATAAAAGAAAACAAGAAAAAATTTCAGTCTAACCGGTACCAAAAAGTTGATTAATATCACTTAACTCCCCGGCAACGGCGCCAAAAACTTGATACACCGCAAGTATACGGTTATATCGCGTAATAATAATATCGATCCACAGGGAGTTATATGTAATTACCAATCTAGTTTCAGTGGTGATTAGCTGAAAAGCAATGATTAAGTAGAAAATGTTTGGTTTTAACTTTAGGATAAAAAAAAGGCGTCTTGGGATCATGGTTAGATCACAATGATGGTAATAGAAAAACCCTTTAGCTATTCTCTATCTTATAATTTAGTTTGTTTTCAGGACAAGGTATTCTTGAGGTTTAATTCAAGTTTCCTTTCGGACAACAAGAACGTGTCTCGAAACGATGATCAAGCCTATTCTCATGGTTGATCATCGCCGAAACCCATTAAGCACAACCTTATTGTCCCAAAGTCACCTCGGCTATTCTCATGCTTTGGTTACTTTGTCTAATTCCATTTGTTCTAATGTCAAGCTTCACCTTTCGGTACTTCGCTTGACATTTGGGTTATACAAGTTTGTACAATGGAATTAGATTAAAAGTCAAAGCAATCATAAGATAGGGCCTAGCTTTGGGATTATTTAGGGACCATCATTGGATTGTTTCCCATAATCCCAAGACTAAGAGAAGTCTACTCACAATTGCTCATTATAGACAAGGGAGTAGAAGAGAAGGACATAATGTAAATAGCGAGAAATAAAATAAAGCGTGTAAAAGACTGAATTGTAAAAAGGGCAGAATAACAATAACCTTAATAGAAACTTGCAAGAACTTTAACATAAACTTGGAGTGAAAATTAGAAAGATCCAAGATGAATGTGAAGCTACATTGGGGTCCTTTTTATAGGCCAAGATCAGAGACAAAGCACTAAATATCAATTACAATCCATAAAGACAGAATGGGAAGAGTTGTAACATTTTTGGCCATCAGAAGGGACGCACGGATCGCGCCTCCCAGGCGCACGGATCGTGCCAGGGCGCACGGATCGTGTCTCCCAGGCGCACTGGTCGCGCTCAGGGTTTTTTCAGCTTCCTTTCATTTTTTCAACTTCCCTCCAAAATCTGATTTTTGCACCTTCTATTTCTTATTCTTCTCCCTATCCTTTTGCCTTTTTATCCTTCGCTCTTTAAGCACTAAAATTCCTCAATTGCTCCAATAATAACCTGAGAATAGAAACCAACAATTTGTAGTAAAATAGCTCTAAACTAGAATCAAAACATCAAATAAACTACTTAAAATAAGTACTAAAAACATACTAAAACATGACTTATCATGATGCAAGTGACATTGTTGTGGGGGGCAGTCTTAGGGCAAAGAAAGGAGAAGTTGTTGCGTGTGATTTACTATGCTAGTCATGTCTTGAATCCTGCTCAACTTAATTATACTACCACTGAAAAAGAGCTTTTGGCTATGGTTTATGCTTTTGATAAATTCCGTTCATATTTGTTGGGTTCGAAAGTTATTGTTTACACTGACCATGCTGCACTAAGGTATTTGTTTGCTAAGCATGAATCAAAGCCAAGGCTACTTAAATGGAACCTATTGCTTCAAGAGTTTGATCTCGAGATTCAGGATAAGAAGGGTTCAGAAAATTCAGTGGCAGACCATCTCTCTCGCTTGGAGAAGGTGGAGGAGAATGATGAGTTAAGGCCTATTCAGGACACTTTTGTTGATGAACACATCTTCTCTATTATCACCATACCTTGGTTTACGGACATTGCAAATTACAAGGTGGGCAATGCAATTCCAGCTGATTTCAACTCCCAACAAAGAAAGAGGTTTCTTCATGAAGCTAAATTATATGTTTGGGACGAGCCATACTTGTACAAAAGAGGAGTTGGTGGTCTGCTGTGTAGGTGTGTGCCAGAAGAAGAGCAAGAAACAATTCTTTGGGATCACGGCAAGTGTACCGGATCATTGCAAGTAATAGTACGGAAAGACCGAGTATCGAACTTAGGGACTGCGGTTAATTATCAGTTTAACAATTTAACTTCTAAATTGAAAAGGGACTAATTTGGATTTGTTTGACAAGAAATTAAAGTGAAAAACAATAAATATATTTTTTGTGATTTTAATTTAAGGATAACAAGAACGCAAGTTGAATTTGTATGAATTAAAGAGCATTGGGGACAAGATTTGGAGCTTCAAATGAGTTCATCTTCTTCATTTTGCTGTAACCTCTGTTTTTCCCCTTTTACTATGTCTAGCTAAATCTCTTTGGGTTAGGGATGAATGAGTATTGGTGAATCACTATTGTAACTGATTTTGTTTGTTCTTAATGTCATATTCTCTCCTACTTTGTGTGTTTAATCTCTGTTTTTAATGCTTTTCATGATTTGATCAACCATGGAATGATATATGGTTCATTTATGGAATGGAAATTTTATACTTGAATGCTTGAGATTGAATACCTGCAACTCTTAGCTTAGGAATAACATTTTAGTTGTTGTATCTTGCAAACCCTTGATTCTAATGCTTGTTGTCATCTATAATCACCTAAGGAATTAGGGTTTTTAGTTGTGAACAAAGGATTAGTTGCCTAAGAAATTAGGGATTAATTAATGTTGTGGGTTTGATAACAAAGTGAAAGAGGGGATTATTGTCTCTTTTTAAATCAGTTTGCAATAGTGTGAAACCAATGGAAGTTCATCCCTAACTTCTTTTATCATCTCGTAAACTTCGTGTTCTTCGTTCTTTATTAAAAATACAAAAACATTTTATTGTCTTTACTATAAAAGTTCTCGTTACTTTACAATTTCACTCAAACTTCGGTTCATTTTTGTTCGTTTAGTTGTTGTTAACGTTTATTGGTATTTGCATTCGATCCTTGAGTTTGACACTCGGTCTTACCGTTTTATTATTACTTGCGATGATTTGGTACACTTGTCAATTTCGCCATTAGATAACAACAAATTTGATAAAACTAAATATAATAACAAAAAGTGTACATAATAAATCCATTATAGCATAAAAATCTCTCCTTCATAGATGTTATTAGACAAAGTCTTGATGTTAGATAATATTGCAATCTCAGTTTAAACTGCATGGTAAAAAAAATTCAAGAAAATATAAAAAGCTAAAGATTCCCTATTAAAAACATAAAGTTATGCAAATGTTTATTGCTACCCTTCAACATTTTACTGAGACAATATTAATTATCCTAAGAACTTTTAATCAATCATTTGATCCGAAGCCAATATAACAACACCCCTCCTCTTTCTCCACAATTTATTTTCATTCACCCATCACTAGTGCAAAAATGGGAAAAGAATTAGACATTTAAAGTCAGGCGCTCAGATGCCTGGCTACATAAGTAGACACGGTGACAAACTTGTAATTAAGAGGTAAAGTTTTAAAGTCAAGCGAATACGCGCCTGACATCTAAAGTACTAAAATAGGAAAAAAGAATTTCATCCAAGTACGCGAACCCTAGCTATCTCTCGCATTCACGCACAGTCTCCTCTCGCATTCACGCCATTCTCCAGATCCACCTCCACCTCCCTGAACCTCTGACCCTCCAGATCCACCTCCATGAACGCCCCCTACCCGACCCTCCAGATCCACTCTCCTCACTCCCTCATCACGCTCACCCGATCCATTCCTCTCACTCACCTCACCGTCGCATTTCTCACTCGCGAACTAGTACTACTTCTACCTACTTCTACACGCTTCTCCTCTCAACGCACGCCACTCTTCTCCTCCTCTCACTCACCATCACCCTTTCCTTATCCTCTTCAGAAGCTCCACGCCAAACAAACCCTAAACCCAGATCTCAGATCCGTCGTCATCGTCGTCATCGCCGTCACCATCGTCACCTTCGTCACCTTCTAACACCTGCAGAGTTTCAGAAGAGCGTTTTAGAGCAACGAGGTGTGAGATTGCCTTCTGATGCAAAACCGGCTCCTGTTCTTCCTACTGATAATCTTCCCACTGATTTTGATTGGAGAGAACATGGAGCGGTTACCCCTGTTAAGAATCAGGTACTGTGAATAATGTGATTATTTGTTTATTTGTTGATTGTTTCTATTATGAGTCGTTTAAATGTTTTTATTATTTATTTATTTATTTTAGTTTGATTGTGTTTGCGTGCAATTAGGGTTCGTGTGGATCATGTTGGGAGACTTGGTTGAACAAGCAGGGAAGCTTATGGGAGAGACTTGGTTGAACAAGCGGGGAAGCTTGATCCTGTGATTGGAAGGGATGAAGAAATAAGAAGGGTTGTGACGATTTTATCGAGGAGGACTAAGAACAACCAAGTTCTTATAGGAGAGCCGGGTGTTGGTAAAACAGCTGTGGTTGAAGGGTTGGCTCAGAGGATTGTTAGAGGGGATGTTCCTAGCAATCTTTCTGATGTTAGGTTAGTTGCTTTGGATATGGGTTCTTTGGTTGCAGGTGCTAAGTATAGGGGAGAATTTGAAGAGAGGTTGAAGGCAGTTCTGAAAGAAGTAGAGGAGGCTGAAGGGAAGGTTATTCTCTTCATTGTTGAAATTCACTTGGTTCTTGTTGCTGGTCGAACTGAAGGGTCAATGGACGCTGCTAACCTCTTAAAACCTATGCTTGCTCGTGGCCAACTTAGGTGCATTGGTGCCACAACACTTGAGGAATATAGGAAGTATGTGGAAAAGGATGCAGCATTTGAAAGGAGGTTTCAACAGGTTTATGTGGCTGAACCTAGTGTGCCTGATACCATTAGCATCCTTCGTGGGCTAAAAGAGAGGTATGAAGGTCATCATGGTGTTCGGATTCAGGATCGTGCTATTGTTGTGGCAGCTCAGTTGTCTAGTCGATACATCACTGGTATGCATTTTATACTCTCTTGATTTGAGTTATTTCTATAGACTGTATTGGAGGTGCATGGTTTTGATTATGGTTATGCTGACCAATGTTGTGATTTATTTGTTTGTTAAGGGCGTCATCTTCCTGACAAGGCAATTGATTTAGTTGATGAGGCATGTGCAAATGTTAGAGTCCAACTTGATAGTCAACCGTAGGAAATTGACAACCTTGAAAGGAAGAGAATGCAGTTATAAGTGGAGCTTCATGCTTTGGAGAAAGAGAAGGACAAGGCCAGCAAAGCTCGTCCTCTAGATGTATGTATGGTTATTGAGTTATTTCATTGCTTAGGCCATATTCATTTGTGTTCATTTTCATTTCATTGGTTACTAAGATTGATGTCATTTTCAGGTACGGAAAGAACTTGATGACTTGAATGAGATCTTTCTTACAACACAGAATTAACAGGAACAATTCCACAATAAATAGGGAATTTGATAAAGCTGACATCACTGTAAGAAAGGAAGTTTATTTCCTAATAAACAAGTTGAAAACAAACTTCATTTCTTTGATTGAATTCCAACAAGTTTATTTCTAACTGCATTACCATTTTGTTCCTTTTTCAACTGTTTTCCAGAGCATTGGTTGGTTGTGGTTTCTCTGGTCCTATTCCAGATTCAATTGGATCTTTAAAGCAGCTCACCTTTTTGTAAGGACTCCAACACATCAACTCTTGTTGTATTACAATACCTATAAAAATTATTAAAAGACCAATTTAATTCCAGTGTAACACAGAATTTTGGTTCATATGGAAGCATGAAAATTTTATTGTTTTTCATGCAGAGCACTGAATTCTAATAAGTTCAATGGAAATATTCCTCCTTCTCTCGGTAATCTAGCAAATATTGATTGGCTAGGTCTTGCTGATAACCAGTTCCAAGGCCCTATTCCTGTCTCTGACGGTCAAGGACGACCAGGTTTTGACCTGCTCCTCAAGGCACAACACTTGTATGTCAACTCTCATTTTCAGTTTCCTGTTGATATTTTTCATTTTTTGCTGAATGATCTAATATCTGTTTATTGCTTGAAGTCATCTGGGGAACAATAACCTCTCGGGTCCAATACCGCTACAACTTTTTAACTCCAGCATGATTCTAAAACATGTGTAAGCTTCATTAAATCTTGTACTATTTATTTTCTGAAATTTATAACTTATATAAAGGCATGGAAAGTCAAGAAACTATACCATCTTTTAAATGAATAACTTTTATAAACTGGCATTTTATCCTCCCTTGTATTCTTTTTGCCAGGCTTTTTGACAGCAATAAACTAACGGGCAGCATTCCTAGTTCTCTTAGCTCCGTGAGCACAGTGGAAGTGCTGTAAGTATATTATCACCATTGGCTAAGTGATTTCACTCACAATTTATGCTGTCTCTGAATTTCTTCGGCTGAAACGAGTATTTCTCTTGACTGCAGCCGCTTTGATAGGAATCAATTAAACGGGAGAGTGCCTTCCAGCTTGAACAATCTCAAAAAACTTACTGAGGAAGTGCTGTAAGTATATACTTAGGATTGTCATTCAAAAATTTATTACTTAGACTATCAATTTGTTCTAAGTTCGTAAGTTTGAGCTATTAATTTATTCCCAGGCAGTTTTGTGTTGACAGGTTTGGTTGAGGCAACTGGAGCTGGTGCATTCCATTAGAGGTACCTTAGCAGTGTTGTTTTTGTGAAAACATAGGCACACAAATACCTTGGTATGTTAAATGAACAACAAATACCTCTTCAGCTTAATCTTCTATGTTGTGATCTGATACTAGTAGTGACTTGAAAATAAATATTGAATTGAAACTTCTGATAATATTATTTTGAACTTCTGATAATATTATTTCCACGTAGGGACAAACAAAAATGCCAAGAGTCTTATAATTTGGATTTTAGACATCCTGCTTTAAACTCTCTCAGTGTCCTTAGTTCATCAAATGAGTTCCCTACGTGGAATGTATTGAGATTATTTAGCACTTGAGACGTATTGAAGTTATTTAGTATAAAGCTACTGTCTAGGTTCTCCACATTTCTTTAGTTGCTTTCACCGGTGGTAGAATATTATGGTTGAGATAGACTAACATATGGATGGTCAAGCTATAATATAGCACCACTTGAACTCAGTTCATAAAGAAAAAGAAAGTATGCTATTACTATATCAGTTAAAGTGACCAGAATATGCTAGATGTGATGGAAGAAGATAAGCAAAGATCGTTGATGTCAGACTTCAACATTCTTATTGGTACCCATACTCGTTTAGATAGGATGCTTTTTGTTTTAGAGTTTAGATAGGATGCTGTGCTGCGAATGTAGTGAGGAGCCAATGACAGTTGGGGAATAAGAAAATGTTAAATGTTTGATCTTTTGAGGTGAAAGTTTGATCACTGAAAACTAGTTAGGCATGATCATTGGAGGTCATTCATGAATTGGATTATGATTTACAAAATTTACATTTGACCATTTTAAAAGCCACCATTGTTTTATCTGTTGGTGAGCTAGGGTTTTATGCACTTCTCCTGCAACTTTGCATTCTATCCGAAATCTGTTTAGTCCCAAAACTCAACCCCTGCCCAACATTAACCAACTGATAAAAATACTAAAGTTGGATATTGAAGGACTTGGCAATATTTATTCAATATATTGAACGTAGCTTGTCTAGGATTTTGGTGTCAATTTTAAGAGCCCTTATAACAGGACCCTTAAAAAAGGGGTCCAAGGGTGTTCCTAAAACCGGTTAACAGCAGGTAATCTTTATTTCATGGAAGCATTCTACCCACACCTGTCTACTGAAGTAATAAGTCGTGTGTAAAATCAAAATAAAATTTGAAGAAAAAAAAAACTTTATTAATTTGTTATATCTCAAATCAAAATAAAAAACGAAAATCTATCCAAGAAAACAGGAAAATAGGAAACGAAGAGACGAGACAATCTTGTTCAAGACAGTGTAAGACACTTTTAAACCAAAAGAGCTTAAAACAAAAGAAAAAAAATGAAACATGATGAATACAAACATAAATATAAGTCTAATGTATAAATCCTGAAGCAAGCAAAAGATTACATGAACGAGAAAACTGAAAACATCGAGGCTAACATATTAAAAACATGGACTAAATTTTAACACTTAGTCTTATGTCATAGGATATGCTAAGCAAGCCCTAAATAGGCTAAATATGTTTTCTTTCTCATTAATAACAGCTTGCCTAATAACACCAGCTACTTGCTATAGCATATTTGGTGCTCAAATGCAACACCTCAGAAAGTCAATAAAAAATTATTTCATTAGCAAGAGCATTATCAACAACAAAAATCCAGTAAACCAGTGAAAGCCATCACACCATTTCCATGCTTCAAATAGAACAGACAAGTTAACAGCCACTAACAATGCTCAACAAAACAACTACCTAGTAGCACTGGTACTACCAGACTTCATGCTGGTCCAGGGAAACTTGGCAGTATTATCAGCACGGTCGAACCGTCGTCCCCTGTTTGAAGAACGGTCGAACTGTCCCCGATTCGAACTGTATTTGGACCTGAATGGCTGAGCCACCTTGTTTTCTTCGAGCCAGTGAGTCTTAGTCGGAGCTTCCTCAACGATGCTGGACTTGGCCTGCTTGTCCATGTTCTTCTTGTCTTCCATTATAAGTCGGATGGGGAAGAGGTTTGGGTCGATGGAAAGCGGATTCTTGAGTGTGACGTAGGCCTTCTTGTAGTCGGGTTTGGCCATCAATATACCACCTCGTTTCTTCTTCTTTCCATCCATGTTCAGAGTCTGAACCTTTTCAACTTCGAAGCCGTAGAGGGATTCCAGGACGCGCTTGATCTCGATTTTGGTGGCTGAAGGGATGGTCTTGAGGGCAATTTCTTGGATGTTAGTGAAGGTAGTGGGCATCAGCAGCTTAATTGGTAGGTTTGCAAAGTGCACCACCCTTTTTCCCAATCTGCTTCCCATAATGAATCTCTGTACTTTTCGATTTCTCTCGAGCTCACACAAGATTTTACTCACTAAAAGTTTTCCTTTTTCTTTTTGTACAATATCAATCTGCGATACCAAATCATTCAGGCCTAAGTTAAAATTAAAATTAAACATAAATACAAGTCTAATGTATAAATACTGAATTAAGCAACAGATTATATTACATGACCTAGAAAAGATAAAACATCGAGGCTAAAATATGAAAACACAGATCCAGAACTCTGAAAACAAACTATACCAATTCAAAGTCGGTAATCATATTTGGTTGATGTTGAGGATTATGCCAATTGGATACATCACAAACAAAGAGAAGAGTGAACTAAAGAGAACAGGCCATCAGGGTTAGAAATGACCAAATAAAAGTTATTAATTTTATCAAGACCTTAAAAAGAGGATCAAACAATTGCAGGTACCTATGTAGTCGATAGCAAGGCGATTGAATAGGAATAGCGGCTTGATGCGACACCAGGTGCTGCTCTTGAGCAGTTTTCGGAAGGAGAGAAGAAGATAGCGGGGAGAGAGAGAGAGAGATGACATAACAGAACCTCGAGAACCAACTAGGGTTGGATTAACCTTGTAATGGGCTTAATGCGACGGCCCAATACCTCTCTTTTTATCAAACCCAATATCATTTATATTTTTTTTCTTTTTTCTTTCCAATTTATGTGTCTATAAAAGACTTGGAATATTGACCAAAAAAAAAAGACTTGGAATATTATATTTCACTTTTCAAAAAAAAATTGTGAGTTACCACTGTAGTAAATATTATTATTAACCCATTTTTATTGACCTAATTTTTTTTGACAAAACTATTATTGACCTAATTAAAAAGTCCTATTCAATCGTCAAGTAAAAAAGAAAATTCACAATTACAAAAGTAGGGAAGAATGAGGTCTCGGGTTCAAACCCGAGAAACTAACATTCATCCATCCCCACTAACATTGCTTATAAAAAAAACAATTACAAAAGTAGGTCAAGACTCAAGAGTGTCTAGAAGTTAAAAGAAAAATAAAAAGATCAAAGTTGAAGAGACATACTTTACATGTTTTTCTGTCACTGAAGAAGTCATCTAAAGACTACAGCTGCACTTGGGCTTTCTAAGCTAAGCAAGGTACAAACATGCCCGCCCATTCTTGAACTAGAATAGAAAGCAAAAAACAAGAAGAAAAAGCTAAGCTACTTTTGACAATATTATCATCATGCTCACTCTTGCCACTTTAGAAGAATCACCATACACCTCCATATGATATAAAATCTTGTTTTCTGCTCCCTCAAATGTCTTGACCACCGTTTACACAACTGAGACCTAATAAATCTCATGTCTTGCCATATACTATGAAACTTAAAATGAATATTTCTATATCTATATATATAGAAGAAGAATGTTGTGGTGAAAATGTTAGTTGGTGATTCTGATATGAATGAATGAAACGGCCTTGGAATGAAATCAAAGATGCCAAAGTGGCCTATGTCACATTGTCCCCTGAAAATGACCTTCTGCAACTCATGGCCAACCCTGTCCCTATTATATATTATTACCCTATATATTATATATTATCTATCCCTCTAACTCTGAGTTTTATATAGTAGTGATGCTTGCTAACTCTACTATGCTTGAAATTATACCCTTATAAAAGTACATTAACTTCTGATTATCATTAATATTCCTGCCTAAGTAAAATTATTTTCTTCTGAAATAAGTTTGTTTTACAACACATTCAAGATGTGAGACAGGACACAAGCAAGGAATTAATTCACCAAACAGCTATGCTTGACTATATAAATATTTTCTATTTCTTTGTTTTTGAGATGATACAAACAACAAACACTTGATCACATGGGACAAGGGGGCAGAGAGAGAGAGAGAGAGAGAGAGAGAGAATTTACATTTTTGGGTTGATTTTCAACCTGTTATTTATTACTACATTCTGAACATGTCAGATACATAATTTCATTGACTACTAGCTACTAGTATTTGCTAATGACTATGTAGAATAATGGTGAGTAAAACAAACCATTGAGGTATAGATAAATATAACTATATAACACCTAAAATCTAATTGAAAAATACTAAAAAATAAGTGCTTTTAGCCTAAGACTAAGAGTACTTATGCCAATTGAGAAGCATATAGATACACATTCTCATAATATAAAACTTCCCCTTTTGTTGCCTCCAAATTCTTCTCCACTTTGAAAATCTACCAGTGTTTCCCATCACAAATCTCTAATTGCATAAACACATTGCTACAACTCACAATTTATTGAAGATAAAATCCTACCTGGCAAGAGTCAATATGCTAAAAATTATACTCACATTTTTCAATTTTATTTCCTCGTCCAATATAAAGGCTCCACTTGTTCATGAGTTTGACATCAACTACACGTGTTCTCTCTCTCTCTCTCTCTTTCCAAAATTCATCTTAAATACAAATATTGTTGATTGTCATTTCACTAAAAAAGTAGTAATTACTTATTAGCAAGTACAAAAAATAGGTCAGGCCTTATCTTAAACAGTGACTAACCTCACATCATTAAAACATGCAAACAAGGGACACATGTGAAGGCTTTGTTTATTACACAAGTTTTTGAATAATTCCAAACAATTAAACAAGAACTTCACGTGAGCTCCACTCTAGCTAGTGTCATGATGAGGGAACTGAGTTTGTTCTACTTCAACCATGTGATTTGTAAGCTTGTCAAATAATAATAATGTGGTTGAAAAGATTTGATAGCAAACACTCCCATATCTTATCTTAAATCAGAAAGTTTCAAAGATAAGATTTTATATTCGGATATCGAATAGGTAAGACCTCTGGATGGTTCCACCGTTTTAAACCACTCAAAGTTGTACAAAACAGTGGTCGAATTGTTCAAATAATTGAATCGGAGACGGTGTCGGCCTGTCAGGTAGGGGTGTTCGTTGGTCGGTTTGGATCGGATTTGACCAAATCCGTTGCCCGAACCAATGATAATTATTCGGTTTGGGTTGGTTCGGATTTTACATTTTTTCCTCCAAAATCCGAACCAAACCGAACCGATATTGGACGGGTTGGTTTGGATTGGGCTCACGGGTCATTCACTAAAATATTAATTTTCTAAAATATAAAAAAAAACATTTTTTATGATATTCCAACACTTTAAATAGCTAAAAAAATTGAAAATCACACGGAATCAAACTCAAATCCACTAATAGTCTTCCCATTCATAGTATTAAAATTTTACAACTTAATCATAAATTATTAAGGTAAAAATTCTAAGCAAATAAAATCGTGTGCATCTAAAATTACAAAATTGTTATGACGTAATATGGGTTGGTTCAGGTTCGCGGATTTGATTTTTAAAATCCGTTGCCCGATCCAAACAACTACGGGTTGGTTTGGATTTGTTCGATTTTGACCCGAACACGAAAAATATCCGAACCAAACATATCGGTTTGGATTGGATCGTGGGTTGGTTTGGATTTGCCCGAACCACTGAACACTCCTACTGTCAGGTCATGATTCAACCAGTTGAATTGTTTCGTTGGTTCAATTTTAAAGCACCGATATATACGTAACTAATATTAGTGGACATTGTGGAATTGATATATTAATATCCAGCCATAATGGGACCTAGTTAAATAGGTATTGGTGAAATTTGAGCCACTAATGAGAGGGTAACACTAACACCCTTAGAGGAAATTTCAAGGATCAATATCAATACTTAGGGGACATGTTATTTGGAATTTTGTGCTGTTTAATTTCTTCTGATATGAAAGAAAAGAAAGCTCCAGGCTGGTGGTGGTAAGTATTGCTGTGACTTTGATCGGTTGGCTTTGTTGGGGTCTTGTGAAAAGCAATAATGAGTTAAGTTAGATTATACGTGTAGTTCATGATGTGACTAACTGAGATTACATGTAAACAGCGTATTAGTATTCCCTTTGGATGAATATCATGCAAATAGTTTTTTATCTTTGGAGAGAGAGAGGGAGAGAGAGAGATACTTAATTCTATGTTTAGCTGATTGTTGCTTTTCAGGTACCTTTTGAATATGGAATACATAGAAGAGGACAACTTGGAACTGAATAATTTAGCATAAATAAGAGCCCTATAATTGAGTTGCATTGGTTAACCATGTTAAGGTCTGAAGGACAAAACTATAATATCTCCCAAAAAGGCTCACATATCTGGGGAGTACTTTGTAATTAATGATTTGAAATAGATAGATCTAGAACTAGTTGGAATATCTATGTATAAGTCCAGAAGTGTTTGGGAGGGGAGAACCGCATGGACCGACAAGATTGGATATAGTCAGGTTCTCCGGTGTAAATTAGTCACCTATAAAACCAATTAATACTGCATACGAATAACACAGTAACAAATAAAAATATAGAAGATCTTTTATAGTGAGTTCTCTCTTACAAACACTTTTCTTCCTTTAAGAAAGTAGTAGAGTTAGATTTGTGAGAGTTGAGAGATAGCCAATCATGAATATACTACTTTTCTTCTTTTCTTACAAAAGAGAATTATGAAATATTGTGTTTTCGCATGAAAGCTTTGTTTGGCTCTCAAGGTGTAAGAGAAATTGTAGATAAAGACTATGATAGGCCACAAGATAATGGAGTGTATTAGGAATTCTGTGAAAGTTAACTCTCTAACAACTCAATTAAATAGGAAGTTAGCTAGAGTTAGTTTGTTTAGTCCGTTAAACTTATTTGTTTATTTTTGTTGCGACACACTTAGGCTCTATTTGGCAAGTAATGAGGACCAAGATTAAAGCCAAAATTAGATTCCCCTTATCTTTCACAAAACCCTAATTGTTCAAGCTTCGATAATAAATGATGAATTCGATTCAATGATTCCAAGTGACACTAGTGGAAAAAAGGCTTTTTATATCGGTTAAAAATGACATTTCATATCGGTTCCCGAACCGATGCCGAAAAAGGAGATATAAAAAATACGGACATTTCATATCGGTTCCTGAACCGTTATGAAAAGTTGTTTTTATATCGGTTCGCCCCTAGAACTGATATGAAAAGTCTCTTTTTTTTTAAAAAAAAGACTTTTCATATCAGTTCCCATAGAAAACCGATATGAAAAGTCTTTTTTTTTTAAAAAAAAAAGACTTTTCATATCGGTTTTCTATGGGAACCGATATGAAAAGTCTCTTTTTTTTAAAAAAAAAAATGAGGTATCACTGAACTAGCATGCACTTGAGCTAGCCCTTCTTTCTGATAAAACCTCGCAACAATAGCTCATCAGAACTTAAATAGAACAAAAAGCTTCAGCCAAGCTAAGAAATACATTAACCCAAAGGAAGTAGATTACATGTTTTGAACCCAAAATCTCCTTGTTCAATTTATCTCCAGAGCATATGTGTAGGAAACTACCCATTAAATAAATCAGAAATGTTCAAGTAACATAGTACTAATATTATTACTTGCAGTACATACAACAAATCAGAACATACAAAGAATGACTTTAGTTAGATGCATTTGTTTGCATTGGTCTCCACCACTTTTTTGCATCATCCTCACCAAACCTTAGGCAACAATGGTAGGAGTTTCCGAAGGCTTCTTCTCAGGCTCAGTTGAGACCACAGTTGCAGTTTCTACACATCAATGGCACCCTGATTATACACAAATACATGTTGAAAGTTTACAAAAGTTATCTACACATCAATGGCACCCAACTAAAGGAATATTTTCTTGAATAGATACTAAATGGTATAAAACTAAGATATTTCTATGTCGGTGTCGACTTGTGATATAGAAAATAGAACAAGTAAAACAAAGAAACCAAGTCATGCACAGTCTGTCAACTTGTGATGTTGAAAGTGTGAAAAATAAAATACACACACTACCTTTTTCTCCAGTGGACTGTGGAAGATCTTGGGTTTGGCTGATGTTACTGCAAGGATAAGGAGGCAAGCTTTTAGTCAAGCAGTGATATCTTCACATATCAAAACTTCGCAGTTTAATAGAAATAGAAGTTTTCAGTTTTATGCTTTTATAAGTTGCGCTCTCCAACTTTAAAGGCTCAAGTTGAAATAGGAGTGAAGAAAAGAAAACATACCTAAGACAGTCAACAAGCAAGAATATCATTTCAATTTTCTGGTTGTGTCGTTTAAGGATCCCAATGATGGCATTACTAGCAGATGATTGGCACTCATCTGGAGACAGTGGAGAGTAAACAAGACCAACCAATGCAGACAAGTACAATGAAGGGTCTGCAAGATTAAGTGATTCATCAATGAAAGTATGCCACCTAAAAGTCTAGAAGACTCATTGTTTATCATCATTATGCTTGCTAATAACTTCAACATAGTCTGGAAGACCATTACTAATAATTTCAAATCCTTGTCTGGAAGACCATTACTAATCGCCTACACACTGTGACAATTGCAATTTGGAGAATATTTCCTCCATATATCTAATATAAAATTGACACAAACATCAAGCACAACATAACAATTTTACTTATTACTAAGAATGGTAGTTAATGAATGGAAAATGCAAACTGTATGCATGCAGGCATATGGAAAACTACATGGCATTGGCTGTGGGGAAAAAGGTTCAAATGAATATATTAGGGTCAAAAGATAGGGTATAAAAGACATTATGTTGCAGAGCAAGAACACTAAGTTTTTTCAAATCACCAATCTGAGTATGTATGCTTCCTGTCAACTGATCATAACAAAGTTGCAAAACTGCAAACCAAACAAAAATGCAAAATAAGTACACTATCAAAACAATTCCCTATTGGATTTGTCATAGCAAAGACCATCATTGGCAACTTGTGATGTTAGAATTGGTTTATTTAAAAAAACAAGCGACAAATAAATGCTAGCCATAAACAACTCAGTATAAACATCTAATCCAAACAAGTTTAGTACAACACAAAAAGGATAGAGGCATTAATCTAAAAAAAAGGATAGAGGCATTTTTATTAGTTAGCTTGATACTTTAATTAATAACTAATAGATTTGTTGAACACAAAAACAGCCAAGAATGAATCTTAACAAAAAAAATCAAACAGGAAAACAAAATAGAAGACACGTGAGATTCCTAAAAGATGTAACCAAGTAAGTTGTAATGACTGGTTATCTTACTTCTTAAAGTGACTTAACCCCTAAATTCCTATCCTTATACAACTGTGTAGGGTATTATGTAATTTAGTAAGGTTCATCTAAGGTACAGAAATTAACCTCCAAATGAAAGTTTCTCCAAATGAAATGTTGCTCATCTCTGCAGAAACACAATGAAACAAACACCAAAGTAAGTACAAGCTCGATTTACAGTTGGATGAAGAGAAGGAAGTAGTAAATTCAAACACAAATTATCTCAGCAATTATCAAAACCTTTACTATTATATTATATTCTTATGCTCTAAGAACTGTGCTAGCCAATCTCCTCAAGTTATACTAATTTTTTTTTTGTATTAGAAACAAAACAAAGGAATAATTTTTTTTGTATTATTGTTCATCTGTATCAGCTCACAACCAAACTTCTCATTCATCATTCCCTTCATTTTCAAGCAAAAGGTAGTGACTACACTACAGTAGTACATTAACCCAAAGGAAGTAGATTACATGTTTTGAACCCAAAATCTCCTTGTCAGATAAGATACCAGCAAACTTTTATTACACCTGCAATACTAAATTAATTGTATTCCAAGATAGACTAACATTAGAATATATAGTGAATCATAACAAAACTAGATTAATAAGACCCATTACTTGTAGAAAAATAAAAGCCTGTTCAGTGTGCCAGAAGGCTTGTATTTGATCCTCATGACTCTTCAGACAAATTAAATTTATACATTTTGTTCCATACACGTGTTTCTGTCTGATTGTGATGCCAAAATTTGAATAATAAAGAAATGAAACTGATAAGTTTTATTTATTTCTAATTCTTAAGTAAAGGAAAAATCAATAACTGACAAGTTGTATGAATCTAAAGGTAATCTAAAGGAAAAATCAATAACTAAAAAGTTGTATGAAAAATCAATAACTGAGCATCAGGAAATTCCTCATTAAGCTGAGATATACGTTCATCCAGCAATCTATTGTATTCCAAGAGTGAGAAAAAAATAGTAAGAGAGGAAGAGATTATACCTTTCTAAGCTTGTAACCTTGAAATCTTCACGGGTGGTGAAGATCCTCTCAATATCAGTTGTGGAGAGGCTCGTACATACAACAGTTAACAAAACCAGATAAGGGTTTTGTAAAGAAATCAAAAACCAAAACAGCAAATAGAAAATTAACAGTGTGGTTACCTTTCCTGTGTGGTCCGATTCATAACCCAACCATCAGTATTGCTTGAAGATGAATTTCAGAAACTAGGGTTTTTGAAATCTATCTGAAATCAAACGCACATCAAGGGGCTTTTGTGTTAGGAAGGAATATAAAGAAGTGATCATCAAGCTTGAAGCATTTTCAAGCTTCAATCGTTGATTATCTGCTGGATTTTGTAAACCCTAGCAGGGGGTTCGTAGTGAAGAAGAAGAGAAACCCGTTTCTGCCTTCGTTACCCCTATTCACTTGAATCCTTACTCTTCGCTCCCTCTCCTTGAACTCGCCGACACCCTCATATCCCTTTCGTGATTTCGTTTGGTGCTTTCCCTTGGGTGGTGGGGCTGCGTGGCTGGGTTTTGACGGAGAGAGTGAGAGAGTGAGGGAGCGACGGTGGTTCTCCGTGGAAGAGATGAGGGAGCGACGGTGGTGGAACGTGGAAGAGAGGAAGAGATGAGGGAGCGACAGTGGAAGAGAGTGAACAGAATGAGAGGGAGTGAGCGAACAGAATGAGGGGAGAGAGTGAACAGAATGAGAGGGAGCGTACGTAGGTGAAAACAAAATTTTAGTTTCTATAACGGGTGAATTTGGACCCGTTATGGAAGCCTTAATTATTTTAACCTTCTATAACGGTTATTAAATATAACCGATATGAAAGATGCGTTTTTCACTTTCTATATCGGTTCCATGGGAAACCGATATAAAAAGGGTAATTTTAATTACAAAACTGCCACCGCGTCACTTTCTATATCAGGCCTTTTTTAACCAATATAAACAACAGTTATAAAAAGCATTTTTTCCACTAGTGTGAAAACAAAAGTGTTGAAAGTTGAGTGATGAGGACCAAGGTTAAAGGCAAAATCGTCAGAAACCTGACTCAAATGTCATCATCTCACAAGACATGTATCAGAACCTAATTTTCTTGCTTAATAACAATGGAGATTTGGGCAAGGGGAAACAATTGAGTGAATACTCATACATCTACTCATCATGTGACATTAAATGTATACACACAATGATGCATCAGAAACCAATTTGACGGTAAGTGATCACCCTCAAAAACAAATTTTACTTTAAAATAATCTCAATACATGTGTCCAGAGCACTTGGATTAGATGGTAGGGGTCTCTTCCAGTCTAACTAGGGTCCTGGGTTACTCGGGGATTAGTCTCTGCAGTTGCGCGCAGAGGATGTCCAACAAAGTTAACTAATTGATTCATGTCATTAACCAAACTTACTTAAAAAAACACATTTTTTTAAATAAATGTAAGAGTGAATATCCAATTTCTTCCCTAACAAAATTTTTGGTTCTCAATTTGATCCTCGAAAGTAATTAATATAAAAACAAATTTCTGACATTTACAAACAGGGATAGGTTAGTCCCTCTACTAGTCTTATGTTAGTGAGCTCCAATTTCCTGCCGATGTAGTCTGTTATATGTCCTATGTCTTCCGTTATTTTTATCTGTCCCATTTTAATAAGCCATATCACCATTATTATTACATACAATTTTGAAAGAGGATAATTTAGTCCCTCCTATATTCAGTGGCGGATCCAAGACCCTACCTAGGTTAAGGGGTGCAGAATTTTTCAAACACACACATCGCTAAAAATTTAATAAAAACAAGACTTTAACAGGTTCACAACTTGTGTTGTAATGGATCAACACAAATTAAATAGCACTAGCAAATTCGTAAATACAAATAAAATAGCACTAAGAGAAACAACATATTCACAAAGCACAAGAACAAATTCAAATTAAATAGAATAACATAATCAAAATAAATTAAATAGCACAAACACAAAATACAAATTACTTAAATAGCACTAAACCAAAGTACCAATTAAATAGCATTAACAGAATCAAAATTAGGATAATAAGAACAAGAACTGATTCAACATATATTCACAAGAACAAGAACAAATTCAATAGACTCAACTAATAAAAAATTTAGGTGAGATTGTGAGTGTAGCGCATTAGAGTGGTACAAAATTAGGAACTTGGTGCAAAACTAAGGACTTTGATGCAAAAGATATTTTTTAGGGTGTGCGAAAACATTTTTTCCTAGGGTATCAATGCTAATTTTATTTTTCAGGAGGTGCGCTTGAACCCTCTGGAGGACACATAGGTCCGCCACTGCCTATATTATCTACAATGTTAACTTTTTGCCTACCTTATACTACGCCATTACGTTTATTCAAACTCCGAAAAATCAAAACCAAATAAATGCCCTAAGGTTCCTTCATCTTCCTCTTGCTTCCCCGACACAAAGATTGGAAAATCAAACCTAGGAGTCGTGGTTGGGCTCCTTCATCCTTAAACTCCAGGATGGTAATGAGTAGTCACAAAACTGGAACCCCGTAGCTGAATGAAGAGGACCTAACATGGCTCATCATGAAATTTGCGCAAAAACCCACGAAATTGAAGCTGGTGGTGCTAGATTGCTCTGGTAGGATCAGACTGGGGCTTCACAAATGGGGGGTTAGGGTTCAAATGTGGAAGATGAAATCAATATAAGACAGGCACGAAGGACCAAACTGGCCCAAAATTAAAAATGTAGGGACTTAAATAGGTCCATTAAAATTTGACTCACTTATATGGCCATATAAGCGACCTTAACGACAAACGTCAGCAAACTTACGTGACATGTCGATGTTCAAACAACTAGATTTCAATGGAAACTAACAAAGGGTCTAACATGTCCTTTATTTGTAATATCATGGCCTAATTTTAATATTAATTATTCTTAGAGATCAATTTTGACACCAAAATTTTTATCGGAATTGAGTATTCACTCGGAATATAATATTTTATTAGAGTTTAATTTATATACACGTTCTCAGTGTATAGGCTTTTACAATCAATCACATTTCATGGAATGGTTGATTATCAATTGACTAATTTGTTTTTAATGATGCGCCAATCTGTAATTGATAGATAGTGTAAAACACTTATACACCTAATCACCTATGGTATAATACTAGGGATGTCAAATGGGCTTGGCCCACCGGGCCGGCCCGTTGGCCCGCCAAAAAAAGGCGGGCATGGCTAAGATATTGGTGCCCGCTGACCCATTTGGCCCGACCCGTTAAAGGATGAGCCCGCGGGCAAAACACATTGGCGGGGCGGGCCGCCCGCCAGCCCGTTTTTTTTAAAAGAAGCCCAGTTTCACTTCTTTTTTTTGACCCATTTCTTTTACTCTTTTAGCGTACAATTTTAGGGTTTATTTAGATTTTAGACTGAGAAGTGAGAACTGAGAAGACTTCAAATCTTCAATCAACGGCCGCTTCTCTTTTAGAAGTGAAGACGCTTCTCTTCAACGACCACTTCTTTTCTCCTATTCTCCGATTGTGTTTCCTCTTCTCCGATTGCGTTTGCGACTTCGTTTCCTCTTCTCTGATTGCGTTTGCTTGTGATTTCGTTTCCTCTCAAGGTTTCCTCTTCTCCGCCATTTCAGTTTCTCCGCCATTTCAGTTTCGCCTTTCCTCTCCAGGTATTCTCCTCAACTCGCGTTTCCTTTCTGTATATATGTATATTGCTGTTGCTTCTTTTTTTTTGACAAAATATTGTTGTTGCTTCTGTAATCTGTATATATGTATATTTTTGTTGTTGCTGTTGCTAATGTGAAAACTGATAAACCAGAAAATTGTTGCTGTTTCTGTCATGACGCAAAAATCTTTTCTAAATTCGACATGAAGTCTGGGTTTTGGCAAATCCAAATAAAGGAAGAGGATAGATATAAAAGTGCTTTCACTGTCCCCTTTGGTCAATATGAATGGAACGTTATGCCTTTTGGCTTAAAAAACGCTCCTTCTGAATTTCAAAGGATCATGAATATATTGTTGGATCAGGTATCCTATCCCCAATAAAAAGGATCTTCTATATATATATATATATATATATAGACTATTGTTGCTGTTTCTGTATATATGTTGTTGCTGTTTCTGTTTCTGTATAAAAGAGGATTGCTTCTATATATATATATATATATATATATATATATATATATATATATATATATATATATATATATTGTTGTTGTTTGTTGCTTCTATTTTATGAAAGAAAATCGTTTCTATATATATATATAATATGTTTTGCAACTGTTTTATGAATGAAAATTGCTTGTTTTAGGAAATAAAATTCTTGAAATGATGACTGTTCTGTTTCTTACATTCTTATTTGAAACTGAAATGTCCTATTAAAATATATTTGGTAAAAGTTGAATTTTTTGTGTTTTAGCCTTTTAGGACTTGCATTTGGTATGGATTTCTTGGCTCCAATTGATGAGAGTGATGATATAGATTTGGACGTAACTGTTGAACAAGAGTGTGAGTCGCTACACTTGCCGTTGGACTTGGAACCTAATAAAGGTAAGAAGAGAAAACTGACATCCTATGTGTGGAAATTTTTTACTCATGTAGAAGGGGTGGATAGTGAGGGAAGGCAACGAGCAAAATGCAATGCGTGTGGTACAACATATGCAGTTGTACAAGCTATCCCACTTCCAACTTGTACTTTTTGCAAATTTGGAAAATTTAACGTCTTTTAATAGACAATCAAAAAGATGTAGATGGAGTTATAAAAAGCATGGCCGAAAGGATGATTTTGAAATTTGGGAAGTATTGGGATGAATATAGTGTTGTTCTTGCATTTGGGGCTGTGTTAGATCCAAGAATCAAGTTGGACTCATTGGGTTTTTGTTTTAAAGTGATTGATCCATTACCTTGGGAGTTGAAGTTGGACAACATAAAGCATACATCGTACCTATGAAGCCTGGATACCGGATACGATACGGGATACGACACGATACGGATACGGGGATACGGGAAAGTTTTGAAAATCAAGATACGACACGGCTGGGATACTTTAATAAAAAATTAAATTAAAATTTAAATATATAAAAACATAACAAAAAATAAAATAGAATAGAAACACAAATAGAAAAAAACAAAGATGAAAAACTGAAATATTGCATTTTATAGATATGAAAAAAAACTGCCCAAATAAATAAAAAAAATCACACAGAAAATATATGGATGAAAGAAAGAGGACAACCGACACACCTATGTATGAGTGACTAGTCATAAAAAGTAATGGTGGACAATTAACTGAGACCACCCGAAATCGTATAATACGAATAGTCAGTGGCAGAAATAGATGACTTTTTATAGACTAAGATAATATTAGTACGTAATTGGTCAATAAATCATTAGTCAATATATATTCATCACATTGTAGAAATAAATACTTGTGATCTTATCAAGTAGAGATAGTTACGTATGTTTATCTCACCCATATCACAATGTATTATTTCTTCTATTATTGTATTACGAAAAAACATATAATTTTGTCTTTTAGTTATTGAGGTATTAAAGTGTATCATATATGAGTGACAATCATGTGCTTAGTTGGTAAGAGGTATCGAAAAAGTATCTGAGAAGTATCCTTAGTTGGTAAGAAGTATCAAAGATGTATCTGAAAAGTATCGAGTCAAATATGTTTTAAAAAGAATTAAAAAATTATTAGATACTCTTTGGGTACGTATCGGAAAGTATCGGGTGCGTATCGGTATCGGATACGTATCCGACACGGGTACGTCTCTATTTTTGAAGTATCGGGGCTTCATAGCATTGTACAAACTCATTTCAGAATATTCCGTTTCTTCTTCTTCTTCTTCTTCCAATGCTTCAAGGACTCCTACCTCTTCAACTACTACTGAACCAAGCCTATTTGATGTAAGTTAATTTTTTTTTGGTTAAAAAATTGGGTTTCATTATGCATATTTATCATTTATGTGTTTATGTAAGTAACAATCTGTGCAACCAACAAAAATAAGAAAACAACAAAAAAAAACAGCCAGCCTTTTGTGGCTTGTAGTATGCTGATACTTGTTTTTACGCATCCAATGTTGTATATGTAGTAGAATTTGATATTATTGTATGTGGAACCAGATTATGCATGTAACAATCTCTGCAACCAGATTTAATTTTTTGTTATTATTGTATTGTCATAATTTTAGGAAATTAGAGTGGGTAGACAACAATTTGTTACTGCTAAAGTTGGACAAAGTCAGCTTGACATGTATTTGGAAGAGCGGATGTTGGATCTTGATTACACGGAATTTGGATGTACTACAATGGTGGAAGAACACTAGACAAAGATATCCTGAACTTTCAATAATGGCTCAAGACTTGTTAAGCATTCCTATTACTACTGTTGCATCAGAATCTTCATTTAGCATTGGCTCTAGAGTGCTTAACAAGTATAGAAATCGCCTATTATCTAAAAATGTAGAAGCATTGCTTTGTGCTCGCAATTGGTTGCATGCCTTTGATGATGGTAATTTATTTAATGTGAATATGATTATCTACTATTTTTTAATATACTTTTTACTAACAACATTGATTTGATTTCATTGTTTTGTAATGTAGATGGAAATGATGATGACAATGATGATGAAAAAGATGGTCCAACTTGTTCTAAGAGCGCATCTAATATTATTGACATTGAAGATTGGAATTTAGATGCTTCAATATTGTTTTGTTAGACAATATTATGTAATTTGAATCTCTAGACTTTGGAATTGTACTTATTATGGTTTTTTGGGTTCTTAGTGTAGCGACCGAAAAATCCGGGTGAGGATTCCTCGAAGGTTCAAAAATGAAGCCGCCACCAAAGTTTAATTATAAGGGCAAACATTGGAAAATCCCTTGTGGAATGGATAAGGGTCCTTGAGACCAGATTCGGATTCGGGAGTCGGTTATGCGTGGGGAAGGTATTAGCACCCCACAGCATCCTTCCTAAGGAAGGTTACCTGCTAATTAGTTGTAGATGTGAAGGTTAATTTTGAAAACATTTATTTTTACCCTTTTATTGTAAATTTAAGGAGAAAGAAGAAACTCGATATTTTATTTGAATTTAAGAAAAGGATTATGAAAAAAAAAAGGTTTTTGTTAGTGCAATTGACAGATGTGGGCCCCCATCTGCTCCTACGTATCTCTTGGTAGAAAATCAAATCACACGTAGTTCTTAGGTAGAAAAATGTTTGTTGGTTGGTATTTTTTAATATAGGGATCTTAGGACTCCTGAATGATCAGTTCATTTGTCCTAAAACGATGCTTAGTCCCCTACTTTGTGAAAATAGAGTTTTTTGAAGCTTGGAAGATAGTTTGATGTGTGGTTTGATTTTGTTTGAATAGGTGTTCCAGGACTCTTGATCCGTACGGTTCATTCGTCCTAGAACGCTGACTAACCCGGCCGTTCGGCCGACTTAATCCCCTATTTTGAAAATTTGATTTGTGGGAAGAAATGTGTTTGTGTTTATTTTAATTCAGAAATTTGTTTGTTTTAAATAGGGATTTTAGGCCATGATCCGTAACGGTTCATTAGTGACCTAAAAAGCAGACTAACCCGACTGTACAGTCGACTTAGTCCCCTATTTTGTTCTTGAAAATATTTCTTTATTTATGAGAGGAAAAGGAATATTTTGTTTTTGTTTTGAATATGAACGAAAAGTTAACAAAAAAGAAAAAATGAAAAGTGCAACTATTGAAAAATATTTATCATGAATATTTAAAAATAAACTAATTAAAAGAAAAATAAAACTAAAAAAATAAAAAAGGGAGGGGGAGAGAGAGAGAGAGAGAGCGAGAGATTCGCTAGGAGAGGGAGAGAATGTGTTCCGTGTTCTTGTTGAATCACTGTGGTGTGTTTTTCACTGTGGACAGAGCCTCCTTTTATAGGTGAAGGGTTAGGTGAAGAGACTTGTTGGACAAGTTAACTTGCTGGGCAAGTCGACTTGTTGGGCAAGCAGCTTGTTGGGCTGAAGGTTAATGCTACTGACACCCCCTTTTATTATTTTCGTTCTTCTCTATTTTTTTGGATTATTCTTATTTTTGTATATTTTTGGTGATATTTTTGTATTTTTGGGCTTTTTGTATTATTTGGATACTTTATTGTAATATATATTTTTTTTTTTTTCTGATTTTATTTCATTATTATTTTTATGGCTTTTTGATCAAAAGGGCTAAATTAAGTCCAAAATACCGAACATAGGCCAATTTACTAAGAATTGGCCCAATTAGACAAACCGATCTAAATTAAAACAAGACAGCGCTCGAAATGTCGTTCTCGTAATGATATGGACTTGTGACACGGAGGCTAAAACAATTGTGATAAATGATCGGACAAAATTGGGGTATAACAGCTGCCCCTCTTTATTTATATTTTACTAGAAAAGGTGAATGGCTTTCAGATTTTCGTAGTACAAATAAAAATAAAGATAGAATAGACGCTAATTTTGTCCGCTTAGGGGGAAGATGAGTTAGGGAAAACAGGGACGATTAACACTTGGCGTGTTAACCGAAAACAATAAAGAAACGAACACTGGGGATCTGGCGGAGCACTGGGGCTCTAAAAGAGCATTTGGGCTCTAAGGGAGCACTGGGGCTCAAAGGGGGTTGCCTAAACCCCTAGAAGACCTTTTGGGGTCCAAAGGTGCACTGGGGCTTTGAAGGACTGTCGGGGTCTGGGGGTGGCCTTTTTCGAGCGGCCGATAATAAGATCAGGTCTAGAACTGATCACGAATGACGTCCACTATGTCTTAGGCTGACACAGCTAGTCTGAAGGGCCTGGGGCCGGATGATCCGTCGGTGCTCGATGCCGACGTGCGATCTGGATTGGACCTCTGGGGGTCTGAAGGTGCACTGGGGCTTTGAGGAACCGCTGGGGGTCTGATACTCTGAATTGTGATATGAGACCAGTGCTTGTAGCACTGACTTTGAGGAAACAAAGTATTGGGATTGACACATGGCGTACTTGCCTAAGACATACCTAATGAATGCATTTACCTGAGAAGGGAAAAGCTATCTATATTTTGCATGTCTAAAAATGCGATGGATGATGCATGCGTGCAATATGGGTATGCGGCATGGTAGGTGTCCGACGGGATGAATGAAACGTGGCGGATGATGTGAGTCGAAGTTGGTGGAACATGGAGGTTGACAAACAACGTATGTGAATGCAGATAACATGTGAATGTGATTGTGCTGATTAATGATGAATGTAATGGAATGAGCGATTTTTCCTCTTTTTGCTTTTTGCATTTCCTTTTTTTCTTAGTATATGATGGGTGTATGAAATGCAAAGTGCGAATGTGACGCAAATGTAATGCTTTGACGCGAATGCCGTGCATGGTATGATGATATGATTAGTGATGTAAAGAAGGTTTTGGCAATGATGAATGAAAGGAAGCACACGAATGCATGGTACAATGATATGATTAGTGATGTTGAAAGTTTTTGGCAATGATGAGACCGGCACTTGGCACGTCTATCGAAGCAAACTGTTATGTGTGCATGAGTGTAATGTGATGAATGTGCAATGTGAAAGCAGATAAACTACCAAAGCCCGTGAATTGTTGATGCTAGAGAGCTGATCGGAAACAAAAATTGATCAGCCATGTATGCTAATGCAGATAACATGTGAATGCAAATGTATTGCTTAGATGCAGGTGCTATGGTAGATGCATGGTTGCATGATGGAATGATTTATGCTATGATTTATTGATGATGCAGAGAGATTTTTTGTAATGATGAGAAATGAGACTTTTGATGCGAGAGGCAGAGAAGTAATCATTCCTTGGAAAAGGTTTGAACTCAGACGTGGCAACCTCAGGGTTGTCATTCACATGCACTGATGCACAAAAGTATTTGATTGCATTTGCAAGCTCGTTCACATTGTTCTTCCATTTGATTATGATGTCCCATGACGATTGAATTTTAGGTCCACAAAGTTAACTGAGTGAGCTTCCAACTTCATATTAGTAACTTGTGTTCTCTCTCTTTGAAGCATTGTTTTAATGAACATGTAGAGTAGTGCAAATACAGATGAATGAGTCAGTTGACTCGGGGTATAGACAGATATGACACGTGAGGGGATGAATGGTAGGTTTTTGCCAAAGTCATGAAAGGTATGTTCTCCCCAACTCTAGAAATGTGGGACTGCCCTAATTCATAGTTGATGACGGTGAATGCATAGCTTGCCCCTGTCTAGTGGTGACAACAACTAGGGGTGTAAAGGAAATTATGAATCGGTAATGCCGTAACTTTGGAATGAGAGGCGGAAGGCAAAAGATTTTGTCTCAACCCATGGCGTTTGGTGTTTCCCCGACTATGACAAGGACAAGGTTGCCCTGACTAGAGTTTGCAAAAAGCTGTATTTAGGATGGTGGGTTGAGAAATTGCCCCGGTATGGTTTTATGAATGTGAATATGACAAGGGGATGAGATGGGTATAGGACGGATTTCCCTGATTTTAGGTGGAGTGAGTGGCGACGGGATTGCTCCACTTTGGAATGGTATTTCAAATGGTTACTTTTAGTGGGGTTGTGAAAGGTGACGGAGTTAGGGTTGTGGGTTTTTGGAATTGGTCGTATGGCTATATGGATTGAATGTGGTATATGAATGGGATGGACGCTGGAAAATTTCCCCAAGTTCGAGAAGCATGAAAGATGAAGGGACTGCCCCACTTTGGGATCTAGGTGATGGTCCCAGTACAAACTTTTGGTTCTTTTAAGATGACTCCCATGGACTATGAAAATTTCACTTGGTGATCACTAAACTTTGTCTTGGTATCAGTGCGACTTAAATAATCTTGGAGCGCAAGCCTTTTTTCTTTTTCTTTTTCTTTTTTTTGCTTTTTTCTAGCTTTATTTTTTGTCATTTTTTTTTGAGCAAATATACTGTAAATAAATAAACTCAATTGTCCTAAAATTAAAACTTTAAGAAAACAAAAGCAATCAGTTATCGATCTGAATGGACTTGTTTAGGGTTGTAACGTAGCCAACGGTTAGGGATTTATGAAAGAAGGGGTTGGTAATGTGGCCAATGATTAGGGATTCATGAAAGACAAGGTTTGTAATGGGGCCAATGGTTAGGGATTCATGAAAGAAAAGGTTTGTAATGGGGCCAATGGTTGGGGGTAATGTACCAACGGTTAGGGATTTATGAAAAGAAATGATAATTGGGCCCAAAGAAGTGTTTGGGGGTTTAGACATGAAAGAAAGGATAAGTAGGCCCAAAGGAGTGTTTGAGGTCCATTTTTGAGTTTCGTGAAAGAAGTGCTAATTTGGCACAATAAGGTGTTTGAGGGCTTTAGACAATGAGCTTTTTATTTGCGGTGCAATGTGGCTAGTGGTTGATAATTTATGAAAGAATGGGTGATTGGGCTCAAAGTGTTTGGGGATTGATGAGACAAATGATCTTTTTATTTAGTGGTGCACTTCATGATATGATGTATGGGTTGCAAAGGGTATTTTTTTTTATGCTTTTTGTGAGAAGATGACCAAACTTCATTTCAAATCATGATTGCTTGTTTTCTCAAAGACTAACTCAAGGACAAAAAATTATTTATTTTTATATATCTGCTCTTTTTCTTTATTTCTTTTTATATGCCCTAATTTTTGCTTAGGCTGCTCTCGCGAGTTTTCAACCTAACAGGCTTTTTTTGATTATTTTTTTGTAAAGGACTTGCACCAAGGGAATACAATGTTGACAAGATATCTAGTGATCACAAATTTGCCCCAGTTTGGAGGATCCAAGTGTTAGTTTATGAAATTTCATCATTGGGGACAAAACCAAAGAGTCAACTAAGAACTTGTGTGGAGAATATGCACTTTATAGAGTGGTCGGGGTGAGACTGGACATGAACAAGGGATGATGATAGGATGGAAAGGTGTGGACACTAACTGAATCAAACAAGAGCAAATGCACGTCGCATACAAGTTCACTATACGAATGCTTCACAGAGAGTTAACGTAGTTAGAGACATGATAGAAGAATTTTTGATAACACATTAGTTAACAAAATGGACTATTTTGATCGTTTATCATGGGATGGATGAGATGCAACGCTTTGTTGACAAAAATTTGGACGAGCTGCTAATGGTCAATAACTTATTCTTTTTTGAAGATTGAGTGTCTGAAAACAACTTGAGTTTGCAGCTAAGTTCGACCTCGTTTGAAATTTAGTAGGTTAAACTTTTTCAAGGAAGAACAATCGATTAAAATGTATTTGTAAGAACGCCTCATCTCTCATCAAATTTTTTTTCAAAAAGTATGCTCATGTTTTTTTTAAATTATGAAATAAAATGTAATGGATGAATAACACATGATGATGGATATGAATGATGAAAATGCAAATGCATGAGATATGTTTCTAAAAAAATAACTTGCAAAAATAAAATATGATTTTTTTGAATTTTTTCTTTTTAGAAGACCGGAAAAATGTATCAGTGTTTGTTTGAATGCAGGGTATAAGGCTCCTTTGTGTCCTACAAGGGTTCCTTAGAGAATAGGTCTAGGGCTTGTCTGTTAAGTGAACCTTTCAAAGGGTAGCTCTAAAGAGTCCTACATAAGGTTCCTAGAGCCAACGACCCCAGTTAAGAACACTGATCAACAACAATAGGCAAGCTATTAGGAGCGCCAGCATTCTCAAGTGGGACCAAACTCTAGGTGAGACTTTCGTGACCACCCAACAGGACGCACATCCAGTAGGCCATCACTACGCAGTCTCGTTCTAACTTAGATTATTCTCCAGTCCGGGTACAGGACTATTATCACGTGTGTGCAAAAGTGTGATAGTGGAGTGTGTGAAGGAGCAAAATGTCAAGTGTACCCCCAAGCTGCAAAGCAAACAACACATATGCAAAAGAAATATAGTCTTCTATCCTAAGGTTCACATATCATATAAAATATAACATGCAACAAAAATAAAAGATAAAAGGGAAGGGTAAAATAAAACATTAAATTAACAAACAAATTTTACAACTAACCAGATTAGGCTTGACTCTCTTAATAGATCCCCAGTGAAGTCGCCAGCTGTAGCGACCGAAAAATCCGGGTGAGGATTCCTCGAAGGTTCAAAAATGAAGCCGCCACCAAAGTTTAATTATAAGGGCAAACATTGGAAAATCCCTTGTGGAATGGATAAGGGTCCTTGAGACCAGATTCGGATTCGGGAGTCGGTTATGCGTGGGGAAGGTATTAGCACCCCACAGCATCCTTCCTAAGGAAGGTTACCTGCTAATTAGTTGTAGATGTGAAGGTTAATTTTGAAAACATTTATTTTTACCCTTTTATTGTGAATTTAAGGAGAAAGAAGAAACTCGATATTTTATTTGAATTTAAGAAAAGGATTATGAAAAAAAAAAGGTTTTTGTTAGTGCAATTGACAGATGTGGGCCCCCATCTGCTCCTACGTATCTCTTGGTAGAAAATCAAATCACACGTAGTTCTTAGGTAGAAAAATGTTTGTTGGTTGGTATTTTTTAATATAGGGATCTTAGGACTCCTGAATGATCAGTTCATTTGTCCTAAAACGATGCTTAGTCCCCTACTTTGTGAAAATAGAGTTTTTTGAAGCTTGGAAGATAGTTTGATGTGTGGTTTGATTTTGTTTGAATAGGTGTTCCAGGACTCTTGATCCGTACGGTTCATTCGTCCTAGAACGCTGACTAACCCGGCCGTTCGGCCGACTTAATCCCCTATTTTGAAAATTTGATTTGTGGGAAGAAATGTGTTTGTGTTTATTTTAATTCAGAAATTTGTTTGTTTTAAATAGGGATTTTAGGCCATGATCCGTAACGGTTCATTAGTGACCTAAAAAGCAGACTAACCCGACTGTACAGTCGACTTAGTCCCCTATTTTGTTCTTGAAAATATTTCTTTATTTATGAGAGGAAAAGGAATATTTTGTTTTTGTTTTGAATATGAACGAAAAGTTAACAAAAAAGAAAAAATGAAAAGTGCAACTATTGAAAAATATTTATCATGAATATTTAAAAATAAACTAATTAAAAGAAAAATAAAACTAAAAAAATAAAAAAGGGAGGGGGAGAGAGAGAGAGCGAGAGATTCGCTAGGAGAGGGAGAGAATGTGTTCCGTGTTCTTGTTGAATCACTGTGGTGTGTTTTTCACTGTGGACAGAGCCTCCTTTTATAGGTGAAGGGTTAGGTGAAAAGACTTGTTGGACAAGTTAACTTGCTGGGCAAGTCGACTTGTTGGGCAAGCAGCTTGTTGGGCTGAAGGTTAATGCTACTGACACCCCCTTTTATTATTTTCGTTCTTCTCTATTTTTTTGGATTATTCTTATTTTTGTATATTTTTGGTGATATTTTTGTATTTTTGGGCTTTTTATATTATTTGGATACTTTATTGTAATATATATTTTTTATTTTCTGATTTTATTTCATTATTATTTTTATGGCTTTTTGATCAAAAGGGCTAAATTAAGTCCAAAATACCGAACATAGGCCAATTTACTAAGAATTGGCCCAATTAGACAAACCGGTCTAAATTAAACAAGACAGCGCTCGAAATGTCGTTCTCGTAATGATATGGACTTGTGACACGGAGGCTAAAACAATTGTGATAAATGATCGGACAAAATTGGAGTATAACACTTAGAAATACTTATTTTGGTTGCTTGACGGTTAATCCTAGTCATCAAGCAAACAAAATACTTATTTTTGGTTGCTTGAAGGTTAAGACTTGAATTATGATTTTGGAACTTTTGATTATTGTTTCTAGGTGATATTTCTTGATGGTTACAGTTATGGTTTCTAGGTGATATTTTTGATTACAGTTATGGTTGATCACCAATTAAACAATGTGTTGATATTCTATGGTTTTAATTCTTGATGGTTACACTTACAGTTAGTCAGGTACAGATGTGCCTACAAACAAGAGAAGTAAAAATGTTATAAAAAATGTTTTAAAAAAAATGTTTTAAAATGACATAAGTGAAAATTCTATTTGAAATTTAAAAAAAAAATAGGTGAAAAAGTTTGTTAAAAAAAGCACAAAACAATAGGCGGGTCAGCCCGCCAGCCCGCCATTTCGCAGGCAGGGCATAAATTGTGCGCCCGCATTCTGTTAACGGGCCGGGCCGAGCCGCCCGTTTTTTTGCGGGCACAAGGCTTAACGGGCCGGGCCGCCCGTTTTGACATCCTATATATGAATTAAATCCTTTTGTCTACTATCTATCTATACCATTTACCCACTACCAAAATTACAATTTTATCCTTTTCACTTTTTCACTTTTTTAAACTTTTTCACTTTTTCACTCTCTCACACACTTTTTCACTCTCCCTCACTTTTTACTCTCTTCTCCTATTTCTTTTTCCAATTCTCTCATTTCTCTATTTTTCATATTTTTTCACTCTCTCTCACACACTTTTTCACTCTCTTCTCCTCTTTCTTCCTCTAATTCTCCCATTTTTCTATTTTTCACAATATACCTGCTTTAATTTAATCTACACGTCACCTTCATTTTTCCTCTTTATTATTTTAAAATTTTCAAATTTTGACAAAATTTGTTTTAGGCTAATTAAATCTGTTAACTTCTACTATCTATCTATACCATTTACCCACTACCAAAATTACAATTTTATCATTTTCACTTTTTCACTCTCACACACTTTTTCACTCTCCCTCACTTTTTACTCTCTTCTCCTATTTCTTTTTCCAATTCTCTCATTTCTCTATTTTTCATATTTTTTCACTCTCTCTCACACACTTTTTCACTCTCTTCTCCTCTTTCTTCCTCTAATTCTCCCATTTTTCTATTTTTCACAATATACCTGCTTTAATTTAATCTACACGTCACCTTCATTTTTTCTCTTTATTATTTTAAAATTTTCAAATTTTGACAAAATTTGTTTTAGGCTAATTAAATCTGTTAACTTTAAAATTGTCTTGATTTTCACGGGATAAAGTTCTGACTAATTAAATTTTTTTGTCTGAGTCCATATATTACCCACTACCAAAATATCAATCTTATCATTTTTCCAACTAAGCAATTGGAATTTATTTAGGTAATTTTATTTTTTCACTTTTTCAAACTTTTTTACTCTCACACACTTTTTCAAACTTACCATTTAACTACTACCAAAATATCAATCTTATGCTTTTCCCAACTAAATAATTGGAGTATAATCAATTATTTAAAAAAAAGTATTCATTTTTATAATTTACTCAAACTACTCAAACCTACTTTTTTTAAACTTTTTTCCACACAACTATTTAAAAAAAAATATTCATTTTTGTAATTTACTCAAACTACTAAAATTACTAAAATCAATTAAAATGAGTAAAATCAATTAATTTTTTCATAAAAAATAAAATCAATCAATTTAATCACTACAAAAAATTACCAAATAACTATTTTATAATTACTAAAAAGGAGTAAAATGCCAACGGGAGTGCCAGCGGGAGTGCCAACAAGAACGCCAACGGGAGTGGCAACGAGAGCGAGAATGCCAACGGGACTGCCAACGGGAGTGGCAACGAGAGTGCCAACGGGAGGACCAACGAGGATGCAAACGGGAGGGGCAACGGGGATGCATATTTTACCTCTAATGTCCAAATACAATATTATGGATCAATGTAATTCTAATTGTCAACGAGGATGCATATTCCACTTTGAATTTCAAATCATACATTTTGGACATTGTTCACAACTTATCAATATATTCCAAATTACTATTATGACTTTATGGTAATACACCGACCATACAATATCACCCGTGCGTATGCACGGGTAAAAAACTAGTAATTTCAATAATCAACCGGTAACTACTAAAGTGGTTGTTTATTTACTCGCTAACAAGGCGATACACGATAAAAAGCGTTTTGTTAAACGACGATAAAAAGCTCTAATACGACACCAAGTGAAGAACAGAGAAGAAGCTAAGTGGCAGAGTTTACTTGTTCCCCGAAAACTGTGAATCGAGAGAAAGTGTGAGAGAAGGAATCAGCCATGTCGTGTTGTTTATCTTGCTGCGCATCTTTGACATGTGGTCTCTGCACCTCTATAGCATCTGGGATTTCCCAAAAATCTGCTAGGATCGGTTACTGTTTCCTCTTTGGCGCCTCTCTCATCGTTTCTTGGATTCTCAGAGAAGTTGGTGCACCCCTTTTGGAGAAACTCCCTTGTAAATTCCCTTCTTTCTCTATAGCTTTCAACTTTCATCTTAATTTTCCATTTGCGTATTTCCATTAGTATGATAAAATGGGATTCCTTTTGCTTTATATTCATCGCAATTGGGTTTTCAGGAGTTGATTGCTTAAGCTGTGAGGTTTGGATTTGCCTTAGCCTCATGTATCACCTGCATAAATGTCTAATTTCAGTAATTAGAGAAAAATTGAAATTCTGGTGGAATATAAACACATAGAATCGGATTAATTAGTGCATGTTTGTTTTTGATTACTGCTACTGGAAATAATCTTTTTGTTTGGATACAAAATGTCAGTTAAGCTCACTGAATACTTTTATCCTGAAAATGACTTTTTCTGTGGTGGGATTTGAATATTTTTCCCTTTTCATTTGACATATAAATTCAAACTTACAGGGGTAAATTCATCTGATACCCATACCAAAGAATGGTATCAAGTACAGGCAGTTCTTCGTGTGAGTTTGGGAAATTGCTTGTTCTTTGGTATTTTTGCCCTTATAATGATTGGTGTGAAGGACCAGAATGATAGGCGTGATTCGTGGCACCATGGTGGATGGACTGTAAAGATAGTTGTATGGCTTTTGCTGCTGGTGCTTGGGTTCTTCATGCCAGATGCTGTAACATTAGTGTATGGTATGCTCTGTAAGACTTACATTCTCAATGTTGGTTCCTCGTGGCATTGATGATTGACATGTTCATATTGTTAATATCTGCAGGTTTCATATCAAAATTTGGGGCTGGCTTGTTTTTATTGATTCAAGTCCTAATTTTACTTGACTTTACCCACTCTTGGAATGATGCATGGGTTGAGAAAGATGAAAAGAAATGGTATGTTGTAATTTTTTATAAATCTCTATTTTCTTTGGTTTTCTATTTGCCATTGCGTTCCTAATAAATTTGCATGTTTTAGGTATATTGCTCTACTTGTTGTATCAATTGGATGCTACATTGCAGCATTTACAGTGTCGGGGCTTCTTTTTATTTGGTTCAACCCTGGTGGATATGATTGTGGCCTCAATGTCTTCTTCCTTGTCATGTCGATGATACTTGCTTTTGTGTTTGCAGTTGTTGCTTTACATCCTCAGGTAATGAATAGAAATGCTTTAAGTAATTGAAGCTCTATTATATTCTATGCTTTTGTGCAATATGAGTTGCTTGGTGATGATAGAACAGTGAACATGTGGGGTTCTGCAATTTCCAGTAACACTTTTTTTGAAGGCTTCATATAAAACCCTAGTATACCATTTCTCTGAAAACTTTTGCTGAGAAATATTACCATCAGGTGATGCCTTGCTAACATATTTACCTTAAAAATTAGAGAGAAACTATTTGTGGAAGTACAAATTAAATTCTGGTAGTTAGGCTAGCTTAACGAACCATTACTTATCCCATTCACCCGCAAATAAACAACTTATCTATCTTTCTCACCCCTCTTCTGTCTTGAAAAATAGATTGTCAAGGGATGGCTATGTAACTATGTTCTACAAGATTTGACCCGGTGATTACCCAAGACATTTAAGGAAACAATTGGAAACTACTCACTGATATTTCTCTCTTAGTATCTTTTCCCTCTCTTATATTCCATCCCAACTTCAATTTGACTGTTGCGTAATGATGCTGGGAATTCTTGTGACTTGAGACCATAGCAATGATATAATTCTGAGTCCCAAACAAGTATATCCATTATTCTGATCTTTGTTTGCCTTCATATAATTTCCGAGTCTCAATTTGTCTAAGTTTCTTCTCTTTACCCTTTTAAATCATACATTTTATCTTCTTCGTTTGATTCATAGGCTTCCATAATTTGATCTATATTAAGCTATCTTATGATATACTCCTTCTCTCAGTATCCTCAATTGTGAGAATTAACTTTATTATGAGTTCTTATTGGACCAAAGCAAGGTAATTCAAGGAGGTATCTATATCATGGTTGTCAAACTTTCGAGTTAACTCTTAGAATTGTACACGTTTACGACTATGGGTATCAAAATGTAGTTATCTATCTTGCCTACGAAATTGTTTGTGTAAACTTGGCAGACTTGCATGGACTTATAGTCTCATATAGATTTGCATAGAATTGCGAGTATGAGGACGATTGAACAAGTCCATAACATAATGGTAATTTTCTCTCATACATGCCTCAAATGGCAGTGGTTCAGGGTTTTAAAAAAAATCAATATGCAACAGCTGAATGATGAAGCTCCATAGTGCTCAAAACAGTAATCTCGCAGTCATAGCACTCGACTCCATAGATGCATCTAACGTTCCAATGTGAACCCATCTGCAAAGGTGGTGAACGACGTTGCATTGAGTCTCAACTTCACAGCTTCTTGCATAAACAAAGTCAGGAACCAAAAGCACCTCGTTTGCAATAAACCCAACAGGTTAACAAGGTGAATGAATCCAACATGGATGTGCTGAAAACCAACTCTAATATTCTATTGAGTTAAATCCAACTCCAATGTGGGAAACCTAGTTCCACCACCCTTACTCTTTCAATATCGACTCTTGTGATTTGTCGATGTGTCTGTTGTTTTTAAATGTTATGCACGTTTTGTATGTTGAGTTGTAAACCTATCAAAGTGTCTAGTGCCTTTTGCTTCATAAATGCTGAAGATCATTGCTTAGTTGCTTCCTCTTCCTATTAGATGGCTCCATTGTTCCTTTTTGTATTACTCCTGGATACCCACTTCTTCAAATCATTTTTGACTATTTTGCCTCTTTGTCTGTAGTTTTAATTTTAATTTTAACTTCTAACTTCTAATAGCTTCAAAAATATCTCTCTAACTTCATGAGGAATAGATGCACAAGCACTAATATTCTCCTTTTGTTCTAGCATGGTGATGCTTCATCCTTGCAACACCACCCCAACAAGTATGTGACCAATACTTGCGCTTAACTAAAAGCCTTAGTGTGGAACAATCTAACAACGGTTTCGTGTAAATTCATCTATTTTTTCTTCGTTGTCTGACCCATTTCCCCACTAAAAAAATAACACAGCAGCAAGTGGAAGTGTGGGAATGGGTGGGAATAGAGAGCATTGTGTCAAAAAGGACGGGGGAATTTGCAAAAAAAACTAAAGCACACATGCAGAACCAGACTGCTTGATGTGTGCAACTGATGATTGCAGGAATTGGACGGTTCACATGGTTCTGTGCTCAAACAATAACAATTCATCATCTGATTTGTATCGGACTATCGGTTTCTCTTGATTTTTTTATCAAACGCTATTTGAATCGTGCATAGTAGTTAAAATCGAGATTTTAATCGTAAGCAAAGTCGGATATTCAGTAGAATCGAACGATTATCGCAATCTCGTGCGATTTCACGAGCAGAAACACGATTTTGCTGAGCAAAATCGCAAAAAACATTAACTGTTGAACCGGGTCGGATTTTGCGCGACCCACTTCGTTTTTGCACAAGCAAACAGGTGTTGGCAGCCACGATTCATTTCAGGATCGCGTTGGAAGAAGATAGAAGAAGAAGATCTGAAATTTCATGTTGTAGAGAAGAAGATCTGAAGAAGATAGAAGAAGAAATGAGAAAACGTTGATGGCTTTGGAAGATGATCTGAAGTCAGATGCTTTCACGCTGTGCGGCCGCTGAATAGAAGTGGCACAAAATTAGGGTTTAGACAAAATAGGGTTAGGTAATGGGTTTGGCCAAAACTGTGTAAATGACACTTTTAACTCTTTTTTCTAACCACACCCACTTTTTAACTGAAATACCCCCTTTCTGTTATTATTATTATTACTCTATTACTCTATGAGCTATATTAGTTTATAGTAATATCTACATTTCGGTAGAATCTTCCGATTCTACTTGCGATTTACGAGTTTACGATTTTGTTTGTCCCTCCTGATTCTACAAATTCGTACAACTTTTTTTTGGTAGAATCTTCCGATCCTACTTGCGATTTACGGTTTGCGATTTCGCTATCCCCCTCCCGATATTAAGCAAAATCTCGATTTTGACTACTATGGAATCGTGTACTACATGCAGTTATAAGGTCTTGTCTGTCTGGTATATTACAAGGTAAAGAACTGAACATATTGAAGAAAATGTAAACTGATATTTTTCTGATTGATGATCTGAGATTACACAGAGATACAATATATATAGCAGCTATATGCAACTCTGCTAACAGGATTCAGTTTGACAGTTACACAAACTGTTATAATAGATCCAATTGACATAACAGAATAACAGATTCTAACTAAAATGATACACCTAATTAACTGCTATTTACATTCTCTAACAGTCCCCCCCACAAGCTCAACAGTGCTGAACACTTTGAGCTTGTCTCTGAGTCTGCAAAAGTGAAGCTTGCTGAGAGGTTTTGTGAGGATATCCGCAATTTGATTCTGAGCAGGAACATAGGCAACAACCAGAGATCTGTTAAGCACTTTTTCACGCACAAAGAAAATATCTAGCTCCATATGTTTGGTTCTGGAATGTAGAACAGGATTGTGACTCAAAGCAACTGTGCTTTGATTGTCACAGTAGATCACAGGCGCAGGAATTTTAATACTTAACTCATGGAGAAGAGATTGCAACCATAGAACTTCAGCAGCAGCAAGAGCTAAGCTGCGATATTCGGCTTCTGCTGTGGATTTAGCTACAAGAGGCTGCTTTTTAGACCACCAAGAGACAAGGTTAGGCCCGAGGTAGATGCAAGCACCAGAAGTAGAACGTCTGTCATCAATATCCGATGCCCAATCAGCATCACAATAGGCAGAAATACTGATAGGGGATGAAGTAGAGGCTGGTTGAAGAGTCAGCCCGTGATCTAGAGAGCCCTTGAGATACCTTAAAATACGCTTAACTGCAGACCAATGAGATTGAAGAGGATTTGACATGAATTGACAAACTTTATTAACACAATAGCCTAATTCAGGCCGTGTAATTGTCACATATTGTAAGGCTCCCACAATGCTTCTATAAAGGTGAGGATCCTCAAAGATGTCAGTACCATGTTTGGAGAGTTTAAGATTTGTAGGAAGAGGTGTGGAAATGCTTCTACAATCTGTCATGCCAGCTCTATTTAACACCTCTTTAATATACTTGGATTGAGAAAGATGAAGGGTACCTATAGATGTAGGCTTACACTCAATTCCCAAAAAATAATCCAATGTGCCTAATTGTAATATACCACGCTCGTGGTGCTTGTTTGAGGCCATAGATGGCCTTTTTTAAGTGACAAACCAGTGAGGGGTCTCCTTGGATAAAACCTGGTGGTTGGTGCATATAGACATCCTCTTGTAGATGACCATGAAGGAACGCATTGTTCACATCTAATTGACGTAAGGGCCAGCTATAGGTTAGAGCAATAGTGAGGATTGTCCTGATAGTAATTGGCTTAACAACCGGGGCAAAAGTCTCAGAGTAATCCAAACCATATTTCTGATTAAAACCCTTTGCGACAAGACGAGCTTTGTACTTATTTATAGTCCCATCAGCATTCTCTTTTATTCTAAATATCCATTTGCATCCTATAGCACGTTTGTTGGGAGGAAGAGGCACAAGATCCCACATTTTGTTGTTCTGCAGGGCAGAATATTCAGCCTGCATAGCTTTGTTCCACTCAGGTACAGACATAGCATGTTGGACAGACACGGGTTCAGTGGTGGTGGCATGGACAGTAGGATATAAAGGAGGTCTTAGGCAACCGGTTTTTGACCTGGTAAGCATAGGGTGATTATTTGGAGGTGGAGGTGGTGATGGTGATGGTGAAGGAGAGCTGTTTGGATCTATAGTGGAGGAGGCAGTGGAGGGCAGTGACTGTGCAGATGAGTGGGTGTGAATGGACAGTTGTGGTGAGGCTATAAGAGATGGGTGAGGTGATGGGTTCATAGGAGAATTGTTGGATGGTAAGGAGATAGGTGTAGTAGGGGGTGTTATGGGTTTAGTGCTAGGTGGAACAATCTCCAAGTGTGTAGTAGTGCTTTGTGAGTGATGCGGTGTGTCATTATTAGTATTAGTAATTTTGCTTTGAAATGGAAAATAATGCTCATGAAACAAGACATCTTTAGATATATAGAGACGACCAATATTAGTATCTAAACATTTATAACCACGGTGTGAAGCAGAGTATCCTAGAAAGACACATTCTTTAGACCTAAATTGAAACTTGGGATTGTTATAAGGGGTAAGGAGAGGATAGCAAGCGCAGCCAAAGGAGCGCAGAAAATGATAATCAGGTGGTTTGTTGAATAATGTTTGGAGAGGAATTAGTTGAGAGTGAAAGGCGGGAAGTCTGTTAATGATGTAGACAGCGGAATGAAAAGCATGGTCCCAGAAATAATAAGGCAGAGAGGAGTGTGAAAGAAGAGACAGACCCATTTCCACTATGTGTCTATGTTTTCTTTTAACAACTCCATTCTGATGATGAGTCTGAGGACAGATTACTCTATGAATGATACCTAGATTGGCAAGATACTCTTTAAATGGACGAAACTCACCCCCCAATCTGTTTGAACAGATTTAATTCTCTTGTTGAGTTGTAATTCAACAAGAGATTTAAATTGTTTAAACACCTTAAGGGTTTCGGACTTGTCATGCAAAAAATAGATCCACACAAATCTACTAAAGGCATCTATAAAGGAAATGTTGTAAATAGAGTAAACATTGTGTAAGGGAATGGAAGGTTGAATTTGAATGTTACCACTCCCAATAATAGGGATGCTATTTCCATTAGCTACGGTCATTTGTTGGTTTCCAGGTAAAGTGGAGTAAGATGAAAAAAGAGATGGATAAGGGGTCATATGATGAGTAGCACCAGAATCAATAATCCAGCTATTCTCAGCACTAGAAGTATCAAAGGACAAAAAACTAGAATTCTTACCAGTCATGACGAGGGAGCTAGAGCTAGAGCTAGATGGCTTACTGAGAGACTGTAGAAGAGTCCGAAGGTTCTCCAGTTCGCTTTTACTAAGAGCTGCAATCTCCTTGTCAGTAGGTGGTGCTTCTTCCAACCTTTCAGATTCAACCGCTGCTTGATTTGCACGTCTCTGCGGAGTGCCTCTGAGTCCAGGGTTCCGCTCTAGGACCTTTTCTTTCCCATGAAGTTTGAAGCATGTCTCCTTAGTGTGACCGATCTTGCTACAATGAATGCAGTACCGCTCTTCACGAGGGGCCTTTGTGAATGGCTTTCCGGAAGAGGATCCTTTTGTGGGACCCTTTCCAGCGGTCAAGGCCGAACCCTCAATAGAGTTACCTCCTTCCAACATCACTGACCTCCGAGATTCTTCCCCTCGCACAGTGTGGAACACCTCTGAGAGAGAAGGAAGTGGTTCCTTCCCTAAAATTTGAACTCGAATAGGATCAAACTCAGAGTTTAGCCCATGAAGGAACTTGAAAATTCTTGCTTCCTCAACGGACTTTGCCAGTGTGGTAGTATCAGTAGTACAAGTCATCTTTAAATTTTGATATTGATCTAATTCGATCCACAAACCATTTAAAGTCCCATAATAGTCTGTGACAGAAAGGTTTCCCTGTTTAGCATTGAAAACCTTGGTTTGAATCTCATAACATGCCGCTGTATCCTTCTTCATAGAGTAAGTCTGCTTAAGGTACACCCAAATCTCTTTAGCAGTAGAGAAAAACATACAGTTGCGACTCACTTCAGGAGTCATTGAGTGCCACAACCAAGTCATGATAAGAGAGTCTTCATCTTCCCAAGCCTCAAACTTAGGGTCTGTCTTCGCTAGAGAATCCCCTTCAATATGATTAAGCTTCTTTTTACCCTTGATGGTAGTACGAACCAATTGAGCCCACTGAAGGTAGTTGCGTCCATCAAGCCGGTAGGAATTAGGTAACACCTGAAAATCATTTAAGCCAAGAGCAATCTTTTCTTCTGAATGCCTCTGTTCAGTCATGGTGGCAACCGATCTGAAAAACAAGGTCAGAAAAAAGACAAAAAAACGTTGAAATAAGTGAGTTTCACAGAAAACCCAAGCTAGGGTGCTCCAATCTGAACTCTGACCCCCCCAATGGAAAGAGGAGGTGATTGCGACCGTACGGTTGAAAGGGCGAAGTGAGACGGTGGCTGGAGGGCGGCGCGTGGTCCCCACGCGCGCGAATGGCAGCGGTGGTGTGGAGGCGCGTCCGGTGGCTGATGGCGGCGGTTTTTTGACAGAAAGGCCGGTTTTGAGGAGGCGATTCTGATGGTGGGGTCGGTGATTCAAGTGCTGTGTTGGGCAGTGGGGTTTTATGAGAGGCAGTGAACAGTAACGAAGGGGCTGCTACAGTAACGAAGGGGGGGCTGCTAGGGTCCAGTGACGAAGGGAAAGGACAGCTCTAAAGGCTGAAGGGGACTGCTCTAAAGGCAGAGAGAAAAAAAAATGCCTTGACGGCTAGGGTTTTTGTGCGGAAGCGAGACTCCCAAAATCGAGAGCTCGTGATACCATGTAGAGAAAAGTAATCTGAAAATGTTATTAGAAATCTGTATAGAGTACAAATGATAATCTGTTTAAATAGGCTACAACATAAACCTAACGGGCCTGTCTAATGGGCCGGACTAAAATATAATTACAATGTTTACTCTATTTACAATTTGTATCCACAAAAAACCTTTCTGTGCAGCACCAGAGCTTTATTTCAGCTATTGATTCTATTAGAATCCCTACATCAGTACAAGAAGCATTAAAGGATGAGAGTTGGGTTCAAGCCATGAATGAAGAAATGGGTGCATTAGAGAAGAATGATACTTGGGAGATTGTGGAGAGACCAACTGACAAGAAGGCAGTGGGTTGTAGGTGGATATACACCATTAAATATCAGTCAAATGGTACAGTGGATAGATACAAGGCGAGATTGGTGGCAAAGGGGTATTCTCAGACTTATGGAATTGACTATGAGGAAACATTTGCTCCTGTGGCGAAAATGAATACAGTAAGGATCATATTCTCGTTGGCAGCACACTTTGGTTGGGAGATGCATCAATTTGATGTTAAAAATGCATTTTTGCATGGAAATCTAGAGGAAGAAGTGTACATGGAGATTCCACCTGGATATGGGACCACTAATGGAGGAAACAAGGTTTGTAGGTTGAAAAAGGCTTTGTATGGTCTCAAACAGTCACCCCGTGCGTGGTTTGGAAGGTTCTCTCAAGTTATGGTGTCCTTGGGGTATAGGCAAAGCCAAGGTGACCACACTCTCTTTATGAAGCACTCTCAGAATGGAAAAGTTACTTTACTTCTGGTCTATGTAGATGATATGATCATTGCTGGTGATGATGAACTTGAAAAACAGACTCTTAGAGAAAAGTTGGCTGCTCAATTTGAAATGAAAGATCTCGGGAAGCTAAAATACTTTCTTGGGATTGAGGTTGCTTATTCTAAGCAAGGTATATTTATCTCTCAAAGGAAATATGTTCTTGATCTTCTTAAGGAGACAGGTAAATTGGGTTGCAAACCTGCTGGAGCTCCTATTGAGCAAAACCACAAAATTGGAAGTGATGAGGAAAGCCCACAAGTAGAAAAGTCCCACTATCAGAGACTTGTAGGAAAGCTCATATACCTAGCCCACACCAGGCCAAACATAGCATATGCAGTCAGTGTGGTGAGTCAATTCATGCATGATCCACGAGAAAGACATCTACAAGCAGTTGATAGAATCCTCCAGTATTTGAAGAAAAGTCCAGGAAGATGACTGTTATTCAAGAAAGATGGGAAACTTCTCATGGAAGGTTATACAGATTCAGACTATGCAGGGTCGATTGTGGATAGAAGGTCTACTTCAGGGTATTGCATTTTCTTAGGAGGAAACTTGGTGTCATGGAGAAGCAAGAAGCAGAATGTAGTTGCAAGGTCAAGTGTAGAGGCAGAGTTTCGAGCTATGGCCCAAGGAGTTTGTGAGCTACTATGGATGAAAATCATACTAGATGATCTCAAGATAAAATACAAAGCCCCGATGAAGCTATTTTGTGACAACAAGTCAGCCATTAGCATTGCCCATAATCCGGTTCAACATGACAGAACAAAGCACATAGAGATCGACAGACACTTCATCAAAGAGAAGTTGGATAGCGGGCTTATAGCTACATCATACATCCCTACAGGGCTTCAACTGGCAGATGTGTTCACTAAGGGACTTCCCATTGAGCGATTTCAAGATCTTACATGCAAGCTGGGAATGATAGATATCCATTCACCAGCTTGAGGGGGAGTGTTGTAAATAGAGTAAACATTGTAATTATATTTTAGTCCGGCCCATTAGACAGGCCCGTTAGGTTTATGTTGTAGCCTATTTAAACAGATTATCATTTGTACTCTATACAGATTTCTAATAACATTTTCAGATTACTTTTCTCTACAGGAAACGTAGTACTTAAAGCCCATAGATGAATTCATTGGGGCTGGTCCTCAAAGATCAGAGTATATAAGTTCGAGAAGTTCATTGTAAACAATTTGAGATAGAGAGGAGGGTAACCGATGAGATTTACCAAGGCAACATGCAATACAAAATTCAGCTTTATTTCTTTGAAAAGTATGTAGATTACATGATTTCAGAATTCTATTTAGAGTGTCTAGACTAGTGTGGCCCAGCCTATGGTGCCATTTGTAGAAAACATCAGAATTATGAGAAACTAGAGAATTAACAGAAGAAATAGGAGACTGTAAAACATGACCAGCTGGAGACTGAAGGGGATATAGACCATCTTTAGTCAATCTTCCCTCCAAGAGAGTTTGATCATTGACCTGTGAATGAGCAGAGTAATGAGATGGATAGAATTTAACATAAGCATTATTATCCTTAGCAAATTTACTTATACTGATAAGATTTTTATTAAGTTGGGGAACATGAAGAACATCTTTAAGGTAAAGTGTGTGTTGTGAGTGAGTTGGAGATTGAAATTTAAATGTGCTAAGAGACTGAACAGGTAAGCTTGTACCGTTTCCTAGAAATACATTTTCTAGGTGTGCTGGTGGTGGAGGAGCACCAGGAGGTGCAGGAAGCAGAGTGCAGTGGTTTGAAGCAGCAGTGTCCATCCAGTTGCTGGAGGTAGGGTGAGCAGAGGGCATACCAGTGAAATGAGCTTGAGGAACCGGAGGTGTCATAGCTGGATTCCATGGAGTTGAAGCAAGAGGAGCAATGGGCTGTCTATTGTACTGGTACGGGTTCCCTGTTGGATATGCAGGCCCAGGAGGAGGAGGATTGAACGCTGTATTGAAGCGGTGATAGCAATAGCTCGCTTCATGTCCCACGCGATGACAGACTTGGCACTGTATATTCGAACGCGCACCATTCCGGCCACCGCGACCTCTGAATCGGCCACCGCGACCTCTGAATTGACCATTTCCACGGTTTCCAGAATTAGGGTTTTAAGAATTTGGGAAATTGTGAAAATTAGGGTTTCCATTATTGTAATTGGTATGGGGTTTTTCTTGATTGAGATCTTGCGAAACATCATTGCCAGAGGAATTCTTAGATTGGGTAAGATTAAGCGAAGCTGATTCCTCAAGAATCTTGGCTTTGTCAATTCTCTGTTCATGAGCGAGAAGAAGACCACGAATTTCTTCAAGGTCGAACATTGAATTTCACTGTTGATTAACGTAACAAGGGATTCGTACTCGCTTGGTAAACCCTCAAGAATAACATCTAACTGATCTTGAATTGAAACGGACTCACCGATCGAAGTGAGAGAATCGGTGAGATGCTTGATCTTGGTGAGAAATTCTGATACCGTTGACGATCCTTTCTTCGTCGTGCGCAGTTGTGTGCGGAGTTGGCGAGCCTGAGCGCGAGTCTTTGATTGAAACACAGTATGAATGTTGTCCCAGAGTTGGTATGTGTATCGGCAGCCAATGACCGACGGCAATATCGCCGGTGACAAGGAAGATTGGAGCCAAGCGAGTAATAATTGGTCCTGTAGTTCCCAGTTTGTATACGCAGGATTCTCGCGATTGTTAATTCTGTCATCTTCGTTCGCGAATTGAGGGGGAATGACCGGAGCCACACAGAACCGGTGAAGGCGGTGAGCACGCAGCACCGGTTCAATCTGCTGCAACCAGACAAGGTAGTTGGATTCATCTAGTTTCACTGAGATCTTAGAGTTGAACGAAGATAGAGGTTTATCGGAGGACGCCACCAGTGGTGGTGGCGTAGGGGATGGTGTATTTGTCATGGAGAAAAAAAAATCGGAGGAAGAAGAAACAGAATCGAGTCACGAAGGTGACTTAGTGAGCTCTGGATACCATATTACAAGGTAAAGAACTGAACATATTGAAGAAAATGTAAACTGATATTTTTCTGATTGATGATCTGAGATTACACAGAGATGCAATATATATAGCAGCTATATGCAAGTCTGCTAACAGAATTCGGTTTGACAGTTACACAAACTGACATAACAGAATAACAGATTCTAACTAAAATGATACACCTAATTAACTGCTATTTACATTCTCTAACATGGTACAATCCGGTCTGGTTAGGTCAGTATGATAGACATAAAAAATATATTTTTGTATTCAGTAAACTCTTGTGAGTTTCTGTGTCTAGTTTAGTAAGATTCCACAAATTTTATGTAGACTCGAGTTTAACAACATTGATCTATATGATATATTCAACAACTCTAAACTGCCCATCTATTGACTGTTAATTATTTGATTCACCTAATTCTTGATTTCTTGTAAGATGTAACACTCTCTCTCAATATTTGTCTCCTTTGTCTCTTTCTCTTGTGGCATTGCTTAGCCTAGTGAACTAAATTTAGAGGAAATTACATTTACCTTCCCTTAGTTTTGACTGAATGACACCGACACCATCGCTATTTTTAAAATGAACACTCACCACCCTTATTTGTTTGGAAAGTTTCACTCAACTTCTCTAAATTTAGTTTAAATTACACAAAAACCCCTCTATTCTTACATAAACAGATAGAAGGGAGATGTGTGTAATCTAGAGAGGTCGGTGTATTTTACCAAATAGAAGGGTTGATGCATTATTTAACTAGAATTAAGAGGTGGTGAGTGTAATTTCCAATTAAATTAATTACTATAGATGTTAATATGATTTTATGAACTTTGTTATGTGCTATTGAGTGACTTTGAGAATGATTAATTTATTGACTAAAGGGTGAACAGTGAGCACTTGCATTTAGAGGGACTTTTAACAATTCTAACAAGAGTGGTGTTTCTTTTTCATTGCAAATATGTGCCTCATAGGTTTTTTTTGGGGGGGGGGGGGGGGGGGGCGTTGTGCCTCCTAAGAGTAGTTTATTTGTCATAACTCGTTAAACCATATTGTTGACCATAAGAAAAAATAAGGAGATAAAAAAATCAGCTGTGTATAGGGCCCTACTTTCTTCTCAGTTTTATTTGGTGTCGTGGGAATTATATTTGTTATGTTTGAAACTAAATGTGCTACTTATTTACCTCCATTTAGCCTCATTATATTTTATTATATTATTGAAAGAATGAAGAATAATGGTAGTGCAAAAACAGGTTAACGGAAGCTTGTTGCCTGCATCTGTGATTTCACTTTACTGTGCTTATGTGTGCTACACGGGTCTTTCTAGTGAACCTCATGGTTATGAGTGCAATGGTCTCAACAAGTCCAGAGCTGTAAGCACAAGTGCACTCGTTCTTGGCATGCTTACAACGGTCCTGTCCGTGTTGTACTCTGCTCTTCGTGCAGGATCTTCAACCACATTCATGTCACCACCATCTTCACCTAAAGCTGGTAATAGGAGAAGTTTGGAATCTTGTAAGTTTTAAATGTTTATTCATACTTGATCTCCATATAAAAGGTTTTGGAATATGTTTATTCAGGTGATAGCAAACCTCTTTTAGAAGATGTGGAAGAAGGAAAGTCAAAAAAGGAAGAAAAGGAAGCAAGACCAGTTAGTTATTCGTATTCATTCTTCCACCTAATATTTGCACTGGCTAGCATGTATTCAGCCATGCTTCTTTCTGGATGGACCAGTTCATCTGAAAGCTCAGATCTTATAGATGTTGGTTGGACATCCGTATGGGTTCGGATCGGCACTGAATGGGTTACTGCTGGATTGTATCTATGGACTCTCCTGGCTCCTTTGCTCTTTCCTGATCGTGAATTTGCTTAGTTCTCTTGTCTATAAATGACTACATATATTACTCTACTACACAGAATTCTTATTGGGTGTATATGGTATTGAATGTATGACCTTCTATTCCTATGTATAAAATGTTGTGTTTGTAATACATGATATATGTATAGATTCACTCTTCATGCGATGTGATATGTATGCATTTTAATATATATATATATATATATATATATATATATATATATATATATATATATATATATATATATATATATATAGCTGCGTAGTTATCTGTAATTGATTGATTTCACTTGTAATGAGATGAACTTTTTTAGTTGATAAATTTTTCAATATACTGATTCCGTTCCATTAAATTAAAGTTCACCATTTTCTATGTTACGTTTTGATTTACTTGCCGACAGTATGTGGACCTGAGCTAAGAAAAATGTCCAAACCAAACTATAAAATGTCGGCTAAGATCTTCCATCTAGCTGCATCATTTCTTCCTCAAGGTTTGAAATTGAAATAGCATTTTTGTCGTTAATTAATGGCAGGAAGCATCACAAGATTTGGTCGTTCTGCTGGTTGTGGTGGAGTTCTTCGTGATCACAGAGGTAATTTCGTTTTTGCTTTCACTCGGCGTCTTGATCCTTGCACGACGCTGCACGCGGAGCTTTCGGGGTTATTTCATGGCATCACGATTGCACACAACAGAGGTTTCAATAACTTGATAATTGAAACCGATTCCATGGATGCGTTTGATCTTGTTCAAAGTGAAGCTTTCGTCAATCATGAAGCTTCTGAGATAGTGAATAGTATCAAAGGAATTGGGAACGGCACTCTCAAAAATGTGTGGGTGAGAATCAACAGAGATGTTAATGTGGTTGCTGATGCAACTGCCAAGAGATGCCACATAATTAGGGACAAAATTGTAATGTTTGAAGTTATTCCAGAATTTTTAGTACCTTTACTATGTACTGATTTGGGTGGGAGGGTCTCTTGGCCCATCAATTGTTAATTGAGTTTGTGTGGCCTGTTGGCCCATTTTTCACCAAAAAAAAAAAGCATCACAAGATTTAGACTCGTGAGTGTGACAGTACCTGATAATGTTTTTTTAACTTCTTCTCTAAGACTCTAACTATAGTAGTATTATTGATGTAAGGGAAATATTTCTTTTTAAGCAATTCTAACCGAATTAAATTCATTCACAGGGAGTAACACATCACACTCATGATTTTATGTCGGCATTCATCATTGTTAGCTCCATCCTACATTAATCTCTTTAGAAGGTGCGCTATTAAACTTCAAAAATATCTAGAGTGACTTGACAATCACTTTTATTTTATGCATTGAGATTGTTGGTCTTTGTTTATTTAGATATGAAATTACATGTTTGTTTAAAGATTTAAAGGATCTAGCTGGGAAAAAAGATTTAAATGACTAAATGGAAATTTAAAAATAAGTTAAAAGGATCTCAAAATCCAACAATTTTTCAAGTCACCAACATAATTTCATGCATACAAGCCACATACCATGTCATGTAAGCTTCTGTTTAAGGGAATGAAAGGAATGTTTAAAAAAGCTGATGTTAACATTTTAAAACATAAAGGATTGAGTTGAGAAAAAAAGTTAAAGAACAAATCCGAAATTTTAAAATAATTCAACGGAGTTTAAGCACAATTTTCCATTGGTTTTGTCCATATGAATATCATAATAAGTTATTAGTCTTGGCAAGGAAGCCCGACCTCGGCGGCTCGGCCTAGTTTGACGGGAAAAATTTGCTTTGATTAAAGGCGGAGCTGGGGTAGGAGGTGTCGATACCGGCCTCGAACCTGCCTGACTAATATAAATTAATTTATTATTTTGTACATATACACTCATTCATTTTGTTTATTTTTCATTTAATTTCTTTTCAATAAAAATTTATATTTTATTTTATCATTATATTTCTATTTTATCAATAGAAATTTATATTGTATTTTATCATTGTATAATGATTATGATTTCATTCTATTAATGATCATGAATATAAATATATCAATTTATCTGCATAATGATAGTTGGAGCTTTGCGGGAAACTCGACATAGTCAGAAACAGGATATAGGTACCTACTTTTCAAACTCACCGGATAGGCGGGGATGGGAAAGAAAAATTTGTCCTCTCGCCCACGTTGCCATCCTATATGTTATCATCAAAATTTTACCATTAAGAGAAGACCCCTTATTTTCCAAAATACCAATACTTATCAAGCACCATTAATTTTTTATCCTTAGTACGTATGAGTGAAATGAAACATTAAAAGTAAGTTCAGATCTGTGCTCACCATGTCTAAAAACCTTACCAATTATTCACTCAAAAAAAACATAGCTTTGAAATAAAATAATATTTTTATTAATTTTTTCCATTTTAAGCAAAAAAACAAGCTTTAAATGCATTTAATGTATATGAGCTCAGGTATTCTAACTCTTGCAGGCGCCACAAACTGACACGCATAAATTAAATAATAAATAAATCCCATTTTCCAATTTAAAAGTGTAAGCATATCTACTATTCATGAATTAGTATAAGATTAAAAAAAATATTTATTATTTGTATTATGTGCATATTTTCTTTTAATTAATATTTTTGTCTTTGATCAATGTGAGGAAGAAAGAAATGGGAAGGGAAAGGAGGTGTAAGGTGTTGTTTGTTTAACGTGAACATGCAGGAAGGGGTTACAGCGATGCCCTCTTCATCTTCATCTTGGAGTCACCATTGCAATAATCTCTGCAACTGTAAACATGCTCCTTCCGCCACCTTAGACCTTCTCATTCTCCTCCTTGTTCTTTTCTCCGGCGCTTTTCTTCTCTCCTCTTATTTCTCTTACATCTTCAACTCCCTCTCTCTCCTCCTTCCTTCTCTCTCCTTCACCCTCTCTATTCCCTATTTAATCGGCTTCGTTGTCTTCTTTATCGTCACCGTCGTTGTCACCGAGTTTTGTTGTGGTGCTCGATCTCGTAAATGCGAGAGGAGCGGTTGTAGAGGACTCAAGAATGTTAAGGAGTTTGATTTGCAGATAGAGACATTCGCTCCGGGTTCGAATTCGGGTTCAAATGAATTTGATAAACTTCCTTGGAAAGGTGGTAGTGAAGGGAATCCTGATTATGAGTTTCTTAGGGCTGAGTTAAGGATGATGGCCCCTCCTAATGGTCGTGCTCTTTTGCTCTTTAGGGCTCCTTGTGGCTGTCCTAATGCAAAACTTGAGGCTTTAGGTCCAAAGAAAACCAAGCGCCATAAGAGGTCTTTTTCTTTCTCTTTCTCTCTTTCAAGGATATGGTTTTTCTTTTCTTGAAATTGGAAATTATGATGCTTTTGTTATTTGGATTTTGATGTTTTGTTTTGTTTTGTGGTAGTATTGGCTTCTTTTTCTGGAATTCTTTATTGAATTGATTGAATCGCCTTTTATGAATCTCATAGGAAGATCAAATCTGAGATTTGTTTCAATGGACATGTGGTTTATTTTATGCATCACATGGTAGATTTGTAGGGTTGATGTATTTTGTTTAGATTCAACTATCATCGATTTGTTTTATTTTGCATTGGGCTGATCTGCCATGGCTGAAAGCTATGCTGTGCCCTCTTTCTTGGTGGAGGATTGTTTTGGGAAAATTGTGATTCCTTGTGTTCCACTACTTTTAGGCTATTGTTAGATCAGTCATTAATGCGATACTTTCGCAAAATCGTAACCATTATTGAGTAAATGCTTCCTTCCTTTAGTGTTATCTTTTGGTCGTAAGTTGTGTTCTTAAGATTACTTCATTCACCTGATTTTATCCCTATAATTGCGGTGAAGAAAAGCTATTGGTAGGAATCACAGTCTTGTTTTGTTATGTGATTCTCTTGTACGGATAGAGAATTTGATGTGTGTCTGGAATCTATACCTCTCCACTATAGGTTGTCTTTCATTCATGAGCAGGTTAGTGGTTTCAATAGTGATTTATGTCTTGAAGGATTTATCCATATCCCTTTCCCTTACCCATCTTTTATCGCCCAACCATGAAATCCAGATACTCCAATATTGGTGCATATGAGCCCAGATACTCCAAAATTGGTGTCGTAACTCGTAAGTGTACCTGTGTCACTTGCGTCCCCGTCTCTCCAACACCAATACATGCATCTAGGAAATGTCCTTAATGTTTTTTTTAAGAAAATAATTCACTGTCAAATACATTTGGGGATCGAGCTTAATCCACTGATATATATATATATATTTAAAGATGTCATATTCAATGCGTAGAAGTTTTGTTACACAGTCGTATCTCAGCATTCAATGTCTTCTCGAGTCTTCCAACTTCCCCTTTCCATTCCTTTAACTAGTTTCCCCCTATTTGTCAATATCCCCTACCTCCTGCCACTCAATCTTTCTCACCTCCTCCTTACAGTCCCAATATGTTCATCCATGCCCTCTCCACCAACAAAGCCACCAACAACTTTTGTACCATCTCGCTCTCTTAGAAATCTCCTTGGGTTTGTTTTTTCTTCCTTCTTCTGTGTCTCCCATCTCCTCTTCTCAGTGCACCGCTTATGCCCCACGCATAAACATCCATACAATGCATACTCGTTCCAAAGCAGGCTTCCTTAAGCCTCGGCCTGTCACTGTGTACTCGTTTCTGTGCGTTCCCTACGTTCTTCTTCAACAATATCTTCCAGGGTCTGTCACAGGGCAAGCGAGCCCTCAAAACTGTGCTCCAAAGCCTCCATTCGTGTTCCCGTTTTCCATGTCAAGACCATTAACTTCCCAGAATCTTGATAATTTGATACTTGTTGATAGAAACTGAATATCAATGGAGTAAAATACTGAATTATATAAATAATACTCTATGGAAATGGTTTGCAAAACATAGTTACAAAAAATATAGAAACAAAACAGAAATGACAAGAACTTCCCAAGAATTCGAGAGTCTCGGTCTCTCCCTTCCAAGAATTAGAGAGCTTGGTCTCTCCCTTCTATAACCAACTCAAAATAATTCCCTGTCCTCTTTCATCCTATTTAATTTAACATAACATAAAATTGCCAAGCAACGGTTACTAACCACACTTATAAAAGTTGTCAAAAAAAAACCACTTATAAATAAATAAAAACTGCTACAATAGAAATAATATTACAAATTGCTATTATTAATTCGGTCCACATTAGGCCTTGGTCCTCCGCTTATAATGTTTACTAATATAATGTTTACTAATAAGAGGTCTGACACACTGGTTCCCCTGCTTTGATTTTTGATAGATGATGTTATTATCAACCTGAATGCAAAGTTTGCTCTTAAACAGCTAGGGAAACTTGATTATTTCCTTGGCTTAACATTTGTCTACCAGAGGCCTCTTATTGTGTCTTAATAGATACATTGGGGGTTGTTATCTCGTGATCATATACTTGAAGCAAGATGGATTTCTTCTCCTATGGTTGCTAACTTCAAATTAAGCAAATTTGCTATTGATTAACTACCTAACCCTCACACACATGGGTCTATTGTTGGTGGTCTTCAGTATGCTACTTTGACTAGACCAGAAATCTTACAGTGTTAACAAAGTATGTCATTTTATGGATCATCCTGTAGAAATCCAGTGAAATGTTGTTAAATGCATCCTGCGTTATCTTTGAGGCTCTTTAAACCCTGACACGGACACCGGACACGACACGAACATGCGGACACCGCTAATGTCCAAAATATAGGACACCGGGACACTGCATATATAATTATTTATTTATTATAATTAAATAAAATATGAACATTACCTATAAAATATTTAAATTGAACAATTTATTTCATAACAATAAAAGTTCTTAAACAAAATAAGATAGTTTTTCACATTCATTTTCCATCTACTATATCGATAAGCTAAAAATGATGTAATCAAATTTAATATTTTTAACCCCTTCCTTGATCATCACTACTTTGACACTTCTTTAACCTTTGAAGAAGTGTCTCAGAAGTGTTCAAGAAGTGTCTAAGATGTGTCGAAGCAAAGAAAAAAAAGATTTTTTTGGGACACTTGTCTGAGGTGTCGGACACGTGTCGTACGGGTGTCGGACACTGATGCGTGTCGGACACCGGCACACGTCTAATCTCAGAGGTGTCCTAGCTTCATAATCCTTTGGTTTACTACTACATCTTGCCAATACTGCTGCCTCTTTCTCTCCGTAAGCATACAACAATGATGCAGACTTGGCTACTGACCCTAATGACCCACATGCTCTTTGGCCATAGTCTCGTTTTTTGGTGCTCCAAGAAACAACCCTTGGTTTTATTAGATATATCTTAAGGTATATTTTCTTTGCAAAACCATAATATCATTCTTTTTGGTTAATCTTGTATTGTTTGGTTAAACGTTTTTACGTTGAGCAATTAAGGTGAGAAATGGTGGGAAAGAAGCCGATAATCCTTAGAGTAGTTTGCTATTTATTCCTGTAGCAATATTGTCCTATTCTTGTTAGGCATGCAGCACTCTTTCGTTAAACACACTAATTTCATAAGAATTTATTATAATATTATAATTAATTTATAAATCGGTTTAGTTAACTAGAAACTACAACCAAGGACAGAGTCAGATCTATGTCTGACTGGAATTGGCTAGGATCAGTCCTGAATCATGATCCAAGTCATTACAGTTGTTTTGTATTGCAAATGTCTGGTTTGTGACTTGTTTCTTTCTTTTTCAATCTGCAATTTCATGGTCCCTGGTTTGTGGCCCAGGGACAAGATCATCCCTTCTCTGTCACTCTTCACTATTTGTAGGCAACATGCCTTATTGAGCCTTAACCAACTTCTAACACACACACACCCATTTAACTAACTAACTAACCAGAGGGTTACCTAACACAGCTGACCTCTCAGTATGACTGAACTTTAGTCTGATATTGTCGTATGGTGTTATATTTTCTGCCAAACTTTTTTCTATTCAAATTTTGTTGTGTTATGTTATGTTATTACACGAACTCTAAAGTTTATTCTGAAGTTGTTGCATCAAGCCTTTTTTAAAGTAAAAAAAGGGAAATTAAAGTCGGCAATTATGATCTATCTATTCTGTAATGATTGGCTATCCACTCACTCAAATTTATTGAAGACTTGAAGATATGCTCCTTGGACTTGAATATAACTTATCTAAACCTCTGATTTTAATGCTTTGAGCAGGTCTTCAGCCAATGCAACTCTTAATGGAGGAGAAGAACATCGTTGATCATCGACTGAGTTGTTTTCACCACAGGCATCTCATTTATATTTGCATCAATATCATTCTCATGGTTACCCATTTATTGGAAAGCTTTTGATCAGAACCATTTTTTAAAGAAAAGAAAATAGCAATCCGGTGTTAAGATCCTTCCTTGTATACTATCTGTAGTGTACTATCTTTTGAGTCTCTAAAAACTTTTGAAGGATCATACAAAATTAACTGCAATAAACATGTGATTCGTGTTGTCCCATTTACATAGTTGTAAAATGTCGCTTACCTATGCATTATTATGGATTAAAAATCCTTGTCCAAGCTCTGTAAATTTGCTCTTCTTGTTGGTTGGGTCACGGACCTTTACTCGTCAATCCTTCCTTGTTTACTAATCAATGCAGTTTTTACTTTTATTTAGTAGTGTATGCATAATAAAATCAAGGCTAAATTATAGTTTTGGTCCCCCTATTTTCAATAATTCAGACATTTGGTCCCCCTATTTTAAAACTCAGACATTTGGTCCCCCAATTTTAAAAAATCAAAGACATTTAGTCCCAAGAGGAATTTTCAGTTTTTTATGGCTAATAATCAAAGACATTTGGTCCCTCAATTTTAAAAAATCAAAGACATTTGGTCCCCCAATTTTAAAAAATCAAAAACATTTGGTCCCTCTTTGGACTAAATGTATTTGATTTTTTAAAATTGGGGGACCAAATGTCTGAGTTTTAAAATAGGGGGACCAAATGTCTGAATTTTTGAAAATAGGGGGACTAAAACTATAATTTAGCCTAAAATCAAATAAATGGAAAAAAAATATATCTAATTATTATCTTTAAAGAGAGTAAATATGAGTGTAATACTTGTTAATTTAAGTGAAAAACGTATCATTACCGAAGACTAGGTTTGGGTTGATGGTATTTTTTTGGTATGGACCATTGCTGGCTACCCACGGAGTGTCTCAATGCTTTCAATGAAAGACTAATTTCTGCTCGTGCTTAGAATCAAACTTTGCACCGATCAACACCGAGTTTGTCCACTGTGGGAATCGAACTCGAGAGCACCGAGTCGACCCCCTGTGCCCTAAGATAGATTAAGTCATTGGGCCAACGGTGTTAGGTTTATGGTATGTAATACAAGAACGGAGTGGAATAAAATGGATAACAAAGTGTTTCATTGTTTAAATATTAAAATAAAGGCTTAAAGGTACTTTTAGTCCCTGCAAATGTCAAAATAATCCAGTTTAGTCCCTGCAATTCCAAAACTTTTAAAATAGTCCCTGCAATTACTAAACGTTACTACTTTTAGTCCCTGCTGTTAGTTAAGGGTTAACACTATTATCTTTTGATGATGTGGCAAGCTGGCTCATATTTTTTATTCCAACACTGTTATCATCAACTTCTTCCTTACGCTGGGTCACCATTAACCCAGAAAATCCCCATGAACCCATCTCTGTCGCTTCCCTCCTCTTACTCACGGATCTCTCTCTCTCTCTCTCTCTCTCTCTCTCTCTCTCTCTCTCTCTCTCTCTCTCTCTCTCTCTCTCTCTCTCACACACACACACACACACCATAAATTGCAAAACGTAAAAATGCAAAATGCAAATCGTGAATCAGGGTCACCAAATGCATAGAAAGGAAAACAGTACGTAATTTAATCTTCCATCGTTGCGCTTCCATTTCCTCTTCCTCTTGCAAACGCCAACCTTGTGAATCTTCCATTGTTTTCTTCTGCTTGGTTGAGAAATAGATTTCTCACATCAGATTGATTTTCCTCCGAATCCCTAAATCCCTAATTTGAATTTCGTTGAATGTGTTGTTGATTTTCCTAAATCCCTAATTCTGTTGTTGATTTCTATGGATCCTTCTGTTTTTGATTTTCGATTGCTTCTGGTTTCAATTTGCGATCCCCCTGTTCTCTGTCCTTCGCAATCGTGAGAGAAGATCTGAGATTGAAGGTGTTCTTTGGGGCATCAATGGAGGTTTGGTTTTTTCCCTAGATGTCAATAACGATTGCAGATTGAAGAAATGGGGGAGAGGAACGATTGCAACGACAGAGGAGAGGAATGATTTTTGGGATTTTTGGTTTTGTAATTTTTCATTTAAAAATAAATTTATTTAAACTTAAATAAATATAAGTAATAAAAAATATGAGTCAGCTTGCCACATCATCAAAAGATAACAGTGTTAACCCTTAACTAACAGCAGGGACTAAAAGTAGTAACGTTTAGTAATTGCAGGGACTATTTTAAAAGTTTTGGAATTGCAGGGACTAAACTGGATTATTTTGACATTTGCACGGACTAAAAGTACCTTTAAGCCTAAAATAAATGATAAAATGAAAAGGTACACGTAAAAAAATGATAAAATGAAATGGAATGAGTCTTGTCCAAAATTACAATTTGGGGGAAGCCCTTAAGATTTTTAAGGACATATGAGCGATGGTGTTGTCCCAAATGAATTGACTATGATGAATGTGATATCCCCAGAGAAGCTTGTATAAGCAAAATATAAGTGTTTGATATTTTCTCTCGTCCTATTTATAAAGAAAATTTGTAATTTTATATTTATTGAATAAATGATACACCTCGTCTATAATACTAATCAGATGTACTAGTTATTCAATGAACCTAAAACTACAATTTCTTCGTATAAATAGGACTAGAGTAGTAACTACTAATAGTAATTTACAATAATTTTTCACTAGTTTATAACATTTTTTTAGACGCTACATGAAGTACGCTACTTGGAGTTGTGTTTAAGCTTATATTCTATAGTGTTTCATTTTTTGTTTTGTTTTTACTCGTATTATTTTGATTTAATTTCCTTATTTATTCTGTTTTAAATGAATGACCTCTCTCAATTTTAAGCATTAATTAAAAATTTTCATTTTTGTCATTTTATATAAGTTTCTTCATCTACTAATTTTACTAAAAACTTCAAATTTATATTGCTATCTTATTTTATTTTATTGATAACAAAACCTTAAGGGTGTGTTTGAGAATTTGGAGGGAAGGAGAGGGGAGGACATGAAATTAATAGTATAAATTCTTTAGTGATGAGGAGAAAAATTATCTTCCTAAACCCCCTCCTATTCTATTTTTGTAGCCCTCCAAAATCCCCCAAATTTGGAGGGTTTTGGATGGGCTCCGAAAATAAACTAGGAGAGAGGTTTGGGGGGGTTTATGGGGTGATTTTTCTCCTCATTACTAAAGAATTTACACTATTAATCTCCTCCCCTCCCCTCTAAACTCTCAAACACTGGGTATGTTTGGGAGGGGAGGGGAGGGGAGGGGAGGGGAGGGGAAAATTTGATTTTCAATTCTAAATTAAGGAAGTTATACAATGTTGCTAAACAAAAATGAAGTATGATTAATAATATTTTATCATTATCTTTCATGTTACAATTATATACCAATCAAAAACCAAAATTGTAAAACACTCGAATCCCAAAAGGTAGTGGGCAACCCAAAACCGGTGAAAAAACTTACACCACAGTACACATACTCTCCAATAGGTCAACACTTCATTCATTGAAGAGACAAAGGTTAGACTCGGTATCCAATAGAAGCGACTTACATGAGTAAAATTAAGGCTAAAGTGCCCCCGGTAGGGGTGTTCGTGGGTCGGTTTGGATCGGATTTGACCAAATCCGTTGTCCGAACCAATGATAATTATTCGGTTTGGGTTGGTTCGGATTTTACATTTTTTCCTCCAAAATCTGAACCAAACCGAACCGATATTGGACGGGTTGGTTTGGATTGGGCTCACGGGTCATTCACTAAAATATTAATTTTCTAAAATATAAAAAACAACACTTTTTTATGATATTCCAACACTTTAAATAGCTAAAAAAATTGAAAATCACACGAAATCAAACTCAAATCCACTAATAGTCTTCCCATTCATAGTATTAAAATTTTACAACTTAATCATAAATTATTAAGGTAAAAATTCTAAGCAAATAAAATCGTGTGCATCTAAAATTACAAAATTGTTATGACGTAATATGGGTTGATTCGAGTTCGCGGATTTGATTTTTAAAATCCGTTGCCCGATCCAAACAACTACGGGTTGGTTTGGATTTGTTCGATTTTGACCTGAACACGAAAAATATCCGAACCAAACATATCGGTTTGGATTGGATCGTGGGTTGGTTTGGATTTGCCCGAACCACTGAACACCCCTAGTTCCCGGGGTCCCTTATCTTTATTTAAAGTAACGATTTGGTCCTTTATCTTTTTTTTGTCCCAAATCAGTCCTTTATGTTTTAAATTTTTGACACATAAATCATTTTCTGTCCCAAATCAGTCCTTTATGTTTCAAATTTTTAACACATAAATCCTTTTTTTTTACACATAAATCAGCACTGTTAACGGAAAAGGATTTATGTGTCAAAAATTTGAAAAATAAAGGACTTATTTGGGACAAAAAAACATAAAGGACTAATTCGTTATTTTAAATAAAGATAAGGGACCCCGGAAGAGCACTTTAGCCTAAAATTAAACTCAATTGCAAATGAGGTCTTAGACATCAATTACAATTACAATTACTAATAAAAAAAGATATCAATTACAATTAATAAAATAACAAAAAAAATCCAATATGGTAAAATGTAAAATAAGGGGAAAATACGTGTCATTGAATTTGAGAGACCAATATTTCCTTGTCTTTCGTCCCTTTCACTTTCATATCATCGTGTTGTGTTGTCTTCCTCGATGAAACTATCACCATTGCCGCTTAACTGTTCTTCTGAGTGCTGACTAGACAAGATCGAACCAGTTTTACAGAGAACCGAACGCTACCATGATGCCATCAACGGACCGGAGCCCAGAACGGTAAAAGGCGAGAGCGAGGTTTGGGTTTCTTATCTCAGACAAGGTTAGGGTTTCTTATCTCAGAAAATATTACCTTTTATCTGTTTTGTTTTAAATTATTGGTTCTGAAAAGTGATTTTGGGTGAAACAGAGTGCATTTCGTCTCTATGGATAACCGTTTAACCTTCCTCAACTCAAGGTATCGCTGCATTAGCCACTAATTGTACAGATTGTTCTATCGGTTTCTTAATTCTTTCATTCCAGTAAGTCTATTCTTTTCTTTCTCGTGAAAATGATTCTCTGTTTTGTCTTTCATTTGGAATTTGACAAATTGTCCTTTATTATCTTTCATTGTAATAGCACAGCGAAAAACTGGCTTCAGGTGACTTAGCAAGGAGTGTCCATTGCAATAGTTTGTGCCTTCAACTATTGGTCCAATCCAAGTAGAAGTATTTTTGCAGTTTTAGCACAGTAAGTTACTTACCTTCTATCTTTTACTTCACTTTCTTTTTATACAAATTATCTACTTGCTTTTACATTTATAATTCCTTCCAACATTGTAGAACTTCATGTTGTTTAGCTATTGTTATTACTATTTTTTTGCAGGAGGCTATATTAATTTGTCTTAAGCTATATTGTAGAAATTCATGTTGTTTTGTTATTTGTTTGATAGAATTATTTCAAAAGGTGGTACCTATTATCTTTTGTCATTTAAAACATATGTATACTATTTGTAGGATAAATATGGATATTAATGAATGTCAACCAGCTGCAATCGATGGGTTTAAAGATATTTTTCTTGGTCAAATTGTGAATAGTAAAGATGAAGCTTATAACTTATACCAAGAACATGCTTTTAAAACGGGTTTTAGTGTAAGAAAGGGGAAGGAGTTATATTATGATAATGAGAAAAAAAATACACGTTTGAAAGACTTTTATTGTTCCAAACAAGGGTTTAAGAATAATGAATCTGATGGTGAAGTGGCTTATCAAAGAGCAGAATCAAGAACGAATTGCCAAGCTATGGTAAGATTTAATGTGACTAAGGAGGGAGTATGGAAAGTCACAAAGCTGGTGTTGGATCACAATCATGACTTCGTACCACTTGAGCAAAGACATTTGTTGCGTTCTATGAGAAATGTGTCAATTGTCAAAGGAGACCTCATAAAGTCCATGGTGAATGCTGGTGTACGAGTTACAAATACTTGGAGTTATTTAGGAGAAGAGGTTGGTGGATTTAGCAATATTAGTATACCTAGTTATGTCTCCAATGAAAAGTTGAAATTGATTGAAGCGGGGGACGCACAATCTTTACTGAATCACTTACAAAATAGACAAGCACATGAAGCTATGTTCTATTATAGTGTGCAGTTAGACCAAGAATCGCGTTTGGCAAATGTCTTTTGGAGAGACGGTAAATCTAAAGTTGATTATGATTGCTTTGGGGATGTTGTGATTTTTGACACTACTTATCGTACTTATAAATACAATTTGATTTGTGCCCAATTTGTTGGTGTAAATCATCATTGGCAAAATGTCATGTTTGGTTGTGCTTTGTTATCTGATGAAACTGAAGTTTCTTATACTTGGTTGTTCAAAACATTTTTAGAGAGTATAGGGAACCAACAACTAAAAACAATCTTTACCGATCAAGGTGCAGCCATTGCCAAAGCAATTGAAGAGGTAATGCCAAATACATGTCATCGATTGTGTTTGCGACATATAGCTAAAAATGCTCCTTCACATTTGGGATCTCTCAGTTCTAATCACAAGATTGTGGGCTTATTTAATAAATGCATGACAGGTTGTGATTCAGAAGAAGAATTTCAAAGCATTTGGGATGAGATGATGAATGAGTATAAGCTTCATGATCATCAATGGTTGAGTAACATGTATAAAATTCGTCATAAGTGGAGCGTGGCTTATTGTAAAGATGCATTCTCTGCTGGTATCGAATCCTCTCAAACGAGTGAGAGTACAAACAATGTACTAGGTAAGATTGCAGGAAAAGCAACAAGTCTCCCACATTTTTTGTTGGCATTTGAAAATATGGTGACAAAATGGCGACAATTAGAGGTTGAGAAGGAATTCAAAAACAGCCAGAGTACACCTCATCGTGTTATAAATATTAGTGAAACTTTACGACACGCATCTACAGTATATACTCACAAAATATTTGAGCTTTTTTTAAATGAATATCTTGTTGGGACGGGTGGAAGCACTTCTGTAGAGATTGATCGATGTGATAATGTGTCATATCATGAAGTCACATTGAACAATATGCCAAATAAAAAGTATATGGTGACTTTGGACTCTTCCAATGCAATGATTAACTGTAGTTGCCAAAAATTTAATTCTATGGGAATTCTTTGTAGTCATGCTTTACGAATTTACAACATTAAAGGTATTTTAAAAATACCTGACCAGTACATCTTAAAAAGATGGTCAAAAAATGCAAGGCATGTGATTTATGAGCACATAATTAGTGGTTCAAAAAAAGATTCTGCCTCCAATTCAACAACCTCTACTGCTGCTGCTGATGGTCTTCTTTACCGCGATGCCATTATGAAGTCTTTCTACAATTTGGTTTTGGAAACTCAGGAACACAAAGAAGCTCAAAAAATGATGTGGAATTTGCTTGAAATTGGAGTTCAGAGGGTTCGACAATGTGTTGGCAAGCTCACTTTAAATTCAGATACAGAAACTGTTGAGAATAATTTCATGCAAAATGGGGAAAAAGAATGTGGTGCAATTTTTAGTCCTCTTTTTGAAAAGACTAAAGAAATGTCCGAGGTTTGCAAGAAAGGACATTCTGAGAAAAGGAAACGATCACCTACCGAAGCAGAAAAAAATGAAGGTGAGATAGTAAATGTTGTTTTATGTGATTTTTGTGATAAAAAAATAATGTGATTTTTGTAAATTTTGTTTCATTTACAGAGGAACAGAGTGAAGACAGTTTTTATGCTATTACTTCTCCTGCAAGTGGCCAAACCAATGTTCTGAATTGCACGGTTGAACCTTCTAGAGATGCTTGTTCTTTAGATGCACCCCTACAGGTTTAGCATATATTCTAGTTTTTGTTGGTTTAATATTACTTAGTTATACTCCAGCTAATAACATTTTTTATATCCTCTAATAGCAACAACATCCATCAAGTTGGGGTTAAAATGCTCCATTAATTCCATTCAGTAACTTGTTACAAGGAATGAACTCGTGTAATTATTTAGGCAGGTATATTGATAATCATATATTACAGCTTCTTCTAATGATATATGTTTTACTCAAGTACATTTCTCATATCATAGGTATAACTGATTTCATTTGTTGCAGCAATCTTGTAATTATAGTTGGTTACCTCCAGTGGCAGTTCTCAGGATAGGCAATGATAATTTGATCATAGGATGTAAGTTTTACTTAATACAATGGAAAAGATTGTGTGTTTTGTAGTAACATTTTTGTTATTTTGATTTTATGGTTTTGGTTAAGAATAGGTAGTCGTGGATATTAATTTTTGATACAATTTACTGCTTAAGCTAGGTGGTTTGCAGTTTATTTCATTTTAACTTCTGGTGGTATTATGGTGGAAAGACCAGACATTGGTTTATGCTACTACAATATTGTTTTAGCATGGGTGGAAGTTTCTTCAATGTGGCCACTTCAGTAGCCCTACAAGAAAATAACATCACATATATGATATGTCCAACAGCAGGACTTATTTCTAGCTCACTAGGACCATGATTTGTTTCTTGCAAAAGTAGAGAATGTCACCCTTCAAAATTCTATGGATCACTTCTCAGACAAAATTGATTGTGCACAAACCAAAAGAAAGCAATAAATTTTGTTGCTTTTATAAAAATATTTGTATTTTTCCTTCTTTTTTTGGATCAACAACTGATGAATACATATTGGCATAATGTCACTAAAAATATGGGGGAGCTAGTTAGAGATGCGGCCACCTTTGTCAAAGCATGATCAACCGTAGCCTATTTATCTGCCACTTAGTTGGAACGGTTGAACCAAACATTCCGATTCAATTTTGACAACTTTGGGTGATAATTCACCACTATTTGCCTTAGTATACATGCATACAACCCTTGCCATGAGTTCATTGACACGATAGATAATTCACCACTATTTGTCTATTTGTTTCTCTAATTATACATGTATCTGCCACAATCGTCACTTCTTTAATTAATTTCAGTTTTAGCCTTCTGTTTTGACTTTCTGTAATCATTCTTGATTTCTTGTCCCCTTAGTCTGGCACGACGACTATTCATTGCCCTTCATTTTAAGTATCCAAAATGAAAGCAACTTCTTGGTCTGACGGCTAGTTAAAGAAATCTATAACATGCTTATAGCTTTTTTTTGGACCAAATATAACATGCATATAGCTGCTTTGCTTTATTTATTTATTTATTTATAAGAGTTATTCACTTTAGAACTACTGCTCATTCCAGGTTTAAGGAGGAAAAAACAATGAACCATTTGGCACACGAATTTTCTTTTAGGAGGTAACAAGGTGGGGATCGACAAGTGGCATTTTGAGACTATTATATGAGTTTTCTTTCGACATTGAACAATGTTGTCAAAATAAAAGGAAAATTAACCATTAATGTTACCTATACATGCATAACATGCATGAATGTATTATAAGAATAGCAATATATAGTTGATTTTTTTGGTTAATGATTGCGATTTTTAAATGTTTCAGTGGATTTACATAATCTTCAAATATTAATTATAGCTTTTCAAGCAACTCAACAGCCTAGCTAGCTTACAAAGTTAGAATCACGTAAGATAGTTGCAAAAGCAAAAAAAAGTGATAACCCAAATTAACATAAGGATAAAAAAAGAACGGTAAGCAATAACCTAATCGGCATCAAATCAATTTAAATCAAACATGCACAAAAGAAAAACAATCTTAGTCAAAGTGATAAACCAAATAAATAAATTAATAAAGGAAATTTCTTGCATATTTCCACAAAAGTACATATGAAAACTGAACACTGATATAATTCTTCAGCATCATCCAAACCACAAACAAAACAAATGAATAAGTTTCCTTAAACCAACAACATTCTTGCCGGCACATTAATTTACAAGGACCCCACAAACCATATAAACAGACCCTTAATCATAATTTATTACCATAATACCCCTCCTTAACAAACTTGACTATTCTATTCTTTCTACCTTTCAAAGTCAACAGGTGAAAAGTTTTTTGCCACATGAACAAAGCTTTTGGTTTTGGGATTGCCAACTATGTTTCCCTTTTGTGACTCCACGTCATCATTTGACTTCTCATCTTCTTCTTCCTCTTCATTCCCCAACGAGAAATACTGAACCTCATTTCCACCATAGAATTTGTTCAAAACCAAGTAAAATGTAACAGCAAAAACAGTAACTCCAATTACAAACCAACTAAAGAGAATATTAACAAGAGAAACAGCACGATGAAGTGATTCATGATCAGAACATCTCACCACTTGATGACCTTCTTCATCATTCATAAAACAACCTTTAGAAATCAACTTGGGTGTCCAAAGCATAAACCCCATAGCTATAAGCCATAACCCTTGAAAAAATATACTAACTGAACGTACAAAACTAATCAAAAAGCTTTTTTGCATGGGAATTCCCATAAGGGTAGTTACAAGAGATATAAGAATAATAAGTTGTAAAAGTAAATGGTATTGACCTTCTGGTCCCATATGATCAGCTGAATGAAGATGAAAAAGAAGAAGTTGTTGAGCAAAAGCTATAGAAGCTAGTAATTGAGTTAGAGATGAGTTTGTATGGGTGTGGATTCGGTCGAGGATGATCGCGAAAACGGCGTAGACAAAGAAAGTGAAGGAGATTGAAGCGTGTTCGAAGTTGTGAAGATGGTTAGATGGAATTGTTCCATCTGGGTCAAAAGGTTGGTGACGTTCGGGACCTATGAAAAGTTCCATTGAGATGGAAGCTGTTGTAGCTGCCATGGTGAGGAAAAGTTCAAGGTATTTGTGTTTTGATGTTGGGAACCATGGTTTTGAAGTGTAGGATTTAGGGTTAAGTGCATGGAGTTTTATGTTGTTGAATAAGTGCCATAAACCTAACAGCATGAACGCAAAACCAGGAGCTACATGTCCCACTAGAGTTCCCATATAGCTAGTTAGTTATATGAATAATATTTGAATATTAGTTGCTTTGTTATAACTTGCAAGAGAAGTGGTTTTTGGGAGGGAAAAATGGAAGAGGAGAGAGAGAGAGTATGGAGAACGGTTTATTCGGTTTGGTTTTGATGATGGGGCAGAATGGATAGAGAGAGGATGTGTTTTATATTGAGAAGGGAGATGATGTGGCTTTTGGGTTTGGAGTCTAGAGGGTTCTATTCAAGTCTAACATTGGTGCCATGGGGTATATGCATGGTTTATTTTCTCTGTCTGACCAAAGGACTTGTGACGAATGAGCTTAGGTGGTTCTGACTTTCTAGATGAATTAATTAATTCAGAGGCATAGCTCTTGTGCTTATCCCTTTTCATTCTTGATTAACAAATTTATAGGCAATTAGTGGTGGTAATGAGAATGGGTTTTAAAATCCCTAATCTTGCATGAACAAAAATCTGGGCAAGAGTATCTGGAGTTTTGCAAATCCTCTAAACCCCATCGACTATGACTTCTCGGTTCTCCCAAATTGGGGGGTTTTGGAGATTTAATCTGTCAATTTACAATTTCGTCTTTCATTTATTCTAAAAATTTAGGGTGAGTGGATGACGCTCCGGTCCAAGGCAAGAAAGACCTTCGGACTCGACCTCCCAGATATAAATTCTGTCATGTTCCACTAAGCCCTGGGGTTTATTTTTTGTTACAGTATAGAGTTATGTAATACAACCAACAGTGGCTTGTAAAAAAAATACAACCAACAGTGAAGATTTGTGGGCCGTGAGGAAAATTATAGGCAAAATATCTCCCGGGGTCTCTTAACTTATTTATTTGTAACGAATAGGTCCTTTAACTATTTTTTCTAACGCATACGTCCCTTAACTTTTAAAAACGTTGCACCGTTGCCCCATTTTAACGTTTTTTTGTTAACATCGTCAACACACTGATATGTGGCTATTTGACTATTGTTTGACTGCCGACTTAACATGCCACACAGACTAATATCATTAATTTATAATTATTTTTAATTAAAAATTAAAAAAAAATGAATTGTCTTCTGTGTCCATGTCTTCTTCCTTTCCCCATTTCCAAACCCTACCATCCTTGTCCCCATCAAAGATCTGGAAGATCTGGAAATTTCAGTTCCAATTTAGAAATCGTTTGAAGATCCCATTTCCCAGCTTCACGATTCCACTTGTTTTTTTTAATTTCTTTTTCTTTGTTAATTTGTTACTGGTCTCAAAAGCTTTATGGAGGAAAGGTGTACGCGGGTCTTCAAATTTCTGAACCCTCTCTTTTCCTCTTTTACCTTGAGAATCAGTTATAATTTGCAAACAATGTTGTTATTGCTGTATTGCTGTGTCAATGAAGATCTGGAAAATGAAGAACGTAGAACAGGCATCAATTTTTTTTAATAAAAATTAAATTTAAAATGAAATTTCTGTCAAAAAAGTAATTAAAAATGACATGGATTAATACTGTGTAAGTTACTAATGCCACATAAGCACAAATATCAGCCACCTAGACAACTTAACAGCTACCTAGACATTTTTGTAACGGAGTCTAACGGAAATTACTAAAAAGGGTAACGATGCAACATTGTTAAAAGTTAAGGGACCTATGCGTTACAAAAAAAAAGTTAAGAGATCTATTCGTTACAAATAAATAAGTTAAGGGACCTCGGGAGATCTTTTGCCAAAATTATATAAAGTAATATTAAAATATTTAATTTACTTTATTTATATTAAATTTACTTTAAGTATTTTCAATGCATGTCCTTTTTAATATTTTTTATTTATTATATTTATAATTTAAAACAACTAATTAAAAGATTTTAACTAGATGAAAAAATTGTAAAATAAAAATAGATATAAATTTTGTCGATTTTATAAATAAAAATATGTTCAATATATATTTTGAGAATTAAAACTAACATAATTATGACATAATATATCTTTGATTCTACAAATTTATATTTTATATAAGTGTTGTCCCTACAACTCAACCCTAAGTTTAATTAACCGTCACCTTCATCACTAAATATTGATGTGATAGAACTGCATTCGATTTAAATTATGTTGTCTGATCTACTATCTATTTATCTAATCTAATATCTATCTATCTAATATCTATTTATCTATTTATACAAACAAACCTCCTACGAAATTACCAATTTGGATATCTTATTAACAAAACACATATCTAATTTAAGGATAAAAATGTCATTACCCTATATTTCTTTCTTTTTCTTCTCACACTCTCTTTCTTTCTTTTTTTTCTCTTTTTTCCTACACCCTCTTTCCTTCTTTTCACTTTTCTCTTACATTCTCTTTCTTCCTTTTTTCTTTTTACTTTACTTTTACTTTTCTCATAAACAATTATTCTCTTTCTCTTATCACTTCACTTTAGGTTTTTTAACTAAATTTATACAAACACTACTCTACTAAAATTACTTATAAAAATTTAAATGAGTCACACTAATAAGCAAAAAAAAAAAATCACCTTTTTGGAAAAAGTTATCGCCTTAAAATTTAAATTTTTCTCTCTAAAATCTGTTTACACTCCTATTGATAATCTACTATCTATATTTTATTATCTACTATAATCTACTAATCAACTAAAATAATCAATTGAAACTACGAGATAACTGCAAAGATATATAAAAAAACAAGAGATAACTGCACTGATGTATAAAAAACACAGGATTAATATTTGTCATTCATAATTAATTTTTTTTATGAATACTATAAACCTACTATCTAAAAAACAAGAAGATTTAATGACTGCACTGATATATCTATATATCTATTTATACAAACTAACCTCCTACGAAATTACCAATTTGGATATCTTATTAACAAGACACATATCTAATTTAAGGATAAAAATGTCATTACCCTATCTTTCTTTCTTTTTCTTCTCACACTCTCTTTCTTTCTTTTTTTTTCTATTTTTTCTTACACTCTCTTTCCTCCTTTTCACTTTTCTCTTACACTCTCTTTCTTCCTTTTTTTTTTCTTTTAATTTTACTTTACTTTTACTTTTCTCATAAACAATTATTCTCTTTCTCTTATCACTTCACTTTAGGTTTTTTAACTAAATTTATACAAACATTACTCTACTAAAATTACTTATAAAAATGTAAATGAGTCACACTAAAAAGCAAAAAAAAAAATCACCTTTTTGGAAAAAGTTATCACCTTAAAATTTAAATTTTTCTCTCTAAAATCTGTTTACACTTCTATTGATAATCTACTGTCATTTCTTATTGATAATCTACTATCTATATTTTATTATCTATTATAATCTACTAATCAACTAAAATAATCAATTGAAATTACGAGATAACTGCAAAGATATATAAAAAAACATGGGATAACTGCACTGATGTATAAAAAACACAGGATTATAATATTTGTCATTGATAATTAGTTTTATGAATACTATAAACCTACTATCTAAAAAACAAGAAGATTTAATGACTGCACTGATATATATAAAAACACAGGATAGTTGCACTGATATATAAAAAAACACGGGATAACAACACTGATATATAAAAAGAATACGGGATAAATGCACATATTGTTTTTAAATGATACTTTTACATTTTTAGATTTTACTATTTATCTATTTTTTCTTTGAAACTCCTTTTCCATCTACTTTAAATTTGTCTTAATTTATTTTCATAGGGTAATGTTCAGACTATTTAAATATTGTCGAAGTTCATTCATAAAAAGAACACGACAGCACCCGTGCGTATGCACGTGTATCTATTTATCTATTTATACAAACTAACCTCCTACGAAATTACCAATTTGGATATCTTATTAACAAGACACATATCTAATTTAAGGATAAAAATGTCATTACCCTATCTTTTTTTCTTTTTCTTCTCACACTCTCTTTCTTTCTTTTTTTTTCTCTCTTTTCTTACACTCTCTTTCCTCCTTTTCACTTTTCTCTTACACTCTCTTTCTTCCTTTTTCTCTTTTTACTTTACTTTTACTTTTCTCATAAACATTTATTCTCTTTCTCTTATCACTTCACTTTAGGTTTTTTAACTAAATTTATACAAACACTACTCTACTAAAATTACTTATAAAAATGTAAATTAGTCACACTAAAAAGCAAAAAAAAAATCACCTTTTTGGAAAAAGTTATCACCTTAAAATTTAAATTTTTCTCTCTAAAATATGTTTACACTCCTTTTGATAATCTACTGTCATTTCTTATTGATAATCTACTATCTATATTTTATTATCTACTATAATCTACTAATCAACTAAAATAATCAATTGAAACTACGAGATAACTGCAAAGATATATAAAAAAACATGGGATAACTGCACTGATGTATAAAAAACACAGGATTAATATTTGACATTGATAATTAATTTTATGAATACTATAAACCTGCTATCTAAAAAACAAGAAGATTTAATGACTGCACTGATATATATATATATATATATATGTATATATGTATATATATATATATATATATATATATATATATATATATATATATATATATATAAACACGGGATAGTTTCACTGATATATAAAAAAACACGGGATAACAACACTGATATATAAAAAAACACTGCACTGATATATAAAAAAATACGGGATAAATGCACATATTGTTTTTAAATGATACTTTTACATTTTTAGATTTTACTATTTATCTATTTTTTATTTGAAACTCCTTTTTATCTACTTTAAATTTGTCTTAATTTATTTTCATGGGGTAATGTTCAGACTATTTAAATATTGTCTAAGTTCATTCATAAAAAGAACACGACAGCACCCGTGCGTATGCACGGGTATCCTACTAGTATTATAACAATAACACACTATATGTCTTTCTAAGAATTGATTTGTCATTAAATTGGAAGAAATAGTTTTGAATTTTAATTTGGTTTAATAGTGTACAAAGGGAAATTACGTCAAATTAATGTATATTTTACGTCAAATGAATATATAAAAAAAAAATTGATGCATATGGAACACAAGATTTTTCTTTTCCGTACAAAGATAACCTAATTAGTTCCATAAAAAAAACATAACCTTGTTAAGTCACTTCTTACGAAAGAAAGTTGGTGTCCCAGAACTTATCCGCAGACAATCAACGCAAGAGCTTGTTGGGTGTAGACTTTGCGGCATCCAAATTTCGAATTGTGTTCCATAATTGATTTTGCACAATTTTGATTTGATTTTGTTTAGCTTATTAGTTTTTGTTTAAAACCAGACCATACCCTCGTGCATCGCACGGGTTTTCTTGATAAAAAATATTGTATTATATTATATTATGTATGTAGTGACCGAAAAATCCGGGCGAGGATTACTCGAAGGTTCAAAAATGAAGCCGTCACCAAAGTTTAGTTTAAGGGCAAACATTGGAAAATCCCTTTTGGAGTGGATAAGGGTCCTTGAGACCATATAAGGGTTCGGGAGTCGGTTATGCGTGGGGAAGGTATTAGCACCCCACAACATCCTTCCTAATGAAGGTTACCTACTAGTTGTAGGAAAGAATATTAATTTTGAAAATGTTTATTTTTACCCTTTTATTGTGAATTAAAAAGAAAAAAAAGAATTGATATTTTATTTGAGAAAATGATTATTAAAGAAAAAAAAGGTTTTTTATTAGTGCAATTGACAGATGTGGACCCCCATCTGCTCCTACGTATCTCTTGGTAGAGAATCAAATCGCACGTAGTTCTTGGGTAGAAAAAGTTTGTTTGTTGGTGTATTTTATTTAAGGATTTTAGGACTCCTGAGTGATCAGTTCATTTGTCCTAAAATGATGACTAATCCGACTGTACAGTTGGCTTATCCCCTACTTTGTGAAAATGGAGTTTTTGGAGTTTGGAAGATAGTTTGATGTGTGGTGGTTTGATTTTATTTGAATAGGGGTTTTAGGACTCTTGATCCGTACGGTTCATTCGTCCTAGAACGCTGACTAACCCGACTGTACAGTTGACTTAATCCCCTATTTTGAAAATTTGATTTGTGGAAGGAAATGTGTTTGTGTTTATTTTACTTTAGGAATTGTTTGTTTTAAATAGGGATTTTAGGTCATGATCCGTAACGGTTCATTAGTGACCTAAAAAGTAGACTAACCCGACTGTACAGTCGACTTAGTCCCCTATTTATATTTTTTGGAAATGAAATATTCATCTATTTATTTTTTATAGCTTTTCGTAAAAGAAATGATTTTTTTTGAAAAGAAATAAATGACAAAACGAAAAAAGGGGGTGTAGCAGTTAAAAGTGAGGTGCAAATTACAGGAGGGTTGTATTATTAGAACAGGGGGTACAGTTAGCGAGCCCAGTTCGTTTTTGTGAACTGGCCTGCGTTTAAGAATGGACTTGCGTAGGGGGGTGTATGATGGAATTGGTGGGGTGCGAATAGTAATCAGAACTTTTTAAAAAAAAAATTAAAACAAAAAGGAAGGCCTATATAAGAGGAAACAAAAATTTGCTGAACCCTAGTTCCTTCTTATCACACCTCAGCGCCGCATCCAACGAGGAGAGACAGAGAGATCTCCGGCGAGATCTACGGCGAGGGAGGAGGCGAGGTTTGCGGAGAGAGAGAGAGAGAACGGGGAAAGAGGACCGTGGCCTCATGGCCAAGCCGGACTTGCGACGGAGAGGGTCACGGAGAAGGTGATGGGTAGCGGCGAAGACAGAGGGAGGCGTGGACTAGCCGTTGTAAGGCGAGGTTTGCGGAGAGAGAGAGAGAGAGCGGGGAAAGAGGACCGTGGCCTCATGGCCAAGCCGGACTTGCGATGGAGAGGGTCACGGAGAAGGTGATGGGTAGCGGCGAAGACAGAGGGAGGCGTGGACTAGCCGTTGTAACACCCCCTTTCTACCCTTTTATTTTAATTAAGAAAATCAGAGTTCAAAAATCATTTTCGATTTCCACCACGAGGGTGTCACACATACGTCAAAATAAAACCTCAAGTCTCAATAAAATAGTACGTCGTCAAAGGTGCAATACATAGCACTCCACAATAGGGAGACCTCAAAACATCGAAACTACGTCATAAAATCCAACATCAACGCAGCGGAAAAGTTAATCAACACATCAACAGTATAAAAAAAATCTAAGCACATCAGCAAAGCATCAAATACATCCCCCAGGTGCTACGTATCAGAGCATGACGACTCGACTCAAGAAGTGAAGCTAAGGCCTTCACTGGGAATCACCTGCACGTTACCAACACGGGGGTAACATTCAAACAGGAAAGGGTGAGCATCATTTCAATCCATATAATAGAAAATATGATAAGTACATAAGTCAAGTCACAGTTCTAAATTATTCACATCACAATCATCATTCACATCACTTACAATAACTCATCTCATGTCATGCAGGCATATCAAATGCAACCCACTCGCGGGCATATGCATGAGGTACCTTTTCACAAACGTCGCTTAGCCCTTAAGGCCTCATCGTCACTTAGCCACATGGGCCTCAAAAACGTCACTGGGTTTATGCATATGGGCATGAGACACTATGACATGCACCACTCACAAACACACCAATACACAAATACCCAAATCATAGTCAACTATGTGACCTGTCACTTACCAGTTTGCTCACAAGAAGCACAGCACCTGTCAATTCACAATCAACACACAACGTCACTTGGCCTTTTAGACCTTAACATCACTTAGCCTTTCGGGCTTTAAACGTCACTGGGTTTCATCGTCGCTTATACATCAATATCATCAACTCAAACAATAGCCACTGAGGGCAAAAACGTCATTTACTAGCCACTAAGGGCATCATCGTCATTTACACTTCATTATAAATAATAGTAGCCACTAAGGGCAAAACAGTCATTTAACTAGCCACTAAGGGCATCATCGTCATTTACACCTCTTTATCAATAATATTGGCCACTAAGGGCAAAACCGTCATTTACTCGTCATTATAAAGAATATTAGCCACTAAGGGCAAAACAGTCATTTAACTAGCCACTGGGGGCATCATCGTCAAAATCATCATTTTTGACATTACTTCTTTAAAAACCACTGGTCGTACGCAAAAAGGGAATTTTTAAAGATACTCAAAACGTCTTTTTATTGTCACAGCAACGATCACCGGGAACAGCCACCCGGGGGCGCCCCAGCAACCTTCAGAAATAATAAGTTTTTATTTTTAAAAATGGGACACGCAGATGGACAACTGAAAATGCTTCACAACGCTTTTTGAATCGTTCAAAACGGATGTCTGAGTCAAAAGATATAGCGAAAACAGTTTTCGAAAATATTTCGGGACATCCTGAAAACTGGCGCCATGGGCGCCCAGCGCCCAGGCACCTGGCGCCCAGCAAGGCGCAACACACACACGGGCGCTCAGCGCCCAGCGCTGGCACCCAGCGCCTCAGCGCAACACGCAACGCAACACACACGGGCGCCCAGCGCCCAGCGCCTTGGCGCAACACAGGAACACGCGCACACGGGCGCTCAGCGCCCAGCGCTACACACGCACACACGCACACGGGCGCTCAGCGCCCAGCGCTGGCACCCAGCGCCCAGCGCTCCAGTCACACACGCACAGCAACACGCACAGCGCCCTTGGCGCCCAGCATAGGGCGCCTGGCGCCCAGAAACAGTACCAGCACCAGAGTTTAGCCCAATTTCAGCACAAAACATTATTTTTCTCAAAATTTTTCACATGACCAACACAACCCAAAATTCCAACCACCAAAATCAAACTTTATTCACATCATCAAAATCATTTTTACTCATTATCAACATCAACACTATGGCACCCTAGGCGCCTATGCACACACATATGCGAACCTTCAAGCATCCAACACACCCAATTGAAATTTCATGAACACACAAGCGCCATCATCATCAAAACAAACGCATAGATCACGTCATATCTATGTTCAAATAGTAAATCAATTCGCATATATGCATATACATATGTATGTATAAATTCATCATCAAGGACAAATCAAGAGCATCAAGAAACATCAAAAAACATGGCATGCATCAAGGATCTAGTCTAAAACCCTAGATCTAGGACCTATCATGAGATCTATTAGATGGAAGGATAGAGCTCCCCTAACCTTTTAAGAAGAAGAACTCGAGCCTTAGGATGCAGTCACCAACAGAGCCTCAGCAACAGTGGAGATCTCCTTCCTCCTTGATCTTCGAACTCTCTCCTCTCTTGGCCGCCCTTGCTCTCTCTTTCTCACGCTCCTCTCTTTCTCTCTTGCTAATTCGAAGAACACAAGTGAAACCCTAGGCAAGACTCCTCACCAAAATGCGCCTAGGTCAAGCCATTGGGCCATGGGCTTCACTTAAGCCCAATCCATTCGAATGCACCTCCTCCTCCTAGCATCACACCACCCCTCAATTAAAACAATTCCAATAAATAATTAAAACCCAATTAAATAAAAGAAATACCTAAATACTTAATTAAATAAATTAATTAAATATTTAGGGTGTTACAACCGTCATGGTGGTGACTGCGTGACGGGGAGGGAGGCGATGGTAGGGGAGCGTCAACGGCGGTGAGATCGCCGGAGGAGAGGGACTCGCGACGGTGCAAGAAGAAGACCGGTGATGGTCGCAACGGTGATGACAGCAACAAGCGCTCACGGAGGCTTGCGATGTTTTTTTCGTTTTAAGGCTACGGTGATGGCGTAAGTGGGGAGATGGCCGTGACGGCGGCCTGAGAGCCAACCACCGTCACGATGGCCGGAGGTAAACTTTTACCCTCTTCTTTGCTATTTTGTTTGCTGTTTTTTTTTAGTTTTTCCCTTCTCTCCTCCTACTCTATTTTTTTATTTTTGATGTTTGTTTTTGCTGTTTTTTTTTTTGGGTGGTTCTTGGTGCGGTGGTTGCAGCGAAGGTGATAAGACAACGGCGGCAGGCTCACGACGCAGGGACGGTGCGACGGCAGCTCAGGTCATTTTTTTTTATTCTGGCTTTGTTTTCTGTTTGTTCCTTTTTTACTACTCTGCTTTGTTTTTATTTTTTTAGGACATATTGTTTACTCAAAAACCCTAATTCTTCTATTAGTAATCCTATTTCGATTTTATACTCTATCAATTTCTGTTCCTGATTTTTTAAAAGCCTAATTCGTTTATACAACTATGTTTTCAGCCTTAATATATTTACAATATAAACCCTAATCTATTTACAATATAAACCTTAATTCGTTCCTGGTCTTTTTTACTATCTATTTATACAGAAAACCTACATTAGATAATATAGAAGAAAAAAAGCTTGCAGGCACTATATTTTATTTAGCCTATGAACATCTAAAGCATGACACATTAAGCACTACATCTTTTTTACATTTTGGTTTTAATAGTATATACAAAAAACCTGTATTCCAGCTTCTGAACTTCTCCCTATTGTGACACGGGGTTAAAGCGACTATGATAAAAGACCGGGCAAAATTAGGGTATAACCAATGTTTTTAAAACCGGACCGGAGATCGAACCGGCGAGGCCTCCGGTTCATGGTTCAATCGGTTCAACCGGTTCAACCATGGTTGAACCGGATGAGTAATTTATTAAATAAAAAATAAAAAATATTAAATTTTGGAGAAAAAAGTAAATTTAAAAATAAAAAAATGTATTTCGAGCGGTTCAATCCGGTTCGGTTTTCGGTTTAAAGCGGTTGAACCGCAGTTCAACCCGGTTCTTCCCCAGTTCGATCCGATTCTGGGCGGTTCAATAGGACTGCGGTTCAAATGGGGTTGAACCAACCGGCCGGGGGTCCGGTTCCCGGTTCAACCGGTTGAACCGGCCGGTTCGGTCCGGTTTTTAAAACATTGGGTATAACAATGTATATATGACATGTAGAATATAATTTAATGGAAAAATACATGTGTTTTATATTGATACTAGTTTTTTACCTGTGTATACGCACGGGTGATAATGTATGATCGGTGTATTGCCATGAAGTCATAATAGTAATTTGGAAGATATTGATAAGTTGTGAACAATGCCCAAAATGTATGATTTGAAATTTAAAGTGGAATATGCATCCCCGGTGACAATCAGAATTACATTGATCCATAATAATGTATTTGGACATTAGAGGTAAAATATGCATCCTCGTTGGCTCTCCCGTTTGCATCCTCGTTGGCCCTCCCGTCTTTACTTCTTTTTAATAATTATAAAATAGTAATTTGGTAATTTTTTGTAGTGGTTAAATTGATTGAGTAGTAATTTAATAGAGAGATTAATTTGGTAATTTTAGTAGTTTTAATAGAGAGATTATAGTAAATAATAAATTTTAGATTATTTAATTATTGAGTATAATATGAATTTAACAATTTAGTGTTTTGAAAAATTTTAAATTTTTTTTTAAAGGTATGGGTTTTTTTGACAATATTTTTTTCACAATTGGTGGTGGTTAAATTGATTCATTTTAGTAGTTTGAGTAAATTATAAAGATAAATAAATAATTTATTTTTTAAAATAGTTGTGTTGGAAAAAGTCTAAAAAAAGTCGATACTACCGTTGGCACTCTCATTGGCACTCCCGTTGGCGCTCTCGTTGGCACTCATGTTGGCAGTTCCATTGGAATAAAATGATGAAAAAAAGACTTTTTTTAGAAAAAAACAGATTTTAAAATATTATTTAAATAATATTTTTAATATTATGAAAAAGACTAGTTAAAAAGAATCAGGTTTTAAAAAATAATTAAAAAACAGTTGAATTTTTTTTTAAAAGAAACTGTTTTTTTATAATGTTAAAAAAAACATTTTTTTATAAAAGAATTTAAAAAAAAAAATAAAAGAAAGAGTTCTTTTTAAAAAAAAAAGATTTAAAATAACCAGTTTTAAAAAAAATTAAAAAAAAACTTTTTTTTTTGAAAAAACCAATTTCTTTAAAAATAAAATTTAAAAGAAACAGTTATCAAAATATTAATTAAATCATATTTTTAAAATATGAAGAAAGACTTTTTTAAAAGAAAAACGGGTTTTTAAAAAACATTAAGGAAAATAGTTTTAAAAAAAAATTCAAAAAAAACCTTTATTTTTTTAAGAAAAAAGATTTATAAAAAAACACAGTTTTAATTTTTTTTTTTAAAAAAACAAAAAGTGATATTTTTTCAGTAAAAGTGCTGCACTTTTTGGCAAAAGCGCTGCATTTGTCCGCAAAAGCGCTGCATTTTCTGCAGCTGGAAAAACCGCTGTCTATTCTTGCACTGCCTTTTTCTTTAAAAGCGCTGCAGAACTGCTGTGACTGCAAAAGCGCTGCCTTTTGCTGTAAAAGCAGCGCGCAGAACTGTTGTGACTGAAAAAAGGTGACCGAAGGCTAGTTAAAGAAATCTATAACATGAATATAGCTTTTTTTTTTACCAAATATAACATGCATATAGCTGCTTTGCTTTATTTATTTATTTATAAGAGTTATTCACTTTAGAACTACTCTGCTCATTCCAGGTTTAAGGAGGAAAAAACAATGAACCATTCGGCACACGAGTTTTCTTTTGGGAGGTAACAAGGTGGGGATCGACAAGTGGCATTTTGAGACTATTATATGAGTTTTCTTTCGACAATGAACAATGTTGTCAAAATAAAAGGAAAATTAACAATTAATGTTACCTATACATGCATAACATGCATGAATGTATTATAAGAATATCAATATATAGTTGATTTTTTTGGTTAATGATTGCGATTTTTAAATGTTTCAGTGGATTTACATAATCTTCAAATATTAATTATAGCTTTTCAAGCAACTCAACAGCCTAGCTAGCTTACAAAGTTAGAATCACGTAAGATAGTTGCAAAAGCAAAAAAAAGTGATAACCCAAATTAACATAAGGATAAAAAAAGAACGGTAAGCAATAACCTAATCGGCATCAAATCAATTTAAATCAAACATGCACAAAAGAAAAACAATCTTAGTCAAAGTGATAAACCAAATAAATAAATTAATAAAGGAAATTTCTTGCATATTTCCACAAAAGTACATATGAAAACTGAACACTGATATAATTCTTCAGCATCATCCAAACCACAAACAAAACAAATGAATAAGTTTCCTTAAACCAACAACATTCTTGCCGGCACATTAATTTACAAGGACCCCACAAACCATATAAACAGACCCTTAATCATAATTTAATTACCATAATACCCCTCCTTAACAAACTTGACTATTCTATTCTTTCTACCTTTCAATGTCAACAGGTGAAAAGTTTTTTGCCACATGAACAAAGCTTTTGGTTTTGGGATTGCCAACTATGTTTCCCTTTTGTGACTCCACGTCATCATTTGACTTCTCATCTTCTTCTTCCTCTTCATTCCCCAACGAGAAATACTGAACCTCATTTCCACCATAGAATTTGTTCAAAACCAAGTAAAATGTAACAGCAAAAACAGTAACTCCAATTACAAACCAACTAAAGAGAATATTAACAAGAGAAACAGCACGATGAAGTGATTCATGATCAGAACATCTCACCACTTGATGACCTTCTTCATCATTCATAAAACAACCTTTAGAAATCAACTTGGGTGTCCAAAGCATAAACCCCATAGCTATAAGCCATAACCCTTGAAAAAATATACTAACTGAACGTACAAAACTAATCAAAAAACTTTTTTGCATGGGAATTCCCATAAGGGTAGTTACAAGAGATATAAGAATAACAAGTTGTAAAAGTAAATGGTATTGACCTTCTGGTCCCATATGATCAGCTGAATGAAGATGAAAAAGAAGAAGTTGTTGAGCAAAAGCTATAGAAGCTAGTAATTGAGTTAGAGATGAGTTTGTATGGGTGTGGATTCGGTCGAGGATGATCGCGAAAACGGCGTAGACGAAGAAAGTGAAGGAGATTGAAGCGTGTTCGAAGTTGTGAAGATGGTTAGATGGAATTGTTCCATCTGGGTCAAAAGGTTGGTGACGTTCGGGACCTATGAAAAGTTCCATTGAGATGGAAGCTGTTGTAGCTGCCATGGTGAGGAAAAGTTCAAGGTATTTGTGTTTTGATGTTGGGAACCATGGTTTTGAAGTGTAGGATTTAGGGTTAAGTGCATGGAGTTTTATGTTGTTGAATAAGTGCCATAAACCTAATAGCATGAACGCAAAACCAGGAGCTACATGTCCCACTAGAGTTCCCATATAGCTAGTTAGTTATATGAATAATATTTGAATATTAGTTGCTTTGTTATAACTTGCAAGTGAAGTGGTTTTTGGGAGGGAAAATGGAAGAGGAGAGAGAGAGTATGGAGAACGGTTTATTCGGTTTGGTTTTGATGATGGGGCAGAATGGATAGAGAGAGGATGTGTTTTATATTGAGAAGGGAGATGATGTGGCTTTTGGGTTTGGAGTCTAGAGGGTTCTATTCAAGTCAAACATTGGTGCCATGGGGTATATGGTTTATTTTCTCTGTCTGACCAAAGGACTTGTGACGAATGAGCTTAGGTGGCTCTGACTTTCTAGATGAATTAATTAATTCAGAGGCATAGCTCTTGAGCTTATCCCTTTTCATTCTTGATTAACAAATTTATAGGTAATTAGTGGTGGTAATGAGAATGGGTTTTAAAATCTCTAATCTTGCATGAACAAAAATCTGGGCAAGAGTACCTGGAGTTTCGCAAATCCTCTAAACCCCATCGACTATGACTTCTCGGTTCTCCCAAATTGGGGGGTTTTGGAGATTTAATCTGTCAATTTACAATTTCGTCTTTTATTTATTCTAAAAATTTAGGGTGAGGGGATGACGCTCCGGTCCAAGGCAAGAAAGACCATCGGACTCTTTGAAAACTTACGAAGATAATTACATTTCTCTCATCCTAAAAGGATTTAAACCCACGACCTCCCAGATATAAGTTCTGTCATGTTCCACTAAGCTAACCCCCTGGGGTTTATTTTTTGTTACAGTATATAGAGTTATGTAATACAACCAACAGTGACTTGTAAAAAAAATACAACCAATAGTGAAGATTTGTGGGCCGTGAGGAAAATTATAGGCAAAATATCTCCCGGGGTCCCTTAACTTATTTATTTGTAACGAATAGGTCCCTTAACTATTTTTTGTAACGCATAGGTCCCTTAACTTTTAAAAATGTTGCACCGTTGCCCCATTTTAACGTTTTTTGTTAACATCGTCAACACACTGATTATGTGGCTATTTGACTATTGTTACTGCCGACTTAACATGCCACATAGGATAATATCATTAATTTATAATTATTTTTAATTAAAAATTAAAGAAAAATATGAGTTGTCTTCTGTGTCCTTGTCTTCTTCCTTTCCCCCTTTCCAAACCCTACTTTCCTTGTCCCCATCAAAGATCTGGAAGATCTGGAAATTTCAGTTCTAATTTAGAAATCGTTTGAAGATCCCATTTCCCAGCTTCACGATTCCACTTGTTTTTTTAATTTCTTTTTCTTTGTTAATTTGTTACTGACTTCAAAAGCTTTATGGAGGAAAGGTGTACGCGGGTCTTCAAATTTCTGAACCCTCTCTTTTCCTCTTTTACCTTGAGAATCAGTTATAATTTGCAAACAATGTTGTTATTGCTGTATTGTTATTTGATATAGTAAAATATAATTTTTGAGGCTCTTTGTGTATATGCATGGAAGAGATTATTATGTAACGAAGATCTGGAAACTTCAGTTCCGCTTTAGAAATCGATTGAAGATCTAGAAAATAAAGATGAAACAAAGATCTGGAAACAAACATGAAAACGAAACGAAAATCTGGAAACGAAACAAAGATCTGGAACAACGAACAGGCTTCAAGATATGGAAATGAAGAACAGGTTTCAATGAAGATCTGGAAAATAAAGATGAAACAAAGATCTGGAACACAAACATGAAAACGAAACGAAAATCTGGAAACGAAACGAAGATCTGGAACAACGAACAGGCTTTAAGATATGGAAACGAAGAACAGGCTTCAATGAAGATCTGGAAAATGAAGAACGTAGAACAGGCATCAGTTTTTTTAATAAAAATTAAATTTAAAATGAAATTTCTGTCAAAAAAAGTAATTAAAAATGACATGGATTAATACTGTGTAAGTTACTAATGCCACATAAATATCAGCCACCTAGACAACTTAACAGCTACCTAGACATTTTTGTAACGGAGTCTAACGGAAATTACTAAAAAGGGTAACGGTGCTACATTTTTAAAAGTTAATGGACCTATGCGTTACAAAAAAAAGTTAAGAGACCTATTCGTTACAAATAAATAAGTTAAGGGACCCCGGGAGATATTTTGCCAAAATTATATAAATTAATATTAAAATATTTAATTTACTTTATTTATATTAAATTTACTTTAAGTATTTTCAATGCATGTCCTTTTTAATATTTTTTATTTATTATATTTATAATTTAAAACAACTAATTAATAGATTTTAACTAGATGAAAAAATTGTAAAATAAAAATAGATATAAATTTTGTCGATTTTATAAATAAAAATATGTTCAATATATATTTTGAGAATTAAAACTAAGATAATTATGACATAATATATCTTTGATTCTACAAATTTATATTTTATATAAGTGTTGTTCCTACAACTCAACCCTAAGTTTAATTAACCGTCACCTTCATCACTAAATATTGATGTGATAGAACTGCATTCGATTTAAATTATGTTGTCTCATCTACTATCTATTTATCTAATCTAATATCTATCTATCTAGTATTTATTTATCTATTTATACAAACAAACCTCATACGAAATTACCAATTTGGATATCTTATTAACAAGGCACATATCTAATTTAAGGATAAAAATGCCATTACCCTATCTTTCTTTCTTTTTCTTCTCACACTCTCTTTCTTCCTTTTTTTTTCTCTTTTTTCTTACACTCTCTTTCTTCCATTTCACTTTTCTCTTACACTCTCTTTCTTCCTTTTTTCTTTTTACTTTACTTTTACTTTTCTCATAAACAATTATTCTCTTTCTCTTATCACTTCACTTTAGGTTTTTTAACTAAATTTATACAAACACTACTATACTAAAATTACTTATAAAAATGTAAATGAGTCACACTAAAAAGCAAAAAAAAAAATCACCTTTTTGGAAAAACTACAAGAAAATCGCTGATTTGCGACGAAAATATCCGTCGCAAATGCAGGAAATTCCGTCACAAAATGACATTTCCGGCGGCATTTGCGATGGACAAAATTCCGTCGCAAAAACACCCGTTGCAAATTTTTTGCGACGGATTTTTCCGTCGCAAAATATTCCGTCGCAAATCCGTTGCAAAATTTCGTCGCAAATTTCGTCGCAAATCCGTCGCAAATATAAACAAAATTAAAAAAATATTAAAAAAATTAAATCATACGCGGGCAACAACCAACTAATAATAAATACTAATGCACAAGCAATATTACAAAATAGGAGCTTCCATTAGATGAGATCAAAGTTAATCATTACAAAAATAGTTCATTTCCTTACAAGTTATAACTATATTCATCCCCTATACTTATAAAATTTCTGAAAATAACTATCCATGTCTACAAACACAACTAATTACCAATACTACTATCCATTGACCTGCATCACACCAATCAAAGACAAATTATTCAGTTCCTATAAGAGAGAGATGACAATGAGACAAAAAGTGAGGAGAATGCACCGATTAGAATAAGAACAAGATAAAACTCACAATTCAGTATTCTATGAACGGCATCAACCAACCTGTAAGTTGTTGAATGCCAAATGCGCACTGTACATCCTCAGAGCCAGTAATGATTATAGGAAGTTCAGGATGAAAGCATACAGCAGATACATTGTGGGTGTGACCATCTAGAGTCTGAACACAACTTTTGGTCTGATAATCCCATACCTGTTTCATAGGTTCTATTGGTGTAATAATTCATATCTATATATAGGCAAATAAATCAAAAGGGAGATGAAGAGTAAAGAAAACAAAAAATAGAAATCAAACCTTGGTAGTGTGATCATCCGAGCCAGTAATTAGATAAGGTTTCTCGCCACCTGTAAAATAATCAACACAGTTCACTCCTTTTTGATGGGCATCCAACGTAAAATTTGGGTCAGGAGAGCCCAGATTCCAAATCTGCAAGGGAATATAAAGGGTTTATGCATAATGTTCTTGTAATGGTGCATGAAAATAAACAAAAAAATGCCAGAAATAACTGACAAACTAGTTTGCTTAAAAAAGAGAATATGTGGCTGCTTTAAATATGAAGGAAGCCATAATAATAGGCACCGTGCAGTTCATTATATATAGGCACCATGCAAAAGGTGGCTTGTCTGGAGATCAATCAACAAGCACCCGTGTCTGACTCAAATGCCAACATATAGAAATTACATTTCACAATTTTGGTTTTATGACAATATAAGACATCTGAATTATAAATAATTGACACACCTGAGATTGGTAGTTCTAGATACAGACAGTTCCGGAGTATAAACTTGCTAGAATCCTGCATTAATGATGGTAAAATGATGCAATTTAGCAAAACGTCCGAATATTCACTTTTCACCTATTTCTAATCTCCACAGTAAATGAATAATGTCAACAGGCTTCTCATATGACAAACCATAACCATTACTGACAAATTCTGGTAAACTATCCAAACAGGTGCCACAAATGAAGTTATGAGGCATATCGTGTTTCTTATTCTCTCACTGAGCTCAGTTGGCCTGTTTATACAGATGTAGCAAAAGAGAAAAAGAAAGTGTGATTATATATGATTTAGTTCTCTCCAGCTGGAGATGTGATTTAAGAACACCAATTAAAAGCTAAAAAACCCTTAGTAAACAAATATGAGTACATCATACAGTGCATCATTTGCATCCAATAGGGGTAGCGAGTGCGAGAGCAAGTTGAATACATGGTGTTGGCTAGCCAACTATTATAACCAAAGCTAGAGGAACATGAACCTCTTGGAGGTATTTGATTATTTAAGCTTTCGTTTATGTGTACGGTTAGAAAGAATAAGAATTGATCTAACCTGAGCTACATATCACCATATAACTTCTTACTACTTGGAAGATGAAAAAATTAATATATTATAGCACAAATGAAAAGACAACCAAAAGAAGGATTAATTACTGCTCTTCACCGGTTGTGAAAGCCTCAAATCCGTCGCAAACGCTAGCGGGAAATTTCCCGCTTCTTACTTTTTATACAAGCCGTCGCAAATCCGTGGCAAATTACTGACGGATTAAGCTCCGTCGCAAATGTTGGTAGCTAAAACAGGTTTTTCTTGTAGTGAAAAAGTTATCACCTTAAATTTTAATTTTTTCTCTCTGAAATCTGTTTACACTCTTATTGATAATCTAATGTCATTGCTTATTGATAATCTACTATCTATATTTTATTATCTACTATAATCTACTAATCTACTAAAATAATCAATTGAAACTACGAGATAACTGCAAAGGTATATAAAAAAACATGGGATAACTGCAATGATAAAAAAACACAGGATTAATATTTGTCATATATATTGATAATTAATTTTTTTAAGAATACTATAAACCTACTATCTAAAAAACAAGAAGATTTAATGACTGCACTGATATATATATATATATATATATATATATATATATATATATATATATAAACACGGGATAGTTGCACTGATATATAAAAAAACACGGGATAACAACACTGATATATAAAAAAACACTGCACTGATATATAAAAAAATACGGGATAAATGCACATATTGTTTTTAAATGATACTTTTACATTTTTAGATTTTACTATTTATCTATTTTTTATTTGAAACTCTTTTTTATCTAATGTTCAGACTATTTAAATATTATCTAAGTTCATTCATAAAAAGAAGACGACAGCACCCGTGCGTATGCACGGGTATCCTACTAGTATTATAACAATAACACACTATATGTCTTTCTAAGAATTGATTTGTCATTAAATTGGAAGAAATAGTTTTGAATTTTAATTTGTTTTAATAGTGTACAAAGGGAAATTACGTCAAATTAATGTATATTTTACGTCAAATGAATATATAAAAAAAAATTGATGCATATGGAACACAAGATTTTTCTTTTCCGTACAAAGATAACCTAATTGGTTCCATAAAAAAAACATAACCTTGTTAGGTCACTTCTTACGAAAGAAAGTTGGTGTCCCAGAACTTATCAGCAGACAATCAACGCAAGAGCTTGTTGGGTGTAGACTTTGCGCCTTTGCGGCATCCAAATTTCGAATTGTGTTCCATAATTGATTTTGCACAATTTTGATTTGATTTTGTTTAGCTTATTAGTTTTTGTTTAAAACCAGACCATACCCTCGTGCATCGCACGGGTTATGTTGATAAAAAATATTGTATTATATTATATTATGTATATATGACATGTAGAATATAATTTAATGGAAAAATACATCTGTTTTATATTGATACTAGTTTTTTACTAGTTTATTACCTGTGCATACGCACGAGTGATACTATATGATCGGTGTATTGCGATGAAATCATAATAGTAATTTGCAAAATATTGATAAGTTGTGAACAATGTCCAAAATGTATGATTTGAAATTCAAAGTGGAATATGCATCCCCGTTGACAATCAGAATTACATTGATCCATAATAATGTATATGGACATTAGAGGTAAAATATGCATCCCCGTTGGCTCTCCCATTTGCATCATCGTTGGCCCTCCCGTTGGCATTTTACTTCTTTTTAGTAATTATAAAATAGTAATTTGGTAATTTTTTGTAGTGGTTAAATTGATTGAGTAGTAATTTAATAGAGAGATTAATATGGTAATTTTAGTAGTTTTAATAGAGAGATTATAGTAAATAATAAATTTTAGATTATTTAATTATTGAGTATAATATGAATTTAACAATTTAGTGTTTTGAAATTTTTTTTAATTTGTTTTTTAAAGGTATGGGTTTTTTTGACAATATTTTTTTCACAATTGGTGGTGGTTAAATTGATTGATTTTAGTAGTTTAAGTAAATTATAAAAATAAATAATTAACTTATTTTCTTAAAATAGTTGTGTTGTATAAAGTCTAAAAAAAGTCGATACTGCCGTTGGCACTCCCAATGGCACTCCCGTTGGCGCTCTCGTTGCCGCTCTCGTTGCCACTCATGTTGGCAGTCCCATTGGAAAAAAATGATGAAAAAAAGAGTTTGTTTTTAAACAAAAATAGATTTTAAAATATTATTTAAATCATATTTTTAAAATTATGAAAAAAGACTTGTTAAAAAGAAACAGGTTTTAAAAAAAATTAAAAAACAGTTGAATTTTTTTTTAAAGAAACTGTTTTTTTATAATGTTAAAAAAAACATTTTTTTAAAAAAGGATTTTAAAAAAATAAAATAAAAGAAAGTTTTTTTTAAAAAAAAGATTTAAAAAAACCAGATTTAAAAAATACATTTTTGTTTGAAAAAAAACCAATTTTTTTAAAAATTAAAATTAAAATAAACAGTTTTTAAAATATTAATTAAATCATATTTTTAAAATTAAGAAGAAAGACTTTTTTAAAAGAAAAACAGGTTTTTAAAAAGCATTAAGGAAAACAGTTTTAAAAAAAATTAAAAAAAAACCGTTATTTTTTTAAGAAAAAAGATTTATAAAAAAACACAGTTTTAATTTTTTTTTAAAACAAAAAAACATTTTTTAAAGAAAAAACATACGACAAAAGTGCTGCTTTTTCAGTAAAAGTGCTGTACTTTTCGGCAAAAGCGCTGCATTGGTCTGCTAAAGCGCTACATTTTCTGCAGCTGGAAAAAGCGTTGTCTATTCCTTCAAAAGCCCTGCCTTTTTCTGTAAAAGCGCTGCAGAACTGCTGTGACTGCAAAAGCGCTGCCTTTTGCTGTAAAAGCACCGCAGAACTGCTGTGACTGAAAAAATGTGATTTTTTTTTGTCTTTTTGCGGTAATATGACAAAAAACAACCCTAAAATTGGACAAATGGCAAAATTTTATGATGTCTAAATTTGTAAATTTGGTGGTATGTGTTTTGATTATAGTATAGTAGATAGTAGATATAGTAGATAGTAGATATAGTAGATAGTAGATTCACAAATAGTAATGGATTTACAAATATTTATTACCGAGGGCAAAAAAAATTAGAAATAGTTTTACAAATTATTTATTACATGGTATAACACAAGTGGTAGATATTTCGGTTAGAAATAGATAGAAATAATTTTACAAATTAGTTTTGATTTTTCTTTTCCTTACCTTTCTTTCGAGTTTTTTAGAAATAACATAAAAAAATAAAAAATCAATAATATGACATTATTTCACTAAATGCCACAATTTTTAAAATTATAAGGGAATTGTATTTAGAAAATCAACGGTGTATTATAAGCTATCACACTTTCAATGTGTTATAGCCTTTTTTATATTACTTTTTTTCTTATTATGTTATTGAGTGTATTTTCGGATACTTTAGGATCCTTATCGAATTGGTACTAATAAAAATTTTACTTGTTTTTTTTCTTCAACCTGGGTCTCAAATAGCTTTGGTTTTACATATTTTATCACGAAATTTACTTTTTTTTTGCCAAAACCAATCATTGAGAACTAAACTTAACATATTTGAACAACTAATTTTTTTCCAAACACTATAGTATCCCAACGCATACTGATAAGCGTCACGCTTTAGATATTTTATCATTAAATAATTTTATTTTTCCTAAACCAATTATTGAGGACCGAATTTGACTTATTTGAATAGCTAAATTTTTTTCTAAATACAAAAGTACCCCAAAACACACTGATAAGCATCGTGCTTTACATATTTTATCACAAATTAATTTTCTTTTGACGTAAACCAGTTTTTGAGGAACGAACTTCGTGTATTTGAACAGATAAAAAAAAATTCAAACACTAAAGTACCCGCAAAACACATTGATAAGCGCCACATTTTACATATTTTGCGATATAATATTAAATTGTTTCCCGAAACGGATTATCGAGGAACAAACCTCGCGTATTTGAACATCTACAATTCTTTCAGACCCTAAAATACCAAAAAAATACACACTAGGTAACATTAAATTAAAATGGATTATAACCAAAAATAATAATTACAAAAGAAACTATTAAAAATTGAGGTGGTCCCTTACGGCTACTCTATGAACCTACACATGGCAGTACATGCATAATGATTACTTTTTTTTATCTCTAAACCAATGCATAACAAAAGGAAATTCTTGGAGTAAAAAAGTTCAAAAAAAATTTCCTAACCTAGATGAAGTTGGCGCCTAAACATGAGTGCTAGCATTGCTTGTATTCAAATTAGCCTTAAGGGCCCGTTTGGTGCACAAGGATAGAGACAGGATGGGATAGAAGACATGGTAGAGACATGATAGGATACTGACAGGATAGACATTTATCATATCTTGTGCTTGATACACACATGATAACAAATAAGATAGCATTATTTTATCATATCATGTGTTTGGTACACCCCAGATAATGACAGGATATGATATATATTATAGTTAAATGACAAAATTGCCCTTCCAATAAATTGCATCTTTTTTAAAAAAAATATAATAATTTATAATATTTTTAAATATTATAAATTATCAAAACCTACTAAAAAATCATTTTTTACAACAGATTAAAAAATCATTGATAAAATTAACAGATTTATGCATTCATTCTCAAGAGTCAAATCCAAGACTGTTTGTAGTTTCTACAATACTAGTAGGATACCCGTGCATACGCACGGGTGCTGTCGTGTTCTTTTTATGAATGAATTGAGACATTATTTAAATAGTCTGAACATTACCCTGTGAAAGTAAAGACAAATTTAAAGTAGATAAAAAAGAGTTTCAAAATGTAAAAGTATCATTTAAAAACAATTCGTGCATTTATCTCGCGTTTTTTTGTACATCAGTGCAGTGTTTTTTTATATATCAGTGTTATTATTCTGTGTTTTTTTAGGACTTGGATTCTCTCCTTCCCACTCACCCTACATCTCCCTCCATCCTCTCTATCTCTCTCTTAAATTCACTCTATCTCATCATTATTTATAATTATTTAGTCATTTTCTCTCTCCTCCCTGTAACGCCCAAATATTTAATTAAATTATTTAATTAAATATTTAGGTATTCAATTATTTATTTTATTTATTTTAGTTGGTGTAATTATATTAACGATGGATTGAGAGGTGTGTAATTGGATTTTAGGTAATGGCGTTAGTGATCGGGCTTAAGCTGGAGGAAAGCCCGTGATCCAAGCCCGCTAGCTAGGCGCATAGGAGAAGCGCCTAGGCTAGGGTTTAGTGGCATTTGCGAATTGTTGAGAAAGAAAGAGAGAGGAAAATTTCGAAATAGAGAGAGGAGAAGAGAGAAGGGTACGGCGCGAATCCCAAGGGAGGGGAAGAAGAGGAGTTCGCACAGTCCAAGGGAGCAGAGAGGAGCTGTGTTGCTGAGGTTCTGTTGGTGACTCGATCAAGGGAATTGGTGCTCTCCTAATATAAGGTAAGGGTGGGGTTCTTCCTTATAATGGGATTTTATGATGGGGTTATGTGGGGATAGGTCCTATGATGCCCTTGTTTGATTTTGATGTCTAATTTGATGGTGGTTGAATTATAACTATGATTGATTGAAATAATTGCTCGTTGGTGATTGTTGCAACTCTAGGAATTTGGTGGTCATAGTTGTTGATACGAATTGCATGCTAGGTGTTCGACAAATTGTATTTTGGTGTTGTGATTGACAATTCATGGTGATTGGTATTGGTGGTTGAAAAATTGGTGATTTGAATTGGTGAAAAATCGAAAATATTGACCCTAGGGCGCCATGGGCGCCATTGTCTTAGGTGCTGTTTTTGGCGCCCTGTGCCTGGGCGCCGTGCCTGTCCATGTTGCCTGGTGTTTCTGTTGCTGTTTTTGGCGCCCAGTGCATGGGCGCCGTGTCAGGTGCGTGTCCTGTGTGCCAGTGTGCTGTGCGTGTGTTCCTGTGTTTGGCGCCCTGGGTGTGGGCGCCGTGTGCCAAGTTGTTGCATTGCTGTTTTTGGTGCCCTGGGTGTGGGCGCCGTGTGCCAGGGTGTGGATGTGTTGCTGTGTGTGTGGGTGTGTGTTGTTGTGTCTTGGCGCAGGGGCGCCTTGGCGCCTTGTGCCTGGGCGCCACATTCTGCGTGTTGCGTTTTTCTGTTGCGTTGCTTATTTTGGCGCCCTGCTGTTGGGCGCCGTGTCTAGGCGTGTTCCGGTTGTGTTGCGTTGTGTTCCCTGCTGTCTGGGCGCCATGGGCGCCAAATCCTGTGCCATGTTGCATTGTTGTGTTGCCTGGGTGCCAAGGGCGCCAGTTTCTGTTGCTGGCCAGTTTCCAGCGTGTTCCCTGCTAGGCGCCCAGTGCCTGGGCACCATTTTCAGGATGTTGCTCAATTTTTCCCCGGTTTTGTTTTTAACATATCTTTTGACTCGGGTGTCCGATTTGGACGTTTCAAAATGTTTTGGAAAGCTTATTCAGAGGCCTAGCTGAATATTCTAATTTAAGGCAAAGTAGTCCATTTTTATGGAAAAGTTGTTAACCGCTGGTGTAATCGTTAAATGGTGACGTTTTAAAAAGAAAGTTGTCATGTCTCCAATACTTTGAAAAAATTGTCGTTGTCTCCGGTGTTGTGAAAAACCCTTGTGTCTCAAATATTTTAGAAAATTGTCGTCATCTTGGTGTATTGGTATTGTCTTTGGAAAATTGTTGCCTTCTCGGTGTCTTGGTGTTGTTTTGGAAGATTGTTGTCCTCTAGGTGTCTTGGTGCGGTTTGATGCTAGGTGTGAAGGCTCAAGCCTTGGTGTTGTTGGAACTAGGTGTGAAGGTTCCAAGTCTTGTTGTTTCCGTTGTGTCAGGTGGGTGGTGTTTTCGGTGTCGTTGTGGCTAGGTGTGAAAGCCCAACTTTGGTGATATTTGGTGATTGTTGTTGGTGTGTCACATTGTGACTAAATTGGTGATTGTCTGTGTGCATTCATGGTGTCGCATACTGCATATGCATTATTTTGGTGAAGACCTTTGGTCTTGGAGCTAGGTGTGAAAGCTCAAACTTTTCAAAAACTGGTGAGCCTGGTGTGAAAGCTCAATTTTTGGTGAATTGGTGAGCCTGGTGTGAAAGCTCTCAATTTTGGTGACGCCCCTATTTACGGGCAAGACTTTTGGTGATTTTGGTACCACATGCATATGCCCGTTGGTGTGAGTTGCATTCATGCATCGTCATGACATCTGGTGACAGAATGTGGTGTTTATAATTGATGTATAATTATAATTGATGTGTGTTTACGATTTGGTGTGCGTAGTGAGGTAGTAGACATAGTTGTCGTATTCTAGCATATTTCCTATCATTTTATGCTATTATATTGGAGATATCTCACCCCCTTCTGTTTGAATGTTACCCCTATGCGGTAACGAGCAGGTGATTGCGAGTGAAGGCTTAGGTACCTTCGCTATTCTGAGTCGGTGTCGTCGGTGTCCTTTGCTTTGATGTGTAACACTCAAGGGGGGATAAACGCTAAACTTTGGATTATTATATTTTGTTATTTGGAGTCCATTCAGGACGTTGTTATTTCATGTTTTAAAACTTATATTATATTCCGCTGCGTGGTGATGTATTTTTGGCAGGTGTTATTTATGTCGTATAAGACGTTTTGTTTAAATGATGAATGTGTGACATCCCTTTCGAAGTATGAAATAAATTTTTGAACTCTGATTTTATTAGATATATAATTACCGGGTAGAAAAGGGGTGTTACACTCCCACCCTTATATTTTGTGATGGAGAGGAAGGAGGGAAGGAGAGGATCCAAACACGTTTTTTTATATACCAATGCAGCTATCCAGTGTTTATATATATATATATATATATCATTGCAGTTATCCCCGTATTTTTTAATATATCAGAGTAGTTATCCCGTGTTTTTTATGTATCAGTGCAGTTATCTCATAGTTTCAATTGAATATTTGAGTTGATTAGTAGATTATAGTAGATAATTAAAGATAGATAGTAGATTATCAATAAGAAATATTTATCCCGTATTTTTTTATATATCGGTGACAATTATTTGTCCTTTTTTAGGTATTAGTGACAGATATTTATCACGTGTGTTTTAAATATTAATCAGTTTAAATAGTTATTAAACCTTCTTGTTTTTTTTAGATAGTAACTTTATAGTAGTCTTCAAAATTATAATTATACATGGCAAATATTAATCCCGTGTTTTTTATATATCACTGCAATTTCCCGTATTTTTTATATATCAGTGCAGTTATCTCGTAGTTTCAATTGATTATTTTAGTTGATTAGTAGATTATAGTAGATAGTAAAAGTTAGATAGTAGATTATCAATAAAAAATATTTCTTTTAAATATTAATTAGTAGTTTAAATAGTCATTAAGTCTTCTTGTTTTTTAGATAGTAGGTTTGTAGTAGTAGTCTTCAAAATTTTTAATTATTAACGACAAATATTAATCTCGTGTTTTTTATATATCAGTACAGTTATCCCGTGGTTTTTTATATATCAGTGCAGTTATCTCGTAGTTTCAATTGACTATTTTATTTGATTAGTGGATTATAGTAATAGTAAAAGAGAGATAGTAGATTATCAATAAGAAATATTTGTTTTAAATATAAATCAGTAGTTTAAATAGTCATTAAATCTTCTTGTTTTTTAGATAGTAGGTTTATTGTAGTCTTGAAAAATTTTAATTATCAATGACAAATATTAATCTTGCGTTTTTTTATATATCCGTGCAGCTATCCCGTGTTTTTTTATATATCATTGCAGTTATCTCGTAGTTTCAATTGATTATTTTAGTTGATTAGTAGATTATAGTAGATAGATAATAGATTAGCAATAAGAGTATAAACAGATTTCGGAGAGAAAAATTAAAATTTTAAGGTGATAACTTTTTCCAAAAAGGTGATAGTTTTTTTTGTTTTTTAGTGTGACTCATTTACATTTTTATAGGTAATTCTTGTTGAGTAGTGTTTGTATAAATTTAGAAATTTAGTTAAAAAACTAAAGTGAAGTGATAAGAGAAAGAGAAGAATTGTTTATGGGAAAAGTAAAAGTAAAGTAAAAAGAAAAAAGGAAGAAAGAGAGTGTAAGAGAAAAGTGAATAGGAGGAAAGAGAGTGTATGAAGAAAGAGAAAAAAGGAAGAAAGAGAGTGTAAAAAGTAAAAGAAAGAAAGAAAGAAATAGAGAGTAATGACATTTTTACCCTTAAATTATATATGTGTGTTGTTAATGAGATATCCAAATTTGTATAAATAGATATTAGATAAATAGTCATTAAATCTTCTAATTTTTTAGATAGTAGGTTTATAGTAGTCTTGAAAATTTTTAATTATCAATGACAAATATTATTCTTGTGTTTTTTTATATATCAGTGCAGCTATCCCGTGTTTTTTTATATATCATTGCAGTTATCTCGTAGTTTCAATTGATTATTTTTGTTGATTAGTAGATTATAGTAGATAGATAGTAGATTATCAATAAGAGTGTAAACACATTTTGGAGAGAAAAATTAAAATTTTAAGGTGATAACTTTTTCCAAAAATGTGATAGTTTTTTGTTTTGTTTTTTAGTGTGTCTCATTTATATTTTTATAGGTAATTCTAGTAGAGTAGTGTGTGTATAAATTTAGAAATTTAGTTAAAAAAACTAAAGTGAAGTGATAAGAGAAAGAGAAGAATTGTTTATGGAAAAAGTAAAAGTAAAGTAAAAAGAAAAAAGGAAGAAATAGAGTGTAAGAGAAAAGTGAAAAGGAGGAAAGAGAGAAGAAAGAGAAAAAAGAAAGAAAGAGAGTGTAAAAAGAAAAAGAAAGAAAGAAAGAATAATGACATTTTTACCCTTAAATTATATAAGTGTCTTGTTGATAAGATATCCAAATTAGTAATTTCATAGGAACTTCATTTCATAAGTCAAAACTTCAAGCAACTTCATAAATCATATACACATTTCAGTAAAGCAGTAACAATCACTTCTGTTCTACTCAAAGAAAAGCAATGCAGTCCTAAGAAAGAGTAAGACAGTAAAACAAAAATGAAATGAACACATGATTTAAAAGTGGCTTCTGAACAAGAGAGGCAATACCCAAGAAATCTCACTAGATAAGGATGAGAAAGTTAAGGCACAATTATATTTTCCCATTAGTTTGTTAATCCCAGCAACAACAAAAATAAAACTAAGGCACAATTATATCATCATATTATAATTAAAATGCCTCAAAGGTTCATAGATCATCCAAATGCATACTACAAACAAACCATAACCTCTATACGACAAAATGCATGTGATAACTGATAATTGTTGATTCTTTCCTCTTAAACATTCAACTATGTTGATGAAATACCTACATCATTATAAGATCATCCAAACCCAATTTCAAAAATCCAAAGTAATAACCATTAAAACGGATCCATAGTAAAACGGTGATGACATACCTCAATGTTGATGAAATACCTCAATGTCTATAACAAAATCAAATGCAGAGATGTACTTTATGAAATCACGTGAAACTACATCACAGAAAATCACAGAAGATGATATCATAGCACAACAAACCCTAAATTGCAAAATTAGTGAAGAAAGGGGAAAATCAAAATCGATGGAAAATGGGAAAAGGAAATCGGAATCAGAATCAGTGGAGAAGGGGGAAATCAACGATGAAGATGCATAATCAGAACAAGGAGGAAAACAAAAATTAAGGAAGAAAAGAAGAGGTAAAACGCACCTCAATTTGCAGAAACGCGAGCGTGAGAAGATGAAGATGAAACACGAGCTTCCGTGTTTTCAGAGTCCGATAGGATTGATAGTCAGATAGGATAGATTCTAACCCAGCTAAACATAAGGATAAAAATTACACTGTGCTGATAGAATAGGATAAGTAAATGGATTATTTAATCATATCCTATTGGTGCAACAAACAAAAGATTAGAGTAGGATAGGATAAACCTATCATGGCGTCAAATCTAAAAAAACGTATCATGGCGTAGTTTTTTTTTGTTGACAATGTACATGGCATAGTTGACGAAACTAAAGCAATTCAATATCGTGCACCCTTGTCTTTTATTTTATTTATGATGAGAGTTTTAAGTAAAGAAGAATTAATGAGTTAAATATACTTTTTGTTCCTAAAAAAATTGTGAATTTTGATTTAGTCTCCATCCAAGCGATGACGGTCACTCTTTTCGGGTCATCGGGCAACCGTGGAGCTCGCCAGGGCGACGAGTCACTTGTCTCGATGCTATTTAAGTCTGCAAGCGTGAGTTTTAAGCAATTTTGGTTTAAAGATAGCTCTAGGACATGTTTTGGAGTTTGCGAGAGCTAGGATTCACATTACATTGACCTCCATTTATGATTCAATCTTGGGAACAAGTCCTGGGAGCATCAATGTCGCCAGCTTCTCCATCTAATTTGTTTATCTCTTTTGTTTTCTTTATGGTTGTTCTCGTTATATTTCTCGTTGCTGGGAATTAGCAAAGATTGATGGACCCTTTTATGTATTTGATTTGAATGCCTTTTAATGAGTTACAAATATTTGAGTATTGAAATCTTTAATATCTCTAGTATAGGAATAGTCAATGATATTTAGAATCATATGTAAATTGATGTTCGTAATGCTTGTTTTCTAATTAAGGTCACCTAAGGAATTAGAGATCTTGTTAGCGGTCAAAGGTCATATTGCCTAAGGAATTAGGATTAGGATAATTAAGAGAATTTGATCATATCGTAGGAGGAATTCGTAGTACCTTCAATTCATTATGCATAAATGTGAAATCAATCGAGCTCGTTCCCAATGCTTTTATATCAGAAAACAACTAAATATTTTAGTGCGCTATAATTTTAATTTCTTGTCAACAAATCCAATTCAGTCATTATGATCAATTTAGTAATTAATCCAATAAATTGATAATTAACCGCAATCATTGGGTCTGACACTCGGTCTTACCGATTTTATTACTTACAATGATCTGGTACAATTGTCGTGATCGGTCAGCTATGTTAGAACTTTACCCTCGGGGGAACATCGAACATTGGCCTCTTCCAGGAAATGACATCAAGCTGGTAGACGTTGCAGGTCCATAAAAGAGGGTAAAGATCGGGACGCAGATGCCTAAGGACGAAGAACGAGCCCTGATCCAAATCCTCTTGGCTAATTCTCACTTGTTCGCATGGGGACCGAAAGCCATGCCTGGGATAGACATCGAAGTTGTCTGCCATAAGTTGGCTATCTAGCTTGGTCTTCGCCCAATATCTTAAAAGAAGATGGCAGGTGAGAAGTGACTAGCAGCTCGGGAAGAAACTAAGAAATTTTTAAGGGCTAGGTTCGTGAAAGAAATCAAGTATCTCACGTGGTTATATAGCGTGGTCCTCATAAAGAAGAATAACAGAATCTTAACCAACTTGAACAAAGTATGCTTTAAAGGAATACTACCATTTACCACGTATTTATGCCTTGGTAGATAATACCTCCAGATACCGAGTTCTAAGCTTCATGGACGCTTACTCGGAATATAAGCAAATTAAAATCTATCCTTTGGACGCACCCAAGACAACCTTCATGACAGATACTGCCAACTATTATAACATAGTCATGTCATTTAGACTGAAAAAACATCGTGGCGACCTACCAACATCTTACGAATAAAGTCTACGCTAACTACCTCGATAAAAATATTGAAGTCTACATGAATGGCATAATAGTCAAATAGGGAGATGAATCACACCACGACGATTTCTTTGAAATCTTTCCAGTAGTGAGAAAGTATAAAATAAAGCTTAATCTAGAAAAATGCTCTTTAGGAGTGCTCAGAAGGAAATTCTTAGGCTTCTTGATTACACACCAAGGAATAAAAGCAAGCCCGGACAAGTGCAATGCTGACATCGAAATGAGAAGTCCCATCTCGATAAAGAAGGTGCAGAGACTCGTTGGTAGAATTGTCGCGCTACCAAGGTTCATGGCAAGGTTGACAGATCGATCTCTCCCCTTTAATAAAGTATTGAAGAACGCAACTTGTAACACCCTGATTTTGTGGGTTGAAACCAATAGAAATATTAAAAATTACAACAAATAAAATAGATATCTCACAATCTTAATCAATATTTTGAAAATACCTTGATAAAAATTTAATAAACATAACAAACCATATCTCTGATAATTTTCAATAATGTATACAAATAAAAGTTTGGCTTAATTACAGTTTTGGTCCCCCTATTTCACCAAATCTCGATTTTGGTCCCTCAAGTTTTTTTCCCACGAATTTAGTCCCCCTATTTTCCCAATTTGTAAAATCCTAGTCCCCCAAGCATTTGGTCAAAATTAAGATTCACTTTTCCTACGTGGAATGCCACGTAGGCATCCTATGTGGCATTTTAATATTTTTTTAAAAAAAGAAAATTAACAAAAGAATGAACGCGAACAGGAACCACAAACCCACACGAACTGAGAGCTTCTTCCTCCCTGAGCTGTGAGCTCCGACCTCGTCTTCCATCTTCTTCCTCCCTGAGCTCGTTTTATCTTCTTCGCTGAGAGCTGATAGCTTCAATGGCGCGAACCACAAACCCACACGAACCTTCATCTCCTTGAATCGAACCTTCGTCTCCCCTGAATCGTACATTCTTCCTTCCTTATTTATTCAACCATTTTCGCGATTCAGACCTTCAAATCGCTCAAAATCTCTTCGTCTCCCTTCACGATCTGAACCCCTATGTCTGAGTATTCTATTTCGTCACAAGGTTCATTGAGAAGAAGACCCATTCAATGCTTCTGTGGAAAGGAAGCTCCATTGGTGACTGGTTGGACGAAACAGAACCCTGGGCGTAGGTTTTATGGATGTGCATTATATGAGGTATGATTTCTGCCATTACACTGTTATTTCTCTTTGATCTCTATTGTAATCGGTCCACTGCTCATTTTTCAGGAATTTGGTGCAAAACAATGTCAATTCTTTAACTGGTATGATGAAGATATGTGTCCTAGAGCTAAGGAGCTAATTTGGTCCTTCATGAAGAAGGCTGATGGCTTGAAGAAAAAAGTTGTTGACTTGAATAGCAATGTTGCTCAATTGAAGACAAAGGTTACTGAGTTCAAGGAAGCAAAAAAGGCTCAACAAGAAATGAAGAAAAAGAACAACATGTTATGGGGTTTTTTGGCAATTTCCTGGATCATTATTTTCATCCTTGTTGCATTAGTTTTCAATCTTAGGGTTGTGGTTTAGGGGTTATTAGTTCAGGGTATGTTTGTAATGGTTTAGGGGTATGTTTGTAATGGTTTAGGGGTTATTAGTTCAGGGTATGTTTCCAGCTACTGATTAATGATGTAAGTTATATAATGATGTATATTTTCAGCTACTGATTATGTAATGAATGGCTTTTGGCAAAGTAATTGTTGATAATTCGCATTTCAGCTATTGATTTCCATTTCAGCAGCATTTCAGTTCAATAGCATTTCAGTTCAATAGCATTTCAGTATCAGCTGCATATAGACAGTAGCTACTGATAATGTGGAGCTCGTCTAATGTGAGGTCCCAGACTCATCCATGTGGAGCTCGAAGCTCGTCTAATTTGGGTTATAAGACCCATCTCTATGAAGCACCAGCTCGTCTAATGTGGGGTCCCAGACACATTCATGTGGAGCTTGAAGCTCGCCTAATATGGGGTCCCGGACCCATCCATGTAGAGCTCGAAACTTGTCTAATTTGGAATACATGACCCATCCATGCGGGGCTCATTGCCCATCTCAAACACATACAACTTAAAAATATATCTTATTTAAGATTAGAGTAAATCATAAAAATATATCTTATTCAAGCAATACATTTAAAAATATTATCTAGAAGAAGCCAGATACCATCACTAAGGCATATGACAGCCAACCAAATTTTAAAAAAAAAACACGTATTTATTTCAAACAATTGTCACCAAGTAATTAGTCAATTATAATAGTGATTTATTACACACGCACGTCCAACCATCTAATTCTCTACCAATTAGCAATTCAACGAGGTAGCAATTTATACAAAAAGAAAATAACACCGGCTCTAGAAACAAGTTACTCCAAAAAAAACGCTCTCTGCTAGGGTTCCTCCTCGGTAACCCCTAGCCGCCACAACTCCGACCCGGTGGTCTCTCTCACTGGTTCCAGGAGTTCCCCTCCGTGCGATGACAATGGGAAATAGCGACAGAGATGAGTCCAAAGAAGAAGAAGATCTTCGAGAACGAAACACCAAGAAAGTTAAAGGAGGTGAGCAGGTTTTCTCCAACACCTCCACTATTCCCTTAAGCTACGCAGATCTTGTGGATCCGATGGAGGAAACCAGCCCGGTAGTGCGATCATACAAAGAAACTGTCTTGGGAATCGATGCTGAAATTGATATTGATGGACCTGCGCTGAAGAAGAACATGGCGTCTGATGGTGCTCCAGGGGAGAATCACATTGGTGCAATGAATTTGCAAATTATTGAGAAGAAGCATGGTGAACATGAGTGTCCTGAGATTGTTGTCCCTCCAAGTGCTGAAGAACGTTTATGTAGGCCTTGGAAACAAGGATTGCTGGTCAAATTACTCGGGAGAAGAATTGGCTTTAAGGCCCTTGAAAATAGACTAAATCAGATGTGGGTTCAGAAGGGCGCTATGAGTCTTATTGACCTTGGATGTGATTTCTTTTTGGTATACTTATCTAGTCCGGATGATCATAGTCGAGCTCTGGCTAACGGACCATGGCTAATTTATGATCACTATCTAACAGTGCGAGAATGGAGACCAAATTTTCGGCCGGAGAAGGAAGAGATCAACAAGGTTGCAGTCTGGGTAAGGCTACCGGAGCTTCCTGTGGAATACTATCACTCAGATTTCCTGTTCTTCTTGGGCGATAGAATAGGGCGTACAGTGAAGGTGGATAATACTACCCAATTGGTGGGACGTGGGAAGTATGCGCGCCTTTGTGTGGAAGTGGATTTGGATGCCCCGTTACTTGCTATGTTTGAACTCAAAAATCACATTTACAAAATTGAATATGAAGGTCTCCATTTGCTTTGCATGGCGTGTGGACGTTTTGGACATCATAAGGATCAGTGTGTGGATAAGAAAACCCCTGAGACTTCAACGGGGGATGCCAGGGGGGAGCATGCTGGTAACCAGAATAATAATGTTGGCAATACTATCACTGAAGATGGCCCTTGGACGGTGGTGCAAAAACCGCGCTGGCAGAAAAAAGGCAAAGATAAAGGTGGTCCGGCTGGTGGTGGTGGCCGTGTTCTTCCGGCAACATTAAATTCAAACGTCGTTAATGGTGGATCTAGATTTAATATTTTAAATGACAATGAAGACAATATGGGACCCACCTTGGAACATTCTGTTGACCATATAGAGGAAATCGTGGCGCCAGTTAATGTGGTTAAAGAAGTTGTTATAAGAAAAAAGAAAACTGACCAATCAGGCAGCAACAGTATCAAACGGGTGGAAATTCATGAAACTCGGACCCCACGCGTCAGTAAACAGCCAATAAATGCAGAGGAGAATATTGCTACCACAAAAGACAAAACTGCCAGTCATAATGCTGATCCGGTGGGGACCGTTGTACGAGGTACCATCATTGCGCCATCATTGCCTGCGCGTGCTGCAGGTGCGCTGACGTCTGGGGGTCCCACTCCTACTCCAGCGCGTGGTACATCAAGTGGCATGGATTTGGATAATTCAAAGCTAAATAACAGTGGGCTGGTTGGGCTTCACCCAACTAGACCGCCTGATCCTCTCGCTACTACTACTTCCTACACCTCCAATGTTAATGTTTGCAATGAAGATGTGGGAATGATGGACTCTGAAGAATATATGGATGCTAATGAGCAAGGTGATTTATCGGTGAGTGATTCGGAGATGGAAGTGGTCATAGAGACCCCTCATCTCTAATTTGTTTCTCTGTGTTTGCATCCTCCTATCCAAATAAGTTTTAATGAATTTAAACAAAATTCTTATTTGGAATTGTCGTGGCGCTGCCAGCCTTGAGTTATTCCGGAATTGCAAGCAATACATTGACATGCATAGACCGGAGATTTTTGTTATTATGGAGACTCGTAGCAACCCCGCTCGCTTGAAGACTACCTTTGGCAGGTTGGGGTTTGATGGGTTTACGTACTCTGAAAATAGAGGTTTTGCTGGAGGTATTGTTACTGGTTGGAAAACTCACCTTGTGGACCTTTTGGAAGTTTCCAATGACTTCCAATTTATTCATTTTCAGGTGACCATGCATGGTAGTTGGAAGTGGTTTTTCTCCCCCACTTATGCCAGTCCTAATGATGACCTTAGAGGTGAATTATGGAGTTCCTTCCGGGCCATTAGTATGAATATGCATAGCCAGTGGTTGATTGCAGGTGATTTGGATGATGTTGGGGATCCTAGTGAGAGGAAATGGGTTGGTGAACCGAACTACGGGAAATATAATTTGTTTAAAGAGAGAATTCATCATTGTAATTTGATGGATCTTGGTTCCGTTGGATCTAAGTTTACTTGGCGAGGGCCTAGGTGTGGCTTAGTTGATCGTGCATATGCGAGACTAGACAGAGCCTTATGTAATGACCGGTGGAGAGTTGCCTTTCCTAATGCATTTGTCAAGGTCCTCCCGCGGGTAGCATTTTCTGACCACCATCCCCTTCTTGTTTGTCTTCATGGTAATGATCAGGACCGGTTGGTTAGACCTTTTAGATTTGAAAGTGCTTGGTTGACTCATAGCCGCTTCAAAGAGGATATGAAGGACCGGTGGAATAATAATAGGGAGTTCGATCTAAAGCTCGCTGGTCTTGAAAAAAATTTGATGGAGTGGAAACAAAACATTTTTGGTTGTGTGAAAGTGAAGAAGCGTGTCTTGCTTGCTAGATTGGGGGGCATTCAGAAGCAATTCCATAATGGAAATAGTAACCGTTTTCTTGTTCAGCTTGAGCAAACTCTCCAAAGCGAGCTCAATGATATCCTCCACAAGGAGGAGCTTATGTGGTACCAGAGGTCTAGAGCTCAGTGGCTTCATGATGGAGACAGAAACACCAAATATTATCAAATTAAGGCAGCAAACAGAAAGCGGAAAAATCGCATTCACTTACTGCGGAATGACCGTGGGGAGTGGCTAGTTGATGAGGAAGCTACGAAGCTTCACGTTAATGTGTTCTTCAGGGATCTTTTCACTGCGGAGGATGAGGGCACTGGTGGCTATACTCACAGATACGGTTTCAACAAGCTTGATGAGGCCGAAGTTATGAGGCTTGGGCGAAGTGTTGAGCAGGCCGAGATTAAAGCTGCTTTGTTTGCTATGAAACCGTGGAAGGCACCTGGCCCGGATGGTTTTCAAGCTGGGTTTTATCATGCTAATTGGCAACTTATTTCTCATGATTTCTGTGACTTCATTAGTGGTGTTTGGAATGAGCCGGCGAAGCTAGGCCGTATCAATGCAACAGATGTTTGTCTTATTCCAAAGATTGGGAAGCCGGAGTTTGTTACCCAATTCAGGCCCATCTCTTTATGCAATGTCTCCTACAAAGTTATTACTAAGGTGATTGTTAATCGTCTCAAGCCTCTCATGCCAACCATTGTTTCCCCTTATCAGACGGGATTTATTCCAACTAGAAGTATTCATAAAAATATTGTTGTGGCTCAAGAGCTTCTTCACTGCATGAATAAAATGCGTGGGAGGACTGGGTATTTCGTGATTAAGGTGGACCTTGCTAAAGCTTATGACCGAATCCGTTGGAGTTTTATTGAGGAGGTTCTAGAAGAACTTGGTGTTCCCCCCAACATCAAAGACATCATTATGTTTGCCATTTCTAGTGTCACAACTAACGTGATGTGGAATGGAGCTCGATCGAACTATTTTTCCCCTCAAAGGGGCATAAGGCAAGGAGATCCCATTTCACCTTACTTGTTTGTTTTATGTATGGACAGGTTGACTCACCTTATTGCAGAGCAAGTTGAGAATGGCAATTGGACGCCTATCAGAGCTGGGAAGAATGGCCCGGATATTTCCCATCTTATGTTTGCTGATGACCTCCTTCTTTTTGGCAAAGCAACTGAGGCGAACATGCACTGTGTTGTTAATACTTTGAATACTTTTTGTCGTGCCTCCGGACAACTGGTTAGTTTGGAGAAAACCAACATCTTCTTTTCCAAGAATGTTCCAACCCCTATGCGGACTAGACTGGCTCAGATCTCAGGCTTCAGAATTAGCTCTTCCATGGGGAAGTATTTGGGAGTCCCTCTTTTAGGAAAGTGCCCCAAACGAGGTGATTTCAACTTTCTCATTGATAAAGTGCGTGATAAACTTTCCGGTTGGAAGGACAAGCACTTGTCTTTTGCCGGAAGAGTCATACTCTCAAAATCAATTATCCAAGCCATTCCCATCTACACCATGATGACGACGCCTCTCCCTAGGAGTTGTTTGGCGGAGATCCAACGACTCCAACGAGGTTTTATTTGGGGTGACACGGAAGACACAAGACGCCTTCATTTGATCAAGTGGAACACTTTAACTCTCCCTAAGAACTATGGAGGGTTGGGAATTAGGGACCTCCCATCCATGAATAAGGTGTGCCTCATGAAGCTTGCCTGGGGGGTTAGGACGGATCCTAATCGTTCGTGGTACCGTGTCCTGGACGGTAAGTATGGTAGAGGTACCTTAGCCAATGGCATCCTTCAGGTGAAGATATCTGATTCCCCTCTCTGGAAAGCTCTCCATGGGTGTTGGCAAAACATCCAATCCATAGAAGCTTGGTCTCTTGGTAACGGCAATACGATTAATCTTTGGAGTGACAAATGGTTGAATGAGAACTTCCGGCTAATTGATCATGCTACTGATGTTCCTCACTCGGCTCGGGACTGGTGTGTGTTGCGCCCAAAAAATCCGGTTTGGGACTTTTCGTTTGACAACGTGGAAAAAGTTTGGAGCCGCCACCAATATTTTTATTTTAAGACCAAAACATTGAAAAAAAGTCTTTTGAAAAGGCGGGTGGTCTTTTGAAAACGCAGAGATGTAGGTTCGGGGGTCGGTTAGGTACGGGGAAGGTATTAGCACCCCGCACCTCCTTTCTACCGAAAGGGAACCATTAACTTGATGTGTGGTTTAGACAAAAGTTCGAGTTGAAAGCAATTTATTCTACTTCTTTTCTTTTCTTTTCTTTAAGGTTCGTTTTATTGAAAACAGGAGGGAAGAAGAATATTTTTGGTTATCTTTGAAAATCAGGACAAAACAAAGATTTTTTAAGAGCGTGCTTGACGGGACAGGACCCCGCTCCTACGTACCCTCACTGGAAGAGGCATCAAAGCTACGTAGTTCTCGGCTTTTGGTTTTGAAAAAGGATTGAGCTTTCGCAAAGACCGAACAACAACGGTTAGAATGGTTTCGCTACTAACTCCTTTTGAAAACAACATCATCATTAACAACCTAATCGGCAACGGCGCGATTGGTGTTTAATGACAATTGGTTTATTTTTGAGAAATGAATAAGTTTTCGAAAATGGGGTAGAGCTTTTGCGAAGACCGAACAACAACGGTTAGAATGGTCTCGCTACTAACTCCTTTTGAAAACAATATCATCATTAACAACCTAATCGGCAACGGCGCGATTGGTGTTTAATGACGATTGATTTATTTTGTTTTGAAAGTAAAAGTTTCATTTTGTTTTGAAATGATTTTAGGAAATGGGTTTTAGAAAAGGAGTAGAACATTTCAAGTCAATTCTAAATCCATAACCAAATGCAAATGAATGAATAATACTCAAGCAAACGTGAACATATCATTCATTAACCAAGATTAAACATGCCCATACAATCAAAGGATTCAATTATTAAAGATGCAAAACAAAGTTCTCAAAGTAATTGTGTGTGTGCAAGAAGGATTGTATTTACCCTAATGGCTCTATGCTACAACATGCATGTAGACTTTCGTCTCCGTTAGGAGGTCATACAAGTGGAGAGGAGGGCACACAATCAAGTCAAGACATTTACATGGCATCAAGAACAAGTGAATAAAATTGATTGTAAACATAGAGTATTCTAAGTTAAATGATTGAATATGTAAGCAAGGATGCATGATTAGGTAAGCATGTAAGTGCATGGGTGTACAAGGAATGGATGCATAGCACTTTATTTATGAATGGATGGCATACAAGGATGCATAAGAGGATGCAAGAGATATAAGCATATGAGGATGCATGAGAGTGTCACATAAACTAAGTATGAATGAAGATGCATGAATGTGAAAATGTTTTGGGTATTTTTGCAAGTTGATAAGTTGTAAAACTTTAAGTAAGAAGTTAGTGAAAAGTAAAGTAAAAACGCATGAAGTAAATGGTAATTATTTAATGAGATGGTAAAGTAAAAATGCATGAGGTAAATGAGAAGTGGTAAAATCTTTTTAGGTTTTTTGGTAAAAAAGTTAATGAAGTGGTAAAGTAAAATGGTAAAAAGTAAATAAACACTAAAACCAAGTTGAATCACATAGAGCAATCCTCTCACTTTGAGAAAAGTGCACTAGGCACTAGTGAGAATCAACTTGCCTATCATCAACAATTTACAATAAGCAAACTAAGACACAAGAATAAGTAGACACACAAACTAAATTGAGTCATTTCTAGCAATCTTCACCACTTAGGTCAAGGTGCACTAGGCACTAGTGGGAATCATATTGCTAGATCATCAACCAACAACAAAAAAATAACATCTAACACTAAAATAAAATATTAACAACAAGATTAAACATCATCAAGCAAAGAACAACAACAAAATCAACTTGGAAATATTTTTAGATCTATAAGCATGCGAACCAAAGGAAACATAGATCCACATTTTATTTAATAAAAAAACACCAAAATTAACACAAAGCAACATAGATCTATTTTTTGCAAGGATTCATATGATTAAGCAAGGAAGTGCAACAAAATCATATCAACCCTAACTTTTTATGATATGCGAAATGCTAAAGCCCATAAACAACAATTTTATTTATGAAATCTAGTGCAAAATATGTAAAGATGCAAGGGAAATTATTCAAGTAGAAGAAATAACTCCTTCAAGGCCAAGGACCCATCTCAAACACCCAAAGCTCCCGAAGTCTTTGTCAAAATGTTTGAAATGGATCCTCAAAGCAAACAAACAATCAAGAAGGAGTTTGGAGTAGAGGAGAGATTATGCAAGAAAATTAAATATAAGGTGCAAAGCTTCAAGGATTACCTCAAAACTACAAAGAAATGAAGAAGGAGATGATAAGCTCAAAAATTGCTAGCTCTTAGCAATTTGATGATGCAACCTTGAAGAGAATGGATGGAATGATGGTGATCTAACAAGAAATGGAGGATTTGATGGTTGATTTTTGAAGAAAAATGGGTGAGGGAGAAGAGGATGGTTTCGCAAGAAGAGAGGAGAAGGGAGAAGCTTTGGTGTGCTAGGGTTTTGTGTAGGAGAATGAGAGGCTAAAGGATCAAATGAGAAGCCAAAAAAAAAGGATCCTTAGGTGTGGGAATGAGGGAGGTATTTATAGGATGAAACTAGGTCTAAGGGTAATTTAGTCTTTGTGCTTTTAATGTGCTCTAGGATTGAGTCTCAATTTTGAATCAAGGGTTGAGATTAATCCTCACATGGATTAAGGGTATTGAAGAAGCACAAAATGAGAGTGAGGGAGAGAGGGGGGCGAAAATGAAGAAGGAAAAAAAAAAGGAAAAGAAAAATGAATTTCTTATTTTGGGAAAGGGATCTCATGTGAGGTAGGATTAAGGGCATTTTAGGGATGGATTGTTACCAAAGAGGGAAATTTGTGTTTTCTTAGGAATAGGTTAGTGTAAGTGAGTGAAGTAATTTACCAAAGAGGGCAATGATTACAAAATAGAAGAGTGTGGAAGGGTTTGGAGAGAGAGGGAGAGAGGGGGCGAATTTGAGGGGATAAGGAGGAACAAAAAACTTGTTTTTTTTTGTCTTTTTGTCTTATTTGAAGACACTTCCTTATTTTGAGTTTGAATTTTGGTCATGGGAATAAAAGTGCACCTATTGGAAATGTGTTACATGTTTTTTGGGCACCATAAAATATTCCCTCTAGTCACCCATGACAATAAAAATTGTCACTTAAGAATTGAGGAATATTTAATGGTCCTTTTTTTTATTTTTCTATGCACTAAAAATGGAAAAATACATTTTTATTATTTTTGACTAGGGTTTTCTTTCTAAAAAAAATTGTACAAAAATTATCCTTGATAGAATAAAAATGTACTTTTTGTGGATGTGCATTTTTGGCGAGAAAATCATCTTTTTGCGAAAAATGACCAAAATGTCATTTTTGACCCTAAAACCCTAATTTGCCTAAAAAGTGCATTCCAACCCTAAAAATGATTTTAAAGACCTTGGAATGACTTCTAGGACCCAAAATGCAATGCATGATGCTCTTCATTCTTCAATTTATTTATTTTTTGTGGAAAATTAGGGTTTTGACCTAAGCCGGACAAAATTAGGGTATGACAGTGTGTTAGTGATGTTGTTACCGATAGTGGTGCGTGGAACATTGAGATCTTGCGCAGTCTGCTGCCGGATGATATAATTACGAGAATCTTGGCGTTTCCCCCTCCTCTCCCTCATGATGGCCCTGACGTGATTTACTGGCCACGGGATGGTTCCGGTGACTTCTCTGTTGCTCTTGCTTATAAATTACTCACTAATCATGACAGGTCTTTGATTGATAACAAGTGGTCTAGCGTTTGGAAGCTTCATGTTCCAGAGCGTGTCCGGTGCTTTATTTGGCAAATTCTCCATGGAAAATTAGCAACAAAAGAGTATTGTGGCAAATGGGGTAATGGCGATATAAACTGTCACCATTGTCACCATACGGTTGAGTCTCTCATTCATGTTCTTCCTGATTGCAAGTTGGCAACAAAGCTTTGGAACTCCTTCATCCCTCCTAGTCTTCGCTCTGACTTTTATGGAACTGCTCCTGGTGATTGGTTAATTCTTAACTTAAATTGCAATTCTCAGTTTTCAGGCACTTCGGCTTGGTGTAATATCTGGGCTACCGTTTGCTATAATTTATGGTCTTGGCGCAACAAGGAAACTCATGATGATGAGTATGAGCGGCCAAACCATGCCTCGCGTGCTACCCTTCAACAGGTCCGAGAATATGAAGACGCAAGGGCCATTTACTCGCCATTGCACCAGCGCCAGCTCCAACAGGTGGAGGTTCGATGGTGTGTGCCACCTCCGGGATGGGTTGTCATCAATACGGATGGTGCTTTTAAGAGAGACTTGGGCTTATCTGGTTGTGGAGGGGTGTTGCGTAATGAGCACGGTCAGTGGCTGGGAGGGTTTGCCAAACGTTTGAGTGTAATGTCCGCATATCTGGCTGAATTATGGGGTGCTTTGGAAGGTCTTACTTTCGCTCATGGCAAAGGCTTTACTTCCATTGAGCTACAAATGGACTCTTCTACTATTGTCCACTGTCTAAATGGAACTGACCCGGGTAGTTTAGCTGGGCGTCAACTTGTCAGGAGGATTAGACAACTTATAGCGGCGACTCCGACTATTCGTGTTTCTCATATATATCGGGAGGCCAACAAGGTTGCTGATGAGCTTGCTAATTCCGGGTGCATCCAAACCGAAGCGATGGTTGTTTTTGATGTTCCACCTAGTATTGTTAAGTTATTAGTTGATGCTGATGTCTCTGGAGTTTCTACTCCGCGTGTAATCCCTGTGTAATTCTCTTTTGGGCGTTTGCCCCGTTCAATCTCAAAAAAAAAAAAAATAACACCGGTTGAGAATTCCAAAGGAAGCACTATTTAACAACACATGTCAAGACTTTTTTTTTTATAGCCAATGTTGTGGAGTGGGGGAAATGTTAGTTTCCGGGGCTTGAACTTGGGACCTCTTTCTTGCACTCATTTGGTGCACTCCTTCTATAACATCCCCAAATAATTAAGCTAATTATTTGAAGTTAACCCAATTAATTTAATTTAGTGTTTAATTAATAATTTTATTAATTGAGTGTTAGATTAATTATTAATTGGTGAGAGGTTTTTAAATGATTAATAAATAGAGAGGGGTTTGATTAGAAATAAAGAAGAGAGTAAGGGTATAATAGTCTTTTACCCTCACTCTCACTTATGTGTGTATTATAAAGAAAAGAAAGTGAAAAAGAAAGAGAATTGAAAGAGAGAGAGAGCCGTAGATGAGAGAAAGAAAGAAAAGAAGAAAAATGGAAGAGAAAAGAAAGGGAAGGGCGAAGAGGGAGAAGAGGGGAGAGGGTATGAAATCTTCACCAAATTTCTTCTTCTTTGTTCCATAAGAACCACCATTCCTTCCTCTTCATTTTGATGCAAAGATCTCAACCTATGATCCACTCTTCCACTTTCTACCATTTTTTATTTTTGAGAGAGTTTTGTCGGTTGAAGTTCAAGGGAAGCTTAGGAGGGTGATTGGTGCTCCTTAGAAGCCATATTAGTGATTGGGTAGCTCAATCACTAAAGTTTTGGAGCATTTGGAGGAATCAAGGGTTAGGGTTGCATTTTGGGGTTTATGTGTGAGGAGCAACTTGAGCTAGGAGATGATGAATAGTGTTCATGGAGGTTTAAGGTTGATGTTGAGGTTCATGGTGCAAGTTCAAAGCTTAGGAATCAAGTTTGGGTTTGAGAGAGGAGCTTGGAGCCTTAGGAGCCCATTGTTGGTGTCTAGGTGCAAAGCGAGGATTTCTCAAGTGTCGCGTATTGCGTGTTACGAGTTAGGAGCGACAACCGAGGTGAGTTCTTCGATTATTGAGGTTCCGTTTAATTTGTTGAAAATTGAGCGTTATGGTATAAGTTGAGGTTATATCATAAATTGATGTTTGATGTTGAATGAATTTGATGATTGAAATGTTTGACTGTTAAATGAATCATTGGAAGCCATGGATATGTTTGAAATGTTGTTTCGGTTGTTGTACGTTTTCGAGGAATGTTTTTGTACAAAAACCGTTAAAATCACATTTGATGTCAAAAGTGTTTTTGATTGATTGGTTGATGAAGTCAATATTTTGGTTTGACGTGAGATTAGAAAGCGTTTTGGTGAAAAACCGTTAAACTGGAATATTAATGGGTATTGAGGAAAACTAGCCAATCTTGTTTTGATTGATGTTTGAGTTGTTGAAAAATGTTTATGAGTTATCATGGTTGATCCTTTAAATTGGTACTTAAAGTACGAGATTTAAAGTGACAAGAAATGTCTATGAATTTGTGTTTCTGTCTGGACAGGAAATTTTGGAAAATGACCTAAATACAAAGGAGACTCTGCCAAATTTTCGTCATAAATATACTTAGAAATTTTTTGGTGTTTGATTTGAATTTAGAAGAAAATTGTGTTACAAATTAAGCTGTTGAGTTATGATTTTAAGTTATGTATTGAAGTTGAAAGTTTTGAAGAAAAATGATATTTAAAGTGTTAAGTTATTTATGAGAAAAGTTTTGGAAAGTCTTATTTTCTAAGTATTCGATTTTAAATATTCATGCTTTTTGTGTAAGAAAGTTCTAATAAACCAAATCCTCTCTATTTTACCTTAGTTGATCGAACCACCTAGTTATCTGGGGTTAGTCTGGGATTGTAATGTTAACCTAAGACTATTGTATGGTTCAGGGCACGTGATACCGGTAAGGTTTGTGCATTATTACTTAGAAAGCTTGTTGAGGTAAGGGCTTCTTTCTAGTTACTATTATATGTTTGAGATTGTGGTTAGTGTTTGGTTGTTGTTTGGTGTTTGTGAGCTTTGGTGATTTTGTGTGATTGAGTCCCTATGCGGACATTGGGTGTTGTTGTCCTCTATGGGCTTATATATGTGTATGTTCTATGTTATGAATTGAACATATGATGTTGATGATCTGTGATTGAGATGTCCGGTGGATTGGGAGTGACTTTGAAAAGAGGGTTAGATGAGGCATATGTAGGTATGACCGCTACTGTGATTGAGTAAATCATTTTCAGAAAAAGAAATTTAAGGGAGATCTTATAAAAGTAAGCGTAGCACTTGTCTCAGATTTTTGAAAAGTAGTTAGAAAGTGACTTAAGAAATGTGAAACAAATGGAAAATCTTTGAGAAACAATAGGAATCCTTTTGAGAGGTTGAAATCAAGATGAGCTAATATTATGAAAATTATGACTTTTGAACTAATGGAGATTTGTTCTGAGAAGTGAGAAAAAATGAAAAGTTAGGGAGGTTAGAGTGAGATTTCGAGGGAGTCTTTAAGAGGAAATTTGTTGGTGGTGACTTGAGGAAGCTATTAGAATTATTAGCGTGGGACAAGAGATACTTACGGAGTTGTACGATGTTGAATCGTAAGAAAAGGTTGGTATAGTACAGTATCGATGAGAGAAGCACCATACCGGATGTGGCGCAGTATCGATGAGAGAAGTGACCACATGGTGCAATATCGATGAGAGAAGCACACCTGAGTTTTATCATGGGGTGTAGTGCAGTATCGATGAGAGAAGTACTACACAAGTGCAGTATCATAGGGAGAAGCACACCCATATTTGGATCGTAGATCCAAGTACCTGTCTTACAAGGTTGGTATAGTACAATATCGATGAGAGAAGTACCATACCGGATGTGGCGCAGTATCGATGAGAGAAGTGACCACATGGTGCAGTATCGATGAGAGAAGTACTACACAAGTGCAGTATCGTAGGGAGAAGCACACCCACATTTGGATCGTAGGTCCGTTGTGCAGTATCATAGAGAGAAGCAAAACACTTTTTGGAGTAGTATACCCCGGGATCATATGCATTGACATATAGACATTGCATTAGGATATATGGAGTGGTGTGACGTGTAGTTGGTGTTGAGCTGTTAGAATGTTGTTTGAAACTTGTTAGTATTATGTATATGTGAATTGATTATGTACCTGTGAGTTGTTGTATATTTGTGTATGCATATTCCAGACGATGACCCTTGCATGTGGTTCTCCAATGTAATGGATGTCAACCCAGTTATTGGAGGACCATAGTTCAGTTTTCACAGATAAAGTTGCAGAGGTCGGTGTCCTTTCATAGTGGAGTATTGGTGGACTCCTCAAGGTCCTAACCGGGTGTTGCGTATAGAGTGTTTGTTTGGAAAATCCTCAAGTGTATGATGGTTCTCAATCAGTTCTTGTATGGGCATTGCCGTATATGTATTAGTAAAGATAGCCAGTACTAGATTGTGCGGGTTTTTATTTCAAACACTTATGTCTTTGCATTGTACATTTCTTTTGAAAACAGGTAACATACTGGCGTGGGGAAACAAATTTATATGTCATATTTCAGATTTAATTCTTGTATGTTACATTAAGAGAGGAATAATATTTCGAAAATGCTGCAATACTCTGATTGTTTTGAAATTGATTTTTTTAAAAAATAATATGTTCTCAGAGAGAGGCAGGAAGTGTATTTTTCAAAAAGCATCTCATATTAGGAGTTGAGTTCACTTAGTAGCGCTCCCAAAATCGGGGTGTTACACCTTCGATATCCCTTAGCTCACTAACTGAGCTACCTACTTGGGATCCCATGTCAAGACTTTAAGACAAATAAATAAGGGTTTTTTTTGTACCCCCCTCCTTATACCCTATACCCCCATAATTCAGTTTAACCCAAAAATACCCCTCTCATTTTTACCAAAATTTGACCAGACCCCACAAATTTTGAGTTTCCCGAAATTATCTCATTTAAAGGTAATTCTGGAAATTTTATTCGCGTTTTTTCTGGAAATACTGTATTTTCGGAACAATTATTTTGCTTTCGAAAACATCAAATTTTTGGTATTTCCGAAAAAATTATTTTTTTAGTTTTCGGAAACACTGTATTATCGGAAAGTTTATTTTTTTACCTTCCGAAAATACCATTTTTTACGTGTTTTCGGAAGTTTTAAAACGTCCCTTCCGAAATTACGTGTATTTTCGGTAATTCCGAAAGTTGTTTTTAAATTTGTTTTTTACTTTTTCGTTATTTTACTGATATGGCTACAGCTGACGGCAGACTTCCCTTTACTATAGATTTATCGGACGAGTTTACTACCTCAGAGGTACATATCTTCCTAAAGCGCTTCTTGTTTATTATTTGTTATAAGTTATTAATTTAGTTTACGATTATTTTGTAGCTTTTTCCTACTCGGGATAATCTTGTACGTTGGGCTAGAGATATCGGGAAAGCCAACAGAGTCATTGTTATTATTATTCGATTCGAGTTCACAGAGAATGGTAAAGGGAAGAAGAATAAGATCGTTTTGGGTTGCGAGAGACATGGGAGATATACTGCAGTAGATGTTGGGTGTTCTACTAGACACAAGACCTCAAAAAAGTGTGGTTGTCCTTTTAGAGTGAAACAAGTGATGAGACTTTGGCATGCAATAGTTGACTTTACCTCTAAGGAGGAGTTTTATGAGTTGTTGCATCATTTTGAAGCTTCATGTGCTGATATACCCCAGATTGTCAATTATGTGAACAAGTATTGGTTGTATTCTCACAAGGAAAGAATTGTTGGACCTGTCGACTGATAAAGTCAGACACTATGGGAATACCATGACTAATAGGTACATTAATTTTTTTCTTATGTCTTTTAATTTTATTTCGAGTCAATTTTTTTCGTATGTGTTTTAATTTGTTACATATAGGGTTGCGTCAGCCTATTGGTCATTGAAGAGGTCACTGGGTTCTAGTGAAGGTGATTTATGCAGAAGCTGGGAGTCAATGCATGGGGTGATAAATGCACAAATTGATAATATTGTCGTTTCATTTCAAAAAACATCAACCGTGTAGATTCCCGACACAACACTCCATTCTACAAGAGTCTACACGGTTTGGTGTCTTTGGAGGCATTGAATCATATAGCTGATGAGTTTGATGGCATGTTGGGTGGAGTAGGTACCGATAAGACCCGTTGTGGTGGTTGTGTGATTAAAGTTACCCATGGGTTACCTTGTTCTTGTGAGCTTGGTTATTTGCACCTACATGGTCGTCCAATCTCATTGGAGATGGTTGACTCTCATTGGATGAGGCTCAGTTTGGAGAGTATGGATGAGGAGCGCGTGAAACAAGCCTCACTTGATTACATAAACATTACCTGATTATATTATATTTTATTCCACAAGTTAATATTATATTATATTTTATTCAACGAGTTTATTATTTGACGGTCTAGATTTTGCCGACACTTTTTAACGGTCTTGATCTTGGCGACACTTTCAACGGTCTAGATTTTGCCGACCACTTTTCATCAACGGTGGAAATCCACTTTAGGGTTTCAGATTTTCCCTATAAATTGACCCATTAGGTTTCACTTCTTTCACACACAACACAAGCAAATGGACACCCTAACCCAAATAATGAATTTTCTAGGGTTTATAAATTAGACCTTTATCAAAGTAAATTCTATAACAGAAACTACTATTTGAAATCTATAATCCTTTTCTATCCAAAATACTCAAAACTAGTGTATCATGGAAGGATTAAAAGGGTGTGATTACTCACCTCTTAAAAATTATCATAGTCGATATTAGGTATTTAGGTGCTGTTCCTTACTATGTTGAAGTGTTCATCCTCTCTACCAATAAATCTTAATCCCACAGCTTGACAACTTCCATGCGTATCGCTCTTAAATTGCAAACTGTACAAATCCCAATTCTTCACAATAATCCATATCTTTGTTGAGAAATACATGCGCAACCGTCACTCACCGTAAGGGTTTCAGCCCCTTAGTCGTGTGAATTTAACGGATCATTGTTTGTGGCTTGGCAAGTTTTGTAAAGAAAAAAAAGGCTAAAAGAACCCGATATATGGTATGGTTGACAACTTGTTGGAGCATTTGGTTGGCTAGGAACGCTTTGGTCTTCAAGAAGGAGGTTACAAACATCGATTCAATTATTACTCGCATTCAGAGTTTAATGTGGAGTTGGTTGGTCTATAGAGTCGGTGGTAATTTAATGTTTAATAATTTCTCCTGGTGGAATGATCCAATTGATTGCCTAAACAATTTGTAATTTGTTGTTTGGGTTAGAGCGCCCCTAGTGCTCCATCAATGACATATTGCTTATCAAAAAAAATCTCCCACCCTTCTTCTCCTATTGGCTCTTGAAATTTCAGCTTTATACCTCTCCTTCATGGACCCCCATTTAGACCTCATGGGCCAACTTACACCTATTATTTAAGGTTTTTTTTTGTACCCCATGGACCCTGCGAAAAGACGCATTGCTCTTCACAAAATTTAAAAAATCCGAACATATCCTGATATCAATTTTTTTTTGGAAATCGGATTTATGTATCTACGAGGTAAATCCGATTTCCATTGAAAATTTTAAAAAATTAAAAGCATTTTTTTAAGGTGGGGGTAGATCCATTTTTAAAAATAACAAAGCGGATTTACCTTATGTGGGGGGTAAATCCGATTTTGTTATTTTTAAAAGCGGATTTACCTTATGTGGGGGTAAAAATAGGGTAACTCCGCTTTTTTAACCTAATTAATAAATAAATAAATAAATCAGCTAAAAAATTAGATATGAATTTCGACCGTCTTTTGGTTCCGTTTAGTGTGTAGTTCGTTAACACGTGACGATGTTGTACGTCCAGGGAATAATTTAGGCTAAAAAATCGGTTTTCGGGCAACCTACTCAAATTGTAATTAAGCCACAACCATTAAATCCGAAAAAAAATCAAGGATCATGACTCCTGAAGAAGTGACTTCCAGGACAGGGGATCTCAAAATCCCAAATTCCATCGTTTACTATTTTTTTTAATTTTTCATAATTTCCAAAAAATCTAAAATTGTTTGCATAACCTTATTTTGGTTTTATTAGATTTTTAGTGGTGTTTTTATAATTTTTGGATTAGTTTTGACTCTTTAACGGATTTTTAGTAGCATTTTTATAACCTTTTTTTAAAATATAAATAAAAAACAATTATTTTTAATAACAAAATCGGATTTACCTTAGGTGGGGTAAATCCGATTTTCTTTTTTTAGGGAAATCAGATTTATATATCCACTAGGTAAATCCGATTTTAAAAATAACAAAGCGAATGTACCCCCATCTGAGGTAAATCCACTTTGTTATTTTTAAAGTCAGATTTACCTATTGGGTAGATAAATTCAATTTGAAAAAATAACAAATCGGATTTACCTTAGATGGGGGTAAATCCGAGCGAATTTTAGTTGGACAGGGGTATTTTCGAGTTTTAGAAATTATGTGGGGGTATATGGAATGTGATGGGGGTACAAAAAAAATGTCCCATTATTTAATTTCCTTTGATTTACTAACTAAAACCTTCGCCTCTCTTCTTTTGTTCTTCTTTTGTTTTTTCTATCTATTAGTTGCTAACCTATTATTACTACCAAACATGTCACACAATAATATCATAACTTTACGCTATTATCATAGATTTATATATTGTTACGGATTGGGCTCAATCCTCGATACTAAAGCCCAATGCCAAAAGGCAGACCCATTAACCAATGGTGGAGATCAAAGACCTAGATCCAATGGTTCACATTGATTCCCAAAACCTATAAATAAGTGTTATACCCCAATTTTTTCCGATCATTTATCGCAATTGTTTTAGCCCCCGTGTCACAAGTCCATATCATTACGAGAGCGACATTTCGAGCGCTGTCTTGTTTTAATTTAGACCGGTTTGTCTAATTGGGCCTATGTATAACATTTTGGGCCGAATTTTGGTGATTTCTCTAATTGGGCTTACACTTAACATTTTGGGCCAGTTTTTAATAAGTGGGCCTATGTCTAATGTTTTGGGTCGTTTGTCATTTGGGCCTACGTCTAACTTTTGGGGCCAATTCTTAGTAAACGGGCCTATGTTCGGTACTTTGGACTTAATTTAGTCCTATTGATCAAAAAGTCATAAAAATAATAATGAAATAAAATCATAAAATAAAAAATATATATCACAATAAAGTGTCCAAATATATACAAAAAGCCCAAAAATACAAAAAGATCACCAAAAATATACAAAAAAAAGAATAATCCAAAAAAAATAGAGAAGAACGAAAATAATAAAAAGGGGGGTGTCAGTAGCATTAACCTTCAGCCCAACAAGCTGCTTGCCCAACAAGTCGACTTGCCCAGCAAGTCGACTTGCCCAGCAAGTTAACTTGTCTAGCAAGTCTCTTTACCTTACCCTTCACCTTTAAAAAGAGGCTCTGTCCACAGTGAAAAAGACACCACAGTGATTCAACAAGAACACTGAACACATTCTCTCCCTCTCCTAGCGAAGCTCTCGCTCTCTCTCTCTCTCTCTCTCTCCCCCTCCCTTTTTTATTTTATTTTTCTTTTAATTAGTTTATTTTTAAATATTAATGATAATTATTTTTCACTAGTTGCACTTTTCATTTTTTCTCCTTTGTTAACTTTTCGTCCATATTCAAAACAGAAAAACAATCATTTTTCTCTAAAAATAAAAATCTTTTTTTCAAAATAGGGGATTAAGTCAGCCGTGCGGCCGGGTTAGTCATCGTTTTAGGACAAATGGGCCGTACGGCTTTAGAGTCCTAAAATACCTATTCAAATAAAATCACTCCCTACACAAATCGTTTTCTTCCAAAAAGGATTTTTCAATGTTTTCCCTAATAATTAAACATTGATGGCTACTTCATTGAACGCGAGAGATCCTCCGGATTTTTCGGTCGCTACAGCTGGCGACTCCACTGGGGACATTTTGAGTGTCAAACCTAACCTGGTTAGTTGTGCCAAACCTTTAACTTTTTCAGTATTTATTTCCCTTTCATCTTTTATTCTTGTTGCATGTTATATTTTATATGATATGTGAACCGTAGGATAGAAGACTATATTTCTTTTGCATATGTGTTGTTTGCTTTGCAGCTTGGGGGTACACTTGACATTTTGCTCCTACACACACTCCACACTTCTGCACACACGTGAGAATAGTCCTATACCCGGACTGGAGCATAGCCTAAGTTAGAATAAGACTGCGTAGTGATGGCCTACTGGATGTGCGTCCTGTTGGGTGGTCACGAAAGTCTCACCTAGAGTTTGGTCTCTTTTGAGAATGCTGTCACTCCTAATAGCTTGCCTATTGTTGGGATCAGTGTTCTTAATTGGGGTCGTTGGCTCTAGGAACCTTATTTAGGACCCTTTAGAGCTACCCTTTGAAAGGTTCACTCAATAGAAAAGCCTTAGACCTATTCTTTTAGGAATCCTTGTAGGACACAAATGAGCTTCACACCCCTGCATTCAAACAAACACTAATACATTTTTCTCATTTCCCTAAAAAAAACAAAAAAAACCTATTTTATTCTTTCAAGCATGTCTCATGCATTCTTATTTTCCTTTTTCTCTGCATATCATAAAAAAAAACATCTCCTTTTGCATGACCGCCGGGGAATTATAAAACTTTTTTTATAAGAAAGGTGGATGAAAATATAAGAAAAATGCAGACCACCTGAATTATACTTTACTCTTCGAATAAAAAGTTTACAATTCCTCGACGCGACACATTGGCATTTCATGCATCCATTCATATATGCTCATGCATATGGTAACTGGTTCCCCTTTTCCAAAAAATAAAAAACAAAAATATAACCTTCTCATTCATTCAAAAAACCCATGTCATTAATCATGTATTTTCCTTTCCATGCATTAAAAATCATTGCGTGGATCATGCATTTCCTCGCATATATAAAAAAAAACAATTTTTAGCAATATAACATAAACATCTCATTTAGCATGCACCACCATTCACTCATAATCATTCAAAAATAACCAGGCATCTCATCATTTGCAACATCATGAAATTCATACATCATTTCACTCATGTTGTCATCCTAATTAAAAAAACAAACAAAAAAAACCATGTTGTTTCATCATTACATCATCTCATCATTTTATTCATAAATCATTTTTGCATGCATGCACCATTTCAAAATAATAAAAAAATCATGTCATTATTCTTGCATCATCCATCATCAAAAAATATATATCGAGTTGGCATTCCATTTTAAATTATAAATGATACTTTGCATGTTGCACTGTCTCCTCTAAAAAACCATAAGAAAAACCAGTTAGAATAGTGAGCTTTTAAGTGATCATTCCTTCATGCATTTGCATCATGCCTATACATTATAATTTGTTCATCCATGCAATACAAAAAAAAATAGAAAACAAACATGAGCATAATTTTAAAAAAAACGGTGATGAGAGATGAGGCGTTCTTGCGAAATACATTTTAATTGATTGTTCGTCCTTGGCAAAGCTTAACCTACTAATTTTCAAACGGGGTCGAACTTAGTTGCAAACTCGGGGTGTTTCAAGACACTCAATTTTCAAAAAGAAAAAGTTATTCACTATTTGCAGCTCATTCACATTTTCTAATTATCCCTCCTTTCAGAAACTCTCAAATACTTCATTAGGCCTAATCACTACAAGAAAAACCTGTTTTAGCTACCAATATTTGCGACGGGCAGTAATCCGTCAGTAATTTGCCACGGATTTGCGACGGTGAGTATAAAAAGTAAGAAGCGGGAAATTTCCCGCTGACATTTGCGACGGATTAGAAAACGGTCGCAAATTTGCGACGGCTATCCCGTCACAAGCCCGTCGCAAATGTCATCGGTTTCCTTCTTATCACGCGTTTCTCATCTTCAGTCAAAATATCATCACTTCTTTCGTTCTTCTCTCTTTCTTTCTTCTCTCACGCTGACCCCTCTCACGCTGTCCCCCTCCCTCCATCGCGCCTCCACCCACACCGTCACTCTCCACCATCGTGCCTCCACCCACACCCTCCACCATCGCGCCTCCCTCACCCTCAATCTCGCAAACCCTAACCTAATTGCAAAACCCAAAATCGTTTCTTTCTTCTCTCGTCGTTCTCAGTTCTCTCATCTTCCTCAAAATCCAAATTGCAAAACCCCCAAAATCTCTCACAGTTTCTCACTTTCTTTCTCATCTCTGTTTCCCCTTCTCCTGTCTCTGCAAAACCCCCCAAAATCTCTATTCCCGTTCGCTCCCTTCATCATCATTCATCATCATCATTTCGTTTTCTATTTGTAGGTTCTCAGCGCCTCCTTCATCATCATTCATCAAGGTATTTCGATTTCGTTTTCTATTTGTAGCTTCTTTCAGTTACTCATTTTTTATTTTTAGGTATTTTAATTTCGTTTTATGATTTAACTTATTTGATGCCTTTAATGTACTGTGGCAGAAGCTATGTTGAAGAGACTGAGAGTGGTTTCATACGAGGTGCTGCTGTTGGTGCTATATCAGGAGCTGTTTTTTCCTTTGCAGAAGCTATTTGTTCTTTGGTTTGCTTTCACGTTAAAGTGTGTAATAGAATCTTTATGACAGTTTTTTTTTTCAATTTCAAGTTATTGATTCTTCTATTATTATTGTATGACTGAATTACCTATAAATGTCACAATGTTTTGCTTCATTTGCTTCTATGAAAATTGGTCTGATATGAAATTAGTAATTTTAGATCACACATGTTTTATAGGGTTCAGCAGCTATGGAAAAGATTGTAGCAGTTGCGATGGTTACCAGGAGGCTTCTATTGGAAGAACCGGAAACGGTGTGTAATTTAGTTTGATAACATCTTTCGCATTTGGATAGATTTGTAAGAAGTTACATTAGGGTCATGAATTTCTTTTATTGAAAGTTCCTTATACCATTTTTACTGCAGAACATGCAGTCCTTGCCAGTTAGTGATCGGGATCAGATAGAGATATACATATCATCATCAATTAAAAGTGCATTTGCACGGGTGAGTATTATGGTCGATGATGGTTATTTCTCAAAAGTCATTTATGTGGTTAAGTTGTTTGAATTTCTTGCATGTTCTATTTCTGCCTTAAAAATCCTTGATATTCGGGTATTATCTGCCACTTAACTGATAATTGACTAACAACTAACAAATTGCCCCCATTTACTGTTGTTGATTATACATGTTTGAGTTTTTAATGAACATTTTTAAAGATGATCAGTTCTATTTACACTTTGATGTAATTTGGATTCAGCTTTAAGTATATATATATGAGAACCATTGAAAATTTGGAAGCAAATATACTCTTAAAATTCTTTATCCTGCCATGCGATTTTAATGTGTATTGGAATATTTGCTTTCATTTTTTTATTTTTTTTCAAGAAACTTAACTACAGGATAGAAGAATAGCTTGTTTTCGTATTCCATTTCTATGCCCGTGTTTAAGGAAATATCATTTCTTTCTGCAGACATATCAAGTTGTTGAAAGAGTAGATATGTCACATGAGCATCCCTTGGCATTGCTTGCAGAAGAACTCAAGAAGCTTCTAAAGAAAGATTCAGCAACTTTCATGCCTATTTTATCTCAGAGACATCCTCAGGCAGCTTTTGTATCTGCATCATTAGTTCACAAACTATATGGCCACAAACTGGTGAGTGTATATATGATTTGTTTATTTTTTCCTAATAACATTGTGAATATAGCTTTAAAATGACAGAAAATCTATTTGATTGTATTTTCAGAAACCCTTTCTGGATAGTGCAGAACATTTAAGCGAGGATGTCATATCGGTATTTCCAGCTGCTGAAAGTCTAGAGCAATTCATAATGGCACTTATTACATCAGTAAGCCAAGAAGAAAATGCTGAGATCTTGTTGAGGAAATTGAATCTCTACCAGGTAGGTAGTTAGATTACTTTTAGTCAACACAAAGTTGCTTTCCTTGATACTTAGAAGGAACTTATTCAGTGTCTTATCACATAGTTGCTTTCCTTGACTGGTGAGAGTGGAAGAAACCAACCAGCTCTTTATCACATATTCAGTGTCCCCTATCAGCGAATTATTTTATATAGCTATTTGATGAATTTGATTGACAGTAGCTCTGAGGTTGATTTTACTATGATAATGCTAATTATGAGTCTTATGCCACTTGTTGGTCATCATATTGATAGTTGTAGAGCTTTCTAGTTAATTTCATGGAACCTTTCTATGATTATAACAAACTGAAAATGTGTATTTCTCAATCATAACTCTTTGTTCCAAGGTGGCTTACAGCCTCACAATTACTGTCTTCCAGTGCTTAAAAGAGAGATCCACAGTATGTAGCTTTGTCTCTCTTCCCGTATTGTCTAGAGAGTTTCAAGTTTCAACAGTTTCTATATGTTATATCAGACATTTTGGTTTAGAATTGAAACTAATGATTGTGTCAAAAATTGAAAGAATTGAAGTAATGATTTAAAAGGTATGGGTAAAGTTTGGTTGAGAAAATGTCATTAGGGACAAGGATCTTCTTTTAGACAAATGTATAACCAAACTGTGGATACCTTGGTCATCTTACCTTCTGCTAACTGTTTTTTTGTTTCTTATTTAGGACAGTCTATTGTTTTAGCTGTCACTAGTGGAAAGTTGTAGGCATTTCTTCCCAGTGTCAGACAAAAAATTGAACCATTTGGACTTTATACCTTGAGTTATTTTTTTTGCATCTTGTTCCTTCTTTTTGATCTCTCAGTGGAAAACCAAAAGACACTGACAGCTTGATTTAAATCTGTGTGCTCCGGATGCAACAGAGATTTCCCCAGGTTCTCCTGCTCTGATGCATCGTGCAGCTGTTCTAACTTCACTGCTCCTTGATTGTGCAAAATGGAACATGGATGATTTTCAGAACCCACGCGTACAGGTTAGATGCCCTTCAGTTTAATGAATCAGTTTTGACTATGGATTTCATCACAATGATTAAATGTTAAAATATTGTGACTTTCTGAAAGGTTATTATCAAAGTCACTACTTAGATTGGCGAGTACCTGCACCAGCATTTAGAACATTGTACTTTTAGTTTCTTGTCATATGATTATGATGGCAGTACAAACCTAACCTATGAATTGAGTTTCCTTTTTATTAGTCTCCTTTGTTTCTTTTATATTTTAGTCAAACTTACTTGTAAGTGTTCCATTTCTGAAGTCATGTTATGTCAACTGAATAAATTCTTCAATATAAATGTCCTCTTATTGTCTACACAGGCGCATGCTGCTTCAGCAGTGCTCAACTTCAGCGAAAATTGCACCCCTGATATCTTAACGCCATACTTGGATGGAATAGTTAGCAAATTGCTTGTACTTCTTCAGGTTTGTTTGTAGAAAATTATTTCCAAGAGTAATGTTGCTATGGTCATTTTTCTGAATCGTCATAAAATTATCATTCTCTATTAATTTTGGATATCCTTTATATTTTTCAGAATGGTAAGCAAATGGTGCAAGAGGGTGCCTTAACTGCTTTGGCATCAGTTGCTGATTCATCACAGGTATTTTTATAGAAAACTGTGTTCTTCAACATTTATAATTTCTTTTCTTTGGATTACTCATTTAATACTATGGTCTTGCTTAGGAGCACTTCCAAAAATATTATGATGCTGTCATGCCATACCTGAAGTCATTTACAGAACACGTTACTGGTGCTTTCATCACATCTGCAACTTCAAAAGGAAGGATTTCTCAGCACATGGACCAATTCTTTTGTTGGACCCTGGGATCCATCACAGGGTTTGCATAATCCCGGTAGAGATTGCCATGGTTTTGTAATCATTTGCAATTTTTATTTTGTTTCTTATAAGAAGGAAAGGATGAAATGGTTATCCAATTTCTATGTTCCTAAATTTCTGCTTTCTGTACTAAACATGCAGATGAAAAGATTAAGCTGTGGCTTTTCCTTCCCGGGCGTCATTCATCAGTTGTTGAGACTGCTCAGCCAGCATTATACAGATTAAGAGGTAACATGGATAACTGAACTTTAGTATTTGGTCATTTACATTTCCTTCTTCAAAGGTAATGGAATTGGAGCTTTTCCATTTTTATATTTTCTGATTATGTTTTAATATGTGGAAACTTTTTTAATATAGTTGTTGTGTCCGGTCTCTGGCTGGCTCCTCGGGATTCAGAAGAGGTTGCAACTGCTCTCTCCCAGGCTTTAAGGAATTGCATAGAAAGGTCCCCCCTCCCCCCTAATTATTCAAAAATGATGTTAATCTTGGTCTTATTTTATTGAATATTTTATTGAATTTGGCAGAGCGCTGCTTGGGCTTCATTACATGAGATTTGGAGATGTATTTTCTAAGTTTCATCATTTTCAAAATGAAGAACTGTTCAGGTATGTTTTAGCTACAATTAGATTTAGCATTGTTGTCTAGAGCATGATAGACCAACTAGTGTTTTTTGCACCAACTAGTGTTTTTTGCAGTCATTTCAGTTCAAAAGGGGAGACAATTTTTTCTTTCTCTATCCACCTTTATGTCTAGTTATTGTCATTTCCTCCGTGTCACTGTCAAACTCTGTTTTTAGGTGTCCTAGATATCCAAAAGTGTTAGTTCTTCAGATTCTCAGATGGCTTTTCTTGGCACCATATTTGATTTTATTTTACGTTATTGCATTGCAGTGATTGTTTCTCCTCATGGTCCTTTTTATAACCCTTTATGTGTACATTTGATGTATGAAGATATCAACAACGACTGAATTCCGTTTTTTCATTTTTTATTCTTTAGCAGTTCTGCCAAATTTAGGGTGTCAAATGGAATTATAGGTCTCCCATATCATGTTTCCCAGGGTGTTGCTTTTCCATTTTATATTCTTATGTTGTGGTTTTTTCTTTAGTTTTTTTGGGCTATTTCTTCAAATTGTTGTTTATCTATAGGTACAAGGTTGGAATGGCAGATATGTTGAAATGGCAAATATGTTGGAATGGCATATGATTATATTGGCACTGAAGGAAATTCAGAATGTAATGATGATGACGAATTTAAAGAGAAAGTTGCAGAAGTAATCTCCATTTGGCTTCAAATTGCAGCTAATTTTATAAATGATCTGTAGGTGTAGCTTTTGTTTACTCTAGAGTATAGGATAGTGTCATAGTGATAGTGATAGATGAAACCCTTTAGTCTATAAGATTAGGCTGTGATGCATATAAATATGAGGAATGGATTAGAGGGAAGCAGGAGCATCTTGGCATTTTGAGAGAATTAGGGCCTTTGAGCAATTGGGAGGTTTGCAAACGCTTGAAATTCTGCAAGTGTTCTAGTTTTGTAATCAAGGAATTTTCCCTATATTCATCTATTAAATAGTATTTTGGATGTATAATTTAATTTTTTTTTTAATTTTTTTTTAAAATTTCCGACGGATTTGCGACGGACTTGCGACGAAAAGGTCTCAGAGTTTGCGACGAGTTTGCCACGGCAATTTGGGACCGCTTTGCGACGGATTTGCGACGGACAATTTGCGACGGGGAGTTTCGTCGCAAAGCATTTGCGACGAGCTGTTTTGCGACGACTTTTTGTCCGTTGCAAATGCCGTCGCAAACGCAGATTTGCCACGGAAAAAGGTCCATTTGCGACGGAAAGGTCCGTCGCAAATGAGCGATTTTCTTGTAGTGAATTATCCCATCCTTCACAAACCCCTAACCATCGGTCACATTACAACCCTATAAAGTCCATTCTGATCAATGATTGACTGCTTTTGTTTTCTCAAAGTTTTAATTTTAGGACAAATAAGTGTATTTATTTACAATATGTTTGCTCAAAAAATCAAAGAAAGTTAAAAAAAAAGGAAAAAAAATCAAAAAACAATGTTTAGTGATCATCAAGTGAAGTTTTCATCATATCAAAAAACTCAAGATTGTCACAGTCTTTGGGATTCACCTAAAAGAGAACCAAAATGTTATACTAGGATCACCACCTAGATCCCAAAGTGGGGCATTCCTTTTATCATCCATGCCACTTGAACTTGGATATTTAGCCATTGTCCATCCCATTCATATACCATACCCAATCCATATAGTCATATTGGACCACCTCCCTAGCCTATTACCCTAACTTTGCCACCTTTCACAACCTCACTTAAAGCAACCGTTTGAAATGTCATTCCATAGTGGGGCAATCCCGTCATCCTTCACTCCACCTAAAATTAGGGAAATTCTCCCTACACCCATCTCATTCCCTTATCATATTCACATCCACAAAACCGTACCGGGGCAATTTCTCAACCCATTACCCTAAACAAACCCTTTCACAATGCTACTTCAGTTGGGGCAACTTTGTCCTTGTCATAATTAGGGCAACACCAAACTCTATGGGTTGAGACAAAATCCTTTGCTTGCTACTTTTCATTACAAAGTCATGGCATTCCCAATTCATCATTTCCTCTACACCCCTAGTTGTTGTCATCACTAGACAGGGGCAAGTCATTCATTCACCGTCATCATAAGTCTAAATTGGGGCAGTCCCACATTTCTTGAGTTGGGGAAAGCCCACCTTTCATGACTTTGGCAAAAACCTGTCATTCATCTCTTCATGTGCCACATATGTCCATACCCTAGACCTAAAACCAAGTTAACAGACTCATTTACCTATATTTGCACTACTATACATCTTTACTAAACAATGCTTCAAAGAGAGAGAACACAAGCTAATAGTGTGATACTGAAAATCTACCTAGTTAATTTTGTGGACCTAAAATTCAGGCACCATGGGACATCATAACGAAAGAACAATGTGAAAGAGCTTGCAAATGCAATCAAATACTTTTGCACATCAGTATCTGGGAATAACAACCTCGAGATTACCAAAGTTTGAATTCAAATCATATCCAATTTTTCCAATAAATGATGATTCCAGAATTTTCACCTCTCTGCTTCTCGCATCAAAAGTCTCATTTCTCATCATTGCAAAAAAATCTTTCTGCATCACCAATAAATCATATCATAAATCATTGCACCATACATTTTATTCCAACATCAAACCATGCACAACTTTTGCATCTAAGCATTACATTCGCACATTCATTCGTTCATATACTTACATCATATATTAAAAAAAGAGCAAAAAGGAAAGCAATCATAGCATAAATCATTCTGCATGCAACCATGCATTTCATCGTAGCACCTGCATCTAAGCAGTACAATTGCATTCATATCTTATCTGCATCCGCATACAACCGTTTGTCAACTTTCTCATCCCATCCCACCAGGTTCAACACCCATGGTATACCCATTTCATTCATCATCCCACCAGATACCAATCATTGCACGTTCGTCACATGTATAACATTGTTTGCTTCGATAGATGTGCCAAGTGCCGGTCTCATCGTTTGCCGAAAAAGTTTTTTTACATCACTAATCATATCATTATACCATGCATTCGTATGTTTTCCTTTATCCACCATGGCATTCGCATCAAAGCATTACATTTGCGTCACATTCGCACTTTGCATTTCATACACTCATTATATACTAAGAAAAAAAAGGAAAGGCAAAAAAGCAAAAAGAGGAAAAATCGCTCATTCCATTACATTCATCATTAATCAGCACAATCACATTCATATCTTATCTGCAATCACATACGTTGTTTGTCAACCTCCATGTTCCACCAACTTCAACTTACATCATCTGCCACGTTTCATTCATTCCATCGGACACCTACCATTTCACATACCTATATTGCATGCATGCATCATTCACGCATTTTTAGACATGCCAAATATAGATAGCTTTTCCCTTCTCAGGTAAATGCATTCATTAGGTATGTTCTAGGCAAGTACGCCATGCGTCAATCCCAATAGTTTGTTCCCTCAAAGTCAGTGCTCCAAGCACTGGTCTCATATCACAATTCAGAGTCCCAGACCCCCAGTGGTCCTTCAGATCCCAAGCGCTCCTTCAGACCATCAATGGTCCTTCATTCCAGATCGCACGTCGCGTTATCGAGCAACCGACGGATCATCCGACCCCAGGTCCTTCAGTTCAGCTCGAACTAATATGTCAAAGCAACGGCTTCGAACTCTACCTTCAGATCACTATGTCGACACTGAGTGCGACGGATCATCCGACCCCAGGTCCTTTAGACTAGCTGTGTCCGCCTAAAAAAACACAGTGCACGTCCTTCGAGGTGAGCAAATCAGGTCAACGACCTGATCTTGCCCCCATGGCCGCTCGAAAAAGGCCACCCCCAAGCAGACCGTTTTACTAGTACCATTGCTAGTTCGCACTCCATCAGACCCATTGGTCCATCAGACTTAGGCATGCCCTTCAGACCCCGTTGGTCCTTCAATTTAACCCCAATCAATGCGCCAAGCATCGACTGCGAATTAGACCATCACAGCCCCAGTGCTCCTTCAGATCCCCAGTGATCCTTCTTTATTATTCTCGGTTAACACGCTAAGTGTTAATCGTCCCTCATTTCCCTAACTCATCTTCCCCCAAAGCGGACAAAATCAGCGTCTATTCTATCTTTATTTTTATTTCTACTAAGAAAATCTGAAAACCATTCACCTTTTCTAGTAAAAAATAAATAAAGAGGCGCAGCTGTTATACCCCAATTTTGTCCGATCATTTATCGCAATTGTTTTAGCCCCCATGTCACAAGTCCATATCATTACGAGAACGACATTTCGAGCGCTGTCTTGTTTTAATTTAGACCGGTTTGTCTAATTGGGCCTATGTCTAACATTTTGGGCCGAATTTTGGTGATTTCTCTAATTGGGCTTACGCTTAACATTTTGGGCCAGTTTTTAATAAGTGGGCCTATGTCTAATCGTCCCTCATTTCTCTAAGAACACTGAACACATTCTCTCCCTCTCCTAGCGAAGCTCTCTCTCTCTCTCCCCCTCCCTTTTTTATTTTATTTTTCTTTTAATTAGTTTATTTTTAAATATTAATGATAATTATTTTTCACTAGTTGCACTTTTCATTTTTTCTTCTTTGTTAAATTTTTCGTCCATATTCAAAACAGAAAAACAATCATTTTTCTCCAAAAATAAAAATCTTATTTTCAAAATAGGGGATTAAGTCAGCCGTACGGCCGGGTTAGTCATTGTTTTAGGACAAATGGGTCGTACGGCTCAAGAGTCCTAAAATACCTATTCAAATAAAATCACTCTCTAAATCGTTTTCTTCCAAAAATCAAAAATCTTATTTTCAAAAACAGGGGATTAAGTTGGCCGTACGGCTGGGTTAGTCATCGTTTTAGGATAAATGAACCGTACGGATCACAAGTCCTAAAGTCCCTAAATTAAAAAACACAAACAAACCAAACTTTTTCTATCCAAGAACTACGTAGCCTTTAATTCTCAACCCGGAGATACGTAGGAGCTGATGGGGGCCCACATCTGTCAAGTGCATTAATAAAAAACCCTGTTTAGTCTTTTCTAAACGTTTTCTTTCTTAGTTTTCAATAAAAATATAAAAATATTTATTTTCATTAAGTCCTTTTCAATTCATTATTTTAATAAAAGGGAAATAATTATTTTTAAAAGTTAATATAGTTTTGCACAATTAATTTGAGGTAACCCTTTTCTAAAGGATGATGTGGGGTGCTAATACCTTCCCCACGCATAATCGACTCCCGAACCCAAAATATGGTCTCAATGACCCTTATCCATTCCAAAAAGGATTTTTCAATGTTTTCCCTAATAATTAAACATTGATGGCGACTTCATTGAACGGGAGAGATCATCCGAATCTTTTGGTCGCTACAATAAGCATTCAATGCAATGCTCAAGGTACACGCTCTTTCCTACAATCTTACCTCTAATCAGTTCTCTAGCTGATTTGAGCGTTGGAGTGTCCTCGCAGGTACCACCTGCCTTGGATCGGATACAGAGCTCGATTGATCAAGACCATTTACTACCAACTATCTCGGATCGGACCTTGTGTCTAAGATCGGATACAAGTCCAGAGATACGGTACAGAACATTGGCGACCACAATGGGAGGATCTTGTACTCTAGTTCCTCTCTCATCTCCTTGATTGACAATGACTCCGATCTTACGTCATAGGACTATCCCGAATGTCGCCGAAAGATCGGTTCTGCAGCGGGTGACTCCAGAAGGAGTGGCAGTCACCTTACTCCTTAGCCCGACGCATGCTCGAAGCCCAGCTACGACTATGGTTCCTGGGAGTTCAACCGGAACTGAGTTCCACCTCTCCCTCAGACGGTCCAGGTGCCGATCGATGCTGTTCAACAGCTCGTCTAGTTTCTACATCGGCAAGCCGAGGCCGACCAGCAGAAAAGCCAACGCTACACCCAGTTAGAAGCTGAGATTGCTGAGATCTGGGCTGGTAACATCCCGGATCAGATTTACTCTCGGCGCAACTCTTCAAGTGGAAAGACTCATGGCAACAGGCGCCACCGATCTCCGGCTCAGAGGAGAGGCCGTCATCGCTCTCCACCTCGTCGTAGAGGAGGGCGAGGATCGGAGACTCTCCCAAGTCGTACCCCTGATGATTCTTACTATCCCGAGGGTTCCCCTCGGCCCAGCTCGTCTCTGTTTTCCTCTACTCCGAGGCGACGTTCCAGAAGTCGGGAAAGATCCTCGAGGCAAGAACGTCCACGCCCTCGCTCGCGAGGATCCCCCGACAAATATGGCTACCGACGGTCTCCACCCCTAGAGAGGTCGACAAAGCGCAAAGGACCCTTCACAAGTAAGATCGACTACTTTTAGGTGCCGAAGCACCTCGAGAAACCCCCTGAAGGTCTAAAAATGCATGACGGGATTGGCGATCTGGACCGCCACCTCGACTATTTTGACACGGTGATGCAATAACGGAACGTACCGGAGGAAATGAAGTGCAGAATCTTCCCCCTCACGCTTGAGAAGGTAGCCTCGGACTGGTTTAGATCTCTTAAACCAAACACTATCTCTTCATGGGATTAGCTGGCTAAACTCTTCTCTGCTCAGTTTGCTCACTACAAAACAAGCCCAAGCACCGAAAAGTCTTAGCGTCCATTCCGCAAGACGGAAACGAGCCTCTCCGGGACTACATTGAAATATTCAATCGAGAAGCTGCTCAAGTCCGACACCTGGACGACTCTTTCCGACTCTATTTTATGGAGGTCGGACTTCGTGAAGGAAGCTTTTTCCAAACCAGCATCGGAGTGGATGAACCTAAGACTCTCGCGGAGTTCCTCTGGAGGTCTCAGAAGTACATTGATCATGAAGAATGGGTCAACACAGGAAGGTCACATGTCACCTAGGCCCCGAAATGAGCCTACGGGCGTGATGTAATCCGACTTTGTAAATATTCAACCATCTAATATATATCCCAGCTACGATTTTCCTCACACTGAGTGCTTAGTAAAAGTGAGTTCCGAGGTTGAAGGGAAGGATTTGGGATCGGTCGAACGACCGCGTTAAAGTTCCACGCTAAACCAGAACCCAAGACACCGAGATTGACATCGCTAGTGTCCGAGGTAGTGGCGACCCGTTGGGACGAGTTCAATCCGGTCCGAGCCCCGGTAGACTGTCCCAAGGGCTATGAAGATCTTTAGATTTCGAAGTCACAAAAATTACTGGCCGAGGCTGGCATTACCCTGAAGGCGACATTAAACTGACACCTCGAGTCCCTCAGGTGGTCACGTTTTAACTTGGCCGAGGCTGCCATTACCTTGAAGGGCGAGTTCGATCTGGGCCGAGTCCTGGTAAACTGCCCTGAAGGCGACATTAAACTGACACCTCGAGTCCCTCAGGTGGTCACATTTTAACATGGTCGAGGCTGCCATTACCCTGAAGGGCGAGTTCGATTTGGGCCGAGTCCTGGTAAACTGCCCTAAAGGCGACATTAAACTGACACCTCGAGTCCCTTAGGTGGTCACGTTTTAACATGGCCGAGGATGCCATTACCTTGAAGGGCGAGTTTGATCCGAGTCGAGTCCTGGTGAACTGCCCTGAAGGCGACACTAAGCTGACACCTCGAGTCCCTCAGGTGGTCACGTTTTAACATGGCCGAGGCTGCCATTACCCTGAAGGGCGAGTTCAATTCGGGCCGAGTCCTGGTGAACTGCCCTGAGGGCGACATTAAGCTGACACCTCTAGTCCCTCAGGTGGTCACGTCATTCCCGGACACTCTGAGGCTGAGGGCATAAACCTTCGTAGGCATAAACCTTTGTAGGCACAAGCCCGGCCTCGGAAAAGATTGCAATTTCAAGACCCAAATCTCGAGCACTCTGGGGCTCGGGGCAGACACCCTCAAAGGTATAAGCCCGGCCTCGAAGAAGGTCGCCACGAAGGTCCGACCTCAAATTCAAAACTCTCACGAAGCTCGGACAAGCTTACAAGTCTAGATCGCCTTACTGGCGACCCGACTTGGGGGGAAACTGTTACGGATTGGGCTCAATCCTGAATACTAAGGCCCAATGCCAAAAGGCAGATCCATTAACTAATGGTGGAGATCAAAGACCTAGATCCAATGGTTCACCTTGATTCCCAAAACCTATAAATAAGCATTCAATGCAATGCTCAAGGTACACACTCTTTCCTACAATCTTACCTCTAATCAGTTCTTTAGCTGACTTGAGCGTCGGAGTGTCCTCGTAGGTACCACCTGCCTCGGATCGGATACGGAGCTCGGTTGATTAAGACCATTTACTACCAACTATCTTGTATCAGACCTTGTGTCTAAGATCAGATACAAGTCCAGAGATACGGTACAGAACATATATATATATATATATATATATATATATATATATATATATATATATATATATAATATCAAGAATGGTGATAAGAAGGATTTATAGGTTACTAATTTTTTTTAATAGTCAAATTATTTCTAGTCTAAAATTTTGGGATGTTAGATAAATTGGTTTGAATGGACCAAAGAATGCGAAAAGGCTTTCATAGAATTGAAAGAATTCCTATTCTCTACCCTAGTTCTCACCGGACCAACATAGGGAGTCGTTCTGCTACTCTACCTAGCTGCAACTAACCAAGCTATCAATGCAACCTTGATAGACCATATCAAGTTTACTTGACCAGCAAAGTCCTACACGGTGTAGAGGTCATATATCAGAAGGTCTAAAAATTGGCTCTTGCCATAGTCATCATAACCCGATGATTGATACCTTATTTCGAAGCTTATCCAATGATAGTAATGACAGATTATCCAATCAGAAAGATCCTTTAAAAGCCTGATCAAATTCTAAGGTTGGATGATGGCATGGTTGATCGAGCTTTCCGAATTCGACATTAAGTTTGAGACAAGAGGTCCCATCAAATCTTAAATCTTGTCTGACTTCAATGTCGGGCTCAGTCCAAGTCCAAAAAAGAGGTTTTCATTCTCTATGTGGATGGGTCCTGAATACACAATGGAGTGGGGCAGGAATAATCTTGGAAACCCCATGGGAGTTTTAGTTGAACAATCATTACGATTCAAATTCAAAGTTAGCAACAACCAATACGAGTATGAAACACTACTCGTTGAACTCCGGTTGTCGTTGGAACTCAGAGCCCAATGTTTGCGTGTCAAAATTGACTCTCAACTGGTGGCAAATCAAGTTGGGGGTGAGTATCAGGCTCGAGAAGAGATCTTAGTACGTTATCGCCAACTAGTGCTAGAAATTAAGTCCAAGTTTCTTGAAGTTCAAGTGGAACACATTCCTCGAATTGAAAACACAAAAGCAAGCCTACTAGCAAAACTGACTGGTACGAAAACCGAGGGTCAACACATATCCATAGTAGACTAAGCACTAGTAGGTTTTATTTTTATTTTTACGGGAAGCACTGGCAGGTTGACTGTGCCAAATGGAGCAAAAGAAAATTAAAATTAGAAACCACCTAAAATAATGAGACCGAAAATGTACATAAAGTCTAATAATAAAATTTAAATTGAGAACTTTTTAAAAAAAAATGCTAACAACACTCTATTTAGCACACTCTCTTCTATCAAAAGTTTCAATGAGATATGAGAGAGAAAGCTAGAGAGAGAGTGAGTGGTGGAGGGGGCGAACGAGGGATGGGGTCAGGCGATGGTATGTCAGAGGAGGAGGACATGTTCGTCGTCAAGGTTGGGTGGATAAGGAAGGGTGGCAGAAGGTCAAGAGTAGAAGCGAAAGGAGGGGTGGTGGATGAAGGAGGAAAGAGAGGGGTTAACATAACCACATGCCCCAACAGGTTGGGTGTAGGGAAATGCACGTCGTTCTTTTTCTCAAACTTCCCGACGCGATGTTGGGCTAGGGACATGCTTGAGTTTTTTCTAAACATGGAAGGGTCCAAGAGGTAGTCATACCGACAAGGAGGAATGCCAATGGGAGGAGATTTGGTTTCGTTCGTTTCTTTGACGTAAAAGAACCGGAAAGAATGGCAATCATTTTGGACAATATTTTTGTGGAGGGAGAGAAGATCCTTGTTAACCTTCCTAGATTTCAATGGGAGGTGCAACAGGTTCAACGTCATCATGCTTCAATGGAGCATCGATCAAAGGTTCCTAATCAAGGTTAGAAGCAGAATAATTCCTCGATTCAATCGGGGATTTCTTCTAAGGATGTCGTTTCAGGAGGAAATAAGGGGAGTAACGATAATGGTAATAGAGGGGAATGGTCTTGTGATATTCCTATTGAAGCACAACTTTCTCTTGCGATGGTGGGGGAGGTCATCAACCCGGGTAAGTCCTATACCATCCAAGAGGAGTTTATTCGGCAAGGGGTTTTCTCGATCAAAGCTAGACCGATGGGGTCCAATATTGTTTTGCTTGAAGGTCTTAAGGATGAAGAGGATTTTGGTGGATATATCGACGAAGCACGTAACTAGTTATATCAATGGTTCACATGGATCCGACCGTGGAAGCCTTCGGACGTTGACTCGAAACGAGTAACATGGCTTAGATGCAATGGTATTCCGGTTCATGCCTGGAATGTTGACTTTTTTACTAAGATTTCTGCTTATGTGGGAGTGTATATCAATTCTGATGATAATACAGATAGAAGGAAGACGCTCGACGTGGCTCGCATTATGGTTCGTACACAGAAAACTAAAACAGTGAATAGGACTTTTCAGGTTCTTATCAATAATGAGATGTTTACTATCAAAATAGTGGAAGATTGGTGTGGGCCTCTTTAATGGAGCAAAGTCAGCGTCAAGACTTTATATGATGTGAACTCATCCAGTTCCGAGGATGATTTTTTTGCTTCGTACTTTTTCGGCATGGGGACATTGGAGAAGACGATGGTGATGAGGAAGCATTAAAAGTCGTGGTTAATTCCTTACGTGATTCAGGGAAGACCGTTATGGAAGTTACAGATGATAATATTAATTATTTTCATAATGACGAGAGGAATTTAAGCGCTTTAAATGTATCAGATGAATTTGGTCATAACTCTATGATTGGTGGGACCCGTGTTATGAATTCGATTTTGACTCCAAGTTTAGTGAAGGAAACAGAGCGTTCCATCCATTATGATATTGGGCCAGCTGTATTATTGGCTCTAGGGCATGGAGATTTTATTGTAAGCCCATCATCCAAAAGAGAAGAACTCACTTCAATCACCAAAAAGGCTTTCGTTGCGCCTTGTATCAATTCTAACCAGCAAAGGCCCAAGAAGGTTCGCAAATTAACTGTTACGGGTGGGTGTGAAAGAGAAACCCGAAATCAGGGAAACTTCCAATGGCTCCTCATGAGTTAGCGATGGTTTCATCGCCCTCTGGTGACTGTGGTCCAGTGAGCATCAGCACGAATCAGAACAAGGCTTCTTTGTCTTCTTTATTTTCTGTTGGTACGGTCTTATGTGGTGGTTCAATTTCAAGCACAGACATCATTCAATGCAACAATAAATATTGGGCTCTTCAAGGGAAATCAGTTGCGCAGAGAGTATGGGAAGATGCTAAAAGATTGGGCGTTGAGGGCAACCTTCCAGATGAAAGATATGTTGACATGATTGAAGAGGGGGAAGAAAAGTGAAGCTGCTTGTGTTGAGAGGGCGAATTTCAACGACGCTCCATGAATTTACTATCTCTCAATATCCGTGGGTGGGGTAACCGTGGCAAGCGCCGCTGGCTAGCGTCTCTAATTAATTCGGGTAAGTTTGATTTCATTTGTATTCAAGAAACAAAGAGGGAAGTGGATCTTTTGTGGGGGAACCAATCATTTAATTGGTTTGCTCAACCGTCTAGAGGTTTATCGAGGGGTATTTTATGTTCTTGGCTTGATGGGGGATGGTCAGTTTCTTCAAAATTCTCTAGTGCAGGTTTTGTTAGTGTAAATGTTGTTTATCAAAGCTATGCTGTTTATGTTATTAATGTTTATGCTCTGTGTTCTGTTACGGCTAAGAGGAGAGTCTGGGCTGAATTGTTGAATCTTAAGCAGAATCTTGGTAGGGGTGAATGGTGTATAGTAGGGGATTTCAATGCAGTTACTTGTATGTCTTTAAGGACAGGGAGGAGCGGTGATAGCTCTGCTATAGAACTGGCTAATTTTAATAGTTTTATCACTAATATGGAACTGTTTGATATGCCGGTGTCAGGTAAGAAGTTTTCTTGGTTTAGTTCTGATGGATCATCTATGAGTAGACTAGACAAGTTCTTTATTTCGAAAGGGTTGATAAATTTATGGAGCATTTCGGGTCAATGGATCGGTAACCACGACATATTGAATCATTGTCCTATATGGCTCTTACACTCAGTGAAAGATTGGGGTCCTAAGTCGTTTCACGTTTTTAATGCTTGGTTTGATCAAGCTGAATTCTTATTTTTGTTAAAGAATGTTGGGATAGTTTCAATATTTCGGGGAACAAAGCTTTTGTTGTTAAAGAGAAGCTTAAACTACTAAAAGGGAAACTGAGAATTTGGAATAGAGATGTCTTCGGAAAGTTACACTTGAATATTGATTCTTTGGTTAGAGATATGAATTGTTTAGATCAAGTATTATGTGAAGGTGGGATAGTGAGGTTGTGATGAATAGAAGAGAAGTGTCGGCTTCGTTTTCGAAAGAAATTCACTCGAAAGAGGCTATGTTATGTCAAAAATCAAGGGCAAGGTGGATCAAATAGGGGGATATGAATTCCAAATACTTCCATTCTCTTATGAAGTATAAGAGAAGGAGGTGTAATGTTGTGATTTTAAGTGACAATGGCGAGTTGGTAGAGGAGGTAGAAGATGTTAAGTTTTTTGTAAAGAAGCATTTTGAGGAAGCTTTTGCTAAACCGTCCCATAATCGCCCCTTTCTAGGTGGTGTTTCTTTTAAGCAATTAACAGGGACATATTCTGATTTTTTGTTGGAGGATTTCTCCGAGGAAGAGATTAGGTCGGAGGTTTGGAATTGTGACGGTGATAAAAGTCTGGGGCCGGACGGTTTTAATCTAAGATTCATCAAACTTTGCTGGGGTATGCTGAAAAAGGAAGTGGTTGAATTCTTCAATGAGTTTCATGAGAAGGCTTTTATCCCTAAAGCTATCTCGGCGTCATTCATTGCGCTTATTCCTAAGAACGATAATACTCAAGGCTTGGGTGAGTTTAGGCCTATTTGTTTGATAGGATGCTTGTATAAAAGTTTGACGAAGGTCCTTGCCAATAGGGTAAAGAGGGTCTGCCTAATATTATTTCTAATTGCCAGTCAACTTTTTTAGGAGGAAGACAGATATTGGATGGGGTGGTGGTGGTAAACGAAATAGTTGATTTTGCGTAGAGATCAAAGGAAGAGTGCCTATTTTTTAAGGTTGATTTCGAAAAAGCTTACGATTCAATCTCGTGGGACTATTTGGTTTTTATGATGGCTGGGATGGGGTTTCCCTGGACGTGGATCAATTGGATGAAGGTGTGTGTTTGTTCTAGTACCATGTTGGTTCTAGTGAATGGCAGCCCAACTCTTGATTTTAAAGTGCATAGAGGTTTGAGACAAGGGGACCCTTTGTCTCCGTTTCTTTTTCTCATCGCGGCTGAAGGCTTGACAACTTTGGTGGTTAGAGCGGTGGAGAATGGCTCATATCGGGGATTTGTCATTAATGATAGGTTGAGTTTTTCCATTATGCAGTTTGCGGACGATACAATGTTAATGGGAAAAGTGTCGTGGGATAATCTTTGGAGCATTAAGACTATCTTGAGAAGCTTTGAGCTTGTGTCTGGATTGAAGGTCAATTTCCATAAGAGTAAGCTCATTGGTATCAATACTTCGAAAGATTTTATAGAGGCGGCTTCTACTTTTCTTCATTGTAAAACGGAATCTATTCCATTTAAGTTTTTGGGGATTCCGGTTGGAGATAATCCTAGGAGGGCAGCAACTTGGAAACCGGTGCTTGACATGCTCCGAAAAATATTATCATCGTGGAATGGGGGCACTCTCTCTATAGGAGGACGGGTAACTCTTATCAATTCAGTGTTGAATAGTATTCCCCTTTACTTCTTTTCGTTTTATAAAGCACCGAAGGTTGTTATTAATTCCGTGGTAAAGATTCAACAGAACTTCTTGTGGGGAAATAATGAGGATGAAAGAGGTATGTATTGGGTGACTTGGGACAAGATTTGTAAACCAAGGAAGGAGGGGGGACTAGGCATCAAAAACTTAGAATTATTTAATATGCTCTTTTAACCAAATGGAAGTGGAGGGCTTTGGTGGATGATAAAGCTTGTTGGAGGGGACTGTTAATGCATAGATATGGAGACTTTGCTCATCATTTCTTCATGGTTCTTTGGAAGCATTCAACAGAGGGTCTATTGGCTCAATTTGGTGGCGCGACTTGCTTTTTTTGGATCGGTCTAATAACCATGATGGATGGTTTCGTTCTTGCATTAGGAGAAGGTTGGGGACTGGAGGATTAGTAGATTTTTGGAATGATCATTGGTCATTGGTTAGGACATGCTCCTTTGTCTTCGGTGTTTCCTAATCTTTATGCAGCTTGCCATCACAAACATGTCACTGTGACAGATATTGGAGCTTGGATTAATGACAGATGACAATGGATGGAGCCTTGGCTGCACCTTGGAGACTCTGTTTGTGTTGATGAGGCTGTTTGCTTGCATGCCCTTTTACAATACGTGAAGCCGGATCAAGCGAGGCAAGATTCTTGGGTTTGGACGTTGGAGGCAGCTAAGGTATTCTCAGTTAAATCTTGCTATAGTTTGCTTGCTAATTATGGTTTTGTTGCTGGTCTGGATAGCGATCTGAATACCTTGTTAGAGACAATATGGAAGACTATTACCCCGTCCAAAGTCAATGTTTTCGGATGGCGTTTGTTTCGTGAGTCGTTGCCAACACGTGGTTTACTTTTTCAGCGTCACGTTATTGGTTCTGAATCCAATGCACTGTGCCCATTCTGTTAGCAACAACGTGAAGACATCCCTCATCTGTTTTTGACATGCAGGTTTGCAAAAGATATATGGAATCATGTGTGCTCGTGGCTCGGAGTGCAGAACAATCCTTTGTTGAATATTTAAAGAGCACTTTCTTTTGCTTGGTGAGATTTTCAAGGAAAGGAAACCAAAGAAAACTAAGAATTTAATTTGGTTAACTTCTTGTTGATGCATATGGTTGTCTCAGAACGGACTTGTTTTCAAGAACGAGGAAGCTAGTGTTGACTCAGTTATTATCCACATTAAGAGCTTAACGTGGAGTTGGTTTATTTATACACTACAAGAATTATTGGTTTTTCCGGCCAGGAGTTTCCGGCGGATACAGATCCCCCGCAAAGTTACCGGCGGAATCTACGAATTTCCGGCGGAATTAGTCCGCCTCAAAGTTACCGGCGGAAAAATTGACATTTGCGGCGGATTAAAATTCGTCTTGGATTTTGCGGCGGATTTAACGGTTCTTGCGGCGGATTTTGCTTCACAGTTTTTTTTTTTACGAGCTTTTAATTAATCGCCGCAAATTCACCTCCGTCCGCCGCAAATCCCTTATGTCCGCCGCAAATCCCCTAAATCCGCCGGTAACTTCCTTTTCCGGCGGATCTTGCCTTTTGACCGTTTGACTTCGTTTCACCTATATAAACCCCTTCTCCCCTTCTTCTTTTTTCACACCTCTACCAATACTCTCATTCTCTTGATACGGCACTCGATCTCTTAATACGGCACTCTCTTGAGCATTGTCGGCAGCGGGGTTCCAATAGAGTGGCGTACGTCTCCATTTTTTTGTAAAAAAATTTTCACATTGTCATGAAGACCCCTTCATCTTTTTCGTTAAAAGTAACCCCTTTATCAGCATAAAGTTCATCCTCATTATTTTCACCACAAGAGACATATACGCTCATCAAACGCTCGGTATCATCCTCCAACTTAACAACCCGTCCTTGCAGTTCCTCAAACTTTCTATTTAGAGATTCAATCATCTTTTCAAAAGATGGTTTCTTGTGAAACTTTCTATTTTGAAAATATGGTTGAATCTCTAAATAGAAAGTTTGAGGAACTGCAAGGACGGGCTGTTAAGTTGAAGGATGATACCGAGCGTTTGATTAACGTATATGTCACTTGTGGTGAAATAATGAGGAGGAGCTTTTTGCTGATAAATGGGTTACTTTTAACGAAAAAGATGAAGGGGTGTTCACGACAATGTGGAAATTTCTTTACAAAGAAATGGAGACATACGCCACTGTAATGGAGCTGCTGCCGACAATGCTCAAGAGAGTTGTCATATCAAGATAATGGCGTAGGTCTCCGTTTAGGGGTAGCAGACATTAAATATATATTTTACTGTTTTTCCCAATTTTTATCGCTTTTAATTATTTTATTTTTTTGTTTAAAATATTTTATTAATTGTATGTATATTTTTTTGGTGATAATATTTTACTGCTTTTCCCAATTTTTATTTTTTTAAATTAAAAATTAATTAGTTATTGGATTTTATTTTTTTATCAATAATTAAAAAAATTAATAAAATAATATATATTTTTAATTAAAACGATTTTTTTAAAAAAATAAAATTTATTTTTTAAAAATAATAATAATTTTTTAAAAAAAATATTAGTTTTTTAAAAAAAATAATAATTTTTTTTTAAAAATAATAATAATTTTTTAAAAAAAAGAATAATTTTTTTTAAAAAAAAAAATTGGTACTTTGCGGCGGATTAGTGTTTTTTGCGGCGGATATTGAGAATTTGCGGCGGATCTTTGCGGCGGATTATAGCTTTTGCGGCGGATTATTTGGTATTTTTAAAAAAAAAGGCGCGATATTTTAATTTGAATATCCGCCGCAAAGTACCACGAATCCGCCGCAAACCTCCGTAAATAAAAAACCCGCGGATTTTAAATTTCAAAATCTGCCGCAACCGTCCAGAATCCGCCGCAAAGCACCGAAAAAAAAAACCCGCGGATATTGAATTTCAAAATCCGCCGCAACCGTCCAAATCCGCCGCAAATCCCTTTTGACCGTTGGGCTGCGTTTTTCTATATATATCCATTCCCCACTTCTCATTCTTCACACTTCTAACAATCCTCCCATTCTCTTCTTAAAATTTCTCTTTTACTCTCTCCCAAATTCTCTCCTTCTCTACTAAATCTGTTTTTGAAGTGTAGCGCTTCCTCCCTACGAATTGTCTTCTGCTCTTATTGGGAAATTTCTTCAAGGTATGTTTTTGATATTAGTTAATAGTTTTAGTTTTTAATTTTTTTTTAATATTCGTTTTTAAATTATTTTATAATAATATGAATTTGTTACTAATTGTGTTGTTTTTTTTGTTTAGGTATTGTTTGGGTTCCTCCTTTTTCCTCTCTGCTTTTTCCTCTCTGCTTGAGTTCAGGATAAGCTTCAAGCCAGAGCCTTCTCTTCACTACGGTTAGTTGTTAAAGTAATTAATAAAATATTACTTACTTCACTATTTTTAGTAAAATTTTGTTTAGTATTTTGTTTGCAATAATAATACAAATTAATTTATATTGAAAAAACTTATTTATTAAGTTCACTTATAAATTTTATTAACATATATTGTCTTATAAAAATTGAAATTTAAAATTAAATTTGGAATTATTATTTATAATGTTTAAATTATTTGTATATAACATTATTAAAAAAATTCATTCTGTTGCTTGTAATTAATTGGTAGTTTATTGAAATATCAAAATAAAATGAGTAATAAATATATATATATATATCAAAATATGAAATAATTGATAGTTTATTTTATTTATATTGTAGTGTAAGATATTATGCCATATCAAATGATGACACGGTGGAAGATATTATGCCATATCAAATGGAAGAGATGTCTAATGTAAATGAAGTGATTCAAGTTGAACCCATTGTTCGTTTATGTGATGAGCCAAACACCGGCGATGAAGTTGTTGATGACGAAGATGCTGATGGTGATGATGCAACAGACCACATTGGTGTATCAAGAATTCACTCCTCCGATGATGATGATTTTGAGAATGAATGGGATTCAAATTAGAATGAATGTAATTTATGTTTCAACAATTCTATTTTTAATGAAGATGTTATTTTTAATGAAGGATGTTATTTGTTTGAGAATGAATGGGATTCAAATTATTTATTTTAATGCATGAGTTTTGTATATGTTTATATATGTTAACCTTGTTTAGTATATGTTTGTTTTGTTTAAATGTATATGTTTAGCTAGATCTATACAGATATGGCATCTCATGATGACTCGGGATCCGATCATGACGGCGCATATGTTCCTCCTCCACCTCCCGATGCCGCCAGCACTAGCAGGCGGAAGACATCTACTCGCCTAGGGCGCCGTACTCAGCCTGCGCGTGTTGTTGTTACTACTGGCGGATATTTGCCACCACCTGTGTCTGAGGATGGTGCTAGTACTAGTACTGCAGGGGGCCCATCGATTCCTGTTGGTACTGAGGGCTTATCCCCGACACATGTTGATGCGGATGGGGTACGCACATTCATTGATGGGACTGAGGTGATTAGGGTTACACCTGATGGGCGTATCATATTGCAGATTGTTGGCGATTCGTAAGTCTATATATATATATATATATATATATATATATATATATATATATATATCTATATTATTTATTAATTTATTTTTGTTGCCATTTTTATATATATATATATATATAACTTATATTTGGTGTAACAAAATTCATCTTTTTTTAATGCAGTTTTATTCCTTCGAAGGCTTCAGCTACCGCCATCACAAAAACAATCAAGGAGAATTTTACCAAGAGCTGGAAGAACTGGACGGAAGTTAGAAAAGATAAGGATGCAAATAAGAAGATGTTAAGATCATTTTTGGTAAGTTATTCGATTCTACGAAATAATTAATTTGGTACTGTATTATCTTTTATATATTGACTTGATTAATTAATTAATTATTGCCTTATAATTAACAACATTATTGTAAATTTCTTAAATAGGAAAAATGTACATGGTATCCAGGGGAGCAAGCCGCAGTTGAGAGAGTGTTCCATAAGAGATGTTCTCATCGCTATTCTGAATTGATGCGGAGGGCGCGCAATACGCGTACGAAGCCATCTTATATGGGAGACTCAACTTGGGCTGAGTTTAATGAGTATTGGGAGAAAGATGAAGGATTTAAGAATTATTGTGAGAAAGCCAAGAAGAACCGTGCTTCTGAAAAAGGTGGCTGCACACACACGGGGGGGAGTGTTAATACTGCAACGCATTACATACGTTTGGTAAATTTATTACTTAATTTATTACTTGATTAATTAATTAATTATTTATAATAATTAACTAGTCATTTTCAATATGTGTATTTAATTAATAATATATATATTTATGTATATATATATATAGGTGGAGAGGGAACAAATTAAGGCAAATCACTTTGCCTGAGTTGCATTGCCACATGCATATGGTGGAGGAGACTGGTGAGTACGTTACAGATCGGGCGAGGCGTATTCAGGTAAAACTACTTTTACAATTATATATATTAATTAATGTTTATTATTTATATTAATAATTAGTTATTTATTTGTTGGGTTATTTTTTCAGGAGAGCTTCGAGGGTGGGATGGCTGAGTACCATCAGTCACAACAGGGCAGTGGGGCAGCTGTCGATCCAGTGGAGGAGGCTAGAGTAGCTCGTGATGTTTGGGAGAGAGCAGTTGGTCCCCAAAAGACTAATCGTCTGGTAGGATCAGGTGGTATTGGACCGGCTGCTTTTCGAACAAGCATTATTCCGAGTCTATCAGAGTCACATTCTGGATCCTCGACTGGTCGCAATTATGTTCCCAATGCTGGTGAGTTGAATGAGGTTAGGCAATTGACGCAGCAACTGAGCGAGGCTCAGCGTCAGATTGCCGAGCGGCAGCAGCAAAGCGATCGGGAAATTCAGGCGATTCGGGATCGAAGTGAGCGGGAAATTCAGGCGATTCGGGAGCAGGCTAGGGTAGCTGAGGAGCGCATGGAGGAGCGCTTTAAGTTCTTGCAGGATCAGATGGTGTCTAGCTCGAGGCCATCCTCATCAGCATCCTACCCGCCGCCGCCACAGCAGCAGTACTACCAGCAGCAGTATGCACCCCAGTATCCCCCGCCGTATGCATCCCAATATCCCCCGCAGTATACACCGCAGTATGCGCCGCCATTCCAGCCATACCAGCAGCAACATCAGTCACCCCGCCAGCCATACCAGCAGCCCCAACATCAGTCACCCCTGATCCAGCCAAACCAGCAGTACCCCCAGCAGCGGTCACCCCCGCTGGACATTGATCTTAATGTCCAAATGTCATCGCTCAGTGCTTTACTTCAAGATGATACATATTATAATAATGTTGATGACATTGACCGGCAGGCACCCCAGTAGCTTTAGATTATTTTATTTATTTGTCTGGATATTTTATTAATTGTCTGGATATTTTATTAATTGTATGGATATTTTTACTGCTTTTCCCAATTTTTATTTTTTTAAATTAAAAATTAATTAGTTATTGGATTTTATTTTTTTATCAATAATTAAAAAAATTAATAAAATAATATATATTTTTAATTAAAACGATTTTTTTAAAAAAATAAAATTTATTTTTTAAAAATAATAATAATTTTTTTTTAATTAAAATAATAATAATTAAAAAAAAATTTTTAATTAAAATAATAATAATTATTAAAATAAAAAAACAAAATTTATTTTTTAAAAATAATAATAATTTTTTTTAATTAAAATAATAATAATTAACTTTTTTTTTTAAAAAATGTTTTTTTTAAAAAATTATATTCATTTTTTTTTAAATAAAACGGGTGTTTTGCGGCGGATAAGGGGTACTTTGCGGCGGATAATTTGCGGCGGATATTGGGTACTTTCCGGCGGATATATTGCGTCAAAAAATTGTCCCCTTTTCCGGCGGATTATCCGCCGCAAATTTGCGTAGGATTTTGCGGCGCCACTAAATCCGCCGCAAACTTGCGGCGGATAATCCGCCGCAACGCGTTTGCTTCGAGCTGGCTACCGGCGAAAAACTTCCGCCGCAAAGTCCAAATATCCGCCGCAAATTTGGCTTTTGCGGCGGATTTCGCCCGCCGCAAAGTCCAGCTTTTTTTGTAGTGATAGAGTGAGATGTAATTCTAACTTGTCTATTTCCTCTTAGCGGATCAATCCACTTCATTGCCTAAACAATGTGTAATCCTTGTATTGTTTGATTTTGAGCACCCATAGTGCTCCTATAATGAAGTATTGCTTATCTAAAAAAAACACACTCTCTTCGATATTCTCTTTATTATTTGATAAAATACATCAAGATTTCACTACTTTTCAAATATGTCTCACTAAATTACTAGTAGGTCGTCGGTAGGTGTCACTACTTTTATTCATTCATAAAGTGAGTGTTGAAATGAGTGTAAAGAGTTGTTGGTTTTATTTTAAAAAAAAAAACAAAATCAAGGTTTTATATACAAAATATTGAAGCGTCAACTTCCCTCTAACTTTGTGTCTATCTCTCTTTTTTTATACATTCTCTCTCATCTTATTTCCCTTTATTTCCCTCCATTTTTCTTTTCTCTCTCATCAAAAAAAGACTAAAGTTAGGGGGAAGTTCCCACCAAAAAATTAGAGGATCCATTTCCGCAATTGGCATGTACCTTTGCAGTTTCTGCAACGAAATTCGAGCATTTATTAATTTTTTTTTATATAAGCGAGCATTTATTAATTTAATGAAATTTTAATTTACATTTTTTCGGTTACCGTGTCGGGCATTTGATTTCCGAGAGCATCAAAATCGGAGCCCTTATATCAAAAGGGCAACCAACACATTCCGACCCGAATGGGAACCAAAAACTAACGAAGCCCTAAAATCCAAATACACAAAACCTTCACGATGGCGATAATGACGCGGAAGCGACGTCGTATGATAGCAGAAGCAACGGCCGAGTCACCGAGTGCAGTCCTCCCTGAAGAACTGATGATCGAAATCCTCTCAAGAGTTGATGTGAGCAATCCCTTACAATTAAGATGCGTTTGCAAGTGGTGGAAATCGCTTGTGGTAGATCCTGAATTCGTGAAGAAACACCTTTTCAGATCGTTCACGGAACTCACCGATCTGGCATCCAAGGCTACTGAAAGCATTGACGCTTTTGAATTGCAACTCAGTTATGCTCCCACTGCGCCTCATGATGAAGATGAAACAGACGATGAAGAAGATGAAGAAGAAACAGACGATGAAGAAGAAGAGGAAGAAGAACAACAAGAACAAGAAAATGTAGATGATGATGATGATGATGAAGAAGAAGAAGAAGAGAAGAATTTGGTGATGAACTTGGTGACTCGGTTAGATAACCTATTGTTGGTTGTTCGGTCTATGAAAAGGAGTTTGGAAAAAATTAAGGTTGATGTGAAAGCAATTAAAGATAGAATGAAGTGTTTACAAAGTTTTCTGCGGATTTATCTAAAGACAGCAACCGAAAATGCTTCATCTTCATCTTCATCTTCTCAGTTGAGCTGATTCTCAACGGTTTTGCTTATTACCTTTTCTCTTTTGCTTATGTTGCAACTGATAATTTATAAGATAATCTCATCATGGTTGGTTTAATTTAAGATCTGAAATTACAATCAAGAAATGTTAGGATTGGGAAGTAAATTATAAGATGACATTTTTTTGTTCAGAGATGTTTCATCATCCTCATGGTTTGTAAATGAATTAGTTAGTTGAATGAATTGTGATTTATTTAATTTACTTGTTTTTGAACTTCAACAATTGAACAAGTATGCTTCTTAACATGCATTGTCTTCTTGTTGGAACAACGACAGAAGCTGTTCTTGCTTGCCTGATTCTGAAGACAGTGGAAGTGAACACTATAATAGAATGTTTTTTTTATTATATTTGATATGTCACGTGAAAATTGTGGTAGATTTATCACGTTGTATCTCATTTTTTATCTTCTCATTGAGTTTTTTTTGTTACAAGCTTCTCACTGATGTTTTGGCCAATTTGTTTTATTTATCTGGTAAGGTTTAGGGAGTAACCTGTATTATTCGTTTACTTCTTCAACTTCTTCTACCTGAATTGTTTAATTCTTAATATTATAGGAGGCCTTTTTATTTTTTCACCTGAATTGTGCTACCATGAATTGTTTGTTGCTTTCTCCATTGAACTTCAACCTCGAGCTTGCAACCTCCTCTCCCTCTGGAGCGGCCGCCCCCTTTTTTAGATGATGCCTCCTCTGCCTCGTAGCCCCAGTTTCCATCTGCCTCCGCTGTCTTTTTTAGATGTCGCCTCCGCTTCTTAGCTCCCTTGGGTCATGGGCTCCTGGCCCTCTATGCTTAGGACCTGTCTTTCCTCTCCAACATCACTGTTGGAGATCCAGAATCCCCTTGCCCGATTGGCCATCAAATATGAGTTAAGTTTTTGGGCGATTCGTTTTCACCCTTGCAGTTCACAGTGGTTTCTATAGGCCTCTTCTTTGATGTGGCTTCACCTATCCAGGCTTGAAGATCGACATGTGTGTTCGATGACAAAGACTTATGGGCTTAATAATCCATTCCGGGCTTTGCTTGATAGCATTTTAGTTTTCTGTTATTAGGCTTTAGCGTGTATAGACTTGAGGTTTTGGAATTGGGGGCAACTTTTGTGCTTAATGTAAAACCTATAAGTATGTATTAACCTTGGTTATGCTCAAATAGTGAGTTGCTTGTCTACACTTGGTGTAATGTTTTGAGGCTTTGCCTATATGAATGAAACTATTACATCTTTGACCAAAAAAGATTCTTTAAAATCACTGCATATTTAATTAAATCTTAAGTATTTTTATCATACTTCGCACAACCCGTAAGATAATCGCATTCCTAACATCAAATGTATTAAGTAATGATGTTTATGGTAATAAAAACACCTGATTAAGAGTTAATCATTATTTGATTACAGGTTTTTACAGTATCATCACTCAAATAATCCATTAGAAGTTTTTTATACAGTAGAAGGTAACGATTTGAGATATGGTAAAGAGAAGGTCTTCAAGTTCATCTTCATAATAACCAGTTGTGTTCGTAACTAAAACATATTCCTTTAGCTGGAGATCAAAAAAGAAAGACTAGAAGGTGCTGATTATCATCCTTTTCATCTGTGGATGCAAAATTAATATTACCGCTGGTCTCATATATGCAAAAAAAATACTTTAGGTTCATTTAGCAACCTTGGTAACCGATGTATTTGATCTTTGTTATATAATAAATACAGTTATTCAATGAACTTAAAAATGAAACCATAGTGAGTACGACTTTAAATTATAGAATTCTTCTGTCATAGATGTTTTTTTTTGCATGGGTAGCCATTTGCTAGGTTAAGTAGATTAGCAATTGCAAAAAGGAATTAACGAGTTCAAATCCTAACTACTAACATAATACACTAACAACTAACATTTTGTTTATAGAAAAAGAACTTAGGTTACGATAAGCATTATACACAAAATTTTCGGCTCTCATATGTGCTGCTTTTCAAACAAAATTGTTAATTCAAACGCTACACTTGTTATACATGAAATTTACCTAATTACAGATCATCCTAAAAGTGCATAGAAATAGAAAAGTGTTTACATTTCGGTGTTAATTATGAGCTCAGCTGCAGCACCCATTGCACCTACACCACCAACACCCAACAAAGCAAGAGCAAGCTCCTCCTCATTCAATTGTCTCAATCCATTGCTCAGTCTCTTTAACACATTTACATCTACTTCCAGCACCCAGTTTGGTGTGCAACCTACCATCAAACTCACAAAACCCGATACATAGGCACGCCAAGTAGCCGAATCACAGCCAAGTGATATCTTACCATCAAGTGCACTTGCAAGAAACTCCATGTGGGTACCCAAAACATTTGGACGCCGCTTTGAAGCTGATGATGATGAATCAACTCCCCAGGCAAAAGCCCCACAAAGCACTGTAAAGTAAGCAAGTGCATATCCACCAAGCATTGCAACCATTCCATCATACTTTTCTTCCTGGTCTGACCTGTGAACAGATATAAACCATGATGGCAAAGTTTCTTTTATTAATAATTGAACCAGCGTCAGTCCTCCTGATATCCATACTAAAGAGGCCCCAAGTGCAGCTGCAAGCTTCACCCTTGTCATTGATGCAGCAAGTGAAACATGTCCATATTTGATGCCATCTTTGGTTGCTTTCAACTTTTTTAATCTCTGCTTTGGCAGCCCGCCACAGACGATTTCTCTCACTGACTGCATCAGGATGGAAACAATTTCTTCTGTTAAGAAAACAACATCTCTGATTGACCGATAAGCGCGCAAGTAGAGAAGTCCTGGAGCAACAGGGCACATCCCACCAGATAAATGGGACTTAAATCCATGCCCAAGCAGGGCTCCAACACCACCACTGCATGAGATAGGAGAGCTACTCATGCCAAGGGTAGCTGTGAAACAGCTTTTAATAAGTTGCACTACTGCGTCCCTGTTGTGGAGGAAGACAGTTCTAGATGCTGAGAAGATAAGGAAGTCACTCCAGCGTTTTGCCTTTTGGGTCCATAAGGAAGCCACAATTGGCATGCAAGGCCATGGACAACCTGCGGCAAGGCCCTCCAATGTTTGGCCAGCCAATTGAAGAAAGCGTTCTGTTGCTCTGTCAACTTTGTAGGTTATAGTAAGGCTTGTAAAGGCAGCCAAGGGCAATGGAAGTGTTGCAGGAGAGCTGTCTCCTGTGGAAATTATGACCATTGGTTACAATAGTAGATAACTTAATTTTAATGTTGGAAGAGAAAAGGAAGATAGAGGATGAGTACATTTCCTAAAAAGCAAATGGGTATTAATAGTCAACTTGAGCAGCGTATCAGATGAATATGGTGAATATAGATTTGTAATTTTAACATAATGGGTAGTTGTAAAATGTAAACTGTGTTGCCAAAAATGCATTTATTCGGGATTTCAATGAAGAGTTCAGAATTTAGGGTAACAAGAAGAAAACCTGCAGCAAGACTAGGCACATCTACACCAGTTGCAGCCAAAATTTTCTTGATTTGTTTCTCAACGTTCACTAAATTTGCAGCAGGGCTTGGCCAATCCGTTCCATTCATAAATGCCGGTTTCCAAACTCCTCTAGTTACTTCAGCAGAGAAGTAACTTATTATGGTTGCCAGAGATGCAGGAAGAAAATCAGCCAAATCCTTAAGCCCTGATATTCAGAAAAACATTCAGGTATTATGATACTGTTGCATACATGAATGACATCTACATGAACATGAACTTGTTTGGTTGTGCTACATCTAGAGGTAAAAGACTGGTGGAAAATTTGAAAACTTAACCTACTGAATGAGACATTTTTAAGGTTTGCTAACAACCATTTAGATTCTCTTCAGTAATTTAGAGAAATCGTGATTTCGACAAGCTGTTAAGTGTGTTCCCTTGAATTCATCTGATCAAAACACTCATACCTGTTGCTAACTCACGTGGAGACAATCTTCCATGAGCACAGGCTGTGAGAGCAGCATCAACTACAAAGGGAATGGCTTCAAGAATATCCCAAGCAGGTAACTTTGGCCCACTGGAGGCATCTTCATTTCCAGGCCCAGAAGAGCTGCTGCTTCCGGATGTAATAACAGTAACCTGGCCCCCTCTGTTGATCTTTCTAAACATCATGTTAAGAAGCCCCTCAACAATCTGATGAAAAGGGGTTCCATGAACTAGACCAGAGAGTGTTGAAGCTATGCATGCTTGATGCTGCCGATGCCAGACTTTTAATTTTGGAAAGGAGTCAACAAATACAGAATTTGGCGATGATAGACTCGCAATTTCTGAGAGTCTCCTCCTGTTAGTGTTCCGATCTTTGCGGTTGTTACTAGCTGACATTAAGTGGGAATTTCGTACTAATAGCAAGTATTCAGGAGTTAATTGAGAACCAACAGTGGGAACATCTCCAATTCCGTGTTCAAGAGGAGGACAATTAAATCTCCATAGCTTTAAAAGAAGTGTAAACGCATTTGAAAATACAGCATGGGCTGATATTTCTTCCCCTGATGTAATTTTCCATGAGATGTTAGGCACACATGACCCAAAAACTTCACAGATTGGCATCAATGAACATGCAAGCTGTGGAACCTGGTTGCACATTTGGGAAATGCATTAATTATTATTAATAAAATTTTAAAGAAAAGGGTTTGATATAACTTGTATGTATCAGATTCACAATCCTAGCTCATGTATATTATTAGGAACTAGAAATTGGTATTGGAAAATAAAGGAAATTATAGGACTATGCTCCTTACAATCACAAGACAGAACTGTATGAAAGAGTAGAACAGAAAAAATGCAGACCAAAAAATAGAAAATGAACTCCTCCCTCGAGCGTAATGCTTGCCAACCTTTCTACCTTTCCCTCACTGCCTTTATAACCTCCTCACCTCATTTCCTACTCTCCAATCCCTAAGTGCCACCTGTACATTCGGTTAAGATTGCATCTCATTTGAGTGAGTATTTTCAATATTTCTCATCCTATCCTCCTAACATCCCAGGGTCTAAGATATATATATATATATATATATATATATATATATATATATATATAAGACAGCCAAACAGGGCAAAAAACTATGCATAGAATAAACAATAAATTGGCCTACTGAATATTTCCTAGTTGTCCGACTTAATAACTTCCTGATTCGCTATCCAGATTGTTCTATTGACAGCTGTGAGCTGACTAACTTCTTCCTGAATTATAGGCTCTAATTATGTTAAATTACATTACATTCCCCTTCAAGCTGAAACATAGATGTCGAGTCCATTATGAATGGCTTGTCACTATGCCAGTAAGACTCAAAAAGTTATCCTTTTTTCATGCCTTGGTGAATATATTAACAATTTGATCCTTTAAGGGTGCTAGCTGCTAACAGAGTAGAGATCTTTTTACTTGTAAGTTGTAACAACATTCCTCACAAAGTGACAATCCACTGCAATATGTTTTGTTCTCTTGTGGAAGACCAGATAACTTGCAATATGAATTGCAGCTTGATTATCATAGTGCATGGAATAGGATCTGCATTATAACACCAAAATTTTCTACAAGGTAGTTAAATAGAATAAACTAACGAGTGTTATGAGACACATCATCGTATTTAGCTTCAGTGCTAGGATCTAGACAACAGTTTGCTTCTTGCACTTTCAAGTTACTGGGTTACTCCTACAAAGGTAGTAACCTGAAGTGGATTTTCTATCAGCTTTATCACAGGCATTGATCAGAAAAACCAAGTCCATATTTCTAAATCATAGTCTTTTCCTCGGAGACTTTTTAACATATTCCCAAATATTGCAAGAAGCTCCCCAGTGATATTTTTTTAGGATTTAGCACAATCCTAGATCATGTAAATATGTAAAGTCCTATACAAGGCAAATTACTATATCATGAAGAATATAATTGCCTGCTTAATATTTACTAATTAGCTGCCCCAATTGCTTCTGAATTTAATTATGTTATGAAGGTTTGGGTGTGGATGTGGCAGAAGACTTGGAGTGAATGGACTGATTTTGGAGAAAAGCACAAGTTCAACATCGCCTAGAGATATGGTCTAAATAGAGCTTATAAAGCTTGGGAAATCTTCATTTTACAAACTGATTTCCGGGGGGGGGGGGGTTGAGTTAGACTCAAATCTAGGACGGTATCAAAGTCTATCCTAGATCAGTTGTCAATGCACTAGGCCCAATAGCCCTGGCGCCTAGAGATATGACATAAATAGAGCTTATAAAGCTTATGCAATCCTCACATTTTACAAGTTGGTTTTACTGGGTTGTGGTAGTCCCAAAATCTAAGAGAGGAAAGGGAGATGGGAACTAAGTAGAGGGAAAGAATGAAAGAGGGAAAAAGTGGGACCGGGTCTGTGTTTCAGTCCTCTTGGCCTTCTCTGGTTATCTTAAGAATTTTCTAATTTTATCTTTCTGGTTGTAATGCTGCTTTAGAGGATTTCCTCTGTTGCAAGAGCCATTCTCCATCTTTCATTGATTTAAATTCCAAGTTCTATTAAAAACACTTAAAATTTGGGAATCTAATTAAACTCACCAAGCCATGTAGAGAAAATACTTGGACACAATCAACAGCTGCAATTCCAATGAAGAGTACATTAAGCATTGGAGCATAATTAATCAAATAGTTGTTTCCTTCCGAGTTCTCTGCAGGAACTGGTGGAGATAATAACCTAAGAATGAAATGAACAGTGTGCTCCTGCATAAGATAGAGATACAAATTTTATTAGTATGGAATAGTAAATCAGAAGAAGCGGATGCTCTACAGTCTGGACTACTGACCAAGTTAGACTTTTACATGCTCTACTGTCTAACTTCATACCTGTATATTCCAACCCCGAATTAGGGATGCCCCGCAAAGAATGGTAGCAGCAGATATCTTTTCATCTTCTGATCCCGCAATTGCAACTTCAAAAATTTTCTCCAGTTCTGCTAAGCTTCCATCAAATCCAGGAGCGTAAATTCAGTTGCTTTACCTTTTGGTAAATTTACAAAAAAGAGCATCTGACATACCTGGCTTCAGGAAAGAAAAAGAAATACTGAAGACCAGGCCACAGTATTTTAAAAAGTAATTTAAAACTACCCATTTATAGTCATTCTTGTTATGGTACTGGTTTAAATTTAGTTTATGGTGAATGCTTGTGGTATATAGTACCTCAGAGTGACAGATGCATTAACCATGAGATTGAAGTGAAGAAAATATTTTCTTCAATTCACTCATATGGCAGATAGCACTGAAACACGTTCATGTAGAGGTAGGCCACATTGGAAAATTTGTAAGTGACTTTTTTATGGCCTTTTCAGGACTGAGAGTATAAAAATAAAAGCTTCAAAAATATTGTTTGATAAAAGGTCGTAGAATTGCGTCTACAGGCCTACATAGAAGGGAGTACCATAAATACAATACATGGATACGTTTGTCAAAAATTAACACATTCGAATATAGACCGAAGTAGGCATATGATCCAATTGACTGAATAAGTAAAAACTCGATCATACCTTGTGGCAGGACTTGAAACCAGGGCATTTACCATCACTGAAGTAAGTGGGGCTCCCTTCATAAATGATGACCAGCCAGGTACTTGAGCTGGCATACATTGAGGTATTTGGTTGATGTGTCCATTCACATAACCTGGCCATAAGTATGCAGATGTGTCCAATAGATTTCGGGCAATACAAGCCTCAACTATCAGATGGCGCATGTTTCCAGCTGAAAAAGAAGAAATAGTTTAAATTTTTTAAAATATATATGGAAATGACAAACAAGGGAATTTTTTAAAAGGTACTTTAACCACTCAAATGGTTCATTAGGTCAAGTGATTATACATTAACTGCTCCTTGAACATTGCTATCTTGTTGAGTGGTTAGATGTTCCTATATTAGAAATATCTTTACCAAGAACCTTATTGTTTTTTAATTTTTCACAAATATATTTACAAATATATAGCTCCTAAATGACATAAGATGTGAAAAATGCATGTTCTTGAAAAATAAACTAGCAAACATAAATGCATAAGAATCAACAACTTTGGAGAAGGTTAATTGCCAAACAAAAAATTTAATGGAGTACAGGACTAGGACAACCTTTTGAGAGAGGGAAGTGATTTTACACCATTCAACTTTGTATATCATGGATCTTTAGCCAAATAAAATAAATTCTACTTTTGAACAGAAAATTATTCTTGCTTTAGCATACCGCTTGAAATAATAAAATTATAATTACTCCAACAAATATAGTGGAAACCAGACTCACTGATATGTAGTATCTCACTAGGGTCTTAAGAAGCACTACTCTTCACAAAGGATGACATCGGCAATTTTCTATGGTCAAAGAGGCGTCTTCATTTTTTTTCAAATAAAACATTATTGAGTATACTGTACAAGTCCAAATGGCAAGGTTCATGACACAAACTTTTCCTAATTCAAAGTAGGTGAAGAAAATTGTTCTTGCTTTAGTTTACCGCTTGAAATGATAAAATCATAATCACTCCAAAAAATATAGCGGAAATCAGACTCACTGATATGTAGTATCTCACTAAGGTCTTAAAAGAAACATTATGCTTCACAAAGGATGGCATCAGCAATTTTTCTATGTTCAAAGAGGCATCTTCATTTTTTTCAAATAAAAAGTTATTGAGTAAAGGTTCATGACCGCAAACTTTTCCTAATTCAAAGTAGGTAATCCATTTGCCTTTACAAGAGTGAGACAGTAACCAGGCCACATTGCATTATAAGCAACAACAACCTTTAACAGACTTTGGAACCTTTGACCTCTGTGAACTTCCTGCAATTCGAACAGAATGAGAAACACAATAGCAAACTCAAGTACAAACAACACATTCAAAGCATTATGATAAGGCAACGTGCCTATTGCACAACTTCCTGTGTTAACACTTTCTAATTTCTTCACAATCATTTTAATTTTCAAAGTACAATGGACAGAAGTCAATTTAATCACTGAAGATCCATATGCAATTTCTGATTGATATAGAAAGCAATTTCTGATTGATATAGAAAGCAATATCACTTACAACAGTCAACTGGCATCTCTGTCATGGTGAGGCAGTCAAAATATGCACTCCCTATTGTGATGCCAGAAACAAATAGCATAGCTTTTGCAGCAGCCTGATTTGCAGCGGTAACAACAGATTGAGGTGGAGTGAGCAAGCTTTGATAATCACCCAATACCTGAAGACTTGAGACTAAATCATGCTGACATTTTCCTGGAACACTTTTCTCTTTCCAGTGATCTGTAGGAGCACTGTCTTTTTCATCAACCAGTGTTTGTTCCTCCTCTTCCTCAATAAGATTGGCAACAACAAGAGGCATGATACACACGAGCATGCACAAGCGAGTATCAAGATGAGGCATTGGGCCCTCAATAGGATCTCTTTCCTATAAAATATCAATAGCTAACTTAATGGAGTAATTTACTGATGCAAATTTCTTAACTACAAAGTGTATGATTATGGAATAGCAGAAGTAGTTGATTGACATTTTATATCTAAAATCCAAACTTAACAAGAAAACACATTGATTGCAGAGGAAGAGTCTTACCCTCTGAACAAGCCGAAGATTTGCTAACCAAAGACCTAAAAATGTGTCATGCCAAGAGGTGCCATTTATTGCTCGAAGGGTCTTAATCAAACCTACACAGTAAAAAAGTTTCATATCAGAAGTTCCTAAATTGAAGTTGGAAAGACAAATCTACCATTTCAGTCAGATCCGAACAGCTATTCCTTACCACTAGTTTCTTCAACAGCACTTGTTGCACTAACTTGATAGCCATCCATGGCATCCTCCAGCACCAGATCAAGAGGAATCCAAAGAGCAGAATGACTTGCACCATGACACAGTGATGCAGAAGAAGAAAGATATTGAAAAGCCATAACTGTATGGAACTTTTGCAGTGAATTTGTCTTACATTCTTGAGACAATACCATACCAGTATCTGAAGTCAAGTGCAGAAGTGCCTCAGGACTTAGAGTTTTCGATTTCCTCAATGTTAATGAATTTGTCCCGAGCAGCTGCAGCCGCTGAACAAAACTTAGCCAATGTGCTGGCCTAATAAAATGGAAGAAAGATGTTGAGCCTATGTGAAAAACTATAAACACGCTACCAGATGTTGGAGGCTAATATGCTCATTTAAAAATAATGCTACGCATGAAAATGCCACCATAAGACTTTTAGAATGACAGATAATTTAATAGACTCTTCGAAATCATTTCATTAACCCAAAAAAAGGAAAAGAAAATGAAAAACCATGAATCATGATTCATATGCCAAATCAAATACTTGTGGAAATTTCGATGGACAGAGAAACTCCGGTCAACTGTTGTTAAACAGTATATGCAGAGGATAAATATAAAGATAACAAATACTTACAAATTTCGGCGAGCCAACAAAAGAATCCTTGAAGTTATTTTATCCTGCAAAAACTGCCCAATCATCTCAACAGCCATTAACGTATTTGCATTCTGCAAATTCTCATGCTGTTCAGTCCTTCTATCATTATAATTAGCAGGCCCATCCAGATCCATTTCTTGATATAGTATTGCCCATCTAGATTTTTTTTCAGCTGTGAATTCCAGCAAACCTTCATCATCCAACGACGCATCAAGCAACTGCCAGACAATTGCAAAAATAAATTCAACCACCAGAACACCAGGCTCACTTTGCGACATGCCAAATATCTGAGAAAGATGAAGAACAGCATCTATAGACTTCATGACCCTGTCCATAGCATAACCAGAATAATTAACAGAGAACAAAACCCCATCTCATCACTAGACACAAATCACACAATAACTTAATAATATTATAAGCAGGAGTCCAGAGTTCGAATCTTGAAAACTAACAATTCTGGATCCTAGAAACTAACAATTCTCAGAACTCCGGTTCGAATTCTGGAAACTAACAATTACTGATCCTACAAATTGACAATTCTCCCTCCACTTAACTAATTAAGTATTAACATTTTCCGGTCAAAGAAAAAATAGATGAATTGAAGCTTACTTTTGATAATCAGGTCTTTTGATCAGAGATTTAAGATCAAAAGCATGTCTTTTAAGAAGTTCCAAATACAACCTATAAGCAGCAGGTTGAGCATGTCTACAAGGAATAACCCTGCAAAAAAGGAATAAACAAGTCAATATAAAAATTAAAAATTCATAATAGACTTAAAATTTATTACAAATGATGAGAAATGAAATTGAGAACCTGAGAGAGAGGAGAGAAAGGAGAAGCATGGGAGTAACGAAGTTGAGCATCAATGCTTTATCTAGAAACTTCCATAGAATGGGAAGATTGTTGTCCCAACAAATGTAGGAGACTAAAAACTCAGTGAGTTGAGTTGAAGGTATTGACTCGCCAACTGAGTTTAAATTTGAATAAATCTGAATTGCCCAAACTAGTGGATCACTACCGTTCTCTTGTGCCTCTTTTGTTACCTCTTCCATCGTTTTTCTCTGCATCGAAACCTCCATCCCAAGTCACTCTACCGTTCACAATTGTAACTGTTGCAACAACATCAACGATAACAACATGAACATGAGTTTGTGTAACTCTCTCTCACATCATTTTCACACCAAACTTTCCTTCCGTTTGTGAATGAATGCGTATGTTGAACGAACGAGGAGGATTTTGCCATTTAAGTCAAACTTGATGGGGGTATTTTTGGAATTTACTTTATGCCATCCAGTTCTGTTGTTAAGTGTGTGTGTGACCTTGACAGAAATTAAACACTTCACACACACAAAACGCCATCCATCCTCCTACGTGGTCCCGTTGAATCAGATAAACGCCGTATAAAAAGTTGTGATTTTCTAAAATATGAAATTCAGTAGATTTAAAATTTAAAAATATTAAACTGTTTAAAAATATATTAGTTTGTGATACTCCAATGGCTGGTGGACGATATTAATATTATCATTTATATAAATATTATTCTGTCACATTTTCTTCACATATCCAGATGTATACACGTTGAAATGGGAAAGGTATGGTAAGGTATAAACTCGAACGATATTGCGTAATCTCACGAAAGTGGATTTGAGGAGAAAGTATGAAAATGTCCTCTACTCAAGTTGTCATTTTATAATAAATATTTGGTTTAAATAGTTATTACCCCCTGCAAATATACTCATTATCCAGTTACCCCCCTATAAAAAAAAACATTTAAAAAAAACCTTGCAAAATGTAACGTTATGCAGTTACCCCCCTGCTGTTAAGTTTTCTGTTAAAAAATGTAAAATTAACATTATCCAGTTACCCCCTGCCACGTGTCACCATATTATTGGGCCTCTGTGACACGTGGCACTGACATGCCACGTCAGCTCCTATGTCACCACTGCCACGTGTCACTGACATGTGCCACGTCAGCAGCCAATGGATGGCTGCCACGTGTCACTGACATGTGCCACGTCAGCAGCCAATGGATGGCTGCCACGTGGCACTGACATGGCTATGGCTGCATAGTGTGTTACTAAAAAAAATACAAATTTTGGCTTATAGGGGTGTTGAACTCGTGACCCCCAAGTGACACAGACCCTCCTAACCACTGAGCCACATAACTATTTGATATTATTTACTCACCTACAAATATATAATACATAATGTGTACTTAAATTAAAAAAAAAAATCTGGAAACCCAGAATTTCAAGCGCTTCATCTTCTACAAACGAAAAGGAAAAGGAATCAAGCATTCATCCCCAAAGTCAGAACAACAACAACAACAACAACAACAACAAAATCAAACGAAATCCAGATTTGGGACAACCGATTTGGGAATGCTTGATCAAACGAAATCAAACGAAATCCAGATTTGGGACAAACGAAATCAAACGCAATATGCAACAACCGATTTGGGATTTGAAAACGAAATCCAGATTGAAAACAAAATCAAGGATTAAAGGAAAACGAAATCAAGGATTAAAGGAAAACGAAATCCAGATTTGGCTGCGTTTCTGTTTTTGAAGATTGAAGGAAAATGTTTTGATGGAACGTTTTGATGGAAAACGTTTCTGTTTCATATTTGTTGGATCCAGATCTGATTTAACAAAGAAGATGATGAGTCAGGATCCAGATCTGGTTTTTATGTAATATATATTGGTAGTTGTGTTTAAAAACACAAATCATGTTGTGGCCTAGTGGTAATTGGACGCCCTAACCACAACCAGGTCACGAGTTCAACACCCATCTCCCTACAAAACATTTATTTTTTAGTAACAAGGGTGCCTCCACTTGCCAAGTGTGTGCCACGTGGCAGCCATCCATTGGATGCTGACGTGGCACTTGTCAGTGACACGTGGCAGTGGTGACATAGGAGCTGACGTGGCATGTCAGTGCCACGTGTCACAGAGGCCCAATAATATGGTGACACGTGGCAGGGGGTAACTGGATAATGTTAATTTTACATTTTTTAACAGAAAACTTAACAGCAGGGGGGTAACTGGATAACGTTACGTTTTGCAAGGTTTGTTTTAAATGTTTTTTTTTTGTAGGGGGTAACTGGATAATGGGTATATTTGCAGGGGGTAATAACTATTTAAACCTAAATATTTTTGTTACGGTAATAAGTAAAAGATCTTAATGATATTTACACCTCTTGCGAGGCCCAATAAACCAATCAGCCCATATCCAGAAATTCTGGCCCAATCGATCAACGGTTCAGATGCCTCTGCAAGATCTAACGACTCGATCGTCAGAACGAACATCCCTCAATCTCTATAAATACCACATTCAAAACTCATAAGAAATGTGTAACTTCAAAAAACTAAACATTGATTCACTCAAATACTGACTTGAGCGTCGGAGTATTCTTGCAGGTACAACACCGTCATCTCAAGA